>OX401872.1:4460200-6860200 GCA_947859175.1 Gandaritis pyraliata
AGTCGAGTGATCAGTAGTATCTTTGCTGGTGTGATCATGCTCGGTTGTAGCTTGATCTTTTGTTACTTTTTCTGTAGTCGAGTGATCAGTAGTATCTTTGCTGGTGTGATCATGCTCGGTTGTACCTTGATCTGTCGTTACTTTTTCTGTAGTCGAGTGATCAGTAGTATCTTTGCTGGGTGTGATCATGCTCGGTTGTACCTTGATCTGTCGTTACTTTTTCTGTAGTCGAGTGATCAGTAGTATCTTTGCTGGTGTGATCATGCTCGGTTGTAGCTTGATCTGTCGTTACTTTTTCTGTAGTCGAGTGATCAGTAGTATCTTTGCTGGTGTGATCATGCTCGGTTGTACCTTGATCTGTCGTTACTTTTTCTGTAGTCGAGTGATCAGTAGTATCTTTGCTGGTGTGATCATGCTCGGTTGTAGCTTGATCTTTCGTTACTTTTTCTGTAGTCGAGTGATCAGTAGTATCTTTGCTGGTGTGATCATGCTCGGTTGTACCTTGATCTGTCGTTACTTTTTCTGTAGTCGAGTGATCAGTAGTATCTTTGCTGGTGTGATCATGCTCGGTTGTACCTTGATCTGTCGTTACTTTTTCTGTAGTCGAGTGATCAGTAGTATCTTTGCTGGTGTGATCATGCTCGGTTGTACCTTGATCTGTCGTTACTTTTTCTGTAGTCGAGTGATCAGTAGTATCTTTGCTGGTGTGATCATGCTCGGTTGTACCTTGATCTGTCGTTACTTTTTCTGTAGTCGAGTGATCAGTAGTATCTTTGCTGGTGTGATCATGCTCGGTTGTAGCTTGATCTTTCGTTACTTTTTCTGTAGTCGAGTGATCAGTAGTATCTTTGCTGGTGTGATCATGCTCGGTTGTACCTTGATCTGTCGTTACTTTTTCTGTAGTCGAGTGATCAGTAGTATCTTTGCTGGTGTGATCATGCTCGGTTGTAGCTTGATCTGTCGTTACTTTTTCTGTAGTCGAGTGATCAGTAGTATCTTTGCTGGTGTGATCATGCTCGGTTGTACCTTGATCTGTCGTTACTTTTTCTGTAGTCGAGTGATCAGTAGTATCTTTGCTGGTGTGATCATGCTCGGTTGTACCTTGATCTGTCGTTACTTTTTCTGTAGTCGAGTGATCAGTAGTATCTTTGCTGGTGTGATCATGCTCGGTTGTAGCTTGATCTTTCGTTACTTTTTCTGTAGTCGAGTGATCAGTAGTATCTTTGCTGGTGTGATCATGCTCGGTTGTAGCTTGATCTTTCGTTACTTTTTCTGTAGTCGAGTGATCAGTAGTATCTTTGCTGGTGTGATCATGCTCGGTTGTAGCTTGATCTTTCGTTACTTTTTCTGTAGTCGAGTGATCAGTAGTATCTTTGCTGGTGTGATCATGCTCGGTTGTAGCTTGATCTTTCGTTACTTTTTCTGTAGTCGAGTGATCAGTAGTATCTTTGCTGGTGTGATCATGCTCGGTTGTACCTTGATCTGTCGTTACTTTTTCTGTAGTCGAGTGATCAGTAGTATCTTTGCTGGTGTGATCATGCTCGGTTGTACCTTGATCTGTCGTTACTTTTTCTGTAGTCGAGTGATCAGTAGTATCTTTGCTGGTGTGATCATGCTCGGTTGTACCTTGATCTGTCGTTACTTTTTCTGTAGTCGAGTGATCAGTAGTATCTTTGCTGGTGTGATCATGCTCGGTTGTACCTTGATCTGTCGTTACTTTTTCTGTAGTCGAGTGATCAGTAGTATCTTTGCTGGTGTGATCATGCTCGGTTGTAGCTTGATCTTTCGTTACTTTTTCTGTAGTCGAGTGATCAGTAGTATCTTTGCTGGTGTAATCATGCTCGGTTGTAGCTTGATCTTTCGTTACTTTTTCTGTAGTCGAGTGATCAGTAGTATCTTTGCTGGTGTGATCATGCTCGGTTGTACCTTGATCTCTCGTTACTTTTTCTGTAGTCGAGTGATCAGTAGTATCTTTGCTGGTGTGATCATGCTCGGTTGTACCTTGATCTGTCGTTACTTTTTCTGTAGTCGAGTGATCAGTAGTATCTTTGCTGGTGTGATCATGCTCGGTTGTAGCTTGATCTTTCGTTACTTTTTCTGTAGTCGAGTGATCAGTAGTATCTTTGCTGGTGTGATCATGCTCGGTTGTACCTTGATCTGTCGTTACTTTTTCTGTAGTCGAGTGATCAGTAGTATCTTTGCTGGTGTGATCATGCTCGGTTGTAGCTTGATCTTTCGTTACTTTTTCTGTAGTCGAGTGATCAGTAGTATCTTTGCTGGTGTGATCATGCTCGGTTGTACCTTGATCTGTCGTTACTTTTTCTGTAGTCGAGTGATCAGTAGTATCTTTGCTGGTGTGATCATGCTCGGTTGTACCTTGATCTGTCGTTACTTTTTCTGTAGTCGAGTGATCAGTAGTATCTTTGCTGGTGTGATCATGCTCGGTTGTAGCTTGATCTGTCGTTACTTTTTCTGTAGTCGAGTGATCAGTAGTATCTTTGCTGGTGTGATCATGCTCGGTTGTACCTTGATCTGTCGTTACTTTTTCTGTAGTCAAGTGATCAGTAGTATCTTTGCTGGTGTGATCATGCTCGGTTGTACCTTGATCTGTCGTTACTTTTTCTGTAGTCGAGTGATCAGTAGTATCTTTGCTGGTGTGATCATGCTCGGTTGTAGCTTGATCTTTCGTTACTTTTTCTGTAGTCGAGTGATCAGTAGTATCTTTGCTGGTGTGATCATGCTCGGTTGTACCTTGATCTGTCGTTACTTTTTCTGTAGTCAAGTGATCAGTAGTATCTTTGCTGGTGTGATCATGCTCGGTTGTACCTTGATCTGTCGTTACTTTTTCTGTAGTCGAGTGATCAGTAGTATCTTTGCTGGTGTGATCATGCTCGGTTGTACCTTGATCTGTCGTTACTTTTTCTGTAGTCGAGTGATCAGTAGTATCTTTGCTGGTGTGATCATGCTCGGTTGTAGCTTGATCTTTCGTTACTTTTTCTGTAGTCGAGTGATCAGTAGTATCTTTGCTGGTGTGATCATGCTCGGTTGTACCTTGATCTGTCGTTACTTTTTCTGTAGTCGAGTGATCAGTAGTATCTTTGCTGGTGTGATCATGCTCGGTTGTACCTTGATCTGTCGTTACTTTTTCTGTAGTTGAGTGATCAGTAGTATCTTTGCTGGTGTGATCATGCTCGGTTGTACCTTGATCTGTCGTTACTTTTTCTGTAGTCGAGTGATCAGTAGTATCTTTGCTGGTGTGATCATGCTCGGTTGTAGCTTGATCTTTCGTTACTTTTTCTGTAGTCGAGTGATCAGTAGTATCTTTGCTGGTGTGATCATGCTCGGTTGTACCTTGATCTGTCGTTACTTTTTCTGTAGTCGAGTGATCAGTAGTATCTTTGCTGGTGTGATCATGCTCGGTTGTAGCTTGATCTTTCGTTACTTTTTCTGTAGTCGAGTGATCAGTAGTATCTTTGCTGGTGTGATCATGCTCGGTTGTAGCTTGATCTTTCGTTACTTTTTCTGTAGTCGAGTGATCAGTAGTATCTTTGCTGGTGTGATCATGCTCGGTTGTAGCTTGATCTTTCGTTACTTTTTCTGTAGTCGAGTGATCAGTAGTATCTTTGCTGGTGTGATCATGCTCGGTTGTAGCTTGATCTTTATTTACTTTTTCTGTAGTCGAGTGATCAGTAGTATCTTTGCTGGTGTGATCATGCTCGGTTGTAGCTTGATCTTTCGTTACTTTTTCTGTAGTCGAGTGATCAGTAGTATCTTTGCTGGTGTGATCATGCTCGGTTGTAGCTTGATCTTTCGTTACTTTTTCTGTAGTCGAGTGATCAGTAGTATCTTTGCTGGTGTAATCATGCTCGGTTGTAGCTTGATCTTTAGTTACTTTTTCTGTAGTCGAGTGATCAGTAGTATCTTTGCTGGTGTGATCATGCTCGGTTGTACCTTGATCTGTCGTTACTTTTTCTGTAGTCGAGTGATCAGTAGTATCTTTGCTGGTGTGATCATGCTCGGTTGTAGCTTGATCTTTCGTTACTTTTTCTGTAGTCGAGTGATCAGTAGTGTATCTTTGCTGGTGTGATCATGCTCGGTTGTACCTTGATCTGTCGTTACTTTTTCTGTAGTCGAGTGATCAGTAGTATCTTTGCTGGTGTGATCATGCTCGGTTGTACCTTGATCTGTCGTTACTTTTTCTGTAGTCGAGTGATCAGTAGTATCTTTGCTGGTGTGATCATGCTCGGTTGTACCTTTATCTGTCGTTACTTTTTCTGTAGTCGAGTGATCAGTAGTATCTTTGCTGGTGTGATCATGCTCGGTTGTACCTTGATCTGTCGTTACTTTTTCTGTAGTCGAGTGATCAGTAGTATCTTTGCTGGTGTGATCATGCTCGGTTGTACCTTGATCTGTCGTTACTTTTTCTGTAGTCGAGTGATCAGTAGTATCTTTGCTGGTGTGATCATGCTCGGTTGTAGCTTGATCTTTCGTTACTTTTTCTGTAGTCGAGTGATCAGTAGTATCTTTGCTGGTGTGATCATGCTCGGTTGTAGCTTGATCTTTAGTTACTTTTTCTGTAGTCGAGTGATCAGTAGTATCTTTGCTGGTGTGATCATGCTCGGTTGTAGCTTGATCTTTCGTTACTTTTTCTGTAGTCGAGTGATCAGTAGTATCTTTGCTGGTGTAATCATGCTCGGTTGTAGCTTGATCTTTAGTTACTTTTTCTGTAGTCGAGTGATCAGTAGTATCTTTGCTGGTGTGATCATGCTCGGTTGTAGCTTGATCTTTAGTTACTTTTTCTGTAGTCGAGTGATCAGTAGTATCTTTGCTGGTGTGATCATGCTCGGTTGTAGTTTGATCTTTAGTTACTTTTTCTGTAGTCGAGTGATCAGTAGTATCTTTGCTGGTGTGATCATGCTCGGTTGTAGCTTGATCTTTAGTTACTTTTTCTGTAGTCGAGTGATCAGTAGTATCTTTGCTGGTGTGATCATGCTCGGTTGTACCTTGATCTGTCGTTACTTTTTCTGTAGTCGAGTGATCAGTAGTATCTTTGCTGGTGTGATCATGCTCGGTTGTAGCTTGATCTTTCGTTACTTTTTCTGTAGTCGAGTGATCAGTAGTATCTTTGCTGGTGTGATCATGCTCGGTTGTAGCTTGATCTTTAGTTACTTTTTCTGTAGTCGAGTGATCAGTAGTATCTTTGCTGGTGTGATCATGCTCGGTTGTAGCTTGATCTTTCGTTACTTTTTCTGTAGTCGAGTGATCAGTAGTATCTTTTTTGGTGTAATCATGCTCGGTTGTAGCTTGATCTTTGGTTACTTTTTCTGTAGTCGAGTGATCAGTAGTATCTTTGCTGGTGTAATCATGCTCGGTTGTAGCTTGATCTTTGGTTACATTTTCTATAGTCGAGTGATCAGTAGTATCTTTGCTGGTGTGATCATGCTCGGTTGTAGCTTGATCTTTGGTTACTTTTTCTGTAGTCGAGTGATCAGTAGTATCTTTGCTGGTGTGATCATGCTCGGTTGTAGCTTGATCTTTGGTTACTTTTTCTGTAGTCGAGTGATCAGTAGTATCTTTGCTGGTGTGATCATGCTCGGTTGTACCTTGATCTGTCGTTACTTTTTCTGTAGTCGAGTGATCAGTAGTATCTTTGCTGGTGTGATCATGCTCGGTTGTAGCTTGATCTTTCGTTACTTTTTCTGTAGTCGAGTGATCAGTAGTATCTTTTTTGGTGTAATCATGCTCGGTTGTAGCTTGATCTTTGGTTACTTTTTCTGTAGTCGAGTGATCAGTAGTATCTTTTTTGGTGTAATCATGCTCGGTTGTAGCTTGATCTTTGGTTACTTTTTCTGTAGTCGAGTGATCAGTAGTATCTTTGTTGGTGTAATCATGCTCGGTTGTAGCTTGATCTTTCGTTTCTTTTTCTGTAGTCGAGTGATCAGTAGTATCTTTGTTGGTGTAATCATGCTCGGTTGTAGCTTGATCTTTCGTTTCTTTTTCTGTAGTCGAGTGATCAGTAGTATCTTTGCTGGTGTAATCATGCTCGGTTGTAGCTTGATCTTTGGTTACATTTTCTATAGTCGAGTGATCAGTAGTATCTTTGCTGGTGTGATCATGCTCGGTTGTAGCTTGATCTTTGGTTACTTTTTCTGTAGTCGAGTGATCAGTAGTATCTTTGCTGGTGTGATCATGCTCGGTTGTAGCTTGATCTTTGGTTACTTTTTCTGTAGTCGAGTGATCAGTAGTATCTTTGCTGGTGTAATCATGCTCGGTTGTAGCTTGATCTTTGGTTACTTTTTCTGTAGTCGAGTGATCAGTAGTATCTTTGCTGGTGTAATCATGCTCGGTTGTAGCTTGATCTTTGGTTACTTTTTCTGTTGTCGAGTGATCAGTAGTATCTTTGCTGGTGTGATCATGCTCGGTTGTAGCTTGATCTTTGGTTACTTTTTCTGTTGTCGAGTGATCAGTAGTATCTTTGCTGGTGTAATCATGCTCGGTTGTAGCTTGATCTTTGGTTACTTTTTCTGTAGTCGAGTGATCAGTAGTATCTTTATTGGTGTAATCATGCTCGGTTGTAGCTTGATCTTTCGTTTCTTTTTCTGTAGTCGAGTGATCAGTAGTATCTTTGCTGGTGTGATCATGCTCGGTTGTAGCTTGATCTTTGGTTACTTTTTCTGTAGTCGAGTGATCAGTAGTATCTTTGCTGGTGTGATCATGCTCGGTTGTAGCTTGATCTTTGGTTACTTTTTCTGTAGTCGAGTGATCAGTAGTATCTTTTTTGGTGTAATCATGCTCGGTTGTAGCTTGATCTTTGGTTACTTTTTCTGTAGTCGAGTGATCAGTAGTATCTTTGTTGGTGTAATCATGCTCGGTTGTAGCTTGATCTTTCGTTTCTTTTTCTGTAGTCGAGTGATCAGTAGTATCTTTGTTGGTGTAATCATGCTCGGTTGTAGCTTGATCTTTCGTTTCTTTTTCTGTAGTCGAGTGATCAGTAGTATCTTTGTTGGTGTAATCATGCTCGGTTGTAGCTTGATCTTTCGTTTCTTTTTCTGTAGTCGAGTGATCAGTAGTATCTTTGCTGGTGTAATCATGCTCGGTTGTAGCTTGATCTTTGGTTACTTTTTCTATAGTCGAGTGATCAGTAGTATCTTTGCTGGTGTGATCATGCTCGGTTGTAGCTTGATCTTTGGTTACTTTTTCTGTAGTCGAGTGATCAGTAGTATCTTTGCTGGTGTGATCATGCTCGGTTGTAGCTTGATCTTTGGTTACTTTTTCTGTAGTCGAGTGATCAGTAGTATCTTTGCTGGTGTAATCATGCTCGGTTGTAGCTTGATCTTTGGTTACTTTTTCTGTAGTCGAGTGATCAGTAGTATCTTTGCTGGTGTAATCATGCTCGGTTGTAGCTTGATCTTTGGTTACTTTTTCTGTTGTCGAGTGATCAGTAGTATCTTTGCTGGTGTGATCATGCTCGGTTGTAGCTTGATCTTTGGTTACTTTTTCTGTTGTCGAGTGATCAGTAGTATCTTTGCTGGTGTAATCATGCTCGGTTGTAGCTTGATCTTTGGTTACTTTTTCTGTAGTCGAGTGATCAGTAGTATCTTTGCTGGTGTGATCATGCTCGGTTGTAGCTTGATCTTTGGTTACTTTTTCTGTAGTCGAGTGATCAGTAGTATCTTTGCTGGTGTGATTATGCTCGGTTGTAGCTTGATCTTTGGTTACTTTTTCTGTAGTCGAGTGATCAGTAGTATCTTTGCTGGTGTGATCATGCTCGGTTGTAGCTTGATCTTTAGTTACTTTTTCTGTAGTCGAGTGATCAGTAGTATCTTTGCTGGTGTGATCATGCTCGGTTGTAGCTTGATCTTTGGTTACTTTTTCTGTTGTCGAGTGATCAGTAGTATCTTTGCTGGTGTAATCATGCTCGGTTGTAGCTTGATCTTTGGTTACTTTTTCTGTAGTCGAGTGATCAGTAGTATCTTTGCTGGTGTGATCATGCTCGGTTGTAGCTTGATCTTTGGTTACTTTTTCTGTAGTCGAGTGATCAGTAGTATCTTTGCTGGTGTGATCATGCTCGGTTGTAGCTTGATCTTTGGTTACTTTTTCTGTAGTCGAGTGATCAGTAGTATCTTTGCTGGTGTGATCATGCTCGGTTGTAGCTTGATCTTTAGTTACTTTTTCTGTAGTCGAGTGATCAGTAGTATCTTTGCTGGTGTGATCATGCTCGGTTGTAGCTTGATCTTTGGTTACTTTTTCTGTTGTCGAGTGATCAGTAGTATCTCTGCTGGTGTAATCATGCTCGGTTGTAGCTTGATCTTTGGTTACTTTTTCTGTAGTCGAGTGATCAGTAGTATCTTTGCTGGTGTGATCATGCTCGGTTGTAGCTTGATCTTTGGTTACTTTTTCTGTAGTCGAGTGATCAGTAGTATCTTTGCTGGTGTGATCATGCTCGGTTGTAGCTTGATCTTTGGTTACTTTTTCTGTAGTCGAGTGATCAGTAGTATCTTTGCTGGTGTGATCATGCTCGGTTGTAGCTTGATCTTTAGTTACTTTTTCTGTAGTCGAGTGATCAGTAGTATCTTTGCTGGTGTGATCATGCTCGGTTGTAGCTTGATCTTTGGTTACTTTTTCTGTTGTCGAGTGATCAGTAGTATCTTTGCTGGTGTAATCATGCTCGGTTGTAGCTTGATCTTTGGTTACTTTTTCTGTAGTCGAGTGATCAGTAGTATCTTTGCTGGTGTAATCATGCTCGGTTGTGGCTTGATCTTTGGTTACTTTTTCTGTAGTCGAGTGATCAGTAGTATCTTTGCTGGTGTGATCATGCTCGGTTGTAGCTTGATCTTTGGTTACTTTTTCTGTAGTCGAGTGATCAGTAGTATCTTTGCTGGTGTAATCATGCTCGGTTGTAGCTTGATCTTTGGTTACTTTTTCTGTAGTCGAGTGATCAGTAGTTTTTTTGTCGGTGTGATCATGCTCGGTTGTAGCTTGATCTTGTTCTGTAGTGGTTCTTTCAGTTGTAGCTTCTTTAGTGGTGACCGTTGGTCGAGTTGTTGTTGTTGTTTTGCTGATCCTCGGTTTGTTTTGTTTTATATGCTGGATCGCTTGGATAATATCTGAAGATATAAAAATATATTGAATGCACTTTGTTAATACAAGGCGTAAGTCTTATTAAAAGACGACTGGTTTTATGAATACAAGTACTTACTAGTTTGGCCAGTAGCTCTCGACAATTCGTACAACGCGTCTATGAAATCTGAAACACGAACAATTCAATTCAATAATTTTATTTCAGACAACACATGTACAACATACAGTCCATAATTTAAGAAGCAATGATTGCATAATTTGTAAAATTTGTAATTTGTAAAAAAAATTATAGGTGAAAATCAAACACCTACTTGTTGTTTCAGTATATTCTTCAATGAGTATGACAACTTCTTCAAACACTGAAAAAAAAAACAAAAGTTTAGGTACCTACCTAAAATCATTATTGTAATATCCAGTTACGGTAGACATCCTAAATGACTTTGGGGGTACTCAGAATTTCCGTTGCATTTTAATTTTAGAACACATCAAATTAAAACAAGAGAAATAACAATAAATTAAGAATATGATGTGCAATGGGCGGTTTTATTGCCATAAGCGATTTGTTCCAGACAACCTTTGGATGGACAGAAGCATTAAGAACGGGGACTTACAATTTTCCAGATTTTTTTAACTATAAATTTAAAATACTTACAGAAACTCTTTGATGTGGTGATGATAAGTTCAAAAAATAAACAAACATCTGAAAAATAAATAAAAAACAATTAGAAATTTAAAAAAAATTGGTATAATAGGGTGATAGGATTTTTCGTTCGAAACTTTCATACACATTTTGATTAATTACAACGTACACACGGCGACACTTCAACTTAAACTGTTCGTATATTAAACTATTAAAAGTTGTGCGAGAGGGACGATAATTATGTTTTTGTGCGAGACGCGCTACTCACTTGCACCTATTGCGCTCCCTTTCCAACGATTCTCTGCATTGTATATAGCGTAGTTATGGTTACGTTGGGTATCTAACTTGACGTGTAGCCATGTGTACTTAAGTAACTGTAGTAATAGAAGTAGAAATAGAAGTTATTTATTTTACGCAACATACAACTAGGTACCATCAGCAAAAGTTCTGCCTTACCACCTTAAGGGTGCATTTCCTGTAAACCGACAAGCCGTTAATTTTTAAATAGTAAGTAAGTAAGTAAGTAAGTAAAACATTTAAATACCAATAGAAACAAATTATTTCGAGTGTAAAAGTTATGAAAACAATGGGCCGTCATAAAAATAAATAGATGTTTAGGTTTCTGGTTGATCAAGATAAGAAGACAAAAGAAAAAGGCGGGGTCAGGTAGCTAACTGCTTGCAAGCGAAACAGTTTCAAAAGTGGTAAGGCGGAAATTTTGCCGATAGTACATATTTACTTAATAATAAAACAAAAAAATGCGTAAAAAGGAACCCACTCAGCAAATGCTTTGGGTGCACAGTGGCTCCTTTAGCGCTGGTTATCAGCGCTGCGCAGGAGTGGAGTGGCGCACAGCCTCTGCGACACGCGCAACTAGTATACTAGTAGGTATACTATATACTAGTATGATTATGTTTTAAATTATTTGAATTAAATATATAACTCACCCATTTTACTAAGCTCTTTGATTATGGAAAGAACTTCGAAGAAACCTGAAACATAAGATTTATGCATGGGATGATACAGTGCTAATACAGTAACGGACAATTTATATTATAAGTTTAAAAAACTAGAAAAACCGACTTTAATTCGACTACCGGCTTCATCATCAGATGATGATGATGATGGCAGTTCATTAAAAATGTTCTAGTGACCATAAACATCACTAAAAGTCACAGAAAAGTAAATTATGCAATTTCGTGCACGTGGATGGCATATTTTTTTCCAGTTATTTCTATTTATAAGCCAAACTACTGAACCGATTTTGATGAAAATTGAATGGGACGAACCTGGAAGTAAAGTCTTTCAGATAAAAAAATATTTTTTTAAATCGCTTTATAAATGAGAGAGTTCTGAGGCAACGAACATTACAAAAAATAAACGTTCTTCATACATTTTTGAAGTTGATTAAAATGAAATTAAGGCGTAATTCGCCAGCACTTACAATGCAAGTCGGGTGAAATGCGTTAACGCTTTTTACAGTTTCACTGGCGCGAGTACAAAGTGTACAAACAAACAAACTTACTTCTATGATTAGAATGGTTGCAGATCAAGGCGGCGGCGACACGTATATTCGTAGTATTTGTAATTCGTAGTATTGTTTCTATGAACACAATCACACTAGCGCCGCTGTACTGAGAGATGCTATCGAACAAATCGAATATGTCTGCAAAATTAAAAATATTATTTTATTTTATTTTAGTAATTTTAGGAAAACTAACAGCTAGGTAACACGATAGAACAACAAACATAACACAGGAATCAAGAAGATTCGAGCGAGCTGATGGCCAATTAAAAGTTTCCACAGATTATTTTGAATTTAGACAAAGAAAAACAGCAAGTAGACGACAAGAGATACTGTATAGTTACAAATATTACATCAACAATCATCATCAATTATTCTAATTATGTATTAGTTGACAGGCGTCACAGCTCAGTCGGTATAGCTCTGCCTTCCGTGCTGTGGGTCGTGGGTTCGATCCCCACCAAGAACAAAAATAATCCGTAGCAGATGTTTGTTATGTCTGGGTGAGTGTTACTATTTATTATAAATAAATAAATATTCATAGACTTTACACACAACGCCCTCTAGTCCCAAACTAAGCAAAACTTGTAATATGGGAACTAGATGCTGATAGAATACTTATATACTTTTTTTTATTATAAGTACGTGTTTACAAAAAAGTACAGGTATAAGTATTCTATCGGCATCTAGTTCCCATATTAGAAGCTTTGCTTAGTTTGGGACTAGAGGGTGTCGTGTGAAATGTCCATGAATATACATTTTTTTCATTAAGTTAGATTAGATTAGTAAATTCTTTATTGCACATATAAAAACAGTACAGAGGCGGGCTTAATGCTATTTAACATTTTCTTCCAACCAACCTTTGTGTAGTGTGGAGGAAAGGTAGTGCTAATATGGAAAACTTGGTAGGGAGAAACGTCTTTAACAATATATAAAAATTATCTACTTAAAAATAATAATGCACTAACCTAATATATATATATATATATATACTACTTAAACACCTATATAAATACATACATGAATTGCTAACTTATGTAGGTATCTAAAATTCGAAATTCAATGTGGTTTATAAGGTTCATAAGACCAAATTGTAACACTTATTTTGGCAAATAAATGTATCTTGTATCTTCATAGAAGGATAAAAAAAATTATAAAATCTATTTCGTCCGAACATTACATTTGGGAGAAAACTCACCAGTTGCAAATGTAATTTTCTTCATCACTTCCCAGGCTCTTGAAACAGCTGAAAAATAAGTTACATTAAAATAATATCCCACTACTATTATAAATGTCAAAGTTTAGATGTTAGATAGATATTCATTTATTCGACACAATCACAACACAGGTAGGTACAGCACAGAACAAGCATAAAAAAAAAAGAAAACAATAAGTACCTACACAATTACACAATTACGAGTACATGTTTGTGTTTCAATCACGCTGTAACTACTGCACCGATTTGGATGAAACTTGGAATATTATAGTTCGTAACCTGGAACACATAGGCTAATTTTCCCACTTTTTTTTGGGCTAAGTATATATTTTTTGTTTTTTCGTGGACAAAGTCGCGGGACTAGCAGTTGCTAGTCATACATATACAGTACGCACGACGGATCTATCCCTCTGTAGTAAGGTGCAACAAACGATTGCGCATGTACTGTTGCGCGGAAACAAACAAAAATGAATCCTGCGCAGATACGCTCGCACATTTCAACATTCTTAAAGATAGTACTTAGTAGTAGAACTTCTTGTGTGCTCGCTCGTCCGGGTTCAGTACTAGCACCTATTTAGTGTGCACAGTGATGCTCGCATTGCTGTGTGCCGGCTTGAAGTGTATGTGTCGGTGCTATTACATGCACATCACACTACACCGACATGTCTCAGAGCGATGGACGCAGTGCAATGCATCACAGGGCACGTCAGTGGACGTGCCTGGTGAGGCAATGCATTGTTATACGCAGAATCAGGTGGGCCATCATCACTTAGGACGGCTTGCACCAAAATCACTAAACGTGTTTAACAGCTAAATAGATTTAAATCTGACGTATTTATATGACTTGATAACTCGCTAAATACTATTTAATAGTTAAACGCGTTTAGTGATTCTAGTGTAAGCCGCCTTAAGTATAAAAAAAATAGTTGTGGTACTTACATCTGGTGCCGGTATAAATTATGAGTTTTCTAAAGAAATCTATAATATCCTCATGACGGGCTTTTTCTCGAATCTTTTCCAAAATCTCCATGAGCGTAACTGAAATAAACACAACTTATTAATTCACAAAGAAAATTACGACTAATACAGTATTTACAATATGTAAAAAATGAAGCAGTTGAGCTATCTACACACCGTTGCAAACGATTTATAGATAGCTCAACTGATCCAAATCAGTACCAATCAGTAACATAATTTATTAGTTTAAAAATTAGAAAACCCGACTTTAATTCGACTACTGGCTTCATCATCAGATGATGATGATGGCAGTTCATTGGGAATGTTCTAGTGACCGTAAACATCACTAAAAAGTTGCAAAAAAGCAAAATACGCAATTTCGTGCACGTGGTTGGCATGTTTTTTTCCAGTTTTATCTATTTATAAGCCAAACTACTGAACCGATTTTGATGAAAATTGAATGGGACCAACCTGGAAGTACATCCTTTCAGATAAAAAAAGAATTTTTCAAATCGGTTCATAAACGACAGAGTTATGAGGTAATAAACATTAAAAAACAACAACCGAATTGAGAACCTCCTTTAATAAATCATCCTACTAATATTATAAATGCGAAAGTTTAGATGTTTGGATGTTTGTGTTTCAATCACGTCTAAACTACTGAACCAACTCGGATGAAACTTGGTATATATGTAGTTCGTAACCTGGATTAACACATAGGCTACTTTTTATCCCGAGTAATTAACAGGATCTACAGGATAAAATGAACGAAAAGGATTAGCAGCGCCAATTGGCAAGAGGATTTCATTGTCATGTCATGTCACGTCAGTTTGACAGGGCGTAGTACTACCTCTTTGGTCTAACGACTAACGTTTGACATTCGAGTACGGGTTCGGTGTAATGTCAAGTTTCTCAAAGTATCCGCTCGGTACACGCACAGATAATATAATGTACACGGAAACTGTAGACGCGTTCGAGGTCGCGGGTAACTGCTAGTTAGTAATAAAAGGTTAAAAATAACTTACGTTTTTGTGCAGTTAGACTAAGTATCACTTCCTTGGCTTCTTGTATGTTGTTGGTCCGTGTGACGTCGATAAGAGACAGCATGAAGTAAAACGCATCTCTTTGTTTTGTCACCTTGTTGATATAATGGATCGGTGTTACAAGATCTGAAAACAAGTAATTAAATTAAAAATTTAAAAAACCCCCGACTTTGATACCCTTATAAGGAGTTGCGAAAAAATATGTAATCTGCCATTTTGTGGCGGCGGCCATCTTGGACCGATTTTCATCAAACATAGATAAGAACATTCAAACAAAAAAGAAATCGGTTCATTGGTTCGAAAGCTACGATGCCTCAGACACACACACACACACACACAACCATACACCCAAACACACGAAGACTGATACGTCTAACTTATAACACCCCGACGTTTTTGCGTCAGGGGTTAAAAATAGTTGACAGTAGTCACAGTAGGTTTGTTTTTCGATGCCGTTGTAAACGGCAACGTAGGCGGAAGTGTCCATATAATAATTTATTAGAATACTTACTGTCAGTATCGAAAACACTGTTGAAAACCTTAAAGACGTCGGTTAAGTTTTCTGTACCGGTTACGTGGTACAAACTTAGTATAATCGTATTCAAACCTGAAAAGTAATAATTTATTTAAACACAACAGTAAAACAATTTAAAAAAATTGTTCTAAAACTGGTCGCTGACCTCCACTGGTTCAAAGTCACTAACCTTGAATTCATAGTCAAGTCATAGTCCATAGTCTTCTTCTCCTTCTTCTCTTATATTTAGCCTCTGTTCGTCATTTCGACAGACAATTTTGCCAGTGTCAAGTGAATTATTTGAAATAAGTTTAGTCAAGTCGAGTCATACGTCAAGTCATAGCAAAGTCAACTGTCTATGAGAACAGAAAGTCATAAACAGGTTATAGTCAACACTTAAAATGTAAAGTCTTTTTTTACTTTTTATCTGTTTTAAAATTAAGTTTTCATAATTTATCTTTATGAGCAGTGGATTTTATTGTTAAATAAAATTAAAAAATTGTCAAGACATACTCTATCTGCTATGACTTGACTATTTTTATACCATAGTAATTATCAAGTCATAGTCAAGTCTTTTAATAGTCGAGTCATAGACAATACTTATTTATTCACCAGTCATATGTATAGAGGCTAAACAGTCCCCTAGGGGTCAGTGTATGTGAAATATGCAGCATACGTGTTTTTAAAAGAATGTAGGTACTTACTTTCTATTTTAGTTGCTCCTGTTAGGTCTTCGAGAGCGTATTTTAAATCTGTAACCAACAAATCATATTTAAAATAATAATTTCAAACAAAACATATCTTATATAACTAAAAAAATATACAGGAAGTTTTATAATAGGTACTACTGTCGTAACTCAGTCGGTAATAGCTCAGCCTTCCGTGCTGTGGGTCGTGGGTTCGATTCCCACTGATAACAAACATTTGTGTGTGCCGACTATAGATGTTTGTTCTATGTCTGTGTTTGTAAATGCAGTTCATATTTTTATCAAGATCGAGCCCTTGACTACTAACAATTTTTTTTCTATTACTAGGTACAGCCATTTAGATTTTCCCCCAGAGGGCGGTCGAAAGAACTCAACCTGTATATTTGTCTCAGTAGTTGGTGTTTATTACTTACGGTTGCGTTTGGTGACGGTTTTCATCAATTTGACAGCTTCAGAGAAATGCGGAATTCTCAACAAATTTAGGAATTCTTTGATCGCCGAGCCGGTATCTAAAACAAGTAATTAAATTTAAAAAAAACCCCAACCTTGATACCCATATTGTGGAAGTTGTGAAAAATATGTAATCCGCCATTTCGTGGCGGCGGCCATCTTGAACCGATTTCCATCAAATATAGATATGAACACTCCCGACTAATTCAACTTTCAAACAACAAAAAAGTCAAAATTGGTTGATACGTTCGGGAGCTACTTAAGATGCCTCAGTAAATTACGATGATTCAATAAATAAAATAAAACGAACTATTTTTAAATAACTATTAAAAATATTTGATACTAACCATTTGCTCTGGTGCACGAAATCAATAGATTTAGAGTAGTTTGCATATCTGTGAAAAAAAAAGAAATTTTGAGGACACGTGTCACAGCTCGGTGTAGTTTCTGCCTTCCGTGCTGTCAGTTGTGGGTTCGATTCTCACTAAGCACAAACATTTATCATGTTTACATCTCTGCAGAACATCTCTGGTAGATAATTTATAAGTTTAAAAAACTAGAAAAACCGACTTCAATTCTACCAGCTTCATCATATGATGAATGATGATGACAGTTCATTGGGAATGTTCTAGTCACTATAAACACCACATAAAAGTCACAGGAAAGCAAAATACGCAATGTCGTGCACGTGGTTGGTGTTGATTCTTTAGAGGAACAACTGGTGGGTTTCTGCTTTTCTCCAATTAAATGCGGTTTGATTGAATGTACCTATAAACTGGGTTTATTGACAAATTTTGAAAAATGTAAAAAAGGTGTGCACAGCACAAAGGGTCCGAAAGTAATGCATTAGCTTATTGAACATTAATAGAATTATACGTGAGCATCGTTGCTAGCAGTAAAATGGTAGGCGCTGCGCCGCGCCGGGCATATTTTTTTCAGTTATTTCTATTTATAACCCAAACTACTCAACCGATTTTGATTAAAATAAAATGGGACCCATCTGGAAGTATATCCTTTCAGATGAAAAAAGAATTTTTGAAATCGGTTTATAAATGACGGAGTTCTGAGGTAACAAACATTAAAAAAAAAAAAAAATAAAAAAAAAAAAAAAAAAAACATACAATCGAATTGAGAACCTCCTCCTTTTTGGAAGTCGGTTAAAAATCAAACTCCCTCAAATTTATTGTTCGTTTGTTCGTTAGTGGTCCACTTTTAGGCCGCCTTAAGGACTCCGATATGGCTTAATGACTGCTAGAGCCGCGTACTCTGAAGCACGGAAGCGCACAGATGTCGCCACTAGCGGTCACCCATCCAAATAGTGACTGCGCAGAACGTCGCTCAACTTAGATAATCGGTGAAGATTGACTAAGCGACTTACCGACTTCTTCTTGCAGTTCCTGCATGACCTTAATGAACTCCACGGGGCCTAGGCCTCCTGTTAATTCCATAACTGCTTCCCTGACTCCAGCCACACCTAAAATTGAAAATACAGATTCACAAAATACTTCAAATACCTACAAGTAATTAAATAAAAAATATAAAAACTCCCGAATCTTGGACCGATTTTCATCAAACATAGCTAAGAACACTCCCGACTATTCACTTTACAAACAAAAAAAAAACAAAATCAAAATTGGTTCATCCGTACCGGAGCTACGTTGCCTCAGACAGACAGACACAGACACACACACACACACACACACACACACACACACACACACACAGAGACACGTCAAACTTATAACACCCGTCGTTTTTGCGTCGGGGGTTAAAAATAAAAGTCCCGTATACTCATTAATTGCTCAAGCACTGATCCGGACTTATATTAGCTAAGTACAGATTCAGACTTAAATTGAGACTCAACAATCAACCACACAAATCAATTTACGTCACGCCTAACTTGAAACATATCGTCGTTAAAAATCTTACAAATAGGAGGTCTTGTTACATTGGATTCAGGTCTTGTTATATTGGTTTCATTTAACAGTATATTTTTGTAAGATTAATGTAAAATAACTTACCATCGCTGTGGTTGGATGTTTTGTGCTTGAAAAAGTGACAGACTTCATGTGTGGCTGTAAAAAAAAACAATACTATATTACATCACATTATGAATAAGAACGTGCACTGTTAGACATTGCACTGCGCCCATTACTCGGAGACGTATGGATGTTAACTTTTATGTCAGAGTCAAAGATCTTTTATTCTGTATAATTTATAAGTTTAAAAAACTAGAAAAACCGACTTCAATTCGACTACCAGCTTCATCATCAGATGATGATGATGATGACAGTTCATTGGGAATGTTCTAGTGACCATAAACACCACTTAAAGTCACAGGAAAGCAAAATACGCGATTTTTTGAGAAGCTTGGTCTCGTCAAGCTTCCGCTCAGTGTTTCCATACCAAGCAGCGCACACCGGTGTGCTGGACGTCAGACGTATTGCACACTGTAAACTCGTACTCGCCCCTCATGTTCCTAGCGTACCTACGCTTAAGGAATTATTCCCATCTGTCATCCTGCTCTGTCACCCTAGAAGGACAGATGGGACCAAAAAGGGCGTTCTGTACCCCCTTTTACAGAGGTGTGGCAGATGAAACTTTTAAAAATTGAAAATGTTCTATTTTCCCTACTGTTACTGATGAAGGGGTAGATAGAACTGGGTTGGTACACTCAAAGACACGTCCACGTCTGTTTGTACTTTGAACTATTATAAGTAGAAGGTTGGTGGTGGTGGTGTAGACACGACCGTGTGTTTGTGTGTGTGTGGGTCGGGCTGCGAGCGCGGCGCGCCCTAGCCTAGCGCTCCGCCCCAACGTACCTCTGCATTGTATGTAGCCTAGTTATGATTGTGTTGGCTGTATAACCTGACCTGTGGCCGTATGTACTTACTTTTTTCACCGGATATTTTCTGCATGATTTCAAATATGCCATCAAAATCAGCGTGTCCTGTCAGTGCTTGCAATTCCTTGAATGCTTTGAATACATCTGAAAATTGCAACACGTTTAGTTATTAAACCACACAATTTCTAAATTCTATTTACTAACAAAAAATATTTTAAGAATAACCAAAACTTATATAAACAGTTTATTTTAGCTACTTAAGTCATTATGTTTACACTTTTAATTACTTAGATATAAGGTCAGATATTATTTATTTAAATTTTGTGGGTAGGTGTACAAATAGTAGTAAAACCCATACCTTCCGCGCTAGTCAGGAACTGTGTAAATTTTTATAATTAATGTTAAAAAATGAATTGATTTATATTTATTACACAATGATAGCGATTCTATTGCATTTTTCTAAACTACCTATTTAACAGCGCTAAAATTATAGCCGTCCTTGTCGTTTCAGTTTATGAGAAAGGGACGGCAACATTTTTAGTGCTGTCAAATTAGATTAGTTTAGAAAGTTACAACAATTAAAAACAATCTAATTTTAGTAATTTAAGTATAAAAATTATAGAATTTCCATTTACCTTGTTCATTCGTAAGTTCTCTCATAAGATCCACAACCACTTTGATATCTGAAAAATAAATACAATTTAGCATGTAAATGACGATCAGAAAATGTTTTGAAGGTACAGTACGCACAACGGATCTTTGTCCCTCTGAAGTTAGGTGCAACGATTGCGCATGTATTGGCCAGAAAAATAAGCTTACCCCCAATTCGACCCAAAAATGTGTTCTGCGCAGATACTTCAGAGGGACAAAGATCCGTTGTGACTACTATATGATGAGACAAATATTCAAAAATGTGTTATGTCCTGAAAACTAGTCAAATCATTTTTTTTCATTTCTATGAGATATGATCACAGACTAGATGCTATAAGATGTAAAATTATATCTTTACTTAGTTTGTGACTAGATGGCGCTGTGTAAAGTGTCAATGAATATTTTTTTAACTTACTTGTGTGTCCTTGGAGAGTGTCAATAAAATCAATGACAAAACGAGATTTTCTGGAGCCTCGGCATAGCTTTACGAGCTTGTACACTTCTTCATGGCCTGGAGAAAATAATATAGATTTATGCTATGAAGCATGCAGATGGCTCACCTGATGTTAAGTAGTTACTTCTATCTACAGGGTGTAACATAATGTCCCTATCAGTCCGAAAGGGGGTTATTCTACACGTCATGGCGAACAACATTTGTTCTACGACTTTTAATATTTCTAAGTTTTTCATTCATGAAAAGAGTCTTAAAAAAGTTTACTTAAAAATAGCATTAAACACGTGTTAAAGTGTCTATGTGTGGGCGCTATGTGAAAGGAGGGTGCGTGAGCATGTGTACTAACAGGCTGGATACATACGCAAAGTAAATAAACACTAAAAGTGGTCGCAAATATCTAAGACAAAAAATTCAAAGCAAAATGGAAATTTCCAACATGTTGCATTCAACTTTTGCACATGCCAATCTATTCAGGTGTTTGGTCTGAATAAGCCCCTTTTCGGCTTATAGGGACAATATGATACACGTTGTATACATACGAAGGAAACGCCAAGGAGATTTCTGGACCAAAAGCACAGAAATCCCCCTCACAGGGGAAACAGGCAGGGGATTTCAGGACAATAAGCTCAGAATCCCCTCGCAGGGGAAACAGGCAGGGGATTTCTGGAATACGCCATGCTACATACCCAACTAACGATCTGGGTACTACCGAAAAAAATTACCCTTTAATTGGGTTATTAGGTAAAAATATACTTACTTTTAAGTTGAGTAAAACTCATAATATATGTAATGGCCTCTCCTTCCTCTGAAAAAGACAAACAATTATTATTGAAATGATCTATGCTTGACATAGTTGGACTTGTATCTGACTACCCGCAATAATTACTCGGATTATGTAATTAATTTAATTTTTATTAACACGAATGTACAAATAAAAATTAAGATAAATATTTTTAATTTATTGGATCTACGTCACTAGACAACAAACATTGTCTCTACCTATTTTTATTTTTTGTACAGTCAGCTACAAAAAGTTCTTTCACATATGACAGTCGCATATAGAACTTCTGACGGGAAAATTCTGACAAGACGTGAATAACATAATGGTCGCGACAGACGTTTGTATGTATGATGTTTTCTACTTAGGCCCATAGTAGGTCTAAGCCTAATAATATTGCGGTAGGTAAGTTTAGTAGGCTCTCACGCCTACACGGAATCAATCGCAGTGACCGACGTCGGAACAGTTCAAGATTCAAATTGTTCAGTTTTGCGACAAGGGTTTTTTTATAATAATAGGCCTTTACATCTATTGAAGATGATTTATACAGCGTCAGGAGGCAACCTATGCCTACACTTAACGGGACACTGTAGTGCCTGGGACAATGTTTAGATGGAGTAGGCTTGCCCAGCACCTATACCATCCTCTCAGCCTAGTCAGCCGTATTCACAGGAAAGACAAGGTCAATACGTGCGGAGCTGACTAAGCCAAGGGTTTCCTCACGATGTTTTCCTTCACCGTAAAGCTCGTGTTTTTTATACAACTATAGATATATATCATAGATGTTTGTTCTATGTCTGGGTGTTACTATGTATTATAAGTATGTATTTACAAAAAAAAAGTATATAAGTATTGTATCAGCATCTAGTTCCCATATTACAAGCTTTGCTTAGTTTGGGACTAGAGGGCGTCGTGGGAAATGTCCATGAATATTTATTTTATTTATAGATATTGCTACATTGTCAAAGTTAGTCCTATAAAGTTTAGATATTGGTGTGCGCTGTAACTACTGGTCCGATTTGGATGAAACTTCTAATACATATAGTTCGTAGCCTGGATTAACACGGGCTATTTTTATTCCGGATATTCAACGGGATAAAACGGGACGTGGACGAATTCTCGGGCAAAAGCTAGTAACGTCTAAAATATTGTATTTGTCAACTTAGGACATTGTCAAATACAATCAGATTTTATCTAAACTTATATCCTGGTCCCATCACCACGGTACGGCGCGTCGCCGTGGTTTGTCACGGCGACACGCCGTGAAAATTCACGGTAACGCGCCGTGCCGTTGTGATGGGACCAGGCCGTTAGGACGTTGTCAGAATTTTGTTTTGAAACCAATCACGCTGACTGTACAAGATATTTATACAGATGTTGAAATTAGTAGCTTGTAGTTAACCTCGCAAAGCATCTGTACTAATAGTTACGTGTAATTTTGTATTTTTTCAGAATATTGCGCATGTCATTTGTGCTTTTCCCAATTTTGCAAATTGATTAACTATTAGGTAGGTATATATAATTTTGTATTTATTTATTTCTCAGATATCTCGTTCCATATTTAGTTAATTCAAAGGGTTTTTGCTCCAATATTTGGAATTTAATGTTTCTTTACTGATGATCTTCTTCGCTTGAGGTTACATTAATAAGAGACTTACTAAGAATCGCCAATCAACTTCTGTCAAAAGTTAATAAGCGCTTAAAATAATGCTATCTCTTTTTGTTTAGATAGTGACAAGAAGGAAAAAGAAGAAGACAGGAAGGAAGAATAGCAAAACAGTGTTAAGGTTAAGGAGATTCTAAGTAAAACCATAGTAAGTATATGGTTGATTTAAAAATACTTACTGCGAAAACCGGTCAATTCGAATAAGAAGTCAGTTCCTTCTTTCTGCTCTGAAAATTAAAACCAAAAGGTTAAAAATACCAGGCGCAAACACCAACGTCAGTAGTGGGATCACGCTACAGATGTTTTTATCACGTAGTTTCATGCCATAGCGACAGTGAAAATTAGGCATACAAATGCCTAATGCATCTTATTTAATTATGATTGTTTCTTTCGTAAACTAATTTCATTATTGCTGTGTCGAACTTATAGATTAAAGGCTGCTTGCACCAGAATCGCTAAACGCGTTTTACTTTAAAATAGCAATTAGCGAGTTGTCAAGTCATACAAATACGTCAGATTTAAATCTATTTAGCTGTTAAACACGTTTTGTGATTCTGGTGCAAGCCGTCCTTAAACAATAAATATAACTTAAGCGGTGCCAAGTTTAAACTAACTTGATAAAGCTAAAATTATAGACACAGTATAATTAGGTAAGCTTAAGCATATTTTATGATTCTATTCTACCCCTCTCAAACTTTAAGTTACCTGTTGCTCCAAGGGCGTCCATCATGTCTTCTGAGATAAGTAACTCTGCAAAAAAAGAATGTTTTGACGAGAGTAGAGAAAGGTATGCTAAGATTACTCAGACATGTGGAAGGATGAACGAAAGAAGATTGACAAAACAAATATGCGAGTGTGACTGCGAAAGAAAGTCCTCGGCAGATTTTGATCAAATTGGAGATGTAGATTTAGATTAAATAGTTCCGACTTGCGTGTAAAGAAACCACTTACCTTCATTTATTTTTTTCTTTTCTATTTCAGGTTCTTTATCGGGAATAGGAGGATGCGTGGGGCCTGGAGAACCTGGGGGACGCGGAGGACCCGTAGGGGGTGAAAGTTTTTCCACCAGTGGTTGACGCTTTACTAATTCAACTCCATTTTGGTTTTGTTTGTCATTGTTAGGTTCATTTTGGATTGGGCTTTCATCCCGTTTGAATATGTTTTTAATTTTTTTAATTAATTTTCCAACTAAACCGTCATTTTTTTTTTGAACCTGTGGTTCGGTTTGCTCATGGTGGAGTTCAACCTTTTCTAAAAAAAAAACATTTGATTCAGTACATAGGTAGGTATGCTGCCCTCGTAATTGGAAACAACAGTAACAGTACACACAACAGTAACAGGAACAGTAACTTGGAAAATGACATTTTGTAAAAAACGCGTTTAAAGTTTGTTAACTATATCAGTTAGGTAAGAAATAACTACTACTTTTATAAAATAGTATTTTTCACTTAACTGATATAATTATCAAACCTTAACGCGTTTTTTTACAAAACGTGATTTTCCAAGTTACTATGTTTCCAATTACGATGGCAGTATACAACTTTATAAATTATTTAAAACAATTATTGTTAAGGCGGAGGCATCACATATTGTTATTTTATTGTTCAGGCTCAATACCCTTAACATTATTGTTGATTTGGGAGTCGTGAGAGAGTCATTCACCTCAAAGGTTGTTCTAAGCTTTTAGATTTATTTGTTTTCATTTAACCTGACTTCATTCGTTTACTAAGCAACTTACCAGGTTCATGTTCACTCTCATACTGCTTTAGGACGTTCACCTTAAGATGATGACCTAGAAGGGTTTGACATTTCATAATAAAAAAAATTGTATCAAATTCTTATTTAGTCAAGCGTAATCCTACTTAGATTTTGTCGTTCACTCCATGATACGCTTTCGGCGTTATCGCCATACTATGCAACATATTATTATGTTATTTAATTTATTTCCTCATAAGTTTTTTTTAAATAAAAGTTGTTATTGCTAATAAAAATTAAATTATCTAAATAACTTACGAAACGGTTCCGCAGATATTATCGTCACAAGGACATGTAACTGTAAAAAACAAATTATTAATTAATTTATTTATTAAGTATGTATTTACAAAAAAAATAAATATATAAGTATTCTATCAGCATCAAGTTCCCATATTACAAGCTTTGCTTAGTTTAGGACTAGAGGGCGTCGTGTGAAATGTCCATGAATATTTATATTTATTTATTTTAATTCATAATAATAAATTCATTTATTCTACGGTATTACTAATATTAACTAATATTAATAACAGTTTATGTTATTTAACAACAAATAATAATGTATTTTATAAAGGGTACAAAATTTTGTAGATAAAACCTTACCCAACAACTAGTCAATTGCACTATTTTTTTTTTTGTTTTTAAAGGCTTCTACACACTATGTCGGCAGGTTTTTGCCGCGCAGGTTTACCGCCATCGCATCGCTGCGCCGAAATATTCAGGCCGTTTATGCGACGAGCCCAGCGGCTCAAATACCCGCCGGCATAGTGTATAGGAGCCATAACAGTGTGACAGGCGTCACAGCTCAGTCGGTAATAGCTCTGCCTTCCGTGCTGTGAGTCGTGGGTTCGATCCCCACCGAGAACAGACATTTGTGCGTGGAAAACATAGATGTTTTTTCTATGTCTGGGTGTTACTATGTATTATAAGTATGTATTTACAAAAAAATTGTATATAAGAATTCTATCAGCCATCTAGTTCCCATATCACAAGCTTTGCTTAGTTTGGGACTAGAGGGTGTTGTGTGAAATGTCCATGAATATTAAAAAATTAACAGGTTCAAGTGGACGAAGGTAGACCTCTCAGATCTCAATACCCAGCATCTAATCAAGATCTTTTGAAGATGTGAAGAAGGCACAAGTCCACGTTTCGACGGTAGGTACTCCATCCACGCACGACACGACAGTTAGACACGCACATCCAAACATTAAAAGCACTCTTTCGTTGATATACCTACTCCACTCCATCCACGACAGATTCCACGTTCATCACCACTTCTAGTTTTTAGTTTCCTTACGATGTTTTCCATCACCGTTTATCATCACTGACACAAAACATTTTTTAACCCGTTTGTGCCAGACTAGAAAAAACTAACACAAATGTAACTAAAATGATTCAAAAATTAGGTACAGTTCGCATCAGAAGTGGTAGGTGGGAACTTCTAAATTATTTATGTTAAGACTATCATATTTTTTTTTTCTGAAAAGTTCTAGTTAGGAAACAATTATGATTTCGACCTACAATAAAGTTACGTCGTATATTTATGTCAATTACACCTTGGGTTTAATAAATACATCTCTTTCTATTCCTATTGCATAAAAATAAATGCATATAAATCAATAAACAAAACTGCATAAAAATAAACAAAAATGCATAAAATACTTACGATAAGAAAGACAAAACACCACTTTTGCGCGTCCATATTGGCACTAAGTGGCCAGACAATATCTGTATCCCACTAGGACCAAATTCGCTAAGTAACAATTTATATAATATAAAAATGTCAATAATATACAGCTGGATAAATACGAATGTTTGCTGAAGCCGGTGTTAATATACGCATTTGACTATAACTTGCTTAAAGCTTGTGACGATGATGATACCTGGAATGAACCTAGGTACAGTCAGTTCGAACTCAGACATTTATTCTCATAAAGACAGGGTGTCACTTACATGAGAAAATAATATAACAGTAGGTAGGTTAGTAAGTCGTTCTTTTAAAGTAGGTTAGTACCTAAATAGGTTAATTGGTCTAAAATATTTGTTATAAGTAGGTAGGTACTCGCCTAATGCATTAGGTTACACAATTCGCCGTTTCTTCGTCTTCTGTTTTCAAAGAGACAGGGCGCCACTGGAAGAAAAGACTATCGACTCTACAAGCATGCTTATAAATCAGATTTAGATTTCACATAAATGTTGCGCAAGGTATACTTGGTTTTTTCTTTGGATTTAAGATATTCTGGACCACCTAAAAGTATTTCAAAAGTATTTTAGGTGTTACTATGTATTATAAGTATGTATTTACAAAAAAATATTATATACTGAAGTATTCTATGAGCATCTTGTTCCCATATTACAAGCTTTGCTTATAATGATTTTACTAAGCAACTTTTTAGAGTTTTTATTGTTATTCACTACATATTTTTGTAGTTGACTGTCTGGCTCCGACATTTTACCAGACCTACCGTTGTTTATAACCGCTGGTTAAGTTCGAGTTAGCTAAAAAACATTTTAGCGACTTCTCTCTCTCTAGTTATATAATTCACAAGAAAAGGAAATCGACGATATGTTTATTTTACACATTTATAGACAAATGTTTGACCGCAATCTCACCTGATGGTAACTTTATATTTGCAAAAAGCGGCAATACTTATAGATAGACAGATCTTTATTCGTCATCTTGCTCTAGCAGTCGTTATAAGCCACGACGAAGACCTTAAGGCGGTCTAACTCCGTCAACTTCATACCAACGATAGAACGAAGTTGTATTCACGTAAAAGACCTGGGGCTTTATTCTCAATTCGATAGAGATTTTACTCTAATAGGGATGACTTCAAAATGACGTTGAAAACTCCTGTCACCAGTGAGTGAAACCAGTTTTCGGTCGAGATATGACGTCATCCCTACTAGAGTAAAATCTCTACCAATCTGAGCATAATGTCCCTGGGGCCTAATTCTTACTTCACCAGAGATAATAGGGATGACGTCAAAATGACGTTGAAAACTCCTGTTACCAGTGGGTGAAACCAGTTTTCGGTCGAGATAAGACGCCATCCCTATGAAAGTAAAATCTCTGCCAATCTGAGCATAATGTTCCTGGGGCCTAATTCTTACTTCGCCAGAGATTTAACTCTAATAGGGATGACGTCAAAATGACGTTGAAAACTCCTGTCACCAGTGGGTGAAACCGAGATATGATGTCATCCGTATTAGAGTAAAATCTCTGCCGAACTGAGCATAAAGCTCCTGTCAGGAGAAAAAGTCGCATGTGTATGTCGCCTACAACGGTCGCGCGCCCGAAACTTCCCCTTTAGCCGTGTGCAATTGCAGCGGGTATACCGAATATCAAATTCACGTGGAAACAAGATTGTTGGTGAAATTAATGATTCCGACGTAATTTTGGAACACTTGTACAAATTAACGAGCATAATGTATCTAGAGTCTACGATAGTCGCCTCTTGACCGAATTATAAAATTTTAACCAAAATAAAAAAGCACAGGTTCGATTATTTACTCTTTTTGGACGTATAGGTAGAAATATTTTTACTTTTTTTGACACGAACATTGTTTTTTGACCAAACATATAACACATCTTGTTATAGAAGAGTTGAGATTTATTCGAATTGATTTTTATCTTTAAATTATTATTAATTTACATTTTTTTTATTTTATTAGCAGCTGTCTGTACTAGGTATAAAAGGTAGAGTCTAAAACTACGCCACTATTTATTTTTTGTACTTTTCGTATTTTTTGTATAATAATTATGTATAATATATTATCTGATATTACCTACTCACTACTCGTCATACCTACATATTTCTCAAGTCTGTTTCAGTTTTTATGTATTTTTTTTTATATTTTTATGTTTTTTTTTATTATAATAACGTAGGAAGGTAGTAGCCCAGTAAATATAAAATTGAATAAAAATACATAGTATAACTTACACTAAAAATAAAACAAACATACAATTTAAAATACTTTTATTTACTTACTATAATGCTTTGGTACACTAATCTATACATCATACGAATGAAAATATTGATTGAATAAATACAACGCACCTTTTTTTTATGTCCCTTTGAAAGTAATAAAAAAAAACCCGAAGAAAATAATTACCCCTTGGTAAAAAAATTGTAATTACAGATTTTTGTAAAACATGGCTATTGAACAAACTTGATAAAAAAATATACTGATCAGTGCCCTTATTTTCACTTCGGCAGAGATTTTATTCCAATAGAGATGACGTCATATTATTATCCCGGCCAAAAACTCGTTTCACCCACTAGTTAACGAGTTTTCGATGTCATTTTAACGTAATCCCTATTAGAGTAAAATCTCTACCAAACTCAGAATTAAGCCCTTGATATTAGATTATTGGGTATATATCGCTTTGTGGGTACCTAATTGTCGTAAACTCAACCCCACTTTGTAGAATAAAAATATTTATAACTAATCAATATGTAAAAATAAAATGTAATATTTTTTAATCATGCGATTCTCTAATGATTGTAAATTGTTTGATTATATTAGAGGTTGTAAAACTACCCAATTTTATTGAGTTGTGTGCGCATTACGCGATTTTACAAGAAGATGTCCGATCTATGTATCACGAATCTTTGTCTCTCTGAAGTATCTGCGCAGAACCCATTTTTGGGTCGAATTAAAGGTAAGCTAATTTTTCCGCACAACAGTACATGCTCAATCCTTTGTTGCAACTAACTTCAGAGGGATAAAGATGTGCGTTCATGGATATGAGAAAAACCAACCCAAGTATAATTATATAGTTTTTTTTTTCCAAATATGGTGGTTTCTATATTTATTCAAACAAATCACGATATGGATTGATAATTAACATCAATTGCATATATTATTAAGTTTTACAGGGAGTACGAATTTCTAGAAAATATTATGAATAGGACTTTTTTTACTATCAAACGCAGATAACTTCACTTTTTAAAAAATATTGTGGAATAATAAAACCCTTCTTTTCTTTTTAAATGCGAATCTATTTGCAATGACTGTGCTATTTTATAATTCTTTAATAACTAAAGTTTGTAATTCTAAATTCTTTGAGACGAAATCTAAAACCTAAGGAAGACTGTACATTACAGGAACTAATGCCAAAGCCGTTCTATCTTCTGATTGGTTAAAAAAGTACAGTAAGCTGCACCAATTGGTTACATCAGCACGTTTAGCATGATCGCCCTCGAATCAGCGAACGTGATAAATGTACTAATATTTTAAAGACAGTCGTATCTTGATAGAGCACGTTACTGATTTGAGAACAGATTTTCAAGACATTCTCAGTACTTATAGCAAAAAAGTTTTTTTTATTTTGGTATTTCAATACGCAGTATCAATTGATACAGCTGACTGTTCGTTTTTGAATTTAGAAGACAATTTTATAAGGTGGGAATGTTTCACAATGGCGCTCAGATCTTTTTTTATTGCATTGAGTATTTTTAAACGTTATAAGAATCTAAAGCTTAACTTAATCTGTCTTATTTAATGCATCTTAAATTATATTTATTTACCTTAAATAAAAAAGACTTTGGTTTGACATTGTAATATGGCTTTTCTAAACGATCAACCAAGACTGACAGTTTCGGCCGGCTGCACACTCAAAAAACACGAGAGAAATATAAAAACATATTTTTTGACGAGAAAACATTAAAAAGATAAACGTAATTCTTCTGTCTTGGTTCCTAAAACGTCTATTAGTTTAAATTGCCGATAAGTCTATTGGTATATAATAAAAAGGTATCTAAAGAGGGCCATTCTTTAACAAAGTCAAACGTTTTTCTGTCAAAAAAAATTTACAGAAAAACATGTTTGATGTGCGGCCGGCCTTAGTAAATGCTTCAAGCAATCCTTTGCTTGATCGTCTGAAAATGTTTTAAATTGAAGACTAATAACTAGTAGGACTATAATTACCACAATAATATTATTGAGAGATATTGCCACGAGCGAAACGAGTAAAATAAAAATAAAATTTTTTTTTGTCTTAAACTGAACCGGCACACCTACCCTCGAATTTATCAACAGAGGTTTGAACTAGCATTAGCCTAGTGCAGTGCCTTAGTCCGCCCATTCTAGAGAAGTCGGACATCCCACAAATATTCTACTAATATTATAAAACAAATAAGTTGGGTTTGAAAAACTCGTGACGACACATCACTATAAGTTAGACTGACTGAATAACTCGTGGTGTATGTAACAAGGTTTTTAGCTTACAAGCCTCAAAATAGTGACACAGGATCCACAATGGTTTCTAAAAGCTGTCTGCATTGTGAATGTATATTTTACTAGAATTTACATATAACTATGAATATTGTGAATACGAATATAACAACACTACAAGTATTATAATTCTACAATACTTTATTACAACTATTTTGTGACGAAAACATTTGGGCGATTTCACAAGAAACAAAAAAACAGTCTTAAATTATTTGGCTAAAGTAGACACGACACAGTCCAAAGATCAATTATAAATAAGTACTAAATTTTTATTTCCTTCCTATTTCTGCCGCTAATTAACATATTTTTGTGCACAGTAATTAGGTGGAATTATATTTTTTATACTTACTAAATTATAATAATACGATTATTTTGTGAGCTCTAAAATTTAATTATATTTTACTAAATTTTTTCAAACTCAACAACTATTTTTCAAGACCCATTTTTAAGAAACAACCGACTAAAATTGATAAAATATAGTTTATTATGTTACTTTTTTGTAGATTCTGCGAGATAAATCATGCATAAATAAAATGAAATATAAAAAAAAAAATAAAAATAAAAAAAAATATAAAAATAAAAAAAAAATATAAAAAAAAAAATATATATATATATATATATATTTATAAAATTATATTAATTTTATAAATATAATTCAAATAATAAGGCATATCGAAAAATATATATCATTAAAATAAATAATATACCTAAGTAACTGCTCAAGATCTTTTGAAGATATCTAAGAAGGTAGACAGAAGCACATCCAAACAGATTATTGTTTTAGAGTTGTTGAATTTAGTTAAATTTTAGAGGTACAGAATAAACACTACAGCTAACTCTAACTATTTAATACATTTTTCGACGATACTTATTGCAATTTTTTAAACTAATATACATCGTATTTGAATTTCAAACATTATCAATTATGACTGAAGAAAAAAGATTTTTTTGCGATGCTCACTGACAGAAATAAAAATTTACAAGAAAAACATACAAAATACCGATGATTTAAAGAAAATAAGCTCACAGTTATCATTATTTCGATTGAACTCTGTTTTCTATCTCTAACATTTAGAATTCAGAGTTCATTTTAATAATTTATTTTTTGTTAAAAATGCTATTTTCTTATCAGTATTTGTATATAGTTATTGTTTTGATCAATAAAATGAGTAATGTTTCAATCAAAAAAAATAATATTTCGATTTATCTGTGGTAATTCATTGACTAAAAACAAAATGGCGGGGTTGGTTTACCAATCAGCGAACAAGTAAATGCATCTAATAATTTAATATGTGGTTATGATAATAGTATTTTAGTAAAATATAATTGTGTTAAATTTTAATATAATATAATTGAGTTTTAGTATCATATAATTAATATAATTAGGTCTAGAAGTGTCAGGGAGCATCATTTTTTAATACCATAGAGAATAAAATACGTTATTCTACATTTTTACACAACAGGTATAAGGACGTCTAAATATTTACAACGTGCATAAAAAAACATTTTGGGCAGTTTGTTGAAACTTTTGCTCACAGTCTTTAATAATAAACTAGTTAGAGAGGCAGGATAATATTCGCTAAATTATAGGTTGAACAATATTATTGGATGGGTGACCACACTGACACTGGATGTTAAAACATTCGCGAAATAAGATAAGAGCTTAGGGCGGCTTGCACCAGAACCGCTAAACATATTTAACAGCTAAATAGATTTAAATCTGACGTATTTATATGACTTGACAACTCGCTAAATACTATTTAAGAGTTAAACGCGTTTAGCGATTCTGGTGCAAGCCGCCCTTAGTGTTTTTAATTAGTTCAAGTTAATTTTAAAAGTATTTTGAATCCCGTGATTCACTTCATTTATTGATGATTATACACGCAAACTTATAACACTACTTTGCGAGGTATTGTTATAGACAGAGATAATCACTTAACATCAGGTGGGCCATCTTGTTCCAACAGTTTGGTCTGGCTAGTCATAAAGTTTTCTTTAACTATTTCTCATCATCATACTGACTAATAGTGGTTACCCATCTGTATAATAAAGCAAACACTGCTAATAATTACAGTTTTTTTTTAATAACACGAAATGAGAAAATCTTTGAAATTATATCCTAATATTGTAAATGCAATATTTTATACATATTTTTTATTACTTTAGATATCAATATTAAGTCGCAAAGACTGAAAAATTATTAGTAATACGCATAAAATATTTATTAATTTCACGTATAAATAACATATTCGCGAATAATATATTATGCAGAAATTTTGACTTTTTTTCAAGACTATCATATTTTGTTATCTAAATTATGTTGTCAATATAGAAATAATTAGATACGGTCTTGATCACGAATAAGGGCGGCTTGCACCAGAATCGCTAAACGCGTTTATCTATTAAATAGTATTTAGCGAGTTGTCAAGTCATATAAATACGTCAGATTTAAATCTATTTAGCTGTTAAATACGTTTAGCGATTCTGGTGCAAGCCACCCTAAATGTGTGAAAATAAATGTCCGAGATACACTGCGCGGTGACGCTACAACGTTCGGCAGTCGAGCTGGTGTTGACGCGTAATATGATTCGAAGTCAGATCTTTAACATCTTTTTACCTAAGAAAAGACAAATCATACTTTGTCCCTTGCTTTTGCTTGAGACGGAAGGAGACAGATATAGTTTTAGCGATTTGTAGACAAATCGCTATCTATAACGTTCATGTTAGTTATAAACGCCAGAAAAGATAAATTAGATGTCAGATTTGAGTTGTCATTTTAAAAAGCGACATAGCCCTTTTATTTTGATTGTTTTTCATAGTGTTATTGTGAGTTTTATTGTTTAATTTTAGTGAAATTTTAACCAATAATACTTGAAATCGTAGCATGTGTGAGCCATTGGAATAAATGTGTATTATGTGATTTCATTATTTGATGGAATTCTTTTTAAAGTCTTCAAGGGAAAATCCGTCTTTTTGCCTTCAAATGACAATTGTCTTGACGAATGACTCGACTAGTCTAAATACTATTTCAAATAATTCACTTGACACTGATAAAATTGTCTGTCGAAATGACGGACAGAGGCCATAATATATAAGAAAAGAAGAAGAGATTTTAAATCATTCTTATTTAAATTGCAAGTTCCTGTACAAACATGTACAGTCGGCTACACATCAACCTATCAACGGTTCGAACTTTGAACTATTATAATTTGAATGTTGGGAATCATGCGAGAGGGACGATATGTTTTTATGTGAGACTCGCTGCTTGCGCGCCACGCGCCTACACCTATTGCGATCCCTGATTCGCAATATTCAAATTATAATAGTTCAAAGTTCAAACAGTGAATAGGTTGATGTGTAGCCGACTGTACATGAGACTTAAAACCTTTAAAAGGTACACAGATGAACGTGCACTGTGAGGCATTGTATTCAGAGGTAACTGCTTAGCAAAACGGTTGTTCTACTACGTTTTCTCATAAAAAAAAACACCTAACATCATTACCGAATTTGCCCAAATATAAAAGTAAATTATTTAAAAAAAATTACGGCTCTTTCACATAACGTTGCTATGGCAATCTACCAACTCACATCCGTTAGTTAAACGAAACCGGCGATAAGAGTAATCAGAGTCAAGTCCAATAAAACACCCACCTTTGTGAAACAGTGTCACAGCAAATTCAACCGTAGTACATCGTGATAAAAGCTCAATTTGATGTTGTTTCTTTACGAGCTGTGAACGAGACGATTGAACGAATCCCTTTTACTGATGTCTGTAACAAACAAAAATATATTAAAAACGATCGAATAGGTATGAGTAGCATCAATTTATCTTTGAAGGGTACGTGTATATTAGCAACTCAGGTATGCGAGTTCAAATTGCGGTCATAAGAACGTAGGAATAAGGTTCAAAACCGCACGCGCTTCGTCTTGGCGCTTGCGACCGCCGCGACATAAAAAATGCGTCACTAACCACTTTTTAAACGACTTCAAAAAAGGAGGAGGTTCTCAATTCGGTTGTTTTTTAATGTGTGTTACCTCAGAACTCTGTCATTTATGAACCGATTTCAAAAATTCTTTTTTTATCTAAAAGTAGGTATATACTTCCAGGTAGGTCCTATTTATTTTTCATCAAAATCGGTTCAGTAGTTTGGCTTATAAATAGAAATAACTAAAAAAAAATATGCCATCCACGTGCACGAAATTGCGTATTTTGCTTTCCTGTGACTTTTTAGTGATGTTTATAGTCACTAGAACATTCCCAATGAACTGTCATCATCATCTAATGATGAAGCTGGTAGTCGAATTGAAGTCGGTTTTTGATTTTTAAACTTATAAATTATGGTTAATTACTTGTATTTAGTACAACTCTGATCATTTACTGACCTTTTTCTTAGATCCGTTTAGATAATCCTTGTACATATCTGATCGTAAGTATCTAGAGTAGCTGTCAGACTTCATCAGGTGGTACACGTGCGCCTGAAAAAAAAAACAATGTGAAAAAGCAAACAAAAACATTGGTTTCATAATATAATAGTCTGACCATGCTAAATATGCAATGAAATATATACACCACCCCCAAAAAAATTGTACAGTCGGCTACACATCAACCTATCAACGGTTCGAACTTTGAACTATTACAATTATAATAATAGATATTCCGGGGAAAATCTAAATTGCTGTAGTTACAGAAAAATAAGTCATGGGCTCGATTTTGACATAAAAATTGCATTTCAAAATACCAAAAGTGTCGTATATTTTTAGGTTTTTTTTTGGCATAATATTTCGATTCATTGGCTGATAACAAACAAATATTGATGTCGATTCTGTTGTTGCATTTTTCTAAACTAACCTAATTTAACAGCACTAAAAATGTTGCCGTCCCTTTCTCATAAACTGAAACTACAGAGCCAGCTATAATTCTAGCGCTGTCAAATTAGGTTAAATTAGGTTAGGTTAATTCTGTCAATTTAGGTTAGTTTAGAAAAATGCAACAACAGAATCAACAGCACTGTAAATTACAGTGGGTCTAACATTGTTGGCACACAATAGGGAGCGCACAAACATATTGTCTCTCTCGCACGATTCCTAACGTTAAACTGATAGTTCAAAGTAAATTGACAGGCGTCACAGCTCAGTCGGTAATAGCTCTGCCTTCCGTGCTGTGGGTCGTGGGTTCGAACCCCGCCAAGAACAAACATTTGTGCGTGGAAAACATAGATGTTTGTTCTATGTCTGGGTGTTAGTATGTTTTATAAGTAATATGTATTTACAAAAAAAAAGTATATAAGTATTCTATCGGCATCTAGTTCCCATATTACAAGCATTGCTTAGTTTGGGACTAGAGGGTGGGGTGTGAAATGTCCATGAATATTTAAAAAAAAAAGTCCAATTAATTTAGGTCGAGATATCGCCGTGTACATGGTACCGTCTTTACAAAGTAACTGTTGTTGACATATGCTGCGCTGTAAGCGTAGCGTGGTCGGACTATAACAACTAATAGAAGAATTACCTGTGCTTGGTCGAAGCAATATCTGTCAGCCGCTCCAGAATCAACTTTGACACGAGTGAGTTCGCTGCAACAAACAAGTCTAAATTCGATTCGAGTTCTGTCATTTGTAAAAGCAACACAGCACATTTAATTTTAATTGTTTCTCTTGGTGTTATAGTGAGTATTGTTCTTTAATTTTGGTGGAATTTTAACCAATAATACTTGCAGTCATAGCATAAAGTGTAAGCCATTCGAATAAAATGTGTATTGTGTTTTTATTATTTGATGGAATTCGTTTTCAAGTTTTGAAGGGAAAATCCACCATTTACGTTCTAAACATTCAAAACAAATGACAGCAGACTTGTCGTATAGAATAACCCGACTTCTTCTTCTCTTATATATGGCCTCTGTCCGTCATTTCGACAGACAATTTTGCCAGTGTCAAGTGGATTATTTGAAATAAGTTTAGTCAAATCGAGTTCTGTCATTTGTAAAAGCATCATAGCACATTTGTTTATTTTTTTATTAACATACAGGTCTTAAAAATAATGGTGAATATTTAATTTTAAAACAGATAGCCGAAAACGGATTTACATTCTAAAATAAAAGTCGACGACAGTCACGGGATTAACTAATGAGTGTGTGTATGTATGTAGTGTGTATGTGTGGGTGGGTACTTCTGATAGTGCCAGTCTCTTAAGAGACGTTTTGGATCTACGTTATGCGAACTGCCAAGGAATGGAACTCGTTGCCGTCTTCTGTCTTTCCTGAGATTTATAATCTGGGTCTTTTCAAGGCAAGAGTGAATAGATGTCTACTAGACTGTCCTGCTCCATCGTCGGCCTCATCGTCACTTACCATCAGAGGGGCGAGTACGAGTTTACAGTGTGCAATACGTCTGACGTCCAGCACACCGGTGTGCGCTGCTTGGTATGGAAACACTGAGCGAAAGCTTGACGAGACCAAGCTTCTAAAAAAATCCGCTCCGTGTTTCCATACCAAGCAGCGCACACCGGTGTGCTCGACGTCAGACGTTTCACACCGGTTTTTACATTGTCAACTCGTAATCGCCCCTCAGGTGAGATTGTGCCCAAAGGACATTCTATATTATTATTTAAAAAAAAAAGTCTGGTGATCTCAGGCGTACCCAGTGGGTATAGATAGATAGATAGATAAACACTTTATTGTACACAAAGAAGAAACAGGACATAAGAGAAAACAATTAAAGCTAATGTACTATCAGCAAAATTTCCGCCTTACCACTTTTGAAACTGTTTCGCTTGCAAGCAGTTAGCTACCTGACCCCGCCTTTTTCTTTTGTCTTCTTATTTTGACCAACCAGAGACCTAAACATCTATTTATTTTTATGACGGTCCATTGTTATCATAACTTTTACACCCGAAATAATTTGCTTCTATTGGTGTTCAAAAATAAACGTCTAGTTGGTTTACAGGAAATGCACCCTTAAGGTGGTAAGGTAGAACTTTTGCTGATGGTACAATGGGCGGCCTATTGAATGGGTATTGATGTACTAACCGGCTGGCAGCATCAATGTTGACTGGAGACGGTGCGTCGGAGGCCAGGAACTCCTTCCAGATGTCGGCAGCGCGCGCCGCCACGCGCGCTATCGGCAACCCCTTCAGCTCTTGCACGGCCAGCCAGAATCTACATTATTTATTTTTATTATACAGGAAGCAGCGGGTGATCGAAGGAATTGGAAGGATATGGGAGAGACCTTTGCCCAGCAGTGGGAAAGTACAGGTTAAAAAAAATACAGGTTGTAACATAATGTCCCTATAAGTCCGAAAGGGGGTATTCTACACGTCATGGCGAACAACATATTTTTTCTACGACTTTTAATATTTCGAAGTTTTTTCATTAAAAAACGTCTTAAAGTTTCATTAAAAATAGCATTGCACACGTGTTAAAGTGTCTATGTGTGGGTGCGATGTGATAGGAGGGTGCGTGAGCATACATACATAAATCATTACACCGAACTCGTACCTACTGGAATGTCAAACGTAAGTCGTTAGACCAAAGAGGTAAAACTGTCAAACTGACGTGACATGACAGCATCCTCTTGCTAAATTGGCGCTGCTAATCCTTTTCGTTCATTTTATCCTGTAGATCCTGTTAATTATTCGGTATAAAAAGTAGCCTATGTGTCAATCCAGGTTACCAATCCAGGTTAAAATCCGAGCCCTACTAAAGATTTTTTTCAGTAGTTTGAAGCGATTGAACTTCCCCTGTCTTCCATGACGTAGTGGTAACTAGCACTCACTTGAGATTCTCCCCGCTGAACTCCTTAGAGAGGAACTTGGCGAAGTGCTCCTTCCCGGCGGGATCTTGCAGCAACTCCCTCAGACTGAACGACCAACGTCTCACACGGCGTAGTGGTAACGGGTCTTTGCTGAAATCATAAATCCCACTTACTACATTTAATTACTTGTATTACAAGTAATTAAATAAATAAATATTCATGGACTTTACACACAACGCCCTCTAGTCCCAAACTAAGCAAAGCTTGTGATTAATTACATAAAAAAATTAAAAAAAAACCCCGAATCTTGGACTGAGTTTCATCAAACATAGCTAAGAACACTCTCGACTAAATCACCTTTCAAACAAAAAAAAACAGAAAATCAACATCGGTTCATCCGTTCGGGAGCTACGTTGCCTCAGACACACACACACACACACACATACACACACACACACACACACACACAGATCGTTTAATTACTGGATCTGCATATTTATCTTTAATTTTAGTTTTTAACCGACGAAAAAACGGAGGTTCTCAAGTCGACGCGTATATTTTTTATTTTTGTATGAAAAAAAATTATATATATATATATATATATATCTATAAATCGTTTGCAACGGTGTGTAGATAGCTCAACTGCTTCATGTGTATTTTGTACATATTATAAATATTGTAAATACTGTATTAGTTTTTGTATGAACAGGCATAATATAATAGTAATAGATAGATAGATGTGAACGGAATATAACACCGACCATTGTTTCTCGACGTCCCACATCTCAGTTGTCTCAGATATCCACGGATTGGGCCACTCTGGCGCAGTTATAAATGCGTCGTACTCGCCATATTGCTCGCAGTACGATATGAACCTATAAACGATAAACACGCTTCAAAAACTTGAAAACCAGATTTTAAAAATTTATTTATCTCTCAGATATTCACATTTTTAACCGACTTCAATGAAGGAGGAGGTTCTTTGTTACCTCAGAACTCCGTTATTTGTGAACCGATTTCAAAATCTCTTTTTTTATCTGAAAGGATATACTCTCAGATTGGTCCCATTTAATTTTCATCAATATCGGTTCAGTAGTTTGGGTAGTAGTTCAGTAGTTATTTCTATTTATAACCCAAACTACTGAACCGATTATGATGTAAATTAAATGGGACCAACCTGGAAGTATATCCTTTAAGATACAAAAAGAATTTTTTAAATAGGCTCATAAATGACGGTGTTCTGAGGGGCGAGTACGAGTTTACAGTGTGCAATACGTCTGACGTCCAGCACACCAGTGTGCGCTGCTTGGTATGGAAACACTGAGCGGAAGCTTGACGAGATCAAGCTTCTCAAAAAATCCGCTCCGTGTTTCCATACCAAGCAGCGCACACCGGTGTGCTCGGCGTCAGACGTATTGCACACTGTAAACTCGTACTCGCCCCTCTGAGGTAACACACATACAAAATACATAATTGAGAACCTCCTCTTTTTTTGTTAGTTAAAAAATAAACAGAAAACGGGTAAAAAAATTAGCTGTAATGGGTAAAATATGTACTTACATATCAGCCACTTTGCTAACACGTACGTTTCGTCTTTCGAGCTTCGCTCTGAGCATGCTGAGCTGTCTCCGCGCCGCGTCGATCTGCCGCTCGATGCTGTGAGACTCGCTCGGTACTGTAGGACACGGCATTATTATCTCCGGCTGAGATGTTTCACCTGAAAACACCACTAATATTATAAACTAGCAGTTATCCCGCGACTTAGTCCACGAAAAAAAAGTCTGTTAATAAATAATAATCAAAATATTCATGGACATTTCACACGACGCCTTCTAGTCCCAAACTAAGCAAAGCTTGTAATATGGGAACTAGATGGCTGATAGAATACTTATATATATATATATATATATATATTTTTTGTAAATACATACTTATAATACATAGTAACACCCAGACATAGAACAAACATCTATGTTTGGACACACAAATGTTTGTTCTCGGTGGGGATCGAACCCACGACCCACAGCACGGAAGGCAGAGCTATTACCGACTGAGCTGTGACGCCTGTCAAATCCAGGTTACGAATTATAATATATTCCAAGTTTCATCCAAATTGCACGTTCACTGAGGACGTGCCCTGTGATGCACTGCACTGCGTCCATCACTCTGAGACGTGGTGTTAAGTGTCATGTGCGTGTAATAGCGCCGACATTACTGTCATGGTAGAAATAATTACGGTGTAGTATTTCCCCGGAGGCCTATGTATATGATGATGATAATGATGATGATGATGATGATCTTACTTACCATTTTCCTTGATAGGTACTTCTGCATTCTTCTTCTGTATTTCCTCTTCACTTTCTTGTGGATTTGTTATTGTTACAATCGGATTGTTCTGAAAAACCACCTTTATTATTATTCAATCATATGCCTAGAGTAGTACACACGCCTACACGTCAGGCTAAACACCCAACATAACTACGCTATATATGACAGACAATCGGAGGAAAGGGAGCGCAATAGGCGTAGGCGCGCAGCGTATCCGTTTTAAAGACATATCGTCCCTCTCGCACGATTCGCAACGTTCAACTTCTAATAGTTCAAAGTTCCAAACAGTCTAGATCGAGGTATCGCTGTGTGTACGAATTTAATAGCATTGAATTTTGTTTTGCCAAAAATCGATGATCTAGTTACTAACTTTTATGAAGAAATTACATAATGAACGTAACAGATATTGACAGACAGAAATTGAAAAATTGACGTGAACAATACCTCGGTCTGCCTACTTTCCTGTTGCAATACCCCTGAACAGGGTCCATGTGATACCTACCTACAATGTAACTACTATAATACCATGTGAAAGCAATCAATGTATTGAGTATTGATACATACATTCTTAAATTGTAGGTACTTATAGGAGATAAATGAGTAACGTAATTATTATTCATTCTTTGAGATAATTTTACGGAAATGCGATCTGCAACGGACACTGATCAATATATCGTCGGTGCGCCTGCCAGAATCGCTATGTGTTTTGGAGCAAGTTTTCAGGAGGGACAAAAAACTGTTTTATTTAATTATTATTTGACTTAAAAATTATTTAAAAATGCAGAATCATGGCAAAAAATATATTTTATGTATTGAGCTAAGAATAATAGGAATACAATATGCTAATTTTATAGAGCAATCCTCTGATATCTGTAACCACAGGATCTCCAGTCTTTTTTCCAGGTCGAATAGAGTCAAGTTATACATATTATGTATTGTTTTTTTTTTGTAGTTGCAACATAGCGGTGTACAAACTAACCTTTAGATTTTGCTGCATAATCATTTCTTGGCATTGCCTGAGTCGTTTTGCTTTTAATGCATTTATCCGCGACAATCTCTTTGGATCCAATTCTGTAGTATTCACACAACCAGGCTGAAAACAAAAATACAACAAATGAAAGAGTCGAAGCACTTATGAGCAGCAGAGAGTCTCATTTTATATTTATTTATTTATTATTTAATTATTTATTAGAAGGTTTTATAAACCAATAAAAAATAATTAAACTAGTTGTCCTGTGAGAACATAGACCTCGCAAGCCTTTATAACCATGCAATAACCGACACTTTCCCCTTTCCCCTGGCTAAATCGAATTTCATGTGCTGGAATTTTCCAATAGGCCCTACCTATGTAGACTTTTGAGCAAAATAGGGGTATAAGTTTTAGCGATTACTGCAGTTCCCCTAGGTCCTAGGAGTTCGAATCTGGTGTCTACAGATTTGTCTCATAAAGGCGGATAAGACTGTGTAGTCTCATTGATATTCGTAGCAGTAAATTTTCGGGAAAAAAATTAATTTCTCCTCTTTTCCCTCTTCCACTCCCCTTTTTTGGAAATATTTTTACACTATCTTGTGTAGAATGAAGTATTTAGTGTTTTTCCCAAATTTTATTGACATCCGGCGATAAACAACGCTACAGCAAATTTTCCTCCTTTTCTCCCCTATTTTCCCCCAATCAAAAATCGCGGTCGACAAAATTTTTGTAATAAATCAAGGAACTTGTGTGCCGATTTTTGTCCAAATCGGTTGATAAATGCGACCTGTAGGCGAATACTGACAGACAGACAGACAGACAGCCAGCCGGACAAAAGCATTTTTGGCCAATCTCGAAACTGAGACGCTTCGTTCGCTTCGCTCGCTCGATCAATTAGTTGCCATCAGGTGGTAAAGCATAATGCTGAGCTGGAGCCAATTTGTTGCAGTAGCACACATTACTATTTTGTGTTTTCTTTCTTTTTTAATGGCTTTCTAAGTGTGAAGTAACAAATAAACGTATGTCTAATTATTAGGTACAATTAATTGACATTAGCTACGAAAATGCATGTAGACATAGACATTTATTTATTTACTACATAGCACACAAAAAAAGTATAAAACAATGTCACTATTTAGTGAAGAATAATATAGGTATAGATAATAATATAGGTAGGTACATAGCTGGTAGAGTGTCTTTTTTGTGTGTATTATCTAACAGAGCACGTTCACTGAAGACATACCCTAAATGGCATTGCACTGCGTCCATCACTCTGAGACATGTCGGTGTTGTGTGATGTGCGTGTAATAGCACCGACACTTCAAGCCGGCACACAGCAATGCGAGCATCACTGTGCACACTAAATAGGTGCTAGTACTGAACCCGGACGAGTTCTATAACAAACAGCTGTACTCTCTACGTACCATTGGTCTATGAACGTCCCAGAAAGCTCTTTCTTGACTATCCAAAACTTTTCTCTCCAATTTATCCCTTTTTTTGTCAACCTGAAAAGAACAAGTTAATTTGAAACCGAACAATCCGGTAAATAATAAAAGCGGTAAAAAGAAACGTATAAGGTGTTCATGCTAAGCGCTACTTTCGATTCAACCATACTCTACACTTCTATATCATAACTTAAATCGATGAACCTTATTGTAGTGTATTTAAGGTATTTATTTATTTTTAGGAAAACTCACAGCACGTACTATCGGCAAAATTTCCGCCTTACCACTTTTGAAACTGTTTCGCTTGCAAGCAGTTAGCTACCTGACCCCGCCTTTTTCTTTTGCCTTCTTATTTTGACCAACCAGAGACCTAAACATCTATTATTTTTATGACGGTCCATTGTTTTTATAACTTTTACACCCGACATAATTTGCTTCTATTGGTATTCAAAAATTAACGGCTAGTCGGTTCACAGAAAATGCACCCTTAAGGTGATAAGGCAGAACTTTTGCTGATGGTACATACATAGTAAATAGGTAAACAGACCTTTAGATGCAAAAGGTTAATGACAAGATTTCACTGATAACAACATATTACAGATGAAACATTAAGATGTAGGTACAAACTACAAAGATCACCAACAAAATAGACAAATTAGATACACAATTTAGAGATTAAAATCTTAATTCAATTATAGGCAACCAAGTTAATCAAAGTCCAGACAGCATCAAAAGTTAATCAGGTTTACAGAGTGTGCTTGCACGCATAATTGCATAATAGCTTTCTCACTCACTTTCTGAGTCAGTCGAAGAACTCAGAACTCAGAGCTCAACAAACGTCTCATCCTTGTATATTTTACCTTGCTTTGTGCCTCAGCCTGCATAAATATAAACTCCCATTTGCGACTGAACATCTTCTGAAGGCGAGCCAATGACTCCGCCTCATAATCCGCTAACTCCAATCTAGCTTTATTCTGCATTGTACGCTTGCATAAATAAACCGCTGAAATATTAAAAATAAATAAATATTCATGGACATTTCGCACGACGCCTCTAGTCCCAAACTAAGCAAAGCTTGTAATATGGGAACCAGATGGCTGATAGAATACTCATATACTTTTTTTTTGTAAATACATACTTATAATACATAGTAACACCCAGACATAGAACAAACATCTATGTATGGCACACACAAATATAAAAAAAATAAAACAAAAATATATATATAAAAAAAAAATTTAGAAAACGAGAAAAATCGTAACTGAATATTTATTTATTACTAGCTTCTGCCTGCGACTTCGCCCGCGTCCCATTTGATCCTTTTGATATTCTGGGATAAAAAATAGCCTATGTGTTAATCCAGGCTACGAACAAGTACAAATACTTATGTATTCTAAGTTTCATCCAAATCACACCAGTAGTTTTTGCGTGAAAGAGTAACATACATCCATACTAACAATCTTTCGCGTTTATAATATTTATGTAGGTGTTATATGAATGGTGTACCATAGTCTGTATTTTCAGGTTCCCACTGGTTAGATGGCCAGAAATATGGAGTTTGGAATCTGAAATTAAGAAAAAACAAATGAGTTTATTCTTTAATTAACGGGAAACTAGAGCAAGACTGAATCGAAACTAGAGCTATACTGGATCGAGAATAGAGCGAGACTGGATCTAGAATAGAGCGAGACTGGATCGAGACTTGAGCGAGACTGGATCGAGACGTGAGCGAGACTGGATCGAGACTTGAGCGAGACTGGATTGAGACTAGAGCGAGACAAGGCAGAAACTAAACTAAAACTATACATAGACTAGACAGACACTAGATCCATTTTAGAACGATACAAAATCCGGTCTGGATTCGATCCAGATAATATCGACACTAGAGCGAGACTTAACTTTACCTAAGTAATTAAAAGTGTAACATATTGGCCTAAGTAGCTACCTACATAAACGGTTTATTTAAGGTTGTGAATAAATTATTCTTATTCCTATTCCTATTCTTATTCTTATTCTTATTCTTATTCTTATTCTTATTCTTATTCTTATTCTTATTCTTATTCATTCTTATTCTTACCGGTAGTAAGTGCTGTCGTTCCGCACAGTGAGCGCATGGTCGTCGATGGGGAACAGGTATCCGTGTGCAGCCAACAGGTGCGCGAGGTGAGCTGCCTCCCATGGCTCCTCCAATGGAAGGTGACGGTTCAACCACGCTACCAAATCGGAGCCCGTGAAAACCTGCAAGGAGAATATTACTGTAATCCATACACGGTAGATATCCCCCCCGTCGTTCATTTTCACTAAAAACTGTATGTATCCTAAAAGATTTTTTTTTTTTATACATTATAGACAAACGTTTGACCGCAATCTCACCTGATGGTAAGTGACGATGCGGTCGACGATGTAGCACATTTGCCTAGAAGAAACCTATTCACTCTCCTCTTGAAAACATTCAAATTGTAAGTGTTCGGAAACACAGACGCCGGTAAAGAGTTCCACTCCTTGGCGGTCCTCAGGATAAATGTTGACACAAGATCACAAATTGAAGATAAAATATAAGTATGTATGTACAGGGACAAAGATTTATTGTAACTAGGTACTGACCGACCTAAAATGAGGCAATTTTTACTACTAAATAGGCTGAAGTTTGAATAGAGACCCCATTGCACTTAAATATTTACAGGTATTTTGAGATCCATGGTACACACGGCTACACGTCAGGTTATACACCGAACGTGACCATAACTACGCTATATACAATACAGAGAATCGTTCGAATGGGAGCGCACTAGGCGCAGGAGCGCAGCGCGTCCCGCACAAAAACATATCGTCCCTCTCGCACGATTCGCAACGTTCAACTTATAATAGCCCAAAGTCCAAATAGTCTAAGTCGAAGTGTAGCCGTGTGTACAATAAAATGAGCTTACTGAAGGTATTTTTGACATGAAACTTTTGACAGTTCTGACTGGCACACCGGTGTTCTCATCTTGCATTTTCTCTATCAGCGCCTCCATCTAAAATCGTTAAAATTATAAATTAAAACATTCCAAGAATGCTAGCCATGTTTGACAATATTCATCAGCGCTGAACACTAGTTTCTGCCCGCGACTTCGTCCACGTCCCGTTTGATCCTGTTGATTTTCGGGGATAAAAAGTAGCCAATGTGTTAATCCAGGCTTCGAACTATAATGTAATTCACGTTTCATCCAAATCGGACCAGTAGCTTTTGCATGAAAGAGTAACAAACATCCATACTTACAAACATGGGCGTTTATAATTAGTATGAAATATGATGATTTGTGGATTTTGTACATAGCATATTACCACCCTATCTGAAAAAATTCATGTACTTCCCCGGACCAGCTCTTTCACAAGAAGTTCTAACTACTACTGTGCGAGGATGTTGGAGGGACTTACCCGTTTATAAATAAGGTAGTTTGGGGACTCCTCTGGTGAGGGAATGGTGGACATGAGGGTCTGAACATTGGGAGGCAGGTTAGTACTGTCTTTCTTATCTTTATCCTTTTCTTTATCATCTTTCACACATTTTGAGTTTTCCCTAAAAATGAAAAGGTTGGTCAATAAATTGTATAGATTTTTTAGTTTTGTATTAGAATGTCTTCTCAAACATGCATTTGAGTAGACATACTCATACTAATCAAATTTACACTTCAATCTGATACAGTACCTAAGCAGTAATTACAAATAATTACTTCTGACATTGAAGGCAAGATTGGAATAATCAGCTGTTCCATTTTGTTAGAGCCCAACTCTAGTGAAATTTTTGGCCGCATTAAGGCCTCTGTTGTGGCTTAACGACTCTTAGAGCCGGGACCGACAGTTTAACGTATCATTTTAAGGGTGGCTTGCACCAGAATCGCTAGACGCGTTTCACTATTAAATAGTATTTAGCGAGTTGTCAAGTCATATAAATACGTCAGATTTAAATCTATTTACCTGTTACACACGTTTAGTGATTCTGGTGCAAGCCGCCCTAAGTGTTTACTTTACATCCTAGATAGGTAAGTCATGTTGTGATAAGTACTTTTATGTACATCCAATTTTAATTTAGCTTGTTAACACATGATATATGAAAAGTATTAATAATACTTACCTCGAAGGCCCTTGTTGACATGCCCGCTGTGCAGTCTTCTCCGATGAGTTCATTGTAACCATTTTCTTTTTATACACTCTTAATAATACCACAAGAAAATACATTTATGCAGCATCGTCAAGTTTTTTAACATCACTCAGTTTACAATTCTTTGGCTTTAACTCTTTCACAATGCAATGATTTAGACATTTTCGTGTTTAATAGACCCTAGCTATTATTTAGAGACCAATACAACTTGTTATTTATTTTATTATTCTATTTTTTTGTGGAAAAAAAACGGACAGAATTTTTTTACATAGGTACACACATTGAGTTTTTCACATAATATTCAAAGTTTATCACTTGGAAGAGAGAGGGATAGTGTTTTTATAACATCCTTTATGAATTTATCGAAATGTAACTTTAAAATAGAGGTTTTTACAGGGATTTTAGTTCTATTTCAAACCAATTTTGTCCACTTGAGTAGGTGTAGTCTTTCTGCATTTTTCACCCACAAAGCACTTCGCACTTTATTTCCAACGACGCTAAATTAAACATATTTACATTTTAAACTTGTATTTATCACTAAAGCACATCAAAACTTAAAAATACGATTCGAAAATATAATTTTTGTAAACGGTACGAAAATGTCATGGATTATTCGCCATTTAGTTTTTCGCATGTTTTTCTAAACCTATTCAGAAAGAGAGAGCTATATTTCAGATCGTGTAGTAAGAAAGTAACAGAGAAATATAAATCGAACGCGACTAAATGAAAAGGAACGCTAGCTTGAATTAATCGATCCAAGCACGTGTCCATTCTAAATTAGCTGTAGCTAGCTAGTGTCAGATTGACAGAATCAGACAGAATGGCCAGATAGCGCATGTCTCGTGGAGTCTTCCCCGAGTTTATTGAACGCTTTGAGAGCTATTATTAGAACTAAAAACACAATTTTTATTATGTACCTATCTAAATAAATTATCTTACAGTTTTTATTAAAATCATGACTAATAATTTTTGTTAGAATTATATACCTACCTACCAAAAGTAACTATCTACTAATCCGTATGTTTTCTAAAATTTAAACTAGATGTCAGCACTTAGCAACAAAACAACGGGGCTTGTACTACCTACCTATGTGCCTGCGCCTGCGTCCTATATACCTACACCTAGCCTACCCTACGTACGTACACCACTTGTAACGTATTACTATGTATGTAGCTGTCAAAGCTTATCAAAGCTGTGTAGTATTCTATGCTTGAAGTTGAAGCTTCAAAGAAAAATCAAAGGAGGAAAGGAAAATACCAGCCTCTGTCTCCGAATGTCTGCCCCTTTATAGCAAAAGTGTGTAACTCTTATTTTACAAAATGTTAGTAGCTAGGTACTAGGTACTACAGCAACTAAATTTGAAAAAACTACTCAAATGTTCCATGATTCCCAATATCCTTCTACTTAAATAAAATAGAATCTTCAAAAAAAATTGTGTGACCATGACCATGACATTTACAATCCCGTTGTACCTACCTACCTATGCATAAAAGTGCACGATAAGAATGTTAGTCCGTAAAGCAGACGTTTTTAGCAATAATCATAAAAACACAAGTAAGTACCCATGTAGTAGTAAATGTTTCAAGTTTGTGTTGTTAAAATCTATCCACCTTACCTACCGAATCTATTTACTCATTTAGAGTAATGTATCCATTTTAGAAATTAGTAAGGTAGGAACCGTCCGCATTTTTTTCAGTTAGCTACCTACTTGTACTTGTAGGGCGGACCATTTTCCGCAATTAGGCCGCAAGCGGGCCCTTTTTGCGTGATGAGTTAGCTACCTAAGTGATAGGTACTTATGTTTCCTTCGTTAGCAGGTATGGAAAATATACTGATGTTGAAGGTAGGTAGCACCCAAAATGGACAATCTCTTTCAACCTTGACATACCAGATCCTGTGCATAAATTTTGACCGTCTATGTAGTTTAATCATCTATTCTTCTTAATAGGTACTAATTTTAGAAAAGGTAGGTAAACGGCTGCAGAAAATATTTACTTGACATAATAATAAATGGGTAACCTACCTAAGTTTTCTGATATCGTTGGAGTATTCTTAACCCAGTTTAATCAAAGGATTGAGCAACATTTATTTTTAAGTGTTTATTATTTATTTTGCTAGTGTGCACTGTAGGTAGGTACTTATTGAATAGGTAAGTATTCGATAAGATTAAAACGTAATGGTTTTGATACCAATATCTTATGATAAGTAGGTAGGATCTACTCTACGTACCCACTTACACAAAGGTAAGAATCACACTTTGCAAACCTTGTGTCCTAACCATATTCTAAAACAGAACCTGTGCCTCAATAACAGATTTGAGTAGATATTCAAATACAAACAAAACTGTCAAAAAATACAACTGAATTGAGAGCCTCCTCCTTTTTAGAAGTCGGTAAAAAGCGATCAAGGACCTTGGTTCAAGCTGTGGTTCAGGTAAACGCTGCAAAGGAGATACTTAGGTCTAACTAGCACCTAAAAATACTAACCCTTTTTAACCGGCTTCAATAAAGGAGGGTTCTCAATAAGTTTTTTTTTTTAATTTTTTTTAATGTTTAAAATGTTTGTTGCCTCAGTACTCCGTCATTTATAAACCGATTTTAAAAGTTCTTTTTTTATCTAAAAGGATATATATTCAGATTAGTCCCATTTAATTTTCATCAAAATCGGTTCACTAATTTGGGTGATAAATAAAAATAACTGAAAAAAATATGCCAATCACGTGCACGAAATGGCGTATTTTGCTTTCCTGTGACTTAACATTCCTAATGAACAGTCATCATCATCTAATGATGAAGCTTGTAGTCGAATTATTGAAGCCAGTTTTTCTAGTTTTGTATACTTATAAAATAAATTATTAAACCGTAAAGAAATAACATAGGTCGTATTGCTCAGATGCGTAGGTTTGCACAGCTGAAAGCCAGCGCAGGCCCTACGTAGCGATATAGATATAAGAAAGAAGAAATAAAGGAAAAAAATTTAGAACGCATAGGCGGACAAAAACATGAGATACACTAAATGAACATAAAAATAAACTGGGCAAGGCGCAAGTTTTATTTGCACATGCTTGTGTTCCGAAAGATTCGCTTTATAACCAGCTCTCCACTTTACCAATGCAATGTAATACCAAAACAATCCAATGTAACAAGAGCTCCTATTTGTAGGATTTTTAGTTACGATACGGTTCAGGATAGGCTGGAGCCTATCCTGAACCGTATCGTAACTAAGTAATAATTGTGGTTTTTATTTACTTTCTCGAATTCAGTTAACTTTTAGAAGTTGCCTATAGTTTTCCTTTCATGAGACCATGGTACAGGTTTTCTGAAAAAATGACCCATTTTTGCCGGGTACTTTACGAGAAACCCGTCTGGAATGAAATATTTCGCACTAAATCATTTTTTTTCTTCAATCAAGTTTTTTAATAAAAAATATAAATATGAGGTTCTAAGCTTTCATTAGATACCCCACAAAATTTGGTAAAAAAATATTTTTGTTTTCATATACCGTTTGACCCCCCATAATAGTCCCTAATTTTCAGAATATTTTTTCCGCATGCAAATCCTCATATTGGGTTGTGATAAACTATTACTATTCCAAATTTCAACTCTCTAGCTTCTACGGTTCAGCTCTAGTGGCGTGTGACAGACAGACGGACACCGGAGTGAGGCCATAAGTGTTCCGTTTTTCCAAAACTGGATCGGAACACTAAAAACAACAGAAAACAGAAAATGAATATCTCCCTGCATTGTCCATCTACTCGTCTCAAATAGGCACGTTACTCAGTGGACGGGCTCAGTCAGGCAATGCATTGTTATAGGCAGTGAGGTAACCGCTTAACATTAGGTGGGTCATCGGCATATGCCACTATTTAGTTGTATAAAAAAAAAGACGCCCAACTCAGCATTTGCTGTGTATTATGTATAGGTGACCTATAAAATATTGATGAAGTTATATTTCACTAATCAGCTTTCTAATGAAGCAGGAAATTAATTTATAGAGCTGATTCTTGGCAACTATACCTAAATAAGTAAGTAAGTAGGTAGTTACCTAGCTACGTACCTAGTCAAAGTTGCTACAGCTACGTTGTTTCAATAAGGAAAGGGTGGTCTGGCCTCGAAAATTGAAAGTAAATGACCTCTGATCAAGTTGAATGCGCTTTTGTGCCCAGCATTCTTTGTTGATCGTATTTTGCAGTTTAGACATCATTGCTTTAGTACTTGAGCTATTTAAATAGGTACTTATCTAGACATAAGTGAAGAGACTATAGATAGATAGATAACTCTTTATTGACTATGCCACGATTCACGACTAAAAGGCTGAATTTCAGTCTTATAGGCGGCCGCACACACGTCCAGTCACCATAAAATCTATTGAGCATTGTCAACACGCTGTGTATGGTAATGTTCACCAATAAACACTTAACATCAGGTGGGCTATCGCTTATTATCGTAAAGTAATTGAAATTAGAGGTTTCTCTAATAAACAGAAACGTTAGTGCAGATTAGGTACCTACTACATATATGACTTCATACTAAGAGTTTCTTCAAAATTGTGTGATTTACTGTGATTATTTACTTACTGGAATAATTTGTATGTTTGCTATCTTTTTCAATTAAATAAGTACACAACCGGCGAAGCTATAAAGGAAGTGTGATAAGATATATCGTAAAATAAATCTGATCAAACAACGCAATAAATAACAAAAAAACATACAATAGGTACCTACCTACCTAGATAGGGCACTTTACGTGAGAAAGTAGGTAATTTAGAAATCTAGCTGCAATGAGGGTACCACGATGGATTTGACATCTTTGACGTGACGATGCAAAGTTCTTAAAAGTGGGCTTCCAAAGTTCTAGACCTACCTACTAATTTACCAAACGTAACGCTTGGACCGTAACGGGGGGCTTCCTCAGTTTTTAATTCCTATTTACACTTAGCAGATTTCACTTTCATGCCGTTAAAAACATTTTCGCGGACTTTTAAATGTCACAATGGCGCCGCTTCCGCAAATGTCAAGGTCAACTGACAATCACTTTTATTTTTAAATAACCAACTATTTTGCATCGATATCTTATAAAATGTAGATAACTATTTAATCCAAATGTATTATATTATCCAACCACGAAACTATCGGTACCTTACCTACTCTACTACGTGCTTTGAAGAAGCTTTGGTCGCTTATGGTGGTTCGCTTAGAATTTCTATAATCCTATTCTATTTCTATGCTGGGGGGTGATTCTAGACCGATAGATATTTTATCACGATAGATAAATATCCCTCAAACTGTCAAATTTCAATAGATATAAAAATTTGCAATAGATATCGTATTCTGGACATATCACTGTAGATATATATCGACCGTTAACCGATAGATATGTATCGACTGGTCGGCAGCAGTAGATATTGAGATCTCTACTAGACATTTCAGTATCTACCTAGTGTCAAATAGAAATCTACTTTCGGTAAAAATCCAAACGGACGAACTTATCATAGAATATGTGGCGAAATCAACTTGTGGAGGCTCAAATTGACTCTTGTTTGTATCCTAGAGCCTAGGCGATGCGCCCGCTGCAATTTTACCTACTACCTAGGTCACCCCCACAAGCCTGCGCAGCCCCTAGAAAACTTGTGTGCTTCAATGTTACTCTGACTACCTACCTTTGCTACAAATCTAAGCCTGCCTAAATGATCAGTGGATGCGGGAATAAAACTACAAGCTAGGTAGCCTACCTAAGTAGGTACTCACTTTTAAATTAATTAAAACGGCATAAGTACCTATACATAATATTTCTTTATTTTCATATAGTCCAAAATGTAAGTAGGTATGTTTATCAAACACTATCAAATCACTGTCTACAAAACCGTTGTTTCTTATGTATAGCTCTTCATGGATGATTCTTGCCACGTTTCTCGTAAAGTACCCGGCAAAAATGGGTAATTTTTTCAGAAAATCTGTACCATTATGGTCTCATGAAAGAAAAGCTATAGGCAACTCCTAAAAGTTAACTGAATTCGAGAAATGAAATAAAAACCACAATTATTACTTATCCAGCCTATCCTGAACCGTATCGTAACTAAAAATCCTACAAATGGGAGCTCTTGTTACATTGGATTGTTTTCGTATTACATTACATTGGTAAAGTGGAGAGCCTGGTTACAAAGCGAATCTTTCGAAACACTAGCATGTGCAAATAAAACTTGCGCCTTGCCCAGTTTATTTTTATGTTCATTTAGTGTAAGTATCTCATGTTTTTGTCCGCCTATGTGTTCTATATTTTTTTCCTTTCTTTCTTCTTTCTTATATTTATATCGTTACGTAGGGCCTGCGCTGGCTTTCAGCTGTGCAAACCTAAGCATTTGAGCAATACGACCTATGTTATTTCTTTACGGTTTAATAATTTATTTTATAAGTTTACAAAACTAGAAAAACTGGCTTCAATAATTCGACTACAAGCTTCATCATCAGATGATGATGACTGTTTATTAGGAATGTTAAGTCACAGGAAAGCAAAATACGCCATTTCGTGCACGTAATTGGCATATTTTTTTCAGTTATTTTTATTTACCACCCAAATTAGTGAACCGATTTTGATGAAAATTAAATGGGACTAATCTGGATGTATATCCTTTTAGATAAAAAAAGAACTTTTAAAATCGGTTCATAAATGACGGAGTACTGAGGCAACAAACATTTTAAACATTAAAAAAAAAACTAATTGAGAACCCTCCTTTTTTGAAGCCAGTTAAAAAGGGTTAGTATTTTTAGGTGCTAGTTAGACCTAAGTATCTCCTTTGCAGCGTTTACCTGAACCACAGCTTGAACCAAGGTCCTTGATCGCTTTTTACCGACTTCTAAAAAGGAGGAGTCTTCTAATATAGTGTCTCGACGATTATTCCACGCACATTGTGCATCGCCGTGCTTTGAATACGGCTTGCATGAGATTGGGCTACCTACCTCTACAATTTCTCGGCGTGCGTTGACCTCTTTCTTCAGCTTATTACTTACCTACCAACAAGCTACCAACCGATGGTGGCGTCTCGTCGCATAATTATGTAGGTGTAGGTACTAGGTAGGTACCCAGACATAACCTTTGAAGACGATAGTAGTTAGGCGTAAGCGCCTCGAATTCTTTGGTTGCAAAATGTCAAGTATTGCGTAGCGTAAACAATTTGTAATACTTTCACTTCTAAATTATCTAGCTGCTAAATACCTGAGAAGAGCCAACTTTTAGCAATTTCAAAGCGCATAAGCTTTACGAATTAAAAAAATTGAAGCATTTTTTGAGAATGCACGAATCGCATTCGATCCCACGGTAAATTCTAAAAGTGCTGATATATAGTGCCGCAGCTTCTGTAAATGTTTCAGGAAGTTTCAAGTGCCCACAGCCGTTTTCAAGTTATTCAGGAAATTCACTTTTTACAATATTCAAGTCCGAATTGAGACTCGAGTATGAATTTTTCTATAGGTAGGTTTGTGTGTAGTGTCTGGGTCTGGATGGTTTTCTGCTGTGGTATACTATGCTAAACTTGTTACCACTAAGCCACCAGTGTTCTAATCACCAACTCGATAAAACTATGCGTAGCAAAAGATCATCAAAATCAGTAAAAAAAAAACCTGTTGCACCGGTTTTCAATTTGGTCACTGTGTTACGAAAACTGCGCAAATATTACGACATAGGTAGTCCGATACGACTTACTACCTACTTAACTAGCTACCTTGTGATGAGCGAAAGAAAATTTATTTATAGGTAGGTACCTAGGTACTTATTGAGTTCAAAAAAGCTCCATAAAATATAAATGAATAAATATTCATGGACATTTCACACGACGCGGACGCCCTCTAGTCCCAAACTAAGCAAAGCTTGTGATATGGGAACCAGCTGCTGATGCTGAATATAATAAATTTAAATAAATATAAATAAATACTTATATACTTTTTTTTTTTGTAAATACATATTTATAATACATAGTAACACCCAGACATAGAACAAGCATCTATGTTTGCCACACACAAATCTTTGTTCGAATCGAACCCACGACCCACAGCACGGAAGGCAGAGCTATTACCGACTGAGCTGTGACGCCTGTCAAAATGCTCCATTGTGCACTTTTGTTTCTATCAATATGTACAGTACGCACAACGGATCTTTAACCCTCTGACTTATCATGCCACAATGCATTGAATTTGAAGCATTCGTGATGAAGATTGCTATGTAGGTACTCTAAATAGTAGTGCAGTTTAGGTTTGTTGTATGAGAAATGAGCCCAAACTGTTCATTCATAAAGTTGAATACCTTTGAATATTTCTTAGTCAAGAAAATATAATTTTTATCGTCCGCAAAATGTGACTTTACCACCACCGATAACTTTGTAGGCATTATTTAATAATTATGCACTCAAGGTCGGTGAATGGTACCTACCTATAATGAATTCTATTCTATTCATTAATTTGTATAGCAGTACAAGTAACAATAATCTATCGGTAGGTACTTACTACTTACTTGATGAAGTTAGGTACAATTTGCAAATTATAATGAATTCTATGCATTATCTAATCTGATTTTAATTATCGATTTACTAATTAATTTTTAATTAGCTTTCTATTACATACGTGGTTGGTTTCATGCTTGGAGATCAAGATTCTTGACATAAGATTTTTTTTAAATGGGTTCTTCATAAAATTCGAGTTAGAAGGTAGGTATAGTAATTACAACGGATCTTTGTCCCTCTGAAGCACCTACCTACTTATCTGCGCAGAACCCATTTTTGGGTCGAAGTGAAGGTAAGCTAATTTCTCCGCATCCTGTATCGTTTGTTGCACCTAACTTCAGAGGTATAAAGACCCGTTGTGCGTACAGCTACCTACTTATATTAGAAGTACATGCAAGTTAGCGTGGTATAGGCATAGTACTTATGTGCAGGAATCACAATACTCGGTGTGAATCAAAAGTAAAGAATTTTATGACTGTTTTTAATGAAAATCAGGAAATAACCTATATGCATAAACTATCATCTAATAAGGTACCTTATCTACTTATGAGCCTTAAAAATATTGTGATAACTACCTAAATAAATGTAAAAAATCTATGTACAGTCAACATCAAAAGTTATTGATAGATAGACAACTTTGAACTACGCAAGTTTTTGTGAATTTATAAGTAAACTGTAACATAAAATAAATGATAAAAATTGATTAGACAATATTTAATACATTTTAAATTTTTGAAAGAGTCACATATTTTGTTGTTGACTGTACCAAATGACATTTTAGGCACAATAGTTTGCTTAAAATTTCTCAACTATTCCGCTTGACTTTTAAGCAAATTTAAGTAATTCTATTTACAAGTAAAAAAATTAAAATTATACAAAAGAAATGTAATTTGTGAAAACAAAATACACAGATAATTTGCAGCCAATTCACTTTTTATATTATTTGATTTTGTTTTTATTTATATAGCATTGTTATAAGACTAGCATTTTAATACATAACTTATTGCTTTCTATTATAAAATCTAAAAGATTTTTTTCAATCACTCAATTTATTTTTAATGAAAAACAATCAATTATTTTATAACTGAGTGTCTTTGCTTTCAATTATTAAAAAAAAATACAAAACTAAGACTGAATAACAGGCGAAAATAAATGCAATAATTCTTGCTAGAGTAAAAAAAAATTATTGCAGCTTTTGGCAATATTATTGCATATTCATAAAAAGGATTTAGTGATAGTTTGTTTAATATTTTTTTCAGTCTTTATAAAATATTTGCTAGACAGCTCTTCAATTACTCAGTATACATACATACATCAGGAATTTTAAATTCTTGTATTCAATGTTTTCCATTTACTCCATTGGTGGTAGATTCTTGCATACTCTTCAAATGGAATGGTGATATGGTAAAGTCTTCGTCTTTGACCAGATCAGTCAGATTTTCACCTCCGTAAGACAGCAGTGGAGATATTTCTACATCAACATCATCGGCTATAATACCTCCAGCTTCCCTGATGTACTTTCGATGAAGTCTGAGTAGGTCCTCTCGGGCAGTCGACGGACAGTCTTTTTTAGCGGAATCGGCATTTTTAAGAGCAGAGAACTCAACGTCCCTCGCTACTTCTAAACAGATGAAGTTTTCAGCAAACTCAAACACATCAAAAATGAACTTTTCCATTTTTATTCCATTCGGTTCATTTGGCTTCTGGCGGTTTCCTTCAGAGTCTACGTAAGGGATCTTCTTTTTAGCAACATGCAGTTTGAGCTTAGATTCGAAATTGCAGATTTTTGTAAGGAATGCTGATGAGAAGTAATGGTTACAGATGTTTCCAGCTGAGAAGGTCAGACGACCATCAGGGTTTGTACGCTCTGCTGCCTCATCGGTCAGTTCAGAGTACTCAACTACCTTGTAGTGCCCATTCACTCGACAGACAACACCAACAGCTTCACTCGGAGATGACTTCTGTACGACTTTAGCTGCGCAATCAGCATCCTTGCTTTTACAGTACCCAATGAACACTGGATCAGCTACTTTAATTAGGATATTGTCTACGGAATGAGCATGCAAGTGCTGGACTCCACGTTTAGCAATATCCTCGAGTATTCCTTGAGTCTTCAAAGCTCTGTACAGTCCTCCGTTACCATCTGGAGCTGATGACAGATGATGCTTCTCATCTAAGATAATCTTGCCTTCAAAATCGAAGCAAGGTAGTCGTCCCTGATTAAAGTAAACCACATCTTCTTCGTTTAGGCCAAAGTAAGAATGACTTTTGAAGTAGTCAGCAGTTGGTCCTTTAGTGTGCTCAGAAGTCATGATGTACCATGTAATTTTGCCTTCTTTTCCATACTTTTCTGCAGCCATTTGCTGTACACGGAAGATTCTTTCCGCTTGTATTTGGAATAAAGTTTTGTGTGATGGTAGACCCACATCGTACATGCCTTTGGGGTGTCCAAAGCCCAGCCTGGTTGCTTGCCCACCAGCTAGAAGTAACACACCAACTTTACCCTCGGAAATCTCCTTCAGACCAATAGATTCATATTCCTGTATTTTTTCCTCAGAAAGCCCAGGCACAGACTCATAGTGCGTCTGAGGAATAGGCTTCAAATCATCGTCTAATTTCTCCAAAATTACTTGCGTGGTTTCGTTAGCGCGACGGAATATTTCGTTCACTTCCGCTAAATCCAGCTTCGCGATCTCTCCCGCCAATTGCTCCCGTTCATTATCACTTATTTCCGGCCAGTATTTGATAAGGTGCTCTTGACCGTGAGCGCTGAGGCGATCGAACAATTTTTCGTACGACATTATCGTAATATACGAGAGCTCGCTCGTAGTCCACTCGCGACGATTAGAAAGTGTGAACTGGAGGCTACAGCGCGAGCCGATGTCAACATTTCACTGGTTCTCCCACCATTATTGCTGCGGAAAACACGTAGCCCGAGTCGGCTTTAGACATTTTTCTTCGAGGCTTGTGTACAATTTTTATTTACATTTCACAACACACGTCACTCGCGTCACTAACCAATAAGAAATAGAAATATACATTGCTGCTATCCTCTAATTACTGGATTTCAAATATTGAACAAAGCTAGCAATGTAAAGATCAGAAGTGTCACCATTTTATGGATTTGAATTTCCCGCTAGGTAAACATACGTTCGGAATCTAGAAACCATTTGAAAATACTATCGAGCCAGAAAATAATAAACAATCCAGCCACGATCTTTAGGTATGTAATAAAACCTTTGATAATTTTGACGGTAACAGGATAATAATTTTGGAATTAATTTATCTATGGTAGTGTTTCAATAAGCAAATAATAATATGAATAACACATCTGCAAAACTTTTCACGGGTAACTTGAGTAGGGTATTGAGCAAGCATAGTAAAAGATAAATTAATGTAGTTATGAAACGTTGCTAATTAGAAGTAGTGATTGTGATTGTCTATGCTCAATTCAAATAACGCACTGCTTGTAAGTACCTTCTCCCTCCACGACTGCACTGCATGCAAGCAAAAAATAAAAGGGGATAAAATAAAACGCTGCTGAAAAACTCCCAGTGAGTAACCCGTATGACATTGACAACACAAAGCTCAAGTGACATTCAAAATATTTTGGGGCAGTTTGTGTCAAAGTCAAAACTAACTGAACTGTCTCTAAAATGTCAAATGGCTTCATCGGAGACGTGCTTTATTTACTATTGATTCTCGTTGAATTTATTTTAAAAATCGTTTATAGTGCATGCTATTGTTTTACTTACATTCTAAGGTGTATTCTCTCACAGCTTATTGATGTTAAAATGATAGAAACATCTAAAAAGCGGAAGCGTAACTCAAATGAGAAATCTAACCTAACTGTGGCCGTCCGTGGTGTTATTGATGCAAACTGGCAGAAATTACTATCCAATACATTGCTTATGGACAAAAAGACAGAAAAACCACAAGATGACAAAAACGATCACTACACTGGCACATTCCGCCGCACAAGAAAAAAGAAAGAAAAGGATGATCTCTTGAATGCAGTTCAGAACGTTAGAATCGTGAACCTTGCTCAAAATGAGAACTCTGATAGTACTGGCAGGACAGGGAATGAACAAAGAAAAAATAAACTAACAAAATTTTTAGCTATGGACTGTGAGATGGTTGGAATTGGTTACAATGGTGATGATCACATGTTAGCTAGAGTCTCAATTGTCAATAAATTTGGTGACTGCGTTTACGATAAGTTTGTAAAAGCAAGAGAAGAAGTAAAAGACTATAGAACTAGTGTCAGTGGAGTTAGGAAAGAAGATCTATTGAATGGGGAAGAGTTCTCAACTGTTCAAAAAGAGGTTTCCGAGTTGATCAAAGGTCGTATACTGGTCGGGCATTCACTGAAGAATGATTTGAGTGTACTGTTCCTATCTCATGCTAAGCGCAATATAAGAGACACTTCTAGATACAAACCATTTAGAAAAGTAAGTTCTAAAGGCAGGCAAACCAGTTAAAAGTTCATTAGAAATAATAATTTTGAAAGAAATAATAAAACATAGGTAGGTACTAATAAATAAAAGAACAACTGCCTAAAAACCACATTTAAAAAAAAATTCAGCATGTATTTTTTTATGACAATACTTTTTCTATTTCAGATAACAAAGGGTAGTACACCATCATTAAAACGTCTAGCAAAAGAGATCCTGGGAATAGACATACAGCACGGCGAGCATAGCTCGGTTGAAGATGCTAGAGCTGCCATGCAGCTTTACTGCACAGTCGCCAAAACATGGGAAGCAGATATGTCTACAAAGCGAGGCCATAAGAAAATTGATGAATAAATATCTACTTTAACTGCCTGCACAAACTGTGTCAACTCCATAGTCCACTAGGTCTTTATGTAGAGTCTGACCACAGTAAGCTTGCGATAGATTTAATATTGTATCTGGTATTCTTCAATAGTAACTTTCATAACACACAGGCTGTTGTTTTTGTAATACAAAAGCTGATTCAAATAATAGATTCTCAACGCCATATTTAGCTTTGCAGACTTTAGTGCCTATTTCACCATCATCCAGATATAAATATTTCTTTATACTTGTCAAAAACAAAAATGGATATAGGTTTATCTGTTGGATAGTGTTCTGTATAGTATTATATTATATGTGGTGTTACTCAGAGATGGTGAAACAGGCCCTTAGTATGTCTCTACTTCAAAACTCCCTGATTAACTTTGTTAGATATTAGTTTTTTTACTTTACATAATAATTTTATATCTGGTCGTACCACTATCAACAACAAAAAAGTTATATGACAGTTCATTTCTCTTTTCTAAAAGCATTTTTGTCCTAAAAGTGTATTTTTGATAATAAATTTTAATTTGGTTTATAAAAGTAGTTTTTTTTATAACTTTATTTTTACCGATAATAAAGTTCAAAGTCAATTGTAATGGTCTGGGGACTTCTTATTCTTCTCTTAATTCTGGCTGTTCGGTGGCTAGGGCTGCCACGAATTTGCCAATGTCAGTGTTTATTGGCGTTTACTAGTTTACTAATCTTTTAGCAAAAGGCGGAGATCCGAGTAGGTGATGAAAATGGTCTGGGGACATACACATCATGACGGAGTTCTGAGTTGACTGCCAAACGTTTTTTACATTACAACCAACATGACTTCAACGTAGCATTTAGTCTGACTTCAACCAAGTTGTGGTGTACAAAACTTTTTTAGGGTTGCCAATTTATTACCTTGTGCTTTAGCGTGTGAAGACTCTAAAAACAAAATAATTGGGTGAGGTTTGCAATTAAAAACATTTTGTTTTAATAATTATTTATTGTATAAACAAACATTTATATTTTATTGGTAAGTATTCCACTTCCTCAATATCCCACTTTAGTGGTAGGTTTAGGTACGTTTGAATGCCATTCGGTCGTTTTTTTGGATTATGTATAAAAATTTTATACGGTATAACTTACACATAATTCGTTGCTTAAAAATTTTACGTACAAAAAAAACAACATAATTATATGTACCTATAGGACGTGATAAGACTACCTACTTCCCTAAAAACTGTAGAAGGTTAAACAATCTATAAATATCAACAATTTTTCCAAGAAAACAACAGTGTGAGCGCACAAAAATCAGCTGTTTCATAAATTGCCAAATCTTGCACTTTGTTTTCGGATGTACACTACTTTGTATTTATAAGTAAAAATTGACCATATTATTATTTTTTATTTTAAATTAGGTACCAATCAAAAAGACTTCCAAATAATGGTTTAACAATACGTCTATTTTTATTTATATCTCTCGTAACTAGATATACGTATTCTTGTAGGAGCAAGATTTTTAAGCAACGTATGACTAGTTTATTTTTATACTATCTAGCCCGTGGTTTCACTTGATTAATAACATAACGGTTACAAAATACAGGCACGTAGTCTGGTAAAAGTAGCTATTGTTTTTATATAATTTCTTCGTTTCTAAAAAATCATGCGTTTGGACACTATTTTTTAAGAGTTTTTTTTTAATTGAGTTATCTTCAAAGATAATTTAAAAATCATTTTAGATGTAAAATTAGATTTCATAGTCATACATCTGATAGGGTGCATGAAAATCAGTGCGTTTTTAAATCATCTTTAAAATTATTTGAGATTTTGTGCATTGCAACATCTTCATACCTACATATTGAAGAAAAAAAAGATATCAAATTAAATTGTATTCAAGAGTCTGATGGCGGTGTTTAGATGAACAGATCGCAAATCTTAAAATAATAAAGGCACTATGAATTTATTACAATATGCAAAAAAAAACATTTTCAGAAACAAGTGATGATTTTATACATCGTGTCCTACTTTCAACCCATGTCCCTAAGAGACGCTATCACTTTTCCTGTAAAAAGATTACAGCGCCCAATTTTTGTGCGAAACATCGTTACGTAAGTTTTGTACGTGTTTTAACTTATTTTATATTTCTATGTTAGCTGCTAATTGCCTGGTTAGTTTTAATTTTAGTATTTTTTTCATATGCTCAGAATACAACATATTATTGCGCATGCATCGTAAGCACATATTTTGTTACATTACTGCTTGACCATCGAACGAAGGGCTAGAGTGTAAAACAGCCATGCTCAGTGCTCACGCAAATAGATCCAGTTAATAAAAATATAGTTGGATCTTTATTGTATACGTCCAATCTATTTAAACTATTTACAAAACATGGTGTTGAGATTTTGGCATGAATTTAGCAACAAAATATAACTATCTAACAACACAATACAAGTAAATAAGTACATTTTATAATACTATAGTGGAAACACTGTTTCTTGTTAGTTGCAGGCATTTCTAGGTTCAAGACTGGATAAAAGTTACTGTAAAGACTAAATTATTAATTGCCGAAATTTCGAGGACTATATTATTATCTGTATTTTTACAGTCAAGTATGGTAGCGAATTGCCGGTAGGTGTCTACTTATTTTAAAGTTCAAGACTGGAGTTACCGATATTTCTAAGATCAAGACCAATTAGCTGCCGATATTTCTAACATCAAGAATAGAAATTGATTGTATTTCTAGTAAAAACTAAGTATAGACTGATAGAGTTGCGATACTTCTAAGATCAAGACCGATTAGTTGCCAGCATTTCTAAGATCAAGACTAGTAATTAATTGTATTTCTAGTAAAGATTGAGTATTTGTGCTAAAAATAACTGATCTCAAGGGTTCTATCGATTTCGGAATGAATAACGTTTCTGCAGTCAGACGGAACCATCAAGATTCGATTTTTGCACGCACTTGACTTTTTTAAGTGTCACTTAAACCTCCGCATTCATAAACAAAAACTGAACAGTTCGCTGTAACAACATTCGCCTAGTGGAGCACCTAAATCCGTCTCTAGAGGTGTCCATAGTCCATACGACACCGTCATTTATTTATTAAATACGTCGAGTGCGGCTATAATACTGAACGTACGTAAAAGTTCGATAAAATATAACATTACAAAATACTTAGGTTCTATATTAAAATGTACAAAAAATGGAAACCTATGGGCCTAGGATGCGCATGCGAGACATTTTGTCATTTTGCACCATTTCGTGAACTATTTAAGTGTTATTTGTGGTAATGCTGTCGACAAAATGCATTCTAGACTCATTGGACTTTGGTTATGACATTTTCACTAACATTTTTATTGTCAAATATAAAAATAATTAACTAATAAATAAATACCCAACATGGAATCCAAGCCAAGTGAACATTCTACAATCGCTAGAAAACATAAAACTTTTCTACGGGGTGTAACATAATGTCCCTATAAGCCCGAGAGGGAAGGGAGGGGGGTATTCTACACGTCATGGCGAACGTTTGTTTTAAGACTTTTATTTAAAAAAAACCGTATGCTCTTCTGCAGTTTAGATTTTTTTTACGGGATTGGGAGTTTGCCGTCGTCATCGTCGTCGACTTTAACGGGGGTGTGTGGGGTAATAAATTTGAGGGACCCTGTTTGGATTGTAGAATGTCAACTGGGTTAGGCCCGATCCCAAACTAGGTTTCTCTATGTTATCAGTAAATAGAGACCATCTGATCTAAAACGGCACGCCTCTCCACTGCGTTTTGTTTGCCGCAAAGCCAGATTTTAATAACCCTTGTATAGTAATAAGTAACCTTACACTGTGGGGCGAATAGTTTTAGATTAGACGATCTCTACCACGAAATAATATTTATAAAGCACCCTTCAAACTGACAGCTGTCAAATATGACAGTAACATGTGACAGCTGTCAAACATGGCTGTCACCGATTGATAATTATGGCGCGAATACGGCACATACATTTGCGAGTAATATCTAAACCGTGGCGTGGTTTACGTATGGGTCAGATTTACCCCATGATCCACATATCGGGTGTACCCATTAATATGAACAACTTTCTATAAAGAATCAACAGTAAGTGGAAATAATATATCAGCTCTTACATACATTTTTGCTTTAGTATGCATTTTGTATGGAACAGCTGATTTTCTGTTATTCATATTGATGGGTGCTTTAACCCCCCCGAAGTTTTCGAGGCTGGTCTTATTACACCCTGTAGGTCTGAAAAAAACCCGTGGCTCCAATAATAGACCATTCAAACCAATAAATACTTCAATTAAAATTACAATTTGTTCATTTTTAATAACAGCTTTGGACTATCAATTTCATTGTCCTATAAAATAATTATTGTATACAATTTTGTGTATAATATATTAAAGTGGAGTGTAATAACAATTTATAAAGCAACTTTATCAGTGTCAATAATTATTGATCTCCGAATTATGTACTTGAAGTTTTCTACTTTTTGTTAGCTTAGTAACCAAATTCAAAATTGCTTGATGCTTGTTTGCTGCAATTTTCGGCCAACTCAAGTCCGAATCGGGACTCAAGATCGAGTTTTTTATTGAGAAATTAACAAAAAGTCTATGATTGTTTTTTTTTTTTTTTTTTGAAAAATTGAAATTGATAGCGTAATGACCTCTCAATCTCTGGTTTTCCCTTACTAAAGATAGATTAGGTAAGTACTATAACAACATTGTTTATTTGTAAGAAAGTGTGTGATTCGTTCTGCCACGTATAGTACTCACAACGGATCTTTGTCCCTCTGAAGTATCAGCGCAGAACCCATTTTTGAATTATTTATCTGGGCCAGCGAATCAGCATTGCTATTCAGCGCGGCAATGCAGCCAGTGTCTTGGGCACGCTTCCGATTGGTACTGATTTGGATCAGTTGAGCTATCTATAAATCGTTTGCAACAGTGTGTAGATAGCTCAACTGCTTCATGTGTATTTTGTACATATTATAAATATTGTAAATATTGTATTAGTCATACTTTCTTTGTGAATAAATATTAATTTTTTGAATCGAATTGGAGATAAGCGAATTTTCTGCACAACAGTACATGCGCAGTCGTTGCACCTAACTTCAGAGGTATAGAGATCCGTTGTGCGTACTGTACCTTGCTATGATCTACCTACTGACATCCGATAGTTGAATCTAAACCGGAGGGTTGTCTTACTGTATTTATTGACTATTTATTGCATCATTATGAATAATATGGATACTTCCTAGGTTCTCGTCCAATTTTCGTCATGTTTGTACATAGCTCTTGATCCCTGAAAATAAATAAATTTTCATGGACATTTCACACGACGCCCTCTAGTCCCAAACTAAGCGAAGCTTGTGATATGGGAACTAGATGGCTGATAGAATACTTATATACTTTTTCTGTAATTACATACTTATAATACACTAGCAGTTACCCGCGACTTCGTACGCGTCTACAGTTTCCGTGTACCTACATTATATTATCTGTGCGTGTACCGAGCGGATACTTCTTTGAGAAACTTGACATTACACCTCATTACACCGAACTCGTACTGAAATGTCAAACGCTAGTCGTTAGACCAAAGAGGTAGTACTACGCCCTGTCAAACTGACGTGACATGACAATGAAATCCTCTTGCCAAATGGCGCTGCTAATCCTTTTCGTTCATTTTATCCTGTAGATCCTGTTAATTATTCGGGATAAAAAGTAGCCTATATGTCAATCCAGGTTACGAACTACATATATGCCAAGTTTCATCCAAGTTGGTTCAGTGGTTTTGACGTGATTGAAACACAAACATCCAAACATCTAAACATCCAAACATCTAAACTTTCGCATTTATAATATTAGTAGGATAGGATAGGATAGGATAGTAACACCCAGACATAGAACAAACATCTATGTTTGGCACACACAAATGTTTATTCTCAGTGGGGATCGAACCCACGACCCACACGGAAGGCAGAGCTAATACCGACTGAGCTGTGACGCTTGTCAATAAAAATAAGTCTTATATAATGCATGCTGTGGCATCCTCTAATTGAAGGAACACAATAGTTTTAAGCCCATTGCCATGACATTTCTGTTGTTATCGTGCCACCTTTGTTGGATGTCCTATGAATAAAAAATAAAAAAAAATAATTATGAATTAGTTACCTAATATCTCCCCACCCTCCGTTTCCTTTGGTTAACTTTTTATTATGTTTAGCACCACCGGCGGTGATCGTCGCTGTTACTCTGAAAATATATTAAACTAATTATAACAGATTCATGAGTTAACATAAGAAAATGTACGATCTGTCCCCCTGTCGCTAACAGGTGACAGAGGGACAGATTGGATCGGACTCGATTTTTTTAAAGTCGACACGTAAATTGAAATTGAAGGGACTCCCTTTTCCGCATTTAGGCTCGAAGTTGGCCCATTATGCGTGGGGGGTGTTCTGGCAAGTAGTGCAGCCAGCCTAACTCCTCCCAAAAGCACAGAAGCTTCCTGGGAGCTTCGCAGGCTTGGAGGAGTGACCTAGGGTTATTTAGGATTTCTGTTCGTTGTGTGGTTACGCCCTCACATTCCAGGATTACATGGGCAGCTGATTCTTCTCTGGTGAGACAGCCTCTGCAGAGTGGACTGTCAGTCACAAAGTCGACACGTATTCGATCCGTCGATTATTCGACGTGGTACACACGAAGACACGTCCACCTATACTATTTGTAGTTTGAACTATTATAAGTAGAAGATTGCTCGTGATGGTGTAGACACGACCGTGTGTTTGTGTGGGTCGGGCTGCGAGCGCGGCGCGCCCTAGCCTAGCGCTCCGCCCCAACGTACCTCTGCATTGTATGTAGCCTAGTTATGATTGTATTGGGTGTATAACCTGACCTGTGGCCGTGTGTACATGATTAAGGAAGTATATATTTTTCGTAATTTTAGTTAGTTTGCTGTAACAACAGAATTGACACTAATATTTTGAATGTAATACCTGCTAGGGTAAAGGTAAGGTTTTGCAGTCTGTAGAAGTTTCTGTACTTTGCTGATGACTGTGGAAGCGTTGCAATTTGATTTCTTATGATGGAATCCGCTGTAACAAAATAAAACCACATTAAAAAAATATATATATTCATGGTCATTTCATAGTCCCAAACTAAGTAAAGTTTGTAATATGGGAACTAGATTGCTGATAGAATACATAAATACTTTTTTTTTTGTAAGTATATTCTTGGTTCATTGTACCATCAGCAAAAGTTCTGCCTTACCACCTTAAAGGTGCATTTCCTGTAAACCGACTAGCCGTTAATTTTTGAATACCAATAGAAGCAAATTATTTCGGGTGTAAAAGTTATGAAAACAATGGGCCGTCATAAAAATAAATAGATGTTTAGGTTGGTCAAAATAAAAAGACAAAAGAAAAAGGCGGGGTCAGGTAGCTAACTGCTTGCAAGCGAAATAGTTTCAAAAGTGGTAAGGCGGAAATTTTGCCGTTAGTACATACTTATATTACAAGACAGAACAAACATCTTTGTTTGCCACACACAAATGTTTGTTCTTGGTAGGGGTCGAACCCACAACTCATAGCGGGCAGGCAGAACTATTACCGACTGAGCGGAGACGACGCAAAAACGACGGGGTGTTATAAGTTTTACGTGTCTGTGTGTGTGTGTCTGAGGCAACGTAGCTCCCGAACGGATAAACCGGTTTTGATTTTGTTTTTTTGTCTGAAAGGGAATTAGTCGGGAGTGTTCTTAGCTATGTTTGATAAAAATCGGTCCAAGATTTGGGTTTTTTTTTTAATTTTAAAAATTACTTGTTACTATCACAAAGTACTAAACCTTAAACATAGATGGCGTTCTAAACAATCACTCACCATTCTCCAATATGAAATATTCTAGGTCCTTTACACATAATAACTTTGAACTTCTCCCGCCCCGGGCGATTCTGAGACAGATGGAGAAGCGAATAATCCCAATTGTAATCATCATACGCACAGAACTGGTCTTGTAACTCCATTATATTGTTCCATACTGTACGATTGAATGCAAAACCCATGTTGTGCATACTTGAGTGCCATGGAGTTATTTCCACCTGGAATATTAAATAGTTTATAAGTTTAAAAAACTAGAAAAACTGACTTCAATTCGACTACCGGCTTCATCATCAGATGATGATGATGATGACAGTTCATTGGGAATGTTCTAGTGACTATAAACATTACTAAAAAGTCGCAGGAAAGCAAAATACGCAATTTCGTGCACGTGGATGGCATATTTTTTCCAGTTATTTCTATTTATAAGCAAAAATACTGAACCGATTTTGATGAAAATTGAATGGAACCTGGAAGTAAGTACATCCTATGTGTTAATCCAGGTTACGAACTATAATAATATATTCTAAGTTTCATCCAAATCGGACCAGTAGTTACAGCGTCATTGAAACGCAAACATCTAAACTTTGACATTTATAATAGTAAGTAGTGGGATTGGGAATCACTTTATTTATAATAGTAAGTAGTGAGATTGGGAATCACTTTATTTATAATAGTAAGTAGTGAGATTGGGAATCACTTTATTTATAATAGTAAGTAGTGAGATTGGGAATCACTTTATTTATAATAGTAAGTAGTGAGATTGGGAATCACTTTATTTATAATAGTAAGTAGTGAGATTGGGAATCACTTTATTTATAATAGTAAGTAGTGAGATTGGGAATCACTTTATTTATAATAGTAAGTAGTGAGATTGGGAATCTCTTTATTTATAATAGTAAGTAGTGAGATTGGGAATCACTTTATTTATAATAGTAAGTAGTGAGATTGGGAATCACTTTATTTATAATAGTAAGTAGTGAGATTGGGAATCACTTTATTTATAATAGTAAATAGTGAGATTGGGAATCTCTTTCCGTCACACAAAAGAAAGGGATGCAGAATTATTCGTCTTCTCTTTGGTAACAAGAAATATTGTCTTACGATTATTATTCTAATTTCTAATAGTAGTTTCATGCTAAAGCCATGCTAATTCTGAAAAAGTTATCACTGCAATTTGCTTGAAAGATACCACTGTCTTTTCTTTCTATCGAAGAGAAAACAACTCATTCTTCGTCCCTTTCTTGTTCGAAAGAACGAAGGTCTCTTTTTATCACTTGACGAAATAAGATAGACCCATATTCTTAGTCGTTACCTCGAATAATCCTCGACCTTTCCTCGACTCGACTGTGGAACTTTATAAAGCTGTATGATTTTATCACAAAAATCAACTTACATACCGGCTAATGCTGTCGATTCTGTTGTTGAATTTTTCTAAACTAACCTAATTTGACAGCACTAAAAATGTTGCCGTCCCTTTCTCATAAACTGAAACGAAAAAGACAGCTATAATTTTAGCGCTGTCAAATTGGGTTAGTTTAGAAAAATGCAACAACAGAATCGATACTACTATCTAGTTTCATGCCAAAGTTAACAAGACTATTTACAAATGAAATATTATAATATGTACAGTTTTAGCAAGCATAAACATAGCATTCTTAACATGATAAGGCTAGCTTTACACCGCATTCACATCCGCTTGATAATACAGCATTAGTTATCAGACATTTTAGCTACTTTACTGCAAAATGAAATTTTTATTTGCTACTAAAAAAAATATAAAATCACTTAACTATGCCTAATTGTTAGCGCGACTTAGCAGCTTATGTTAAGTTTATGCATTTGTTATACCTTTCACCACACTAGTTTTGCTTAAGCGAGGACTTGTAAACTGCTTACCATATTAAGCTATCGTAATTATGATAAAAATATGACATAAACATTTTTAAACTAAACAAAAAAGTACTTAATTAAAAAGTTTAACGACTAACAGCAATTTTTTTTAAATGACTTATTACTTCGACAGCCATAACATGCTGTTAAATCGCGCTGAAGTTAAAACTTACTATACATACTTATGGTGTTAATTCTGTTGTTCAGTTGCAACTAAGTGTTTTAAAAAAAAACCTTATTATGTTTATGCTAATGTTCAAATTGGCAATAAACACTCGTGAATGACAATCCCAAATAATAATTTTCAAATCAAATAATGTCGAATAGGTCATTCGATTCTGTTACATTTTTCTAAGCTAACCTAATTTGACAGCAGAAAAAAATCTTGCTGTCCCTTTCTCATTAACTGAAACGACAAAGACGGCTATAATGTTAATTTAGATTGTAACAAAAGAAACGTCACGATTGCCAAAATGATGTCGATTTGATTAGATTGTCATTGAGGTGGTATGCTAATTTGGACCTTAGATTAAACATAATAAGAGTTATATATTTTTTACAATATTTTAGTTTGTTGTAACAACAGAATTGACACTAAATCATAAAGACATGCTTTTTACAAAAAAATGTTATACAGCGTTTGATGCAAAGATATGCAACTATTGACTTGCTATACAAAACACAAAAAAAAAAACAATTTTGCCATGAAAATGCAAGAAAAAAACTTATGGATTAATAACTATTGGGTATAGTAGTCACAACGGATCTTTGTCCCTCTGAAGTATCTGCGCAGAACACATTTTGGATCGAATTGGAGGTAAGCTAATTTTTCCGCAACAGTACATGCGCAACTTGTTGCACCTAACTTCAGAGGAATAAAGATCGGTTATGTGTACTGTACATAGCTGTTTTGGCATTCATTTTGTTATTTTTCCTAGTTACTAGGAAACTTTTAGTTCATTCAACAAGCTTCAAAGATAGCTTTATACAAAATACTACATAGCCCGTTTTACCAAATATTTTATTATATTTTAAATGTCATGTTGGTTCAGATATTCACTCCCTTGACCACGAATAAACGTGACAATCGTAAACGTATCGTAACGCTAGCGTGTTCGAGTTACGCTGCGACGTTCGGCAGTCGAGCTGGCGTTGACGCGCAATATGACTCGAGAACTTTAGGTTTACGTAACGCAGCCGCTGTCAGATTTGTTCGTGATCGCATAATAAGGCCATTCTTGAAAACTTCGGGAGTAGTAAAGTAAATTATTAGAATAAACAATGTTCTGATACTTGTAGTTAAAAAAATAATAACTTATTGTTATGGGGGCGATTCCAATCTCAGTTGAACTGCAAAGTTTTAAATCATGGTCAGTTCATACTAACTCATAGTTATTCTGTGACTAAATAGTGACATTATGATGTCATTGAATTGGTTTTCGCGCATATTTTGCTGTCAAGTTTCTAAAAAGAATGATCACGTGGTACAAAATTGTACCACGTGACCTGAAGAAATTACACTGGGCAGTGAAATATAACTTGACAGCAAAAGATTGGAATACGGGGGCTGTACCGTACATAATAAGTAGGTAAATAGTACATACTACATAATGAACTCTTTCTATCGAATTAAATTGTGAACGCGAAATATTAGTATACCATATGAAACAGCAAATTCTTTTATCGCGCTCAAACTGTTGCTTCTATAGAAAAGTAGTTCATATTTGACACTTTTACCTCCCGAAGTTTTTGCGAATACTTTCATTACACCCTGTATGAAAACGAGTTGAAAATTTCTGACCACGCTAAGTCTGCAATGTAATAAATGGTCATCCCTAAAATATACATGGTATCATTTTACACCCATATTTTTATTCGTTACCTCGAATAATCCTCGACTCGACCTCGAGATCTTGCTTCTGGTAAGTTTAGTTCTCAAAATAGTCCATTCCCGCTAGTTACATTGCTTGTTCTATTAGTAGAACTGATTCGAATTTTTGTCCAATAGTTACATTGGATTCAGATTTTCATAAAATGTAACTAATAGGAAAAATCTATTCCCGCTAGTTACATTGCTTGTTCTATTAGTAGAACTGATTCGAATTTTTGTCCAATAGTTACATTGGATTAAAATTTTCATAACATGTAACTAATAATGTGCCCTAACTGGGCTCATTTTGGTAGCATAAATATATTTAAGACCCTTTTGTACAACATGAACGCAATAAAGTATTGAGTATTGAGTATAATAGGAAAAATCTATTCCCGCTAGTTACATTGCTTGGTCTATTAGTAGAACTGATTCGAATTTTTGTCCAATAGTTACATTGGATTCAGATTTTCATAAAATGTAACAAAATGGTCGAGGCGAGGTATTCCAACTATTGGTATTCAAATTCTACCATATTTTAAGTGATGCAGAGTTAGCGTGGTAAGACTATAGTCTACAATAGTAACCTTTTGAGTTCTCGCATACAAGTTCGGGAAAACTTGAAAATTCCAAGATTGGTAGTCTTGCCTTTTCCTTCGTTCCTCATTGGCTGCCTTAACTTGTTGTATGTAGTTCAATGTCAGCTGTTTGCGCCTCTGTTCCGTATATTATAAGGTTCAAAATCGTGTGCAGTTTATATAGAATATTTTATTAATGATTTTGTTGAAGGGGTATAATCCGACCGAATACAAAATGGGATGAAATCTTGTCAAATTAAATAGGTCATGAAAACTTTCAATCAACTACTTTCAAGTATCGCTAGAGACTCTTGCAAAGCCAAAAGGGAGTGTTATGAGTTTAGCAGTCGGCAGAGCTATTACCGACTGAGCTGTGACGTTTGTCAAATAGTCAGATACTCATACAAAACGTTTATTTGCCGTGGTACAATAGACAGTACCATTGATGGTACTGTGTGAAACGGTCAAAAAATGTTTGCCGTGGTACCATTAGACAGTACCATTGATGGTACTATGGCAAACGGTCAAAAAATTTATGTTTGAGACCGAATCTTAATCAGTAAATGCGAATATGGAACTCAGAGTACTCAGAACTCAGAACTTCTTTGCTAGGTATTCCATCCCATTCTGATTACTTTCAGATTATTAACTTCAAATTCGTGTGCTGTTTAGATATTCAAAGTATTTCAAAGCTTTTCTTGTGAAGCAACGTTTAAAAGCGTGCACATAGAAAGCGAATTACTTTATTATTAATGAAATGAGTTATTTTAAGTGTTACTTTCAAATGTTACTTCGTTTTTAACATAAATTTTATAAAATGTATTTTGTCTTATCTAAGGAGGGAAAGTCATCTATGTTACAAAAATAAAAATTGCCTACCTTAGTAATATTTTATTGAAGCAACTAAAGGATAGAAAATTTACTTCTAGGATAGGATATTTTGGTGTTACGAGTAGGTAGGACAATTCTTACTGGGATAGGATATTTCTTTGTACGGTAAGACTGTTAGTATTTTAAGAGTGGGATTTTAACTAGGACAATCAATTCTAGGACAGGATATTTATATCTAGGTTAGGATATTTATTTCTAGGATAGGACATTTATTTCTAGGAAAGGACATTTATTTCTAGGTTAGGATATTTATTACTAGAATATTTGGTCTATTCCTTACCTTATCTCCATTGACATGATACTGGTAGGTTTTCAAATAAGTTCCCAACGAAATTATCTCGCATTGACCACAACTTTTATCAGCGGTGGTGCGGAGAAGTGTGAGAATGTGAAGAAAGTCTTCGGCAACGTAATGATCTTCTTCTAAGAAGAGAACCATTCCTGAAAAATAATATTTATTAGTCTTCTTCTTCTTCTTACGTGTCAATGGTGACAAGAACCACTAAACGAAGTTCGAATAGAACTTCGCCACTTTTACCCCTTTGTCTGTGGTGTCCAAAATATCATAAATATATATTTATATTCTAATATTTATTAGTAAATAGAGTCGACTAGGCTGAGAGTGCTACAACCCTACTCTATCTAAACATGTTCCATGTGGGTCTACATTGAGGCATGGGTAAAAAGTGGCTCCTGATGAATCATATTGATTAGATGTAACATGTTTTTAACCCCCGACGCAAAAACGTCAGGATGTTATAAGTTTGACGTGTCTGTGTGTGTGTGTCTGTCTGAGGCAGCGTAGCTACTGAACGGATGAATCGATTTTAATATTGCTTTTTTTTTTGTTTGAAAGGTGAATTAGTCGGGAATGTTCTTAGCTATGTTTGATGAAAATCGGTCCAAGATTCGAGGTTTTTTTAAAATTTTTAATTTAATTACTTGTATTAAGGTGCAGTCGCGATTGCAGTCACGAACCCGGCTTCTATTAAAAGTAAGTACACGAACGTCTTTATCTATTACACTGGGCAGTGAAATATAACTTGACAGCAAAAGATTGGCATACGGGGGCAGTATATTTCTTTCTAAGGTAGGATATATATTTCTAGGTTAGGATATTTCTTGAAAGAACCTTATTACGTATTACCATATCCTTATTCCTATTAACGGTATCATTTTAAAGTACCTAAAATTTATTAATTTATTCAGCTTATCCACTGGTTAAAATTCTCCCTGACATTATGTAACACAATCTAAAAAGATAACACTATTTTAAAGAATAACTTTTGAGTGAAGTTTAGAGGCGATTCTAAGTAAACCCCTAGTTGTCTAGTGCTTGTAAAATGCAGTACTAACCGCTATGACTAGAGGTCGCTCTAAGCTGGTTAAAGATGCGATTTGCCTTCCACCACCAGTGATGCTTGGTCTGCGTGTACTTCGCCTCTCTGTAGTGACCATGTAAGTCTGGATGGTGGGCGTTATTGCATTTTAACTTCACTGCTCTGTAAAAAATTTTAATTAAATATATTATTAAAAATACGCTTTTATTGTGCTCTATAAAGAAGAAAATCAATTTCAAATTAGTTGTGTGATTTATTGTATAAAATAGGTACAGTCGTCTACACATCAGTCTATACACTGTTTGAACTTTGAACTATTATAATTTGAATGTTGCGAATCAGGGATCGCAATAGGTGTAGGCGCGTGGCGCGCAAGCAGCGAGTCTCACATAAAAACATATCGTCCCTCTCGCATCATTCGCAACATTCAAATTATAATAGTTCAAAGTTCGAACCGTTGATAGCTTGATGTGTAGCCGACTGTACCTACTTACATAATATTTTTTTTTAGTACACCTATTTCATAAAACAAATTAACACAACTAAATCTCGCGACAAATTTATTATATCACAAGTAATTAAAATAAATTGAGGATTTAGGTTTGATTTAATCAAAATCTGAGCCTTTTAAAGGTTTTTATTAAACTTACTGTTCGAACTTGGTGTCCCGGGGACAATCGTTAGGATCAATTCCAGGATATTCGTGTGGATGCACCTGTATCGAATGCGGGAAGAATATCTGCATCACCTGGAAACCACCGAATGCATCCTCTTCATCATTACTCGTCACCATCCAGAGGGGCGAGTACGAGTTTACAGTGTGCAATACATCTGAAGTCCAGCACACCGGTGTGCGCTGCTTGGTATGAAAACACTGACCGGATTTTTTGAGAAGCTTGGTCTCGTCAAGCTTCCGCTCAGTGTTTAGAATGCTGTTAGCATTAAGTTCGCCTATGTTCACTACTTTAACTTGTGCAAATAAATTATTTTCTATCTATCTATTTTAACCCCAAGAATCGTGGTTTTTATTTATGGGCAGACATACCTTGGTAAAGTCGATGCTTCTGACCAGAGAATTGATCTCCTCATCATAATAATCATGGGAAAATACTAGGAGTGTTTTGTCTATGTCCCGCGCCTGCGCGAGAGATACTATAAGGTGACGGAGATACGTCAGTCTTGTGTGTACCTGAAGACAATAAAAAATTATAATAAAAAAAGTATTATTCGAGTTCTGTAAAAATTCATTAAAAAAAATTAATTTTTTTTTTGTCAAATTTGTTCATTTGTAAAAGCAACATAGTTCTTGATTTTATAGTGAGTATTGTTCTTTAATTTTGGTGGAATTTTAACCAATTTATTTATTTAATCGTATGACTAAGGCGTAACAGATCTTATTAAAAACTAAATAAAAATAAATTTCTCATCCTAAGAGCAAACAATCTAAATTAAAAAACTAAAACTTAAAAACTAAAAAAGGTAGTGACTAAAATTAATTAAAACTAAAACTATAAGGGCGGCTTGCACCAGAATCGCTAAACGCGTTTAACTCTTAAATAGTATTTAGCGAGTTGTCAAGTCATACAAATACGTCAGACTAAAATCGATTTCGCTGTTAAATACGTTTAGTGATTCTGGTGCAAGCCGCCCTAAGCATACGTTTTTTGACAGTTTTGTATGAAAATCTTTATTCTTTATGATTTTATTGAGGCTAATTCCATTGCACACTCAGTGTGGTCAGACTTTCGCTTGATCAGTCTCTATTGGTTTATAACTGTCAAATTTAAAATCAGTCAAAGTCAAACTTTAACATTGAACTGTCTAAACAGCAACACGTGTTCCGTGTTTTTTTTCTAGAGCGTAATTGTTTACAAGATTATTTTTGAAAATGATGGACGATGAAGAAGAAATTGAAGTGGTTAGTTTTTTGATGTTTTTATTGTTATTGTTTTCATTTAGTAAGTAAATTAAAATTATTTTCAAGTTTACGACAGAGTAAGATGGAAAGAAAGTTTATAATTCGAGCAAACTTTATTGAGTGAACTACGAAAACGAAATGGGTACCTACCGTTGAACTTTCTTTTTCAGTAGACTTAGTGACGAAATAAGAGTTAAGTAAAGGTATAGTTACAATGCGCGACAACGACGGCTCGATCGTGGAGCACTGCCGAGCTACCGCGCATTGTATATTCCACAGTTGATTCTACACCATTATCATCAGGCTGTAGAAATTTCAATTCGCTTCAGAGCTTCGAGATTGAAATTCGCTTCCGGTTCGTGTTGCGTTAGTCTCAAAATCCCCTTGATTCGAAACTTAAAATTAAGGGGATTTGTAGATAAAAAAGTATCAAAACCCCATTATGGGAGAAAACCGACCTAATGTAGTTTTTGAGACTAACTCGTTCGTGTCAACCATTACAGAACCTTTATTCGCCATCGATTGTCAGTTCTGCGAGCTATATAACCTGCCCATTGCCGCTGCAAATTGTATAATGTATGTGTGGTAGTGCAAATCAGACTTCTCAGAGCTCTTAGACGATTCAATATAACATTACAACAGAAAAAGAAAAAATCAGAAGCGCCCCCGCCGCGTCGAACTCCAAAAAAGATTATCATCCCACGCCGAGCGCCCTCTATCGTCATCCCAGAAAGAGTGTTATACTACCCCTCTCCTGACAAGAATACTTGCGCTGAGTGTACCTGTTTCCCTAAAGAAGAACCTTATCAGAAGCCCAAGTACGTACGGAAGATATCCTACTATCCTATCCTACTAATCCTATCCTATCCTACTTCCTATCCTATATCCGGAATAAATACAAATCTTTAAACATTGTTTTCTCCGGCTATAATTATTTTTCAGGATAACTGATTTTTTTTTGGTAGGGTGTTGGTGTGCTGTACCCCCCCCTTTCGTTTTCGGAAGTGGTCTGGTAACTCCCTGTATATGCCAAGTTTCATCCAAGTTGGTTCAGTAGTTTCGACGTGATTGAAACACAAGCATCCAAACATCTAAACTTTCATGAGCGTTTCACTGGAAGGACCATAGTGGAATTTTAGGTTTCTGAGCACCTCAATATTTAGTAGAAGTTCTCAAACAATTGTAAAACTGAACCGGTAATTTGTAAAAGTTACGAATCAAAAGTTATAAGCATTTTAAAGTGGTCCCTCGGTTCCACACATGCAATGCTGGGTTCCAAGGATCTAATCAGTATTCACATCTTCTTAAACTGTCTATATTTAGTAGAAGATTTGTAAAAAAAAACTACTTAATTTCAGCCCTTCTTCTTCTTGCAGAGAGACGAAAACACGATAACAAAGTGGTCCCTCAGTTCTACATTGACGAAAATGTTTTTGCGGTTTTACAAAAAAACTAACTGGAATTTTAAGTTTCTGAATCAGTCAATATTTAGTAGAAGTGCTCATACAATTTGTAAAATCAATCAGTAATTTGTAAAACTTACCAATCAAAAGTTATAAGCATTTTAATGTGGACTTTCGGTTGAACACTTTCCAAAACGCAAAAGTAACTTTACAAAAAAACTATAAAACTTAGAGACGTGTAATATAGCTTATCATTTAGTAAAAATTTTTACTAAATATCTACATACAGCAATGAACAATAGACAGAGCCATTATCGAAATATAGCAATTTTAGTTTCCGGCATAGAGATGCAGCCGCGGGGTGACCACACGGCTTAAATTTTCGGGACAGGGAACAGCATGACAGCCGCGCGACGCGACGATTCCACTCTCTGCTGATGCGGGTGTGACTCAATGAAGTCAGCGTTGGTACTCTAAGTACCTATTCATCCATTGTATTTTCAATAGGTGAGTAAAAAAAATCCGATGATTGTCAAATAAATATAAGATCATACGAAAACGGAACGTCAGCGGAAAATCAATACTATTTATACTTAGGTGCTTACCTATCACACTACTCAAACAACTTCGAGAGGGCTTTCGCTGCCCAGTTCAACAATAGAATCTACAAGGTGCTTACCTAAAAAGAACAATCGCTAGGAAAACTTCAATAACCACTATCCCACTTACTATTATAAATGTCAAAGTTTGGATGTTTGTGTTTCAATCACGCTGTTACTACTTACTGGTCCGATTTGGATGAAACTTGGAATATATTACAGTTCGTAACTTGGATCAAACACATCGGCTACTTTTTTTTATTTTTTTGTGGACGAAGTCGCGGGTAACTGCTAGTAATATTATAAATGCTAAAGTTTAGATGTTTGTGTTTCGTTTCAATCACGTCAAAACTACGAACCAACTTGGATGGAACTTGGCATATATTATTATATTATAGTTCGTAGCCTTAATATACTAGCAGTTACCCGCGACTTCGTACGCGTCTACAGTTTCCGTGTATATTATCTGTGTGTGTACCGAGCGGATACTTCTTTGAGAAACTTGACATTACACCTCATTACACCGAACTCGTACCTACTGGAATGTCAAACGCTAGTTGTTAGACCAAAGAGGTAGTACTACGCCCTGTCAAACTGACGTGACATGACATGACAATGAAATCCTCTTGCCAATTGGCGCTGCTAATCCTTTTCGTTCATTTTATCCTGTAGATCCTGTTAATTATTCGGGATAAAAAGTAGCCTATATGTCAATAAATAAATAAATATTCATGGACTTTACACACAACACCCTCTAGTCCCAAACTAAGCAAAGCTTGTGATATGGGAACTAGATGGCTGATAGAATACTTATATACTTTTTTTTTGTAAATACATACTTATAATACATAGGTTACATAGGTTAGGTTAGGTCAATCCAGGTTAAGAACTAAATATATGCCAAGTTTCATTCAAGTTGGTTCAGTGGTTTTGACGTGATTGAAACACAAACATCCAAACTTTGACATTTATAATAGTAAGTGGGATAGTGGTTATTGAAGTTTTCCTAGCGATTGTTCTTTTTAGGTAAGCACCTTGTAGATTCTATTGTTGAACTGGGCAGCGAAAGCCCTCTCGAAGTTGTTTGAGTAGTGTGATAGGTAAGCACCTAAGTATAAATAGTATTGATTTTCCGCTGACGTTCTGTTTTCGTATGATCTTATATTTATTTGACAATCATCGGATTTTTTTTACTCACCTATTGAAAATACAATGGATGAATAGGTACTTAGAGTACCAACGCTGACTTCATTGAGTCACACCCGCATCAGCAGAGAGTGGAATCGTCGCGTCGCGCGGCTGTCATGCTGTTCCCTGTCCCGAAAATTTAAGCCGTGTGGTCACCCCGCGGCTGCATCTCTATGCCGGAAACTAAAATTGCTATATTTCGATAATGGCTCTGTCTATTGTTCATTGCTGTATGTAGATATTTAGTAAAAATTTTTACTAAATGATAAGCTATATTACACGTCTCTAAGTTTTATAGTTTTTTTGTAAAGTTACTTTTGCGTTTTGGAAAGTGTTCAACCGAAAGTCCACATTAAAATGCTTATAACTTTTGATTGGTAAGTTTTACAAATTACTGATTGATTTTACAAATTGTATGAGCACTTCTACTAAATATTGACTGATTCAGAAACTTAAAATTCCAGTTAGTTTTTTTGTAAAACCGCAAAAACATTTTCGTCAATGTAGAACTGAGGGACCACTTTGTTATCGTGTTTTCGTCTCTCTGCAAGAAGAAGAAGGGCTGAAATTAAGTAGTTTTTTTTTACAAATCTTCTACTAAATATAGACAGTGAAAGAAGATGTGAATACTGATTAGATCCTTGGAACCCAGCATTGCATGTGTGGAACCGAGGGACCACTTTAAAATGCTTATAACTTTTGATTCGTAACTTTTACAAATTACCGGTTCAGTTTTACAATTGTTTGAGAACTTCTACTAAATATTGAGGTGCTCAGAAACCTAAAATTCCACTATGGTCCCTCCGTTGAAACGCTCATAAACTTTCGCATCCTTTCCTATCCTATCCTACTAATATTATAAATGCGAAAGTTTAGATGTTTGGATGTTTGTGTTTCAATCACGTCAAAACTACTGAACCAACTTGGATTAAACTTGGCATATATATAGTTCGTAACCTGGATTGACATATAGGCTACTTTTTATCCCGAATAATTAACAGGATCTACCTACAGGATAAAATGAACGAAAAGTATTAGCAGCGCCAATTGGCAAGAGGATTTCATTGTCATGTCACGTCAGTTTGACAGGGCGTAGTACTACCTCTTTGGTCTAACGACTAGCGTTTGACATTCCAGTAGGTACGAGTTCGATGTAATGAGGAGTAATGTCAAGTTTCTCAAAGAAGTATCCGCTCGGTACACGCACAGATAATATAATGTACACGGAAACTGTAGACGCGTACGAAGTCGCGGGCAACTGCTAGTGACAAATAATACTTTGTTCAAAGTTTTATGAATTTCGCGAACTGCATCGACGAGAAAGATGGCAAGTGGTTTCTAAATAGATAAAGTGGAAGAATTCAGATAGTAGGTGCGATTATTATAACTAGTTGGCTGAGAGTTATGAAAGTTTTCACCTATTTATTATGGAGCAAAGTGACTTTCAGTGGCAGCTCAGTGTTTTTTTATTGTATTTTTTATCTCGAAGAGCTTTTAATCTCAGTCGAATATTTTAGTCCTCTTTACTGTAGAAAGAGTCGTCTAAAGCGCTCATGCTAAACGAGCAGGATGTGAAAGGTGGCACGATCGAGCTGTTTCCCATTTACAGAAAGCTAAACCCATGCCAGCATTCTCCAGCCACGCTATATGAGCTGTCTGCAGAAGTGGTAGAAGCCTTGGAGTTTCCATCAGCTTTCAAATGGAGCGAGGAAGACGTGGCGAACTGGTGTGACGCGTGCCTTTCATTACCACAATACAGGGTACCTAATCATTTGTTATTAAAACTTTGAAAGTTTTCTAAGAGGATCGGCGAAACAAATAAATAAATAAATATTCAGGGACATTTCACACAACGCCCTCTAGTCCCAAACTAAGCAAAGCTTGTAATATGGGAACTAGATGGCTGATAGAATACTTAATACTTTTTTTTTGTATATACATACTTAAGATACATAGTAACACCCAGACATAGAATGTTTTCCACGCACAAATGTTTGTTCGTGGTGGGGATCGAACCCACGACCCACAGCACGGAAGGCAGAGCTATTACCGACTGAGCTGTGACGCCTGTCAATAAATATCTAAATAAATAAATATCTGTAAATGGATAGATAGTCCTTCTGAAGTTAAGCGGGTACTCCCAAAAGCAAACCGGAACCTTATGTATACCCTGAGACAGAATTGAGATGGAGTGAGCTTGTTCACCATTTTCACAACCTAGTCGGTCTTATTCAAAGGAAAGACGAGGTCATTATGTGCGGAGTCGGACTTTTATTGCGATTTTTTATTCAGTGTTCGACACGGATAGGTACATTTTTCGAAAAGAAAAATTAGACTTTAGACCATAGACTCTTCGAAGTCATCTAAAGATCAGAAAGCGCTACAACTAGACCGTAGTTCTCATATCGTTAAAAAATGCTAATGATATTCGTATGCTTCCAGGATTGTATGCTGGAGAACCACATAGATGGAATGAGACTTCTGATGTTGGAAGACCCTTCGAAATTGCCAGAAATCAATATTCATAACATTCAACATATTCAGGCAAGCTTTTGATAGAATAGTTCACAGCTTTCACACCCTCAGATATTGTGTTGCTTTAGAATTTGAGGGTAGTCATAAACTTTATATTATTTGGCACGTACATACGGCAACACATCGACCTAGACTGTTTGGACTTTGAACTTTGAAGAACTTTGCGAATCGTGCGAGAGGGACGATATGTTTTTGGCTGAGACACGCTGCGCGCCTACCATACCTATTGCGCTCTCTTTCGAACGATTCTCTGCATCGTATATAGATTTTTGGACAGTTTTCTATGAATAATTCTATCCAAATCTATACTTCAGTCACTAATATAATAATTTTCCATAGAGGATCACAAGTGCAGTGCGAAAAGAGTACGGGATGGACTTCATTCGGTTTACTAGAAGTATCAGTCTGCCACCTAGAAGACCATTGCCCCATTGTACATTGTTCAAATCCCGAACTGGACCTAGTTGGGGCATTAGGAAGAACTGGACGAGGTATTTTCATCCTACTTATATTATTACTGCGATAGTTTAGATGTTTGGCTGTTTGTTGTTCAATAACGAAGCATAATTACATTGCTAGTACAGTTACAGGGCACATGAGAACAGCTTCACGTCTCAGAGCGATGAATATACGGTTCACAGTAATGCGAGCATCACAGTGCACATACAGAAATAATAATATGCTAGTACTGAACCAGGATAGACTCGCCCACGAACAATATAGAGCTGTGAGCTGTGTTAGTTCTTTAGGAAAAGTTGTTCATATTGATGGGTACAGTCGGCTACACATCAACCTATCCACTGTTTGAACTATTATAATTTGAATGTTGTGAATCAGGGATCGCAATAGGTGTCGGCGCGTGGCGCGCAAGCAGCGAGTCTCACATAAAAACATATCGTCCCGCTCGCATGATTCGCAACATTCAAATTATAATGGTTCAAAGTTCGAACCGTTGATAGGTTGATGTGTAGCCGACTGTACCTACTTCAATCGAAGATTTCGGGAATGATTTTATTACATCCTGTAATATTTAAAACGATGTCTGTTATATGTCTGTGGGTGTTTCAGAGGGGATATTCTGCGGTGGATGAAGATATTAATGCCTGCTCCAGTTTACAGAGACCATTGGGACTTAGTATGGTAAGAAAATATTTGTAAACAGCCTAAATTGTAGTTTATTTATGACACGGTCATTCACTAAGAGGAATCTCTAGTACAGTCAGCGAGATATGATGTACATAAAGCATCAAAAATATGTCACGGTTCTCTAGATGGGAGCTCCGCAAAAACATTTCATATCATAACCCTCTTTTCGGCTTCGCTGTAGTCGGGTGAAAATTGAGACAGCAACATTAAAGCTCTCACCTGGATACATTTTTATGAAATCTTCTACCGTAAAACACGCGCTACATGGCGCTATTGATTGAACAATTTCAGAACTTCGATCAATTAAAACCCGTCGAACATAAAATAGTAACTAGGAAAATTCTACAGAAAAAACTAAAGATACCCAAAATGAGAAATTTCTATGGTAGACAAACCACAACATTCTTGATCCCGACCCTACTAAACAATATACCTGAAGAAACTAAATCTAAACTTAACAATAGAAATTATAAAAACATATTTAAAAAACACTTTATGAGTAACCTCTAACTACTAACTACATACACCTAAATAGTTGGTAATAAATTTAATTCATATGTTAACCCATTTTGTTACACCCTGTATGACCGTTTACAACTTGTTATGCTCGATTCCAGCTGGCCACCTGTGTCCGATAGCTCGTCCCTTTCATTCTAGTAGGTAGCTTGTATATCTATCTCACCCGCCATGCACTCGGGCGCTTACGCGACTGGGAAGGTATGGTAGGTAGTAGCTGTATTCATAAATAAGCCTCGATTTGCAATATTGTGTTGAAGATGTATTTGCTAACATTGTATTTGTTAATTGTATTTGTTAATTCGTAACATGTACGACGAGTGTGAGTACCCACACAAACCTTATTGTGGTTTTAGGGTACAATATTTAAGCTAATATTTATAAACAATTTGTAAGAGTAAATAAATAAAAAAAAAAAAAAAATCTTTGAAATTTCTGATTTGTATACATCTTTGTCGCTGACTGTACTAGAGATTGTACACACGGACACAAGTCAGGTTATACACCCAACACAACCATAACTCTACGCTACAATCTACATACAATGCAGAGAATCGTTGGAAAGGGAGCCCAATAGGCGTACACGCGCCGCGCTCTCAGCTCATCCTTCACAAACACTGTCGTCCCTCTCGCACGATTCGCAACGTTCAACTTCTAATAGTTCAAAGTCCAAACAGTATTGGTGGACGTGTCTTCGACTGTACATTTATAGTCTTTCGTAGCAGACACCACTCTGCTCCACTGGTCATATTTGTAGTAGAAAATAAAATGGTTGGGGTAAATGAATTACAAGACAAAGGTTGAAAAATCTGAGGTTTTTTCAGGTACCAAAAACCGGATTTTCCGAGCGTAAAGATAGCGCGAGTATTGAAACCTAAGTCGCAGGTTCATATACCGCGGTACAAGAAACCTAAGGAGGTCTGCACGGAATATCAGGTAAAATAGTGATTTTTCTTTTCAATACCTATTGTAAATGTCTGTTTGGATGTTTGTGTTTCAATCACGCTGCAACCACTAGTCCGATTTGGATGAAACTTGGAATATAACTTGTTCGATAGGCTTTTTATCCCTGAAAATATATAGGTTCAAACGGGACGAAGTCACGGACGGAAGGTAATGGATCAACTCCACAAGTGAAAATTGCAAATATATTTGCAAAATTTCAGATTCCGAGAAAGTTTAAATTCCAAACTGGCATCCCTGATGAGGCTCAGATGATATGGATGGAGCGACGACCGGGGTCACCGTGTAAAGCGGATATTGAAGAAGAAAAGAAAAAGAAGAAGAAGCAGAAGGTATATTTATAAGAATTCTAGATGGTTCTGTTTTAGATAATGATGATCGTCAGTATTTCTAGATGTTTATAATTTTTTTTTGCGTCGCGCAGTTATGAATAATTTGACAAAAGTGAACAGAGGGGTAATCACGAACAAATCTGACAGTCGCCGTGTTACGTGAACTTAACGTATTCAAATCATATTGCGTGTCAACGCCAGCTCGACTGCCAAACGTTGCAGCGTCACCGCGCAGTGTATCTTGAATAAGCTAGCGTTATGATACGTTTGCGATTGTCACATTTTCGTGATTAAGGCACTGTACTCAGCTAATCAAGTGCGGATCAGTACTTAAGCAATTAATGGTCTACAGTTACGTAGATAAATCATTTTCTAGGGTGTTATAAGCCTGCAGTACCTAACCTGGAATGACCAATAAAGTCTAGATTTTTATTCTAGAAAAAAGAAAGGAAAGAAGTTAAGTTTCTGATCTCCAAGGAGTCAGGACTTGTGCCCAAGAAGATCAACACAGAAGGACTAAGAGGTGACGCCCTGGTTCTAGCACGACGAAAAATGCCGAAACCAAAGTTTTTAGCGTGAGTTCATGAATATAACCTTATTTTGAGACTATGGAGTTTTTTTTATTTGTAGGTATAGTCGGCTACACATCAACCTATCAACGGTTGCAACTTTGAACTATTATAATTTGAATGTTGCGAATGATGCGAGAGGGACGATAATGTTTATATGTGAGACTCGCTGCTTGCGCGCCACGCGCTTACACCTATTGCGATCCCTGATTCGCAACATTCAAATTATAATAGTTCAAAGTTCAAACAGTGGATAGGTTGATGTGTAGCCGACTGTACAGTGTTACAAACTAATGACGATGAGACGCATTTGTAATAATGTTTTATGACAGATAACTACAATTTTTTTTGGAGTTAATTACCATTGGAGGTTTAGCGTGCTTAGCCTTTTTATTCTTGTTTAAACTCCATAAAACTATAAAAGTTATACCGTCTTTTGTCTTTTGCGTTGACAAGTAGATTCAAATTCGATCGAAAGAGACAAAACATGGTGGTAACTGTTTTAAACTTACATCAAGTTTACTAATGAGGTATCTTTATGTTACCTGTATGGCAATAATGATAGTGTCATTCTGGACTGGCCCAAAAACATCTTCGTTGAATATCGTCTGTGCGTCATTGTACTTATCTATGGCTCTTCGAATGTCTGTTAGGTTTTTTGGTGTTATTTTTTCTGTTGCATTATCTGAAAAGACATTTTTTTTTATTAAAAACTTTGTTTACTACTGCCTATGCTATGGAAATGTAACACATGGGGCGATTCAAGACTGACAAACTTTTATATCACGATAGGATATGGGTATCTACCAAAAACTGTCAAAATTCGAAAAGTCTAGAATCACCCCCTGGCGTGTGATTTTTCGGGAGTATTAGTACAGTCGGCGACACATCAACCTATCCACTGTTTGAACTTTGAACTATTATAATTTGAATGTTGTGAATCAGGGATCGCAATAGGTGTAGGCGCGTGGCGCGAGAGCAGCGAGTCTCACATAAAAACATATCGTCCCTCTCGCATCATTCGCAACACTCAAATTATAATAGTTCAAAGTTCGAACCGTTGATAGGTTGATGTGTAGCCGACTGTACACCGGGTATGGTACTTACTTGTAGAATTCTTTGGATGGACTGTCAAATACTTATGTAACTCAGGCGGCACTAGTGCTAATACTTGTTCGGAGGTGTCATTTGCGTTCATCAACTCTTCTGAAAGAATAAAAAAAATTCTAAGAAATGGTTTGAGTCAAGGCAGTTTATCGTAGTAGGCGATAGATGGCGCTGTTTTAAATATTTACAGATCCAAATGTACAATCAAGTTTTCACTATTGTGTAAATTTTTATTCAAGTTTTAATAAAAAAATCATCATCAGCATTATCCATAGCCTAACTTCACCTATTACTTGGTTTAGTATAGGCCTCTCTTAATTTGCGCCTTGAAATCGAATGTCCCAATATACTAATCTACAAATTATAAATACAACATATTCTTAGTTTTACATTATGTGCCTCTATGTACAAGGGTTTACATAATGTAATTACTTGAAACGTAAAGCAAAATTCAGTACAGCGCCATCTAGGTTTGCCTATAAGACAACTGCAACAAAATTCCCTTTGGATGAAAACACGTAGGTAATAAACATAAGACGTTACACAATTAGCAAGTTATATTACATTTTGACAGATACGGTTTACACAATAACATTTGTACAACAATCAATAAGCTCCGCTGACCCATTATTTGCTGTGACAAGAGATTCACGAAAGAGACTGCTATCGACGCGAGATTGAAATCAGCGCCATCTATTTTCATGACGTATAAAACGACATAATTCTTTTGTAAATACATTGAAAATGAGTTGTATGTTCAAACCAAATAAATTAAAGAGTTGTAGAAATAGTTTCGGTTGACAAGAAAAGGCACAGCGTGATCTTGGTCCAGTTAAATTCGTGATGTTAAATGATGATTTCCGCAGCCATTTGAAAGACAACATATCGCGTCAGAGGCGAGTTATCTTCCATTCCATACCACTATTTACAGGACGCGACAATGTCTGGTACATGACTTAGATGGAGTAGGCTTGTAGAACCTATACCATCCTCTCAGCATAATCGGCGTTAACCACAGGAGAGACAGTATTGTGCGAAGCTGATAAAGCCATAGGTGATAAAGTCGATGTGAAAGACAACACACAAATAAAAGAAAGAAAAGAACCTGATTTTGAAATGTTAGTTGATGAGATTGTAGCTTTGAACATGGGTTTACCAATATCTGAAAACGTGATACGGGAGTTTGTATGAGTTATGGTTTTAGACGCATGAACCTAGAATGAACTTTACCGTATCAGTAGATAGCAACCAAAGCAACGTTGTTATTGTTACCTATCTGAAAGAGCTATACAGGTTTTGACAATTAAACAACGTTGCTATGGTAATCTACCTTAAGTAAAACAACCAGATATAGATTGAATATTGGTAATAACCGCTAGTCAACGTTGATGAAGTTGTTTGGACGAAAAGCCTTGTGGCGAGAGGCTGGAGTACTACATAATCAAGTCTATCTACCTATCTATTGTAAACGACTCGCCCAACTTAATAAAATCAGTCATAAACAAGATTAAACAATTTAATGCAAATGACCCTTCAGTTAACAATGCACTAGTTAAAACATTAAATAGTAGTCAAGTTGACATGCCCCTTAACAGAAAACTATTCCCATTTTAGTCCAAAAATATCAACCACACACGAAGTTTAAGAGACACTAAAAATAGTAAACGAAAACCTTGCTCATAGCTTTCTTTCAGCAGTAAGTTTTGTAGTTTAATGCTCTCATGACTATAAATAAAGTTATCTGGAAACAATAGGAATAGAGTACTTAAAGGAAAGATAATAATAATCAAATCACCTAAAGATTTTAGCAGTAAAACCGTTGATTAAATTACAGTGTCAGTGCCACTTTCACCACCTCATCTATTTAGTTGATCAAAGAGGAACTAATAACGCCATCTCTTTTCGCTTCGTTGTCACTTGCTATCTCTTGTTTCATTCACAGTGGTGTCCGGCACGATAGACAAGTTAGCATTGACCATAATTACCTTCTCTATACAAGCCCCCGCTCGAAGCTGAGAGCATAATCTGTAGCCATATACAAAAGAGGCATAGTATAACGATGATCCGTGCCAGCGATCCATATCTTATACGCGGCATTTCGCTCAATCAACAGATGGCATTGGCGTCATTTTAGTACGTAGTTCACGCGTGGCTCGGTAGATGGCGCTGTTTCATAGTTTCTGACTAGTTTATGTCATTGGATTGTGGGTTGCGTTGTTGCAGTGTCGCGTTGTCGCGATTTCTGGAAAGAAGAAAAATATGTTTAGTTTTAGTTTAAACAAGGATTAAGAGTTAAGGCAGAGGAATCACGACCCTCAGCCATGAGGAGTACGACGCGAGGAGGAGGAAGAGTTAATAAGGTATAATTCTACAAGCTTGGCAGATCACATGCTCAAAGGTTTCTTGTCGCTAGTATCTTAAAAAATTACGACTAATAAAGTATTTACAAAATACACAATATGAAATAGTTGAACTATTTACAATAATCAAAACCGATTTTCAAAAATTGAAAATCAAAACCCACATTGTAAACGTCATCGAGTAATGTGTTAAATCCATACCTATACCTACCGCGTTCATTAAAAATACAAAAGTTGACACCAGCTGACCAGCATAAAGTTGGTACCTAGTAAGTGAGAAGTAGGTACTTTATTTTTATCGCTACTTTGTCCAAATGTTGCATTATTATGTCGATCATTAATATTTATTTAAACTATATAGTCAAGTCACGTTTAAATTAACCCACCTCATTTTGAAGGTAATCAAATTGTGAGTCACTGGAGCGTCATCTCATAACACTTTTTTAACATTTAGTATAAAAACACAATATTTGAAATTTGAAATAAAATATAAAAACTGCGTTCTTATCCCAGGGATTGAGTTCAGATGTTCACCAGCGATTGAGAGATGTGTTCTGTCAATATTATCTTTAGTTTTAAAATATTATCAAAACATAAAGATTTTCTCACATTTTTAACGCCGCCTTCAAGTCGTCGCGGTCCGCTGTGGTCGCTCACGCTTTAACATTTTTCCTTTACCAATTAGGTTACTTACCCAACGCCTAAAAACTAGTCATCAATTCTCAATACGACGCTTATCTTGTTAACAATTGCATCCGTAAGGTAAATAGATAGATAATACTAGATAGCGATGCTATTTTATCTTACACAAAACTACGTGATAATACCTACCTACATGAACGTGGTTTATCGTGTTTACGTTGGTAGTTCGAGCCGGAAAAACAGCCTTTAGAGTCAATTCGACATTCTACTACCTCTAGAGAAAAGAAAACGTATAACTCAATAATTATAATAGTTATATTCATGATAGTTAGGATTCTAAATGGCCATAGGGGTCTCGTTAAACACGCAAAATTAGAACTGTGTAGGTCTCATAGTTTTTGAGATATGGGGGTGTCAAAAGTAGCTCGAAATGGTTCGTGTACATAAATATAGAGTACACATGAGGTGCGCCAAACTTAGCGGATGCATTTCCGGATAGGAGCGGTCCTACACTTTACCTCGCTGATAATGATGATGAGTATGTAAATACATCTCGTATAACGTGAACAATAAAACTAACATGTGGAGGATGTGTCTTCTGAAGGGTATGCAGAATTATTATGAAATAGAAATCCTCGCTTAATTCATAACGTGTTATGTGATGGAATATTTAATACTGCAACCGACACGACACTCCACGATATCGACGAAGACCTAATCTCATCAATCAGAGGGGCGAGTACGAGTTTACAGTGTGCAATACGTCTGACGTCTGACGTCGACGTGACGACGGAAACACTGAGCGGAAGCTTGACGAGACCATGTTTCTCAAAAAATCCGCTCAGTGTTTCCATACCAATCAGCGCACACCGGTGTGCTGGACGTCAGACGTATTGCACACTGTAAACTCGTACTCGCCCCTCAGGAACAAATCTGACAGTGCCGCGTTACGTAAACTTAACGTATTTGAATCATATTGCGCGTCAACGGGAACTCGACTGCGGAACGTTGCAGCGTCACCGTGCAGTGTATTTCAATTTTCAACGCAAAGAGCGTTTGCACATGGGCCGATACCCCGTCAGTTGCACGAAAATATGTGTCGGCGCCAACACGCGGCCAGTGACTACATTATTGCACGTAACTTTCTGATAGATGACCCACTTAGTAGCTACTCGTACCTACTAGCTTCTATTTAATGAGATTGCAAATATTCCAAAGTACTTTTAAGGTAGCACAAATATAAAAACTTGAAAACTAGGTTCCGTTATACGCTACAAAAACAAACCGTTGATTTATCAACAATTTGTAAGCTAACAAATAACGGGACTTTATCAGGTGTAATAAAAACTTGGAACTCTCGGAAACTATTTTTGAGTACGTTGTATTTTGTATGGTACAAATTTTCGTAAAATACTTAACAAGTTGTTATTATGAGTTTTCGGGAGTGGTCAACTCTGTATAAAACTTAAAACCATAAACTTGAATGAGGTCGACAGGAATACCTACCTACCTATTTTGGTAAGAGTATCAATATGTATGCACTACCTCCATTCGAAATTGAACAAAATTCACACTGGACTGGATTCCGATTGGATAATTCAATGTCAAAACTGTATAAATATTGTTCTAAATATCAAAAAACAAATATTTCGTCTTATCTACAATCAAAAGTTTAAGCCCATAAGTGTGGCAGTTAATGGGATTTAGATTATTTTAATATGGCTATGTTTTATCCCGTGATCCAAAAACAGATTCGTTTAGGAATAATGCTCGTATGCTGTAAGTTTGCTCAGGTCTGAATCAAGAATCAAGAATCTTGAATCAAGCAAGATTCAAGCATAGATTTTTAGGCCCGTACGCTCATTAATTACTTAAGTCTGGATCAATGCTTGAGCATTGATTTGAGTCGAGCTTTGATTCCGAAACGTTGTTTGAGTGTCGAATATTTAAGTACAGTTCAGCCAAGTTTGAAACGATACTCAAGCATGGAAATCTGGGGCCTTATTCTCACTTCGGTAGAGATCTTACTCTAAAAGGGATGACGTCAAAATGATCTTGAAAACTCCTGTCACTAGTGGGTGAAACCAGTTTTCGACCGAGATTTGACGTCATCTCTATAAGAGCAAAATCGCTGCCATTCCCAGAATCACCCCCCTGAACTTGTGCATAGATTTCATCTGTCCATTTGTTAAGTGTAGTGTATGCCGTCTATGAATGTGTGCGTGAAACCGGCCTACGGGCATTCAGTCGTCAATATACTGGTGAATTAGCTGAGAGTGTTTTCTTGGACATACCTACATGTCAGTAAGGAAAACGCTTGAGTATAGATTTTGTTGTGTTTTCGGAATAAAAACGTGACTCAAATCTCGATTTATGTCTGAATCTGTACTCAGCTAATCTGAGTCCAGATCAATGCTTGAGCAATTAATGAGCATACGGGCCTTTTAGATATTAGTAAATTAAGAAAAAAGTGCTTAAAGCTATTGCGCTCCCTTTCCAACGATTCTCTGCATTGTATATAGCGTAGTTATGGATGTGTGGTCGTCTAACTTGACGTGTAACCGCGTGTACGTGTAAACTCGAGTCTTGATTCAGTCTTTGTTCGACACTCACTGAAAAATGTTAAAAAATCTATGATTAAACTTGAGTGAACGTATGCGTACGAGCAGACCAAAATTGAAACACGGTTGCTATATCGATTTGTACGCTTTGGAATATATTAGAATGTTGTTTTTCCTGTCTCGTTATGTGTTAGGGTTTCTTATGGCTGCTGAATTATTTAAATCTTAAAAATTAAGGGCCAACGCACATCTATCGACAAAACTGTTTTGTCGCGTACTTAGTGACGTGAAAATAAATTTTCTGTCATAACGAAAACAGCATATGACGAATGCTTCCTCGTCATATGCTGTTTTCGTTACAACGAAACTCACATCAATTGACACTACAGACTATTCTCAAGTATGTTTACCTATCTATTATAGCATTGTTTAGTACCTACCTATTAAACATTGCTTTATACGCACATACCTAGAGAATGAACTGTGTTTTTAATAAATAAGAATATAGAGTAATTATGTAGTGTACTTAATATTATTATTAAGTACTTAGGATGATTCTCATTAAATAAGCAAGTAACGAAAACAGCAAATAAAAAGAAGCATATCGTAACTAAAAAAGTTTTACTGAGAAGTTTCACATCACTAACTGTTCGACAAGACGTTTTGTCTTTGGTTTGCGTTCTCCCTAAGGCTTGCATTGAGACAGAAAGCTCGAGTCAGGGGGTAATTCTAGTCTAGACCGATAGACTTTTTATCACGATAGATAATATCTCCCAACTGTCCAAACTCGATAGCTTTTGACAGTTTTTGGGAGGTAGTTTTTGACAGATGTGGCAGTAGGAGAAAAAGTGTATTTTATTTTAGATTTTTATGTCTTCAATATTGATAATTTTAATTATTGTATAAACATTTGGTAAATAATGTATTTGTCGTGCTAGCTGTCGCGCGCGACTTCGTTTGCGCTAACAATTTCCATGAACATTATTGAAGTGACCTTGCGTCGCCTGGCGTTCTGCCAGCTATTTGTATGAGAACAAAATGAAATTCTGCACATTTCTAGACAATAGAGAACCGCTACGAGGTACTTGAGAAAACGTGAAGACGAACCAAGGATTAGTTATGAGATTTGTATTGTTCTGAGAAAGAAAATGCCTGTTCTGACCAGCAGCCACTCTTGACGACGACTCCGATCGATCGGTATTGAATTTATGGCGTTTCTTACTATTAAATGCAAGCCTAGCGCCATATTTTATCAATATTGTGCGAGTATTGAATGAACTAACTGCCATTGGCATTAAATTGTCACATCCAATAAAGATTTGTACTCTTAACGCTGTTTTATCAGCTAAATGACAGTCGCGTATTGTGTTAGCTATTGCGTGGAAATCTTCTTCAAGAGTAGGTACGAAAGTTCATCGATATTAGATTGTGATTTACATTGTGTTGGAGTTTTTATTGGATTCAAGAGTAAGGCTGCAATAATGAGTCTTGTCTTATCCAACCCAGCGCCATAAGCACATTGAGAGCCCTAAACGTTTCTATCTACCGAAGAGAATATAAATTATACTGTGTCTGTGTTTGGTCTGAAGGGAAAAAGAGACATCCATCAGATAGAAATGTCTGTCTCTACTTTCGACTAGTCAAAAACAAAAACAGATATAAACTTTTTTTTATAATTTATAGGCAAGCGTTTGACCGCGGTCTCGCCTGATGTGACGGATAGCGATCAAGGATGAAACAGACCAATAGTCTACTAATTCGTAGACAAATCGGGAGTTCATGGTGCCTGCTAAATGTCAGTCTAAACAAGCGGTCTAGAATCAGCTACAGATAGTCCAAATGCCATGCAATATTGATCAATGTGTTGACATTTGCTTCGGTAGATGTTAGGCTGAGAGATTTCATAACAAACGCAACATTGCAAGCGAGTTTCAACCTTACGCCGTTGACACAACGTTTTGTCATTCATCTGTGTTCTTAACTTGAAGATAAACTTGTACCTACTTGCTTAATGTAGAAGATAATAACATTTGCAAACAGAATAAGAGCCAATACGCACTGTCGACTGGTCGCCGGCAACGACACACCGGCGTAAACACCTATTTGAGCTATATCTTCGATCAACTAAGCTATGCTACAGTCGCCGTCGACCAGTCGACAGTGCGTTTTGGCTCTAACGGGCACTCCTCAGACCTTTGACCTCAGACCTCAGACCTTCAATTCACGTTTTACCCATGCCCGTATGGGACGCCGCAAACTTAAAACATGTATCAACATGGATTATTCTTGCAGCAACTATACTTGCCCCCGTATGCCAATCTTTTGCTGTCAAGTTATATTTCACTGCCCAGTGTAATTTCTTCAGGTCATTCTTTTTAGACACTTGACAGCAAAATATGCGCGAAAACACATCAAATGACGTCATAATGTCACTATTTAGTCACAGAATAACTATGAGTTAGTATGAACTGACCATGATTTAAAACTTTGCAGTTTAACTTTGATTGGCATACCCCTGCTGGACAAAACTATATTATAGATACCCTATTAGTAGAGGGTGGTATAGTTTCTATAATATCCTCTCAGCTTAGTCGGCAGACAGAAGCGATGGTCAATCAGTGCGGAGCTGACTAGCTCACTATATTTTTATGCTGATAAAGAAATCGTTACATAAGCATGTTTGAGTTCATACAAAAATCTATGCTTGAATCCAGATCAATGTTTGAGCAGTGAATACGAATACGAGCGAAGGATTGCTCATCTTTTCAAAGAGTAATAAAATGTCATTGGGTCCAAATAGGACCTAATTCAGTGTCACCCACCACGGAAATAGTCCAATCATAGGTGAATTAGTTCAAATTATGTACAGGAAGCTGTGCATAAGTCACACTAATGATTGAAGCTAATGTCATGAATGTGGGTGGAATTACGTCTGTCAGACCCCAGCCCATACGAAGGTGTAGCTCATTCTCAGATATGTATACCCTTCACTTAGAAAATAGAAAACACATAATCAGAGGCACTTCATCAACCACGCAAAAACGACGGGGTGTTATAAGATTGACGTGTGTGTGTGTGTGTGTGTGTGTGTGTGTGTGTGTGTGTGTGTGTGTGTGTGTGTGTGTGTGTCTGCCTGAGGCAACGTAGGTCCCGAACGGATGAACTGATTTTGATTTTGTGTTTTTTGTTTGTGAATTACTCGGGAGTGTTTTTAGCTATGTTTGATGAAAATCGGTCCAAGATGGCCGCCGCGCCGCGCCGCCACGAAATGGCGGATTACATATTTTTTCACAACTCCCTCAATATGGGTATCAAATGAAAGGGCTTCACTAGCAGAATACTATACACTATGATATATTTCTAATCAAATATGGCCACCACCACAAAATGAAGAATAAAATTTTTTTTTCAAAACATTCTCAATATGGGTATCAAAGTCGGGGGTTTTTTAAATTTTTAATTTAATTACTTGTTGCTCATGCATGCCTTATTTACAGGAGAGACAAGGTCATTACATTATAATGTCAATTTACATTTATAATATTAGTAGGATTTCCTTTAAACATCATAGTATTTACATACCTACCTAATTACCTAGAGTAGGTGGTACCTAGTACCTACCTAGAATACAGGTCAACAAGCCACAAAAAGCTAGTAAAAATGTAACTACATAATAAACAGTAAAATTAATAAAATCATGCTTATCAGCGCTCAGTAACCATAATACTTAATTAAAAATAGGTGTAGGTATTTTGTATTTATATTCTTATCTTTATGGTTACAACCCATGGGCAGTAACTATAAGTACCTCATTGATTATTTACTGTGATAGCATACTAAGGGCGGCTTGCACCAGAATCGCTAAACGCGTTTAACTCTTAAATAGTATTTAGCGAGTTGTCAAGTCATACAGATACGTCAGATTTAAATCGATTTAGCTGTTAAATACGTTTAGTGATTCTGGTGCAAGACGCCCTTAAAGGCAAGTTTACACTTTATACAGGGTGTATACAACAATCCAACACTTTGTGAGTTTAAAGTACCCATCAAAACTAGTTTGTCTTTACCATCCTATCCAACTATATGTATATTATAAACTATTATATATTAGAAACGTGAAAGTTTTTAAGTATGGATATTTGATACTCTTTCACGCAAAAACTACTTGTCTGATTTACTAGCTAGTACCTATCTATTATAAAAATACCACAAGGTTCTTAATTTTTGCTTAACCTATATATACTGTCCCACTGCTGGGCAAAGGTCTCCCCCATTTCCTTCCAGGACTTCCCCTGGCTTGCCAGGTCCCACCAACGATATTGACACATTCGAAGCACATTGGTGGGACCTGGCACCAAGGTTCTAAATAAATATTACTATTTAAAAAAAACTAGAATCTTGGATAATAAATCAACTGACCCGGAGTCAAGTACCTACCACTAGATTTTTTTACAGTACCTATTAGAATTTACTCAAACCGGTGTAGGTACTTATCTGTAGTATTTAGCTGTACGGTAAATAAATGTAGGTAAGTACATACATGAATTAATAATTATTTAAATACCTACCAATCTGCACCTAATATTTTACTTGACTTATTTTTTTTAAGAAATTCCATGCATGATCATGAAAAAAGATCATGTTAGCGTTGATAGCAGATACTTAAACTAGTCTAAAGAATGTATTATGTAGCTACTAAAATATAGCCTTAGTTCAAGACCAACTAACGTACATAAACATTCCGAAATTTCTTGAGCATCTAAACTGGTTTCTAAGCTAATTATAAAATCAATAGACACTTACCAAAATCAAGTAGAACAGTTCAATTTCACAAACAATTTTACGAAACAAAAAACCTGCAAACCAGTACTTTTACGAATTTAGCACTTTGTAACTGGCTGGTACGAAAAATAACAGTTCGAAATACGAATACTATGAATAAATCAACACTTTGCAATATATTTCCGGTTAGTGAACCAATTTTATTGATTATTTTTATTTAGCACTCGCGATCTCACAGAGTCGGTTTTGCGGTGTATGAAGTTCTGCGTGTTTATTATGTTTAGCACTCTGTCACATGATGCTATTTCATCGCATGGACGCAAATTGAATTTCCAATTCCAGCTCGCTCGACCTAGCTCGACCTACATCCACAGAATACTGTTACCCAAGAAGAACATTTACTGCATACAAATATGGCAGGACAAAATTGACCATTTGTTTGGGGGTTCGTAACTAGATGGCGTTATTTTTGGCACCAACTTTTAAAATATTTGGTGGCAAGTTTCAAACTATTTTAGCGCTAAATTTCGAACAGACCTGGCAGGGATTAAAATTGTACAAACAGTTTCTGCTGTTTGGCTTATCTTTTTGTCAAAATGCTGACATAAGATTATTACCGAATTATTAATCATTGCTAGTTTTATCAGGTCAGCATTTGACAAAAAGATAAGCCAAACAGCAGAAACTGTTTATAAGCAATCTGTCTTTCTTGGCCTAGCAGTGAAATACGAAAAATAATCAGGTACCTAACAAATTAAAAGTCACAAGTTTATTGATTTTTTTTATTATTTAAGTTTACGAATAAGTTTTCTAGTGGGTCTTGCTGGAGCCTTCTTCTGGCTAGACTTTTTATGTTTTTATGTTTAGTTGTAAGATTTTTCTGGCTAGACTTTTTATGTTTTTATGTTTAGTTGTAAGATTTTTCCACACTTGTTCCAATCCGTTAATGGTCCATATCCATCCTTGTTGTGAAGGGGGTGGAGTTCTGCACCCCAAAAACTTCGGTTTTTTTAAAAATTCTTTCATTTGCCCAAATAATTCTATATGACGTGTATTGTTTTGGATATTGGTGGCTAACGGCTTTCCTCTTCTTCTGTCTGGCGTATAAGCGTTGACGCTGTCAAAAAGTTCATCCATTTTTTTTAATACTTCTGCCGTCGTTGTCGCTGAAGTCGATAGTTCTCCTGAAATAATAAAAAAATAAGTGAGTAAGATACCTCTTACTATCCCAAATTTCTTACTCCTACTCCTATTATTAACTAAACAAACAACGATAAAACTAGCCAAGTAAGCAAACTCTCAGTACAAAAAAAATTCAATATATTTATTTATTCCCCACCAAGAACACCATATTAACACCAGAAAGTGTAAAATTAAACACAGAAACTGTCATAAACAATTTACTACCGAACAAATCGTGAGAATAATATCTAAAAGCCTATGATATTTAATCTTTCTCATAGAGGGGGATGAAAAGCAGAGTGTGCCTATGTGTAGTGTTAATCCTCGCTACATTCAGGATTCTACTCTAATTTTGGTCCCTTATGATGACACAATCTACTATTAAAGGGAAAAACTCAAAGGGGATTTTGAGACTAACCCATTTGGTGTGGTAAGCTGGTTGTCTTATTAGACGTAGACAGTATAGTAAGAATAGAATTACTATACCACCATGGCTGGTGGCCATATAGGTCCATGTATTTTTCATACCTACATACATTTTTCATACATACATACCAAATTGTAGGTATTTTGTTTGCCATCTTCTGCTGGTTTCTGGGTAATCAGCGATCCTGTAGTTGTACCATCGACATTCATCTGGCTCTGGTTTAATAAGTTAAAATTTTCCATTAAAGGTAGAGTTAAAGATGGACCAGCCACAGGCTCAATTGTAACCAACACAGGGTCTGTCAAAACCTGAAATAAACAAACAAGTAGTGTTAAGAAACTGTGTGCCCTTTTTAACCGACTTTAAAAGAGGGAAAAGGTTCTCAATTCAGTTGTTTTTTTTAATGTGTGTTACCTCAGAACTCCGTCATTTATAAACCGATTTCAAAAATTCTTTTTTTTTATCTGAAAGGATGTACTTCCAGGTTGGTCCCATTTAATTTTCATCATAATCGGTTCAGTAGTTTGGCTTATAAATAACTTATATAAATTGCGTATTTTGCTTTCCTGTGACTTTTTAGTGGTGTTTATGGTCACTAGAACAATCCCAGTAAACTGTCATCAACATCATCATCTGATGATGAAGCTGGTAGTCGAATTGAAGTCAGTTTTTCTAGTTTTTTAACTTATAAATTATATAACTTCTTTGTGTTTTTTTTTTCGGGAACATCATAAGATCTTAGTTCGGGTGAACAACTAGTTATCATACCAAACGCGAAAGTTTGTAATTATGTATGGATGTTTGTTTCTCTTTCACGTAAAAACTACTGGTCCGATTTGAATGAAACTTGGAATACATAATTTATTCCAAGTTTCATAACTCAATATTGCAAAAAATGTCGCTTGAGTCAAGTCGCCTTTTAACCGTCGATATAGTTCGTAGCCTGGATTTACACATAGGCTACTTTTTATCCCGGAATATCCACAGGATCAAATGGGACGCGGACAAAGTCGCGCGCGGAAGCTAGTATATTATAATAGAAAAAACTCACTAACCTTGTCACATTCAGCATCTGGTACTGCAGCTTTGAATAGCCTAATACCAGCATTATCAATGAACCATTTCCTTTCAAAATGTCTAGTGCACAGCATTCTATGTTCACTGTGAAGTTGGCGATGGAATTCTTGAGAGCTCCAGGAACCATGTGGAAAACAATACTTGGCCCACAACACACATCTGAAATTTATTACATGCATCATTTAGTATTTATTTCATTCCAAAGCAATATTCATGTCATTATCTTATAAAAATGTTCCGAATAGTTCTTATTGTCTGTTTTTTTTCCTGCTTGTTTTGTGCTGTACCTACCTGTGATTGTGAACTAAATAAATAATTATCTATCTATTATTTTATTTTCTCCTAATTTTATGATATTTAGGGAGACTTAACGATGGAAGTAACGAAACACAATAGATTTGTAATGTGCTTTGTTATGCCACCCTATATTATCACATGACTGAGATGTCTTTTTCAACATTTACCGTGACTTTGAGGTAAATCTTAAGATTTACCAAGTGAATGGTGGTAAAAGTCCTTATGAACGATGATCATAGAACTATTGGAACTTTTACCTGTACAAATTGGTAAATCTTAAAAGACTTACCGCAGATCGGGCTTTTATACCTAGTAACATTATTATATTCATTTCATAACAATCAGTGTCAGAGTTTTTATGAGAAAAAATATGATGGGAATTCCCATGGAGACAGACACAATCAGGTTGTGTTCAGTAGACTACCTACTTACCGATTAATGTTAGTTGGTCCCGGCTTAGGAAAACGATGTAATATGGTATCAGGGTTTTCACACGGTGAAGCCCCACACTTGACACACTTCCTTTGATTTTCTTTCATATTTGAAAGATAGATCTAATCACAAAGTTCCAATCTAAATACAGAGTCACTGTCTCAACCACGAGTCTCTTATCTACCACAACACACGGACTTCACTCCAGCTAAAATAGAAGGCGAAACCCTTATAACATAGAGTCACTGTCTCAACCAAAAGTCTCGTATCTCCCACAACACAACGCACGGATTTCACTACAGTTAAAATGGAGGGCGAAGCCCTTGCAACTAAATAGAGTCACTGTCTCAACCACGAGTCTCTTATCTCCCACAACACACAGATTTCACTACAGAAAACGGAGGAGCAGATGCTCAACTCAATGTTATTCATAGGAAATCTTTCTTTGACGAAACTTCACGAAAGTAAAAAAAGCCAACACCAATGGACAATGACGGACATGTTTTTGAAAAGAAAAACATGGAGTTGCAGTGCTACTAACTCACAATTCAATTTTACCCCATTATTTTAACGATTGCTACATTACATTATTCAATCTTTTATCCTCTTGGCAACCTTATCGATCTTGAATCATCCATCTCCTTGGCTATTAATTTGGCTTATCATGCCTTAGAACACTCCAAACTTACTCTTATGTGTATCTGTAAAAATTGTTTCCATAATGCCCTAGGTCGCATAGTACACCTCCCTCCCCCCCCCCCCCCGTGACCCCCAAAAATTTTTTTAGCTCAACTAAGTACGAGACATTTGAACCCACCAACTCCAATTTGCGTTGTATTCCGGGCCGCAATAGGTAAATTATTTGCCATCTCTGTCAAATCAATGGCATTGCTGTTTAGCTTTCCACATCATTTTTTTTATCTCAAACATCTAAAATGGCGCGGGAGTTTGGCGTGAGTGACAATGATGTTGGCGAATATTAGGTTCGACCAAAATATTTACTCGTATCTCGAAGGGCGAATTTCCCAACTAATACTGGCTGGAAACACTGGACAGTAATTTGATGAGAATTTGGCAAAAGGACTAGTACCTATCCAGCGCCAGAAAAAATTAAAAAAAAAAAATTGATGAGAAATGCACGCTGCCTAAAAATTATTGCACTAAAATGTTAAATATTCTGATTATTTTTTAAATGGTTTATTTTATTGTGCAGTTTATTTTTACATAAAAATATAATAAATTGTAAAAATAATTAACAATTATTTTACTTAACAAAACTACACAGTTTTAGTGCAGTTTGATGAGGCAACTACTATGAGCGAGACCGAGCTACAGCTATCCCTGTTCTTTGCAGCCCCAAGTAGGTATTGTGGGAGGTACCGCACTCGTCAAACAAAGTCGACCCCACCTGCCTACATCTGTCTGTTTCTGTTTTGCGTGTTTTTGGTTTTTGTCTGTCTGTCCGTTTTTCTTTTCTTTTTTTTCCGTGCTTTATGCCGCCTATACATGTTGGCCCAACGTGGACGAGTGAAGGCCAATGCCAACGTGTGGATGGCTGTTTGCCTTGCCTTGCCATAGCTCGGTGTCGCTCGCCTTAGTTGGCCGAGTGCTTACAAGCGCCAACGTGTGGAGAGTACATTTCCAGTGACTTGTCATCGATTGCGGTCGCTCGCGGTCGCTCGCCGCCACTCGCCTCACTTCGGAGCCGTTTCGGTTTTTATGCTCAAATCAAAGGCGCTTGCCTGCGCTCGGCCAACCGTGTCCACATGTTGGCCCGCTCGTCTACGCTGGCCGCTTGCAATCGTTTGCGTAGGCTTGCCAAACATGTGGATGGTAGCACTCAATTTGCTTACGCTTGCTTACGCTCGCGTTGGCTCGCGTTGGCGTTCGCTCGGCCAACATGTATTGGGTCTTTAAGATTGAGTTGGGGTGGGACAGGCAGGGCTGCCAGTTTAATTTTGGTTGGGAATACGGTAAGAAGTACAATATAGGCATAAATACAGTAGGTACAGGTAAATTTGAGTAGAAATCATGCAAAACTATGATTGAGCGGTTGGTTGACGTTGCTCTATTCAGTTCCAACTATGGTTCGATCCGATCGATCTGCAGCATAACTGAAACGTCACCGTGCAGCTGGATCAAAATAGTTAAAAATACTACAGTTCAGCTGCATAACTGCATTTCACTAGACAAGTTCGCCCAACAAAATGAATCTCAAACTACCGGGCTTTGTTTGCTACTGCCGAAATGCACATTAAGTAGCCAGTACACAATGGCCTGTGATGGGCCACGCTAATGGCCGATTGTGTGAACACCACAGGCCACGCTACGCCACGATTCCTTTGAAGTGTGCCTAAAACCGACAACTCCCCGATTGCGCGCCACGATGGACAATTGTCCGCCATCATATACCATTACCCCCTGTACACAATGGCGATGGCCTGTAGTGGGCCAGCATGGGCCATTGTGTACTGGGACCTTAAAAGCAACTTGTGATTGGCCATTCTTATCTCGGATGCCATGTAGTCCCAGCCAGGCTTAGTTCTTCTTCTTCTCTTCTCTTAATTCTGGCTGTTCGGTGGCTAGGGCTGCCACAAATTTGCCAATGTCAGTGTTTATTGGCGTTTACTAGTTTACTAATCTTTTAGCAAAAGGCGGAGATCTGAGTAGGTGTAGGTAGGTAATGAAAAATGACCGGTAAAGAAGGGAGTCTCCAAAAAGTTGATTTGTTAAAATAGAGTACAGCGTATAGATAATTAGGTAGGTACCAGGCTTAGTCCTCAACACTCTATTTCATCTCAACACTTGAAAACTGACTTGACATTACAGATATCAAGCCGAACTTCAATGATACGTACAAGCAAGGCTCACCTAAGTAAAGTAGGTAAGCGACGACTGCAACTCGGCGCTTGTGTAGTGTGTTTGGACGATGACGGATTTTTATTTATTTATTAATATGATCACTAACAGTGTTGTGCACAGAAACAACATTATATTTTTTTTAGTCCACGAATGGGTATGGCTCGGGGCTCGGCACGCGGTGCGTGTAGTGCTGTGGTGTAGTGAATGGCGGGCATTACATCTTCTGTCTTGTCCTGATTGTTGTCACTGTCAATTATTATTAGCTTTCTTTCCTCAGTGTTCACAACTTTGGGTATCTTGCCTTAAATTTAGGGTACTTTTGGATATCTAGGGTATGTTTTAAGGTAACGAATTTTAGAGAGAATATATTTTGATAGTGTTGTTGATTCCGCTGTTGCATCAACACCACTATCCACCACTTGACAGCAATAAAAATATTGCCATCGTTCCTTTCTTATTAACTGAAACGACAAAGACGGCTGATACCACAGATAAATAATCTGTGGCTGAAACAAGCTATAATAAAATTAATATAACAAAACGTTTTTTAGTGATGGGCATAACAAATCACAGTTGATTTGCACTGCATTCCATGTCACTCGCTGTGTTTTAATTTCATTTAAATGAAATGACAAAAACAAGAAAACTTTGATAAAAAAAATGATAGAAGAATTTATCAGTTTTTGTATAGAAAAAAACATAGATAAATGTTATCATTATTGTTACTAAAACCCTTGACTTGACCTAGGAAAACTGTGTGAATATCGTTACTAAGATGCGCGCGGTTTTCCCCTGCAGAACAGTTAAGGTATATTTTACTGAGGCTGGAGGAAAGTGCAATTTCAGGGCTAGTAACACTGGTTTCTATTGAATTGAAGTTTTTTTGTTGAAGAAGGAAACGAAGTCGGAAAATTTAGAAATTTGTGATTTTACAAAATAGTTTCACACGAGTTTTGCAAAAATTAGTGTCTATTATAGTGTGCTTTGAACTATGGCGACTCCAGCTGATGTGCGTTCTTTATTCGAAGCCCGACTAAAAGAAACAACTACAAATCCATCAGAATTATTTCACCCTTTGGACCTTGAAAAGGCTAAGGATGATAAATACCTAAAAAGAGTGCTAGTTCACTGTGAAAAGGATGCCAAGTCTGCTTCAGATATGCTTTGGGATATTCTTACTTGGAGGAAGAACATCGGAGCCAATGAAATCAATGAAAATACTGTTAGAATGGACTATATAAAGGAGGGTATGTTTTTTCCAAGAGGAAGAGATTTAGACGGTAGTCTGATGCTGATTCTCAAGTCAAAGATGCACGTCAAGGGGCAGAAAGACTACGAGGACCTTAAAAGAATCATGATTTACTGGTTTGATAGACTCGAAAGGGAAGAAAATGGTAATAAAATCACAATGTTCTTTGATATGGACGGTGCTGGTATTAGTAACATGGATATGGAGTTGATTAAGTACCTAATAACACTCTTTAAACTGTATTACCCAAACTTTTTGAACTACATCGTGATATTCAACATGCCGTGGGTGCTAAATGCAGCGTTCAAGGTGGTGAAGTCTTTACTACCAGCCAAAGCAATAGAAAGAATGAAATTCGCGAACAAAGATACCTTGAAAGAGATAGTATCACCAGAACAGGCATTAAAGTGCTGGGGAGGCAAGGATGAGTATGTTTTCGAGTTTGTTCCGGAGAATAGAAATGCTTCCGAGCACACTCCAAAGAAAGTTACTTTTGCCGAGCAAGGAGATAACCAACATTCACCTGGTGAGATGCTGCAGCTTACTCCAAATGATGTAATAACATTCAAGTCTGAAAACGATGAGGTGTCTGGCCAGTTCACCATAACCAACATGGATGAAAACGCAATTTCATTCAAAATCCGAACAACATCACCAGAGAAGTTCAGAGTGCGTCCTAGCTCAGGCACCTTAGCCGCTGGAGCCACTCAAATCGTGCTCATTGTTGTGCAAGCTGGTTTCCAACTCCGTACAGTAACCAAAGACAGATTCCTCGTCATGTCTGTTCAGATTCCAAAGACTGATCTGACACCGAAAGAGCTCGCCGACGTCTGGCAGAACTCAACTGGCAGCAAAGTTGATGAGTATCGGCTAAAATGCAACTTCCCGGAAAAAGAGCTGGCTAAAAATGGTACAATAGTGGATAAAATATCAGAAAAACCTGATAATATCGCGAATGCGTTGAATAACCTGCAGAATAACTATGAAATACTCCACAACCAGGTTCACAAGCTTAAGATATTCCAGTTCCTGACTCTACTTATGACTGGCATCGCTGTGTTCTTAGGATACCTGATCTATAAGAACACGAGTGAGAACGGAGGCTACTGTGAGCGTATGTAGCCCTTAAACTTAGTGGTTCTTGAAACCACAGTAGACATTGACTTAGCATTGTGCTGTTACCTTGCTTTTATGCTATTTGTCAATGTAGTGATGTACTTTGTATACTGTGAATTGGATTACAGATTTGAGAAACTGCATTTTGTAAAGTAGGTATCTTAAGCTGTTATTAGATTAGGGTTGGGTTTAAAATCCTTGTATACAAAGAACCGTTTATTTGTAACTAGCTTCCACTCGCGACTTTGGCCGAGTCTCGTTCGTCCTGTTAATTTTTGGGAGGATCCGACTGTGAGCATGATTAAATAAGCAGCTTCATAAATGTTTGTATGGAACTACTGTTATTTTGTCAATCTTCTTTGTGTACAAGGATCGTAGAGTACATATCTTGTTAACATTATTGATATTTGTGAAATAATATTTAGTGATGAATGGGCACTAAAACAATATTATAGACATTTTAGTTCTGTAGCAGTTAAGACTCTTAAAAAGTGTCATTATATTTTATAGCTTTCATGGTTTTACTAGATGTACTAATATTCTATGGTTTTACGTAGAACCACCTCTTAAGAGGGCTATCGCAGTTTGGCCGCGCTCGAATTCCGGTTTCTGAGCCGCCAAACTAAAAAAAAATGCCCACGCACAAATTGAAGCCGCTTTCCGCTCGAGTTTGTACATTAACTAACTAGTCTTGGTACTTGGAAGTTAGGTAAGTAAAGCCATTAAAATTATAAAAATTTTCAATGTACCTAAAGATTTATAATAGTTTAGATGGCTGTTTCTATTTAGGGTGTTTCTATGTATTATAAGTATGTATTTACAAAAAAAAAGTATATAAGTATTCTATCAGATCTAGTTCCCATATCACAAGCTTTGCTTAGTTTGGGACTAGAGGGCGTTGTGTGTAAAGCCCAAGAATATTCATATTTATTTATTTTATTAGATAGAATTTCTATCTAAACTTTTACAAATCTGTACTTACATTGATTTATTTTTTGATAAATTCTTTGAAGGAGTTGAAGTATGTCTGTCGGTTTGTCGTTTGAGCACAGTTGACGCTGAAACCGCCGAACAGATTTTGATGAATCGTATCATGGTGATAGCTTATAGCACCGATCAACATTAGGTACATTGCACACATTAGGTAATTATGTCAAAATCAACTTCAAACGGCCGAGTTATTCGTCAACTCGCGAGCGTGAAACTCGTGATTTGGCACTTTCCAATTAAACCAATTTTTTTGTCGTCAACTCGCGCGCACAATATTATAAAGTACAGTCTTATTTTAAAAACGGATTTCTTTCAAAATCGATATCTGAGGGCCCCTCTCAGCCATTATGTGTTACTATGTATTATAAGTATGTATTTACAAAAAAAAAGGTATATAAGTATTCTATCAGCATCTAGTTACCATATTACAAGCTTTGCTTAGTTTGGGACTAGAGGCGTCGTGTGAAATGTCCATAAATATTTATTTATTTATTATCAAGAATCTAATCTCAAATTAGAAAAAATCATAGCCGCCATTTTTAACTTTTTTTTGTTTATGGACCGATTGCTTTCGAAATCGATATCTGAGGATCCCCCTTAGCCATTATCAGGAATATTATGTAAAATTAGAAAAAGCATGGCCGCCATTTTTAACTTTTTTGTTTATGGACCGATTGCTTTCAAAATCGATATCTGAGGGTCACCCTCAGCCATTATCAAGATTCTAATGTGAAATTTGAAAAATCATGACCACCATTTTTAACTTTTTTGTTTATGGACCGATTGCTTTCAAAATCGATATCTGAGGGTCACCCTCAGCCATTATCAAGATTCTAATGTCAAATTTGAAAAATCATGACCACCATTTTAAACTTTTTTGTTTATGGACCGATTGCTTTCAAAATCGATATCTGAGGGTCACCCTTAGCCATTATCAAGAATCTAATGTCAAATTTGAAAAATCATGACCAACATTTTTAACTTTTTTGTTTATGAACCGATTGCTTTCAAAATCGATATCTGAGGGTCACCCTCAGCCATTATCAAGAATCTAACGTCAAGTTTGATGAAAAATCATGGCTGCCATTTTTAATTTTTTTTGTTTACAGACCGATTGCTTTCAAAATCGATATCTGAGGGTCACCCTCAAGAATCTTAAATGAATGCCGTTTGAAGTTAATTTTGACAGCTGTCATCAAAAATGTAGATTTTAGTTGTCTCTGTCATTTAGTGATGAAACGAGCAGTCTAGGATAAGTAGTTTTTAAGATATGACCGTTTGAAGTTTAATTTGACAGCTGTCATCAAAAATGTAGATTTTAGTTGTCTCTGTCATTTAGTGATGAAACGAGTAGTCTAGGATAAGTAGTTTCCAAGATATGACCGTTTGAAGTTGAATTTGACAGCTGACATCAAAAATGTAGATTTTAGTTGTCTCTGTCATTTAGTGATGAAACGAGTAGTGTAGGATAAGTAGTTTCCAAGATATGACCGTTTGAAGTTTAATTTGACAGCTGTCATCAAAAATGTAGATTTTAGTTGTCTCTGTCATTTAATGATGAAACGAGTAGTCTAGGATAAGTAGTTTCCAAGATATGACCGTTTGAAGTTGCATTTGACAGCTGACATCAAAAATGTAGATTTTAGTTGTCTGTGTCATTTAGTGATGAAACGAGTAGTCTAGGATAAGTAGTTTCCAAGATATGACCGTTTGAAGTTGAATTTGACAGCTGACATCAAAAATGTAGATTTTAGTTGTCTCTGTCATTTAGTGATGAAACGAGTAGTCTAGGATAAGTAGTTTCCAAGATATGACCGTTTGAAGTTGAATTTGACAGCTGACATCAAAAATGTAGATTTTAGTTGTCTGTGTCATTTAGTGATGAAACGAGTAGTCTAGGATAAGTAGTTTCCAAGATATGACCGTTTGAAGTTGAATTTGACAGCTGACATCAAAAATGTAGATTTTAGTTGTCTGTGTCATTTAGTGATGAAACGAGTAGTCTAGGATAAGTAGTTTCCAAGATATGACCGTTTGAAGTTGAATTTGACAGCTGACATCAAAAATGTAGATTTTAGTTGTCTCTGTCATTTAGTGATGAAACGAGTAGTCTAGGATAAGTAGTTTCCAAGATATGACCGTTTGAAGTTGAATTTGACAGCTGACATCAAAAATGTAGATTTTAGTTGTCTCTGTCATTTAGTAATATAATAACAGAAAAGTTAAAAATGGCGGCCATGATTTTTCAAATTTGACATTAGATTCTTGGTAATGGTTGAAAGGGACCTTCAGATATCGATTTTGAAAGCAATCGGTCCATAAACAGGAAAGTTAAAAATGGCGGCTATGATTTTTCATAAATAGGTACAAATAAAAATATATACATTGACATTTTTACACGGCACCCTTTAGACGACTCATAGAACAAACGTCTATGATGCCACACAAAAAATAATTATGTTTGTTTTTGGTGAGGATCGAACCCACGACCCACGGAACGGAAGGGAGAGCTAGTACCGACTGAGCTGTGAGGCCTATCAAAATATCTTTTCATTTTAGCTCATCATCATTAATTTCTATTCTATTCAAGTACACGTTCTTCATTGCACTGCAGATTGTACTGTTTGGCACAGTACGCACAACGGATCTTCATCCCTCTGAAGTTAGGTGTAACAATCGATTTTGTATGTACTACACAAACATCCAAACATCTAAACTTTTGCATCCCATCCCACTAATATTATAAATGGTAAGATAAGATAAGATTTTAATTGTCCCCAATAGGTATGTACAGGTGTTAATGATTGTCATGAATAAAAAAGTTACTAACATCAAAACTAGGTAGTCAGTCACACTCCACGTGTACACGCACGGTTATGCTCGATCTTTTTGGCGCGGAGAAAATCGACACAGGTCCGCCTTCCACGAGCGCTGGCGCGCGTCTGAATTCGAGCGGCCAACGCATCGCATTTTATGCAGTTGTAAATTACGTTTATTCAAATTAATATAATAAATTATGTAAATAAAAAGTATACAATTTTATTGATTATGAACTAACGTTTATTTTGGTATAATTTTTACCTAATAATAATAATGTAGTATGGAGAAATTAACGGCTAATTCTGAACGTTATTAGAAATTTTATGGTTTTGAATTGATTTTTTTTTGTACATATCCCATACTTATTTCTAAATTCCGGGGCCGCTACGGTCAATGGCAGTATATAAGAGATATTTGTTGATATTTTTCATTTCGTTTGCTTTGCAGAGTAGTTCAATCCAGGAGCTTGAAAAAGTGTCTGCGCGAGTTTTATTAAAAACTTGTTTCGGAATTTTGGCTTTATTTAAATATATAAGGAAAAATTGCAAAAAGCGAGGCCGCTACGGTCAATGCGAATAACTATTCTACACCATACAATAAATCGAAATTATCTAAGAGTTTCAGTTTCAGAGATCTAGAACGTCAAAAATGGGCATTTTCACGGTTTGACCGTAATACGCGCCTTAACTTAAGACTCTGTTTTAAGATTCTCCCTATCACTATTTGTCATAACCTAAATAAAATAAAATGACACTATTTTAAATAGTGAATAACTTTGACAAGTTGAGAGGCGATTCTAAGTAAAGGGGTTACATTATGTATCTTAGGGCTGGCAACATCGTCTTAAATCGTAGTGTACCTATACTTTTCCATGTAGAGTAGATAGTTTGAAAGACGTGTAAAAAAGTTGCTGCGTGTAAAGCTGATTCCATTTCGTGTAAAAAATGTTTGATAACTTGATGGTAAACATTAACAATGCTCTTAGCGCCCGGGTCGTTATAGATACCGACTTTTTGGATAAAAAACTTAAATCTATTACTGGTTAATTGACCTTCAGTCATGCTAATTTGATGTTTGATTCTAGAGATAAATTTATAGATTTACGTGCCAGTGGCGACAAATGGAACGCATTCTATAAACGGTTCCCAGTTGTCACCACTGGTGACATCTGGGAATGACTCAAGGTGAGGCTAAACAGTCCCCCGAACAGTTATAACCAGCAATCGCGTCAGTGTTGACAAGTTAGGGGTTTTCCCCCTAAATTTAGGGGTGAAATATGTAAACAGGGGCAATTTTAGGGGTAGAAATTATTTGGGGTTTTTTTTAGGAATTAGTCTCGTGCGTAGAACGGAACGCACGACACGAGCACACAGTATGTATTGCAAAGCCTCGTCCAAACTTCACATCGTATGGTCCGTCCTCTCACTCAAATAATGAATAAACAGGTCAGTGAGTGAGAGAGATGGCACAATCAAGTCCGACAACCAACCATGTAGCGTTTGTCATTGTCATTGTTTGTCTAGTCTATTTGTCTATGACGTGTTGTGGTTTGTACTTTGTTTTTTTTTGTTCAATTGAACTATACTTATAAATCTGTTTTTCTGTCTGTCTTAAAAATTTTAGGGTTTTTTAGGGTGATTTGAAAAAATACTTGGGGGGTAAAATTTGGTATGGGTTGGCAACACTGAATCGCGTGGCGCAGCGCTTGAATATCCCTCTAGAGAAGCTTCATCGTTTGTTAATTCGAAGGTTATGTATCTATTTACCAACACCACAGAAAAACCTAGTCAGGATTTTGTATATTGTAAAGAAAACTGCATTATCAATAATGTTATATTCTAAATACTACTAAATGTTAATTTAACCCAATTATAACATTCCTTTTAGAAATTGTATAATATTCAAATGTTAAGGTAATTAGTATGTATTGGTATAAATGTTTTAAGTTTTTATTTAACTGGCACACTCAAAGATGTACGTTAAAAAATAATCAACACTTAGTTTATTGGCATAGCATTTCTTTCCAATGATTAATGATGACGAACAGAGTACTGAGTGTGGCAGTAAACGTAACCCAAAAAAATCATAGCGTTCAATTTTAAAATGTTCGCATCTAAATTATCACAAGATGACGGAAATATTTAAATATTTAGGTAGTGTAAAAAATAAGTCAAAATTACTATTTACTTCACATTTATTTACAAAAATATTTAGGTATCACTTTTAACATTGTTACATAGTCAACTTATTTAGAAATTATTAATTACAAATCTAACGTGTTAGTGATTAGAAATACTAAATTGTTATATCGATACAGTTATCATAGTCCGTGATAACTATGATATTTTGGCCTAAATTATGTTGATTACCCATTCTTTATATCTGATGGCCTAGTAAGAGTTTTGCCTGCTTACTTATAATCGTTGGATAACTATCTTTTACGAATGGTAAACCTTTTTTTTCCCACAAATGCTATCTGCAATCGGCTATTTAGCCATAATCAGATTGGTTCTTGATTTGGTGTTTTAAGGTGTAACTCCAGCGAGTAACACCATTCAGTATTCAGAGCAGTCTACATTCTCTGGTCTAGGTTGAGTATTTTCCATCTTTTGAGGCGTTTCACGTTCTCTTGTGTGCTAAGTAGGTTTCTAGCTAGTGTTTTTATGTACCAGTATAGCCTCTAGCGGATTACTTGAGATGCTCTACTGGTATCTCTTCTTCTCTTAATTCTGGCTGTTCGGGTATCTCCATACATAATCAGCGCGCACTGTCACACTAGGCCAAGGTGTCATGCGTTTTACACTTGGACGAATAGTGTATTCGTCCAAGGTTTTACAATGTATGTATATGTCTTAGCATACGCACAGAAAATTCTAGATTTGAATATGCCATCATTAGGCTCGTATGCTGATTAAAGGCTCAAGCACTGATTTTTGTATGAAAACCTCTACTTAAATCTATGCTTGGGTAACGATTTGTACACCAAAACTGTTACTAGGCCCTCTGGTTCTCTGGCATAATATTTTTTTTCTAAATACATTAATGTGGTTTTGTTTCATCCTACATTAAGGAAGTTTATTCTTATTTAAATTAGAGTATTATTTATGCACAAAACAAAATAAATTTAAGTTAGATTATTGTTTTAGCGCTAAAATAGCATTTTTTTTTACATGCTACTATTGTGGGTAGACTTGATATAATTCTTACTGTTCGTGCAAGTTTTTTTTTTGCTGTGAAGGACAGACATTGGTATTCGGTATTTTAAACTTTAAGGTGTCTGTTCCGAGTCGATTTTTTTGTTATTTTGACGCGATGTAATATATATTTGAGTTGAGGGTAGTTTTATAAAAGCTCTCTTTTGCATGGGTTCTTATAAGGTCAATTTTATTGTGTAAAGGATGTTAAATATACTCATAATCACAAGTTTCTTTGTATTATTTAAAAAAATAGACAGAATAACAATTACTTTTTAATAACTACACATCAAGATAACATAGTTGCCTAAGACTTTGTCGATGTGGAATCATATTAGGTAGATAGGTATGACAACATAATTTGAGTAACAAACGTTTTTAAAATGATATAAGTAGTTCTACAATTATTATTCAAATTAGTATGATGATCTATGAGTAGAGTTCTATTTAAACTATCTATAGTTACAAACAGTTGAAATCTAACATAGTTAGACAATCTTCAATTGTTAATCAATTTATATTGCTGACTGTACTTGGAAAAATATATTTTCCCACGCGATATAAACCATTTTCGCGGTACATAGTACCTACAGACGACGGTGTTGCTATCTATAGGTTTCAAACTTGGCTGAACTGTACTTAAATATTCGACACTCAAGCAATGTTTCGGAATCAAAGCTCGATTCAAATCAATGCTCAAGTATTGATCCAGACTTAAGTAATTAATGAGCATACGGCCCTTAGTGTGCTCAGACTATTCATGTTCACCCTCCAGTGCCTTGATCACGAATAAACGTGACAATCGTAAACGTATCGTAACGCTAGCGTATCCGAGATACACTGCGCGGTGATGCTACAACGTTTGGCAGTCGAGCTAGCGTTGTCGCGCAATATCACTCGAATACGTTAGGTTTACGTAACGCGGCGACTGTCAGATTTGTTCGTGATTAGCCCTCAGTACTTGTTAAACATATCAGTTTTTAACAAACACCACAGATGATACCACACTGCCGACTTTCCCGCCAAATCGGAACTGTGGCGTAGGTATCACGCATTTCAGATTCAGTTTCCCCGAAAAATGCTTTATTAATTCTTCTTCTGTCCAATTACATGATGTTATCACGAAAATACCTGGAAAAAAACAAACAGACATCAGCACTAGAAGAGTTATACAGCATCGGGGGCACTTTTTACCCATACTCTGATGAACAGTAGGCTGTACCATGACTTTTTTTAAACATATTAAGGGGATAGTCTATCTGTGCAAAACAGAAGAATCGAGTTGTCATGACATGCGCGGAAAGCAATTCGTAAATTTTATCGAATACTAAACTAAACTGAAAAATGCTTTACTGCGATCTTTATATTTATTTATTTAGTTAGTTACACCAATGGCATATTCACAATTGTTATTTAGGAGAAAAATATTACTTATAACATTCTACAGTGTGATATACCATTACAGGCATAAACAGATTTGATGTAGGTAACATATGTCTTAAAAAATTTAGTACTTATTTTTTAAGGAAAAAAAAAAGGAACAACTTATAACTAAGTGTGTGATTGGATTCCAATATACGAGTAATAAGTGCTCATGATAACATTCATGATAACAAAATTAAAGGAACGCTATTGTTTGTGTCAAATAGTCAGTTAATTGGATAAAATCTGCCAAGATTGGTTTTAAATCATACAGGAATGAAAGTATTTATTGGTTTTTTGTTACTTTTGAATAATCAACTTTTTTGAAATTATGTGTGGCATATTTTTACCCTTTTAACATTTTTTGTATCATTACATTTATATCATACATTAATTATAATATCTAATGCAGGGTGATGAGGATCTAACTTACTGAGGGGTAGTTTATTTTCACACTCCGTTACACCACTAAAATTGCTTATCACTAAATCTACAGTTCTTTGAACAGTATTTTATAAACTACATAATATTTACTATTATTAGGGTTTGAATTTTTGTGTCCTTCACTAGAGGTAGACCGGTCAAAATTAAAATCTGCAACAAATTATAGTCTCTACTTATATCACTTGACTGTGTCACTTTATCTACTGATATTATCCATGACGAGAAACAAAGTCTGTATAGTCACTGGGGTTTGTTTGTATACTGCACATATCTAAATATTCTTGGCAGAGTATTATTGAGTTTTAGTGAGATTTATACTTCTTCATTTTTACTTCGCAGAGCCTGGTTTCATATCAGTATGGAGTTCATATCAGCCAGTGCCTCATAGTTTTTGACTTGCTTTGCAGGAGATTGGTCATCTCTGCGGATGAATATGCGACCATTCCTAGTCCACACATATTTTTGCGACGAGAAGACTTGACGGAGTTTCCCAAACGCAGCCCAGCCCAGCTGGATTCTCCGGTTTAGCTCTTTCTCAAAGTTGTGTCTACCCAAACGCAGGGTCTGCCCGAGGTAGACATACTCCTGCACAACTTCGAGAGGCATTCCGGCGACAGTGATTGGCTCTGGGGTTATACGATCATTGATCATAATTTTCGACATAGCTCAGAGGATTAGCAGGCTGAAGTGGCAGTGGGCCGGCCATGTTTGCCGTAGAACCGACAATCGTTGGAGCAAACTAATACTCGAGTGGAGACCACGTTTAGGCAAGCGTAGTATAGGACGCCCTCCGGCGAGATGGGGCGACGATCTGCGAAATGTAGCTGGCAGACACTGGATGAGAAGAGCCGAAGACCGAGCTCAATGGCGCGTCTTGGGAGAGACCTACGTCCAGCAGTGGACGAGTATAGGTTGATGATGATGATGATGATGATGGTTGTTAGACTCATCCATCTTTCTGACTCTGGAGCATGAAAGTATGTCCGCATTATCAATAGGGAGTTATATGGCTGTGTCTAGTTGTTTAATTGTGTTCAGTAGATTTTCGGTCTCGTTTTCTGACACTCCATTTATCTCCAAATTGTATCAAATTTAAATTTATTTATCAAATTGTATCTTCAAATTATATCCCGTCTTGTGAATCCAAAGTAGCTGGGCGTAGACATAAGTACATTAAGTGGGTATGTTTGTTAATATTTAGGTCATAGTAAATTCTACGGAAACTCTCAAATCGATAAATAGTAGATAAGCTTAAAAACTAAAACCTTAAGTACTACTGAAAAATAACTCTCTAAATAATATGAAAAAGGATAGGGAGGGTACTGCTCCAAACTCATCTTTAACATTAACATATTGCGGAGAGTTTAACACAAATTGTGAGAGACAGATACAGATCATTGATACAGAATTGGATGTAAGTAGGTAATTTCAGAAGAAATAAGTATTCCAAAATATACGTGCAATAAAAACCAGCAGTATTTATTTTAGTTTTTTTGCATAAATATTGTTAACTAGCAGTTACCCGCGACTCCGTACGCGAGTACAGTTTCCATGTACATTGTATTATCTGTGTTGTATTATTATATGTGCGTGTACCGCGCGGATACTTTGTGAAACTTGACATTACACCGAACCCGTACTTGAATGTCAAACGCTAGTCGTTAGACCAAAGAGGTAGTATTACGCCCGGTCAAACTGACGTGACATGACATGACAATGAAATCCTCTTGCCAATTGGCGCTGCTAATCTTGTTCGTTCATTTTATCCTGTAGATCCTGATAATTATTCGGGATAAAAAGTAGCCTATGTGCCTACTGGATTGGATTGAGTTTTAGGAAACTTGGCATATATGCCAAAATTCATCCAAGTTGGTTCAGTAGTTTAGACGTGATTGAAACACCTAAACATCTAAACTTTCGCATTTATAATATTAGTAGGATAGGATAGGATGTGGTTCTTTGCGTTCTGGCAAGATAAAATGGTAGATTTTGTCTTGCCAGAAGGCAATGTCTCTCTCTATGTATTCTACTTTCATCAAATGTTCCTCTCCAGTCCATGTTAGATCCTTCTTTAGAATAAATAAGGTTGTTCACAAAAAGGTTTTTACAAAAGCAATAAAATAGGTTGAATTAAATGCAATACAAGTATGAGCAGTAGCAAGATAATAATTAGGTACTTACTTATCCTAATTTAATTGGAATTAGGATAGAAAAATCTACCATTTTCCGTGTAAACAAATAACAGCTACTGACTGATTGGCGGAGTTGACTTAAAAGAAATAAAAACTAAGTTTACATTGGTATGGTTATTGTTGGATATTGTCATGTATACAAGAGAAAAAAGTAAAGCCACTTTCAATGCGTATTAATTGGCAAACCAGGAGTTCTACTCGATAAAATTTTATTGTGACTGTTCGTAAATGTCAAATGAGCTTATTACGCGGTCTGCTTACGCGTTACGCGCAGCCGCGAGAAAAACTGCCATGTTGCTACGTAGTGTACTCAAATGATACAATAGAACCGTGATTTGTAGACTTTTGTCGAGTAGACGTTTGCGTGTTCTTCATTTAAAAATCCTGAGAAATTTGGCGTGGGCCTGACGTCCGAACGTTTCGGCCGCCTAGAGGCCACTGAAGAATTTTCTTGCGATATTTGGTTAAAAACTAGTCTCAGCAATTATTAAATATTAAAAAAATAAGACTATTTAAGTAAAGATTTTACACTTTTTATATACTTAAATATTTGGCCTATACGTAAATTTAGTTGTTTTGTAGATAAAACAAGGGAATATTGTGGAATAGACCATTTAAAATCCAAAATTTCGAAGATCTTCTGCCACCTGGATTAAGGAAATGAAAACAAAATCGCAAAATGTATTCAGGGCGTTTTGGAGACAAGGATATGTACATCAAGACGTGCTGAGTACTTTTTGCGATTTTGTTTTCATTTCCTTAATCCGAGTGCACAAACTTGACTCGAAACGGTTTGGGCGCGAGAGAGCTGTGTTTGATCCCAGATTTATCTATTATAAACCAGCTAAATGAAGCTAAATTAAATATGTAATTGTTACACATATCCTGAATATTGATTTGCAACCAAAATAAATGAAGTTACTATCTTACTTTTCTTTTAAACACACTTTGAACTTCGCTAGTTTTGGCAATTTGGCAGATCCCCAGCCTTAACTAGATAAACCTTACAGTCAGTGGTTGTCAATACTCAAAATTTTATTGCGTTCATGTTGTACAAAAGGGCCTTAAATAGTTATGCTACCAACATGAGCCCAGTTAGGGCACGACAATTTAAAAATGGTCACTAGGTATTTTAACCATATTACTAACATAATTATTAAATAACATTTTTATATTCATTACAATATTCTACTCAATATTCTAATTTACATACTTATTAATACACTTACGGCCAACACCAGTAAATGATGATGAGGCAAAGTTAAAAAAATTGAGGTTTACTGATTTTCTTGCAATCATTGCTGTATTGAATGGACTACCGTTTCTGCACTAATACTCAAAGTAAATTCATTATGCGCAAACGGTGATCTGGCTAATAATGTCGCAGGTTATCATCAGACATTGGAGTACTGCAATATTATTGCTTAAGATTCCACAAAACTGGTTTTTAGAGCTGATGAATATCTTCATAACTTGGAAATGGCTCCACCAATTTCCACCAATCATTTGGCTAAGAATCCCAGACAAATCATGTTTCTTACAACCGCATTTAAAAGTGTGCTCTACTTTCAGAGCTACGGGCATATGCAAACAGACACACAATGCCGTCAAACTTATAACACCCCCTTTTCGGTGGGGTATTGAAAAATTATATCAGCCTTACCATTGTTGTCTAGTAGTGTTATAGTTTGTTCTATATATTTCTCTCGATGTATCTTTGCATTCTCAGGGTTGAGGCTTATTGCGTCATACGTCCCTTTATCATGTACGACTCCAAAAGTGCCCAGCTGTTCTACATTGTCCTGTGTTATATCAAACACCTGAAAAGAAACATTAAAAACATTTTTTAAAATAAAGAAGAGTATGCTAAAACTGTTCTTTTTATCAAATAAAAGAATGTGACATTGTAGGCGACACACGCCCTAGTATTTAATTTTATATTTTTTTCTACATTTTTGCCTTTACAGCTGTGTTCTTGTACCTACTTTATGTTTTCCTTTGAAAAATGCCTGTGTTAAAATTTTAGAATTGGTACATGTAACGCCATCTGTTGGCACCTATGCAAACTAATAAACAAGATGAATTTGTGGGTGGATACGGTTATTCAATTTTACCTAAGCGGGTAGTCTTCGCCAAATCTACGAAAAAGCTACATCGCGGCTCTGTAGAAAAATTTAAATAGATTTCAAATTAGCACCCTTACAACTCCGTTTTGCACCCTCAACTTTCTTCTGACGTTGACCTAAATGTTGCGTTTCATTTCGATCCCCTACAGGACATCATTCATACTTTTTTCCAGTTTTATTTATTTATAAGCCAAACTACTGAACCGATTTTGATGAAAATTTCATAGGACCAATCTGTAAGCACATACGTTCAGATAAAAAATAACTTTTCAAATCTGTTTATAAATGATGGAGTTCTGAGGTAAGGTAACAAACATTTAAAAATATATATATACAACCGAATTGAAAACCTCTTCCTTTTTTAAAAGCTTTTTTGTAGTCAGTTAAAAATGATTTGTTTTTCTTCAGTAGAAAGAAACATTGTCTAGGTCATACTAAGCTTGCAGGACCCGAGCGAGTAACAAACAAGACATCACCTTATATTTTATATTTGGAAACTGTTCCTGTGACACTTTTTCAGCTAATGTGATTGCTTCCTGACAGTAGTCGATACCAAGGAGGTTCGTAAAGCCTTCCTTAGCCAGCTCTGTCAGAGTATAGCCATTACCACAGCCTGGAATATGAAAAAAAAATATTGGGTGGATATTTCTGGTTATAACATAAATAAAAAAAGGTAGGTAGGTAACCTATATTATTTTATTTGAATGCATAGGTAAGTATAGTATTCACAAAGGATCTTTGTCCTTCTTAAGTATCTGCGTAGAACCCATTCTTGATTTGGGGGTAGGTAAACGATTTTTTCCGCACAACAGTACATGCGCAATCGTTTGTTGCATCAAATTCAGAGGGATAAAGATCCGTTGTGTGTAGAGTCTGTAACCTAATTTTATTTTAGTGGTTAGGTTAGTAGGTAGGTACATCTATGCACACAAATTATTATCAAAACTTCTGTAAAACTGCTAATATGTTTATTTGACGTACCAAGATCAACAACTGCCGTGTTTCTATCCAATCCACATTCACATATCCAGTTGATCACTCTATCGGCGCTGTCTTCCCCGAACCAAACATCCCCGGTGTCTCCATGCTCCTCAAAATTAGTTATTTCCTTTACATAGGCTTCCTTCCAGTACGATTGCGTTCCTAGTTCAGAAGAATCCAGCTCTGTGTCTGACATTCTGTATTTATTACAAAAAGTTATGAAAGGAAAACAAATTAAACAAAAACAATAACAGTGAAGTTTTTTAGATTATGTTATGACAGGGCATAGGGCTGGCTGAGATGATAAAAAAAATCCAATCTTAATCGATGTTTACTTCCGAAGTTAAAAATAATCAATGTTGAAAAATCGATACTACAACGTGACTACAACATAACCTTGGAAAATGCGTTAGATCGGATGATAAAATTGAATAAAAGCATTCCATTCAAATTATAAGCGGTAAGTATATTTTTATTAGCACAGCACAATGCATAGACACCTAACATTCAGCACTAATAATAAAATTATTAAAATTTTATTATTGGTGTCTTGGGCACGCTTCCGATCGGTACTGATTTGGATCAGTTGATTTATCTATAAATCGTTTGCAACGGTGTGTAGATAGCTCAACTGTTTCATGTGTATTTTGTACATATTATAAATATTGTATTAGTCATAATTTTCTTTGGTAATAAATAATTACTATTAATATTTTTTATATATATAAAAAATATTAATATTGCTAGATATCTTCTAATATCGATTTTCCATTATAAAGATGACATTAGCTACTTTTTTGGCAGATGCACCCCGGATGCACTAACTACACCTACCCATCCCTATTCGATAAACGTTCCAGTACTTTTTTCTTTAAACGACAGGCAAAAGTCGAAAAGCCATTCCCCCAGAACAGAAAGTAAGTAGACGTACATATGATTTATGTAACATTTTAACGATACGATAGTCACATCTGCTGTGGAATGGAGTAGGATAAGTTAGGGTTATGTTAGGCTACCTGTAAAGAATAATCTATATCTCTGCTGACCTAAATATTATGATTATTAGAAAACTTGCTTGACCCTACCTACTAGCAGAACCCGTACTTATCTCTGCCTCAGCGACTGCTTTATAGTACAATTACAGGCACAACGTCTTATGCCGCCTATACATGTTGGCCCAACGTCGACGAGTGAAGGCCAACGCCAACGTGTGGACGGCATGTTTGCCTTGCCTCGCCATAGCTCGGTGTCGCTCGCCCTAGTTGGCCGTGCTTACAAGCGCCAACGTGTGGACAGTACACTTGCAGTGACTTGTCGTCGCTCGCCGCCACTCCGTGTCGGTTTTTATGCACAAATCAAAGGCGCTTGCCTGCGCTCGGCCAACCGTGTCCACATGTTGGCCGCTTGCAATAGTTTGCGTAGGCTTGCTAAACATGTGGATGGTAGCACTCCGATTTGCTTACGCTCGCGTTGGCGTTCACTCGGCCAACATGTATTAGGGCTTTTATGAGTCATGAACGCAGTGCATTGCGCTCTATAGGCATATTATCTATAGGCAGATCTAAAGAAAAAGGTACCTACACAATAAAATGACTTCTTTTAAGTAAACAATAGATTTTAATTAAGAACAACCAACTTCCTAACAATAATAAATAATTAATGTAGATTTATCTACAATCACGGTAAATATTACTTTAATGGCCTAATAATGTTTATTTTTCCATTGCACTACAAACCCTACGTAGAATGTAGTTTTCACAAGTGACTCTTAGAAATTATTATCATAGTCTTGATAAGATATACTCCGGCTGAAAAATAAAGAAAACTAGTGAATTATGTAGAAAACGCAATTTGATTTGATGAAAATACTATTTGGCGGCAGAAAATAGCCATGTACATACCAAGTTAACTCACCGAAACAAACCAGTAAGAATTCTTCATAAAAATAATTTTCCCAATCATTCCCATTTCAGACTCCGGTGCTATGGCGTGCAAATGCAAGTGTTTAACGCTACGGAACGGAGGCCAGTGGTACCCAAACCTTGTATCATTGCAAGAAAAACTACTTTTAGACACCATTTCTCTGGCTACTGTCAGCATTTTTGTAACTGGAATTATTTAAAAACCAAATTTTTTGCCATCGTAAGGATAGCCTTCTTCTGCTTCTGCAGGAAATAAATGGAGAGAATTCGAATCAATGGGAGATACTAAAGGAGGATACAGAAATGTCGGTCGTCCTGTGGCAAGATAGGCAGACGATGTCACTGTTATCGCGGCCAAATTTGGATGAGACTGGCGCGGGGTCGTGAGAGATGGTACAAAAAGAAAGAGGCCTATACTCAGCAGTGGGTGAAGTCAGGCTGTGGATAATGATGATGACTAAAGGAGGCCTATGTCCAAAGAAGAAAAAAAAATTAGAATAGGATAGTATATTATAAGCAATAATGTGTAAAGAAAGAAAAGGCTTTAAAAACACATAGAAATAAAAAGTATAGCCTTAACCGAGGGTTCAATGTTGGGTTTGTCTATCTATTCATCATTCCCCTGCCCTTATCCCACGCTAGGTAGGGTCGGCACAACATGTCTTCTTCTTCCACTCCCTCCTATCATTCGTCAACTCTGAATCTACTCCTCTCACATTCATGTCATCTTTCACACAATCCAACCACTTCTTCGGTCTTCCTCTACTTGCATACCCATTTATGGGTTTGTCTATCTATTATGCACAATAAATCTCAGCTGTAGTAAAATCATTATTAAGGCAAACCAGAGTTATATTGAATATTGGAAATGGCCTAGGTAAGTATAATAGGCTACTATAATATCTCCAGTTTATTCGTATAACTCAACTGGTATGTACCTAATGCTGTCACATTTTCTTTGTATAAATTAATTTCCTGTGGCTTTTTAATAATGGTATTTACGGTCACTAGAACGGTCCCAATGAACTGCCATCATCATCTGATCATAAAGCCAGAAGATACTTAAGTCAAAGTAGGTTTTTCTAACGTATATTCAACTTAAAAGTCCTGTGTGAAATTCACAATAAACAATAAACTTCGTAAAAGTCGGTAGATAGATACGCAAACTTACCGAGCTCTTTATCTCCCGAAGTTAGAGCTTTCACATCTTCAATATGTTTTTTTGGCACGATTAATATGTGAAAACGACTTGCAGGTTTTATGTCGCGAAATACAGCTACATCTTCATCTTCGTACAGAACTTCTGTGTTCTCCAGCTTGTTTACAATATTGCAGAATATGCACGGCGAATGCTGCGCCACTGCGGTGGTCATTTTCAAAGAAAATTCAAAAAATACAAAACAATACACACCCCTGCCGTCCAACGTCCAACGCAACGTTTGTTTTTTTTTTCATTTTCATCATTTCATTTCTTATTCTAAACTAGCAGTTACCCGCGACTTCGTACGCGAGTACCGTTTCCGTGTACATTATATTATCTGTGTATTATGTTATCTGTGCGTGTACCGAGCGGATACTTCTTTGAGAAACTTGACATTACACCGAACCCGTACTCGAATGTCAAACTTGAGTCGTTCGACCAAAGAGGTAGTACTATGACATGACATTGAGGTAGTACTATGTCCTGTCAAACTGACGTGACATAATATGACATCATCCTCTTGCTAAATTGGCGCTGCTAATCCCGTTCGTTCATTTTATCCTGTAGATCCTGTTAATTATTCGGGATAAAGAGTAGCGTATGTGTCAATCCAGGTTACGAACTATATATATGCCAAGTTTCATCCAAGTTGGTTCAGTAGTTTCGACGTGATTGAAACACAAACATCTAAACTTTCGCATTTTTTATAATATTAGTAGGATAGGATAGGATTATATGGCCTCTGTCCGTCTTTTTGACAGACAATTTTGTCAGTGTCAAGTGGATTATTGAAATAAGTATAGTCAAGTCGAGTCATACGTCAAGTCATCTGTTTTGAAGACAAAATGCAGGTGTGCAGGTAACAAAGTCAATGTAATAGAACTTCAAGTTAGGTACCTACGGGAAAGGAAAAATTAACTCCAAAAGAAAACAAATAAAGTTTACAATAAGTACCTACCAAAATTTAGAGTCCGGTTATTGTACAACCATGGAATGCACAGCCTTGGAAAACACAACCATGGAAAGCACAGCCAGGATTGCACAACCCGGGAATTCATGTACAAATGTACATGAAATCCATGGTTGTGCATTCCTGACACGTGCTGAGATTGCACAGCCTAGGATTGCACAGCCCAGGAAAACACAACCATGGAATTCATGTACAAAAACAATGTACATCAATTCCAAGGCTGTGCATTCCCAGCACGTGTCAGGAATGCACAGCCCAGGAAAACACAACCATGGAATTCATGTACATGCTCCTGATTGGTCGAAAGCGTTTAGACGCAATTACACAGTAAAAATGGTACCTACTAGTGATTAGATTAGACCACAGATAAAAGTTGCAATCATTCGATCAAATAGGTAAGAATCTGAATGTTTGAGCTCTCCTTGTCTACGGAAATGGTCAGTTTTTTTTTTTAATTTGGACCTACTTGAACGAAGAATAGGTAGGAACCTATACTTTGTTATTTTTCTGATGCTCGTATCAAATCAAAACTGACATTGTCGTTAATGCAATCTCAAGTCAGGCTTACTGATAGTGATGTAACGTGACGATTTGAGTTACCTATGTTGAACTCGAATTATTTTAGTTAAACTGAACCTTGACTCGAGCCGCCAATTGGGTTGAATCAACTAAGTACGTATGCAACGTAAGTGGTTAGAGAAATAGGTGCTAGATTTTCACTTGTATGACTTAATATGCATGCAAGTCCTCGATGCGAGTCAATTCAAATAACTTAAGTTTGAAATAACTGAAATCGTCACGTTACATCACTATCGGTAAGCCTGACTTGAGATTGCATGGTGTAATAAAGCTTTTACCATCGGATGACATTTGTCATTGGATGCGTAGCATAGCATCTATTAGTTTGTGGTCATTGGTTTAGCCGCACTTTGTGTAGGTAGGTAGGTTCAAACCCGCAGCGGGACGATATCGAATGGGCAGGTTAATTTCTCTAGACACGGAAATTCACTTGAATCTTCAGGTTGCTTGGAAATGTCTCTGCAATACCTACGTCTGCCTTTAACAGGGAATCAATGTCAATCAAGTTCAATCAACTAGGTACTTACCTATTATAAATTTATTTCCCAGCCTAATACCTATAATTGTTCCAGACTTTATTGAGAAGACCTGGAATTAGAAGAAAAAATATACCTACCTACCTAGGTACTTGAAAACAAAGATACAACCAGCAACACTGGCTGGCAACAGGCTGAAGAGCTCCACGTAATAAAAATGCCAATCTTATGTTAGCGAAGGCTGTCCAGTCCACCAGTAGACATATATGTATTATGATAGATAGATGTATTATGTACGTACTAAGTACCTAGTAGGTAATGCCCTTTGGGTATCATCGCGTAAGCGGACAGTGACATTCTCAATTTGAATTATATTGAGCCATTTATTCTAAACTAGCAGTTACCCGCGACTTCGTACGCGTCTACAGTTCCCGTGTACACTATATTATCTGTGCGTGTACCGAGCGGATACTTCTTTGAGAAACTTGACATTACACCTCACTACACCGAACTCGTACCTACTGGAATGTCAAACTACGCGCTGTCAAACTGACGTGACATGACATGACAATGAAATCCTCTTGCCAATGAGGAAGATGAGTTAGGCATTTTTTCCTGTTTTTATAGCTTAAATCAAAAGTCTAGAAGATTGTAAGGACAACTGTGAAACAATTTTGGCGATAGCTCAAAAACTGAATTTTCTACGATTTTTTAAAGTTTGGATTTTCAAAATGTGTTTTGAGCCCGGCGATTTCGCGTGTGACGTCAGCCGGTCCGACCGCTCACCCGCGCTTTCTAAGCGTTTTCTGCCTTTACGTTTCTATTTATATTTCTGAAAAATTGGGAGAAAAGTACCAATATTTTTATGTAATATTGTGCCTCTAAGTCCTAAGGACACGTTTAACGCTTCAGATAAACTTTTTAACCACCGACTGAAGAAGAAAGGTGTTCTAAGTTTGAGGCTTTTTTGTGTCTATGTGTCTGTACCTTTCAAGGCTCGTAGCTCCAAAAAATCACTCGTAATTTTTTTATAACTATTCTTGAAATGGAAAGCAGATAAATCTGGCATAGTTCTAAGCCAAGTTTGGTAGAAATCGGTGCAGCGGTTTCCAAGTTATGAGGATGTTTATCAGCCCTCGACACGCATTTTGAAGGGTTCTCAGGCATATATTGATTGTAGTTTGAAACATTTGGTTCTTATACCAGTATAACGTGAGCTACTATTTCTTAGTGTTTCATTGATTTTGTATATCAGGTAAGACTGGTAATGAGCAAGATTGTGTTATCGACGTGATTAGCAATGTTTTTAACCCCCGACGCAAAAACGATGGGGTGGTAAAGTTTGACGTGTGTGTGTGTCAGTGCGTGTGCGTGTGTCTGTGCGTGTATGTGTGTGTGTGTCTGTCGAATGCGCGCGTTGGTGCGCGTGCGGATGCGGATGGTAGTAGTCTAAGTCACATTGTCTACTAAGGACGTGCCTAGTGAGACATTGTACTGTCAAGTACAATGCCTCACTAGGCACGTCCTTAGTAGACAATGTGACTCGCTAAGAAGAAGAAGAATGTGACTTACACTAGGACGTGCCTAGTGAGACATTGTACTGTCAAGTACAATGTCTCACTAGGCACGTCCTCAGAAACTAAGGACGCGCCTAGTGAAGCATTGTCTACTGAGGACGTGCCTAGTGAGGCATTGTCTACTAAGGACGTGCCTAGTGAGGCATTGTCTACTAAGGACGTGCACGTGCGGATGCGGATGGTAGTAGTCTAAGTCACATGACAATGACAATGTGACTCGCTAAGAAGAAGAAGAATGTGACTTAGTAGACAATGCCTACACATACATATACTGCAATGCCTCACTAGGCACGTCCTTAGTTACGAAGTACAATGCCTCACTAGGCACGTCCTTAGTAGACAATGCCTACACATACATATAGTGCAATGCCTCACTAGGCACGTCCTTAGTTACGAAGGACGTGCTTAGTGAGGCATTAGCAATGCATTGCTTAAGGACGTGCCTAGTGAGGCATTGTACCTACTGTACAATGTCCTTCGTAACTAAGGACGTGCCTAGTGAGGCATTGCAGTATATGTATGTGTAGGCATTGTCTACTAAGGACGTGCCTAGTGAGACATTGTACTTGACAGTACAATGTCTCACTAGGCACGTCCTAGTGTAAGTCACATTCTTCTTCTTCTTCTTCTTAGCGAGTCACATTGTCTACTAAGGACGTGCCTAGTGAGGCATTGTACTTGACAGTACAATGTCTCACTAGGCACGTCCTTAGTAGACAATGCCTACACATACATATACTGCAATGCCTCACTAGGCACGTCCTTAGTTACGAAGGACATTGTACAGTAGGTACAATGCCTCACTAGGCACGTCCTTAAGCAATGCATTGCTAATGCCTCACTAAGCACGTCCTTCGTAACTAAGGACGTGCCTAGTGAGGCATTGCAGTATATGTATGTGTAGGCATTGTCTACTAAGGACGTGCCTAGTGAGGCATTGTACTTCGTAACTAAGGACGTGCCTAGTGAGGCATTGCAGTATATGTATGTGTAGGCATTGTCTACTAAGTCACATTCTTCTTCTTCTTAGCGAGTCACATTGTCATTGTCATGTGACTTAGACTACTACCATCCGCATCCGCACGTGCACGTCCTTAGTAGACAATGCCTCACTAGGCACGTCCTTAGTAGACAATGCCTCACTAGGCACGTCCTCAGTAGACAATGCTTCACTAGGCGCGTCCTTAGTTTCTGAGGACGTGCCTAGTGAGACATTGTACTTGACAGTACAATGTCTCACTAGGCACGTCCTTAGTAGACAATGTGACTTAGACTACTACCATCCGCATCCGCACGCGCACCAACGCGCGCATTCGACAGACACACACACACATACACGCACAGACACACGCACACGCACTGACACACACACACGTCAAACTTTACCACCCCATCGTTTTTGCGTCGGGGGTTAAAAACATTGCTAATCACGTCGATAACACAATCTTGCTCATTACCAGTCTTACCTGATATACAAAATCAATGAAACACTAAGAAATAGTAGCTCACGTTATACTGGTATAAGAACCAAATGTTTCAAACTACAATCAATATATGCCTGAGAACCCTTCAAAATGCGTGTCGAGGGCTGATAAACATCCTCATAACTTGGAAACCGCTGCACCGATTTCTACCAAACTTGGCTTAGAACTATGCCAGATTTATCTGCTTTCCATTTCAAGAATAGTTATAAAAAAATTACGAGTGATTTTTTGGAGCTACGAGCCTTGAAAGGTACAGACACATAGACACAAAAAAGCCTCAAACTTAGAACACCTTTCTTCTTCAGTCGGTGGTTAAAAAGTTTATCTGAAGCGTTAAACGTGTCCTTAGGACTTAGAGGCACAATATTACATAAAAATATTGGTACTTTTCTCCCAATTTTTCAGAAATATAAATAGAAACGTAAAGGCAGAAAACGCTTAGAAAGCGCGGGTGAGCGGTCGGACCGGCTGACGTCACACGCGAAATCGCCGGGCTCAAAACACATTTTGAAAATCCAAACTTTAAAAAATCGTAGAAAATTCAGTTTTTGAGCTATCGCCAAAATTCTTTCACTGTTGTGTTTTGGACGTAAAAATCTATCGATCTACATTAAAAAAAAAATACGCTCATCTTCCTCATTGGCGCTGCTAATCCTTTTCGTTCATTTTATCCTGTAGATCCTGTTTATTATTCGGAATAAAAAGTAGCCTATGTGTCAATCCTGGTTACGAACTATATATATGCCAAGTTTCATCCAATTTGGTTCAGTGGTTTTAACGTGATTGAAACACAAACATCCAAACATCTAAACATCTAAACTTTCGCATTTATAATATTAGTAGGATTAGTAGGATAGGATAGGATTATTACCTAAACAATTATTTTAGTTTATAATAGATACTGTGACGATAGCATTAATTATTTTTGGCTAAGTAGAATGCATACACCGCCACATGCCGTTGCGGTAATGTCAAATGTCAAATGCATGACAATAGTTGTTGTTGTTGTGCCATTGTGTTGAAAGAATTAGCCAGACTAGACCCTGCGTTACCGGATCTAGCTGTTACCAGAGTGGACCACGTGGAGGTTTCTTTCTCCCACCCCCTACTCATTTGCCCCTTGTGCCTTACCACCTGCACAAGGGATGATATTTTGGACGCCACAGACGAAGGGGTAAAAGTGGCGAAGTTCTATTCGAACTTCGTCTAGTGTTTGTTGTCACCATTGACACGTAAGAAGAAGAAGATGACAATAGTTACAGAATTCTAAAAAAAGAAGAAGAGGCATTACTATTATTTTTCTGACAGATAATTGGTAGCGGGTACTTATTGGATTGGATCTGAAAAAAAAATACAGGACTATTGTAATTTACTAAGACTGAAGTTTTATTCACAAACCAGTACCCATGAATGTAATTGGCCATTACACTTAGCTCTGGAACTGAATTAGGTACCTACCTAGATACTGGGAACTTTATATACCTAGCTAAGAAAATGAAAACTAGTTGGTACCCATAAGAAAATATAGTACCCATACCCATATAAATATTTTTTATTAAAAATACCTAAGTACCTAGGTACCTACCTACCTACCTACCTCGTGTTTTATTTACAAAACAACAATGTGTTTGTTTTTTGTGACAAGTTCAGGATAATTATTAGAGTTCTGATAAATTTATACATGTAGTAACACGGGAATTATTCGTGGAACTCGCCGCTTTTAGGATAGCGTCAGGACGCTACTAGGAATGCGCGTTACCTCGGGCGATGGCCAATCAGTGCGCATCGCGGACTAAGGTCCCGCTAGGCTCGCCCGCATCTGGCACACAGATGTGTGCCGGTCAGGCGAAACTCCACTGGGCGGCGTCACCGGCCGCAAGACAACAAGAAGATGCTACGACAGTCGGTCCCAGGCCACATGCAAATGCACTGCGTTCTTGTGAATCCCTCCGCGCATCGACCCAAACCTTAGCATAATCGTATTGTTTAACTGTTTTCCCTTTCGTGTACACCTGCCTATTGTTCTTGTATTTATCTATATGTTCGTGCATTCTCTTTTATATTAAACTTTATACAAACTCTTAACGGTGGTTGTGCGATTTTCTAAGTCCCCAAACGGTCACCTGTACATAGTGACTGTCCTCCGTTATAGTGGCGCCCAACTAAGTAGCCGAACCACGAGCTCAAGCAACAAGAACAGAGATACCCAGTTGAAAAGCAAGGACGTTCCAGTTTTCGCTCGTTGTGTTTCGCTCGGAATCGACGCGAAAATGCCGATGACGAGACAGGAAGTGCTCCGGCTCCAACAGCAAAGCCTCCAGGTAACAAATTCGGAAGAGGAGGTCCACTCCGACGGAAGCACCGTCGTTGAGCCAGCGGCCGCTGTAGGCATCACGCCAGCACAGTCGCACGCGTCCCCTCTACCGACGGAACAGTTCCTTACGTCGCTCATGGAGACCATCACCAGGGCGCAGGCAGAGGCTAACAAAGCCCTCATTAGCGCGCTTCTGGCGACGCCCCGTGGAGATCATCACTCCGGGGCGTCCTCCCCATCCGCGCCAACAACAGGCGCGACGCCGCCGATTGCAAGTGGCGGCAGTGCTACGTCATTATCAGCCGGTAACTTCACGAGATGTACCGCGCGGTTCGACGGAACGTCGCACGACGCGGAAGTGCTAGAGGCATTTCTGGACGCTGTCGACGTCTACAGGGAGTGCGCCGGCGTGTCGGATACGCACGCGCTGCGCGGCCTCCCGACGTTGCTGACCGGCGACGCCGCCGTGTGGTGGCGCGGCGTGCGCGGCAGCGTGACTACGTGGTCGGACGCGAAGCTGCGGCTGCGCGCCATGTACGGTGCCCCGCGGCCTGCACACAAAGTGTTTCGCGAAGTGTTTGCCCGCGAGCAAAGTGCCGAGCGTAGTGATAAGTTTTTGAGTGAGAAGCGAGCTCTTCTGGCTCGCTTACCATATACGTTGGCCGAGGAAGTCCAAGTGGACATTACGTACGGGCTCCTCGACCGTAGAATTCGTAAGCGCGTCCCGCGTGAGTCCGTGATTGATATGGACCATCTGCTCGAGAGAGCTAGGGTCGCGGAGGATTCCATGAAAGAGTGCTCAGCTGCATCCGGAAACGGATCAGCATCTTCTACCGCTAGCGCGAGTCCGATTGTCAGCCAATCAAGTTCGATTGCGCCCGCCCCGTCATCGCCATCGCCTGAGCCGAGTAACACAAAGTGCAATCCTAGTAGAAAGAGGTGTGGGTTTTGTAGGAACTACGGCCACGTTTCCGACGAGTGCCGCAGCCGCGAGTTAGGTAGTCCTGAAACCGTTAGACCGAACGCCGCAGGTAGTCCCGGTGATTTGGTAGGTAGTAGGCCCGCTAGTTCGCAGAACAACGGGAACATTCGTTGCTACGGGTGCGGTAAACAGGGGGTTGTAAAATCAAATTGCGATACGTGCAGGGGTGAGAGGGGTACTCAACCAAAGGGGGTAGCTTTTAACAGTATATACGTGCACGAAAGTGACACGCGATGTTCACTTCCTTTGGTCAACGTTAACATTTTAGGCAGGCACGGTATAGCGTTGGTGGATACCGGCGCTACACACAGCATCGCTAGCCCAGCATTATACCGGATCTTATCAGAGGGTGGGGTTAGGTTTACCCCGGCTCCGGTAAGCATACGTCTTGCCGATGGCTCTGAGCTGTCGGAAACCGTTATGACGGCAAAGGTACCCGTCACCATTGGAGGTCGTGAGTTTGCCACAGACTTCGTGGTGATTCCCGGCGCCGAAACCAGAACGCTATTGGGCGTCGGTTTCGTGTCGAAGGTGGGAATGGTACTCGACGTCAAACGAGGAAAGTGGAAGTTTTGTCACGGCCCCGCACGCGAGTTCGACTTCGTGCGTGAGAGTCCGTCGCCCTCATCAGCTGACTCGGAGACGAGAGGTGCCGTCCCCAAGCTGTCGCTCAATGAGGAGAGCCGCGAGGTGACCATGGAGAAAGACGTCTCCCTCGGTGTGGTTCTCGTACGAAGGGTGGACCCTGGCGAGAAATCAACCGAACCTCAGAGGAGATTCGCCGAGGAGCAACCCGACGAACCCTCTAGGGGGAGACCTCGGTCCCATAGTCCGCCCGCGATAGGCAAAATTCGGCTGTGCGATGCGAGTTTTTTCCCGCGCGCCGAACCTACCACGCAGTTCACGCCGCGCTTAGACGAGATAGAGGAAGCCGGGGTGAGTGTGACCACAGGGGTAGATAGGTATCAGTCGCCTCTTGCGCGTATCACCAACCCGTTGAGACCTCCTATCAAAGGGAAGCGTAGGTGTAGGAAACCGTGTAGGCAAAAGTTTTGATAGCTCCTACTGCGTGGGCGCTAAGTAGGGCTATAGGGGGAGGATGTAGTAACACGGGAATTATTCGTGGAACTCGCCGCTTTTAGGATAGCGTCAGGACGCTACTAGGAATGCGCGTTACCTCGGGCGATGGCCAATCAGTGCGCATCGCGGACTAAGGTCCCGCTAGGCTCGCCCGCATCTGGCACACAGATGTGTGCCGGTCAGGCGAAACTCCACTGGGCGGCGTCACCGGCCGCAAGACAACAAGAAGATGCTACGACAGTCGGTCCCAGGCCACATGCAAATGCACTGCGTTCTTGTGAATCCCTCCGCGCATCGACCCAAACCTTAGCATAATCGTATTGTTTAACTGTTTTCCCTTTCGTGTACACCTGCCTATTGTTCTTGTATTTATCTATATGTTCGTGCATTCTCTTTTATATTAAACTTTATACAAACTCTTAACGGTGGTTGTGCGATTTTCTAAGTCCCCAAACGGTCACCTGTACATAGTGACTGTCCTCCGTTATATACATTTCATCATCAAACAGTCATCTTTCACCCATTCAGTCAGATTTAAAACTCCTCCCAAAAACAGAGAAGTTTTCTGGGAGCTTTGCAGGCTTAGATGAGAAATAGTGGTTTCCTAGGATTTTTTGTTGTTAAGTTGTTCAAATTCTTTCAAATTCTTTATTCTTATAATAAAATAACATTACAGAGCGAGCGTTCCAATGCGTTATTCTATTTATGACTAGGTAAAAAGTAGGACAAAGTATTTACAAATTAAAATTAGAAGTAAAAATTACACCCTCGCCTTCCAGTGCTACATGGGCAACTGATTCTTCTTCAGACAGGCAACCTCTGCAGAGTGGACTGCTTGTGGCTCTAAGGTTCAGCCTGTGTAGGTTTATTAAACAATCTGTCAGACTAGGTAGGTATGCATACCGTGGATGTCTGCGCAGTCTTCTTGTATCTACAATAGAAACTGTTGGACTGGCACGAGCACATCTCTACTGCGGTGTCCCATCCCTATTGACTCTCTACTCCATGGTGACACGGCAGCCATATTGAGAACTTTCATTCACATTCCTCTACAAAGTGTTGTGTGTGCGTGTAAATTCATTAGAACATTAAAATAAGATAAATAATAGACTTGCTTGTGAAACCATTTATTAGTAATTAAAGTTCATGCTAATAAAGTCGAATGTAAAATACTGGTCCGTTCTAAATAAAAGTGGAAAAATCCTCTAACAAATGGTAGCAGAGCGTGGTTGGGATCATCATGGCCACAACTTCTCATCAAATATCGCAATACCGTATCGAACTGCTAAATAGAAATAACTACGATACGTGGGCAATACAAGCTGAAGCGGTACTTGTGAAAAATGGTTTGTGGAAAGCCATCAGTGACCCAAAGCCCGACGCCGAAACGGATTTGTTGGCGCGATCTGAATTATTTCTCCTCATATCGCCCACAGAAATACGACAACGGTGCCTGGACAGTGGGTGTACGTCCCACATGACCGGAACGGCTAAGAAATTCACTGAAATCAAAGCCGGACAAGGCAAGCTGAAATTGGCATCAAACCAAAGCGCTGAGATAAAAGGTACGAGGATAGTTCTAGTAAATTATAAAAATATAGACATTAAACTCAATGATACCATTTATGTACCTGAGTTATCAACAAATTTGCTGTCTGTTGCTCGTATAACTGAAAGAGACTATACAGTTTTGTTCATGGATAAAAAGGCCTATATATATAGGATAGCCAGGAAAAAACTGTACTGACTGCAGACAAAAAGGAAGGACTTCATCTGACTTCTCTCAAAAGATTAGAAACAAATGAGCAGGCAAATAATATTTCTGAAAATGATTTAATGAAATGGCATCAAAAATTGGCACATTTAAATGAAAAAGATTTAAAAAATCTCGCATCTAAAATCTAGTACCTAGCCGGTTTAAAATTTAACAAAAATGAATTATTTCAGAACTGTGAAACCTGCATAAAAGCCAAGATGACGCGGTTACCTTTTCCCAAAAATGATGGAAAGAAATCAAAACAGATTTTGGAGGTTATACACACTGACTTGCGTGGACCTATGCCGCAAGCAACCATTGGTGGTGCAAGATACATCTTAACTTTTATTGATAATTTCAGCCGCTATTGCTATGTTTACTTCATACAGAAAAAAAACAGAAACATTAGAAAGATTCAAAGAATTTAAAGAAGAAGTAGAAATACTTAAGAAAATAAAATAAAGTTTCTACAATCAGATAATGGTACAGAATATTGTAAAGAATTCAATAAATATTCAAAAGAAAATGGTATCCAAAGAAGACTATCAGTGATATACAAACCGTAACAAAATGGACTGGCAGAAAGGAAAAATAGAACCTTAGTTGAAAAAGCCAGGTGTATGTTGATAGAGTCAAAAGTTCCAGAAGTTCTGTGGGCAGAAGCTGTATTCACTGCAAATAATATTGTGAAAAGATGTCCAGCAAAAGCTCTGAATGGAGAGACACCCTATGTGAAATGGGTTGGCCACATACCATCTGTAAGACATCTACACATATTTGGATCAAAAGTTTTTACACTCAACAAACAGAAGAAACACAAAAAGTTTTCAGCCAAAGCAAGTGAAGGTGTGTTTGTTGGATATGCAAAATATAGTAAAGCGTACAGAATATACCTACGAAAACAAAATACAGTTATTGTGCATAGAGATGTCAAAGTATTAGATGGAAAAATGTACTATCAAAACGATGATGTCCAAAATGGTCTACCTCTCCTTGAACTGGAACGACCTGAAACTGAAAAAGAAAGCATTAATGAAGAAAAAGAGAAAAACTTATCTTTTCAGCCTTCTTTATTTCAGCAAAGTAGAGAAAGTTCTACTACTGATGATGATGGTGATCATGATTAGACAATGCACTCTTTCAGCGAATATGAAGATGACGATGAGGTCGCTATAGATGAAACCGTAAGTCCACAAAATGTTATCTTACATCATCAAGCACAACCTAGCTTGGAGCCTAGCTCAGGTACCCGTCCTTCAAGATAGAAAAAAACCTCCTGTGTGGTCCAAAGATTATGAACTTGGAGGTACAGATGAGTGCAACTACATGTGTGAAGAGATTGAAGAACATGATATTAAAAATGATAAAGAATGGCAGGAAGCCATAAAATCTGAAATAAGGTCTCACATAAAAAAATGATACTTGGAAAATTCTACAAAAAGAAAAGAATTGTAAAAATATAGTAGATTATAAAATGATCTTGAAAGAAAAACTTGGCCCAGATGAAAAAATAATCAAGAAGGCAAGATTGGTGGCTCGTGGTTTCACTCAAAGACCAGGAATCGATTATAATGAAACTTATGCCCCCGTAGCCAAACTGAGTTCAATCAGAACGTTGTTGGCACTTGCAGTTGAGCAAGATCTAAGTCTACATCAAATGGATGTTACTACTGCATACCTAAATGGTGATCTAAATGAAAAAATAATAACGAAAAAACCTGAATATTTAAAAAAATATATCACAAAAATAATGCTGGATGAAAGTGAAAATGAAAATTTAGAATTATTCAACAAAGCCAGAAATATGCTACAAGATTTAAATAAAATAAAAGGCGAAAAAGTTTGTCTACTACAAAAGGCACTCTGTGGCTTGAAACAAGCTGGTCGTCAATGGTTCTGTTAGACCATGAGTTGAAAAAGATGAACTTCAAATCATCAACAGCTGATCCATGCATTTACACAAAAATAGAAGGCACAGATAAAATAATAGTTGCAGTATATGTCGATGATTTAATAATAGCTTATTCAAATGAAAGCTCATTAATTAAATTAAAGAAGCATTTAAATCGAAGTTTCGAAATGAAAGACATTGGAAAACCAAAACATGTACTTGGCCTTGAAATAAAACATGAGAAAAATAAATTAAAAATAACCCAGAAAAGGTAGGTATATTGAAAAGGTTTTGAAAAAATATAACATGGAAAATTGTAAACAAATAAGTTCTCCAATTGAACCATCAGGTTCCAGGTTTCCATCTGGAAAAATCTGAAAATTGTGACAAAAATATTCCATATCTAAATGTTCCAATTAAAACTCTGATGTACCTGTCAGTGGCAAGTCGGCCAGAAATAGCTTATTCAGTGAGCTACCTGTCACAGTTCAATAACGCTTACAGTGAAGAGCATTTTAAATATGCCAAGCGTATTTTGAGGTACCTGAAAGGTACCATGGAATGGCATGGTACTATGGCATGGCTGATGCCGATTGGGCTGGCTGCAAGATAGATCGAAAATCATACTCAGGCTGCTTCAAGTTTGCAAATGCTTGCATAAGTTGGGAAGCGAAGAAACAAAAAATGTGTGGCCCTATCAACAGCTGAAGCTGAATATGTAGCTCTAACTGAAGCTGCTAAAGAAGCTGTTCATCTGAAAATGTTATTCAATGATTTAGGCATTACTATAAATAATGTTGTACTTTTCAGTGACAATCAAGCTGGCCAGAGACTTTTCTACAATCCAGTAATCAGTGGGAAGTCCAAGCACATAGAAATTAAACAGCATTTCATCAAAGAATGCGTTCAACAAGGAACAACCAGCATCCAGTACAAACCTACTCTGGAAATGGAGGCTGACATTCTCACAAAGGGTGTTCCCGGACCAAGGCTTCTGATACTGAGGGAGCTACTTGGCCTATCATGAGCGATGAGCTCGTGAGGAGGAGTGTTGGACTGGCACGAGCACATCTCTACTGCGGTGTCCCATCCCTATTGACTCTCTAGTCCATGGTGACACGGAAGCCATATTGAGAACTTTTACCTTCCCTTACAAAGTGTTGTGGGTGCGTGTAAATTCATTAGAACATTAAAATAAGATAAATAATAGACTCTTGCTTGTGAAACCATTTATTAGTAATTAAAGTTCATGCTAATAAAGTCGAATGTAAAATACTGGTCGTTCTAAATCCAAGTGGAAAAATCCTCTAACAAAACCATCATATTGGGTTGTGATAAACTATTACTAAGTACTCCAAATTATAACTCTCTAGCTTCTACGGTTCAGGCTCTGGTGGCCTACGACAGACAGACACCGGAGTGAGGCCATAAGTGTTCCGTTTTTCCAAAACTGGATCGGAATACTAAAAACATCGATTTCGATAAGTAGGTAGGTATGGTAGATATGAGCGTCACGCCGGCGCGCCGCCGCCCCGGGGTTTGCACTCGCGCCGCCGCGCCGCCAACACCGACCGTGACACAAACCTAAAAAGGCATAGTAGGTCCCGGTTCTGGCCTCATATCAGAGCCCAGTCCTATATGGAGATTTATAAATGTTTGATTTGCACATTCTAATGTACCTGTACCTACTGTGTTTTGTCAAGTATTTCATTTCATTTATAATTCAGGTATCCTCACCGAGTTCAGATCCCGGTAATCAAAATATTGTTTTTGCATGTTTAATAATTAGTTTCATTACCCGTTTGACCCCCCCCCCCCCATAATGGTCCCTAATTTTAGAATATTTGAGATACCTACCTACCTAGTGTATTCCGTTTAAAACTATAAGACCTAAAGCATCATATTTTAGTGCTAAGTTAGTTTCTAAGCTTAGGTAATTTTTTAGTAATACATTTTCTTTTACGTTTATTCTCGAAATAGTCAGCGTTTTTGTCAATAAATAGATAAGTAATAGTCTTGATAAAAACAAATGTAAGTAAGGAGGTATCTGTGGTTAGATGCAGGCGCAAATCAAAAAATACAATCTTGTGACGGATCTCATGGCGGCGGTGCGGTGCATGCATACCTACTACCTAGGTACTCAACTTGCTGACAAAATAATATCTACACCTACATTTGGACTACAAAACAAACATAGCGCGCGGCGGCGGCGGCGGCAGCGCGGTGCGGTGCGGTGCGGCGCGCGCGGTGCATGCATACCTACCTACTCAACTTGCTAACAAAATAATATCTACAGCTATACCTACCTACATTATAGGCTATAGACTACTAGCAGTTACCCGCGACTTCGTACGCGTCTACAGTTTCCGTGTACATTATATTATCTGTGCGTGTACCGAGCGGATACTTCTTTGAGACACTTGACATTTAACCTCATTAGGGTAGAATGGGGTAATACCGGTCACTTAAGGAAAAATGAACACACAGTAAGTATAAATCAACATAATCTTTACGAAACTAATTACAACCTAAAAACAATTATTCTTTAATCAATGTCACACTCATTGAGCTCGCTAGTAATCATAGTTTTAGTACAATATAATATAAAAAAAAATGTGTTTGACCGGTAATACACTCAATGTCAGGTAATGCCGGTCAGGTCTTGGTTAATACCGGTCAAGCCTAATAAGAGCATAAATCACATTTATAGTCTATAGCAGAGTCACTTCCAGAGCATTCCGCGTGGGCCCAACGTCCACATAGTACACAGTAGACACCTGTACCACAACTCTTTGTCTCGTCCATAATCATCGCAGATTACACATCTATTCTCTACATCTTCGTCTTAATCCGTGTCATCGTCTTTGCATAAATCTATCATCTTTATAATTATTTGAGTTTTATGTATTGTCTTCGTCCATGGTCTTTTCCTGTAATAATGGCCTCTTCACCCTTTTCAATTCGGTAGCTTTCTTGAGTTCATTTTTCACTTCTGTTGACATTTTACTTTGATTCTCTTTTCATGACTGGTATTACCCGATGAATGGTTTTGCTAAACATTTTCAATTTATTAAAAAATCTACAGGCTCATTAACAAAAATGATATTGACGCTTACGCACAAGTAGTTTGGCAACATTTATGTTAACATACAATGTTAAAATAATGAATCAACAACCACTCAACACTAATTTTTGGACCTCAAAATTTTACAAAAAAATGGCGCGAAAACTATAAGCGTTCGGTCTTCCTAAATACGTACTCGAAATCGAACGCGGGTCGATGCGCCGTCGCGGAGAACAGTCACGCCACCCGTTTTGTGTGTGTGCGTGTCTGTAAACTCCGTAGTTTGGGTGGAAATGTGCTGACCGGTATTACCTACTGACCGGTATTACCCCATTCTACCCTACACCGAACTCGTACCTACTGGAATGTCAAACGCTAGTCGTTAGACCAAAGAGGTAGTACTACGCCCTGTCAAACTGACGTGACATGACATGACAATTAAATCCTCTTGCCAATTGGCGCTGCTAATTCTTTTCGTTCATTTTATCCTGTAGATCCTGTTAATTATTCGGGATAAAAAGTAGCCTATATGTCAATCCAGGTTACGAACTATATATATGCCAAGTTTCATCCAAGTTGGTTCATTAGTTTTGACGTGATTGAAACACAAACATCTAAACATTCGCATTTATAATATTAGTAGGATAGGATAGGATAAAACAAACAGCGCGCGGCGGCAGCGGCGGCGGCGGCGGCGCGGTGCGGTGCGGTGCATGCATACCACCTACCTACTCAACTTGCTTACAAAATAATATCTACAGCTATAGGTACCTACCTACACTAGTTATCAGAAATCAGAAAATTTTTATTGTGTAACTGTTGTACAAAAGAGATCATAAGTAAGTAGTACAAGTTTTTAAAGTTTGTCCGTTCCGGACGTACAATAAGAGGGTAATGAGTAAGCTTGCGCACCCAATAATCAACAAACTGATATGTCCTGTCCTGTGAGAACATACACCTCGCGAGCCTTTATAACCATGCAATAACCAAAACTTTCCCCTTTCTAAATTTAATATCAGGTGCTGGAATTTTCCAAGAGGTACCTATGTAAGTTTTAGCGATTACCTACTCGCGTTCCCTTGGTCCTACCTAGGAGGTCGAATCTGGGTGTCTACGGATTTGTCTCGTAAAGGAGAAGAGAATACCTAGCGTAGTTTCATTGATAAAGGTAGGCGTAAATTTTCGGGAAAAAAATTAAAAAATAATTTCCTCTTCCACTTTTTTTCCTTTTGAAAATATTTTTACACTACCTGGTGTAGAATGAAGTCTTTAGTGTGCTTCTCAAATTTTATTGAAATCCGTCCATAAACAACGCTACCTACAACAAACTTTCCCCCCAATCAAAAAACAGTCGACAATTATTTTTTAATAAATTATGAACTTGTGTGCCGATTTTCGTTCAAATCGGTTGATAAATGCCACCTGTAGGCGATTACTGACTTACTGACAGACAGACAGACGGACAAAAGCATTTTTGGCCAATCTCGAAACTGAGACGCTTCGCTCGCTCGGTCCCATGCCCGATGAACGGGACTTGCATTTTGTGGAATGTTTATTTTTACTCGCAAGATTTGATAGGTAGGTAGGTATATACTTACTTACCTACCTAACTACATATCGTTGGTACCTGATGATGATGCAGTCTGGACTGGAGCTGTTCAATGTAGGATATACCTAGGTAGGTAGGTACTTATCCTATCCTATCCTACTAATATTATAAATGCAAAAGTTTAAATGTTTGGATGTTTGTGTTTCAATCACCTCTAAACTACTGAACCTACTTGGATGAAACTCTGCATATAAGTATATAGTTCGTAACCTGGATTGACACATAGGCTACTTTTTATCTCGAATAATTAACAGGATCTACAGGATAAAATGAACGAAAAGGATTAGCAGCGCCAATTGGCAAGAGGATTTCATTGTCATGTCATGTCACGTCAGTTTGACAGGGCGTAGTACCAACTCTTTGGTCTAACGACTAGCGTTTGACATTCCAGTAGGTATGAGTTCGGTGTAATGAGGTGTAATGTCAAGTTTCTCAAAGTAGTATCCGCTCGGTACACGCACAGATAATATAATGTACACGGAAACTGTAGAGGCGTATGAAGTCGCGGGTAACTGCTAGTGTAGAATAAAAAAGATTAGGTAGCTAGGTACCTAAGAGTACTTTAGAAAAAATCATGACAGATATAGGTACCTACCTCATCCGAATGAGTAGGTATAGGAAGGTACTTACTGCTGCTACTACCTACCTAGGTAGGGTAGGGTTGGCTCTTCTACGTGTTGAATTTCGAATAGGTACCTACAATGTAATAAGTAGGTAGGTGACGACGAAGTGATTTGTTGATGGAGTCAGAAGCCGTGCAACAGAACTCCTTATTGAATAACAGCAGGGAACATGCACACCTATGCCCACCATAGTACCTAGGTAGGTAGGGTAAGTAGATACACGTAGAAAATTCTTGATACCTACTTACTTAGGCAGGTTAAACACCTACCCGGCTCATGTGTATCAGCTCACGGTATAATAGGTACCTATACCTACTGTACCTAGGTACTATATAGGATTACACTAAAAAAGCTTAGGTATAATAATTACTTGAGCTCGTACCTATTTGTTATTGTCAAATAAACCCAATAGTTCAACTGCAGTAAGATACCTACAAATGATATAACCTTACCTACATAGGTACTACCTACCAACCCAATGGAGTTGGGCAGGACACCTGGCGAGGCGAGGTGATGACAGGTGGAGTAAAGCAATAACTGAATGGCGTCCCAGAACAGGATACAGAAATGTAGGTCGTCCTGCGGCAAGATGGGCGGACGATATCACTGATATCGCGGGCAAAAATTGGATGAGACTGGCGCGGGGTCGTGAGAGATGGTACAAAAAGAGAGAGGCCTATACTCAGCAGTGGGTGAAGTCAGGCTGTGGATGATGATGATGATGACCAACCACTACAAAAAAATACGAGCTTTTCCCAAGAGGTTGGTATCTAGTAGAGCCGTGTTGGCCGAGTGGAATTGTACCTCGACTTTCGATCCGAAGGTCGTGGGTTCAAATCCCGACCGTGCATCAATGCATTTTTCGTTCGGAAAATTTATATGCGCATTAAGAGCCTACAATACTCCAGCTCAAATCCAAGTTTCACGGCCCATTCGTGCAGATACCGCGCCGCGCACTCGCAGCTATCTCACTCGCACAGTTCATCACGCAGCGCAGAGGTCACGAGTCGACCGCACGATAGAGTAAATACACAGTTATTGTACGTCTAGTACCGAGGTATGGAAATAAAAAAATAAATTATTGTACAAATATACTAAAGCGCCGTAAGTAGTTATGATACACAGTTATTGTACACCCAGTAGGTATGGAAATAAAGTGAAAGGAATATTGCAGAAAAGTGGTCCATAGTTGGCCACTTTTTCTAAGGCCTGTGGCACGGCTCATGATCATGCTAAATATTGTAAGTATTGACAGGCGTTACAGCTCAGTCGGTAATAGCTCTGCCTTCCGTGCTGTGGGTCGTGGGTTCGATCCCCACTGAGAACAAACATTTGTGCGTGGAAAACATAAGATGTTTGTTCTATGTCTGGGTGTTACTATGTATTATAAGTATGTATTTACAAAAAAAAGTAGGTATATAAGTATTCTATCAGCATCTAGTTCCCATATTACAAGCTTTGCTTAGTTTGGGACTAGAGGGCGTTGTGTGAAATGTCCATGAATATTTATTTATTTCTTTATTTATTGTATTATGGAATGGACACAGTAGTAAAAAACAAGGAGAAATCAGAAAAAATTATTGTATTTCAAGAGGGAGATCTCAATTCGATTGTATTTTGTTTGTTACCTCAGAACACCGTTCGCTTCTCTCACTCGATCAGATCATCATCATCGCTTCAGATCAAATGGGTTGTATGCTTATTTGAAAAATGGGAAAACCTCAGAAGGAAGCTTATTCCACATCTTATATGAGAAATATCACGCCTATTTTCATGCATTTATTTATTAACATGCACATCATCGGGTGGGTAGAATGCTTGTTTGCCTACTCATCATCAGGTGGGGTGAACGCCTGTTTGCCTACACATCATCAGGTGGGCTGAAAGCCTGTTTACCTACACATCATCAGGTGGGCTGAACGCCTGTTTGCCTACAAATCACCAGGTGGTGCTAATTACGGAAATGGTATCCATTTTGAAATCCAAGATGGCGGGCATTGATTTTTTTGAGAAAAGTGATATGGGTGTCGTTTTCGGAATATTTTGGGGTGCTGAATACGGAAATGGTATCCATTTTGAAATCCAAGATGGCGGGCATTGATTTTTTTGAGAAAAGTGATATGGGTGTCGTTTTCGGGATATTTTGGGGTGCTGAATACGGAAATGGTATACATTTTGAAATCCAAAATGGTGGACATTAATATTTTGAGAAAACTGATATGGGTGTCGTTTTCGGGATATTTTGGGGTGCTGATTACGGAAATGGTATCCATTTTGAAACCCAAGATGGCAAACATCGATTTTTTTAATAAAATGATATAAAGGGTGTCGTTTTCGAGATATTTTGGGATGTTGATTACGGATATGGTATCAATTTTGAAATCCAAGATGGCGGACATTGATTTTTTTGAGTAAAGGGATATATATGTCCTTTTCGGGATATTTTGGGATGCTGATTACGGAAATGGTATCCATTTTGAAATCCAAGATGGCGGACATTGGTTTTTTGAGAAAAGTGATATGGGTGTCGTTTTCGGGATATTTTGGGGTGCTGATTACGGAAATGGTATCCATTTTAAAATCCAAGATGGCGGATATTGATTTTTTTTAGTAAAGTGATATGGGTGTCCTTTTCGGGATATTTTGGGATGCTGATTACGGAAATGGTACCTATCCATTTTGAAGTTTTTGTTTATGAATCGATTGCTTTTAAAATCGATATCTGAGAGTCCTCCTCAGCCATTATAAGGATTATTCATATCACTTTACTAAAAAAAATCGATGTCCACCATCTTGGATTTCAAAATGGATACCATTTCCGTACTCAGCACCCAAAAATATCCCGAAAACGACACCCATATCACTTTTCTCAAAAAATCAATTTCCGCCATCTTGGATTTCAAAATGGATACTATTTCCGTAATCAGCACCCCAAAATATCCCGAAAACGACACCCATATCACTTTATTCAAAAAAAATCTATGTCCGCCATCTTGGATTTCAAAATGGATACTTTTTCCGTAATCAGCACCCCAAAATTTCCCGAAAACGACACCCATATCACTTTACTCAAAAAACTCGATGTCCGCCATCTTGAATTTCAAAATGGATACCATTTCCGTAATCAGCATCCCAAAATATCCCGAATATGACACCCATATCACTTTATTCAAAAAACTCGATGTCCGCCATCTTGGATTTCAAAATGGATACTTTTTCCGTAATCAGCACCCCAAAATTTCCCGAAAACGACACCCATATCACTTTATTCAAAAAACTCGATGTCCGCCATCTTGGATTTCAAAATGGATACCATTTCCGTAATCAGCACCCCAAAATATCCCGAATATGACACCCATATCACTTTATTCAAAAAACTCGATGTCCGCCATCTTGGATTTCAAAATGGATACTTTTTCCGTAATCAGCACCCCAAAATTTCCCGAAAACGACACCCATCCATATCACTTTACTCAAAAAACTCGATGTCCGCCATCTTGAATTTCAAAATGGATACCATTTCCGTAATCAGCACCCCAAAATATCCCGAATATGACACCCATATCACTTTATTCAAAAAACTCGATGTCCGCCATCTTGGATTTCAAAATGGATACTTTTTCCGTAATCAGCTTCCCAAAATTTCCCGAAAACGACACCCATATCACTTTACTCAAAAAAACAATGTCCGCCATCTTGGATTTCAAAATGGATACTTTTTCCGTAATCAGCACCCTAAAATTTCCCGAAAACGACACCCATATCACTTTACTCAAAAAAATTTATGTCCGCCATCTTAGATTTCAAAATGGATACCATTTCCGTAATCAGCACCCCAAAATATCCCGAATATGACACCCATATCACTTTATTCAAAAAACTCGATGTCCGCCATCTTGGATTTCAAAATGGATACCATTTCCGTACTCAGCACCCCAAAATTTCCCGAAAACGACACCCATATCACTTTACTCAAAAAAATCTATGTCCGCCATCTTGGATTTCAAAATGGATACTTTTTCCATAATCAGCACCCCAAAATTTCCCGAATACGACACCCATATCACTTTACTCAAAAAATCTATGTCCGCCATCTTGGATTTCAAAATGTATACCATTTCCGTAATCAGCACCCCAAAATATCCCGAAAACAACACCCATATCATTTTACTCGAAAAAGTAAAGTACGCTGTCCTGGATTCAAAAACGCAGTAGGGGAGATAAATATATTCTGACAGAGTCAAAATGTTCCTTCATTTCGGCAAAATTCATGTTTCGATTCGAAGGGCTCCAAATACTGGAGGTCGAATTCTGCTAATAGCGGAGATACGGCAAGGGGGTTACAATATCTCTGAGAGAAGAAGAGGGGGTTAATGCCCCCTCTGGAATTATAACTACTGTTAGGTATAAGTAGGTCAATAAAAAAAATTATATAGAGGGGTTGCAATATTTATTTTATTTTCTACAATCTTTTTATTACAATTCGTACAACAGTTCTACACACTTCACGTGGAGATAGGTACCTACCACATACCAACTTAGTAATTAGACTACCAATCTATGGTACTCATCCAATGAACGAACATGTCGAGAAAGATCAAATTCGCGTAGCGCAGCGCGTCGCGTATTTATAAATGCCTAAACTTGACGTCGTCAAATTTCAATATGGCCTCATAAAGTCCTAACCGAAATGCGTACCCGCGGGCACCTAGGTAGGTAAAAAACATTTTATGACTCATTTTAGATACTTACTTCAATATATTATTCATGTTTTTAGCAATTTCTTTTCTCCAATCCCTACCCTTTTTTTTGTACTGGTTATTTCCCATTTTACTTTACTTACTTATAATTTAATAATTTTACGTATCTACGTAGGTAGGCGTGCGAGCAAGCGACGCGGGTTCCCTGTTCGACTGCCGGAGTTAGACTGAATCTGAGCGGTTGCGACGTCTCACGCGCAATATTTGAGAATTTAATTTCTTAAAATGCAAAAAAAAACATTTTAATAAATCTAAAACATATGATGTACGTGTATTGCTAAGTTGAATTTATATACAAAGTTTCAATAGTATAGGTAAAGTATTGACTGACTTCTGTGGTTTCTTAGTAAGCTTCAGAGGGAAGTTTGGGATTTTTTTCTATCGAGAAAATTTTTAGTAATCGTGTTTTCACATCATATGATGTATCACAAATATTCTCAACTGTAATATATATTTTTTTCAAAATGATTGATTCAATACTTTTAATGATATGCGGGATCAAAAATGAGAGATTGGGGTACTATAAGCTCTTAACACGAGCTTTACGGTGAAGGAAAACATCGTGAGGAAACCCGCGGCTTAGTCAGCTCCGCACGTATTGACCTTGTCTTTCCTGTGGGTAAGGCCGACTAGGCTGAGAGGATGGTATAGGTGCTGGGCAACCTACTCCATCTAAACATTGTCCCAGGCACTACAGCGTCCCGTTAAGTGTAGGCATAGGTTGCCTCCTGACGCTGTATAAATCATCTTCAATAGATGTAAAGGTATCTAGGCATCTTCATTACAGCTTCACTATGCTGGGGATATACACATCTGGATTAGGCCCTCCCCTAGGTAGGTACTACTATTATTATAATAGTCGGTGTACCACGGCAATCCTTCAGCCTTTTGACAGGCGTCACAGCTCAGTCGGTATAGCTCTGCCTTCCGTGCTGTGGGTCGTGGGTTCGATCCCCACCAAGAACAAACATTTGTGTGTGGCAAACATAGATGTTTGTTCTATGTCTGGGTGTTACTATGTAATATAAGTATGTATTTACAAAAAAAAAGTATTTAAATATTCTATCAGCATCTAGTTCCCATATTACAAGCTTTGCTTAGTTTGGGACTAGAGGGCGTCGTGTGAAATGTCCATGAATATTTATTATTTATTTATTCTAAGTAGGTAGGTTAGCTACTTCGGAAAACGCTTGCCGGGTATCCGTGTCCCATTATTGCATGACTCCGTGCTGGTTCCCAGGTGATATTGCGCGTCAACATCAGCCCGACTGCCGAACGTTGTAGCGTCGACGCGCAGTGTATCTCGGATACGCTAGCGTTACGATACGTTCACGATTGTCAAATTTATTCGTGATCAAGGCACTGCTAATGAGTAGACAAGCCGTTTTACCACCAAGTTTAATGATAAGTCGCAACGCAACTACGTCCTTGAAATTATTAGAATCAACCATATACCTACTTTAGAATATTTATATTGATAAATATACCTATAGGTACCTACCTACCTTCTTCAGACATACCTATTCCATTATTTATAAGTAGGTAGGTAGTAAAACTAGAACAGGATAGCCTAGGAACAGAAGACCTACGCACCACCCGCAGAAAACTTATTTGTTCGTACCTAAATGGTTCGTAATGTATGGTACCTAATGTGTCAGTACATAACTAAACAAGTACCTATTGGGTGTGATATTTTAATAATATATAATTAAAAGTCTACCTACCTTTTATGTTTTATTTTATCAAGCTAAAAACAATTAAGATTTCATATAATATCATTGTATTTTTTTTGTTACAAACGCACTTGGCGGTAAGGCGTCAGGGTTTAAAATCGAAACATCTATTATTTTACTAGCTTGATACGACCAGAGCGCTGTTGCCGCTCTGCATCCAGACTGCAACGCGAGCGACTCGCTCTATCTCGCTCGTTCGACATTGCATACCACAAGTTGTCAACGTCGCGCGCGTTGTAACCGAATTTTGGTATACGCTTTGCAAAATTTAGAAATAGCGCCATCTGACGTTTATTTTCGTACTGCTTATAGTGTCAGCGCGCCAGAGGTTCAAGAAAATAAACACCGTTTTGATTTATTACCGATTCGATACACCCAGCGACATCTCACGCCTTTGAAGGTAATCCATTTTTGGGTTACGATATTTTCATGGTACTACCATCGATTAATGAATACACGGTACTACATAGGATTACACTAAAAAAGCTTAGGTATAATAATTACTTGAGCTCGTACCTATTTGTTATTGTCAAATAAACCCAATAGTTCAACTGCAGTAAGATACCTTTGGAACGCTCGCTCTGTAATTTTATTTTATTATAAGAATAAAGAATTTGAATACAAATGATATAACCTTACCTATATAGGTACTACCTACCAACCACTACAAAAAAATACAAGCTTTTTCCAAGAGGTTGGTATCTAGGTATCTTCATAAATTTACAACTTCACTATGCTGGGGATATACACATCTGGATTAGGCCCTCCCCTAGGTAGGTACTACTATTACTATAATAGTCGGTGTACCACGGCAATCCTTCAGCCTTCTAAGTAGGTAGGTTAGCTACTTCGGAAAACGCTTGCCGGGTATCCGTGCCGTGTCCCATTATTGCATGACTCTGTGCTGGTTCCCAGCGCTGGAGGTATTTGAGTTCTCTTTCTTTGTGGGACCTTAGGTTACCTAAATGATAAGTAACGTACCTAGTACCTACCTACCTACTTACTATTATTATTCCTCGAAATAAACGAAGAAAATTTTGAAAATCATACATTTGTTTCATTCTTATCATAGCAATCAAAGCAACTTAATAGTAGTGGGATGTATATAAATAAATAGCTAGGTACTTAGTTCTTGAGATATAAACATTATGATCATTCTAAGAGATTGGTATTAATTGTAATACATTTTATTGAAAATATTTTGGTGGTTCAGATTTTAGCAGTAGGGTTCTTTGTGAAAGAGCTCTTCTGAGGAAGTACTATCACCATGTCTATTTTTGCCGCCAAACAGTGGTGCTCCCATTGGTGTGTTCTGGAACAAAGGGTATGGGTGTAGGTGCAATTTGCAATTACGGGCACCTTTACGTCTCATAGTAGTGGATACAGTGCATTGCTTCACAGGGCACATTCTCAATGGACTTGTTTTGCAAGGTAATGCATTGTTCTTGAGAGGTAATGATTTAACAGTTGATGGGGCATCAGATTGTTTCATTACTTTTTCTCATAAAAAAGACATGCACAGATACTACATAGTGTGAATTAAAGGTATGAATATGATGAACACCTTTAATTGAAAAACTTAGCTCTGTAGGAACTGGACCAGCCTCAGACGACTGACTGCAGTCACATTATATGGCTTTATACAGAGAATATATAACTCACAGCCGCACTAGAGAGATGTCACTTAAACATGAGTAATACTTGTAGGTACTAATATTTTGTGGCATTACTTGAAATTAGTGGAGTCTCTGTTCATCATTGGTAAGAGATGTCAATAAAGGGTTAATTATCTTTTAACATACACACTCAAAGATGTGTGTTTGTTAAAAGATGATCAAACCAGAGTGTGATAGTCAGTTTCAAAATTGAATGTTCTTACCTTTTTTTTTCTGTACATTACTATACATTAAGTGCGGCTTGCACCAGAATCACTAAACGTGTTTAACAGCTAAATCGATTAAAATTTGACGTATTTGTATGACTTGACAACTCGCTAAATACTATTTAAGAGTTAAACGCGTTTAGCAATTCTGGTGCAAGCCGCCCTAAATATTGAACTATTTAATTATACTTACAAAGCAGAAATAATGATCGAACTGCCAAGAAGTTGAAGTGATTACATCAGTTTCTGCCTTTATAGTGAAATGTCTCTCACAAACATCTTTTTCATATAGACAAAATCACATTCCGTCTTACTGCTAATCTTCAATTATAACCCATGTCTTGAGTTGATCAGGTTACTTATTTAGATTCGACAAAATATGAAGTAAGCCCCTGAAAGAAAATAATAGTTAACTGTTTGTTATATTACATACTTTATTTTTAATACTATATGATGCTGTACATCATGAGGAACTATCTGTAACTTATAGGACACTGAAGTGTCTAGGAAATATTTTAGATGGAGTATGTATGCTTGACATCACCTATTCCCACAGCTTAGCCAGCCTAAGGTAACCAAAGGAAAAATAATGCTCAATGTGTACGGAGCTAACTAAACACCACAATGTTTTCCTTCACCATTTGAAAACACTGGTTTGTATAAGTAGTTTATTAAGTAGGTATTGAAAAAATAATACAGCAACTCTTTAAAAAGATTAGGTATGTAGGTATTATAATCAAGAATGTACTAGATAATAATATGTGACTAGGTTATAACAGTTACCTATAAATAAATAACTAGGTAAGGTACCTATTATGGATATAGGTCTATACACGAAAATATAATACATTATATAGTAGTTGCTGGGTGCAATGGTCATATATAAATTATGAATATTGCCCACTAGGATCTAATATGAACATGGTTTGAACTTACATGGGATTGTACATCTACACGGAAGGCACAGTGTCTCAGCACCAATTCTTCTAAACACTATATCCATTTTTACCAATAATAGGTGGCCACGTCCACGGCATTCCTTGAGCAGATCATGAGGTAGGTAACACAATGAGTGGTACGATGGACACGCGAGCACGCAAGACATGGACGGCATGTGGGCACTGCTTGTCACTTTCAGATCAAACCACGTCTACCTAAGTTACTCTTGCAGAGGTTGATTTGTGTTCGCTGGCGGCTAGGGCTCTTCTAAACTGGCCAGGGTAGTTATAGTTAGTGACCAGGGGGTAGCTTCTCTATGCAGTCCAGGGTGTATTTGGCTGTTCATAGAGCGAGTAGATCACCAATGTCGTTAGAGGATGCTGTAGTAACATCAAGCTAGGTTTTTCACCTTTCTAAAACGCTCTGGATGTTGTATTGCAACAGCATTCGAGGAAGTAATTTTTCTGTAGGTATGGATTACCTATGGATTTTTCCAAGTAGCATGCAGCTTTTCATTGGACTTATAAAGGAGTTAAAATTAAATTAGGTAAACTACAAATACACTGAAGTTGAATGTTGATCATGCAATAGCAGTGACAATAAAATGATTACAAAGATCATCAAGGTTGAAAATTTCTACTTGAAATTCACTGATTTACCAATCCAAGGTTGCGCAATGTTTGATTCACAGATTATAGAATTTTAATAAAAAACATGAATGTTCAAATTCTATTGGGTGTAAATGCGGCCTAGGTGATGACGTAATTTGGCATCGAATTCCAAGGTTGTACATTCCATGGCTGTGCTTTCCAAGCACGTGCTGCTATTTCACAGCCATGGAAAGCACAGCCTTGGAATGTACAGCCTGGGAATTCGATGCCATTTGGCAGCCAATTCCATGGTTGTGTATTCCCACCCTGTGCAAAACATTGTACGGCCTGGAAAGCACAGCCCGGGATTGCACAGCCATGGAATTGGCGACCACTATGTACATGAATTCCAAGGCTGTACATTCCAAGGCTGTGCTTTCCATGGTTGTGTAATCATGGCACCCAAAATTTATACCAATCTAATGCATCATTTGATTTTCTTTGCTCTCTGTGTATTTTAATTATATTGTAATTAAAATACTGTTAGCAATTATATTGAAAAACGTCGTGATACCTACTGTACAAACTCACAGGACAGACCATACAAAGTCATCGCTGATGTTATGTGGAGAGCCACACTACCTTATGTTACCTACCTACATACCTAATGTAAATAAAATACCTACTTTTCTTTCTTTCAACGCGAAGGCGTTGGTCGCGTAAGCAGTCAAACAAATAAAACAAAAAATAGTTTTGCGATACTTATTATACTTTAACAATCTAGAAATCCGTAGTTATAACAAAAAGACAGAATCCTCTACATATCTACCTAATAGGTCATAGAGCTACTTTAGTAGGTACCACTGAAATTACATAACAATAAATAATTGCTTGAAAGACAAAATTATTTAAAAATTAGCGTTCATAGAACTGTGAATGTAAGTCAAAAGTAGCAGAATGTAGATAAGTAGTGTTACGTCATTTTCATAGCACGTTTTGGCGTAGTTGTACGTTTGGTTAGGTACCTAGACAATTGAGATTTGGTTGTCGCCAACAGATTCTTGACTTGATTGTTGTGCTGCGTAACCGTTGGCGTTCGAAGAGTCGTCTCGAACCGCTTCTTGGTTTCTCGCTGCTGCTGCTGCTTGCTGTTGGGACATTGCTGCTCTACGCATGCTTCCGCTGTTGGAGCTGGAATTAAACTCTGAGGAGTCAGATGCTGATGATGATGATTGCGATGTTGATGATTTGTTGGATGATGAACGAGCGGCATTTTGTCGAGCTGACCGTGACATGGCTTCCCGTTGCATGGCTTCCCGTTCTATGGCTGCCCGTTCTATGGCTTCCCGGTTCTGTGCTGACCTGTCGTAATTGACTCCTCTGCTGGAGCCGGGATAGTTCCTGAGGTTTACGAAGCCCAAGCCCGAGCCGTATCCTTCGTAAAATAAGCTGTTTCCACTCCTTGCGAATGCTGTATTTGCACCGTATGCATTTGCATCGTATGCATTTGTATTGTACATGTCTGCACTAAAGTCAGATATGCTACTAGATTCCTCGTGCGATTCAGCAGACACCGCGTTAGACTGAGATTCTGATTTCTGGCTGGATGATGAGCTTTGGGATATATGTTCCGATTGGTCAAACATCTCGCTTCCAGCGGAGACGATGTTGCTGGACTCATTAGCCGTTCCTTGTTCGACATTCTGTTCTTCTTCGGCTGTTTTGAATTCTGACGTCTCTGTATCGTCCGCCGATTCATATTCGGCATCTTCGCTTAAGAAGGGTAATACATTATTTTCTAGGTTGTCTATAGATCCGGTGTCAGTGTAGCTGGTGTAAGACTCATCACTACTGGCCTCATCAATACTGCCCTCATCACTACTGACCTCATCACTACTGGCCTCATCAATACTGCCCTCATCACTACTGACCTCAGCACTACTGGCCTCATCAATACTGCCCTCATCACTACTAGTACTACTCTCACTACTCGTGTCGCTATTCTCTAACAGAACCTTACTATCGGTGTCCAAGTTGCCCGCAACCACGTTGTCTTGGGATGCGCTATCTGCTGAAGGAACATTCAATTTTATTAGTACGTACCTATACCTAGTAGGTAGAGGTTAGTGTACCGGATGTAATGAGACTATTGCCGAAAACATCGATGTAAGTAGATACTCTACTCACCCATGAAAATAGTAGCGTGAAAAAAAAACCGCCGTTCCATACATTTTTAACAAGTATTTGGGTTAGTATTGGATTTTGTATGGAACAGCAGACATGTTTTCGCGATAGCTTGGATGGTTCTTTCAGAAAGTGGTTTATTGATGGGTACTTTAACCCCCCGAAGATTTCAGAAGTGGCCCTATTACACCCTGTACAGGTAGGTCAATTCAAGCATTTCGAATAGGCATCTGGTCTTGGAAGGGTCTTGGTCAAAAATGGGGGTAGAGTCTTACAGTAGGTACCTATCTACTATCAGTAGGTACTAAGTATCGGGCAGACTTTTCACAGGAAATGGGAAGAAAGCATATTATACCTTAGATAACTATATTAATGACAAAACTGCATGGCCCGATGTCGCTCCACCCATCGACAGCTAACTACTCGACTTGCAATGTCAGTGCTATTCTTGTGTTCTATGTATATTTCTCTGTAAAAGGGATAAAAAAAAACAAAAAAACGCTAGTAACCAGGCCGTAGTTTCTTGCCCGTTCTTCTAGGCTCTGGTCGCGTGGAACTGGCACCTAGAATCACCTAGTTATATAAGACGATTCTAAATGATCCTTGTGATTTTATTGAATAAAGAAATTTTGACTTTGACTTTGAATGGGTTGGTCAAAGAGTGTGATGGTCCAAGGCGTTTTGTGACGTCGAGAAAGTACATTGCTGCATTCTTCATCGGGTTCACCTCGATATGCCACTTACGGAACCATTCACCTAGGGAGTTGAGGCGCAGTACTTAACTATAAACGAGTTGGCGAGTAGCGAGAAGCGAGTGTGTACTGTGTAGTTCCGATTTTGTCGCTGGGCAGTAAGCGAGTGTGAGAATGCGATAGGCAATTACTCTGCTCTGCTGCACTGTGCAGAAATTACCTACCGACCGCTACTTGACCTCTCGTCTCGGCGAGTTTTGACCGCCAAAGCGAGCTAGCATCTCTGAGCGAGTATTATCTTTGATAGGTCTTGTCGCCCAGCGACAAAAAAGGGGAGCGAGTGCTCGCCGCCAGTGTCAGCGATCAGAAAATAGCCGATAGTCGTTTTCTCACCGGGGGCGGAAGAACAACTGCCTTGATCTCTGTCGTCAAGACGACAAGCTCTACAAAGTTAGGACTGACCAAAACTAGTAACTAGATATCTTATCTACTTACACACGATCACACAATTGCCTTTTTATCTAAGTGATGTTGAACAATAAGAAGTTTTAGAGAACTCATCAAGTTTCAATGCTGAATTACGAGACTAAGTAAGTACTGTGGTAAGTAGGTGTACTTAGATACTTACCAACATTATCTAGTGTGGCGGTGTTAATCGGTGATGCACTTGCGTTTAATGCCAGCTGGAAGAGGGTAACATATACATTAAGTACCTACTTACTTACATAGATAAATGCAGCTTTGCACAACGCCTAAGGCTGAATGTTAGTGCTCGGAGCGCGGAGCACAAGGCTCACTTGAGGATTGCTGCTTCGCGGCAAGTTCGCGGCAAAATAAACTGTGGTAGGTAGGTAGTAAGTCTCCGACGTAACTCTTTCACAAAGAACTCTCCATAAAACCTACTGACTAGGTAAGTAGATATACCTAGATGAGTAGGTACTAACATCTAGGCAAGTCAATACTCAATACTCAATAGGTACCTACTCAATACTTTATTGCGTTCATGTTGTACAAAAGGGTCTTAAATGTATTTATGCTACCAACATCAGCCCAGTTAGGGCACGACAATTTAAAAATGGTCACTAGGTATTTTAACCATATTACTAACATAATTATTATGTACCTACCTACCACAGTCTAGGTACAGACTCTTAGATTACATTAGAAAATTCTTTGTGGCACATAAAACTGGTACAGAGGCGAGCTTAATGCTATTTAGCATTTTCTTTCAACCGACCTTTGTGTAGTGTGGAGAAAAAGGTAGTGCTAATATGAGAAACGTGCTAAGAAAAAACGCCTCGGTGTAATGAGGTGTAATGTCAAGTTTCTCAAAGAAGTATCCGCTCGGTACACGCACAGATAATTATAATGTACACGGAAACTGTAGACGCGTACGAAGTCGCGGGTAACTGCTAGTTATTTATAAAAATTGGCTCTTCCCAATGGCAAACTATGAATAGGTAAATGTATGCTTGAGATGGTTTCAGAGCTGAGCTGAGACTCTTCAACCAGGCTAAGGGACTTACCAAGGCAGCAATGAGAAAGATGGCCAACTTCATGTTGCTTCTAGAAGCAGGACGGTACTGGATGATGATGGATGAAGCCTTCTCCTTTTATACCCAGTCAAGTTTACACACAGGTGCAGTCAGACCAGCTTGCATTCATTACGTTGCCAATTGAACATCTGTGTCATCACAAATACAGACGAAAATAATAAAATTTACGATATTTAAATAGTTCAATTCTTCATATTTCTAGGTCTTCCTTAAAAAAACCTACTTACTTAGTGCTGCTAGTAAGTAGCTATTCAATGCTCAATACCTACATTACCTACTCAATTCACACAGTTGTTACATTGTAGGTAGGTATAACACATGAACCCTGTTCAGCAGGGGTATTCCAATCTCAGTTGAACTGCAAAGTTTTAAATCATGGTCAGCCCCCGTATGCCAATCTTTTGCTGTCAAGTTATATTTCACTGCCCAGTGTAATTTCTTCAGGTCACGTGGTACAATTTTGTACCACGTGATCATTCTTTTTAAACACTTGACAGCAAAATATGCGCGAAAACAAATTAAATGACATCATAATGTCACTATTTAGTCACAGAATAACTAAGAGTTAGTTAACAAATTTCTTAGTAATAATAGGTCTAGGTACTATGTGACGGAAGTTGGTATGTGACTTATAGCTTAGTATTGTGGTATTATTTTGAGATAAGAAGAAAAAGAATCTCTATTGCAATATAGGTATGAGTATTGAAAGAAACTTTAATATCATTTATATAGAGTTGAAAGTTGTATAACTAATTCCTGTCTATCACTCCCGATCTATGGTTCCTCCTCCAGCCACGCCTACCACCAGGGATGAAACCGTTCAGTACCATTCCGCGGGAACTCGGGATACACGTCAGTCAAATGACAATCCGTCAAAACGAAAAATAAATCGATTGTTAGTCAATAACCTTTATTTAATTTGAGAAAATTTTAAACATTGTAGTACTTACATGTAATTTGAAAAAAAAAGTAACATTGTAAAATAATTGATTTAAAAGTAAAAAAATATGTAAATCGATATATAAAAATAGTGATGAAGTTATTAATCTGATAATCTACGAGGATCGGAATAAGGTAATGAAAAATTATATTTAGATATTTTATATTTCGTCATTAGAAAGGTTGTTAAAAATAGTATTATACTTAGTTAAAACCTGTTTCAATTTCTTTTTGGTAAATCGCGAGATCTCAGTTCGGGGCGAACTATTCAGTATTTGAGCAACAACACTACTTATTGAAAAAAGTTTTCAGTAATAAATATAGAGTTCTGAAAAATATCTCACATTCGAAAACTGTTCAATTTTCTGGTCAGAATCATCCTGTGTAACATACTAGTTCCGAGACACCCTGTATAAGTCCGTAGTTGCTTACAAACACATTTTCATAGATAATTTATAAGCTTAAAAAACTAGAAAAACCGACTGCAATTCGACTATCGGCTTCATCATCATGTGATGATGATGATGATGGCAGTCCATGTGCATTGGGAATGTTCTAGTGACCGTAAACATCACTAAAAGTCACAGAAAAGCAAAATACACAATTTCGTGCACGTGGATGGCATATTTTTTCAATTATTTTTATTTGCCAAAATAATGAACCGATTTTGATGAAAATTGAATGGGGCCAACCTGGAAGTACATCCTTTCAGATAAAACAAGAATTTTTCTAACAGGTTCATAAACGACGGAGTTATGAGGTGACAAACATAACAAAAACCTCCTTTTTTGGAGTGGGTTAGATAAGAACTATCAATAAATCTATGCCTAGGTGGTGAAGCATAATGCTGGCCAGCAGGGGTATTCCAATCTCAGTTGAACTGCAAAGTTTTAAATCATGGTCAGTTCATATTAACTCATAGTTATTCTGTGACTAAATAGTGACATTATGATGTCATTTAATTTGTTTTCGTGCATATTTTGCTGTCAAGTGTCTAAAAAGAATGATCACGTGGTACAAAATTGTACCACGTGACCTGAAGAAATTACACTGGGCAGTGAAATATAACTTGACAGCAAAAGATTGGAATACGGGGGCTGGAGCCAATTTGTTGCACACATTACTATTTTGTGCTTTCTTTCTTTCTTTTTAATTGCTTTTTACGTGTGAAGTAACAAATAAACGTATGTCTATGTCTATGCATGAATATTGAATATTGAGCATTGTTTCAGGATACAAGTCCAAACAACGTTAGATCGACACGTGGTGACCACATTTTGAGTTCAACATTATACGTGATGTTTAGATTATTGACAATGTAGCAAAAATCACCACAATCTTAGCAGAGACTAATGTAATCCCTGTTATTAATTAGGTAAGTTTTTTTAAGACCTCTAGGTATAAAAAGATTTTTTGATAAAAGGTACCTACCTAATTCATTACCTATATTATGTGCTAATACAGAACGCAAGGATAAAAAATTCTTTCCAGTTTTTTTAACTAGTAATCAACTTGAAATTGTAATATTTGTGGATTTCCCAAATTCAACCAAAGTTTTTGAACGTGGCAAAAGCTGCTGAGTAATGTTAACGGAAATTAAAAACTCTTGTTGCCATTTTTTACAAGATACATTTATTTGCCAAAATAAGTGTTACAATTTGGTCTTATGCTAAAGTCAGAGGCACTTTAAAACTTATTCACCCTTTTCAGGTATCGCAAAAATGTTATATTTTAACATTTTTGCCCACACCATTTTAACAATAGGTAGGTAGGTAGGTAGGTATTCGTAAAATCTACAATGTATAACAGTCGCTGATAAGTATCCTACTTATTGTACACTCAGAAATAAATATACCTACATACTTACAAGAAATTAAAAACTAACTTAATATAGTACAATGGGCGGCCTTATCGCTGATTTGATTCGGGAACATGGTTTTTTTTACAGAGTTTTTTTTTCAGATTGCTAGATGTCAAGCTACGGCAGCATGTCGCCTTCGGACGAAGGTTTTGACAGATACGAGCCACCTTTCTACTGTCAACCGAACCACCAAGGTAGAACCATCAAGAGAGAGATTCGAGTTTTGTCATGCATTTGTAAAAGTAATACAGCACATTTATTTTAATTGTTTTTCTTGGTGATAAAGTGAGTATTGTTCTTTAATTTTGGTGGAATTTTAACCAATAATACTTGCAGTCATAGCGTAAAATGTGAGCCATTGGAATAAATGTGTATTATGTGTTTTTATGTTTTTAAAAAAAAACTATATAAGTATTCTATCAGCATCTAGTTCCCATATTACAAGCTTTGCTTAGTTTGGGACTAGAGGGCGTCATGTAAAATGTCCGTGAATATTTATTTTATTTATTTTTTTATTTATTATATGATGGAATTCGTTTCCAAGTTTTGAAGGGAAAATTCACCATTTTGTCTTCAAAACAAATGACTTGACGGTATGACGTATGACTCGACTTGACTAAACTTTATTCAAATAATTCACTTGACACTGGCAAAATTGTCTAGATAGACAGAAGCCATAAAAAAAGGGTTGTTTAAATCCGTGGTTGTTTTAGGCAGCCCCATGGATGGGGGGGTGTACTGGCCGGCAGGAAACGGAGAAGTACACGAGTTTGAAAGCCAGGAGATATACCACGACACCACACACTACATAGGAAGGACTTACGGTATGTCTCTTAGTCCCAATACTCTCAATACTCAATACTTTATTGCATTCATGTTGTACAAAAGGGTCTTAAATGTATCTACGAACATGAGCCCAGTTAGGGCACGACAATTTAAAAATGGTCACTAGGTATTTTAACCATATTACTAACATAATTATTAAATAACATTTTTATATTCTTTAGGTATCTACTCAATATTCTAATTTACATACTTATTAATATTGCACTTTAAAATAAAACTAAAAATTACAAAGTTGCTTATTACTATTTATCAATTAAATTCTTGCAGGCAATAGAAACTGTTTTGAATGAGGAATTTTTTTAAGAGAGTTTTAAATCGATTTGGATTAGCTTAATTTTTTAAATCTGTAGGGTTTCTGTTATAAATTTTTACAGACATAGCATGTGGACCGGAGTGAAAGAGTTGTAGTTTTGAGGAAGTTTTTAGTCCTAATCTTGCATTCTTTTTAGAGTTCCGAATTCCGATCCAGTTTTTGAAAAACGTGTGTTCAAATCATCCAACATCTAATTTTTTTTATATAACCAAATGATAGACATACTGCCGTCCGCTAACTAAAACGTAGCTATCTGACAAAACAACTTTTTGAGATAGTGCTAAAAAACGCGGAGAAAATTAAAAATGGATGCCACTTCGTAACTCTTTGACGTATAGTAGATTTACTTTTTTTGGAAGATTATTGATGCCCTCAAGCCTTAATTGAGTACTACCTAATAGCTTTACTCACTTAACGACTAGGTATTTAAAGTCCACTGAGACCGTGCCATGTGATGATACGATAGGTTTTGATATTTTGAGGCTCAAACAATGGTTCGAACTTTGACCCCCTAGAAAGAGTGATATAATCGTCATTAAATAATCATATTACGAACAATATGAATTACAAGCCAAAGCTTTTATCTGACGATGAAATAACTTTTAAAAGGGGTCTAATCAAATTATGGTTGCCCCTAAATCACACGAGGAAAATAAGTAATGATAGGTATAAGTACCTAAGTCAATATTGTGATCATTTTGACAATCGGACGGCAATTTTTGGGTAACGTAGTGTTATTATTGTTGGCTACTATACTAGCATCCGCCCGCGACTTCCTCCGCGTCCAATTCATCCTCTGCCCTGTAGATTTTGCAGGGCTAGATGCCGAATTGAGAACCTCCTCCTTATTTTGAAATCGGTTTAAAACACTCCACAATCTTGCCGCGACTTGGCGAATGACTCGACTATAGGGTTTTTTTTATATAATATAGAATGTCCTTTGGCCACAATCTCACCTGATGGTAAGTGACGATGAGGCCGACGATGGAGCAGGACAATCAATGAAGACACCTATTCACTCTTGCCTTGAAAAGACCCAGATTATATTTCTCAGGAAAGACAGAAGACGGCAACGCATTCCATTCCTTGGCAGTTCGCATAATGAATGTAGATCCAAAACGTTTGGTGCGATTGGGTGGAATGTTTACCAAGTATGGATGGTATTGTGCCGTGCGTCTACTTGTCCTGTGGTGAAAAGGGGATGGTGGTATCAGGTCATGCAGTTCCTGAGCACATTCCCCGAAATGTATCCTATAAAAGATCGATAGGCATGCAACTTTGCGGCGGTGTTCAAGACTCTGGATTTTTGTCTTCGCCATGTATTGCTCTCCTATTAACCTAAGGTATAGGTTAGGTACCTAAGTATTTCAAATAGTTAACTTGAAACTGGCAAATTGTCTTTTGATATTATAGACTTATCCTCCAAGGACAAAGGTCATTATATATAAGAGAAAAAAAAACGAAGACGAGAGAATCTAGGACCTAGATGACGCCAAATATAAAAGCTTATTTTAAAAATAGGGTAGATAACTACATAACATCCTTCAGTTCTTAGCAGCTGCAGGATTTAGTGGTGAACTATGAACGCCCCAAATAGGGGTGGTACTTACACAAGTGGCGATCACAATAGGCCAGAAGGCCGCAGTGATATCATAGCCGCAAAAAGCTAATAAAAAAAAATACTTAACATCAATTGAAATTATAAATAAGTAATGAAAATGAATAAATTGATTTCTAACTAGTCAATTAATTTACAAAAATACAGTAATTATTTATAAAACTGCAATCAAATTAATCAAACCTAACACTCGTCCATTCTCATGCACGCATCAAGTGAACACTAAAATCTAACACTAGGCCTGTCTTTTACTCCATAGTTCCATATCACTATAAGCATCAAATTCAATTTCATTTTTTAAATAAAAACATATTTACTATTCCAAGACCTTGATGCAATTTAATTACTGTATTGTTTTTCTGAAAATTTCTGAAATTTTACATAATCGGCCATTAATAAATGGGTGCACCTGTTCAAACAGTGGAAATTGCTCGCAGAAGACTAGGTACTACTTACATTAATTACACTAGGTAGGTACCTAACCTACCTACCTACCTAGTAGGTACCTATTTACAATACAATACAATACAAAATATTTATTTGCAACAACAACACAAAAGACACATACAATAAAAAACAAAACTATAATTAAAACACGTTTTTTAAAAATTAAGTACAAAATTATACAAGAACAATGTTGCAAAAAGGTCCCAGGTCAGCATGTGCAGACGTTAAACCTATACCTAATTACCTACTAACATAATTATGCGCTATAGATCTGTTGGTAAAATCTATCATTTATGTAACTTACATAATAAACCTCCCATTAAATTAATAAACTGGACAAGGCGCAAGTTTCATTTGCGCATGCTAGTGTTCCGACTCCATCCTAAAAAAAAAATGTAAGTAGCAAGAGCTCCCATTTGTAGGATTTTTTATGACGATACGGTTCAGGATAGGTTGGACAGAAATAATTGTGGTTTTTATTTAATTTCTCGAATTCAGTTAACTTTTAGAAGTTGCCTATAGTTTTTCTTTCATGAGACCATTATGGTACAGGTTTTCTGAAAAAATCACCCATTTTTACCGGGTACTTTACGAGAAACCCGTCTGGAATGAAATATTTCACACTAAATAGTTTTTTTCTTCAACCAAGTTTTTTTAATAAAAAATCTAAATATGAGGTTCTTTTAGTTCATTAGATACCCCACTAAATGGGGTAGAAAAATATTTTTGTTTTCATATCCCGTTTGACCCCCCTTAATAGTCCCTAATTTTCAGAATATTTTTTCTGCATAAAAACCCTCATATTGGGTTGTAATAAACTATTACTATTCCAAATTTCAACTCTCTAGCTTCTACGGTTCAGCTCTGGTGGCGTGTGACAGTCAGACGGACACCGGAGTGAGGCCATAAATGTTCCGTTTTTCCAAAACTAAATCGAAACACTAAAAAGAAGGTTATTCACATTACAAACAGCATGTTTTTGATTCACCTCAAATCAGTTAAAGCACATGGATTTTACAAATTCCGATGGTATGATGACCCTGCGATGAATTGTATACTACTTATATTATAAAAGAAAGTTTAAAGATGTTTGTGTTTCAATCACGCTGTAACTACTGGTCCGATTTGGATGAATCTTGGAATATATTGTGACAGGCATCACAGCTCAGTCGGTAATAGCTCTGCCTGCCGTGCTGTGGGTCGTGGGTTCGATCCCCACTAAGAACAAACATTTGTGTGTGCCATACATAGATGTTTGTTCTATGTCTGGGTATTACTATGTATTTATGTATTTACAAAAAAAAAGTATATAAGTATTCTATCTAGTTACCATACCATGTATACCATTACCATGCATCTAGTTACCATATTACAAGCTTTGCTTAGTTTAGGACTAGAGGGCGTCGTGTGAAATGTCCATGAATATTTATTTTTTTATATTTTAATAATAATATTATGTAGTTCGTAACCTTTTTTATCCCGGAAAATCAACAGGATCGAACGGAAAGCTGTCGACGTCGTGGTCGGAAGCTTTTAGTTTTTAACCCCCGACGCAAAAATGACGGGTGTTATAAGTTTGACGTGGCTGTATGTCTGTGTGTGTGTCTGTCTAAGGCAACGTAGCCCCCGAACGGATGAACCGATATTGATTTTGTTTTTTTGTTTGAAAGGTGAATAAGTCGGGTGTGTTCTTAGCTATGTTTCATGAAAATTGGTCCAAGATCCGGGGGTTTTTTAAATTTTTAATTTAATTACTTATGTTCAGGATACGATGAGATGCAGATAGCTCGTAACGAGCCATACGATGGCTACCACCATGCTGTTCATCATCCATACGCACAGAACAGTGGAGGTGAGTCTACAGTCTCTAAAGCCTGATTCCACCGATTGCGAGAAAGTTGTTTGACATTGCTATCGATTCTGTTGTCGCATTTTTCTAAACTAACCTAATTTGACAGCACTAAAAATGTTGCCGTCCCTTTCTCATAAACTGAAACGACAAAGACAGCTATAATTTTAGCGCTGTCAAATTAGGTTAGTTTAGAAAAATGCAACAACAGAATCGATAGCATTACCCCTCGCTTTCTCGAATTCAGTTAACTTTTAAAAGTTGCTTATAGTTTTCCTTTTATTGTTTTTATTTTACGGCGTCAGCATCATCTCAATACTCAATACATTGCTTTCACATGGTAATATAGTTGTTACATTGTAGGTAGACTACGGCATCACATCGAGCCTGCCCCCGTATTCCAACCTTTTGCTGTCAAGTTATATTTCACTGCCCAGTGTAATTTCTTCAGGTCACGTGGTACAATTTTGTACCACGTGATCATTCTTTTTAGACACTTGACAGCAAAATATGCGCGAAAACAAATTAAATGACATCATAATGTCACTATTTAGTCACAGAATAACTATGAGTTAGTATGAACTGACCATGATTTAAAACTTTGCAGTTCAACTGAGATTGGAATACCCCTGCAGTATTGCAACAGGAAAGTAGGCGAAAAGTTTACGACGTTTAGATGTTTGTGTTTCAATCACGCTGAAACTATTGCACCAATTTGGGCGAAACTGGAATTTTGAAACTGGATTAACACATAGGCTACATTTAACTCGAATAATTAACAGGTTCTACAGAATAAAATGAACGAACGGGATTAGCAGCGCCAATTGACACGAGGACTTCTTCTCAGTTGCTACAGAGGGTCTAATAAAAGTTTTGGTATAGCTGGCTAACGACGATCGTCTGATGCGAGTACGGGTTTGGTGTAATGTCAAGCTTTTCAAAGAATCAGTTCAGTCCACGCACAGATAATATAATACACAGATAACATAATGTACACGGAAACGGTACTCGCCTACGAAGTTGCGGGCAACTGTTAAGTTTATAATATTGATGGGAGATGGGATGTGAGATGGGATTTTGCCATAAGGACCAACGCACATCTATCGACAAAACTGTTTTGTCGCGCACTTAGTGACATGAAAATAAATTTTCTGTTATAACGAAAACAGCATATGACGAGGAAGCACTCGTCATATGCTGTTTTCGTTATAACGAAACTCACATCAATTGACACGACAGATTTACACGATTAAAAAAGCACAGTTCATTCTCTAAGTATGTGCGTATAAAGCAATGTTTAATAGGTAGGTACTAAACAATGCTATAATAGATACAGGTAAACATAATATTATGCATGCGTCGTGTCAATTGATGTGAATTTCGTTATAACGAAAACAGCATATGACGAGGAAGCATTCGTCATATACGGTTTTCGTTATAACAGAAAATTAATTTTCACGTCACTAAGTACGCGATAAAACAGTTTTGTCGATAGATGTGCGTTGGCCCCTCAATAGGAATTGTTGCCTCAGGCCTCGACTGTGACCTTCAAAGTCTGCCTCTCCGCTACGACCGGCCCGGCACTTCGTTCGTGCGTGTTGTCAAACGTCGCACCACTGCCAACAAGAAGGAAAGACGAAGAACGCAAAGTATTAACACTGCATTCTCAGACCTCAGGGAATGCATCCCGAATGTACCACCTGATACCAAACTTAGTAAGGTAAGCTTCGCGGTAAGGCTGCAAATGTTTTTAAACCCCGACGCAAAAACGACAGGGTTTTATAAGTTTGACATGTCTGTGTGTCTGTCTGAGGCAACGTAGCTCCCGAACGGATGAACAGATTTTGTTTTTTGTTTTTTTTTTGTTTGAAAGGTGAATAAGTCGGGAGTGTTCTTAGCTATGTTTGATGAAAATCGGTCCAAGATTCGGGGGTTTTTTTTAATTTAATTACTTGTTTTTAAACAACGTTTAAAACGGTAGTAGAGCTTCTTTTGAAAGAGCTCGTCCGGGGAAGTACTACCACTTATTTCTGTGCACAGTGATGCTCGCATTGCTGTGTTCCCGGTTTGAAGGGTATGGATGCCGGTGATATTACACGCAAGTTACACGCTAATGTTGGCAACGCGATATTCAGTCAGTTTATCCACAGATAATATAAACTATAACTAGTAGTCTATTTAGTTTTATCAAATTCAGGTCATTTTGACTTACGTTGCACACGAACTGAGTTGAGTCAACCCAATCTGTGACTCGATTCAATAAACAGTTCAACTCAAAAATGTCAAGTTAGAAACACAGATTATAGAAAAGTACAGATGTACTGTATAGCCATTTTTGTGTCACAGTAAGAAGTGCACCATGATGGAGTACTTTGTGTCATTCAGTCTCTGGCCATTGACACCTCCAATGCCAAACATATTTTTATACAATTCTGCCGGTGTGTGTGGTTCCCACTTGCAAAAATTGGCCTGGGTCTAAAAACAAAGTAGATGGGATAACATACATCACATTTGGGTCTCTATTTGATAAGGAATCGTCTTGGAATCATCAATTTAAAGAAAAATTACCATCAATTCAATAATGTTGCAAACAACACCAACATTTTTTTCCCAACAAAATTTATATTAATCTTTATGACTACACATCATTAGGCATAGGTATTTTTAATCATAGAGCGCTAAATTTGTTATTTTGAAAAAATATTTGTGTAATTTTAGGATTCTTGATGACATACTCAGACGAGAACAATGGACAAAAATCATTCAAAAAACACGTCCTGAGTCTTTCCTTAATTCTATTAAAATTTATGAATATCTATTTCAGTACCTCCTACTTAGGTACCTAAGCAGCATTTACAAAAAAAAATACCCCAAAAATTGGGAAATAGTTTTGTAGGTGCAACATTGGGCTGCGCGAACATCATGCGCACGGGAACATTTTTATAGCATTTTGGTGACAAAATCCTTCATACAAATTATGTCAAATGCGGCTTCTACTATATTCTAAGGTTAGAAATAATTCAACTCGTCATGTCATTTCTGTTATTTTAAGACTGACCAAATAACGCGTAGTGTAACATCTCTTATACTTATATGAACAATTTAAAATAAATTAATTAATCATAGATCCTTAGTCATGCTAAACTGAGCTAAACACAATAAACACGGTAATTTTATAACTTTTCTAGTAAGTTCTAGTTTAGTTTAAACAAACTAAAATCTTATATTTTTTAACCTTACGTTTATACAGGGTGTATTAATAACATTCCCGAAAACTTTGGGGTAAAATACCCATCAATATGAAAAACTTCTCCTATAGAACCGTCAATATTAGCGCGAAATATGTTGTTTCATACAAAACGCAATAGGTATTACATAGTACAAGCTTTGCTTAATTTGGTACTATAGGGCGTTGTGCGACATGTCCATGAATATTTATTTAAATTGTATATTGATTTATTTCGCGCTGACTGACGGTTCAATATGAAAAGTTTTTCATATTGATGAATACTTTAAACCACTCGAAGTTTTCGGAAGTATCATATTACCCTGTGTTAAATCGTTTTGGTATAGCACGGTTTTACATTATCCGTCTCACTCTAATTTTCCCGCCCCTCAGATGGTGCGAAAGAGATCGCAAGACATCAACACTGCGTTCAGTACCCTGAGGCGGCAGATCCCTCATGTCCTGCCTGACACTAAGATGACTAAGGTTTATATGATTTTTTTATTTATTTTATTAATTTCAATCGTATTTTACGTAGCTTTTTAAATAGTCGTTAGTATTCTGATAAATACCATAGATTTAAGTGTATTCTTATGTAAATTATCTGTCACTAATGTCAATCTAAACAAAACGAGATGGCATTATTTTAAGATTTAATCACCATTGATAAAGTTGGAGGCGATTTTCAATTAGGTCAACCCGAACCCGTCAGGGGCGATATCTGGGCTTTTTGTCCAAAGATCCCCGACAAATCCAGTAATGCCCTTCACAGGGGAACACGCAGGGCATATTTGGAATAAGCCATAAAAATCAGCTTCACAAACTTTTTCACGTTGATTGATGAACTAATAGATAGATAGATAGATAAAAACTTTATTGCACACACAGAAAAAGAAATTACAGAAAGAGATAAACATAAAAATAGAGAGTACAATGGGCGGCCTTATCGCTAAAAGCGATCTATTCCAGACAACCTTTGGATGGACAGGAATGACGAAAAATATTGAACGGCGGTGTGCAAAACTAATATTTTTTGTTGTAGATCAAAACGCTCCGCCTAGCCACATCCTATATTTCCTACCTCCTGAAGGTGCTGGAGACGGATGGCGAGCCAGCTGGTGGCTTCAGAGCTGACCTCCATCACACCCCGAGCCGACGGAGGAATCTTGACAATCAGGTAGGTAACTCTAGGATCTTGAGACAAATAGTCTCATAATGCCCTTTAGGGGGAAACTCAAAAGGGGATTTTAGAAATAGAAATAGAAATTATTTATTTTACGCAACACACAATAAGGTACATACTTATTTACTTAATAATAAAACGATAACATGCGTAAAAAAGGAACCCACTCAGCAAATGCTTTGGGTGCACGGTGGCTCCTTTAGCGCTGGTTTTCAGGAAGATTAACCTGAAAAGATTGAGATTAACCATACTTAAACCAAACCAAACCAAACTTAACCATACCCTGCTATAGTTCTGAGGACTTGTGCACCTGAGCTATCTCCGGTATTGACACGTCTCTTTCGTCTCTCCCTTAAGTCAGGACAAGTGCCAAAATCCTGGAAGCTTGCCAATGTACAGCCTGTGCCCAAGAAAGGTAGTCGTGCCGACCCCACCAACTATAGACCTATCTCAGTAACGTCCATATTGTGTAAGAGTATGGAGCGCATACTAAACAATAGGCTCCTGGCATACCTTGAAGACAATGACCTCCTCAGTGACCGGCAATACGGGTTTCGCCGAAACCGATCCACAGGAGATCTTCTTGCGTATGCCACCCACGTATGGAGCGAAGCAATTGAGAAAAATGGAGAGGCCCTTGCGGTATCTCTAGACATCTCGAAGGCTTTTGATCGGGTTTGGCACGCTAACCTTTTAATCAAGCTTCCATCGTACGGTCTATCTACTGATCTATGTGCTTGGGTATCAGACTTTCAGAGGGACCGGTCTCTTCGAGTAGTCGTTGACGGTTGCTCGTCTAGCCACAAGGCAATTAATGCCGGGGTTCCTCAGGGGTCGGTTCTCTCTGCGACGTTGTTCCTGCTGCATATAAATGATCTGCTTAGGCCCGGTATTGTTGGGTATGCAGACGACAGCACAGTCGTAGAGAGATATATACCCGATGCACGGTCCAGTGGATCTCAGATCCAGTCTTGCAGAGAGGCCATGGTTGACCGCTTGAACTTGACACTGAAAGCAGTTGCTGATTGGGGCGATGCTAATCTTGTTAAGTTCAACGCGTCCAAAACCCAGGCGTGTCTTTTTTCGGCTAAGAAGAGTCCATTTACCCTGGCTCCCACTTTCCGAGATGTATCCATACCAATTTCAAACCAGCTTGAGCTTTTGGGATTTACTCTCACCCCTAAACTCAATTTTGGCTCGTTTATTGAGTCTAAGGCCAAAACAGCTGCGAAGAAGCTAGGCATATTATCGAAGGTGAGGCAGTACTTCACACCGGGACAGCTTCTCATTCTCTACCAAGCGCAAGTCCGTTCGTGTATGGAGTACTGCTCTCATCTTTGGGATGGCTCTGCTAAATACCAGCTTGAAGCCTTAGAGACCATCGACAGACGAGCCAAACGGCTCATAGGTGACGACATGCTGATCGAGTCTAAGCTTTTGAGTCTCGAGCACCGCCGTCGAATTGCCAGCCTATCGGTGTTTTACAGGATACATTTCGGGGAGTGTGCAATGGAACTTCATGGCTTGGTTCCTTCATCCCCGTTCTACCATCGGACCACCAGACGAACGGAAATGAGACACCCGTTCATGGTTGACATACCACCTATCCGCACTAAGCGTTTCGCTTCTACTTTTATAATGCGGACAGCCAAGGATTGGAACTCGTTGCCGGCGTCTGTGTTTCCACCTTCATATAGATTGGATGTTTTTAAGAGACGAGTGAATAGGTATCTTCTAGGTAAGCGTGCTACATCGTCGACCGCATCTTCACTTAACATCAGGTGAGATTGCGGTCAAACGCTTGCTTATAAATTTATATAAAAAAAAAACAATTTAATACCTGAACGCTCCACAAAAATAATAGATTTTCAATTCGGCTGTATGTTTGGTACCTCAGAACTCCGTCCTTTATAAACCGATTTATTTTTTATAAACTTAGAGCAAATAAAAATAATTGAAAAAAAAAATATGAAAAGACTGCGTATTTTGCTTTCCTGTTACTTTTTAGTGATGTTTACGGTCGCTAGAACACTCCCAATGAACTGCCATCATCATCATCGTACGTTCGTATAAGTGACCAGCTCTGGCGACGGAGTTTTGTCGTCATCATCAGACGATGAAGCCGGAAGGTAGGTAGTTCATTTGAAGTAGAGTTTTCTAGTTTTGTAAAACTTATAAATTATATGATATTTTTGAAAATTTTCATTTGTAGAGTCTCGTATACAAACAACGAACAAATAAATCTATAAATCGTTTGCAACGGTGTGTAGATAGCTCAACTGCTTCACGTGTATTTTGTACATATTATAAATACTTTATTAGTCATAATTTTCTTTGTTAACAACGAACTAGTAAAGTCTACGTAGCTATATCTAACTACTGTAGCTAGCTTACTTGTATAAAAATCAATGCATTAGGTACCATCACGAGAGCACTTGAACCGTTCTCAAGGGAACGCAATCTCTCCTCCATGTGGAGATAATGAAACTCTCGTTGTAGGCGCCATCAGTGCGCCTGCGCACTTGAGATTGATGCATTCTAACATTTCATTTTTATCTAAGTTCATTATATCAAAAAAATAGATAGATAGATAGATAGAAAACTCTTTATTGTACTGCACCGGAAATTAGATATTAGACATAGTTCTATATTAAAGCGAAGTACAATGGGCGGCCTTATCGCTATGAGCGATCTCTTCCAGGCAACCTTTGGATGGACTGGATTTTAAATGTATGATAGTGACGGTGCTAAAAACAAAGACTACATTTCACAAACTAAACAGCATAAATAGATACTAAACTAAGTAAAAAAAAATTGTAATATATACCTAACATAACCATAGAATAAACTCTTTTATAAGGGTGAATAGTGACTAAGTAGAAGCTATTTGAAGACAGGTAGGGATTTGGCCTTCCTAATATCAGCAGGAAGAGCATTCCAGAGGCGAGTGGCTTGTATAGTAAAAGAATGCTTGTAAAAGGTAGAAGAATGCAAGGGGCAAAAAAATATGGGTTACTAGTACCTAGGTATGGAAGCGAATACTTTCTATGTTACCTGCGACTTCTTACCGTTTTCTGAGTATCGCGGATTCTTTGACAAGCTTGACATTATACCGAGCTCGAACTCAAACTCGCGTGTCAGGGGGGCGATTCCAATCTCAGTTGAACTGCAAAGTTTTAAATCATGGTCAGTTCATACTAACTCTTAGTTATTCTGTGACTAAATAGTGACATTATGACGTCATTTGATATGTTTTCGCGCATATTTTGCTGTCAAGTGTCTAAAAAGAATGATCAGGTGGTAAAAAATTGTACCACGTGACCTGAAGAAATTACACTGGGCAGTGAAATATAACTTGACAGCAAAAGATTGGAATACGGGGGCAAACATTACACTGCTTTATACACAAAAACTCGTACTAATAGGTCTACTAATAAGACCTCTGAAGCAACTGACGTGACTTCGTCGTCTTCTCATTTTATCCTGTAGATCCTGTTTATTGTTCGGGATAAAAAGTAGCCTAAACTAACTACAGGTAAGTAAAGTACCTAAAATTCTATGTTTCATCCAAGTTGGTTCAGTAGTTTCTACGTGATTGAAACACAAACACTGACATATTATAATATTGGTAGGATCTAGATTAGGTATACAGTTGCAAAGGTCTATTGAAAGTATTTGAAAGAGACGATTAAAAATGGATACTTCAGTAAGGTATCGCACGTGTTCTTCTAAAAACACCTGAAAGTTAATACATCTAAAATAAACATTATTTTACAGATAATATAAATTACTATCTGTTAGGGGCCATGTGGCGGCTATAATTATATTAGCGGACGCAAGTTATAAGCGGCAGCGGGCGCGGGTAACGCCCACGTAATCAAATTATGCGCGAAGGCGGACGAAAGGCTCTTTCAAACAAAAAATGCTACCCTTCAGTTTTCAGTCTATTTTACTTATAGTGACTTCAAAACAATTTTGTCAAAAAAATGCTTTTTATTCAAAAAAGGGCACATACAACGTTCGTTTGGTCACAGAATAAATATTCATATTCATGACATTTCACACGACGCCCTCTAGTCCCAAACTAAGCAAAGCTTGTGATATGGGAACTAGATGCTGATAGAATACTTATTTACATTTTTTTTTTGTAAATACATACTTATAATACATAGTAACACCCAAACATAGAACAAACATCTATGTTTTCCACACACAAATGTTTGTTCTTGGTGGGGATCGAACCCACGACCCACAGCACGGAATAGAAATAAATAAATGTTTGTAATCTTCGTTGTACTATCACCTAACATTTATTTATCTAGCACACAGACTATCAAGGCTATCAACGTTATCTACAGAAAAGTAGACTAACCTTATTTTCACTTTACCTGTCAAAAGAATGAAATGACTCAGAAAAGTCAGAAATGAACGGAGCATTTTTGTTTCTTTTCGGCAGAAACCAGAAACAAACGTCAACTTCTTCTTTTTCTTCTTTTTATTCTGGCTGTTCGGTGGCTAGGGCTACCACGAATTTGCTAATGTCAGTGAGTATTGGCGTTTACTAGTTTACTAATCTTTTAACAAAAGGCGGAGATTTGAGTTGGTAAGTTATGAAAAAATATGAACCGGTGAACAAACGTCAACGTCTAGCGCGCCAGTATGTGCTGACTTCGTATGGAGACACCAGAGCCCAAGCTTTTCAATGCAGCCGCTAAATCTGTTCGTATTTCCATATACGCACACTGGTCACTTTTCACCGGTTTTTATCACAAAACACGTTTTTTCTGTGTGTTTTAAACACCAAAACTCTTAGGCCCTCAGCTCATGACGTGGACCGCCACGTGGCACAAACCAGACGCCCCTTTAATATCATTAGGAAACGCTGGAAATTTCGCTTTTATCGTCGATAATGTAGCCAGATCTCTAGCCCACTGTGAAGAGGGTGATTCGGTGCTACTAACACAATTTAGAACGATTGTAAGATTTGCAAACTAAGATTTAGTCCTCTCAAAAACAGTAGGTACCTAGGTACCTACTTAGGTAACGAGCGCATGCTCAAGATTCAAGGTATTTTTTGTGCAGTTTTTAAGCTAAAATGAAAGAAACAGCATTGTTTATTGTCGCTTTTAGCGATAAGGCCGCCCATTGTACATTAGTTTTAATTGTTTCTCTTATGTCCTGTTTCTTCTTTGTGTACAATAAAGTGTTTATCTATCTATCTATCTATCTTTATGCGGGCTTAACATTGCTGGGAGACCATCGCGCTAATTTAAAACTAAGAGTTTAGGTAGGTTATAGGTACACACGGCTACACGTCAATATTACTTCTACGCTATTATAATGCAGAGAATCACTGGATCGCAATAGGCGCGTCCCACTAGTTGATCGAAGCGGCCCACACAAAAACGTAATGATCGTCCCTCTCGCACGATTCGCAACGATGCACGTAGGTATAATAGTCCAAACAGTTTAGGTCGAAGTGTCGCCGTGTGTACCATCTAAGTATATAAAATATGACCACAGAATACCTAAAGTAAGAAATAACAATGATGAGTTCAATATTAATTTGAAATAGGTACCTATACCGTTGGAAAAACTTACTTTTATGCATTTCGTAAACATTTTGGAGAAGAAAACAGAAGGGAGAAATTATTTGCTCATATTTTTAATTGTTACCGCGAATAATTCTCACCTTGATTCGACCTCGAAATCGTGTTTTAGTTATCGAGGTAGAGTCGAGGCAAGGTAACGACGAAAGAATATGGGCCATTTCTATACAATTTGACTTTTTAAAATGTCACTTGGCGAGAGAGACCGCACAGAATAAATTAATTTGAACTCAATGTTAAAATGATGCCTCAGGGAATCAAACCGGCACATAACGTTGCCGTTTGTACCTTCTACCTCCATGTTTACAATAAAATTAATAATAAAACAGCACGTGTCTGTCTGTTTATCATTAACTTTACAACTTCCCCTGTTTACTTCGTTTTACAGAATTTGAGGTTATTTTTAACTTTTTTAAATTTATTTGCTTATACAACGAGGTTTGGTTTACACGATTACCTTTAGCACTTTTACTCAGGTATAATAATATACATAGCAGGTATCAATGCATTTATCAGTACCTAATATAAGTATTTCTTTGCAAGGATCATAGAAAAAAACGCTAGGAACCAGGCCGTAGTTTCTTGCCCGTTCTTCTAGGCTTTGGTCGCGTGAAACTGGCACCTAGAATCACCTATTTACCTACTAACACGATTCTAAATGATCCTTGTGATTTATTGATTAAAAGAATCATGACTTAGTGTTACAAACGGCTTATTCCAGAATTCCCCTGCAACAACCCATCGCCACCTACTTACTATTATATTAATAATAATGAAAAGATAGATTGCAAAATGTTAGTTTTAATAATTAGAACCACCTCTTACTTTATTCTACTACCCTAGTACTTTTATTAAAATTTCCTCCAAATCAAACCAAATCTTCATTTTTATGAATGCTAGTTTAGGTAGGTAGGTACAATCTTATAGGTTCCGGAACTCCATGCTATTACTGTGTAAATTTCCCAAAATCCCCTTAAAGGGAAAAACTCAAAGGGGATTTTGAGACTAACCCCCCTACCCTACTTAGGTACAGTGACAGAGACAAGTCAATAGGTGAAAACAAAACTGGGCTAAAAATAACGTTTAAAAAACTTCAATTTTGTTTACAAAAACAGACATTTGTAACAAAAAATAGACGTTAACCTTTCGGTAGTCAATGGAGACCGTTGTCTGACACACACTTGTGTGTTTTTGTGCAATTCCCAGGGTGCTTGTAAGATGCTACTAATTCTATGCACGTGGTGCTACTTACAAGTTACCTACATCATCATCATTTTGTGAGACAGGTTGGGTTATAATAGGTACTATCTGCGTGACCACATGATGTGCCTCGATTTGTCTACGGAAGAATAGACTAAACCTAGTCCTGTCTCTGCTTTCATCAAACAAAAGAAAGGGATGACGAATGATCTGTATTCTCTTCGATAGCAAGAAACATCGTTTTTAGGCGCTATGCTAAGCGTGTAATAAAACCACACAAGAACCACACCCTCCCAAACACTTGGGAGAGGAAAACTGTGTGGGTTTTTATCATATAGTTGATCGAAGGTGAAAACCTTTCTTTTTATAAGTTGCTACGAAAATGTTTATAGATTTGCTCACGTTTAGGATTCTGATTTTGAACTATTTCTATTCTATTTAACTATTGGTACATGTAATACATATAATGTACTTTAATCCTCTAGATTAAAGTACATTATAATCTAGAGGAATATTATGATAATTGCTAGGTATTTGAGTTGTTATTAGTTATGGTACCTAACTGTAATTACCTCACTACAATACCTGGGTACCTATTGATAATAGGTATTATAAAATATTGTACGCCCTAAAAGGGTAGACTGTTGAAACTTTTTCTACCATAAGATCTCTTCTCCACAGTTTTACAATAAATGATTCTTATTCTTATTATTATTATTTTTTTACAGGGATAACTTTATTTTATTCAAAACAATAACTATATACAAATACTTAAGAAAATAGCATTTTTAACAAAAAAAAAAATATTAAAATGAACTCTGAATTCTAAATGCTAGAGATAGAAAACAGAGTTCAAATCACCGACTGCAGGCAGGGTGCCCAAAAGGCTGGCAACGTTACCTCTTATTATTATTCTTATTTATATTCAGAGTTTTAATCAAATCTGTGTGATTAGCGCGTACTATTAGCGACAAACAGTCGTTCAAGGAATAAGTTCCCACGAGCGTTCTGCAGCAGAGCATTACTCTACGTGGAATAACTCAATGTGCTTTGTTTCAGAGTTCCACAGAGAAGCGTGGAAAGGGACGGACAGGCTGGCCGCAGCATGTCTGGGCGTTGGAACTGAAGACGGAACAGAATTTACCTACTTAGTCATCTTTACAAAAATCCTGTACCACGTGTAGATACATCTCTCTCAGCTTTATATGTTACCTACTTATTGGACTGGGTGATTTTAGAACTTGTGACAGGGGCCTCACTTCGGCAGAGATTTTAATAGAGATGACGTCAAAATGACATCGAAAAGTCGTCTAACTAGTGGGTGAAACAAGTTTTTGCCCGAGTCAGGCGTCACAGCTCAGTCGGTAATAGCTCTGCCTTCCGTGCTGTGGGTCGTGGGTTCGATCCCCACTAAGAACAAACATTTGTGTGTGCCATACATAGATGTTTGTTCTATGTCTGGGTGTTACTATGTATTATAAGTATATATTTACAAAAAAAAAGTATATAAGTATTCTATCAGCATCTAGTTACCATATTACAAGCTTTGCTTAGTATGGGACTAGAGGCGTCGTGTGAAATGTCCGTGAATATTTATTTAGATATGACGTCATCCCTATTAGAGTAAAATCTCTGTCGAAGTGAGAATGCCCCAGGATCTTAGTTTTTCTAGTTTGTGCCTATTATAATAATGCCGTATTTTCTACACTCTGTATCACAGATAAGGATTTTTATTTATTTTTCTTGGAATTTATTTTTCTATGGAAATTAAATTACCTACCTATTCATACAGCAGGGGTATGCCAATCAAAGTTGAACTGCAAAGTTTTAAATCATGGTCAGTTCATACTAACTCATAGTTATTCTGTGACTAAATAGTGACATAATGACGTCATTTGATTTGTTTTCGCGCATATTTTGCTGTCAAGTGTCTAAAAAGAATGATCACGTGGTACAAAATTGTACCACGTGTCCTGAAGAAATTACACTGGGCAGTGAAATATAACTTGACAGCAAAAGATTGGCATACGGGGGCAGGGCCTACAGGATGCAAAAATTGGCTAATTAGATAATATAAATCGTTTGCAACGGTGTGTAGATAGCTCAACTGCTTCATGTGTATTTTGTACATATTATAAATATTGTAAATATTTGTGAATAAAGATTATTGTGGCTAATTAGATAATTAGGTACCTCACTACTAGCTGAGGAGTGTGGTGTGGCCCAACCAAATAAGATAGGTACCTTACCTACATATGTCTTCATTGTGTATTCTGTAAATAGCTCGTAAATAGTTATGTTATGTGTATTGCAGCCCCCGTATGCCAATCTTTTGCTGTCAAGTTATATTTCACTGCCCAGTGTAATTTATTCCGGTCACGTGGTACAATTTTGTACCACGTGATCATTCTTTTTAGACACTTGACAGCAAAATATGCGCGAAAACAAATCAAATGACGTCATAATGTCACTATTTAGTCACAGAATAACTATGAGTTAGTATGAACTGACCATGATTTAAAACTTTGCAGTTCAACTTTGATTGGCATACCCCTGCAGGTATGAGATATAGGCACAGCTTGTTAGTACGCATAGGTAGATATAAAACTGCACCTATAAAACTATGTACCTAAGTATAATTTTATTATTAAAAAAATTTTAGGTAAGTATTAGTATTATATAAACCAAAGAACTTAGCCTACTATACATATGTGTTTTTCTATACCTCCTAGGTCAAGGTTACGAACCTAACATAAAATTACCTACTTACGACCCTAGGTAGGTTAGGGTAGGGGTGCCCGGGGGGTACGACGGCAGGCAACCTTCTCGAGAGCTTGTTAAACTGTTGATCTCTCGGGATATCTCGGGTGGTTTTAGTGAGTCGGCGAATGTTCGCCATCCTCACACTACCTTGCCGCATCCCTGAGTGTGGTAAGGTGTCTGTGTGCAGATTTCCCCCCGATAACAAAAAAAAAAAAAGGGGTGCCCGGAGACGACGGGCGGGGTGAGACCCTGCCGAAGAGGTAGATGAGATTGCCATGACATTTCTGTTGTTATCGTGCCACCTTTGTTGGATGTCCTATGAATAAAAATAAAAATAAAAATAAAATAAAAATAAATGAGCCTACGAGGGATGAAGATGCGCTGTGCGTACCTACTGTAACAAACTACTTACGAATCTTACGATCATCATTTTTTTTTCATAGTTTACAGACAACAAATAGCTACTATCAACTTCACAGCCAGTGTAAGTACCTAGGTACAGTCGTCTACACATCAACCTATCAACGGTGCGAACTTTGAACTATTATATTTTGAATGTTGCGAATCATGCGAGAGGGACGATATGTTTATACGTGAGACTCGCTGCTTGAGAGCCACGCGCCTACACCAATGCGATCCCTGTTTCGCAACATTCAAATTATATTATAATAGTTCAAAGTTCAAACAGTAGATAGGTTGATGTGTAGCCGACTGTACCTACTTAACCTATCTAATTTGGATTGCTACTTCCGGTGATGAGTAGCAGGCACTGGGCCACGTGGTGTGGTTTGCTCGAGGAAAGTGTACCATCCATTCCATATAATTATATTCCATGCTCTAAAGCCAGTGCTTCTCACACACTTCTGTCAAAAACTATCAAAACGTATAATTTTATTATTCCACATGCAATGTAATGTAGGCAAATGTAGGTAGGTGGTAAGTACCTACTGCAGAGAAAAGAACCAACGCGAGGAAGAAAGGAATGAAGATCACTGTGTAGGTGTATTTGCAAGAACCATAAATAAGGAACAGGGTTTTCCCGGTTATTCCTCTATGGGACAGGGACATTATCAAGAAGGTATATACAATAAACAAAACGGGGGATTACGGAAAACAAAATTGTGTTCTGGCAACATTAGTATTACGACGAGACACAGACAACACACAACGCAGTACCTTACCATTTATTATTTTTCTGTGGTCTGGGTTACCAACTACTCGATATGTTGCAAGATCTACCAACGTAGACAGGTTACCAATATTAGAGACGAAGTATATTTTTATTTAAGTCAGTATATTATATTATATGAAATAATAATTTTTTGATAGCTAAACGATGCAAACCACCATAGAAACGACCTGTAATAATTAGGTAAGACTTTCTTGCACTTGTTCCATCATTTAGTTGATTAAAAAAAACTTGCGTACTATCATGATTTGTAAGCCTACCATTTTCTATTCAAATTACTGTAGGTTCATATTAGAGTAGGTTTGTCATTTTGTCAAAATAAAAGTTATTGTTCTTCATATACCTAGCTACCGCGGCGTTTAAAAATATAATGGGTTTCAACCTCCGTTTCTAGATTAAGGTGGTTTGTAAAAGTTCCTGACTAGTTCGCATTGGCATTGATAGAATATATCATCATCATAGATGTGTTCTTGCAGAACTACCGATTATTTTTATCTCAAAAAACGTTCGACAATATTAGTAATAGCAGAGTTGGTAGCACTGGTTATTGATAAAAAACTGACTTGACATGACGTGTCTGCAATCAGCCTGTTGTGTTCAATGTTCATTTTGTGCCGCTCGTGTTTGTCAACAAAAATAGGAACATCTCTAAAGAAAGGTAATTTTGTCAATATTCTTAAGCTATTTAGTAAAGAGGACTATCTATGCAGCTTGTTTGTGTTACCTTTCATTGTAGCACTTATGCACCTACTTAAAAATGATAAATACCTGCCTATATTTGTAACTACCTGGGTAGGTAAGGTACTGTAGAGTACCTTTAAGAGTTTGTAGAGTTTTTAAGTACATTACTGCTGCTACATGTACCTACGTGTTATCGTTGATGATAACATAAATTATTATTATTAGGCATAATCTAGTAATAATAGCTACCGATTTGCGGAAGCTATCCGATTCGAGATGGGTGCGCAAGGTGCATCAGACGAGCCATAAGCAGTGGTGGATTAGATCCAGAATTTCATATTATTGGGAGAGACTTGACCCAAGATTTCTGTTTGGGAGGGGCTTGCTATTAGGGTTTGACCTGACAAATCCTGGTCAACCCTTGGGTAGATCCAGAGCATTTGGGTGTCCACCCAAATGCCCAAAAGCCCTCCGGCTTGAGCTATTTTGAGTAAGAAAACAAGCAGCCCTATTTAAAAATGGTGCATGATCTGTTTTAGTAGGTATATATATTATATAATGTTGGACATACCTACGGGAGTTAACACAATTTACCTACTTAGATAATAATTAGGATGTCTTCATTCCAGACAATGTTACCAAGCAGTTTATACACTCATCAATTCAACTACAAACCCGAAAATAATGATTTACAAAACACAAGTTGCATAAACCTAGTTAGCAAATCTAAACCTTCACACTCTGATATAAATCTAATAGATTTTCTGGGTAATGATGATCTAAATCCCCAGAAAACGCATGAGAATGTTAAAGATAAGCAAATAGCTGATTACCAACTGAAAATGCTTGAAGAGTTTTGTAGAACCAGCACTCTTACAAGACAACACAATGAGCTAGAAGAAGCAGAATTTCGATCATTTTTTGATAAATACGAACACAACAATAAGCCAAACTCAAGTAAGACACAAGCAACCCTGAACTACGAAGATATACGTGCTTTCGAACAAACTGAATCAAACCAAAGATTTGCTGACAACCCATGCGTGGTTAACTCCAGACGCTGTATAGACATTCACAATGTAGATGAGACACCTAAGATGCTAAAACCTGAAAAGCATAAAGAGCTGGAGCTTGAAAACGGAGAAATGAAACTAAATGAAGATTTGATAGACGAAATATTATTTGAGCAACATTTGGAAAAACAGCGACTTGTTAGAGACGCTTCAGCTAATAGCAATAAGAATAAAACTGCATTTGTCGAAAGTCCACATAAATTGAGCACTTCTATAGACTCTAAAATGCCCAAGGTGGATTACAACAATATATTTGATGAAATCTTAACAAATAACGAAGTGAAGTATTCTAAAACACCCCCAGCTAATAAAAATAGCCATCTCAATACTGCTATGCTCCGGAATCCCTCTGCTATGATTTCGGAACATATTAAAGATTACACAATCAATATAAAAACTAAATTAGACCAGAAAGCACTCACCGAAGAGCTCGTCTCAAAATACGATGTCAAATATTTAGAAGCAATTAAAAAAATTGAGAAAGTATTTCAAAAGCGGAGCATCTTGAAATCTGATGCAGAAAAGGCGAAACTTACGCCAGGGCCGAATTTGTATGAAAAAACGGTGATACTGCCGCAGATGATGCAACGTTTGAATGCGAGAAATAAGGACATGGAAAACAAAAGTATGGAAATGAAGCTTATTCTTGATGTAGGGCCATCAAGTACCAAGTCATCTGTTAGCAGTCAAAGTGGCATCCAAAATTCTCTGAGCACAACTAGTATGAAACAGCCACGCAGCCGCAATCAGCAAGAGGAAAATGTCATAAAACATAGTCTTATTCTTAACGACGAACCATCGATTGCCTCACTTATAACGGCTATTCCTGTGAATCAAAATAACAAGAGTGCACAAAAAAAGCCTATTCCTAACGTTCAAAGTATCAAAAGTGCTGTAGAAACGCGTAATGCTAACAGCAAAAGCATCAAAACCACTATAAATACGCCGGTTTCTATCGGCCAAAGTAACAAACACGTTATAAAAACGCCTGCTTTTGAAGACATTTTGGATGGAATAACTGTATTAACGCCTCCAGAAGTGCTTATGTCAGATTGCGCTAAGCAACGATACGTAGCTTCTGAGACTGGAAAACTGTTTAACAATTTTGTTCGCGCCGGAACTTACTATGCACCGTGAGCACTGCAACCACCCAATTATACCTAGTACTGGTACCTAGTGTACTCTACCTACCCAATATCATTCACTATTATTAGTTACTAGTACCTAGAGTACTTTATACCTACCTATTTAGAATGTAATTAATAAATGACGATGTTATTACCTACCTCATTACGTTGTTTGGGTGTGATATCTGAACGTAATTAGGTAAAAATAACTAATACGTTTAAGACCTGTGATACCATTCTAGATGTAAGGCAGGTCTTTAGAGATATAAACTTTAAACTGCCGTATCTTAAAAGTGATTTGATGTGGGTTGGATCCAATTTGCGTAACTATGTTCAATACCTACGTAATAGGTGTCTCCTTTTTTACCAATTACCTAATTAATAAAAATGTAATTATAAAGACTGTTCTTATCATTAAGTACTTAGTTCCTTTTTATTTACCAGATTATAGCATACGTTCATATAGCCAATAGAATGGTGCCTATACCTACCTACAGACTAAATTAATATTATCTTACAAAAGAAGGCGTACGATAACAATGGAATCTACACAAGACTAAAATAGGAACAGTGATCACATTGTTCCATAGATGATAAAATTTTAATAACTATTTTACATAATATTATAGGTATCTACAATACAAACGTCTATATCCATACAAGTTTGTAGCTAAAAGCCTAGAATGACATTGTTTCGTGAGGTAATGGAATGAGTTACAGGTAATCAGGTCACGACTCAGGTGGGCCAAAGAATGTTCCATTAGATTTTTTTTTATTACATATATCACGTTCCCCCTTTTATGTATTATTAATAATAGGTATGTACCCAGTAGGTAAGAAGGTATCATGGTACAATGTACCATCAGCAAAATTTCCACCTTACCACTTTTGAAACTGTTTCGCTTGCAAGCAGTTTGCTACCTGACCCCGCCTTTGTCTTTTGTCTTCTTATTTTGACCAACCAGAGACCTAAACATCTATTTATTTTTATGATGGCCCATTGTTTTCATAACTTTTACACCCGAAATAATTTGCTTCTATTGGCATTCAAAAATTAACGGCTAGTCGGCTTACAGAAAATGCACCCTTAAGGTGATAAGGCAGAACTTTTGCCGATAGTACCTATCTACCATGGTTGGATTGGAAGATCGGTCCAGAGAAAAGCTAAGAAGTTTCTAGAGTGTTACCTATTCAACCAGGTAGTTCGCGTTCGCTGTGGGACGGGGCTATTATTATTATGGTCGTTTTTCACTGTTTCAAAATGTCAATTAGCCTGTTCTGCGCTAAGTATAATAATTATGATGTGGGTTCAATTCCCACAAGACATTGTGTGGTTAATTAGAGCTGTTTGTTCGATATCTGGGTATTTCAGGCATGTAATTTCAAATCAAACTATCTAACTGCTGACTTGAATTGAAAAAAATCACCAGCAAAAATTAAGTTTATTCAACCTCTATAAAAATATATTATTCCTGAATCATCGGGACTTATTGCGTTTATGGCACCACCTTGGGCACCACTCACTCGTTCAGTGGCTTTGATACTGTCAAAATAACCTTAATGTCAAAGTCAATAAATAAAAAAAAAGAAGTTGGAGGTCATTGATCTTTCGTTCGCGGATTATCTTCGATTTTCTCCGATTTATTTCCGCAGTTTTGGTATTTCTATAATAAATACGAAACTAAAGTGCGTATATTTCCGTCCGGACCATAACAGACGAAATTTTCTTGCTATTAAAATAGTAATAGTGTGGTTTTACACACGCATAGTTCCAAGACGAGTGTTCGATACAAAAATGTAAAACCCTCAGTTGAATGTTTGTATGCGTCTTCAGACGTTGTTTTTTAGATAAAGATACAATTATGAGTGTTTCACGAATTATGATATCGTTATAACAAAACACCGTCATCGTGGTGAGTAGATCTATTTTTATGTTTATGTTTATCCTAACCTAAATATGATATCCTTCTGTAATCTGCCCCTAAGTTTCTTGCCGGTTTGTAAACGCCGCGAGGCATTGGCACTAAAATCACAGGTTAACGACCATTTTTTAATTTCGCAGTGTTACTTATAACCATCCACAATATCAATCTATCACTGGTTTTGCTTTGCTAAAGGTTTATTGTCCTATCAACACTAGCGACAACTAGAAAAAAAAACAGCAACTACCAACCAACCAAATTTGTTTTGTTAAAAAAATATATTTGATTTTTATAGACATCACTAATAAAATAAATAAATTGATTATGTGACTCTACAAAAACAAATAAATAAATAATAATAAATACCAATAGATGGAGCCTAGCTGGCATCGGTTCACCGCTGCTGAGGGTGGTGCAAGATTAGCTGCCACTGCCGCAGCTGGTAATACCTTGGTGACCGAGTGTGGGGCATTTGTAGCCACGCGTCTCACTCACGAGGAGGCCTATAACATACGAGGGTAAGTTGTTATAATACTGTAATTCCACTAATATTATAAATGTGAAAGTTTAGATGTTTGTGTTTCAATCACGTCAAAACTACTGAACTTGATGAAACTTGAAATATATATAGTACGTAACCTGGATTAACACATAACTTTTTATCCCGAATAATCTTGGTCCTATTAACCTAGGTAAAAGATAAAACAAACGAACGGCATTAGCAGCGCCATTTGACACGATGACGAACATCACGTCAATTGCTTTAGTTAGATGGTCAAGTACAAGTTTTGGTGTATGAAGCAGTCGAACGTGTAACACGCGAATATGTGCTTGTTGTAATATTGGTACAGTACACACGTGCGAAGTCGCGGGTAACAGCTAATGTTTAATAAAGTAAATTTTTTTAGGTTGCTCTCTGAAGGCAAACAACGCTCCGTACACATCAGCCGAGCAGCTAATGTACAACCTGATGCATATGAACTGAGTATACTCACTGATCTGAAGATCACACACGCTGTGAAGTCTCATGATGTACTGGATTGGAGACAAGAGTTGGAAACTAAGGAGGTATAATAATTATAAACAGGCATTTGCACATTTGCATCTAATCTAGATGATTTATACACCATCGGGGGCCACATTGCACCCATGCCTCGATGTATGGGACGCTGTAGTGCCTGGGACATGTTTAGATGCGAGTAAGCTTGTATTGATATCATCCTCTCAGCCTAGTCGGCGTTACCTATATAACTCCAACCTGTACACAATTTTAAAACAATAAAATAAATTAATTAAGATGGGGCAACGATCTGCGATATGTAGCTGGCAAACACTGGATGAGAAGATCCGAAGACCGAACTCAGTGGCGCGTCTTGGTAGAGACCTACGTCCAGCAGTGGACTGATGTAGGTTGATGATGATGATGATGAAATTGGTGGTCCTTTTTAGTGGGAACAACCCTGCCTAGTAATAGGGTTGGGGGTAAACAATTAAATTTAAATTTTTATAAAAAATTTCAGGTTTTAGTGTGTACTTCAGAGGTATTCAAAAATATTCTGAACGAGGGCATTCTTAAAATGTGTCAAGTTAATATTTTGGTGATTGACAGCTGTCATATGATCTACGAAGATGAAAACTTGCAATTTGTAAGTATATTTAAAACTTCTACGAGATCGGTATATCTGCGCATTTAAATTGTAAATACCGACGCGTCGTACATTGCGTACGCGCCGATTCCAACCGAGTGGACGCGTGCGTTTAGATGTAATTGTTATAGGCAGACTTAACATCAGGTGGGCCATATTTCGGTTATTTGTGACAGGCGTCACAGCTCACTCGGTAATGGCTCTGCCTTCCGTGCTGTGGGTCGTGGGTTCGATCCCCACTGAGAACAAACATTTGTGCGTGGAAAACATAGATGTTTGTTCTGTCTGGGTGTTACTATCCTACTAATATTATAAATGCGAAAGTTTAGATGTTTGGATGTTTGGATGTTTGTGTTTCAATCACGTCAAAACCACAGAACCAACTTGGATGAAACTTGGCATATATATAGTTCGTAACCTGGATTGACATATAGGCTACTTTTTTTCCCGAATAATTAACAGGATCTACAGGATAAAATGAACGAAAAGGATTAGCAGCGCCAATTGGCAAGAGGATTTCATTGTCATGTCATGTCACGTCAGTTTGACAGGGCGTAGTACTACTTCTTTGGTCTAACGACTAGCGTTTGACATTTCAGTACGAGTTCGGTGTAATGAGGTGTAATGTCAAGTTTCTCAAAGAAGTATCCGCTCGGTACACGCACAGATAATATAATGTACACGGAAACTGTAGACGCGTACGAAGTCGCGGGTAACTGCTAGTGTATTATAAGTATGTATTTACAAAAAAATAATGTATATAAGTATTGTATCAGCATCTAGTTCCCATATTACAAGCTTTGCTTAGTTTGGGACTAGAGGGCGTTGTGTCTAAAGTCCATGAATATTTATTCTAATATTATAAATGCGAAAGTTTAGATGTTTGGATGTTTGGATGTTTGTGTTTCAATCACGTCAAAACCACAGAACCAACTTGGATGAAACTTGGCATATATATAGTTCGTAACCTGGATTGACATATAGGCTACTTTTTTTCCCGAATAATTAACAGGATCTACAGGATAAAATGAACGAAAAGGATTAGCAGCGCCAATTGGCAAGAGGATTTCATTGTCATGTCATGTCACGTCAGTTTGACAGGGCGTAGTACTACTTCTTTGGTCTAACGACTAGCGTTTGACATTTCAGTACGAGTTCGGTGTAATGAGGTGTAATGTCAAGTTTCTCAAAGAAGTATCCGCTCGGTACACGCACAGATAATATAATGTACACGGAAACTGTAGACGCGTACGAAGTCGCGGGTAACTGCTAGTGTATTATAAGTATGTATTTACAAAAAAATAATGTATATAAGTATTGTATCAGCATCTAGTTCCCATATTACAAGCTTTGCTTAGTTTGGGACTAGAGGGCGTTGTGTCTAAAGTCCATGAATATTTATTTATTTATTTATTTATATTTCTCAATCAAAACAGCACACTTAGTTACATTGCGCGGCAACAACTCGACTTCAGAGCGTTTCCGTGTTACCGCGCAGTGTGCCATTAATGGCAGTGTGAATTGATTATTACCAACATGTGGGCTTACTTTCTTTGTGCTGGATGAAGCTGAGGACTTTTTTGGCTCGTGTCAACGCTGGTCAGCACTCGCACACATCTGCCTATCTAAAAGTTTTATTGTTTTTAACCCCCGACGCAAAACCGACGGGGTGTTATAAGTTTTACGTGTGTGTGTGTCTGTGTGTCTGTCTGAGGCATCGCAGCTCCCGAACGAATGAACCGTTTTTGATTTTGTTTATTTTTTTGTTTGAAATGTGAATTAGTCGGGAGTGTTCTTAGTTATGTTTGATGAAAATCGGTTCAAGATGGCCGCAAAATGGCGGATTACATTTTATTTTCACAACTCCCTCAATATGGGTATCAAAGTCGGGAGTTTTTTAAATAAATAAATAAATATTCATGGACATTTCACACGACGCCCTCTAGTCCCAAACTAAGCAAAGCTTGTAATATTAAATTTTTAATTTAATTACTTGTCTCATGTAAGTACTTATTGTTTTTCTGTCTTTGTATCTGTTTGGTTGTGTGCTAAATAAATGTTTCTATCTCTGCTTTCAGATAATGCAAACATACAAACAGTCTGACGAGAATAGCAGACCACGAATACTGGCTATTACATTCCCACTGTTTGATTCACCAAAAAACAATGCGACCCATTTGGAAAGTCCTGATGATTCTAATAATCAGGTAAAAATCTTAGCCTATCCTAATAACTGGGTTTTTACAGCAAAACATTCACAATTTTGTAAATGTATCGATCATTCGCACTGTCAACATATCTTGTGGAAAAAGTATGTTCCTTTAGTATTGGGGAGTAGCCATAATTACACCTTATTAACCGACTTCAAAAAAAGAGGTTCTCAATTCAGCTGTGTTCTTATATAGGTATTTGGGACCTCAGAATATAAAACGATTTGTAAAATTCTTTTTCTTATCTAAAAGAATGTGCTTCCAAATTAGTCCCATAAAATTTTCATCAGAGTTGGTTCAGTAGTTTAGCTTATAAATAAAAATAATTAGAAAAAATATGCCATCCTCGTACACGAAATTGCGTATTTTGCTTTTCTGTGTCTTTTTAGTGATGTTTACGGTCACTAGAACATTACCAATGAACTGCCTTCATCATCATCTGATGATGAAGCCTGTTTGTGATCATAATGAACTCTGTTTTCCTAATTTTTTAAACTTATAAATGATTATCTAGGAAGTTCTTGGCACTTTTTAAATATATTTGGTTTATTTTAGGTTTCTACAGAAGTTGTACCTTCTGAAAACAACGCTTTAGCACTTCTAAATGATACCAACACAGAAGGTACCGACAAACTCACTGAGACAAAACCACCTCTCACACAAACTCTGAAAGATTTGAACGCTCAAGAAAACGTGGATGACTTTGATATGTATGAAAAGTTGGAGTATAAAATAGATCAGCTGGAGAAAGAGTTTTGCTGCAAAATGGATTTGGCTGAAGATATTGATGGGTGCAAAAGGTTGGTCTTAAAAAATCTTCATAAGATGTAATTTCTAATATAGTTCTGTACTGTTTTGTCTGTGCAATAGAGGATTTTTTAATCTAATCTAATCTAATATCTAGGTATGGTAAACATAAAGTTTGTAGTTAGGAACAGAATATCAAGCCCGAAGGCCCTTTAACCATACAAGTAATTAAATTAAAAATTCAAACATAGCTAAGAACACTCCCGACTAATTCACCTTTCAAACAAAAAAAAAACAAAATCATAATCGGTTCATCCGTTCGGGAGTTACGTTGCCTCAGACAGAAAAAAGTATTTAGATTGGCACTATTTCTAATACAATTGCATTTGTTTCATAATGTAAATACACTATTTTCATTTACACTTTCACTTTTGGCATCACTTTTTGTATCACACTCAATTCACTTCATATTGAAATCCAGTATTATTATCTTCATAATATGACAATATACCGTTTGCAACGGTTTGTAGATAGCTCAACTGTTTCATGTCTATTTTGTATATATTGTAAATACTGTATGAGTCGTAATTTTCTTTGTGAATAAATATTCTTTTATTTAGCCTAGCATATAAACGTGTTTTATAAGTGTATATTTATAAAAGAAAATGTATATAAGTATTCTATCAGCATCTAGTTCTTATAGCTTTGCTTAGTTTGCGGCTAGAGCGCGTGGTGTGAAATGTCCAAGTATATTTATATATCTAACATAATCTTTATTCAGAATATCAGGACCTACAACAAAGCCTAGAGAGATTCTCATTGAATACGGAAGGAAATCTATAGAAGAGGATGTACCTAAAGAATACATCGAACTAGATAATTATATGAGGGAATGTGTCGGTGATATTATGTACTTTTTGGAAGATCATAGGTAATTATTACTATATATATACTATCAGCAAAAGTTCTACCTTACCATCTTAAGGGTGCATTTCCTGTAAGCCGACTAGCCGTTAATTTTTGAATACCAATAGAAGCAAATTATTTGGGGTGTAAAAGTTATGAAAACAATGGGCCGTCATAAAAATAATAGATGTTTAGGTCTCTGGTTGATCAAAATAAGAAGACAAAAGGAAAAGGCGGGGTCAGGTAGCTAACTGCTTGCAAGCGAAACAGTTTCAAAAGTGGTAAGGCGGAAATTTTGCTGATGGTACATCCTTTGCATCTAATCTGAATGATTTATACAGCGTCATTAGCCACTTTGTATCCCTACCCCGATGTATGGGAGGCTGCAGTACCTGGGACATGATTTAGATGGAGTAGGCTTGTAGCACCTATACCATCCTCTCAGTCTAGTCGACATCCACAGGAGAGACAAGCTCAATGCGTCGTACGGGGTTTCCTTACGATGTTTTCTTTCATCGTAAATTTTTCGAATAAAAAAATTCATTGGCGCGCGACCGGATTTGAACCCACGACCTTAGGATCGAAAGGCTGGGTCGCTACCACTAGACCACCGGTGCTCTCAGTTATGTCAACACCCTGTATAGTGCTCTTCGGTGGTTAAAGTACCTATCAAAAGTTAACTTTAGTTTCCTCGAGGCTAAATTTTAAAAGATCAGGAAAAAAACTACACTCAATGCACATTTTTGTATGTTTTGTTTACACAGTAACAATGAATGTTGGATGTATTTTCAGACATGATCCTACTGAAATATATGGAGAGGAATTATATGATGAGTTCAAGAATATTCCAGATCCAACAATCGAGCCGAGACAGATACTCAAAGAGTTTTTATACGTTTTAGACGAATTAGGTAAGTTTTAGCTCAGTCGGTATAACTCTGCCTTCCGCGCTGTGGGTTGCGGGTTCGATATCCGCTGAGAACAAACATTTTTGTGATGATTAAACATAAATGCTAGTTCTGTCTGGATATTGCTACATATTTGTGGAATGTATTTACTAAAAAAAATATATTAGTATCATATCAGAAATCTGGTTCCCATAGTACACACGGAGACACGTTGACCTAAGCTGTTTGGACTTTGAACTATTAGGAGTTGAACGTTGTTAATCGTGAGGGACGATATGTTTTCGTGTGGGACGCGCCGCCTACCTAGTGCCCTCCCTTTCCAACGATTATCTGCATTGTATATAGCGTAGTTATGGTTATGTTGGGTGTCTAGCCTGACGTGTACCCGTATGTACAAGTTTTGTTTAGTTTGAGACTTTTTAAATTTATTTATGGGAAGGTCTTTGTCCATCGGTAGTGTTCTACAGACTGATTATGATGATGATACTCAAGTTATTTAATAAAGTTTTTTTAATTGACAGGCGTCACAGCTCTGTCGGTAATAGCTCTGCCTTCCGTGCTGTGGGTCGTGGGTTCGATCCCCACTGAGAACAAACATTTGTGCGTGGAAAACATAGATGTTTGTTCTATGTCTGGGTGTTAGTATGTATTATAAGTATGTATTTACAAAAAAAAAGTATATAAGTATTCTATCAGCCATCTGGTTCCCATATTACAAGCATTGCTTAGTTTGGGACTAGAGGGTGTTGTGTGAAATATCCCTGAATATTTATTTATTTAATTACAGGTCCATACGCAGCTGACAAAGCAGCATTCTCCTTACTAATTAAACTAGAAAAGCTTAAAATAAAAGTACCGTACGAACGACATTTCCTACTTCTAAGACTTTGTACCACAAATTTTGTTAAAATACGATGTTATGCTGAAAACATCCTAAGCTTATACGACGATTGGGAACGAATTAAGTTATTTTCAACCCCGAAATTGTTGAGATTGGTGGAAATTTTGGAAAAATTCACACCACCAGACTTAAAAGAGAGTATTGAAAATGGTACATACGTTAAGTTTGAACGAAAGAATGAATTTGACGGCTTTGACAATGAAAACGTTAATTCTCAGCCGAAAAATGATGAAGTTATAAAAACAGCTAGTGAAATGTTGAATGTGCTAGATAAATGCGACTTTACAACGCTTGGGAATAAGATTGAAGATCGCTTGAATGTTATAGAAGGGAATCTAAAAGATTTGGATGATTTTTGTCAGAAGGAAGAAAATCAAATCGCGTCGAAGACTCATGTAAGTACTTTGTTTGTGATTTAGCAATGTGTTCTGTACTTAACTAACGGATGTCCGTAAGTATATTGCCATAATAATATGTATAGTAGTCACAACGGATCTTTTTCCCTCTGAAGTATCTGTGCAGAATCCATTTTAGGTCGAATTGGAGGTAAGCTAATTTTTCCGCACAACAGTACATGCGCAATCGTTGTCGCGCCGAACTTCAGAGGGATAAAGATCCGTTGTGCGTACTGTAATTATAATTTTGTTGGTACCTAATAATTTAATAATCAAATTTTTATAAGTCACTATAGTAATATACATACGGATAATCGTTAGTTGCAATAAGGAATTGTGAGTCAGTATGCTCAAAATCTTTTAAGTAAGTATCTATACTAATATTATAAAGAGGGAAGATTTGTTTGTTGGTTTGCATTGAATAGGCTCCGAAACTACTGGACCGATTTAAATTATTCTTTCACCGTTGGGAAGCTACATTATCCGCGGGTAACATAGGCTATAATTATATTTTATAAAATTTTTGTTATATACCCATGCGAAGCCGGGACGGGCCCCTAGTCTAGCAATAAACGCCTACAGTGCATGGAACTTACTATAATTTTTTCTCTCAAATGTAATGAAGTAATTTTACAGCTTCGTGTGGAAAAGCCATTATTTTCCCGTCGATCTGGACGATCCCGCGCTAGACGTCCGCCACGAAACAACCCGCGTGTATCACAGATGCAACATAATGATGCACTCTGTGGAGTTGCCTTCGTGACGCATCCCCTGATGGCGAAGATACTCTTCATGTGCATAGTGGTATGTATCTACTTCTTTATTTCATTTTCATTTCATTTTCATTTATTTCCTTAAATTTTACAAACTTAAATCTAGGTAGGTATTAATAAATAAAACAATGAATGAGTTTTACAACGTTGGTAAGTTTGTAAACCTCTTTGGTCTAACGACTAGCGTTTGACATTCGAGTACGGGTTCGGTGTAATGTCAAGTTTCCCAAAGTATCCGCTCGGTACACGCACAGATAATATAATGTACACGGGAACGGTACTCGCGTACGAAGTCGCGGGTAACTGCTAGTTTGTTAATATTTTTTTTTTATTGTATGTGTCTTTTGTGTTGTATTGTATTGTATAATATTTCAGGACATATCTCGTGCATGTCCCAGCATATCGTACATAAACAGTCAGTATTGCGCTGCGGAAGCGATGTCGGAGTCGAAGGAATCGCAGAGGCAAGGGCGAAGGCATGAGGAAGTGCTCAAAAAGTAAGTTGTACTCATGTCCCGTGTAGCCAATAATAATAGGCCTTTACATCTATTGAAGATGATTTATACAGCGTCAGGAGGCAACCTATGCCTACACTTAACGGGACACTGTAGTGCCTGGGACAATGTTTAGATGGAGTAGGCTTGCCCAGCACCTATACCATCCTCTCAGCCTAGTCAGCCGTATCCACAGGAAAGACAAGGTCAATACGTGCGGAGCTGACTAAGCCAAGGGTTTCCTCACGATGTTTTCCTTCACCGTAAAGCTCGTGTTAATGCGCATATAAATTTTCCGAACAAAAATGCATTGATGCACGGTCGGGATTTGAACCCACGACCTTCGGATCGAAAGTCGTGTAGCCAATACGCTATAAATTAATAAATAAATAAATAAATATTCATGGACATTTCACACAACGCCCTCTAGTCCCAAACTAAGCAAAGCTTGTAATATGGGAACTAGATGCTGATAGAATACTTATATACTTTTTTTTTTGTAAATACATACTTATAATACATGGTAACACCCAGACATAGAACAAACATCTATGTTTTCCACGCACAAATGTTTGTTCTCAGTGGGGATCGAACCCACGACCCACAGCACGGAAGGCAGAGCTATTACCGACTGAGCTGTGACGCCTGTGGCTATAAATAAATATGACGGTGTAAAGTTAATTCACCTGAGCTAATTCACAAGCCACTACAACTATACAAGCCACTCGCCTCTGGAATGCTCTTCCTGCTGATATTAGGAAGGCCAAATCCCTACCTGTCTTCAAAAAGCTTCTACTTAGTCACTATTCACCCTTATAAAAGTGTTTATTCTATTGTTATTTTAGGTATATATTACTATTTACTTTTTACTTAGTTTAGTATCTATTTATGCGGTTTAGTTTGTGAAATGTATTCTTTGTTTGTTGCACCGTCACTATCGTACATTTAAAATCCAGTCCATCCAAAGGTTGCCTGGAAGAGATCGCTCATAGCGATAAGGCCGCCCATTGTACTTCGCTTTAACATAGAACTATGTCTAATATCTAATTTCCGGTGCAGTACAATAAAGAGTTTTCTATCTATCTAATTCACCTAGGTGTATTAAATACACTTTTAGTAAACTTTAAGCACGTGGGTGCATTTATAAATATTTATGGATTTCACACGACGCCCTCTAGTCTCAAACTAAGCGAAGCTGGGATATGGGAACTGGATTGCTGATATAACACATATCTTTTTTTATTTCAATTTCATAGTAACATTAATAAAATTGCTTATATTGTCAAATAGATATACAACTCTATTGATTAATTATTAAATAACATAAAAATAGAGAGTACACACGGCCACAGGTCAGGTTATACACCCAACACAAGCATAACTAGGCTACATACAATGCAGAGGTCGTTGGGGCGGAGCGCTAGGCTAGGGCGCGCCGCGCTCGCAGCCCGACCCACACACACACACTGCCGTGTCTACACCACCACGACCAAACTTCTACTTATAACAGTTCAAAGTACAAACAGTATAGGTGGACGTGTCTTCGACTGTATTATGAGCCTTATCGCTATAAGCGATCTATTCCTTTGGATGGATTATTTTTTTTTATTTTTTATTAGCTTGTGCGGCTATGATATCACTGCGGCCTTCTGGCCTATTGTGATCGCCACTTGTGTACGTACCACCCCTATTTGGATGGACTTACGATGTACGTTTTTTATTGATTATATTTTTTGTTTTAGGTTTAGAATGCATGAATGTAACCTACTGCTAACCACATCAGTTTTGGAAGAGGGCATTGACCTGCCGCGATGTAACCTCGTTTTAAGATGGGATGTACCGCCTTCGTAAGTACTTATCATCATCATATCGGTCCCTCTACTGCTGCACATACATTTTTGAAAGTATGAAAGTTTCATAAAATCATTGATTTGACAGGCGTCACAGCTCAGTCGGTAATAGCTCTGCCTTCTGTGCTGTGGGTCGTGGGTTCGATCCTCACTGAGAACTAAATAGTGTCGATTCTGTTGTTGGATTTTTCTAAACTAACCTAATTTGACTGGGCTAAAATTATAGCTGTCTTTGTCGTTTCAGTTTATGAGAAATGGACAGCAACATTTTTAGTGCTGTCAAAACAGGTTAGTTTAGAAAAATGCAACAACAGAATCGACAGTATTGTCTATCATTTGATACTGATTTACCATACTCTTTATTGCCATTTGAATTGAATTATAATTTGTCAGATTCTAATCGTATCAAAAAAACAATCACACCGTATAATGGAATAAATTGTGTGTGTAAATGTTTTGGTAGGTAATAGATCTGCCCTCCTTATTGCAAACGCAGTACTTGCAAAATGGCGGTTTCGAGATACACGCGCGAAACATATTTCTTGATATCTAAGCAAGCAATCTCCGTTATATAACTTTTAAAGTGTAACCTAAAAATAGTAAAAAAATCAAGCTTTCTATTGACATATTTTTATCTTTACTTTATGGCCTTGTTTAGATAAAATGCTTAGTACTGCATTTTCATCAACTTTCTGGGCTTGCGGGTATTACAGTATTACTAAGATTAAACGCAGTACTTGTGTTTATTACTGCAAAATCACCTAGCACGTGCTCAATTCTGCGTTAATAGTAAGCAATTATTTTCTATTTTCATGCCTGGTACTAGTTAAAATTACCTACATTTTAACTTCTGTCAAATATTTAAGCGACTAGGAGACGAAATAAAACAGAATTTAGGTAGGTATTCAAAAAACAATTTTTATTTTTTTATTAATCTTCTTATCACAATCAAATTTTAGTTTTTTTATCCATATTTATACTCAGTCTATAAAACTAGATTCAAAAACATTTTTATTATTGTATTTTTATTATTATAGTCTTTAAACAGACCTTTTTTACTCATCAAGTTATCATTCTTTTGAAATATACAATAACTTATGTTATGGCACTTAAAATCTAATCTAGGTAGGTACTCAAAATAGCAATTCTTCTTATAACAAACTCTTAGAAATAAAAAGTTTTAGCACCTAAATATTACCTCATTTTATTTATGTATTTTTATTTATTTATGTACGTCCTTTCATCATTTTTTTTAATTTATATTGAGTTGAATGATCTTCATACTTGTAAAAGTCCGGAACATCCATTCACCTTCACTGAATTTATTGTATATTTCAAAAGAATGATAACTTGATGAGTAAAGGTACGTTTATAAAGACTATAATACCTAAAAATGTTTGTGAAACTAGTTTTATAGACTGAGTATAAATATGAATAAAAAACAAAAATTTGATTGTGATAAGAAGAATAATAAAAATATTAAAATTATTTTTTGAATACCTACCTAAATTCTGTTTTATTTCGTCTCCTAGTCGCTTAAATATTTGACAGAAGTTAAAATGTAGGTAATTTTACCAGTACCTGGTAGGTACCAGGCATGAAAATAGAAAATAATTGCTTACTACTAACGCAGAATTGAGCACGTGCTAGGTGATTTTGCAGTAATAAACACTAGTACTGCATTTAATCTTAGTAATACTGTAATGCTCGCAAGCCCAGAAACTTGATGAAAATGCAGTACTGTACAGTAAACGTTGCAAGTACTGCATAATCTTCTAGCACATGCTTAATGCTGCAGATCTCTTTAGCAAAAGCGACATTTAGGTGCAAGTACTGCGTTTCATGTTACATAAAAAACATGTTTTTAATAAGAAACAACGTGTAAATATATTTTTTACGTATAGATTATCCCCTTGGGATGTCATTTTTGCAAAAAAGTGAAAATCACAAAAATGTCGATTACTGCAATTACAATTAGCAGGGCAGAGATATTATCTATAGTAGTCACAACGGATCTTTGTCCCTCTGAAGTATCTGCGCAGAAACTTCCCGTTTGTCCCCACATTTTAACATGGTGACGAACGGGAATAAAACTTCCCCGTTGGTCCCCACCGTTGGTCCCCACGTAAAAAATAGTGGGGACGAACGGTAAGTTCACTTTCCGTTCGTCCCCATTGGGGACGAAACCAGGGGACGAGCGGGAATAACCCAACCTATTTTGGATCGAATCATAGTGAATTTTTCCGCACAACAGTACATGCGCAATCGTTTGCACCTAACTTCAGAGGGATAAAGATCCGTTGTGCGTACTGTATCTACATTTATCTACCTTATCTGTGTTTTGAACAGGTATCGCTCATACGTGTTATGCCGCGCTCGCGCTAGGGCTGTCAGAAGTGGCGCGGCGCTACTGAGCGGTAGCGAACAAACAGACACACTGATGCATCGCCTCGCTGTATATATGGAATTGGATCAGGTATTGGCTGACAATACTAAATGTTTGCCAAGGGACGTAGACTTTTTATTACACCTGAGATATTTTCGCGTCGGAGCAAATGCGAGCGAGGATGCTATATAGTTCGAGTGTGAAAATATAATTAGCCTACTAATCATGAATGCGAGGAAATTAATAATTATTTTAAAGAATATTGGCATTCCCAGAAAATTCTATAATGCTATACTCTGTAATGCATTTTTATAAGCAGATGTTACATCATTCCATATCATATTCTCATGAAAAAAGCTCATAAATTGTTTTTTTCTTAGATAATAACCCGAAAATGTGGTTGTGGCGTTCAAGACGAACCTCCCTCAGATGAAGAAACTCACGCAGATTCTTTCAACCCTATAATAAAACCCTACTCACCTAATGACAACCCTAACACGTGCCTGTGCATAAAAAACAAAATAAAAAAAGATATAGCGAATTCCATGAAACGAACGATCAGTGATAGTGAAAATGATGCAATAAATGAAATAACTGAATATAATATTCTCGATTTAAAACATATGAAGCTGACAGATGACTGTGACACGATAAGTGATAGCAAAAGTGATGATAAAAGTGAAGACAAAAGTGATAGCAAAAGTGATGAGAAAAGTGAAAGTGTAAATGAAAATAGTGATAAGTGTATTTGTAATGCGAATAGTGATGATAGTGTAGCTAGTGTCGACTTAAATTCGGCCATTGCGCTTATAAATAGGTAAGATTTTTATTTTTATTCTGATGATGCCCAGCATTAATTTCCTGTCAAAATATGATGAAGAGGAGAAAATTTTCCCAAGATCATCTTCAGATTCGGATCTATTGCATGTGATCAGAATTGTTTTGGATCCCGGGATCTGATTTCAAAACAATTCGGCATCGGTTTTTACTTCATTACCGGGATCAGTGATCAGATGCTATAGACCCCAGATTTGTAAATTTTAAACTAAAAAAAAAATTACCTTGTAAAGCAGCTCAGGTTGCCTGGAAAAGATCGCTCATAGCAATAAGGCGGCCCATTATACTTAAAAATAAGAACTCGTCTAATATAGCAATTTCCTTGTAGTACACTATATAAGGTTTTTTATATATATGTCTTAAATAATACGTTTTTTTGTAGGTACTGTGCAAAACTTCCGTCAGACACCTTCACCCGCTTAGCGCCTCAATGGTGGATGGAGCGGGTTCGAATCCCGGACGAGACACGCGACGCCTTTATATGCACTCTGAGACTGCCGCTTAACTGTCCCGTCAAGTATAATATTGTGGTAAGCTATTGTAAATAATATTTCATCCAAATCGGACTACTTCGATGTGATTGAGGAACAAAACATAAAGTTAAGTGTGATGTGCGTGTAATAGCACCGGCACATACACTTGAAGCCGGCACACAGCAATGCGAGCATCACTGTGCACACTAAATAGGTGCTAGTACTGAACCCGGACGAGCGAGCACACAAGAAGCTCTACTACCAAGTGTAGATGGATACTCCCAAGAAGATAAATAAATAAATAAATATTCATGGACATTTCACACAACACCCTCTAGTCCCAAACTAAGCAATGCTTGTAATATGGGAACTAGATGCTGATAGAATACTTATATACTTTTTTTTTGTAAATACATACTTATAATACATAGTAACACCCAGACATAGAACAAACATCTATGTTTTCCACGCACAAATGTTTGTTCTTGGTGGGGATCGAACCCACGACCCACAGCACGGAAGGCAGAGCTATTACCGACTGAGCTGTGACGCCTGTCAACTACTACTGTGTGTGAAGATCTACTACTGTTGTTGTTTTCAGGGCCATCCGATGCCAACCAGAGTGTTAGCTCGCAGAATGGTTGCGTTACAAGCATGCCGGATACTACATAAGTCTGGGGAATTGGACCATCAGCTAATGCCTATAGGTATGTTCAAATAATTATAAGTTTAAAAAACTAAAAAAACAAACTTCAATTCGACTACCAGCTTGATGATGATGATGATGGCAGTTCATTAGGAATGTTCTAGTGACTATAAACACCAGTTAAAGTCACAGGAAAGCAAAATACGCAATTTCGTGCACGTGGTTTATAATAAAAGTGTTAAAAAAATACAACCGAATTGAGAACCTCCTTCCTTTTTTGAAGTCTGTTAAAAAAAGTATATAGGTACCTAAGTATTCTATCAGCGATCTAGTTCCCACATTACAAAGCATAATACAGTGTGCAAAAAAGTGAAAAGTAATAATAAAGCCATTATATGCCACACCTGTTGCTAGAAAGAGATAAATACACACTTAGCCATTTCGGTGTGTATTCACGACTAAGTGAACGTCAGAAATTACCTTTCTTTTCTCTTGTCATTATAAAAGCAATGTATCTAAACCTATTTAGACAGCTTTGAATTCGAGAGGTAATTTTCGTGAATTTTGAACTGAATTTTTTATTATTCGATTTTAATATTTATTTTATAGGTAAAGAAAACTTCAAAGCAATGGAACTTGATAACGCCCATCCCGTACAAGATAATTTGCAAACTGAAAACGACTCAGCTCGCCCCGGCACCACTAAACGTAGGCAGTATTACTACAAACGAGTAAGTATTAGACTAAGCTGTCACAGCTCAGTTGGTATCAGCTCTGCCTTTCGCGCAGTAGGTTGTAGGTTCGATCCCCACCGACATAAAAATATTTCTTGTTTTAGGGATATAAACAGTTTAAATCAATAATAATTTATTTGTTACGAAATATTTCAAGTCAAGTTTAAGAAATAAAATCAATTGAAAGAATATCTAGTTACTATTAAATTACGAAGATCTTTTTTTTAAATATTTAAATAATTTTCCTTCGTTCCACAGACTGCCTGGGCGTTTACCGATTGCCAACCAGTTATCGACACTAGTGACACTGAAATCGAACCTCAACGAAACTGTGACACAAATGAAGATAAGTCTGAAGATATTGATAAAGATATGAAAAATGAAGAGAACAGTGTTAAGTATACTGGTAAGCATATCGTTTTGTACGCACGAAGACACGTCGAACTATACTGAGACTTTGAACTATTTGAAGTTGAACGTTGCGAATCGTGCGAGAGGGACGACAGTGTGTTTGCGTAGGACGGGCTGCTAGCCTATTGCGCTCCCTTTCCAACGATTCTCTGCATTGTATATAGCGTAGTTATTGGGTGTATAACCTGACCTGTGACCGTGTGTACAAACTTTGCTTAGTTTGGGACTGGAGGGCGTTGTGTGAAATATCCATGAATATTTATTTTATTCCAGGTAACAAACGCAACATGCTGTACGCCATCGAATCATCTCTCTGGTGTGCATTACCAGAACGGTATAACACGCGGGGTCGCAAATTACACTCTCCACAACACGCGAACCAAGCATTAGCTATACTTATGGCAAGAGATGAACCTACCAAGTAAGTTCGACGTAGCTGTTGACAGGCGTCATAGCTCAGTTGGTTATAGCACTGCCTTCTACGCTGCAGGTTACGGGTTCGATCCCCACTGAGACGAAGCAATTTTTGTGTCGTACCTATAAATGTTTCTGTTGTAAGGAATTATTGTAAAAAAAGTAAGAGGTCGAAAAAAAATCGACAGATTACTATTTCACCGTGTCTTGTCATTATTTGTGAAATTCCTAGTTACAAATCCGCAAGGTGTATTTTCAATACAAGGTCGAAAGACTTACAGTACGCATGACGGAACTCTTTATTCCCTCTGAAGTTAGGTGCAAGTGCAACAAAGGATTGCGCATGTACTGATGTACTTGTTTACCTCCAATTAGACCCAAAAATGGGTTCTGCGTCAGATACTTCAGAGGGGACAAAGATCCGTTTTGACTACTATATAGTACAAATCTACTTATATATACTTTGTTGTAAAATTCGATATAAATGATGAATAATAGGTTCATTTGTCTACAGTTTACAAATCCCAGCGTTCCCAGTGTACACTCGTTCTGGGGAAGTGAGGGTATCAGTGCAACATGTGCCGGACGCGGATGTTAGGTTGTCGCCTAGAAGAGGAAGGCTGGTCAGAAGGTACGCTATATAATACTATTTACTTTTCAATTTAGCAGGGTTTCCTCCGATCTTTTTGGTTATTTTCTTCTTCTTCTTTTATGGCCTCTGTCCGTCATTTTGACAGACAATCTTGCCAAATGGATTATTTGACATAAGTTTTGTCAAGTCGAGTCATATGTCAAGTCGGCTTTTATTGGTTTTACGTCAAATTAACAGACTACTTTTTGGGGCTGACTTATTTGATGTTACTTAGTATAAGTACAAATGATTGTTTTAAAATTCATAGAACTGTAATTTCTTACAGATTCATGCATTTTGTGTTTACGGAGGTTTTAAGAGTGCGTCGACGTGGAATGACACTTGAAAGTGAAGGAACCACGAGAAATGACTATTACATTGTGCCTACTATCAAAAGTAAGTGTATCAACTAGTTAGCTAAATCTACTGCCATCATAGAGTCCGACCACGCAGAGTTTGCAGCGCTTAAGAAACTTATAAACATCGTTTGTGCCTCGAATACAATATTACAACCTATATATAGTAGTCACAACGGATCTTTGTCCCTCTTGAAGTATCTGCGCAGAACCCATTTTTCTGTCGAATTGGAGGTAAGCGAATTTTCTGCACAACAGTATATGCGTAATCGTTGTTGCTTCTAACTTCAGAGGGGTAAAGATCCGTTGTGCGTACTGTACTCTTATCCCGAAAATAATTAATTTATTGAGGTTACCCATATATCATTGCAGACTTAACATGGTCAGACTTAAACTAATACTATTTATTTTTGTTTATATAACTTTATTTTTTAGCAACAAGACCAGATGGTACACAAAAAACTAGCATCGACTGGGCGTTTCTAGAACAAATCTATGCGCACACCGAACAACAGAATTTGATTGATGTGCCTCTCTTTCCTCGTAAGGGGAGTGAAGGAGAAAGCAGGTAAACAAATATTCTCATTTACAAGGCAATTGATTAATTTAATATAGTTACATAATTGTACTACATCCAATTAAAATAAATCAAATCCAGAGAAATAATTTTTTGTACAACTTAATGATGGAAAAAGCATATGGCCCACCTGATGTTAAGTGGTAATCACTGCCTATAATTTGTGCATTGTCTCACAGAGCACGTCCACCAAGGACATGCCTTGTGACCATTTAACCTTAACGCGATAAGACTGCCCATTTTATCTCGTACTTTAAATTGTTAACACTGCCACCATCACTCTGAGAATACTTTAAATTGTTAACACTGCCACCATCACTCTGAGAATACTTTAAATTGTTAACACTGCGACCATCATTCTGAGAATACTTTAAATTGTTAACACTGCCACCATCACTCTGAGAATACTTTAAATTGTTAACACTGCGACCATCATTCTGAGAATACTTTAAATTGTTAACACTGCCACCATCACTCTGAGAATACTTTAAATTGTTAACACTGCCACCATCACTCTGAGAATACTTTAAATTGTTAACACTGCGACCATCATTCTGAGAATACTTTAAATTGTTAACACTGCCACCATCACTCTGAGAATACTTTAAATTGTTAACACTGCCACCATCATTCTGAGAATACTTTAAATCGTTAACACTGCCACCATCACTCTGAGAATACTTTAAATTGTTAACACTGCCACCATCATTCTGAGAATACTTTAAATCGTTAACACTGCCACCATCACTCTGAGAATACTTTAAATTGTTAACACTGCCACCATCATTCTGAGAATACTTTAAATTGTTAACACTGCCACCATCATTCTGAGAATACTTTAAATTGTTAACACTGCCACCATCACTCTGAGAATACTTTAAATTGTTAACACTGCCACCATCATTCTGAAAATACTTTAAATTGTTAACACTGCCACCATCATTCTGAGAATACTTTAAATTGTTAACACTGCCACCATCACTCTGAGAATACTTTAAATTGTTAACACTGCCACCATCATTCTGAGAATACTTTAAATTGTTAACACTGCCACCATCACTCTGAGAATACTTTAAATTGTTAACACTGCCACCATCATTCTGAGAATACTTTAAATTGTTAACACTGCCACCATCATTCTGAGAATACTTTAAATTGTTAACACTGCCACCATCACTCTGAGAATACTTTAAATTGTTAACACTGCCACCATCACTCTGAGAATACTTTAAATTGTTAACACTGCCACCATCATTCTGAGAATACTTTAAATTGTTAACACTGCCACCATCACTCTGAGAATACTTTAAATTGTTAACACTGCCACCATCATTCTGAGACTGTCTCAGAGTGATGGATGGACAATTTAAAGTATTTTAAATTTTGTATTTCAATTTTGTATTTGTAAATCATTTATTTATCTTAGAATCTGTAAGAATTACTACGATAATATATTTGGGAAAATTTACTTTTATTACAGTAACCCTTTGAAAAATCCATTGCTAAAAAATGGTGAGGTATTCGTGTTTGACGCAGATCAATACAAGGAAGCCGTCGTTACTCCGTGGTACAGGAACCAGGATCAACCTCAGGTGAGACTAGGGGTAGACAGATGCACGTCCTTACAATGTATTTGGTGTTCTATCAGCATCTAGTTCCCATATTACAAGCTTTGCTTAGTTTGGGACTAGAGGGCGTCGTGTGAAATATATTTACATATATTGTTTTTACAGAATTTAAACAGAATATTTATTTTATTTAGCTCATCTCTTAAGATTTGATGAACTGGAGTCCAGACTCCAAGGTCTGATGATGACCAGCAATGATGATAAGGATCTAAGATTTTCGGGGTTTTTAACCCCCGACGCAAAAACGACGGGGTGTTATAAGTTTGACGTGTCTGTATGGGTGTGTGTGTCTGTCTAAGGCAACGTAGCTCCCGAAAGGATAAACTGATTTTGTTTTTTTTTTGTTTGAAAGGTGAATTATTCGGGAGTGTTATTAGCTGAAACTGAAAAGAAAACTGCTTTGTGAAACGCGTGCTACGCGGGAGCCGTACCTTGGCTGGCTGTGAATAAGCAGGAAGGGTTACGAATAACAACAATGATGGACGGTAACGGGAACATGAGTGTTCAGAATAACATCAAGTTGGAAGGGGCCAGAAATTGGAACATTTGGAAATTCCAGACGACTGTTCTACTGCGTGGCCAGACTTTGATGGACGTGGTGGAAGGGAAGGAGAAAAAGCCGGAAATCGGTGATGATAAGATGACAAGCTGGGAGACTAGAGATGCGAAAGCACAAACGCTTATTGTGATGAGAATGACAGAGGGTGTGATGTTACATCTGATTACTTGCAAGACGTCAGCAGAGATGTGGAGCAAACTAATGAGTGTGTATGAACAAAAAACAGAAACGAGCATCCATATTGTACAGCAGCGATTCTTCCAATACAAGTTTGAAGAAGGTATGGAAATGTCCACATTCATGTCGAAAATACAAGAGTTACAAAATCAACTGCGACAGATGGGAGAAGAAGTATCGGACAAATTTGTTATCACCAAGGTACTCATGTCATTGCCGGATAAGTACAAACATTTCGTTTCTGCGTGGGAGTCTGCTCCAGATGATAAACAAACCTATGATAACCTGGTGGCAAGGTTGTTAATTGAAGAAGAGAGAATGAAAGAAAAATTTAGTGAAGAAGTTCAACCCTCATCAGCATTTGTAACACAGAAGCCAGATAAGAAAAATGTGAAATGTTTCCGGTGTAACAAACTAGGGCACTATCAGAATGAATGTATGAGTAATGAAAAGGAGACCAGCAGGAGTGACAATTGGTCAAGCAAGAAGTGCTACTACTGTAATAAGCTGGGCCACATCAAGAGTGAGTGTCGCTTTAGGAACAACAAGGAAGGCAATGCATTTGTTATGCTAGAACCGGAGAACTATGAAGAGTCTAAATGGTTGGTAGACACTGGAGCCAGTGAACATATGTGCCGAGATCGAGGACTGTTTTCATCATTTTCAATCGTGACACAAAAGTCTGTAATTGTTGGAAATGGAACTGCAATTAGTGTGTTAGGATGTGGCCAGGTGGCAGCACAGGTATCTGATGGACACAAATGGATTAATACAACCATGGACAATGTATTGTTTGTACCTGATCTGAAACAGAATTTGTTCTCTGTCAAGTGTGCAACACAGAATGGCTATGTCATGATGGTAAATGAAAACCAATGTAAGTTCTATAAAAATAATAAAACTTGTGCAGTGGCTAATAGACTTGGAAACATGTACTACATGGATATGCGATCTAAATGTGGTGAAGCAAATATTACAAAAAATGTTCTTCAATTGAGTGAGTGGCATGAGAGACTAGCCCACCAAAACATTGGTCATGTGCAGAAAGTGCTTGCAGATCAACACATTGAGACAATCAATGATGTGAGTGGCAGTTCTTGCCTAGGCTGCCTGGAAGGTAAAATTCACCGTTTGCCATTTGCTACAAGTGAGACAAAAACTACAAGACCATGTGAAATGATCCATGCCGACACATGTGGACCAATGGAGGTGCCCTCAGTAGGAGGTTCCAGGTACTATGTTTTATTCAAAGATGACTACTCAAATTACCGAAGTGTTTACTTTGTGAAGGGAAAAGATGAAATTAAGAATTGTGTAGAGAATTTTATAAATAAAGCTGAGAATGTAACAGGAAATAAAGTTTTACGATTTAGATGTGACAACGGGACTGAGTTTGTGAACAAAGATGTTTTGAAATTATTTTCAGACAAGGGGATCATCATGCAGAATACAGTGAGCTACAGCCCAGAGCAGAATGGCAAAGCAGAGAGAGAGAACAGAACCCTAGTGGAAGCTGCTAGAACTCTATTGTATGCCAGAAAGCTGCCAAAGAAACTATGGGCAGAAGCAATTAATACAGCAGCTTTCGTTTTAAATAGAACTGGAAAAAGTAATGATTGTGAGAAAACACCGTATGAAAGTTGGTATAACAAGAGTTTTGATATTAATGTTTTGAAAGTCTTCGGTACCCCAGTGTTCGTGCATATACCAAAAGAAAAGAGGAAAAAATGGGACTCCAAAGGAGAAAGTGGTATCATGGTTGGATATGGAGAAGATGTGAAAGGTTACAGGATATACTTCTCAGAAAAGAATGTGGTTGACATTAAACGAGATGTTCTGTTTATCCAAGAGCAAGAGTCAATTGTAATCCTACAAAAGAAAGATGAGAGTATACAGACTGACGAGGCAGAAACTTGTGATCAGAAGGAGTCAAGTATCCTAAGCACCGACCAATCAAAGGCAAGTATCCTAAGTACCGACCAATCCTCTGAAGGAAGCTTATATGAACCGTGCATAAGTGATGAGGACTCAAGTCAAGAAGAGAATATAACAGTGAATGAACGCACAAAAAGAATCAGGAAACAAACAGATTTCTACAAGTGTAACCATACATATGTGGAGGTTGAGCCGACATCATATGAAGAGGCAGTGAGTGGTGAAAAGTCTCATGAATGGAAAGTCGCAATGGAAGAAGAGTTAGCAACACTAGCAGAAAACCATACATATGAATATTGTGATCATCCAGTAGATAGCAAGGTAATAAGTAGTAAATGGGTATTTAAAATTAAAAATTCTAATAATGTTAAACAATATAAAGCTAGATTAGTAGCAAGAGGATTTGAACAAAATGATGAGTTAGATTTCAATGATATCTATGCACCAGTTGCGAATCTATCAACATTTAGGTTGTTTGTTTCAGTAGCAACAAAATTAAACTTACCAATTTATCAAATGGATGTCACTGGTGCTTTTCTCTATGGAGATATTCATGAGGAGGTATTTTTAAAATTACCAGAAGGTGCATATAAAGAAAATAATAATATTGTCAAGCTAACTAAGTCTTTGTATGGTCTAAAGAAATCACCTAAGTACTGGAATGATAAATTTAATTCTGTAATAACTAAAGTAGGTTATAAAAGGTCAAAATGTGATTCATGTTTATATACAAATAGTGATGGTAGGGACCAAACATATGTTTTGTTATATGTAGATGATATTTTGATGTTTGGCTCCAATATAAAACAAGTAGAACATCTCAAAGAAATGTTACGTAAAGAATTTAAAATGAAAGACATTGGTTTAGTGGCTGATTTCATTGGAATTAATGTAAAACAAAATTTAGAAACAGGTGTAACTGAATTGAGCCAAAAAGTATATTTAGAAAATGTATTAAAGCGTTTTGAAATGGATAAGTGCAAACCAATGTCAACACCCATGGATAAAAATTTCAATGTTCAAACATTAGAAGATAATAATTGTTGTTCTAATAAAAATACAGAAAATCTATGTAGACAGATTATTGGATGCTTAATGTATGCTGTTTGTGGCACAAGGCCTGATTTAAGTGTAGCTGTTTCAATTCTCAGTAGATTCCAAAGTAAAGCTAATAATGCATTACTGTCAGCATTAAAAAGGGTATTAAGGTATGTAAAATACTCTATAGATTATAAGTTAGTTTATAAATGCAATGATGGCAAATTAATTGGCTATTGTGATGCTAATTGGGGAGGTGATCTCATAGATAGAAAATCCACTACAGGATATTGTTTTAAGTTTGCTGATTGTTTAATAATGTGGTGTTCTAAAAAACAATGTAGTGTTAGCTTGTCCTCTACAGAGTCAGAGTATGTTGCAATGAGTATAGCCGGGAGCCAAGCCTGTTGGATTGTAAATATACTGAAAGATTTTAATATCAAAGATATTTGTCCGGTTCGGTTATTCTGTGACAACCAATCCGCTATAATGGTTGCAAGTACTGACTGTGTGAAGAGACTAAAACATATTGATATTAGGTTTCACTTTGTAAAGGAATTAGTTAGGAAAGGAGTGATTTGTTTAAAGTATCTAAAGACTGAAGAACAAATAGCAGATGCACTCACTAAACCTTTATGTAGGGATCTGCTAATTAAGTTCTGGAGTAGGTGCGGGTTATGTTAAGATAGGCAGTAATGTTGCATTGAAGGGGGGTGTTGGTAGAATGACCAATGCAACATCTGCCTTATGCCTAGTTTCGTACCTATTATAAGTAAAAATAGAAAATAAGATGGCCGTTGTTGCGATGAACCTACTACCTATGTAAAAAGTGTTGTGAACCTGAAACCTACTATGTGAACTTTATAATAAAACTAAAACTACAACTAATAAATCGTGTTTATTGAGATTACAAGATATGTTTGATGAAAAACGGTTCAAGATGGCCGCCGCCACAAAATGGTGAATGACATTTTTAATTTAATTACATGTTTTAAATTAACTTGACAGGCGTCACAGCTCAGTCGGTAATAGCTCTGCCTTCCGTGCTGTTGGTCGTGGGTTCGATCCCCACCAAGAACAAACATTTGTGCGTGCAAAACATAGATGTTTGTTCTATGTCTGGGTGTTACTATGTATTATAAGTATGTAGGTATTTACAAAAAAAAAATGTATATAAGTATTCTATCAGCCATCTGGTTCCCATAATATTACAAGCATTGCTTAGTTTGGGACTAGACGGTATTGTGTGAAATGTCCCTGAATATTTATTTATTTATTTATTTTAACTGGTGCATTTGTTACAGTTCTTCCTGGTAGCAGAAATATGTTCACATCTAACTCCTGATTCGGCATTTCCATCACCAACTCATGCTACTTTTCGAAGTTACTACCAATCTAAGTATAAGGTAAGTAGGTACTTAGAAAATCGGCAAGATGATTTAAAAAAAAAAAAAGCTTTTGGTCACTGAAGTAACTTTTAGGCGTGTGTGCTAAAACATTGATTTCTACACCTGACAATGAAAATCTGTCAAAAAAATCTATTCTTGAGTCTAGATTCAGACTTTTTCAGCAGAAAAATCTTTGAGTACCTACAGTACTGATTTCTTTATTTTCTTTATTATCTATACTAGATACCTTACACACTGTATTAGTCGTAATTTTCTTTGTGAATAAATTTTATTATTTATTGTAATATAATTTTACAAAATGATGTAATTCACCACAACTGTAATCTATACTAGATACTAATGTTATAAGGAGGAAAGATTTGTTTGTATCGAATAGGCTCGAAATTACTGGACCGATTTGAAAAATTCTTTCTTCTTTGGGAAACTACACTATCCGCGGGTGAAATAGGCTATATTTTATCCCGGAAAATCAACAGGATAAAACGGGACGTGGGCAGATGCTGGTACCTAATAAGCAGCCTTTTGCATCTAATTGATCTCAATTAGATGCAAAAGGCAAAATGCAAAATTGTGATGCAAAATCATCTGATTTATATAATATTTATAATATTTATGGCCAATCCCATATTCAGGCACTGGATTTCTGTCCACATGGACCAAAATAAAAAATGACTCGGGTAGATTTCTACCTCTAATTCTATTGTTTATTTTTATTCTATTTTAGTTAATGTTTTGTGATATGGGTCTGTGTACATTGCATTGTTTTGTAACCGTGCCTGAAGTAAACGATTTTTTTTTTATACAGCGTCTGAGACCGCTTTTTACCAATAGCGGGGGTTGCTACTATTAGACCATCGGTCAAGTTTTCCCACCAAAAAATAAACCAAAATTGGTCAGAAAACTACGTTTACTCTCAGTAGATCTAGTGATCAAAATTCAATTGGTTCTATTGAGAACTTTTTTTCCCAATAAATCTATTTTAAAAAACTACGTTACAAATTAGAAGTCAAAGTCAAAATTTCTTTATTCAATAAAATCACAAGGATCATTTAGATCTATTGCATCTACTTAGAAAATGACTAGATCCATATTGGTTCCATTAAGAATCTTTTTTCTCATTTAATCTATCGATCAAAATCATATTTTTTCTGAACCTTTGCATTGTTTTGCAAGCTTTGCGATTTTGCATAATAACATTTTTAGTTTATATCTTTTAAAATGTTGAAATTTACGAACGAGAGGGTTGTTTGTCGTTACCCATCGTATTAAAATACTTATAAAGATTTTGTTTTAAAAAGGTGGAACTGACCCAACCAAGACAACCACTTTTAGACGTGGATCACACTAGTGCAAGATTGAACCTACTAACTCCAAGGTATGACTATATGCATGAATAAAATATTAGTGTACATTTCACACAACGCTCTCTAGTCCCAAACTAAGCCAAGCTTGTAATATGGGAACTAGAATGCTGATAGAATACTTATATACTTTTTTTTGTAAATACATAATACATAGTAACACCCAGACAGAACAATTACAAGCTTTGCTTAGTTTGGGACTAGAGGGCGTTGTGTGAAATGTCCATGAATATTTATTTATTATCGACTGAGCTGTGACGCCTGTCAAAATCATTATCCCCACTACTATTATGAATGTCAAAGTTTAGATGTTTGTGTTGCAATCACACTGTAACTACTAGTCCGATTTGGATGAAACTTGGAATATATTATAGTTTATAACGTGGATTAACACATAGGCTACTTTTTTTTTCGTGGACGAAGTCGCGCGTAATCGATTTAAAAACGTGTTTTAATTATAGTTTGTTTTTTATTGTATGTGTTTATGTGTTGTTGTTGCAAATAAATATTTTGTATTAATTAAATAAATAAATAAATATTCATGGACTTTACACACAACGCCCTCTAGTCCCAAACTAAGCAAAGCTTGTAATATGGGAACTAGATGGCTGATAGAATACTTAAATACTTTGTTTTTTTTTGTAAATACATACTTATAATACATAGTAACACCCAGACATAGAACAAACATCTAGGTTTTCCACGCACAAATGTTTGTTCTCAGTGGGGATCGAACCCACGACCCACAGCACGGAAGGCAGAGCCGTTACCGACTGAGCTGTGACGCCTGTCTATTGTATTGATAGTTTCATTATATACTCAACAGATACGTAAATAGAAAAGGTGTGGCATTACCGGTGTCGTCGGAGCGCACGCGCAGAGCGAAGCGAGATCGTCTCGACCAGAAACAGATCCTCGTGCCGGAGCTGTGCACGGTGCATCCGTTCGCAGCTCCGCTCTGGTTCGCGACGGTCGCACTACCTTGTGTCTTGTATAGGTAACTAATTATTGTACTTTGTACATTTTTAAAGATTATTTTTGTACATCCTACTAATATTATAAAAGTTTAGATGTTTGTTGGATGTTTGTGTTTCAATCACGTCAAAACTACTGAACCAACTTGGATGAAACTTGACATATATGTATATAGTACGTATCCTGGATTGACACATAGGCTACTTTTTATCCCGAATAATTAAAAGGATCTACAGGATAAAATGAGCAAACGGGATTAGCAGCGCCAATTATTGGCAAGAGGATGATGTCATGCCACGTCAGTTTGACAGGGCGTAGTACTGGCGCGTTTGACATTTCAGTACGAGTTCGGTGTAATGTCAAGTTTCTCAAAGTATCCGCTCGGTATACGCACAGATAATATAATGTACACGGAAACGGTAGTCGCGTACGAAGTCGCGGGTAACTGCTAGTATGTAATAAAATTCACATGATTTTCACACAAAATTTTTAGTAATTACTTAATTTTGGAGCAAACTAATACTCGAGTGGGGACCACGTTTAGTCAAGCGTAGTGTAGGACGCCCTCCGGCGAGATGGGGCGACGATCTGCGAAATGTAGCGCTGACACTGGATGAGAAGAGACGAAGACCGAGCTCAATGCCGCGTCTAGGGAGAGACCTACGTCCAGCAGTGGACGAGTATAGGTTGATGATGATGATGACTTAATTTTGTTTCAGAATAAACGCGCTACTAATAGCGGATGAGATCCGACGCGCGGTTGCAATAGATGTTGGGTTAGGTATTCCTCGGATAGATGATACAAGTATGCCGGGCTTCCAATGGCCTCCGCTGGACTTCGGATGGTGTTTAGCCGAGGTGAGCTAAACTACACGCGAGAGCAATGATTCCGGGTCACTTAAAGAATGTTAAAAATCTCGGAAACTAAAAATGATAGGTTAATGCAATAAATTGTATTTAATAGACAATGTAATACTCCTTAAATGAAGGTATTAAAACTTCTTAGTTATTGTAAAGTTATATCTTAAAAAAATCAAATTTGAAAAAGGGCCACTTTCGAAGATGGAACTACGAAATTACAGCATTTGGTTTTGCTTTTGTTTGTAATCTGTCATTTATGTGGGTATATAAACCATGTTGATAGTGCTCTATATTCATTATTCAAGCTGAAATTATGTCGCTTACGCCTGAAGAATGCACCAGAATACTTACAATGCTGGAAACCGGCCGGAGTCAGCGCGATACAGCCAGGACTGTCGGTGTGTCGCTGTCAACAGTACAAAGAGTTCTCCGACGTTACGAAGAAACTGGTTCTAACCTACGCAGACCAGGAACGGGCAGAACCAGGTGTACCACAGCACGAGAAGACCGATACTTGGTGAACACCATGCTTCGAAATCGCTTTCTCACAGGAACTGAACTCACAAATCAGTTTCGACGCCTCGGAGGAAGTAACCCAAGTGCATGGACAGTAAGACGTCGGCTTGCTGAATCTAACTTAAAACCCCTTAGACCTGCAAACGGCCCTAAACTGGAGCGTGGGCATCGTATTTCAAGACTAAGATATGCCCAGAGCCACGTAAATTGGAGTATTGAAGATTGGTCAAAAGTTATGTTCTCCGACGAATCAAAATTTATGCTCTACAAGCACGATGGAAGACACAGAGTGTATCGAAGACCAGGGGAAAGATTCAAGCAAGCATGCATCGAAGAAAAAGTAGCCTACGGTGGTGGGTCTGTACTTGTGTGGGCCGGAATTTCTTCTGAAAGTCGCACAGAGCTGGTGATCATAGAAAACGGCTCTTTAACTAGCGTAAGATATGTGGAAGAAATCCTCAATGATCATGTTGGTCCATTTATGGTCAATTTAGGTGAGGATGCTATATTTATGCATGACAATGCCCGACCTCATACAGGTAGGATTGTGAATGACTACCTTCAAGAGATGAACATTACTCGTATGGAGTGGCCAGCGCGCAGCCCGGATATCAACCCGATCGAGCATGCTTGGGACGAGCTAGGCAGATGCGTAAAACAACGAAACCCTCCCCCAATCACGCTTCGTGAGCTCAAAATTGCTCTCACAGAGGAATGGGAGAATATTCCCCAAAATCGTATAAGGAACTTGGTGTACAGCATGCCAAACCGCGTAAACGCAGTAATGGAAGCACGAGGAGGCAATACGAAGTATTAAAATTCAAGTCAAATCGTAATAAAGTTCAAAAATTTCATGTTTCCTATTTTTGTTTTAAGGAGAGATCAGCAGTTTTTTTCTTTATGTAATTTTGTGTTAATAAAATGTATGGTGACTCATATTTTTTTACTTTCATTTAAGGAGTATTACATTGTCTATTAAATACAATTTATTGCATTAACCTATCATTTTTAGTTTCCGAGATTTTTAACATTCTTTAAGTGACCCGGAATCATTGCTCTCGAGTGTAGATGTAAGCTTCGAATAGTGTATTTAAAAAAAGTATTTAAGTATTCTATCAGCCATCTAGTTACAAGCTTTGCTTAGTTTGGGACTAGAGGGCGTTGTGTGAAATGTCTATGAATATTTATTTATTTTATTTATTTCAGTAGTCGTAGATTGAACTAAATAGTCCAATCTGTGTTACTGTTCCTTGCGGGATGGATTATCAATATATTTCAATAAAATAAATAAAGATTTTGAGACCATGACTATGAGAACATGAGACCGTGTATATTTTTAGGTTATACTAATCTTCATTTTGACATTTTTGACATAGACATTCATTGACAGATGACGTGAACTGTCACATGACGTCGGCTGGAACAGTCACTCTTGGGTTAGTCTCAAAATCCCCTTTGAGTTTTCCCCCTTAAGGGGATTTTGAGACTAGTAGTAGCAGTAGTAAGTAGTAGAGCTTCTTGTGTGCTCGCTCGTCCGGGTTCAGTACTACCACTTATTTCATTGCACAGTGATGCTCGCATTGCTGTGTGCCGGCTTGAAGTGTATGTGTCGGTGCTATTACACGCACATCACACAACACCGACATGTCGCACAGTGATGGCGCAGTGCAATGCATCGCAGGACACGTCCTCAGTGGACGTGCTCAGTGAGGCAATGCTTTGTTGTAGGCCGAGGTAACCACTTAACATCAGGTGGGCCATCAGCTTATTCCATCATTTAGTTTTATAAGAAAAAAAATTGTCTCAAAATTATTTTGAAAGAATTAAGGGGATCTTACTTAAGACAAATAGCCACTCTTTGCAGCATGGTGACAGATGAGACATTTTAAAATTGAAAAGGTCCAATCTATCCCCCTTTTAGTGACAGGGGGACAGATATGATTTTACCATATCACGCTCTTCCAAAATGTTTTTTTTTTGTAGGTTTTAAACGCAGATGCCGAAAAGACTGATAAGAAAAAAGATGGTGATAGCGTGAAAGACGAAGCAGTTACAGAAAAAGGGTAGGTACTTATCACACTCGTAATTACATAAAAATAGTAAAATAAAATACGTACTAGTGTAACTTTTGATATTGCTACACCTTTGTAATGTTATTCTGCAAAACTTTTTGCAATCTTTTAGATCACTTTGCTCTCAGTTTACTTTTAGCACATTTCGGTCTGAAAACTTAGTGAAGCATTCCGATTTTAAATAATTAGACTATCCAGGCTATCGTCGACTATCTTTGAACTATCTCTGTTATCTTATTATCTTATAACTATATAACTATGTTATAAGTATTGTTTGCCATATTTTTTGAAATATTTATTATCTTTAGATAGCACCCCTAGTTTATTACCTCGTAGTCCTTTCCGTCTATGGTTGTCTGGAGATAGTCTAGAGATCGCTCATTAGCGATAAGACCGCCCATTGTACAATTTAGTTAAGTTTTGTTTTGTATGTTATAGTAGTCCCTAGGTTAAGGTGTGCAATAAAGTATTTTCTATCTATCTATCTCGAACTATCCCCGACTCCAACCCTACAATCGTATTTATGCTCCTGCGCAAGCCGCGATCTCCACCCCTCTAGGGTGGGGTTATGTTATGTTATGGGACTCCCGTTTCCGCATTTAGACTCAAAAGTGGTCCATTATGCGTGGGGGGTGTTCTGGCTAGGAGTGCAGCCAGCCTGACTCCTCCCAAAAGCACAGAAGCTTCCTGGGGGCTTCGCAGGCTTGGAGGAGTGACCTGGGGTTGCTTAGGATTTCTGTTCGTTGTGTGGTTCTAGGGTGGGGTTGAAATATTAAAATGTTGGAGCGAGAAGTTGTTTGACGGTTCTCTTTAACAATTTTGTCTATGTTTATAGGTTTTTAGATAATATAGATGATTCACTACAAAACGGTGTAGAAGATGAAAGTTCAGAAGAATCTAAGGAAAAAACCATCAACGAAATATTACAGGAAGAGCATGATCAACTAAATCAAGATGACGCTGAATCTGTGAGTATCTAACTACACTTAGTAGTAGTAGAAGAAGAGAATACTAGTAGAAGAGTAGTAGTAGTAGAAAGAGCTCGTCCGGGTTCAGTACTAGCACCTATCCCTGTCGCACAGTGATGCTCGCATTGCTGTGTTCATAGCATATCACTCATACTAGTTATAATTTATAAGTTTAAAAAACTAGAAAAACCGATTTCAATTCCACTACCGGCTTTATCATCAGATGATGATGATGACAGTTCATTGGAAATGTTCTAGTGACTATAAACATCACTAAAAAGTCGCAGGAAAGCAAAATACGCAATTTCGTGCACGTGGATAGCACATTTTTTCCAGTTATTTCTATTTATAAGCCAAACTACTGAACCGATTTTAATGAAAATTAAATGGGACCAACCTGGAAGTACATCCTTTCAGATAAAAAAAATACAACCCAATGGAGAACGTCCTCTTTTTTAGAGTTGGTTAAAAATCGCACTGTACTCGTATAAGACGATTTTAAATGATCCTTACGATTTTATATAATAAAATAATTATGACTTTGTACTTTTAAATTGCCTGAAATTCTTCAAAACTTGTTTTCCGAGCTGATGAATATAAACCAATTTTTTATAAAAAAAATACCATACGTTCGGAGCTACGAGGGTACACAACGCCGTCAAACTTATAACACTCGTTCCTCTTGGTCAAGGTTAAAACAATATTATATTTATTCCGACAGGGTTTTGAAATCGGTACATGGAGTAACGACATGGCGTCTTCAATTCCGGATGAAGTGGACGATATTTATGACGAGTGGAGCGAACCCTTGCCTCCCAACCTCACATTCTGCACCTCGGCTGATGGTAACTATCACTACTCAGGGAACGTGACCCGTTCCCCCCTCCCCCCCCCCCCCCTCCCCCTCTCTCGGTGACCACCCGTGGTGTATGCCAAGACCCCCTCACGTTCTAGTTTTAATTCAAAATTTGGCTTATATTTGTTTTTATTGCTCGAAAAAGCGCGAGATTTTTGATGAAGACCTCCCCCCCTAAACGGGTTTTTACAACCAAGGGTGGCTTGCACCAGAATCACTAAACGCGTGTAACTATTAAATAGTATTTAGCGAGTTGTCAAGTCATATAAATACGTCAGATTTAAATATATTTAGCTGTTGCACCCCTAAGTGATGAAACAAGCCGATGGTTCACCTGATGTAAATAGACAAAAATATGACATAAATAGGGCAAATATATTCACTTTATGTAATAGTAAAATGAAATAGTTAATTAAATTAGTATTGTTTAACAGGTGGTGTAAACTGGTGTGATCCAGTTCAAAAACCCAAACCGGAATACAATCCTACACGGAACTATACAATGGCTGACAGCGATTGTTCTTACATGTCTAGGTAAGCACTGTACACATCTTTATCCCTCTGAAGTTAGGTGCAACAAACGTTTGCGCATGTACTGTTGTGCTTGATACTTCAGAGAGACAAAGGATCCGTTGTGACTGCTATATAATACCTACGGTGTTCTTCTCATATTTTTCCCTTTGTAGCGCTCTACAGAGCAAACTTTACAATTTTGATGATTCTTATATCAATCTACAATTTAGTAATCAAATTCCAGACTTCTTCCAGAAATCCCGTGTGTTGGCTCTGCGAATGGGATTTCTTAACTTTTCCCCCAAAAATCCCCTTGCGAGCTCTGCGACTGCCGGGGATTTTAAACAAAAAGTCACGAATCCCCTGATGGGTTCATTTACGCAAGAGATTTCTGGAATAAGCCAAATTTCAACATGGCGAGAATCAGTCTATGGTTTTAAAATTTCGTAAACTTAGCATTTGTTTTATTTTAACAAGTATTGTATATTTGACAGGCGTCACAGCTCAGTTGGTAATAGCTCTGCCTTCCGTGCTGTGGGTCGTGGGTTCGATCCCCACCAAGAACAAACATTTGTGCGTGGAAAACATAGATATTTGTTCTATGTCTGGGTGTTACTATGTAATTATAAGTATGTATTTACAAATAAAAAAGTATATAAGTATTCTATCAGCCATCTGGTTCCCATATTACAAGCATTGCTTAGTTTGGAACTAGAGGGTGTTGTGTGAAATGTCCCTGAATATTTATTTATTTATTATTTATTTCAGTGATTTTGACTCGGATGATTCTGATTTCGACGTGGACACCGATACTGACAATGAAAGTGGGTTTGGCAGCAGCAAAGCGGTCAATGGTAATTCTATTTACAATCCTCAATTAAATGATTAATTATTCAATCGAACTCCAAATTGCAGCGCCCCTACCGGGTACATCTACTTACCCACTTAGTAACTACTTACTAAGATATATCCTATCCTACTAATATTATAAATGTGAAAGTTTACATGTTTGGATGTTTGTGTTTCAATCATGTCGAAACTACTGAACCAACTTGGATGAAAGTTTGCATATATATAGTTTGTAACCTGGATTGACACATAGGCTACTTCTCATCTCGAATAATTAACAGGATCTACAGGATAAAATGAACGAACGGGATTAGCAGCGCCAATTGGCAAGAGGATGATGTCATGTCACGTCAGTTTGACATTCGAGTACGGGTTCGGTGTAATGTCAAGTTTCTCAAAGCTCGGTACACGCACAAATATAATGTACACGGAAACGGTACTCGCGTACGAAGTTGCGGGTAAATGCTAGTAATCTCATAAATATCTGCGCAGTACCCATTTTAGGTCAAATTGGGGGTAAGCGAATTTTACCGTACAACAGTACACGCAATCGTTCGTTCCACCTAACTTCAGAGTGACAAAGATCAATTGTGCGTACTGTACTATTAATTATGAATATTCTTGTGCGTACTGTACTATTAATTATGAATATTCTTGTGCGTACTGTACTATTAATTATGAATATTCTTGTGCGTACTGTACTATTAATTATGAATATTCTTGTGCGTACTGTACTATTAATTATGAATATTCTTGTGCGTACTGTACTATTAATTATGATATTCCAGCATCGCTAGGCGTCCGTATAGAGTACAAAACAGCTCATGAAGCAGAAGCAGTGGACATTGAGCCTCCACAGACTAGCCATCCCTCCCCGCAACGAGATGCAACAGATGAAAAAATGGACCGCGCTGATAGCCACCGCCTGCTCACAACAGGACACGCCGATGATATGGTAAGGGGTTGATACAGGGTGAAAAACAGGTAAAAATTGGGAAAGATTAAAATAAAATAAATAAATATTCAGGGACATTTCACACAACGCCCTCTAGTCCCAAACTAAGCAAAGCTTGTGATATGGGAACTAGATGGCTGATAGAATACTTATATACTTTTTTTTTGTTAATACATAGGTACTTATAATACATAGTAACACCCAGACATAGAACAAACATCTATGTTTTCCAAATGTTTGTTCTCGGTGATTGTTACAAATTTGGTGAAAATGGCAAAAAGTTGGGTGATTACGGTTAAAAATTTGATGAAAATGGTTTAATTTGGTTAATAAATAAATAAAGATTGTTGAAAGTTGTTCAAAATGAGGTGACGATGGTTGCAAATTGGTTGAAAACATAATTTATAAGCGTTTTACAACGTTTGGTTGTAAATAAATGATTTCTGCTTTTTTTTTTCAACATACGATGCTCAGACAATATTAAAATAAATAAATAAAATAGACGCCCTCTAGTCCCAAACTAAGCAAAGCTTGTGATATGGGAACTAGATGCTGATAGAATACTTATATAATTTTATTTGTAAATACATATAATACATAGTAACACCCAGACATAGAACAAACGTCTTTGTTTGTCACACACAAATGTTTGTTCTTGGTGGTAATCGAACCCACGACCCACAGCACGGAAGGCAGAGCTGTTACCGACTGAGCTGTGACGCCTGTCCGACCGAGCATAAATCCTTTTTGACATTCTAGTACACACCTACGCCGTGCACAACCTGTATTTGTGACTTTTTTTTTATTTACAGTACATAGAAAAATTCAAGCGCGCTGTAGAAGCCCACAAACAAACAATACTCAATAGACAACTTATAACCAAAGATAAAAAACTCTGTGATATCCTACCCGAAACCAAAGACAACATAGACTATTCCAAGATGGCCGTCACCGATGAAAAGTTCAAAGAGATCTTCCCCTACCAAAGCGAAGAAATAAAAATTGTCGATGGTCAAGTCTGCATAGAAAGCATAGAGAGAAACAAAAGAGTTTTATTAGAAAAAATTAAAAAGTCTTTGAATAAAGAAGAAGTTGCAAAATTGAACTGCTTTTTTATGAAAGATATAAATATAGATGCGCCAGGATATATCAATGAGAAAATAGCGAACGTAGGCTTTGATTCTAGAGAAAAGTATGTTGAGAAAGTACTGAACTATGAGAAGGAATTCAAACCTTATTACGATGAGGGTAAGGGTCAGAATGGGAAGGAGTTTGATTTTGATTATCAGCCAGATTTGGATGGGCATCCTGGGCCGAGTCCTAGTGTTATATTACAGGTATGTAAGTAGTTCACGTACTATCGGCAAAATTTCCGCCTTACCAGTTTTGAAACTGTTTCGCTTGCAAGCAGTTAGCTACCTGACCTCGCCTTTTCCTTTTGTCCTCTTATTTTGACCAACCAGAGACATAAACATCTATTTATTTTTATGACGGCCCATTGCTATTGCAATTATTATTATTGGTCTATTGCATTTTACAAGCATTGCTTAGTTTGGGACTAGAGGGTGTTGTGTGAAATGTCCCTGAATATTTATTTATTTTATTTATTGTTTTCATAACTTTTACACCCGAAATAATTTGCTTCTATTGGTATTCAAAAATTAACGGCTAGTCAGTTCACAGAAAATACACCCTTAAGGTGGTAAGGCAGAACTTTTGCTGATGGTACAGTACACACAACGGGTTTTTATCCCCCTGAAGTTAGGTGCAATAGGTGTGCGGAATAAATCGCTTACCTCCCTCCAAACGCTTTAAATTCGACCCAAAAATGGGTTCTGCGCAGATACTTCAGAGAGACAAAGATCCATTGCGACCACATGGTAGTCTGAACAAGCTAAGTTTGCAATAAAATGAGCAACCCTTAAAAGATTTTTATATCGACATAATCCACTTTACATAGAATTTTTGAAGACAGTTTCAAATCAGTTTCGCTGTTCAGACGATATTTCCAAGTATTTGCGAGAACGAATTTCCGCACAACAGTACATGCGCAATCGTTTGTTGCACCTAACTTCAGAGGTATAAAAATCCCTTGTGCGTATTGGACAATTGTTATTTATATATCCAATTGCAGTCATAGCGTGGTCAGACACTGATGTCGATTCTGTCATTACATTTTTCTAAACTAACCTAATTTGACAGCACTAAAAATGTTGCCGTCCCTTTCTCATAAACTGAAACTACAAAGACAGCTATAATTCTAGCGCTGTCAAATTAGGTTAGTTTAGAAAAATGCAACAACTGAATCAACAGCACTATCAATACTACTTCCTACTATAATATAATAAATGCGAAAGTTTAGATGTTTGGATGTTTGTGTTTCAATTACGTCAAAACTACAGAACCAACTTGGATGAAACTTGGCATATTTATAGTACGTAACCTGGATTGACACATAGGCTACTTTTTGTCCCGAATAATTAACAGGATCTACAGGATAAAATGAAAAAACGGGATTAGCAGAGCCAATTATTGGCAAGAGGATGATGTCATGTCATGTCACGTCAGTTTGACAGGACGTAGTACTACCTCTTTGGTCTAACGACTAACGTTTGACATTCGAGTACGGGTTCGGTGTAATGTCAAGTTTCTCAAAGAAGTATCCGCTCGGTACACGCACAGATATAATGTACACGGAAACGGTACTCGCGTACGAAGTCACGGGTAACTGCTAGTTAATAATAAAATATTAATATACATTTTTTTCAGGCCTTAACAATGTCAAATGCGAATGATGGTATAAATCTAGAAAGATTGGAGACGATCGGAGACAGTTTTCTTAAGTTCGCAATAACTGCGTACTTGTACTGCGCCCACGCTACTGTACATGAGGGGAAACTAAGTCATATGAGAAGCAAACAGGTGAGGATATTAACTTAATGAGTAATCAACTACATTTTATACAATGGACTATGCATTGGCGCTCTGAAAATGGAACCATACAATTGTGCTCGGACGAGCGCGTGAGCACATTTCTTAGTTATACATTAACGGCTTGATTAGCGAACGCTTAGATGGGCTTGAGTGACAATCTGCAATGTACTATCGGCAAAATTTCCGCCTTACCACTTTTGAAACTGTTTCGCTTGCAAGCAGTTTGCTACCTGACCCCGCCTTTTTCTTTTGTCTTCTTATTTTGACCAACCAAAAATAAATAGATGTTTAGGTCTCAAACATCTATTTATTTTTATGACGGCCCATTGTTTTCATAAATTTTACAATCGAAATAATTTGCTTCTATTGGTATTCAAAAATGAACGGTTAGTCGGTTTACAGGAAATGCACCCTTAAGGTGGTAAGGCAGAACTTTTGCTGATGGTACAACAAACATGCTACGGACAAGCGTCAAAACATGACATTTTCAAAGTGGCAACATCATCGCGTTTTTCGTAATGAAATGCTGATTCCTTTGTATTGTAGTTCAAACCACTATTCTCACGTCGAAACTACTGAACCAACTTGGACCAATTTACAAGAGGACGTTGTGACGTCAGTTGCTTTAGAGAACTTAGTACGAGTTTTGGTGTATAAAGGGAACTAGATTACTGTTAGAAAACTTATATACTTATTTTGTAAATACATACTTATTATACATAGTAACACCCAGACATAGAACAAACATTTATGTTTGGCATACACATATGTTTGTTCTTGGGGATCGAACCCACGACCCACAGCACGGAAGGCAGAGCTATTACCGACTGAGCGGTGACGCCTGTCTTTCGAAATAAATTCTAAATAGTTTTTTATTTTATTTACAGGTATCGAACCTAAACCTCTACCGGCTAGGCCGGTCAGCCAGACTAGGCGCTCGAATGATAGCATCCAAATTCGAACCCCATGACAACTGGTTACCACCATGCCATAAGGCACCACCATCACCTCACGAACAACATGAAAAACTGGTACCTAGCTCTTCTTCTTGTCTTATATTATGGCCTCTGTCCGTCATTTCGACAGACAATGTTGCCAGTGTCAAGTGGATTATTTGAAATAAGTTTTGTCAAGTCGAGTCATACGTCAAGTCGGCTGTCATTTGTTTTGAAGATAAAATGGTTGATTTTCCCTTCAAAACTTGGAAACGAATTCCATCAAATGATAAAAACCTAATACACATTTATTCCAATGGCTCACACTTTATGCTATGACTGCAAGTATTATTGGTTAAAATTCCACCAAAATTAAAGATCAAGACTCACTATAACATCAAGAACAATTAAAATGTGTGTGTGTGTAGTGTGTGTGTGTGTGGGTAGTGTGTGTGTGTTTGTGTGTGTGCGTGTGTGTGTGTCTCTGTGTGTGTTTGAGGCAACGTAGCTCCTGAACGGATGAACCGATTTTGATTTTGTTTTTTTTTGTTTGAAAGGTGAATTAGTCGGGAGTGTTCTTAGCTATGTGGTGAAAATCGGTCCAAGATTCGGGGGATTTTTAATTTAATTACTTGTATTATCGTCAACAGATGGCAGAGCAGGACAGCGAAGGAAAGAAGGAGACGCAAGAAGCTACTGGATGTTACATACCATACAATCTTATCACTCAACACAGCATTCCAGGTATCCTATGAATTTTAAAATGTTTTTGGTTCCAACAGATTGGATATTAAGAGGGGCTTATAAACAGCAATTCTTGATTACCACAGATTATATATCGGGAGATCCTATTTACTTACTACAATTTTTAATTCCCAGAGATTAAATATTGGGAAGGCCTATTTACAGCAATTTTTGATTCCAAAAAACTGAATATTAAGTGAGCTTTTATACAAGAATATTTGATTCCTACAGATAAGTCTATAGCGGATTGCGTGGAGGCCTTAATCGGGGCCTACCTTCTAGAATGTGGGCCTAGAGGAGCCCTACTGTTCATGGCTTGGCTAGGAATCAGTGTTTTACCACACCATCGGATCTCTTTACCGAAGCCTAAAGATGAAAATGTACCAGTAAGTGTAGACTGTCAGATATACAGGGTGTCACATAATGTCCCATTAAGCCCGAAGGGGGTGGGGGGATATTCTACACGTCATGGCGACCAACGAAGTTTTTCATTCATGAAAAGCGTTTAAGCTTTCCTTAAAAATAGCATTACATACATGTCTATGTGTGGGTGCGACGTGATAGAAAGGTGTGCATGTGTACTAACAGGCTGGATACATACGCAACGTAAATAAACACTTAGGGTTGTCGCAAATTTCTAAAATAAAAAAAATTTAAACATGTTGTATTCAACTTGTACACATGCCAATCTATTCTCGTGTTTGATCTGAATAAGACCCTTTTCGGCTTAAAGGAACAATATGTTACACGTTGTATACTTATTTTTTGTAAATACATACTTATATTAAATTGTAACACAGAGTCAGGACAAACATCTATGTATCTATCTATGACGAATGTATCTATGTATCTATCTATCACGTTTTGTTTAAGATGTTAATATATTGAGAGTTAATTTATCTTTCATGTCTGAGTGCAACTTTAATCTTATTTTTTTACAGCATCAGTCGAAACAACCTAAAATCCACTCACCGTCAAATTCCACCAGTTCTGATGAAGAATTTGAATTGGAGTCTCCATCACCAGAACCTAAGGCTTTGGGGCACTTTGGACCAGCGGGGGCCAGGCGGCCTTATAAAGACGAACATGGAAACTGGTATCAGGTAAGAATCATACATTTTTACATTTAGGTAGCTAGGCACTCCTAGGCAAACATGATATTTTAGCTATGTACCATCAGCAAAAGTTCTGCCTTACCTTAAGGGTGCATTTTCTGTAAACCGACTAGCCGTTAATTTTTTAATACCAATAGAAGCAAATTATTTCGGGTCTAAAAGTTATGAAAACAATGGGCCATCATAAAAATAAATAGATGTTTAGGTCTCTGGTTGGTCAAAATAAGAAGACAAAAGAAAAAGGCGAGGTCAGATAGCTAACTGCTTGCAAGCGAAACAGTTTCAAAAGTGGTAAGGCGGAAATTTTGTCGATAGTACTTAATATTAATCCGCGTCGCTAACAACCTTAGTCTTGTTTTTTTTTTCAGATAGTATATGGCGAGCTAAAAGCACCTCCGTCACCATTGCTTAGATACATACAAGATCCCGAAGGAGAGTTGGAAAGAATGTTGTCAGGTAAATATTGACAGGCGTCACAGCTCAGTCGGTATAGCTCTGCCTTCCGTGCTGTGGGTCGTGGGTTCCATTCAATTCAATTCAATTTATTTATTTGTAAACACGGGTAAGTAAAATGGTGTGTTACGCAAGGCTGTTCTACGTAAACTGTCATCAAAGCGCTGACGAGGTTCCTTCGGTACCTGGCTTCGGTGAATGCATCGTCAGCGCAACGTGTTGCCAATGCCTTGTAATGTTTTACCTAGATTTAAGTTTTTCATATTCGTTCAGACTTCGAACGAGTGTCGAAGCCTAAGATAATTAAATTGTAATTTTTTTTTTAAATTAAACCTTGGAACAAATTAAATATTTTTTTTAAAAGCTACCTCGGGCAGCGGCCTACGTAATTGGCGCAGGCGGTAGGATACTTAAAATCTATAAAATTAGTAAAAAGAACCTACTAGTGCCGTTGTGCGGAGGTGAATCAAGAAATCGATTCGTGCTGAGTTCCAGACATCGCGACCTGGAGAAAATGCTGTAAGTCCTTGAAATTCTCAAGTCCTTGCTTATTCCTAACTATACTTAGTCCTATCCTTATTATACCTTATAGTAATTTTTTTTTTGTGTTTTTAAAATTAATTTTTCAACATTTTCCATCCGAGAGAATCGCGAAGTGCTAGGTTAAGTAGAATTAGATTAGAAAGTAGACTCAGTGTAATCGACGAACATAGAGCTCTAGAGGAGAATATGGCTCAACCCAATAACCCACAGGGTAATGTTCCGCCAGCTAACCCTCAACAGTCTCACCACCAGGGTAACCCGGGTAATCCGATTGACACGATTTATAAGTCCCTAAGACTTGTTCCCGATTTTGATGGAAACCCGCATGTTTTAACAAGATTTATAAATCTTTGTGACCAGTTAGTTTTAACTCATTTTTCAACAGAGCCGGGTCACGAACTAATTAATTTAGCTCTTGTCAATGGGATATTAAATAAGGTGTCGGGTTCCGCGGCTAGATTAATAAACTCGAATGGTATTCCAGAAAACTGGTTAGGTATTAGAAATGCCTTGATTAATAATTTCGCAGACCATCGCGACGAGACCGCGCTTTACAGTGATTTATCGCTTGAGACCCAAGGGTCAAGTACCCCGCAGGAGTTTTATGAACGGTGCCAAAATTTATTCAGCACTATAATGACGTACGTTTCACTTCATGAGACCCTGAATACTACCGTACAGGCAAAACGCGATTTATACCAGAAGTTGACCCTTCAGGCCTTTTTACGAGGTCTTAAGGACCCACTTGGATCCAGGGTACGCTGTATGCGACCTGAGTCGATGGAGAAAGCCCTAGAATTTGTTCAGGAAGAGCTCAATACGCTTTACATGCAGGAACGCAGTAGTGGTTCATCTAGTAGAAAGGATTGGCAGCCACCTATCTCAAACGCGGCTAAGTTCAATCTCCCTCTTAACAATTATGTCCCCAGACTGACTAACGGATTTGGACTTGGACCAACGAGACAACCGATTTTTAACATGCCTGGCCCATCTAGACCAAATCCCGTGCAGGCTTCACCTAATCAGGGCTGGAGGCCTAATCCCACGTTTCAACCACAGCCATTCCGTGGTCCTACTCGTACGCAACAGATGTTCCGCGCACCTCCACAAAATTATAACCCTCAGAATAACGCTTTTAGGATGCCTTACAGACCACAGCCTCAGCCACAAACTAATTTCGGCAGTGCTCCGCGTCCTACTCCAATGAGTGGCGTTAGTAACTATGACGAGAGACGTCTACCGATGACAGGAATGACCGGACACGACTGGAGGAAACACGGAAATCCTCCTCCGACTAACTACTTTAAGACTCGCGAAATTAATTTCAATGACTTTGACGGGTACGAACAGTATTACGGTGACGAGTACAGCGGCTTCCCCGACTATCAGGATTATTATCCTTGCGACCTTGACTACTACAGGTATGAGGATCAATATTCATACTCTGAACTCCCAGTAGTAGAGGAGGTTGTAGAGCAGACCTCTTCTGATGAAAATTTTCAGAAGGAAGTTGTATCAGAAAAACCAAAATAGAATTAAATTTTCACATGCAGAGACAACTGGGGTACATCCAGATAGCACATCCACCTTTAAAATTTTTAATCGACACAGGTGCTAATCAATCTTTTATAAGTCCCGATGCCGTAGAAAAATATTATCGTCACATTCCTTTGAAATACGATCCATTCGAGGTGACGAACGTTCACGCGACAAGTAAGAATAATTATTCTGTGACGATGCCTTGTTTCCAGGAATTTAACGACCCGAATGACATGACTTTATACATTTATAAATTCCACAACTACTTTGACGGACTCATAGGTTTTGACTTATTAGATTCATGGGACTCTAACATCGATTTAAAAGCTAAGTTATTAAAAACTTGTTACACGCAGATCCCTATTAAGATGTACGATTCGAGAAACGTTAATTTGTATGAAGAAATTATTCCGGCTAATTCTAGCAAGGTAGTTAGGTTGCCAGTTAACACGCGAGATGGCGAAGTTTTGGTAGACAACCAAACGATTTGCAACTGCCTTATTTCAGATTGCATAACGACGGTCCAGAATAACCGGGGCTGGGTAGAACTTACTAACCCGACGTCCAATGACGTCATATTTTCCATGGATCGTCCGATTGAAGCTGAACTATTTAACATTGAATGTGACAGTACTGAAATTTTATCAGACCGCGCTAAAGACGTTTTATCTCGTCTCCGGACCGATCATCTTAACCCTGAAGAACTCGCAAATTTACAGCGTTTATGTTCTAACTACGCGGACGTGTTTTATCTTGAGGGCGAACCACTTTCATTCACCAACAAGATTAAACATAAAATTAGGACTAATGATGAAATTCCAGTACATACTAAGAGCTACCGCTATCCTTACGTTCACCGACAAGAGGTCAGAGATCAAATTAATAAGATGCTTGACCAAAATATTATAAGACCATCAGAATCCGCATGGAGCTCTCCCATTTGGATTGTGCCTAAAAAGGCAGATGCTTCCGGTAAGGTCAAATGGCGTCTTGTCGTGGATTTTAGGAAAGTTAACGAGAAAACGATTGACGACAAATACCCTATCCCGAATATAACAGATGTGCTAGATAAGCTAGGTAAATGCCAATATTTTACGACCCTTGATTTAGCTAGTGGATTTTACCAGGTTGAGATGGACCCGTCCGATGTTCACAAGACTGGTTTTAATGTAGAAAACGGGCATTATGAATTTTTAAGAATGCCAATGGGTCTTAAGAATTCACCATCAACCTTCCAACGAGTGATGGACAACGTTCTGAGAGGCCTACAGAATGAAATATGCCTAGTTTACTTAGATGACATTATTGTCTTCAGTACTTCCCTTCAGGAACACATAGTTAACTTGGACAAAGTATTAAACCGTTTGAGAGAATCCAACTTTAAAATTCAAATGGATAAATCTGAATTCTTGAAGCTGGAAACTGAGTTTTTAGGCCATGTTATTTGTAAAGAGGGCGTAAAACCAAACCCGGATAAAATAAAAGCCATCAAGAATTATCCCATTCCAAAGACTACTACGGAAATCAAACGTTTTCTCGGATTACTAGGCTACTATAGAAAATTTATTCCAGATTTCGCTCGTATCACTAAGCCACTGACTCAATGCTTAAAAAAGGGTTCTAAAATTAAGTTAGACTCAAATTACATCAATTGTTTTGAGCACTGTAAGACACTCTTAACGAATGATCCGATTTTGCAATACCCAGACTTTACACGCGATTTTATCCTAACAACTGATGCATCGAACGTAGCTATAGGTGCTGTCTTATCTCAAGGTACTAAGGCGTCGAATAAACCAATCGCGTATGCATCGCGGACTCTTAATAGTAGTGAATTAAATTACAGTACAATCGAGAAAGAGCTTTTAGCTATTGTTTGGGCAACTAAATACTTTAGACCGTATCTCTATGGCCGTAAGTTCCTAATTCTCACCGACCATAGGCCCTTGCAATGGGTAGTGAATCTAAAAGATCCCAGTTCACGGCTTACAAGATGGCGCTTGAAGCTAAGTGAGTACGATTATACAGTCGAGTATTTGCAAGGAAAGTGCAATACTAACGCCGATGCACTGTCGCGTATTGAAGTAAATAATGAAGAGCTTATGTCGATCGCAGTTAATCCATCCGAAACTGATCCCGCGTTAGATGAATCTAGAACTTTAACAGCTACAGAAACCGCGGCTGGTTCAAGAACCGCCACTGTTCATACGAATAACGAAAACCCCATTTTAGAGGTTCCAATTTCGGATGACCCCTTGAATAGATTCACGAAACAACTAATTTTCAATGTCGTAGGCGATATCAAAAGTAGACCAGTAGTCACTAAACCTTTTGAGACGCACACACGAATATCTGTGCAGATATCTGAATCCAATATAGAAGAGGACGTTATCGCCGCGATTAAGGAGTATGTCCACCCTAAGATTAAAACCGGTTTGTTAATTAATCCTTACTCGGCCTTGTATACAGTTATACCTATCATACAAAAAAACCTTTAAAAATTCGGCAATGAATCTTACACTAACTAAGACGGAGTTAGAGAACGTTAAAGAATATTTAAAACAGCAGGAAATAATTAATAAATACCATGATGGAAAGACCAATCATCGTGGCATCAATGAATGTTATTTAGCGTTATCTAACAGATATTACTGGCCTAAAATGAGAGAGCACATTACTAAGTTTATAAATGAATGCACTATCTGCGGACAAGCGAAATATGATCGCAGCCCGATAAAACAACAGTTTAAAATAGTGCCACCTGCTAGCAAGCCTTTTGAATTAGTACATTTAGATCTTTTAACTATTCAAAGTGAAAAGTTTCTAACTATTGTAGATGCATTCTCAAAGTATGCCCAAGCCTATCATTTACGAGACGGCACTGCTGTTAGTGTGGTTCAAGCTTTATTGAATTTTTGCACTCATCATGGGATTCCTATTACTATAGTAACAGATAACGGGACCGAGTTCACAAACCAGCTAGTTGCGGAATTTGTAAAAATGCATAAAATTCAGCATCATAGGGTTGCCCCTCATACTCCGAATGAGAACGGTATTGTTGAGAGATTCCACTCAACAGTATTAGAACATCTTCGCATTCTTAAGTTAGGTCAGAAATCTGAATCAGTAATTAACTTAATGCCTTACGCCCTTCTGGCTTATAACAGTAGCATTCATAGCTTTACGAAATGTAAACCACTAGAAGTAGTCACAGGACACTACGATCCGCGCGATCCTTTTGACATAGATCTTTCGGCTCATTTACTACAACAGTACATGACTAACCACAAAGACAGGATGACTAAAGCCTACAATACTATTCACGACATGTGTAGCGCGACTCGCAAAGACCTCACAGACAACCGAAATAAGAACCGAGAGCAGGAAGCTGAGTACTCTCCTGAACAACAGATTTTCGTGAAAAATCCGTTTGCTTCGAGACAAAAGTTAGCTGCTCGATATACACATGACGTCGTAATGGCTGACCTCCCTATTCATATTTACACTAAGAAGAAGCGAGGTCCTATTGCCAAATCTAGGCTTAAACGTCTTCCTAAAAGTGCCCAATTGTTACAGGACCCTCCTGATAGTTCATCTGCTCCTGGCACCAGTTCTAATGCAGGAGATAAAACTTGAGTCTCTCGATGACGGGCCTGGTATTTTACCTTTTAAGCTAGGTTCAGCTAGACTTATATCTCACTACCATTCCTTTTTACAAGATATCGATCTTCAAGAGCTGCAAAATAAAATAATCTCAGTAGATAATCAAATAGATAATTTCAGCCCTCAGCTACACAATAAAACTAAAGCTTTATTTGAACCTCACTTAGATTATTTGAAAAATAAGCTTGTAAGCGTATTGGAGCAATTAGAAACGTTTGAGATAAGTCGTGTAAAAAGAGGACTCGTGGATGGTCTCGGATCAGTAGTTAAAAGTATCACGGGTAATCTTGACTACTCAGACGCATTGCGCTATAATCAGGCTATTAAATCTTTGGAAAATAATGAAAATAAATTAGTAACAGAATTTAATAATCATGTTAGCTTATCTAAAAATTGGACTTTGCAATATACAAATATTTTAGACAGTATCACAGATAATCAGAATAAGATTGAGATTTTACTAAAGAAGATTAACGAAGCAGAAGCTTCCAGAGATAATGATCTAGTGAAATATGCGCACTTAGCTCAAACTCTTTTGATTCTAACAGATAACGTAGATTCCATCTCTCAAGAACTATTAAAGTTACAGAATATTCTTGCTTTTATCAGGGCTTCGACGACGCATCATTCGGTCTTGAATTTGTACGCAATTCGCGATATTATTCGTAAATTAAAAGTACTATATAGCAGTGAAAGAGTAGTAGATTTAGATATTAGAGAATACTTTGATATAATTAAACTAGGTTCGTATTATGTAGGAAATAGTATAGTAATAGTATATAAAGTTCCAATCGTGCTCCCATCCTCTTATGATATGTATAAATTATCCATCATACCTAACAAAAATCATGAGATCCTTACTCCTCCTTTCCCATACCTAGCTATCCATGAGAAAGATTTCAAGTACATTGAGGCTGAATGCCCGAAGACCAGTAAATGGTACCTTTGTGAGGAGAAGAGGAATCAGCAGAATCGATCACCAGATGATTGCATCCAGCATCTCATCTCTACGCAGCAGCGGAACAACATGTGTAGCCCTACCACTATTAGTCTATCAAAACCAGCATACGAAGAACTCGATGAGAAACATTACTCCATCAGTTTCCCTGTCCCTACGAAAGTACATCTCTCCTGTGGTCAAGATCTCTACCAGACGCTCCAAGGCAGCTATCTCGCTATAATTCCCCAACAATGTTATATGGAAACCCCAGAATTCACGATCTCCAACATTAACGATCGTTTAAAAGGACAAGCGTTGAAGATAATGGACCTACCTGAAAGCAACTACCCTACTCCATCTTCAACCCCAGTATTCAAATTGAACTCTATCGATCTGAACCAACTTCACGCCACTAATAAGAAAATATCACTACAGTCGCCGTTGCACTTAGATACGAACAACGATTACACCCTGTATCACACTACGATCCCTATGTACGTGTTACTATCCGGTGCATGTGCACTCACTTGTGGCCTTCTATACAGAAAATATAGACCAACATTAAGAAAGAATTCTCATCAAGTTTGTGAGGAAAGCCAAGCTGATTTACAAAGAGTCTATGCCCTACCAACTATAAGAAGAGTTGATTCCAATCCAACTCCAGCTCAGTTTACGACGAACTTCAACACTCGCTGTTCTTCGGGGGGAGGTGTTACGCAAGGCTGTTCTACGTAAACTGTCATCAAAGCGCTGACGAGGTTCCTTCGGTACCTGGCTTCGGTGAATGCATCGTCAGCGCAACGTGTTGCCAATGCCTTGTAATGTTTTACCTAGATTTAAGTTTTTCATATTCGTTCAGACTTCGAACGAGTGTCGAAGCCTAAGATAATTAAATTGTAATTTTTTTTTTAAATTAAACCTTGGAACAAATTAAATATTTTTTTTAAAAGCTACCTCGGGCAGCGGCCTACGTAATTGGTGACATAATAGATATTGTTGTGCACTGTGATTTGCCCTAAGGCGTACAAATTTGTTCTTAACTAGGTTTAAGTAAATTAATGAATTAAATGCGTCTAAAATGTAAATAACCTTAATATAAAAAATTCAATTAATTCAATTCAATTCAATTCAAAATCGATCCCCACTGAGAACAAACATTTGTGTGTGCCAAACGGAGATGTTTGTTTTATGTATATTACTATGTATTATAAGTATGTATTTACAAAAATATATAAGTGTTGTATCAGCAATCTAGTTCCCATATCACAAGCTTTGCATAGTTTGGGACTAGAGGGCGTTGAGTCAAATTTTTATTTTTTTAGGCTATGACGCACTTGAAGACACTCTTCAGTACAGGTTCAAAGACCGTTCGTTGCTGCTACAAGCGCTGACGCATGCCTCTCATCACAAAAACACACTGACTGACTGTTATCAACGGTTGGAGTTTCTAGGTGATGCTATATTAGGTAAGAAAACGGAATTTTTAACAAATTAAAAATTTACTTTGTAAGTAACCTTTATTTTTAAAATGAAAATTATGTCTTAATACAGTATTTACAATCCCACTAATATTATAAATGCGAAAGTTTAGATGTTTGGATGTTTGTGTTTCAATTACGTCTAAACTACTGAACCAACTTGGATGAAACTTGGCATATATATAGTTCGTAACCTGGATTGACACATAGGCTACTTTTTATCCCGAATAATTAACAGGATCTACAGGATAAAATTAACGAAAAGGATTAGCAGCGCCAATTGGCGCCAATTGACAAGAGGTTTTCATAGTCATGTCATGTCACGTCAGTTTGACAGGGCGTAGTACTACCTCTTTGGTCTAACGACTAGCGTCTAACTGTAGACGCGTACGAAGTCGCGGGTAACTTCTAGTAGATATATAAGTAGATATTGATTGCAGATTATCTAATAACCCGTCACTTGTATGAGGACCCTAGGAGGCATTCCCCCGGTGCACTCACAGATTTAAGATCAGCACTGGTCAATAACACCATCTTCGCTACCCTCGCTGTCCGGCATGGCTTCCATAAGTAAGTACAGTCAAGTTGACAGGCGTCACAGCTCAGTCGGTAATAGCTCTGCCTTCCGTGCTGTGGGTCGTGGGTTCGATCCCCACTGAGAACAAACATTTGTGCGTGGAAAAAATAGATGTTTGTTCTATGTCTGGGTGTTACTATGTATTATAAGTATTTACAAAAAAGTATATAAGTATTCTATCAGCATCTAGTTACCATATTACAAGCTTTGCTTAGTTTGGGACTAGAGAGCGTCGTGTGAAATGTCCATGAATATTTTATTTATTTATAAATTATTTATTGTAGGTACTTCCGGCACATGTCTCCCGGTTTGAACGAAGTATTGATGAAGTACGTTAAGATACAAGAGGAAAATGGACATTCTATCAGCGAGGAGGTATTCTAAACTCATTATCAAAAATAAAAAAAAGTATACAGGATGTAAGATAATCCTATCCTATCCTACTAATATTATAAATGTGAAAGTTTAGATGTTTGGATGTTTAGATGTTTGGATGTTTGTGTTTCAATCACGTCTAAACTACTGAACCAACTTGGATGAATCTTGGCATATATATTGTTCGTAACCTGGATTGACACATAGGCTACTTTTTATCCCGAATAATTAACAGGATCTACAGGATAAAATGAACGAAAAGGATTAGCAGCGCCAATTGGCAAGAGGATTTCATTGTCATGTCATGTCACGTCAGTTTGACAGGGCGTAGTACTACCTCTTTGGTCTAACGACTAGCGTTTGACATTCCAGTACGAGTTCGGTGTAATGAGGTGTAATGTCAAGTTTCTCAAAGAAGTATCCGTTCGGTATACGCACAGAATATAATATAATGTACACGGAAACGGTACTTGCGTACGAAGTCGCGGGTAACTGCTAGTAATACAATGTAATTGTAGTGTTTTCTTGATTGCAGTTTGATATTTTGATAATTCTTTTGTATTTCAGCATTATTTAATACAAGAAGACGAGTTGGAACAAGCAGAGGATGTGGAGGTTCCTAAAGGGTTGGGAGATCTTTTCGAATCTATCGCTGGCGCCATTTTCCTGGACTCAGGTTAATATAGTAATTCTAGTGTAACGGGAAGACCATGGCATTAGGGGCGTGGCCTATATCCCGCGCCAACCCGGCTGGGCGGTGCCGGCTAGTCAGCTGACGTTACGAGTTTGAAGCGGGGAGCATCGCCTGACACTTTTGCTCGGGCGGTCGGAGTGTGCGGACGTGCACCTCGGTTATAGATAGATAGAATAGATAGATAGATAACTCTTTATTGGTACACCACATGATAACATTACAAAAAAAAAATAAAGAAAGCTTATAGAGTATCGCAATGGGCGGCCTTATCGCTGAGAGCGATCTCTACATACCTACCTGTTCAGTTTTGTATTTTTTAATCGATTTCAAAAAAGGAGGAGGAGGAGGTTCTCAATTCGGTTGTATGGTTTTTTTTGGTATGTTTGGTACCTCGGAACTCTTGTCATTTATAAACCGATTTTAAAAAAATAATTTTTATCTGAAAGAAATTAGTTCCAGATTCGTCCCATTCAATTTTCATCAAAATCTGTTCAGTAGTTTGGTTTATAAATAAAAATAACTGAAAAAAAATATGCCATCCACGTGCACGAAAATGCGTATTTTGTTTTCCTGTGACTTTTTAGTGGTGTTTATGGTCACTAGAACATTCCCAATGAACTGCCATCATCATCATCATCATGTGATGAAGCTGGTAGTCGAACTGAAGTCGGGTTTTGTAGTTTTTTAAACTTATCAATTATTTTAGGTATGTCTCTTGGCGCTGTTTGGGGCTCTTACGTTCGTCTGATGGGCGCCGAGTTAGAGGCTTTTAGCGCCGCAGCGCCAAAGTCACCCGTCAGAGAGCTCTTGGAAGCAGAACCTGATACTGCTAAATTCAGGTAGAAACCACTGAATGTAAAAAGAACGGTGTTATAAGTTTGAGGCGTTTACTGCTCAAACATTGATCTAGACTCAAGTATAGATTTTCATACAAAAAACGAAGTCCGGAGTACTTGAGCAGTAAATTCGAATTCGAGAATAAGGCCCGTATGCTCATTGCTTAAGCATTGATCCAGACTTAAGTAATTAATAAGCATACGGCCCTTAGTGTCTGTGTCTTTCTATCTATGACTTTATAGCCAAAGACTCCAATTTCAATGTAGTTTTTTTATTAAGAAAGTTATTATTTAAAATACACATGAAACAGTTATCTACAAACGATTTATAGCTCAACTGATCCAAATGAGTACTAATCGGAAGCGTGGCTAAGGCACTGGCTGCATTGCCGCGCTGAATAGCAATGCTGATACGCTTACTGTTTACAATTAGTTTTGTCAACTATATAATTTTTTTCTTTTCAGTAAACCCGAGCGACTAGCAGACGGAAGACGAGTTCGTGTTTGCGTGGAAGTGTTTGGACGTGGCACGTTTAAGGGGGTAGGCAGAAACTATCGCATTGCTAAAGGCACCGCCGCGCGTTGCGCGTTACGACATCTTAAGAAACATAGACGATAAAACTCTACCCAAAACATGTCTGTCCAATGAACTTTAGCATCTGTGTATATTGTAATTAAATTAAAATTTAATAAACCCCCGACTTTGATACTCATATTGAGGGAGTTGTGAAAAAATATGTAATCCGCCATTTTGTGGCGGCGGCCATCTTGAACCGATTTTCAAACATAGCTAAGAACACTCCCGACTACTAGAATCATTTAGATGATTCTAAATGATCCTTGTGTTTTTATTGAATAAAGAAATTATGACTTTGACAAGTTTGCAAAGGCTTGTATATTGATGAAAAACTCAAGACTTATCAATTGAGCATTGAGTAAAGATTCTGTGCTTGAGTCCAGATCAGTGCTTAATCAGTAAATGGGCATACGGACCTTAGACCGAGGAACTCAGTCACAGAACTTGCATATTTCAGTATGTATTTCAGTAGGTACTAGGATATTAACTACCAATAAACTTCAACGGTCTTACTTAGAATCTCCGCTCAACTTAAACACTGCTTAAAATTGAATATGTAAAAGGCACAGATTGGACTTTTTGTCCCATCTGTCCCCCTAGAGCATGGTGACAGATAGAACGAAAAAGTCCAATCTGTCCCAATTTTTGCAGATGAAACTTTAAAAAATTTCTCTCTGTCACTATTTGTCAATATCTAAAGTAATCTCGAAATAGCACAATTATAACGGTGATTAACTCTTGACAGAAGTTGAGAAGCGATTATAAGTAAAGCCCTTTTCACTATCAAGACATTTGCTGTCTGATGAAACCATGTTTGTGAAATGCCTCTGTTTTACATACTTTTATTTTATATGAGATAGCAGCTTAATATTATAAGTATTTTAAAAGTAAGCACTGCATTTAACAAGGGATTATATAATAAGTTTAGATATTAATAAATAATAGTAAAAAATAATAAAAGTATTTTATTAACCACCCTGTCGCATAAACGCTTAACATTAGGTGGGATCTGCTTACAGTACGCACAACGGATCTTATACATCTTAAGTTAGGTGCAACAAACGATTGCGTATGTACTGTTGTGCGGGAAAATTCGCTTACCTCCAATTCGACCAAAAAATGGGTTTTGTACTTCAGAGAGACAAAGATCCGTTGTGACTACTATACAATCTTGTGCCGTCAAAATGAGTAACTACGTAGGCAATAACTATAATATATATATTTTTTTCAAAATGATTGATTCAATACTTTTAATTATATGCGGGATCAAAAATGAGAGATTGGGGTACTGTAAGCTCTTAAGTATATCGAAGTGACACGTAGAAGCGCTCGTGGCTAGACTTGCTTAGTCAATCTTCACCGATTATCTAAGTTAGCGACGTTCTGCGCGGTTACTATTGGATGGGTGACCGCTAGTGGCATTTACATCTGAGCGCTTCCGTGCTTCGGAAGGCACGTTAAGCTGTCGGTAGGTCTAGCAGTCAGCCACGACAGAGGCCTCAAGGCGGCCTGAGAACTCTATCAGCAGAGATGGCCACTAACCTACCCCTAACTACCTACACTTTTCTATTTCTTTTAATTTTACTTTAAGTTTTCTGGGTAGGCATGTGCTCGGATTGTGGGATGAGGTGCCTGCCTACTATTTTTATTTTATTCTTCTTATAAGATTCTTCCGATGTTCGTGGCTTCACTGACGGCATCGGCCCCGTCTGAAAACCAGCGCTGCATTATACCTGGGTAGGTATCTACTTAGGTATAGTGCAGTATTATGCTGAGACGGGGACCATTTTGCCCCCATACAACCACAAAGTATTTATGTTCACAACTGTTCTTACTGTATTTATACTGAGGACAAATAAAAATTTATCTTATCTTATCTTATCTAACTCATACGAACGAACGAACAAAGAGGTCAAAACTTTTGGTCCTAATTTTTAACAGACTTCGAACCTATCGGTTGAATTTTTTTTTAATGTTTGTTACCTCAGAACTCCGTCATTTATGAACCGATTTCAAAAACTCTTTTTTTATCTGAAAGGATATTCTTCCAGATTGGTCTCATTTTATTTACATCAAAATCGGTTCAGTAGTTTGGGTTATAAATAGAAAGAACTGGAAAAAAATGTGCCAACCACGTGCACGAAATTGCGTATTTTGCTTTCCTGTTACTTTCAAGTGGTGTTTATAGTCACTAGAACATTCCCAATGAACGGCCATCATCATCATCATCAAGTTGGTAGTCGAATTGAAGTCTGTTTTTCAATTTTTTTTTTACTTATAAATTATATAGGTAATATAGTTTTTTATAAGTAACCTTTTGATTTATTAAAATAAATATGAATTAGGTAGGTATGGTACCTAAATCATAATTTTTGAAAACTTTTAACGGGTTTTATTCTCTACCAATTTTAGAATAACAATTAGGGTTGCAGGGTCACTGTGATTATAATCACAACCCAAGTGGGACACAGACTTAAAACTACTACTAAGGTTGTCTGGAAGAGAACGCTTTTAGCGATAAGGTCGCCTATTCTACTCGATAGTACAATAAAGAGTTTTTCTATTTACTAGGTACTAGATTTGACTCTACATGAAATATCGCTCGTTATATCTGAACTTACATGGCTACATACTTCATACGTACTTATATGTCTTTTAGCACTATGGTCTCTTGGTAAAAGACAGCCATCTTGCCAATTTAAGTCTAGACAGATAAATCTCAAGTCAGACTTTTTCTCAGATAGGCGTGTCTCAACCACGCCTCTAGCCACGCCTTCATCCCTCCTCCAAAATCAGTTTAGCTCGCGACTTCATGACATACGGACGTATTGCACATTTCCACGCAATTTTCTAACTTTTCTTTTGACTTTGTTTACTATGTACTGGTTGAAATTGATAGTTTTTTTAACGATGCTTTAGAGAGTAATGTCAAAGTGGATTTTGAAGTGAAAAATGTGGATTATTTTGAATTTTGGTTTGTTTGTTTGTTTGTAAACAAACATCACGTGGTTGAGGTGATTGAACTTTGTGTTGTCGTTTTGTAGATACCTACTGTAGAAGTTTCAGTCGCAATAAGTTCAGGTAGGATCCTTTTGTCTTCTCAAAAATAATAAAATAACAATTTATTTTTAAAAGAAGATATCAAAAGACTTCATAGTGTATAAAAACTAAAAATATATTAAAGTAAATAAAAAATAAAGTGAAATTAAATCCGTTTTAAAGCTTTTGAGCTAAAATTAACAGCCTGTAGAAAACTTTCACAAAAATTAAAAAAAAGCTGTCAAATTGGATGCAAAAAGATCATCAGTTGAGGCCCTGTCAGGGGCCTCGGGCCACAACCGAAAAACACTACTAGTGCACCCGTTTACAAAAAACACCGAAAATAAATGCTACCTTTTAGAAACTCCGAAAGACCTGAAGCGAAAAACACCGCTATTGCAAATACCAAAAGATTTCACAAAAAAACCTAAACTTTTCAATGAAAACAACGAAAACTTATCTAGTAAGCCTCATATGAAAAAGAACTTTCATAAAAACATTTCCAGCAACGCTCAAAGTGAACATTCAAAAAACTATTCAAATACAATTGATGTCGAAACTGCTGTTACCAAAACTCATTCTAAAAATCAAAGTAAAGCTACAACCGCTCAAAGTGAACTAGCAACCTCTCAAAGTGATACTAACACCTCTCAAAGTGATACTAACACCTCGCAAAGTGATACTAACACCTCGCAAAGTGCAAAGTGCCACCACTGCTGCTGCAAGGGTTGTCATAAGGAGGAGGTGACAGAAGCTACTGATTGTTGTTCGTCTGTCAAAGTGATCTTCACTCCAGCCATGATGCCGTCGATATTCGGCCCTGGTCCAGGCATCCCGTATATTATCAAACCTGTCAAAGTAAACGAAAAGGTGAGTAAGCTTGACAGGAAAAAATAACTTTAATGTACACGGTCCTGCCTCTATAGCCACCTCTCTCTAGCCCCAAAGGTTTGCTGGAAGAAAACTCTTGTTAGGGTTAAGCTCGCCTTTGTACATGTCATCTATTTATGTCTTTTGTTTATGTCCTGTGTTGTGTGCAATAAAGAATTAAGAAGTAAGGTTTTTTTTTACCAATGAATGTTTAAGTTGCACGGTTTTTGTACCTATTGCGTTTTGTCGAATAAAGCTTTTCATTTAATTTCAAAAATGTAATTAATTCAATTAATATTCCAAAGATAGATATTATTTAAAATATAGTTTAAAAATAGAAAGTCCGACTTCAATTCGACTACCGGCTTCATCGATGATGATGGCAGTTCATTGGGAATGTTCTAGTGACCATAAACACCACTAAAAAGACACAGGAAAGCAAAATACGCAATTTCATGCACGTGGATGCCATATTTTTTTCCAGTTTTTTCTATTTATACTTAAGCATTTTTTAAATCGATTCATAATAGGGCTTACTTAGAATAGCCTCCCAACTTCTGTTAAAAGTTTATCATCGTGTGTCGCCGCATAAAACCATCTCATTTTGTTTGAATAGACAGGGAGACCTTAAAAGTAGTGTTAGAACAGAATTTCTTTGTAAAAATTCCCATGTGTGTAATTTCTATGTCTATGTTTAGGAGGTGAGCGTTGGTACGAGTAGTTGCGACGCAGTTTATAATAACTATGGGAGCTATAATAGTTTTCAATTTAAGCATTGTTTTACTTTTGTTTTTGTTCCTAAATTTTCTTTTGTTTTTTTGAGTGTTTAAGTCGATTTTAAGACCGATTAGGTTTTGCCTTTGACAACAGAACCGGGTACTGTAACAATACCGATCAAACACGTTTGTGACGAATACTCGGCGTACTATTTAAACTACTGAAATAAAAATTATAAAGACGAATACCTTGAAAACTATGCCAAAATTATATTGAATAGTGAACGCCCCGCGGTACATCAGAAATGACGATCTCCACCGGGATCTCAAAATCGAGTTCATCGCTATCATCATGTTAACGTCGAGGCAATCCAGCTCCTTGACAATACGGACTTAATAAGAAGGCTCAAAAGGAAAAAACCTTTTGAGTTAGTGTAATAAATAAGTGAAATTCAGTGAAAACAAGCGAAAGAACACATGAACATAGTGTCTTCCCTTAAATCCTAAATAGAGACAATAAGAAACGTGTTAATGAACAATTGTAGCAATTTAAGTTAATTTTAAATTACTTATTAGCCCACGTTGTGGCTAGATTGTAATCATATTAGGGTACATTCTTTAGAAATAATGTGCACTAAATAAATGAAAAAAAAAATGATTATGAAATGAAAAAAAAAATCGGACAAAAACCCAAAAAAATTTAAAATCTTTTGAAGTTGCACTGTTTGGCCTATGGTTTTGCCAAAACAGGGTAGCAACGTATATTTAATTAAAAATAAACACATCAGTATTCTCTCGTATAAGTACAAAGAGATCAAAACAAAGGGCGCGCTGTAATTCTTTTTGAAAGACGCGGAAAAAGTCTATGAATAAAATTATGGACGGAATTTATAACGCATATAAAACAGATGCTTAGACGAATACGTCTGGATGGCAGTACGCTGAACTTGGCCTCTTAAGCTCTACCTACAAGATAGGATTGATATTAGAGTGCTGTGGGTCGTGGGTTCGATCCCCACCAAGAACAAGCATTTGTGTATAGCAAGCATAGATGTTTGGTCTATTTCTTTGTGTTATTATATTATAAGTATGTATTCATAAAAAAAGTATATAAGTATTTTAGCATCTAGTTCCCATATTACAAGCTTTGCTTAGTTTGAGACTACTTAGAAGGCGTCGTGTGAAATGTCCATGAATACTTATTTATAAAAACCTACATCCCACAGTGAGAGTCGGACCTAAAATATCCACTTATTAGGGGTAGGCAGAGGGTTTTATATTCCCATTAATCCAGATCGTAAATCTACTGGCACCGGAAGTACAGCATTCGGCACTTACTGTATCCATTAATGGAATACATTACACTTCCGGTACGTCTTTTTAGAGTTCCGTACCTTAAATTAATATTAAAAATTAATAAATATTCATGGACATTTCACACGACGCCCTCTAGTCCCAAACTATGCAAAGCTTGTAATATGGGAACTAGATGCTGATACTTGTATATATTTTTTTACGCTATTGCTACGCTGTGTAGACGCTGCGTAGGCTTGCTACGCGGTGTAGATGGCTGTGTAGAGGCGCCGTAGAGACTTGCTACACAGCGTTGCACTGTTGCTACGCTGTGTAGACGCTGCGTAGGCTTGCTACGCGGTGTAGATGGCTGTGTAGAGGCACCGTAGAGACTTGCTACGCGGTGTAGATTGCTGTGTAGAGGCGCCGCCGTAGAGACTTGCTACACAGCGTAGCACTGTTGCTACGCTGTGTTATATGTATCAAAAGCACCAATCACAATTTTTTATTGTTCTCATCTATAATATCAAAACTCCATTTATTCAGTAAAATCACCAAAAGACATTTAGAATCATTGATCTATAGTTTTTCTGAAATCTTTGAGTTCACAAGTATCTGCAAGTTAATACATTATTTCTGTGTCATAACTTGTAACATATTCATCGCACGGAACTACGTAAAGGGTGCTCGGATCTTACACCTGCATATACAGGGTGGGCGAAAACAAATAAAAAACTGTCGACCCTTTGCTTCTATATTTATAAACGAATATGTATGAATGAACATAAATGTTTTAAATGAACAATAAAGCTCTGTCTTCCGTGCTGCTGTAGGTTCGATCTCCACTGAGAACGAACTTTTTGTGTGTAGTTTGTTTTAAGTCTGGGTGTTACTATGTATTAAGTACTTATTTACAAAAAATAAGTATTTTATCACTTTTTTTGTTCACAAGGATAATTTAATCGTAGTAGGTAAAATAATAACTATATACAAATACTTAAGAAAATAGCATTTTTAACAAAAAAATCATAATTTTAAAATGAAAGAAAACAGAGTTCAAATCACCGACTGCAGGCAGGGTGCCCAAAAGGCTGGCAACGTTACCTCTTTGTATGGCAATACTAATTCTCTGTCCAAGGTAAGCGCCAGCCCTTTGGTCATTCGTCACGTCCACCAACCTTTTGGATAACTTCTTTTAGTACAAGCTTTTTTAAGTTTGGGACTAGAGAGCGTTGTGTGAAATGTCTATGATTTTTTTTGCTTAGATATTCTGGTACACCTTGTACTTCAGCCTCACAGATTCATAATAAAGCGGTAGACTCACTTTATTGCGATTACGTGCGAGACTACGGATTTTATACTCCACAACTTTTATACTTTAAGCTCTTGCGTTGCGTTATTCTCCTGGTATTTTTATGAATCAAGAAATGTAGCTAACAGTTAACTATTTTATAGTAATCACAACGGATCTTTCTGTATCTGGAAAGTATCTGCGCAGCATTGGTATGCCAATCAAAGTTGAACTGCAAAGTTTTAAATCATGGTCAGTTCATACTAACTCATAGTTATTCTGTGACTAAAAAGTGACATTATGACGTCATTTGATGTGTTTTCGTCATTTGTGTGTTGCTGTCAAGTGTCTAAAAAGAATGATCACGTGGTACAAAATTGTACCACGTGACCTGAAGAAATTACACTGGACAGTGAAATATAACTTGACAGCAAAAGATTGGCATACGGGCGTAGAACCCATTTTTGGTCGAATTGGAGGTAAGCGAATTTTTCCGCACAACAGCGTACCTATAATCGTTTGTTGCACCTAACTTTAGAGGGATAAAGATCCGTTGTGCGTACTGTAAGTAGAAAGGTTTTGCATCCTATCCTATCCTATCCTATCCTATCCTACTAATATTATAAATGCGAAAGTTTAGATAAATAAATAAATATTCTTGGACTTTACACACAACACCCTCTAGTCCCAAACTAAGCATAGCTTGTGATATGGGAACTAGATGTCTGATAGAATACTTATATACTTTTTTTTTGTTAATACATTCTTATAATACATAGTAACACCCATAGATGTTTGGATGTTTAGATGTTTGGATGTTTGTGTTTCAATCAAGTCAAAACTACTGACCCAACTTGGATGAAACTTGGCATATATATAGTTCGTAACCTGGGTTGACATATAGGCTACTTTTTATCCCGAATAATTAACAGGATCTACAGGATAAAATGAACGAAAAGGATTAGCAGCGCCAATTGGCAAGAGGATTTCATTGTCATGTCATGTCACGTCAGTTTGACAGGGCGTAGTACTACCTCTTTGGTCTAACGACTAGCGTTTGACATTCCAGTAGGTACGAGTTCGGTGTAATGAGGTGTAATGTCAAGTTTCTCAAAGTATCCGCTCGGTACACGCACAGATAATATAATGTACACGGAAACTGTAGACGCGTACGAAGTCGCGGGTAACTGCTAGTTTGTTATAAGTAGAGGTTAAAACGGAACGCGGACGGAGTCACAGGCAGAAGCTAGTATAAAATAAATATAGCACTGTTGCTACTGAAGAGATCGCACCTTTAGTTAGACCCGGATCACAATAAATCCTTCATCGGTCAACGAATGGGGAGATATCGAAGACGAATTGCTGATGCGCTTTGCATATGTATTTTGACCGTTTCAACCGTGTATTCTTTTAGATCAAAAAGAATTCATTCAAACGTATGCTAAAGAAAAAAAAACGGCATCTATGGCCAGAGCTAAGAATATTGAAGACACAATAATCTGTGGGCGAAAGTGAACAAGTGTTCCAATACTAGTACAGTCGGCTACACATCAACCTATACACTGTTTGAACTTTGAACTATTATAATTTGAATGTTGCGAATCAGGGATCGCAATAGGTGTAGGCGCGTGACACGCAAGCAGCGAGTCTCACATAAAAACATATCGTCCCTCTCGCATGATTCGCAACATTCAAATCATAATAGTTCAAAGTTCGAACCGTGTTGATAGGTTGATGTGTAGCCGACTGTACATACCTACTTCCATTATAGTTGTTTTTCTTGGTGTTATTGTGACTGTTACTGCTTAATTTCAGTGGAATTTTAATCAATAATACATAGCATATAATAATACATAGCATAAAGTGTGAGCCATTGGATTAAATGTGTACTATGTAGTTTTCTTATATGATGGAATTCGTTTGTAAGTTTTCATTTGAAGGGAAAATCCACCATTACCTTTGTCTTCATAACAAATGACAGCCGACTTGACGAAGTTTATCAAGTAATTCACGAAATGATGGATAGAGACCATAAATAAGAAGAAGAACGTTATTTTTATATTATTGGGTGTTACGCAAAAGAGAGCAACGAATAAAAACAATGAATTTTCATGTTTTACTTTTATTTTAAATTCAGGTCTCAAGTCCATTCGTCGATGTTAAAAGGCGTGTCGATGATGATGATTTGACTCAGCCTCGTGAGAATGGAGAGCGACTGTTAGTAGACAAGTAGTAAAGACCATTGCATCTGAAAAATACAAAATAATAATTATTAGTCGTTTTAATAGTAGAGCTTTTTGTGAAAGAGCGATGCTCTCAAAGCAAGAATGCTCGCATTGTAGTGAAAGGCGTCACAACTCAGTCGGTAATAGCTCTGCCTTCCGTGCTGTGGGTCGTGGGTTCGATCCCCACCAAGAACAAACATTTGTGTGTGCCAAACATAGATGTTTGTTCTGTCTGTGTGTTACTATGTATTATAAGTATGTATTTACAAAACAATGTTTATTAGTATTCTATCTGCTATCTAGTTCCCATAGTATAATACTTGCTTACTTTGGGACTAGAGGATGTTGTGTGAAATATTCATGAATATATATTTACTAGCAGTTACCCGCGACTTCGTACGCGTCTACAGTTTCCGTGTACATTACCTATATTATCTGTGCGTGTACCGATACTTTGAGAAACTTGACATTACACCTCATTACACCGAACTCGTACTACTGGAATGTCAAACGCTAGTTGTTAGATTGCTGTGTTCTGGTTTGAATCACAGAGCACGTTCCCAGTAGACTTGCTGTTATAGGTAGAGGTAATCACTTAACATCTGTGATTGTTCGATAACTTATTTAAAAAAAAATGGTGATGAAAAACACCAAACTCACCCGGTCTTAGGCACGACACCACCCATGCGCTGCCTTCCCGCTAGGGTGCATCTTCCACTAGTCGCTTCGTCCAGGTTTGCGCACTGGGTACCGGTGAAACCTCCGCGTACCAGAGACTCTCCGAGATATACGTACGACCTGTCAAAGTCAAACAGAGCTTAGACTTCTCCTGCTTCTTTTTTTCTTTTGATATATGGCCTCTGGAATGAATTCTTTTCCAAGTCTTGAAGGAAAAATCCACTATTTTGCCTTCAAAACAAACGACAGCCGACTTGAGGAATGACTCGACTTGACTAAACTTATTTCGCTTGACACGGACAAAGTCCATAAATAAGAAGAAGAAGATAGGATAAAAAATAATGAGGTACAGTTCACATCATTAGATAATGAGACAGAGTTCCAATGCTGTTTTGTCATTGTGACTGAAAACGACTGCATTTTCATTTAATTTTTCCGATGATAAACTCAATTTTTGAAAGTGAAAGTGATTATTTTTTGTGCTAAAACATTACGATTAGAGTAAAAAGTAAGCAGAACCTCTCAAAAAGTGGCTTCTGATGCTGACTGTACCTGAAAAAACCTACCCCACAGACTAATATAATGTACAGCCCCCGTATGCCAATCTTTTGCTGTCAAGTTATATTTCACTGCCCAGTGTAATTTCTTCAGGTCACGTGGTACAATTTTGTACCACGTGATCATTCTTTTTAGACACTTGACAGCAAAATATGCGCGAAAACACATCAAATGACGTCATAATGTCACTATTTAGTCACAGAATAACTATGAGTTAGTATGAACTGACCATGATTTAAAACTTTGCAGTTCAACTTTGCAGTTCAACTTTGATTGGCATACCAATGCAGTAAGCAGAACGGGTCTTTATCCTTCTAAAGTTACTTATAGGTGCAACAATGATGACTATCAAGGGCTGATTTAGGAGGGGGAAAAAAATCCCTGATCCACCCTTGACTACTATACGTACCTCAAGTGTTCACAAAGACCGGTTAGACAGCCGGGCTGATCCGTACCCCCATTGGGGTAAAAGTCACAATGACCCATAGGACTGATCTCCCCCATAGAGCTGGTGTGTATCACTTCAGTGTAAATGCCGTCAGTGGGGCTGAAGAGACTTGCCGTGGGCCATCTCTCAGCAGGGTCCAGGCCTGTAGAAGTAGATATTGATGGACATTTCACTCCGAACTAACTAAAGTTTTAATGGGAGTTGGATAGTTGATAGAAAGTAGTAAGTAGAACTTCTTGTGAAAGAGCTACCGCATTGTCTGTTTCTGCCGCACAGTGATGCTCGCATTGCTATATTCACTTTATTATTTATTTTTCTCTCTCGCACTCGTATGTTTTTCCTCTTTTCCGTCTATCCCAAATTAGGTACTGTTTTGTTTTTAACTAAAAATTTATAATAACTATACGTGGAAACTTGTAATTAGCTTTTAAGTAACCATGTCACTACCTATTCTTGTATTAGCTTCTATGTTTTCCAAAAATGAAAAATAAAATAAAACTAAAATAAAGTTCAATGCATGTGATGAGCGCAGTTCAATGCATCACAGGACCACAGGGCACGTCTTCAAAGGACGTCCTCAGTGAGGTAATGGATAATGTATGTTATAGGCAACGATTACCACATTATATAGTTCTATAAAAACTATAACGCGTAAAGCTCTTTGTGATAGAGTTTATCCAGGAAAAATTCATCTGCCAAAGAATGCTAGCGTTCCTGTGTTCCATTTCAATTGAAAGGGCTGTGTAAACCGGAGATAAGTACCTAGTGCTATTAAAGGGTTCTCCTGCCATAGGTACCTACTTAGTATGAAAGCTTACCAATAACGTATGGTACATTTCCCTGCACATTTCTTGCGATGATACCAGCTCCGTGTCCACCAACAGAGAACCCAACGATTATGTACTGACTGGCAGTGCAACCCGTCAAGGAGTTCAACCAGTTAATGAAACGGCCAGCGGCTTGACCTGAGAAGCAGCACAACTTATATGAGTTGGGAGGTTAACCAGTTTATAAACTGACCAGCCACGTGAACTGTGAGAAAATATAGTGTTTAGGAACTCAAAGGTCAACCAGCTTATGAAACTATTGATAGAATAGTCCCAGATTAAGCAAAGCTTGTGGTAAGGGAACTAGACTGCTGATAGAATACTTAATTACTTGTTTTTGTTGAAAAAAACCGTTGGAGAAAACGAATACTTGAGTGGAGACCGCGTTTAGGCAAGCGTAGGGTAGGAAGCCATATTAGATCAATGAAATCCAGCATTGCGTGTGCGGCACCGAGAGTCCACTTTAAAATGCTTATAACTTTTGATTCGTAACTTTTACAAATTACCGGTTCAATTTACAATTGTTCGAGAACTTTTAATAAATATTGAGATGCTCAGAAACTTAAAATTCGACTTTGGTCCCTCTAGCGAACGCTCATGATGGGGCGATTTGCGAAATGTAGCGCAAACACTGGATGAAGAGAGCTGAAGACTCAGTGGTCGCAGGAGAGACCAAGCATTGGTCTGATATAGGTCGATGATGACGAGAGATTAAGCTGTTTATGAATAGACAAACCGCGTGGTTAGACACATTCGGGTAAGAACTAGTAGAGGAAATACTTACCTGCAGGAATTGCAAGAGGACCCAAGGCCGATCCAGCGCTCCAGTCGACGACCAACATGTTGTAGTCACCCGCTGCAAGGTACGCTGTAAGAAATGTTTTGGTAAACAAGTTTTGGCAAATAAAACAAATAATTTATAAGTTTAAAAAACTAGAAAAACCAACTTCAATATGACTATCACCTTCATCATCAAATGATGATGATGATAGTTCATTGGGAATGTTATAGTGACTATAAACACCATTTAAAAGTCACAGGAAAGCAAAATACGCAGTTTTGTACACGCGGTTGGCATATTTTTTTCAGTTATTTCTATTTATAACCCAAACTACTGAACAGATTTTGATGAAAATGAAATGGGACTAATCTAGAAGTATATCCTTTCAGATAAAAAAAGGATTTTTGAAATCGGTTCATAAATGACGAAGTTCTGAGGTAACAAGCATTAAAAGAAAAAAAAACATACAACTGAATTGTGAACTTCCTCCTTTTTTTGAAGTCGGTTAAAAATAACGTTCTTACTGGGGATCGAACTCACAATCTAAAACACAGCCCCCGTATGCCAATCTTTTGCTGTCAAGTTATATTTCACTGCCCAGTGTAATTTCTTCAGGTCACGTTCTTTTTAGACACTTGACAGCAAAATATGCGCGAAAACACATCAAATGACATCATAATGTCACTATTTAGTCACAGAATAACTATGAGTTAGTATGAACTGACCATGATTTAAAACTTTGCAGTTCAACTTTGATTGGCATACCCCTACAGGACCTACAGGATAAAATGAACGAACAGGATTAGCAGCGCCAATTGACACGAAGACGACGTCACGTCAGTTGCGTTCAGAGGGCCTAGTACGAGTTATGGTTTGCTATAACAGTGCTGTGACTTACATGGGACGAGAACAGCATTCATATCAGCAGTGGCTGAGCCAGCCCAGCCGTGCATGGTCACGACGGTTCGACGATTGCAGTTGAAGTTCGAGTTGTGGACCAGATTGTGATTGTTTAAGATCAATGGCTGGCTGATAGTTGGATTTTGTCTACGAACATAAAAATTGTTTGCGTAAATTCAGTTTCTACATCAAAGGTGTAAAACGAACAAAGGTTTTTTAAGTTACACGTATCTAGTACGGATAAATTGAATAAAGGTTTAAATACTTATTTAAAAAAAATATGAGTACTTTAATATATGTAATAATAATAATAATACTTTAATATATCCTGTCACGTTCCGTATTGCAACCTGTCTACGGTTGGGTGCTCGGTGCTGTGCGCCTCATCATTGCCAGTGCGGTACGGCTGTCGAACAGCTTGGTCACCACGGATTATCGTGCACTAGGGCCGCCGGTCGGATATCCCGTCACGCTAGCCTTAACGATATCATCCGCCGGGCTTTTACCAGCGTGAACGTGCCAGCCATTCTCGAGCCGAATGGTCTGCTGCGTGACGATGGTAAACGGCCTGACGGTATGACTCTTGTTCCTTGGGAGTTGGGAAGGCCTTTGGTGTGGGACGCTACTTGCGTCGACACCCTTGCTCCTTCACATCTGTCTAGGACATCCGCTAGGGCCGGTGCGGCAGCAGATTCGGCCGAGGATCTCAAGAGGCGCAAGTATGCGGGTCTCGACAGGGCCTACACATTTGTACCTCTTGGGGTCGAGACTCTGGGTCCGTGGGGTACCGAGGCCCTCCGGGTTTTCAAAATTATTGCAGGGCGTCTAGTCGCAGCGACGCGTGACCCGAGGGCTGGTGATTATCTGGGCCAGCGAATCAGCATTGCTATTCAGCGCGGCAATGCAGCCAGTGTCTTGGGCACGCTTCCGATTGGTACTGATTTGGATCAGTTGAGCTATCTATAAATCGTTTGCAACGGTGTGTAGATAGCTCAACTGCTTCATGTGTATTTTGTACATATTATAAATATTGTAAATATTTGTGAATAAAGATTATTAGTATCAAAAAAAAAAAATATATGTAAATATGTTATATATTTACATACATAACATTTAATATATGTAAATATGTTATATATTTACATATATTAGGAGCCACCGTGCACCTTTAGCATTTGAGTGGGTTCCTTTTTTACGCATGTTATTGTTTTATTATTAAGTAAATATGTACCTAATTGTATGTTGCGTAAAATAAATAATTTCTATTTCTATATATTTTTTAATATAACTTTAATATGCGAGTAAATATGATATACTTTTCTTACCTAGTGAATAGATGGTAAACATTGCTGGTATCTGGTTCGTATCTCGCCATTTTAGCCAGGTCGCCGACCTTCAGCCAGTTGTCAACAAGCTGGGCCTTTCCACTGCCGTCTTCCATGTACGAATAGCGAAGACCTTCGTCCCATTTTGAAAAGATTTTGTCGGACGGGAATGCTATAATAAACAGAAAAAAAGTTTTAATATAATTATTTTTTTTTTAATTAAGCTTTTGTTTTTGCGTCATCTAGGACCATAGTCCATGTCAAGACAAATGAGCCCAAACTCGATAAGGTTGCGACGTTTTATCACAGAGTTCCTATGCCCACCTTCCGGCTCCATCATCAGATCAGCTCGCTGTCACCATATTATTGCATTGTCACCAAAGACTAATAGGTATGCCAAATTTCAGTTAAATCGGTCATCGGAAAGTGGGTCAAACTAGGCTTGCAAGATTTGACGTAAACAAACAAACAAACATACATTGAAAGTTAAAAAAAAGCTTGTAATGAGAATTCAAGGTTGTAACTCACGCTCAAGAGGTTTTTATAGAAGACTAAAATTGTACAGTCGGCTACACATCAACCTATTAACGGTTCGAACTTCGAACTATTATAATTTGAATGTTGCGAATCATGTGAGAGGGACGATATGTTTTTATGTGAGACTCGCTGCTTGCGCGCCACGCGCCTACACCTATTGCGATCCCTGATTCGAACCTTCAAATTATAATAGTTCAAAGTTAAAACAGTAGATAGGTTGATGTGTAGCTGACTGTACAAATAATGATTATTTATCAAATCGCATAAGTCTTTGCGTATTTCCAAAATTGTATTTACAAAAATAACCGTGCATGTGGATAATTAGCGCTGGCTTTAAAAATATCTGTTTTATCTTAATAGATAGATAGTTAAATCACATAATTATACAAAGGATTACGAATTAAATGTGCTATCTAAGATTTCGTAAGTAGATACAGGTCTATCGCAAATCCTTTGTGATTGATAGATTTGTTTTGTATTGAGTTTCAGTCGAATTCAGGAACATACAAGGAAAATTAATGGGAAAATCAAACAAAACTGAACTGAAATCGCTTTACAACCAGGGGGATGACTCTAGACCGATAGACTTTTTATCATGATAAGTATATCTATCAAAAACTATCGAGTTTTGACAGTTTTTTGCAGATATACCCCCTATGCCCTATCGTGACAAACAAACTATATACAACCTTTCATATGTTTTCTTCTTCTTCTTCTCTTATATATGGCCTCTGTTCGTCATTTTGACAGACAATTTTACCAGTGACAAATGGATTATTTGAAAAAAGTTTAGTCAACTCGAGTCATATGTCATGTCGTTTGTTTTGAAGACAAAATGGTGGATATTCCCTTCAAAACTTGAAAACGAATTCCATCAAATAATAAAAACACATAATACGTATTTATTCCAATGGCTCACACTTTATGCTATGACTGCAAGTATTATTGATTAAATTCCACCAAAATTAAAGAACAATACTCACTTTAACACCAAGAACAATTAAAATAAATGTTCTAAATGACAGAATTCGGTTTTCCCCCAGTCACGTTACCAATGCTTTCATACGTTTTCATTACTTTTGTAATCCCTAATGTCATTTTTTACAAACGGCCACGCCGACAGCCCCAGTATTCCAATCTTTTGCTGTCAAGTTATATTTCACTGCCCAGTGTAATTTCTTCAGGTCACGTGGTACAATTTTGTACCACCTGATCATTCTTTTTAGACACTTGACAGCAAAATATGCGCGAAAACAAATTAAATGACATCATAATGTCACTATTTAGTCACAGAATAACTATGAGTTAGTATGAACTGACCATGATTTAAAACTTTGCAGTTCAACTGAGATTGGAATACCCCTGCAGGATATCACGGGAGACCTTACGTCATACATTTAGTACTAGAGTAGTAAGCTTCTTGTAAAAGAGCTCATCCGGGAAAGTACCCACTACCACCGCTCCTATTTCTGCCGCCAAGCAGTGATGCTCGCATTGTTGTGAGTGTTCCGGTTTGAAGGGGGTGCAATTACAGGCACATGATATTTAACATCTTTATGTCTCAGAGTGATGGACGCAGTGCAATGCATCACAAGGCATGTCTTCAGAGGACGTGCTAGGTGAGTCAATGCATCGTTATAAGCAGTGGTTACCGCTGAACATCAGTTGGGCTATAGGCTTGTTCAAACATTTAATCGTCGTCAATCGACAGGCGTCACAGCTCAGTCGGTAATGGCTCTGCCTTCCGTGCTGTGGGTCGTGGGTTCGATCCCCACTGAGAACAAACATTTGTGCGTAGAAAACATAGATGTTTGTTCTATGTCTGGGTGTTACTATGTATTATAAGTATGTATGTACAAAAAAATAAAGTATATAAGTATTCTATCAGCCGTCTAGTTCCTATATCACAAGCTTTGCTTAGTTTGGGACTAGAGGGCGTTGTGTGTAAAGTCCATGAATATTTATTGTATAAAAAATACAGATAGATACAGACAGTAGGTTATAGCCTCAAAATAACACCCCTAATTTCTTATTCAGAGCTTAAAAATGACTTCAAACTTACCTGAAATTCCAGCAAGCAAGCCGAGAATAAGCACAAAAGCGGCAGCCATGTTGAAAACTGTAATTAAAAAAAATAATTCCGTCTTATAAACAGCATGATAACTAATGATAGGTTATCATAATCTTAAACACGTCATAACGCATCAAAATGATTACGTTGCGATTTTAAGCTTCGATTTAGCACGATGTAGTAGAACATCGATATCTGTATTGTAATTGTTTTAAAAATTTATTCACAAAGAAAATTATCTAATACAGTATTTACAATATTTATAATATGTATAAAATACACATGAAGAAGTTGAGCTATCTACACACCGTTGCAAACGATTTATAGATAGCTCAACTGATCCAAATCAGTACCAATCCAAGCGGAAGCGTGCCCAAGACACTGGCTGCATTGCCGCGCTGAATAGCAATGCTGATTCGCTGGCCCAGATTGTAATTGTTAGATTATTCATTCATTTATTTATTTATTTTTTCTGTGTTTTTTTTAATTTCATTTCTTTTTAACCCCTGACGCAAAAACGACGGGGTGTTACAAGTTTGATGTGTGTGTGTACAAAATTGTACCACGTGACCTGAAGAAATTACACTGGGCAGTGAAATATAACTTGACATCAAAAGATTGGAATACGGGGGCAGTACTTAGATATAGTTAGGTAGTGGGTAGGCAGTGAAGGTACTTACTTCTTAAAGTAAGTGGTAGGTGGTACGCTTATCTGTGGTCAAGCAGACGCGTTGTCATAACATAGGGGACGGGTCGAGGGATGGGTACAGTGACGCACAAAACTGTTAAAGACAATTATATAATAATACTCTTTCATTTCTTTCTTTCATTTGTGACAGGCGTCATAGCTCAGTCGGTAATGGATCTGCCTTCCGTGCTGTGGGTCGTGAGTTCGATCCCCACCAAGAACAAACATTTGTGTGTGGAAAAACATAGATGTTTGTTCTATGTCTGGGTGTTAATATGTATTATAAGTATGTATTTACAAAAAAAAAAGTATTTAAGTATTCTATCAGCATCTAGTTCCCATATTACAAGCTTTGCTTAGTTTGGGACTAGACGGCTTCGTGTGAAATGTCCATGCGTATTTATTTATTTATTTATTTCTACCCTCAATTTTCTATTCTCTAGCGATTGTTAAATGTCATCTTGGCCGAGGTATAGAAAATGTCTTGTAATTACGAACATTTACAAAGTTAGTTGCATTTGAAGCACTGATTGATTACTAAGTCAAATCTATGGTTTTTTTCTATAAATGTATAAGTATATTTTTTATTATTTTTTTATCTATGATTTTAGTTTGTATTTACCTACATGTAAAGTTTTAAAACAGAAGCAACAAAGTGATAATATGTTGAAAAAATAACAGTTGCCACTATCGTCTTTTCACTGAACAAATAAGTATGTTAATATCCGGAATTCTGATTTCTCCAACGAATTTGCCCGTAGTTTATATAGAAATGACGACTTTTCAACTAACCAAATAAAAAATAAAATAAACATGTAATATTTCAAGCATGTTAGCTTATAATTAAGTACCTACAAAAATACTTTAAAAAAATTCAAATTAAAATTCTACCTACTTAACCAAAATAATCAAATTATACAAATCAACTAAGCGCCTTATTTGGTTGAAAAGTCGTAATTTCTACTTCTTTTTTAAAATTTGTATAAAAAAAATACACTCATATTAAAGTGACGATTCCACACGACTGTACCCACCGACCAGCGATCAAGGGTCGCTATCTACAGCCCACAGCTAAGTAAAGAAAATATTATTTCGCTGTCCGCGCGCGAGGCGAGATGAATAGTTTTTTGAGAGGTCTTCAAATGTGTGATTCGTTTAAGAGTTTCTTTATAAATAAAACTAGCATCTACCCGCGACTTCGTCCACGAAAAAAAATATAACCTAAAAAAAAGCAAGAAAAGTAGCCTATGTGTTAATCCAGGTTACGAACTATAATATATTCCAAGTTTCGTCCAAATCGGACCAGTAGTTACAGCGTGATTGAAACACAAACATCAAAACTTTATAATATTTGTAGGACTTTCAAAGTATGACGTAAATTAAAAAAAATCTTTACTTCTGCTTCTTATTCTACTAGAAAGCATTTTATCGAAGAAAATACTAATTTTAAAAATCTCTATGATCCTTCTCGCTCGCACGTAAGAAAACAGTGATTAGCGAAGTAGGAAGACCCATTTGTATGCTTATTAGGGGTCCGTGGGACACTTGACGGCTCCCCTTACTTTGAAGAGCTGGTTCAAGGCATAAACTTTTGTAAGATAACCAAATTACGTTTTACAATTGCTAGATGAAGATATATCAAAATTTTGTCACGTGATCGTCACGTAAACGCTCTTATTATTTTTTTACGGTTTTTAACCGACTTCAAAAAAGAAAGAGGATCTCAATACGGTTGTGCGTTTTTGAAAAATTCTTTTTTTATCTGAAAGTAATATACGCAATTTGGTGCACGTGGTTGGCATAATTTTTTCCAGTTATTTCTATTTATAAGCCAAACTACAGATCCGATTTTGATTAAAATTGAATGGGACCAACCTGGAATTACAACAAAAAAAATTCAACCTAAATTGAGAACCTCGTCCTTTTTTAAAGTTGGTTATTAATGAACAAGATGATTTTATTAATCTAAGTAACTGGGAAATAAATTTTTATTCACAAAGAAAATTACGACTAATACAGTATTTACAATATTTATAATATATACAAAATACACTTGAAGCAGTTGAGCTATCTACACACCGTTGCAAACGATTTATAGATTTATAGTAACTACTTGTTTCTTGTGAATTGTACCACGCACATCTTTGAAAAAACTTGAAAAAGTCTAATTAGAAGAGAGCTTACAGCCGTATTACGAAGACAAGATATTATGACCCTATAATATTATAACTTGCTAAGTCATTGCTATTTAAAGTTTTTTTTAGGAATAAAAAAGTTAGGGATGATCCTAGTCCAAAAACTTGCGTTTTATTCACATTGTGCAAGCTGTCACAGCTTAGTCGGTATAGTTCTGCCTTCGGCGCTGTGGGTTGTAGGTTCGATCCCCACCAAGAACAAATATTTGTCTGACAAACACAGATATTTGTTTTGTATTAAAAGTATGTATTTACAAAAAAAAGTATTTAAGTAAGTTCTATCAGCAATCTAGTTCCCATATCACACACAAGCTTTGCTTAGTTTAGCACTATAGGGCGTTGTGTGAAATGTCCATGAATATTTATTTATTTGTGAATGCGAAAATGTTTCGATAAAAAAGCATTTTTGAATTATGCAATGCAAAAACGGTATTGCTAGACTAAAACAATAGACGTTATTTTAATTCATTTGAATTTTTCTTGTCGCGAGGGGAAAAGAATAAGTACCCTTACTGGATTGAATCATTCGCGTACTTGGGAGTTTTTTTAGACGTTAGGAATATATGGGTTTATTTAAAAAATTAAGAACATCAAAGAAAAGAAGTAGAATGTTAACAAGTTGTGATTTTATTGGGAAAGGTTGAACAAAACGTTAAGATGTTGTGATTTTAAAGAGAGGGAGGTCGAAACCCACTCAATTTGATTTTTTTAGGGCAAATGAGTTTTTTGAGTAAATGAGACTGATAATAATGATATGAGTTTTTTAACAAGATATTTTATTTAGCTTTATGTTTTTTTCCCGTGAATATATACACACACAGAACAAACATCTACTTTTTGTTGTTATTAAGTAGCTAGGTATTTTTTTCAGCCCACGTATTCCAACCTTTTGCTGTCAAGTTATATTTCACTGCCCAGTGTAATTTCTTCAATTTCTTAAATTACACTGGGCAGTGAAATATAACTTGACAGCAAAAGATTGGAATACGGGGGCTGGTTCCTAGTATTTTTTTGTATGATCCTTTTTACAAAGAAATATAGTTAAAACCAATGGTGTATCCACAATACTTTCACCCACGATAAACATTTGAATCGTGAAATTGAAGCCAACGTTCCGTATAATGCCGATCTTTATTTATAAACGAACCCGGGGGCTGTGCATAGTGCAATGAAACGGAACAATGTTTGTATGACTGAATATATTCATTGTTTCAAAAATTCATGAGGATAATGTGCACTTCCTCAGTGGACATGCTCAGTGAGGCCATGCATCGTTTTAGGCTGTGGTTGCCGCTTAACATCAGGTGGGTCATCGACTCGTTCTATCATTATAGTTGTATGAAAAAATCATCTAGTATAGAAGTAATTCTAATCTTTGATTTTTTTTTTGATTTGGATCAGTTGAGCTATCTATAAATCGTTTGCAACGGTGTGTAGATAGCTCAACTGCTTCATGTGTATTTTGTACATATTATAAATATTGTAAATACTTTATAAGTCATAATTTTCTTTGTGAAAAATATAAATGTATTAATTTTATGATTCTTCTTTCTAATTCTGATTCTTTCCGATGACTACAATAATGCCAACCTCTAAAAATTAAAAAAAACCCCTGAATCTTGGATCGATTTTCATCAAACATAGCTAAGAACACTACCGACTCATTCACCTTTCAAACAAAAAAAAAACAAAATCAAAATCGGTTCATCCGTTCAGGAGCTACGTTGCCTCAGACAGACACACACACACACAGACACGTCATACTTATAACACCCCGTCGTTTTTGCGTCGGGGGTTAAAAACTGTAGTAGGTAGAGCATAGACAGATATGGCTAAACAAAAAAAGCAATTCTCTCTGTTCGAAGCAATATATCAAATCGTGAATATTACATTTGCGCTAACACATGTGCCCGGGGGCCTGGGGGCCTTGGGGGACATGGTAATATATTTTTAGGGTTAGATGGTCGCGACTTCGACCACGTCGATATAATATTTATAATATTTTATATAGCTATGAGTATAAAAATATTTACATTTTAATCCAAAGAAGTTTTCCGAAGATCCAAACGAAGTTATACGCTCTTCGACGATGATGCCCGACACCTGATGATGTTGTCAGTCTCGGCTCTGCAGGGGTATTCCAATCTTTTGCTGTCAAAGTTATATTTCACTGCCCAGTGTAATTTCTTCAGGTCACGTGGTACAATTTTGTACCACGTGATCAATCTTTTTAGACACTTGACGGCAAAATATGCGCGAAAACAAATTAAATGACATCATAATGTCACTATTTAGTCACAGAATAACCATGAGTTAGTATGAACTGACCATGATTTAAAACTTTGCGGTTCAACTGAGATTGGAATACCCCTGCTGGTCAAGTAAGGTTGGTCAAGCCATGACCGAGGCCTCAAAGGGGCTTAAAATATGTATCTTATCTTACCTTTTAATCGATCCACATGTCGACCAGTGTGCAAATGCGTTCTACCAAGGTTCCAAATTAAAAAATATTTTGCACAGAATTTAATCCACTCCAAATCTCAATAGGGGTGCGGGCTATAAATTGCCGAAATACTTCGGGATTTAATTGACACACCCCTGTGTGAAGAATTCAAGGGTTGGGAAGGAATGTCTGCTGGTGGCGACAGCCCTATAGAGTTGTGAATTTTTAGGTACCTAAGGTAAAGGCACCCAAATCCGTGGTATTACAAAAGTGGCACCTTTCTCCGTGGTATTTAGAAAAACAGCATTTACTTCTGATTCTTAGGTTCTTTTTTGTTGCAAAATTTATTTGTCATTAGGAAATATATTTTTTTATATATAAATCTAAAAACGAGACTTAGAACGGGCTTACATTCCAAAATAATTGGCTAAATTCGCAGCGGTGGCTGGTCCAAGTGCACTCTCCATACATTTTTGCCTCTGTGCACGAGAGTAGAGAGCTTTTTTAAATAAGGGTTATTATGATTTTTTCTGTTCTAGGTTATGATTTTTAGTGTTAAATTTTCGAAAGAAGTATATTCTTTACCGTATGTAATACATGTTTAAGTGGTTTTTTAATTATAATGAGGTAAAATTACATATTGAAAAAACCACGGCAATAGGGGTCAAATATTTCACCTAGTACCTAATTCCGAGGTATGTGAAAAATGTACCTCGGAATAGCAATTTGAAAGACCTATTTTTATTTTTGAATTTCACAAACTGGGATTAGGTTTTTGTGATTTTAACGATAGATTTGACAAATCAAATAGTCGATTGAGACTAAAACCTTATTTCGAGGTATACTTTTAAATAATCTTTACGAGTTACACATCAAAAGTACTCATGTATTTTGTTTATTGGTTGTATAGAAAATTATGTTACGAAAATATTTATTTTCCACACATTTGGCTGCATGTTTTATTAAGAAGTTAATCTTTAACAAAAGTTTTAACAATTTGGCATCAGCTAACATTAAGAATGATAGGTATATAAAAATTTTGGCTTTTACTAGGTACTGAAAATTAGGATTTTTTAGTCTCCACAGCTGTGGGTTGGGCGGCACTCTTTGTAAATGCCGTCAAAGCAAAGTCGCCCTTCGAATTACACTGCGGCGGCGGCGGCACGAGTGACAAAAGTGTCAAAGACACCACCTCGAAGCGACGCACGGCGGCGGTGTCTTTGACGCGCCGCCGGCATCTTTGGCGGTGTTTCCTTTGTCGGCGTTTCTTTTGTCGGCACCGACACTCATTTGCCTTACACGCGACACGCTTACTCGACCACGCTTCAGTCTTGCGGTGATATTTATACCATTTGCACGCTTGGTTTTATTTCTTCGCGAAATGTCGTATTTATAATGTGAAATACTATAATAATGTTAATAATGTGTAATGTGTATGTGTGTGTGTGCTTCGGAAACAGCCAAAGTATTTTTTAATTTATCACACGGGGAGATTTTCTCGTTATCAGCACTTTGTGTATTTATCCGGGTTTGCAATCACAGGATGAAGATAATAACAAAGTTGACACCGCTGACGTGTGAGAGGTTGAGTTACAAACATCCAAAGAGGTATTTAAAAACTTTTACATTTATAATATTAATGGCATTATGGCACTCATACCAAACCACATTTAAAGTTTTATTAAATAATAATAGTACTACCACCAAAAGTGACCTGTATTCCTAGAGAACAATCAAGTTAATCTTTCTAACATTATTTTATCAGTTTGTTACTGTAGTTTCGTATACATTTTTCATACCACGCAATTAGGTACCAAATACCACGGAATAGGGATTTTCGCCTCGGAATTGGGCGATTTCGACTTGATTTACATTTTATTTAATTTCAAATAGAAATATAGGTCGGACCGTCAAAACTTGAGTAGTTTCCGAAAGTAAAAACACTAGAGCTTCTGATAACAGAAGCAGAACCTTCAGAAAGGTACAGTAAATGCTTAATATTTGATATCCTTTCGAGTTTTAGTGAAAATACCACGGAAACAGGTGCCGTTACCTTAGTACCTAAACTTGCTTCGTGGTTTGCTTGCATGATGATGTCAACACAGATGTTTTTCCAGATTTCAAAATAGATTTTCACCTACCTATTCAGTAGAGTAAGTTAATTAGGAGAAGATTAGTCTCATAATTAATTGGTCCCATGAAAATTTCATAATAATCGGTTGAATCAGCTTTTAAATCAAAATAACTGGAAAAAATATGCCATCCACGTTCACGAAATTGCCTTTTTTGCTTTCCTGCCCCCGTATGCCAATCTTTTGCTGTCAAGTTATATTTCAATGCCCAGTGTAATTTCTTCAGGTCACGTGGTACAATTTTGTACCACGTGATCATTCTTTTTAGATACTTGACTGCAAAATATGCGCGAAAACAAATTAAATGACGTCATAATGTCACTATTTAGTCACAGAATAACTATGAGTTAGTATGAACTGACCATGATTTAAAACTTTGCAGTTCAACTTTCATTGGCATACCCCTGCTGTGACTTTTTAATGGTGTTTAAAATGTCAATGAGTACTTGAGTACGTAACGATCTTTATGGAAGCGTTATTCTTGAATATGTCGCAAACGTATATTGACTTCAAAATGTTTATATACGAAAATCATAAATACTTTTGTTATATCCCAATCTCATTTTATAAGATTTTTTACTTGAATCTGATGAACCGACGACCGGCAGGTTACGTCGATTCAATTTGCCGATAAGCCATGTGCAAACCACATTTCTAATCAAATATACGCTTTATAATTCTCTCCCCATCACATCAGCGACATCTGGTGTTTGAGTAGAGTTGATCTTCCGGCTAAAAAAGTCGGATTAACTAGATTTGTAGGTATTCTAAAAGAACACCCCATTCTAGTAGGTAAACAAGGAAAGAAACAACTTTATTTTGACAACACACAAAACGTAACACAAACAAAAAACAATGTAGCTAGGATGTTGCCAAAAAGGCAACATCTAGCATGTTATTGGGCCAGCCCCCGTATGCCAATCTTTTGCTGTCAAGTTATATTTCACTGCCCAGTGTAATTTCTTCAGGTCACGTGGTACAATTTTGTACCACGTGATCATTCTTTTAGACACTTGACAGCAAAATATGCGCGAAAACACATCAAATGACGTCATAATGTCACTATTTAGTCACAGAATAACTATGAGTTAGTATGAACTGACCATGATTTAAAACTTTGCAGTTCAACTTTGCAGTTCAACTTTGATTGGCATACCCCTGCTGGGGAATTAACTAAATTCACATTGTGAGAGAAGGGAACAATTCATATTTTGTACCATACGTATTGAACTACACAAAGGGATCATCATTTCATTACGAAATACGCCAGAATTTTGGAAAATACCATGTTTTGGCGCTTTGTCAGTAGTATGTTTGCTGTACATTGCAGATTGGCACTCAAGCGCTTCTAAGTGTTCAATAATTAAGCCGTTAATGTACAACTAAGAAATGTGCTCACGCCTTCGTCTGAGCACAATTATAGCGTTCCATTTTCAGAGCGCCAATGCATAGTTCTTTGTATAAAATTTCGTTTTTGAAACTGACAAATAAGCAGTGAATAAGTTGGGAAGTGATTTTAAGTAAGCTCGTAAATATTTCAATTTGACAAAAGGTCAGGGTACCAATCTATCAAATTGATTAATAAAAATTCGACATTTATCGCATTAGAATTCAAACGGTGATCGGCAGGCGGAAAAATCAACATTTTCTCAAAAAGCTACAATCGTTTGAAGAATTTTAAAACAAGGAAAAATCTACTAAAAATGTAAATTTAAATAATACAAAGGAATTAAGAACAGTTATCGGACAGGTGTCGACAAGGCCACATGTTGTGTATTAAGTTTAGTGTAAGTAACCTTGGGTAGAATGTAATGACCAACTAATTTAAAACAGATTAAATTTTCGCTAAGTTTTCTTTATGATGACAACCAGACGTTATATTTAATTTTATTGTAGCTATAAAAGTTATGATAGTACCAAAACGCTTACTATCTTAATTATCTTAATTTTTATTCTATTATATAGAATAAAAAAAGGTGGACTTGCTCATGTCATTCGACAATTTTTTCAACAAGAATTAGGCCTATTTCACTATCTCACGATTATGCTATCCGTCAGTTATAAATATCTCCGCCTCTACTTTAGACTGGTCAAAATCAATGGTAGAAATATTTTTATTTGACGGATAGCGTTACTCAAAGATGGTGAAATAGGTCTGTATTCTGCTTCCCTTTTGATTGAGTTACTTTAGTGCCATAAAATCGTGATACCAATGAAAGCTTTACCTAAATGTATTGGAATTGTCAAATTCCGTCTTTTTGGAGTTCAACTCTATCGGGTAACGGGATAAAAATGCCCGGGGGTCTGGATAGGTCAATTAGCGATGTCTGGCCAACGTCACGACGGGGACTGCTTTTTATAAGGGTGTCGGTTTTATGGACAATTTGAGGAGAAAGAGTGTACCTAAAGTATTTAAATAAATATATATTTCTGGATAGAATAAACAAAACCTTTTTTTTATCATCTTCGTTTATTTTAAGAGAATTTAATCTAAAAGATTATATCACCCTCGAAAGTCACATAAAAGTACACTACAAACAAAAATCTATCTAGCTCGATTAATTCCCAATTTAACAAATTTAATCAAACCTTTGGCTTTTTCCTAACTTTTCATTTTGTTAGGATGTTACAAAAGTCAGGAACGTGACATCCCAACCAATTCCCATCGGTAATTTACTAGATTTTAATATGAGAATGACTCCTCTCATTGCTAAGAAAATAAACACATTTGTTTATGTAAATTCATCATTCTAATCTTTTCTCACTTGACAGTATTTTACCATCAACCTAAGTCTGTTTTCATCCCATAAAAGAAGAAGAAGAAAATTATAGGAAGTAACTTTCTGCAAATATTAAAAAAGGCTTAAACTAAAAGACTCCAAAATCTGAGTACACCTCACACGAGCTTAACAGCGCAAACTCCATATTTTTCCCTCCATACCTTTCTCCAATAAATAATTGATACGAATCAATCCTTAATTAAAGGTCAGGGGTTTTTTTTACCCCCAGTCGGACGGTCAGCGTTTTTGACCACCCCTACCCCCCTTTTGCGGTTTTTTTGTCCGTCTGTGCTATGATTGAAATAAAATGGAAGCGAGATATGCAGGAACACCGTGTGCCAATATTTGAGGAGTTTTTTTTCATTTTGAATATACCTAGGTAGAGTATACCACGCTAATTCTGCAGCGCTTAAAATATTGTAAAGAAAACATATAGTTGGACACAATGTTTATCGAAAATCACCCATGTATTGATATTAGATGATACCATGTTCAAATATCTTTGGGATTGCTCTTAATTATTATATTCCATTGCAAACTTAACGTGGTCAGACTTTACTTACTAGTGGCGTTGTTTTGTTCGTAGACCAATGAAATTAGTGTTTACTGGATGATACTAACACCGACGCTATAAGCGAAATATAGTTTTAAAGACATTTTATTCTCATAAAAACAATAGCTTTCTTAGAATGAGAAAAATATCAGTGACTCGAACAAAAATATCGTGTCACCGGTATCGCTATAACACTGCATCCGACACGACACTTACACGATATCGTCCTAATACAACGCGAAAGATACGGCGATGTAACCATCGCACATTCGCTTGAAAAAACACAGTTTTTTTGTTCGAGCAACTACGACATTATCGTGACATTGTGTAAGCGCCCATTAGCTCACTGTAATATCGTGCACATATCGTATGACAGTGTAAAATCGCCTTATGTTTCTAAAACTTCAACTTTAACGTTTGTCTATAACCCTCTTTCGGCTCTTTCATTCAACAAGTCATGAAAGATTAATGAATTCAAAATGGGGTTGGAAAATTAAAATCAAATACGTCTTTGAGCACGGTCTCTTGAGATTTTCCTTCAATAAGGCTTAGAAAATACTTTAAAACGGTTTCACCCACGTTGAAACTGTTTTAAGAACTCAATGTAAGTTAGTGTATAATTAGTAGAGTAAGTATAGTGGTATACACTATGTATTACTAAGTATACTATACTTTTGAAGTCGGTTAAAAAAAGAAAGGAAGAGAGAAATAAAGAAAAACTCTTTTTGTGAAAGAGCTCGTTTAATAAGTAAGATTTGACCATCCATGTTTTGAAAGCGTTTGGCAATTTGTTTTGTAAGTTTTGTTAAGTAGGTAGGTAGTAGGTAGTTAAGTAGGTAGTTAAGTAGGTGTTAAGTAGGTAAGTAGGTAGGTAGATCTTTATAGCTAGGTAATAAGTTCAGTGATAAAACTTCTTAGCCATAACATAAACGTTTATTATTTATTTATTTTATAAATTGTTGTCGTCGACACGATGTGAAAGCGTCCAGTGTATGTATGAGATTTGTTTTCCAACAATATCGTGTATGTGGGCAGTGTGAAAACGCCTAATGTAAGAACTCGAACATAAATATTGGTGTCGGGGTCGAAACGTTGTAAAAGCATCTAGTATTGAAGACACGTCTACCTATACTGTTTGGACTTTGAACTACTCGTATTAGAAGTTGAAAGTTGCGAATCGTGTGAAAAGGATGACAGTGTGTTTGTGTGGGTCGGGCTGCGAGCGCGGCGCGCGCCTACGCCTATTGCGCTCTCTTTCCAATGATTCTCTGCATTGTATGTAGGGTGGTCATGGTTGTTTTGGGTGTATAACCTGACCTGTGGCTGTGTGTACATGAGATTAGCTCCGGTAATATCGTACGATACCGTAACGTACGTCGGTATCGTATTGTACACGGGGGGTGATTCTAGACCGATAGACTTTTTTATCACGATAGATATATACCCCAAAAACTGTCAAAAACTATGGAGTTTTGACAGTTCTTGGGATTTATATCTATCGTGATAAAATGTCTATCGGTCTAGAATCGCCCCCTGTGTTGTGATTGTGTGTCAAATAAATGAATATCTATCTATCTATCTACGATATCTCATGTACCGTGTACGATATCTCAAGCCCTATGCAGTAATACTTGTTGCCACCGTTATTATAAGCTCTCTATAACCCTACCCTTATTATAATCCTTATAAAACACGGCTCCTAACGGCATTGCTGCACAAAGGTAGAACAATACCGACAATCGACCCTTTGTCGCTCCGATTAATATTTAAACAAGAAACCTGTAGGGGTGGGACAGTGAGGTGATTTTTTTGTCGATGATTTTACGTGGATGACTTTCTTTTGTTTTCTTCACTCACTATGCTTATGTATTTGCAATTTTTGACCAGGTAAACATATCGGTTTGGCGCGAAATAAAAAAAAATGGTTTTTAATATTTTCTGCGTTCCCCAAATAATTAATATGAGCATTGAAATTATAGTTTTGCGACGTTCGTGAACCATTTTCTATGATTCATTTTTTACTCCTTAGTAGCTAGAAAAAAAATGATGATATAGGTACCTACTAGTTTTTAGTCATAAAGCCTTATTACTCCTTAGTTTTAGTTAGTTTTTTTTTAGTCCTTTTGCAGTTTTTTCTTAGCAAACGAAGCGCGTTTAAGTCTTCTTCACTAGCGATTACTAGAACTAGGAAAATGATGAACTTTTAAAAGTTTATCGACTTATCGACTACTCATCCCAGCTCTAGGCCCGTAGGCGACGCCACGTTCCAATTAGCCTGTACAAACAGTCACCGGTAGACATAATATTTCTCTAACAATTCGTATGCCGTGTGGTAGAGCGCGGTAGATTATGGGTCTACTAACTCCTGCCCCCGTATGCCAATCTTTTGCTGTCAAGTTATATTTCACTGCCCAGTGTAATTTCTTCAGGTCACGTGGTACAATTTTGTACCACGTGATCATTCTTTTTAGACACTTGACAGCAAAATATGCGCGAAAACACATCAAATGACGTCATAATGTCACTATTTAGACACAGAATAACTATGAGTTAGTATGAACTGACCATGATTTAAAAGTTTGCTGTTCAACTGAGATTGGAATCGCCCCCCTGCCTGATTTACTTACACAGTCATAAATACCAGTGAAGTGAATACCAGGTAGGTAATTAGATACTGAAAATAGGAATAAGAATCATTTATTGTAAAACTGCGTAAAATAGATCTTACAATATAAATGAAAAGTTTCAACAGTCTGCCTATTTCAGGCGTACAATATGCGTTGGGTTTGGGGGGCAGGTCACGTGGTACAATTTGGCACCACCAAATTGTACCACGTGACCTGAGGAAATTACACCGGGCAGTGAAATATAGGTAACTTGTCAGCAAAAGATTGGAGTAAGTACGGGGAGATCTTTTTACACAAAATGTGATTCCAATTGATTCGATGTCACGTAGTAGCACGGTTGAATAAATACTTTCATTGAACAAATCATTTAGCGCGACTGCGACGCGACAAGTCGTGTGACGAAGCGCGCTTCGCTGCGCGATTACCGCCCCACTGTCTTGGAATTATACGAGTGTGAGTGAAGTTGATACTTTACACTTAGTTGAGTACCTAATTATATTTTATTTTATTTTTTAATCTAAACAAGGCAGTGTGATGTCTCCGCTTTCAGGTTCTGCCTGAAAACTGTTGGACTGGCACAAGCGCATCACTATAAAGAAAGAAAGAAAGAAAAAGCTTTATTTGACAAGACATCAAACACACTATCATTATCAATCACTATTGGAGTGTCCCGTCCCTACTGACTCTCTAGTCCATGGTGACACGGCAGCCATATTGAGAACTTTTAATCTTCCCCTACAAAGTGTTGTGTGTGCGTGTAAATTCATTAGAACATAAAATAAGATAAATAATAGACTTTTGCTTGTGAATATATTTATTAGTAATAGTAGCTTATGCTAATAAAGTCGAGTGTAACAAATACTGGTCGTTCTGAATCCGAATGGAATAATTCTCTAACAAAAACCAGCGCCAGATTCGACCTCCTAGGCTAGGACCAAGGGAACGCGAGTAATCGCTAAAACTAATTTTGCTCAAAAGTCTAAATTCAAGCACCTGAAAATCGATTTAGCCAGGGGAAAAGGGAAAGTGTCGGTTATTGCATGGTTATAAAGGCTTGCGAGGTCTATGTTCTCACAGGACAACTAGTTTTATTTTAGTTTCAACTATCAAGAGTAGTCGGCCTTACCGCGAAGTTTCCCGCCTTCTTATCTCGGGTTGTAGCATGAATTTAAATATTTAATTAAAAACTTCGGTAGGGTTCGGCATGTTATTCATAATTTGGTGATATTTATATCTATGTATAAGTTACGTAGAACTTCGCCATCTTTTGTCCAAACTTATAACAATAGTGTCGGTTTGTTGCATTTTTCTAAACCACCTTCATTTTACAGCGCTGTAATTATAGCTGTCTTTGTCTTTTCAGTGTGTGTGAAAGGGACGGCAATATTAATAGTGCTTTTTTAGGTTAGTTTAAAAAAATGCAACTAAAGAATCGGCAATATTTTATTACCTACCTTTTTACGTACTAACATTATTAAAGCACGAATTATATTAGATATTTTTACATATAAAATTTTAAGTTGCCTTTGAGGTTGTAAATAAATATTTTCATTTATAGGTATGTGTTATCGACTTTTGTTAAGATATCTATGGTGTTATAATAACTGTTTTTTTTTCTTAAATGATGTTGAATCAACGACATCTTCGACTTTTTGTTGGTGGTCCCAACCATCGTTTGTTCCCAAACTGTTGCTAGCTACGATAAACAATATCTCACAAAGCACCAAACAGCGCCTAGCTAAGAACAACCCGCAATCAGCCACATCGTGAGGTTAAGAATCAGAGGGCTGAACACCCCTAAATAAGATCTTGATTAAAAATAACAGAGGATTGCCAGCGGGAATACAAACTAATTACAGATGGCGCTACGAGCGAAATCACTGAACAAGAAAATTTGGAAAATTTCAATTTCTCTTCATCCAAACTTGTTTACACCGTCTTTCTGATTTTGTATATCCTGTTGTCTGGAAGAGATCGCTTTTAGCGATAAGGCCGCTTATTGTACAGTAGCTTAAATTAAATAAAATAAATAAATAAATATTCATGGACATTTCACACAACGCCCTCCAATCCCAAACTAAGCAAAGCTTTTAATATAGGAACTAGATGCTGATAGAATATTTATATACTTTTGTACCTACCTAATTGTTTTTCTTGTGTTCTGTTTCTCATTTGTGTGCAATAAAGTATTCATCTATCTACCTCTGCCATGAAGTTGACATCCGATAGATATATAGATCACTAGCAGTTGCCCGCGTCTTCGTCCACGAAAACTAAAACAAAAAAAAATATAACCTAAAAAATAGCGGGAAAAAGTAGCCTATCCAGGTTATGAACTATAATATATTCCAAGTTTCATTTAAATCGGACCGCTAGTTACAGCGTGACTGAAACACAAACATCCAAACATCTAAACTTTGACATTTTTAATAATAGTGGGATTATTTGTCCCCAACATAATGACACATTGAAACGAAAAATCATCATATTAAGTGGTAGGGCTTTGTACAATTTATGTGTGTGTAATAGCACCGACACATACACTTCAAGCCGGCACACAGCAATGCGAGCATCACTGTGCACACGAAATAGGTGCTAGTACTGAACCCGGACAAGCGAGCACACAAGAAGCTCTACTACTAAAAACTATTTCTACTAATTTTAATGAATAAAAGATCTTTGACTTTATCGAAACAGAATAGTAGTAGGTAGTACCTACCTACTACTTACCTATCTACCTAGGTACACCTTTCCAGAACCAACCGTACTTAATTTGCAAAGGTCATGTTATAACTTCACTTAAACTTAAGTGGTTGTTAGGCGAAATCAACAAAGTTTTGGGTGCGGGTTCATGTTCCTTGTTAGTTTAGCAATGTGGGTTATGTGGGGAAGTTTTCTGAATGAAACAAATTATGTTTATGCAAATCTACATGTTTTTTGTATATAAATAATGTTTTTTTTGTGTACCTATTTGTATATAGATAAATAAATATTGTTTCATGAAGTAGTATTTGAAATAAAAGAAAAAAAATCACGAAATGTTTCGGGTGAGGCGCTCGTGGCTTACTTAGTCAATCTTCACCGATTATCTAAGTTAAGCGACGTTCTGCACGGTCAATATTTGGATGGGTGACCGCTAGTGGCATTTACATCTGAGCTCTTCTGTTCTTCGGAGGGCACGTCGGTCTAAAAGATTTCAATTCTAATATCTAATCTATATAAAAATGCTAAAAATGAAAACTGACCAAACACTTCGAGAATATTCTCCAATGTCAAATCATCCCCTTTGAGATCTCCATTCAACCCTCACATAAAACGAGTTACATGAAGTTCAGAAACTTAAACGTGGATGCGGTATATACTCTTGCAAGAGTGGTTACAATCTTGACACCCGTGCTGTCGAAAAAGTAGTAGTAAAAAATCTCTAAATGTTGGTGATCTAAATATTATTTTATACGAAAAAATGCGTTTTGGTCACATTTCGGTGCACATCATTTAGTCGGAAAACCTGTTTGGGAATTATTTGCCCAAACGGGATTTTGAGATTTTATGTCTCAAATTTTCAAAATCAAAAGAGATTTCAAGGGGGAAAACATGAGGGGGATTTTAAGACTTAGCAAATACTCCAAAGCGTACAACCAATTCGTTTCTAAGCCAATTTGTCTCACTTTTCAATAAATTACCCTCCATAAAAGATGCAATATCCAAACTCTACTGATTTCTGACCTCCACAACACAGGGGTGTCGAATCTCTTGTAAAGGGGTTCTATAAATTCATGGTTTGGACTTGGCTTTGTAAAGTGGCCTTATATCATCAGATATGTCCGGGGCAGACAGCCAAGTGTGAGTCGGAACCTTACCTTTTTTACATTTGATAGATATTTTGATTTACGTCTCAGCTGATGGAAAGTGTAGATGAAGCCGACGATGGATCAAGACCTTGAAGAGATCCAGGCACCTGCTGGCTATCTCAGCATTTTTAGTGTTCCGATCCAGTTTTAGAAAAACGAGAATCGAACAAATGTGAGCTCATACAAAGCTTAGATCTTCGCCTCTCTCTCTCTCTCTCTCTCGTATCGTGTAGATGTCGTGTCGGTGGCAGATTACAGCCCAAATGAGACTGTAAAACGATTCTCCATTACCAAATTTCATCCCTTTACGACTTTGCAAGTCAAAATTAACTTGGATTAAATAGGGGTGTCAAATTCTAATTAGCTGGATCTACCCTCTAATCTCGCGAATTGCGCTGATACGGGCTGTATCTGTTAAAGTTGTGACCCTATTTGAAAGCTTGCAAGCGGTTTTGATGCATACTTTTAGAATCAGTTCCAGTCTACTACTGTATTGGTACGCCAATCAAAGCTGAACTGCAAAGTTTTAAATCATGGTCAGTTCATACTAACTCATAGTTATTCTGTGACTAAATAGTGACATTATGATGTCATTTAATTTGTTTTCGCGCATATTTTGCTGTCAAGTGTCTAAAAGGAATGATCACGTGGTACAATCTTGTACCACAATTTTTTGAAGAAATTACACTGGGCAGTGAAATATAACTTGACAGCAAAAGATTGGCATACGGGGGCTGACACAAAAAGATGACGAAACGAAACCCATTTACAACGTGCTACATATTGTCCCAATAAGCGGAAAAGGGGCTTATTCAGACCAAACACGCGAATAGATAGTCATGTGCAAAAGTTGAATACAACATTAAAAAATATCACATCAATATTTTGATTTCAGTTGTGTGTCCTCTAAAATCAAACCTAGTTGTCAAACCATAAACGAGTTTTTTTACAAAACGTGATTTTCCAAGTTACTGTGTTTTTAATTACGAGGGCAGAATAGGTCTCCTCTAACTTTTTAATACGAGAAAAAAACTAAGTATTCTTAATACTTTATTGCACACAAAGACATAAACAAAAGGCGAGTTAAATATAATATTGTGAGAAAAGTAACTAAAAAAGTCCCATTTTAAATGATATATTTTTTATAGATTTTCTCTTGATTTACGTTGCGCCTTTAGCAATTTTAAAATACTTAGCCAAAAAGCTAATGCAATTTTTAGCCGCGTTAGTCCACTTAGCCGTCTAAAAGCCTATCAATACCTATTAGAGCTGTCTAGCACGGTACAGTCAGTATAAAAATTCGTTGGTTATTTTAAACTATCAATAGTTAATTATTTTGGCAAAATAATTACTATGTCTTAGTAGAAGTAAAATAGTGTCACAGCCGTGTAATCGTACGGTGGTCACTCTTTCAGATTTCTTGATTTAGATACACTTGGTTAGTAGTAATCAGAGGCACATCCAGTTCTTCCATTTATTTATTGATAAATAAAACCGTGTTCAAATTATCAACACCATTAACATCTAAAGAAATACAATGCTAAGGTTCAATAAAAATATCATTTTGATCCAAACAAGTTTTCCGACCAAAACATAAGGCTTGATCTAAACAAGTTTTCTGACCATAAATGTGCACCAAATTGTGACAAAAAAAGCACATGTATTGGTCGGAAAACTTGTTGAGATCAAAATGATATTATTACTGAACTTTTGCATTGTTATTCTCTAGATCGTAAAGTTTTGGGATTTTGGAAAGCTTTGAACAAACAGTGTTATTTTATGGCTTCTGTCTAGACAATGTTGCCAGTGTCAAAATTAAGTTTAGTCAAGTCGAGTCATACGTCAAGTCATTTGTTATGAAGACAAAATGGTGGATTTTCAGTGATTTTATAAGTATATCCAAAAAGGTCGAAATGTGCGAGGGAGAATTTTTTTGACGTTACACATCGCCTTAAAGATAAAAGCCTATAGTAGACAATGGAGAAATTAAAGCCACTGCATATTCATAGACGTGAATATTTGAATATTCAACTTTGTTAAGATAATTCCGGAAATACTCGAATTTTTCCCGGAAACTTTTTGGTGAAATGTTTTTTATTTTAGCCGACTTTTAAAAATAGAAAAAGGTTTAAGGTACTTATAATTACCTACTTCTTAACTACTGTCTAAAGTTAATCATAATCTGCAGTTTAGATGTTGTGATAAACAGTGTTTTAGTAGGTTTAGAAGCTATTATAAGGGTGGCCAGCTAAATCGATTTAAATCTGACATATTTAAATGACTTGACAACTCGCTAAATACTATTTAAGAGTTAAACGCGTTTAGCGATTCTGGTGCAAGCCGCTCATAATGTCAAAGTTTAGATGTTTGGATAATAGATGTTTAGATGTTTGTGTTTCAATCACGCTGTAACTACTGGTCCGATTTTGCTGAAACTTGGAACACATATAGTTCGTAGCCTGGATTAACACATCGGCTAATCTCGGAAAATCAATCGGATAAATCGAGACGCGGACATAGTCGCGGGCAGAAGCTAGTTAAGAATAAAAAACGTGATGACATGCTGTTTTTAAAAACGCCTGTATTTTATACAAAAACTAGTAGTTACCCGCGACTTCATAAGCGAGTACCGTTTCCGTGTACATTATATTATCTGTGTATTATTATTATCTGTGCGTGTACCGAGCGGATACTTTGAGAAACTTGACATTACACCGAACCCGTACTCGAATGTCAAACGCTAGTCGTTAGACCAAAGAGGTAGTACTACGCCCTGTCAAACTGACGTGACATGACATGACATCATCCTCTTGCCAATTGGCGCTGCTAATCCTGTTCGTTCATTTTATCCTGTAGATCATGTTAACATGCTGTGACAGGCTGTGACAGGCGTCACAGCTCAGTCGGTATAGCTCTGCCTTCCGTGCTGTGGGTCGTGGGTTCGATCCCCACCAAGAACAAACATTTGTGTGTGGCAAACATAGATGTTTGTTCTATGTCTCGGTGTATTACTATGTATTATAAGTATGTATTTACAAAAAAAAAGTATATAAGTATTCTATCAGCATCTAGTTCCCATATCACAAGCTTTGCTTAGTTTGGGACTAGAGGGCGTCGTGTGAAATGTCCATGAATATTTATTTAATGTTTTATTTATTTATTTAATATTTAAAATCTTTTATCGGGGGTAGACAGAGAAGATTTACGACAGCACCAGTCTCCCCTTGTTATCCACGATACCAACTCGTTGCATCCAGTCGATGAAACCGCGGTTCTGACGCATGTCCGCTCGCTTGCCTCCAACACATTCCGCTAGAGGGCGCGCGCGCCATACTGAAAAAAATGTAGTTCTAGAAGTTTCTAGACGCTTCTTACTTTCAAGTGTTTCTATTTGTGTGTACTAAACGAAGATGTTTAACGTATCACAAAATAGTACAGTCGAAGACACGTCCACCTATACTGTTTGGACTTTGAACTTTTTAGAAGTTGAGCGTTGCGAAGAGACGACAGGACGACGACGCCTACACCTATTGCGCTCCATTTCCAATGATTCTCTGCATTGTATGAAGCGTAGTTATTTTATTTTTCTTATAAGGTTCTTCCGATGCTCGTGGCTTCACTGACGGCATCTGCCCCGTCTTAAAACCAGCGCTGCATTATGCCTGGGTAGGTATCTACTTAGGTATAGTGCAGTATTATGCTGAGACGGGGACCATTTTGCCCCCATACAACCACAAAGTATTTATGTTTATAACTGTACTTACTGTATTTATACTGGGGACAAATAAAAATTTATCTTATCTTATCTTAGTTATGGTTATAATGGGTGTATAACCTGACCTGTGGCCGGTGTGTACAAACTTACCAATGCCAAAAGCACACGAGTTGTAATCAAGTTTGCAATGGTTCTCGAAGACGCGTCGCTGTCCGGATGCAGACACCGCGCACTGAGGCTGGTAGTCGTCCGGACACGTGGCCGGACACGTGTGGGAACAGGACTTACCATCCACACTCATTGACAAGGATCTGGAGTAATAAGGAATACAAGTTTTATGAGATGTGATGGAAAAATATCATGATACAAGCTTTACTATTATCATCATTGCTATTCAGCGCGGCAATGCAGCCAGTGTCTTGGGCACGCTTCCGATTGGTACTGATCTGGATCAGTTGAGCTATCTATAAATCGTTTGCAACGGTGTGTAGATAGCTCAACTGCTTCATGTGTATTTTGTACATATTATAAATATTGTAAATACCTTATTAGTCATAATTTTCTTTGTGAATAAAATTATTATCAGCTTTACTTAGTTTGGAACTAGAAGGCGTTGTGTGAAATGTTAGCAGTTACCCGCGACTTCGTCCACGACAAAAAAAACCTAAAAAAAGCGGGAAACGTAGCCTATGTGTTAATCCAGGTTACGAACTATAATATTCCAAGTTTCATCCAAATCGGAGCAGTAGTTACAGCGTGATTGAAACACAAACATCTAAACTTTGACATTTATAATAGTAGTGGGATGAGATATTTTAGGCGTCACAGGTAATAACTCTGCTATCCGTGCTGTGGGTCGTGGGTTCAATCCCCACTGCGAATAAACATTACAAAGTTGAAATCTCACCACACTGGAACATTCTTTGTAAAAAGTATCATACAACGGCGGTTGCTAGCGTTTACCTTCGAGAGGCGAAACTCCTTCGGCCATTATGTAGTTTGACAGACTCTGATTTGACAGGTGTTGGTTTGTGTACCGCTGGAGGGTACAGCTGGACAAACGAAGGTCTGGTAGCAACATGAGCGGCTATATTCTGGCATTTATCTAGAGAAACGAGATGATATCCTGAAATCGAACAAAAATCTAAATAAGTAGAGTTCTAATATTGTAGGTCTCTTTGTGAAAAACCTTGTCCGGGGAAGACTACAAAAAGGGGGACTGCCCCCGTATGCCAATCTTTTGCTGTCAAGTTATATTTCACTGCCCAGTGTAATTTCTTCAGGTCACGTGGTACAATTTTGTACCACGTGATCATTCTTTTTAGACACTTGACAGCAAAATATGCGCGAAAACACATCAAATGACGTCATAATGTCACTATTTAGTCAAAGAATAACTATGAGTTAGTATGAACTGACCATGATTTAAAACTTTGCAGTTCAACTTTGCAGTTCAACTTTGATTGGCATACCAATGCAGATGGGACAAAAGCGGTCCAGTCTGTTTCTCTTTGGTCTCATCTGTTCTCCTTGGGTGATAGATAGGAAATCTTCAGTACTACCACCTATTTCTACCGCAGTGATGCTCGCATTGCTGTTTTCCGGATTGAAGAGTGTTGGTGCAGATGTTATTATTTACTTATATTGCAGCATATTGCAATGATCATAGGTCTTAGAGTAATGGACGCAATGCAATGCCTCACAGGGCACGTCCGGAGTAGACGAAAACACAATGAGTAGACACAATGCATTATTATTGGCACAGATAATATGACATTTGAGTAATCGCTCGTTCCAATATTTTTTAAAATAAAAAAAACCTAATCTCCTCTCTACCACGTTTCATAACCGCACGCTTAACCGGATATTTCAAAATGATCCTTGTGGGTATAGAAATAAGTAACATTTCACTTTGAACTTAGACGGTTTACTTACTGTTCGTTCCATGTTTGAAATAGCAGTTCACTTTTCTAAAATAGCAATCGTTCAAAAATAATCTGTATCTCCACTGCTTATGCTCCACTTTCCCACCACAGACAGAATCAATAGTATTATTGCAGTTTAGATTCGTACAGTTCAATTTTGGAACGTCTTCTTCTATCGCTGTCCCGCTCCTTCTTGTGTCTTCGTGTACTTTCTTTCCTTCTTTAGTGTTTTCGTGTTCGTTATTTTTTCCCGAAAGGAATATTATATCAGATGGTGGTTCTGAAAAAAGTATTTAGTTTTTTTAAACGTAACTTCGTGAATTTTTAGTCAGAGTTAAAAAGACCACAGAATATATCGTTGAGTACATACGTACAATATACGTGTTTCAACAGTAAATGCTCAAGTTTACTATGAAAAGCCGCTCACACGGCATCGATCATCATTATCATCATCAGTGAAGTCCACTGCTGGAGAAAGGTCTCCGCCATCATCGGTCCATCCTCTTACGCCATCTAATATTTATTTGTTTGTTTTTTTATTTGTTTGTGGTTACTATTCCACATCTTTTGTATCCATTTTATCTTCTTTTTAACCCCCTACGCAATAACGACGGGGTGTTATAAGTTTGACGTCTCTGTGTGTGTGTCTGAGGCAACGTAGTTCCTGAACGGATAAACCGATTTTGGTTTTGTTTTTTTTGTTTGAAAGGTGAATTAGTCGGGAGTGTTCTTAGTTTGATGAAAATAGGTCCAAGATTGGGGGGTTTTAGGGCCAACGCACATCTATCGACAAAACTGTTTTGTCGCGTACTTAGTGACGTGAAAATAAATTTTCTGTTACGAAATTCACATCAATTGACACGACGCATGCATAAAATTATGTTTACCTATCTATTATAGCATTGTTTAGTACCTACCTATTAAACATTGCTTTTTTACGCACATACCTAGAGAATGAACTGTGCTTTTTTAATCAATAAGAATATAGAGTAATTATGTAGTGTACTTAATAATATTATTAAGTACTTAGGATGATTCTCATTAAATAGGCATGTAACGAAAACAGCAAATAAAAAGAAGCATATTGTAACGAAAAAAGTTATACTGATAGGGTTTGTCACGAAATTATGAAGTTTCACATCACTAACTGTTCGACAAGACGTTCTGTTTTCGGTTTGCGTTCGCCCTTAAATTTTTAATTTAATTTGTTGAATTCGTTATGTGTTGAGTGACATATTATTATGCACACTATGATAATATATATAGGCCTTTACATCTATTGAAGATGATTTATACAGCGTCAGGAGGCAACCTATGCCTACACTTAACGGGACGCTGTAGTGCCTGGGACAATGTTTAGATGGAGTAGGCTTGCCCAGCACCTATACCATCCTCTCAGCCTAGTCGGCCTTACCCACAGGAAAGACAAGGTCAATACGTGCGGAGCTGACTAAGCCGCGGGTTTCCACACTATGAACCATTTGTAATAATGCGCATAAATCATCCCCTAGGGGACTATTCAACCGCTACAACTATGAATTTGGAGGCTCTAAAACCCTACCTGTTTCCACCCCAACTTGCCCGTTATCCATAACATCATCCACAGTCCTCCTCGCCATATAGTCTTCAACCCTTACAGGATTATTTCCAAGATAATCCTCATTTCTCTCTATCTCTCTCTCATTCGGCACAAAAACCACCTCACTAGAGTCTCTTTCCTGATCCCTCTCTCTCTCTTCGGTAATTTTTTTCTGTTCTGATATCAGTTTTTCCGGGATTATGATTTGTATTTCGGTTTTGGTTTCGACCTCCTTCGGTTTCGGTTTCGGTTTCGGCTCTGGTTTCGGTTCGGCTTCGGCGTGGTTAGAGTAGGTCACAATGACATCCTTCTGGTCTTTTGATGTGTGGTTACATTTTGTTGTCATCAAAATTGGTATTAGAAGCATTGGTGGTAGTATTATTTGGTACCACATTTTTTCAACTTTGTGGCCTACAGTACGCACAACAGATCTTTATCTGAAGTTAGGTGCAACAAATGATTGCGCATGTATTGTTGAGCGGAAAATATAGCTTCTTCCAATTCGACCCAAATATAGTTTCTGTGCAGATACTTCAGAAAGACAAAGATCCGTTGTGACTACTAAGTATACTTAGGTATGATAAGTACATAAGTACCTACTCGTAGTACCTAAGTAGGTACATTCACAGACATAGACAGTGTTTTATCAGAAAGATGACTTCTCATAATAAAATCTAGAGCAAATAACATTCGAATTTAGTTTTGATGTCACAAAATGGCCGTTGTGAAACTATATTGTTCATTCATTTTCATTCTGATTGAATGAATAACACTTTTTTTGTACACAGTTTGTTTTGAATTACAATTATGTTGATTTTGTAATGTCTGTATTTATTATCACACACATAACACAAGCGACGTTCTGCGCGGTCGCTATTTGGATGGGTGACTGTTAGTAACATTTACATGAGCTTTTCCATGCTCTGGAAGGCACGTTAAACTGTCGGTCCTGGCTCTAGCAGTCGTTAAGCCACAGCCTATAAACTCCGTCACCAGAGTTGGCCACGAACGAAAGAACGAATGTAATTATTAGCGTGTGTGTGAAAGACTCCTAATGCTTATATAACCTGATTTGTACAATGTATGTTTTGTAAACCAAAGTATCTGAACCATAATATTAGTAGTAAGTACCTACTCCCTACATAGAGTAATGTCTTTTCTGGGTTGATGATTTTTGTACTTACACAAAAAATGGTAAGTACTTACTAGTAATATTATCTGTGGTACCTACTTACTTACTTAATTATGTCTTCGCAACTTGCTTCAAATTCATCTCATTCATTAGATTAGAGCTGCATATTTGCTATTAAAGATAAAGTTCCAGTTTATTACTTACTTAGTAGGTATTAGTGATCAAAATAAATAAAAAACAGTACTAAAAAGCTACATATAGATTATGTAATATTGCTATGTATTTTATGAATGCAAAATTCTGTTACCAAAACTACGTAACCAGGTTTGGTTATTAGCGCCATCTCTGTGAAAACTAAAGAACTAAGTTGAAAGCTCGTGGCTGTTCGTATACGCGATTTTCTCTCGTTTTTCCGGGTGTTGTAGTTCGGCTGATAATAAAGAGATGGCGCTTTTGTGTTTTGTTACCACTGAAACCTTTGGTCACAAGATATTATAATACTCTTTAGTGAACAATATTAATTGATTGCACATATTTAAAGCTGGTCTAGTGGTAACAATCATGTCTTCCGATCCTAAGGTCGTAGGTTCAAACTAGGTCGTGCAAACTAGCATTTCACAGGAGTATGTAATGACACTGGCACCTAGAATCACCTAGTTATGTAAGACGATTCTAAATGATCCTTGTGATTTTATTGATTTAATAATGATTCTAACTTTGACTCCCTGAATGCTGGATGAGTTGGCCAGTTATATATACCTCTATTGCATAGCGTCTTTCCTTACATTTCTATTCAAAAAGCGAAGGTTCTGCAACTTGTAACAAGTAGCCCGCAGCCAGCAAGCTATCTAATTAGGTAGGTACACGGTCGGCACTAGGCACTGTGTCCATTGTCACACGACATCGAAAGAGAGGCGAGTACAAGTTTACAGTGTGCAATACGTCTGACGTCCAGGAGGGGCGATTACGAGTTGACAATGTACAAAACCGGTGTCAAACGTCTAACGCCGAGCACACCGGTGTGCGCTGCTTGGTATGGAGACACTGAGCGGATTTTTTGAGAAGCTTGAAATGCGATTACGAGTCCGGTGTGGGCTTGCACAGACGTAGTGTATGATCACACGGTGTAAACTTTTTGTACTATTATCTAAGCTGTGACTGTCACGATCGTGGTGTACGCCGATATTTGACCGTTATTCTGTTAATTGCGATTACGAGTGGCTTTTAGCACCTCTGCGATTGCGCCGCCGCGATATCGCGGCTCACACCATGGTATTTCTCGGTGTGGGTGTACTAACTGTTAATTATTCTGTGTCAAATATTGTGATTTTACGTGTGGAATGACAAAACGTTCTTTATTTATTTTTTCTTTCTAAATTACCATAAATTACCTTGTAGGTACCTACTGTGAAAAAATTGTGCTTGATTTATGTTCTACTACGCTGGGTGGGAAAAGTAGAGCTCTGCCTACGAGAGAAATGCTACGGAAGATGCCAGGAGCTTCCAAAATGATTCCGACCCTGTCAATGATCTTTCGGAGACCGAGATGTCAGCCCGGTAGGCTCAAATACATCAGTGAAGATCCATGCAGAGCCTTGTACTAATAAATGTACAGGCAGACCAAATAAAACCAATCAGGTTGTGGCTTGCACATTTGACCTTGGATTTTGGGATTCCGATGCTGAGAGAGACCAAGGTACACATTTATAATCTTACTAAGGAGTCTTCACTGATTAGCAAATACTTATTAGTAAGTGCACAACACACAGAGGGTGGTATACCTATTATTCTCTAGGTATAGTTGCCTACCATTCAATGCTTTGTCTGAAATAAAGCTGACTTGTAACATTCTTGTCTTGTTGTTGTACTGGATCATTTATGTACAAAATGGCATAAACCTTTGTTAGTTAGATAGGTAGGTACCTATTGTTTTTATCTTAGAGCTTCTACCCACTAATACTTAGTTTATTCTTTGTTGCAGACAATTCAAAGTAACAAATTGTAAAAGTTACACTACTCGGGATACAGTTGACTAAAGTGAGATCCTGAGTCAACTAAAGGCATCACCACACGTATAGGTCAAGCTTGCAAAGTCCGCACCAGTCCCTGCCGTGGTCCACATGCATATTTCACCAAGCTGTACCAGGGGCAACTTTTTATCATGGTCCAACTTTATTATAGATACCTATACAAAATATGTTGGCTTGTATAGCAGGGTTTGATCCTTAGTTCCTAAACAGATACTTTTATTTGAATAAATGTTATAAACATATTATCATACTTAGTGCGGCTTGCACCAGAATCACTAAACGAGTTTAACAGCTAAATCGATTTAAACCTGACGTATTTGTATGACTTGACAACTCGCTAAATACTATTTAAGAGTTAAACGCGTTTAGCGATTCTGGTGCAAGCCGCCCTTAGCATTATTTATTTACCTATTTGAAATTAATTTATTTACCAAGACAGATAGTCACATTCTTGTCTTGCTGCTATTTGTCAGTTGATTCTAATCAATAAGTTCCAATTATTATTATTCTTTGTATATTGTATTGTAAAATAAAACAAGTGAGTTCAGATAGTATAATTTTATTATATTTGCTACATAATATCATGTCGTGCTCAATCAATTAGTCTCTTATAGAATGTTTACAAAGGTAGGTATTCACTGAAGTTTTCCAGGCTTGCTGTAGGATAGCGGTGTTAAAATGCAAGCAATGGGGTGCTTGCTGCCTGCAGTGAGTACAAGGTGGGTGCATCCAGGTCTAAGCCAGACCACTGCGCTGGAAAGTTTTTAAATCATATTAATTTACATTACTAGCTGTCATGGTTCTTACTTCTATGGTATTTATAACATTTGCTACAAGGGGGTTATCTTCTATTTTAATAATGATAGCATGGTACACAGTCAATAATTTAGGCATGCAAGTTACTTTATAAAAACCAACCTGTAGTAAGCCTTGGTGTGTAGCCTGTAGCGTTTGAGGTCATGCACAGAAAACCCATGTGCAGGCTAATTGCAAGCACCAATCGTTTCAGGGTGAGGTTGAAGTTTGTTACAGGTCTTTTTTCATGAGATGAACCACTACGATGATGACTTCTTTGATGAGAGAAGATACCACTTTTTATTTCACCAATGAGGTTATTAGAGATCTTCATGTCTGAAAGTCGAAACTTTGGTTAGATGTAGACACTAATGTTTACTAGTAATGTTTAATAGTATCAAGTTGGTTCTAGGAAGTCATTTTGTGTCCTAGGTATTTTAGTCCCAAGGTTTTGTTGTAGCTTGTTTGTTGGCGATGACACGCACACAATCAAGATTTCCAAAGGCGTATTCGTTGCGGATCTTGCTGCGTTTTGTGTTTCTGCATATATCCAGCAAAGATTTCATGGGTTTTTCAAGGCATAAAGACATTTTTCAAGTCAAAAACCGAATATCAATAATTCAGCTTCAATTCAAGCAAAGACAAACAAACGAAAATAACTTCAACTTCTTGGTTTATCAAAAATCGAAAAACATAATTTCTGCCAAAAATGGCATTGACTTTCAGATCTCAAGTGACACGACAATAACATTGACATTTAATCTGTCAAAAAACCTCAATTTACCTAGTTTTAGTTCCATGCCCACGAAACAAACATTCAAGCAAACAAGGAACCACTCTATTCTTTAGTAAAGTAATCCGGTCTGTCAAATTCAAATTTTATGCGATCGGTGTGGCCACGCTCCATCGTAGAGCACACTAGGTGCCTTCCACACCAAACTCGTAATCGGGTGTGAAGTCATGATCGTGGTGTAAAGCCCGTGTCAAACGTCCCCACGATGTCGTGGTATACACTGTACATGGTAAAACTCGTAATCGGCCCTCTGAGAGGCGAGTACAAGTTTACAGTGTGCAATACGTCTGACGTCCAGCACACCGGTGTGCGCTGATTGGTATGGAAACACTGAGCGGATTTTTTGAGAAGCTTGGTCTCGCCAAGCTTCCGCTCAGTGTTTCCATACCAATCAGCGCACACCGGTGTGCTGGACGTCAGACGTATTGCACACTGTAAACTCGTACTCGCCCCTCTGACGTAGCTTACTTAGTCAAACACTAATTATCTAAGTGAAACTTATTAATTATATGTGCTTACGGTATTAATTAATCTATTATTTAGCCATCTTTTATTGTAAGAGTTATGTAAGTGACACAAATTAAAATTTCTTTCGTTCTTTCTTTCTTACTATAAGAAAAGATGTTTATATTGATGCCCCTGAAGTTTTCGGGCACGGTGTTTATTTATACCCTGTATATAAAATGAAACGTGGGACAGTGGAAACAAACATAGCCTAAAGGCAACATGGTTTATCATATTAGTTGTTCTAAGATTACCTTCAATCTCGGAGTTATTAGAATTAAATAATTTGCTAGCCATTTTGAATTAATTTTATGTATAAAAGGCGGTTTGGTAATCTGAGATGAAAGGTAGATACTTAATAGGTTTTAATAACTAAAATATTTCTAAGATGTGAGAAATATGTTGCTACGACGTAGCAGAAATGCTACGGCAGCATGCAAAAAGCCAGTGATATTTTGTAATCAAAATTGTCAATTTATGTTATGGTGTTGGCACTGAAAAAAAATTAATCACGTTTAGAAAACTTCAAATGACACTTCAGAAAGGAATATCAACTAGTTTTTTTTTCTTATGAAATAGATACTGGTTTTAGGTAAAACACAATGAGTAAGTACTTATTATAACCGTGCAAAAAAAAATGCCAGTCAATGTAAACATCGTCGACCGCATCGTCACTAAAAATCATGTGAAATCGCGGTCAAACACTTGCCTATAAATTATAATAAAATACTTGCAAAATAAAGAAATACTTTTTATTACGTGCAAGATAATAATTTTAAAATAATATAAAAATATGTATTTTAGTTTTAAGGTATCTATAATATGGGCCTTGTATTTTTTTACTGTGTTGCCCGAAATAAATGAATTTATTATTATTATTAAAAATACTTTAACTATAAGGTTTTTTCTAACATTCTTTTTGTCTTAATGTATTTTTAACCAATCGTACAATATTTTCTAAAACCACGATACAGAATATATGTATTTCTCTGCAAAATTAAATAATATAATACATTGTATTTTCTACGTATCAGAAAAGAAAATAATTATGTAGTAACATGGGATATGTTAGTTTAGTATATTTTATGATCTGAGTAATACAAGGTAGATATAGAACAAAAGAGGTTTAGTTCGACAGGCGTCACAGCTCAGTCGGTATAGCTCTGCCTTCGGTGCTGTAGGAAGTGGGTTCGATCCCCAATAAGAACAAACTTTTGTGTGATGACAAACATAGATGTTTGTCCGTGTCTGGGTGTCTATACATTATGAGTACTCCAAATTTCAGACAGATAGTCCGCAACAAAAAATTACATTTTTTTCACTGATATGTAAAAAAATATACCTATGTTATTTCCGTACCTACTTACATTTGTTTAATAAATATTTTTTTCTATAAAATGTTGTGCGGACCGCGATGGTCATTTCATTTCTAAAAAACGGACCCCGAGCGAAACTAATTGGTGAGCCCTAGTTTAGTCTATAGCTTGCTTTCAACACTCTTTATATGAACCCTTGTTCTTCCTTTAGACAAAAACATGAACAGATTTATTTTTATGAAATTAAAATAATATTCTACATAGGTACCCTACCTATTTTTCTTTTAGGAATATTTTCAACGATAGCTCAGTGGTCTAGTGTTGTGGGGGTCGTGGGTTTGATTATCAAGAACATTGAACTTTTTGTCAGTTATTCATTTAGACATATACACGTTACATACATTTATATATAGGCTACATATTTCGGCCTTTTGGCGTAGAAACGTTAGGACCGTGGGGTCCAAAGGCGTGGCTTCTATTCAAAGAGTTATCCAAAAGGTTGATGGACGTGACAAATGACCAAAGGGCTGGCGCTTACCTTGGTCAAAGAATTAGTATTGCCACAAAGAGGTAACGTTGCCAGCCTTTTGGGCACCCTGCCTGCAGTCGGTGATTTGAACTCTGTTTTCTATCTCTAGCATTTAGAATTCAGAGTTCATTTTAATGGTATTTAGTTTAAATGGTTCATTTTTTGGTTAAAAATGCTATTTTCTTAAGTATTTGTATATAGTTATTGTTTTGATCAATAAATAATAATATAATGCAAAAAAAAATATATCACAGGCTTTGCTTAGTTCGGGACTAGAGGGCGTTGTGTGAAATGTCCATGATTATTTATTTATTTATATCAATCGAGAATTTTGTCTATCACACCTTTTTAACCGACTTAAAAAAAGGAGGAGGTTCGGTTGTATGTTTTTTTTGTTGTACTTGCATTTTGGGATGTGTACCATTTCTAGGTTGAAATCTCATTGAGAACCTATTAGTTTTTGTACTCAATACATGTACAGCCCCCGTATGCCAATCTTTTTCTGTCAAGTTATATTTCACTGCCCAGTGTAATTTCTTCAGGTCACGTGGTACAATTTTGTACCACGTGATCATTCTTTTTAGACACTTGACAGCAAAATATGCGCGAAAACACATCAAATGACGTCATAATGTCACTATTTAGTCACAGAATAACTATGAGTTAGTATGAACTGACCATGATTTAAAACTTTGCAGTTCAAATTTGCAGTTCAACTTTGATTGGCATACCCCTGCAGCATTACAAGCTCTAAAATTCTTACGTTAGTGTTCTCATAAAAAATATTGTTAAAAATTGGTTTGTATTTTAGTAGCGGTGATAAGCTTGCTACCTGTCACGTATAGAATACTGCAAAATCTTTGCGTATAGCTGAAAAATTGTTTGCACATTTTGACTTTGGTGTTTTCAAAGATAATTTGTTGGCTTTTTTTTATAAAGCTTATTTTTGTTTGCAGACATCTTCAATCACACCGATGATGATGATGACCAGCACTAATCACTCCACATCGAGTAAAGGTGAGTTTTTTAACATAGATGTCTGGGTGTTACTATTATAAGAAGGTATGTATTTACAAAAAAAGTATCTATATAATTATTCTATCAGCCATCTAGTTCCCATATTACAAGCTTTGCTTAGTTTGGGACTAGAGGGCGTCGTGTGAAATGTCCGTGAATGTTTAATTAATTTAGCAAAGCTTGTACCTACTCTTTGATTGCTGATAGAATAGATAAATACTTTTTTTTTGTAAATCCAGGGGTATGCCAATCAAAGTTGAACTGCAAAGTTTTAATTCATGGTCAGTTCATACTAACTCATAGTTATTCTGTGACTAAATAGTGACATTATGACGTCATTTGATGTGTTTTCGCGCATATTTTGCTGTCAAGTGTCTAAAAAGAATGATCACGTGGTACAAAATTGTACCACGTGACCTGAAGAAATTACACTGGGCAGTGAAATATAACTTGACAGCAAAAGATTGGCATACGGGGGCAGACATAAGAGTAAAACAGACAAATGTTTGTTCTCAGTGGGGATCGAACCAACTACTCACGCACGGAAGGCAAATCTATTGCCGACTAAGCTGTTATGTATGTATAGCAATGCAATGCGAGCATCACTGTGCGACATATCGGTGTTGTGTGATGTGCGTGTAATAGCACCGGCACATACACTTCAAGCCGGCACACAGCAATGCGAGCATCACTGTGCGACATATCGGTGTTGTGTGATGTGCGTGTAATAGCACCGGCACATACACTTCAAGCCGGCACACAGCAATGCGAGCATCACTGTGCGACATATCGGTGTTGTGTGATGTGCGTGTAATAGCACCGGCACATACACTTCAAGCCGGCACACAGCAATGCGAGCATCACTGTGCGACATATCGGTGTTGTGTGATGTGCGTGTAATAGCACCGGCACATACACTTCAAGCCGGCACACAGCAATGCGAGCATCACTGTGCGACATATCGGTGTTGTGTGATGTGCGTGTAATAGCACCGGCACATACACTTCAAGCCGGCACACAGCAATGCGAGCATCACTGTGCGACATATCGGTGTTGTGTGATGTGCGTGTAATAGCACCGGCACATACACTTCAAGCCGGCACACAGCAATGCGAGCATCACTGTGCGACATATCGGTGTTGTGTGATGTGCGTGTAATAGCACCGGCACATACACTTCAAGCCGGCACACAGCAATGCGAGCATCACTGTGCGACATATCGGTGTTGTGTGATGTGCGTGTAATAGCACCGGCACATACACTTCAAGCCGGCACACAGCAATGCGAGCATCACTGTGCACACTAAATAGGTGCTAGTACTGAACCCGGACGAGGTCGCACACAAGAAGTTCTACTACTATTGTAACTATGAAGAAGTCGACAAGGTTGAATAATCCACGTTGCTCAATGTAAAGCAAATATCAAACATTCGCGATGTATAAACCGGAGCTTACTCAAGTTAACAATAAAATAGGGATGGGGGTTTATCGATGTTTTTTTATCGACAATAAAATTTTTAAAATTGTCATTTAGATTGTATTTTTAACCCACGACGTAAAAACGACGGGCTGTTAAGTTTGACGTGTCTGTGAGTGTGTCTGTCTGAGGCAACGTAGCTCCCGAACGGATGAACCGATTTTGATTTTGTTTTTTGGTTTGAAAGGTGAATTAGTCGGGAGTGTTCTTAGTTATGTTTGATGAAAATCAATCCAAGATTCCGGGGTTTTTTAAATTTTTAATTTAATTACTTGTGTGAGAATCTGATGGTATCAAAAAGTAGACAACCACCCCGCTGTCGTTACACTTCAACCTGTTAATTAAAAAATAAACAATAATTTTCTGATTCTGATTTATTAATCAGATTAAGGACATCGGCTTGTTCCATCATGAAGTTGTATAAAAAAAAACTATTTTTTTTCTTATTTCTCAATTTTTTTTTATCTCTCGCTAGGCGAGGTGTTCACGTTTTTTCGCGGGCTTTTTATTATAAGCACAGTGGTGCCGTGAAGGCTTTTAAAGAATAACATTAATTTGTCCTACTAAAAACTATCGTTAATAGTTATCGATTAAACTGATATAACATTGTCCCATCCCTATTTGAGATGCAGGTGAACTTTATGTTAACTATCTCTTTAGAGCATCACTTAACTCTACCACTGTTTTACCTACCCATTCGATATTAGCCCTTATCTCTACTTAATAAAGTCTAAAATCGCCTGAACAGTACTAGAGTTATAACATTTTGGATTGAAGAGATCTTTATCATTTAGACTTGATGACGGCAGATATTTTGAACCTTATTCCAAGGCAATAGAAATGAAGTTTGGGTAAAGAGTTTTACAGCAAAATTTCAGTTATACAATAAGGTGTACTAGAAAATTCTATTTAGGTTATATTGTTTAGGGTTGATTAAACATAGGAAAGTCAGCCTTGTGATGTTTTTCATCACCGTTTTAAGCTTTCCTTTAAAGCTAAAACATCCGTTGAGTAGAGGGCGCCACTATCGGAAAGAGTGTGACAAAAGATAGCAACTGACAGCGAAGCGAGAAAGAGACGGTATTATTCGTTTCCTCTTTGGTGAAGTCCGCACTCCGAAAAATGATTATTGAGAATCCGGTAATATTTGTATTACATTGCGTGGCCGCCTTGTGCGATGACGCAGGCTCTTGCAAAGCGACAAGTCTTGTATCTTGTCTTCACAATACAAGCTATTTGTGTGTTGAATTCTATCAAAATTGATTCAGTAGTTTAGCTGCAATAGGGGAAACCATTCATGCGATTTTTATGTGTTTTATCTCCACACGTAGTGACTATATCTTTGATAAATCTATTATTCCTGCAATCTTGACTGCGCTTTACCGCGACATAAATCTTTCAGCCCCCGTATTCCAATATTTTGCTGACAAGTTATATTTAACTGCCCAGTGTAATTTCTTCAGGTCACGTGGTACAATTTTGTACCACGTGATCATTCATTTTAGACACTTGACAGCAAAATATGCGCGAAAACAAATTAAATGACATCATAATGTCACTATTTAGTCACAGAATAACTATGGGTTAGTATGAACTGACCATGATTTAAAACTTTGCAGTTCAACTGAGATTGGAATACCCCTGCTGGAACCACGTACCATGAAGCTGTGTTAACATCCACCAACTGTGTGAAGATAATAATATTATCCTATCCTTCCTACTATCCTATCCTATCCTACTAATTGACCGAGCGAGCGAAGCGAGCGAAGCGTCAGCGCCAATTGGCAAGAGGATTTCATTGTCACGTCAGTTTGACAGGGCGTAGTATTACCTCTTTGGTCTAACAACTAGCGTTTGACATTCCAGTAGGTACGAGTTTGGTGTAATGAGGTGTAATGTCAAGTTTCTCAAAGAAGTATCCGCTCGGTACACGCACAGATAATATAATGTACACGGATACTGTAGACGCGTACGAAGTCGCGGGTAACTGCTAGTTTATTATAATAATACTAGTGGTTCTATGAGAACAGTAACCGACTCTTACCTCTGGCTTCTCAAATTTGATTGAAATCAGTCGATAAATAACGCTACAGCAAACTTCCCCCCTCCTTTCCCCCATTTTCCCCCCGACCGAAAATTGCGATCGACAAAAAAACTTAAATAAATCAAGGAACATGTGTGCCAATTTTCATAAAAATTGGTTGAAAATGCGACCAGCAGGGGTATTCCAATCTCAGTTGAACTGCAAAGTTTTAAATCATTGTCAGTTCATACTAACTCATAGTTATTCTGTGACTAAATAGGATGTCCTTTAATTTGTTTTCGCGCATATTTTGCTGTAAAGTGTCTAAAAAGAATGAAGAAATTGCACTGGGCAGTGAAATATAACTTGACAGCAAAAGATTGGAATACGGGGGCTGTAGGCGAGAACTGACAGACAGATCTCCTCCTCCTTTTTGGAGTCGGTTAAAAAACTTTCACACCCAAAAATATTGTATGATTAGAATAACCAATAAAAAGACAGCCAAAATATAATGAAATGGAACTATTCCTGATTTACATAGCTGGCTCCGTTGGGCGCCGACCAAGTTGCCCCCGAGCGAGCCGTCAGGGAAATCAAGGTGTGTACTGTACAATGTGTGGTGAGTGGAACCGGGGAAGAGAAGTAGCGGAGAACTGCAGTCTGTGGGTATAGGTCCACTGCCCCCGTATTCCAATCTTTTGCTGTCAAGTTATATTTCACTGCCCAGTGTAATTTCTTCAGGTCAAGTGGTACAATTTTGTACCACGTGATCATTCTTTTTAGACACTTGACAGCAGAATATGCGCGAAAACAAATTAAATAACATCATAATGTCACTATTTAGTCACAGAATAACTATGAGTTAGTATGAACTGACCATGATTTAAAACTTTGCAGTTCAACTGAGATTGGAATACCCCTGCTGATGAATACTTATATCCTTTTTTTGTAAATACGTACTTATAATTACATAGTAACATCCAGACATAGAACAAACATCTATGTTTGCTACACACAAATGTTTGTTCTCAGTGGGGATCGAACCCACGACCCACAGCACGACGTCAATTATGACGTTGGCTTGTTTTTAGGTCTCGCTAAAGCTCTACATTTGTTACCCACACCCCCTTAGTTTCTATACCTTAACCAACCCCACAGCCGCACCGGCAGTCTACAAAATTCATGACTTACCTACTTAGGAGTTACCTACCCTTGCTCCTTTTACCTTATAATTGCAATATAAGATTACATCCCCCAATTAGGGGCTAGATTTAAGGGTATTGTTTTCTGATAGTCTGTCTCGTGTGACTAACCTACTGACTGGTCGTGTAGCTGAGTTGGTTATAGCTCTGCCTTCCGAGCTGTGGGTTGTGGGTTCGATCCCACACAGAACATATTTTTTGTGTGATATAAATCATGGTTTTTGAGTGTTTTTAGTATTTTGACACCTATTTGGTTCTTTTAGGGCGGCTTGCACCAGAATCACTAAACGTGTTTAACAGCTAAATAGATTTAAATCTGACGTATTTGACTTGACAACTCGTTAAATACTATTTTAAACGCGTTTAGCGATTCTGGTGCAAGCTGCCCTTAGTACAAGCATTAGCGGGCACCTATATTCTAGGTATTAATTAGAATTTATAATTTTTATCCAGATTCTAATAAATATAATATAGTCTTTTTAATAAATAAATAATGTGAGGTGATGTAAAATGTCTACCAAAACTTTTGAAAAAACCAAACGTTTTGGTAAACGTTACCAAAACGTTTGAAAGTTTTTCACGAAATTAAATGATTTTTTTACAAAAAAAAAAATGTAATTCTATCGGCAATCTAGTTCCCATAATCTAGTTCCAGTATTCCCATACTACAAGCTTTGCTTAGTTTGGGTCTAGAGGGCGTTGTGTGAAATATCCATGAATATTTATTGATACTAGACTTTAGGCGTCTTGTGTTTTAAATAACTATTAAAAGCTCTCTCTAATCCTAAGTAACAATTTATTTATTCATGCGAACAAAAACTAATTACCTATTTTAATTAAATAATAAGAAAACTGCCATGTTTCTTCACGTTGACACACAGCCGGAAGTTTCAAAAGCTTAAACTAAAGAAAATACTTTAAAACAAGGAAAGTCGGGAGAAATTCAATAGTTATACACAAAAAGCTTTAAAACAGTCTTAACCCTCTTTTCCGATTCAACAAATAAAAATACTTACTTATTATACAGCGTGGGTTATAAGTTGATAGCTGAGAATTGATCTTTTTAATCCGATTCTTGTAAATAAAAACAGTAATTAACATAAGTTAAATAACAAGGTAAATGTTATAATAGATTTAGAGGACATTTTACACACCGTTATCTGGCCTAAAACAAGTTATCTAGATATAAGTATAAGTACAAAAAACGTTTTAACTAAGTACATTGATCATTGAACAGAAACTCTCCACATGCTTATTTAAAAAAAATGGAATGATGTTTTAAAATTAGGCAGAGACTGAAACCACCCGCGTTTAGTGAGAATCAGTTTATGAGTAGGTAAGACACTTACGCTACATGTCACTATATGTTTCTAAATTAGAAAAAGTGGTCATGTCATCCGCCATTATCAAATGCACGCAGTATAATACCCTTTTGGACATCATTCCTGTTCGTAAAAGGTTGTGTATTTAATTTTTACAAAGAAAAATCCTTTGATTTGATTATGAAAAATGAAATAAAAATGTACCTACTTAGCTGAAAACCTTTTTGCTAAAAGGTTTCCTAGAAAAAATACCTTTTTAGATGTGTACTGTGGCTGATTTCAAAGATAATTTTTTCATTTGTATTTTTTTTTGTGAAATCCAACTACTATTACAAATGTCAAAGTTTGGATGTTTGTGTTTCAATTACGCTGTAACTACTGGTCCGATTTGAATGAAACTTGGAATACATATAGTTTGTAGTCTGGATTAACACATAGGTTATAGGTTTTTATCCCGGAAAATCAACAGGATAAAACGGGACGCGTCGAAGTCGCGGCCAGAAGCTAGTAACCTCATACATATTATTATCCTTCATTTCATAGATAACTGTTTCTTTAATTTGCTACTCATCGTATCTCTTTTGTGTCAGTGCGATACGCCTGCAGGGGTATGCCAATCAAAGTTGAACTGCAAAGTTTTAAATCATGGTCAGTTCATACTAACTCATAGTTATTCTGTGACTAAATAGTGACATTATGACGTCATTTGACGTGTTTTCGCGCATATTTTGCTGTCAAATGTCTAAAAAGAATGATCACGTGGTACAATTTTGTACCACGTGACCTGAAGAAATTACACTGGGCAGTGAAATATAACTTGACAGCAAAAGATTGGCATACGGGGGCAGGGAAGTACTGTCGTGAGCTTAATTCATAACAAATACAATGCATACCGATACCAACATACTGTGAATACGTAGATCCAGCGATCTACTCCACAAAACGTTCAACAAATGTTCGCTTGTGACATTTGCGTTACACTGTACGACTGGTTTGTTAACAGGCGCATTCGTGTGAAATTCTGCTTAGTTAATAAGCAGTGTAACTGAAAAATTAATAATGAACGTTTGCTTGTTGATTTTCACAGTGGATTTCTATAGGTAAGTACGGAATTGGACCTATTTAATAATGTACAAACATACAGATTGTCACGCTGTGGTGCGTGACGACTGACGAGGAATGATAGCAAAAACAATTGCCTATCTAGATATTGACATTTTACAATATAGCGAAAAAGACTTGATGCAACAAACAGAGTAAACATTCATTTGTAAAAGCAACATAGCGCATTTATTTTACGAGTAATTTTTTTTCTTGGTGTTTTAGTCTCTTCTTCTAACTTAAGAGCTATGCTCTTGTCGGCGTAATGTATGCATTTCCCGCCAGGTTCTTCTTTTCAGGGCGGCTTCCTTGACGTCCTTATACGACATGACATCTATCTTCGCCTTCACTTGGCTCATGTAGCTAATACGCGGTCTTCCTTTTCCTCTCTTTCCTTCTACCTTCCCTTCAATGATATTTCTGATTAAGCTGTCATGTCGTATAAGGTGTCCAATCAGTTTCAGGTGTTTTAGTGAGTATTGTTATTTAATTTTGGTAGAATTTTAACCAATAATACTTGCAGTCATAGCATAAAGTGTGAGCCATTGGAATAAATGTGTATTAATTGTGTTTTTATTATTTGATGGAATTCGTTTTCAAGTTTTGAAGGGATAATCTACCATTTTGTCTTCAAAACAAATGACTTGACGTATTACTCGACTTGACTAAACTTAATTCAATTCACTTGACACTGGCAAAATTGTCTGGACAGACAGAAACCATATATTAAAAAAAACAGAGTGAACCCACTAGAAAGTAGGATTAAATCTCTGCCTACAATGTATGACCTCACTGAGCACTTTTACGAGGACGTGGCTTGGGAGGCATCGCAATGCGTCCTCTGAACCGTAGGGATCTTAAGTGTGATGTGCGTGTAATAGCACCGGCACATACCCTTCAAGCCGGCACACAGCAATGCGAGCATCACTGTGCACACTAAATAGGTGCTAGTACTGAACCCGGACGAGCGAGCACACAAGAAGTTCTACTACTACTTACTACTACTCTAGACCTCTTATTTTGCTGTCCGTACAGCTCACACGATCCTTATTATTTCTTTTATTCACGACAATTCTGCGCATGCCCTTTGATATATTTACTTTTCTGACGATACCTCTTAATTATACTTTATTCAAAGCTATGTTACGCTACGTTCAGCGGGATGGGTGACCACTGACATTAATTGAGATTTAAATACTTTTATAGTAAACAAATAAATACAATAACGTGTTTGTATCTGTAAATATCCAATAACTTTATAAAATATTATTATAAATCGAATTATAATCCAAATAAATGCAATAAATAAATATTCATGGACATTTCACACAACGCCATCTAGTGCCAAACTAAACAAAACTTATAGCAACTAGGTAGGTAGGTAACATAGCTAGCTACTTATACATGATAACACTTAAACAAAGAAAAAACGTATTTTTTACGTCACAAAAATGTTTGTTCTGTGGGGATCGAACCCGCAACCCACAGTGCGAAAAGCAGAGTTATAACGAGCGAGGTGTGAAGTCTATAAGAGTGTATGAGGGTACGTGTGTGTGTGCAAAGAATGCCATCTTTTCCCGTTCACAAAATCTACAATGTCCTGCGTAGAGGCTCGTAGCATTGGCGTAGCACCGTAGCAGTTTCGTAGCACTTGACTACGAGTCAACACGTGTCATATAGGAGGTTGTTATAAAGAGGTTGAATGTCTCAATATTATTATTAACTAAACTGCTGATGTATTCGTGATGTTTTCCGTCACCGTTTATTAAAAAACTTGGAGTCATTATATTCAGCAGACATGTCCATTAAAAGGTGTTTTATTGCAATCAATGCGTGGTACAATGTTTCTCAAACTTTTCACAAAACTCACAACTTCCTAGATAAGTCGATTTTGTTGTTTCAATTTCCTAAACTAACCTTATTTGACAGCACTAAAATTGTTGCCATCCCTTTCTCATGAACTGAAACGACAAAGACAGCTATCATTTTAGTGCTGTTAAATCAGTATAGTTTAGAAAAATGGACCAACAGAATCGGGTTCATTTTACTATCACTTGCGAATAGCTAACTTCAGAGCTGTTTGTTTTATAATTTGCAGGCAACCGTTTGTTTTGTTGATCGAAAACGAATATTGGAGAGCGACTTGCGAGATATTTTGTATGAAAACCCGATAAGTGTCTCTTCCGAGAGATTCGCAAACGATTTTTCCGTATACAAAAACTGCGAGCTTCTTGAAAATCGACAAAATAAAACGCAAATTTTTTTAAACAGCCTAAGCAAAGTAAGTAAGTAGTAAGTAAAACTTCATGTTCATTCTTCATTCTTCATGTTTGCCACGCACAAATGTTTGTTCTTGGTGAGGATCGAACCCACGACCCACAGCACGGAAGGCAGAGCTATTACCGACTGAGCTGTGACGCCTGTCAAATACACATCAGATACGCTATCGGATCACTTTGTTCCATCATAAGGTCGTATAAAAAAAGTATTTACCTACCTAGGTAGTAGTATTGTGTAGGTACTTATTGTTTTCTTTTTTTTTCTGTTTGTACCTGTGTTGTGATCGCGTTTCAAATAAATCTGTCTCCTTCTATCTATCTATCTATCTCTATTTATAAGTCTTGACAACCCACTAAATACTGTTTTAATTATCGAACACGTTTAGCAGTCACGGTGCAAGTCTTAATTACTTTTATACTTGGTCTGTGTTACTAATCCTACTAATATTATAAATGCGAAAGTTTAGATGTTTGGATGTTTGTGTTTCAATCACGTCAAAACCACTGAACCAACTTGGATGAAACTTGGCATATATATAGTTCGTATTGACATATAGGCTACTTTTTATCCCGAATAATTAACAGGATCTACAGGATAAAATGAACGAAAAGGATTAGCAGCGCCAATTGGCAAGAGGATTTCATTGTCATGTCATGTCACGTCAGTTTGACAGGGCGTAGTACTACCTCTTTGGTCTAACGATTAGCGTTTGGCATTCCAGTAGGTACGAGTTCGGTGTAATGAGGTGTAATGTCAAGTTTCTCAAAGAAGTATCCGCTCGGTACACGCACAGATAATATAATGTACACGGAAACTGTAGACGCGTACGAAGTCGCGGGTAACTGCTAGGGTAAAATAAAAAAACAAAATTAAAAAAAACTTGGGCAGGAACTCATGATATGCCTTCCCTACTGGAAAATCTTATTGAACAGTGAATTAATTTAGTAAAAGCTGAAACCAGAAAGCCCACAGATCCTTAAGAGTGTGTTTTATAAAAATCTAATCTATAATTATTTTATAAAAATGAATGGCTTTATAAAATAGTACTTATACAAATAGGGCAGCATTATTGTTTAATATTTTTATAATAAATACAAGTTGAGAACCACAGATATTTCGTGAAGCCAAATTTCGTTGCTGCTAACGACTGGACAGCCGAGCGAGCGAGATACTAGATACGCACGCCAGAATGAGACGTCTATAGGCAGTTAGTTTCGCCTAATCAATGCATACAGCCACCTCGCGAGCCTCTGCAGAATTCAGTGTGTCGCGTGTTCTCGGTAAGAACGGTACTGTCGCTTTTTCCGTTAAAAATTACCAATAATTTGCACAAAAATCGCTAAAATACAATTGAATTCTATAATATTTCGCGCCAAATATCAATAAAACAATGGCGGGATGGCACTCACATTCGAAATTTGAACGGGGGATTTGAAAATCGAACGCCGCCGAGCGGCTTCAGAACAAAAGAGCGCGGTGGATTTGTGGCCTTTTTTTGCAAAAACATCGAATTCTCGGCTTTTTCCGGTTTTTTCGGCGATTTGAGTCTACAATCCTTAGCAAATACGCTTTCATTAGAGTGCTGCTCAATAATTCAGAGAACAGTGGAATCGAGGGAATTTTTAACTGTGTTGCAGTGTATTTCACGGGAAATTCATCAGGAATTTGTGTGTTATTAGTTTTTAATCGATATTTTGAATACTTTAGCCGTTTAGAGCGTAGTTTTTAGTGGAAAATCGAGGAAATGTACGGGCTCTTTGTCCCATGCAAGGGGTACAGCGCAGCGGAAAAAGGTACTATGTGCAACAGCCCGCCGATTCGGTCCGCCATTTTGCTTTTGTGCAGTATTTTTTTTCTAGCTTCAGTATGCGGTGAAATATTTTGTTTTGCTCTGTTTCTTTGCTTATTCTATAGGCTATTATCGATGTTATTATGTAACTTTTCAGGGATCTTCATCACTGTATTTTATTTCTAAGTTATTGTGTAAAATTATATTTTAGAAATTAATTATCTATTGAATATTTATTTATATTTGACACGAAGGTAGGTAAGATAGATAGAAAACTCTTTATTGTACTGCACCGGAAATTAGATATTAGACATAGTTCTATAAACGAAGTACAAAAGAAGAAAAAAAAAGAAGAAAGAAGTAGTAAGTAAGTAGGTATTGCTAATGGTGAATTTCCTTACTTATATTTCAGTAATTAGTAAACTAATCGTTTATTTAAAAAAAAAGTGTGTCAAATATGTGTGAAGCTGTAAAAAAAGTTAAGATCTAAACAAAATATTTTTTGTTTAAGTAGGTACTTATCTACTTACCACTTTGATTTTTATTTCAAACTAGCAGTTGCCCGCGACTTAGTACGCGAGTACCGTTTCCGTGTACATTATATTATCTGTGCGTGTACCGAGTGGATACTTTGAGAAACTTGACATTACACCGAACCCGTACTCGAATGTCAAACGCTAGTCGTTAGACCAAAGAGGTAGTACTACGCCCTGTCAAACTGACGTGACATGACATGACAATGAAATCCTCTTGCCAATTGGTGCTGCTAATCCCGTTTCTTCATTTTATCTTGTAAATTCTGTTAATTATTCGGGATAAAAAGTAGCCTATGTGTCAATCCAGGTAACGAACTACATATATGCCAAGTTTCATCCAAGTTGGTTCAGTAGTCAAACATCCAAACATCTAAACTTTCGCATTTATAATATTAGTAGGATAGGTACTCAGTGTACCAAAACTGTATTCAACTCTTTGTGTAAATTCGTAATTTGTGTAAATGTGTAAAATCTATAGTATTTAATTCCTACGAAAAACGTAAAAGCTATAGAATCGCTAAATATTGCAGTATATAAAAGAAGTTCAATTGACAGGTATTGAAATCTACTACCACCCTTTGAAATCGATGACTCTCCCTCATACCCTCCACCTTTTACACTTGTTACAAAAACCGTTTAATAACTCGTTTCGTTTAATAAGAAAAAGTGCCTATTCAAAATACGCTATTCCTGTTTCAATAGAACTGAAATGTTACATTTTTTAGTCTGTCAAATACGCCGTGCGCCTGGGGGAGTCTAGTTACACCCACCAGTCTGCAAATACACACATAGGTAATATAGCCACATGCAAATACAGTGGTACAATCACGCTCAAAAGTCATATAAGCTCTGTGAATATGTGAGTCTCCGGTAGTACCGTCATCCGTCAAAGATAGTCGGTTGTTGGTTAGTTAGCGGTATTTTGAAATTCGTTCGATTTCTGTCATTTTTGGAAGCATTTCACTTTCATTTTAATTTTTTTTCTAGTATCATTTTGAGTTTTATTGTTTAACTAGCAGTTACCCGCGACTTCGTACGCGTCTACAGTTTCCGTGTACATTATATTATCTGTGCGTGTACCGAGCGGATACTTCTTTGAGAAATTTGACATTACACCTCATTACTCCGAACTCGTACCTACTGGAATGTCAAACGCTAGTTGTTAGACCAAAGAGGTAGTACTACGCCTTGTCAAACTGACGTGACATGACATGACAATGAAATCCTCTTGCCAATTGGCGCTGCAAATCGTTTTCGTTCATTTTATCCTGTAGATCCTGTTAATTATTCGGGATAAAAAGTAGCCTATGTGTCAATCCAGGTTACGAACTATATATATGCCGAGGTTCATCCAAGTTGGTTCGGTGGTTTTGACGTGATTGAAACACAAACATCCAAACATCCAACATCTAAACATCCAAACTTTCGCATTTATAATATTAGTAGGATATTTGAAGCCATATTATTATATAGCGTGAACAATAGCAATACCAGTGTAGTATGTGATATATCCTTTAGTAATTATCCTGACTTTGAGTTGTTTCCTGGTTTTGAAAGAAAATTCACCATTATGACTTTAAAACAAATGACTGCCGACTTGCTGAAAGCCTGATTTGACTAAACTGTTAAGTGTTTGACACTGACAAAATTCTGTGTCGAAATGACTGGCAGTGGCCATAAATGAATGAAAAGAAGTGGTATTTTACATTCCCTCCAACAGTGGTGTCAACTGTGGTGTTTTATTCGATTCGGTCCAGCTGATATGTAATTGTGTCAAATATCTGTTCAATTTTTTTACATCAAAATAAACCCGGTAGGATAGAAATTGTGCTTGCGACAGTACCGACACACATGCAAACACACACAGGTATAAAGCACAGAGTACAGACACAAGATCAATTATTTGAGAGGAGAGGGGTGACCATTGGCTACGGGATATTAATTAAGCTAAAATGTGAAGACTGAGCGGCGGCCATTTTTGATATTTAACTAAATAAATCTGTAGATGTGACTTGCTGAACTGTTTTATGCTTATTTTGCAAAAAACATCACAAAGTTACAACAAAAGTAGGTTGCAGTTTTATTAAAAATAAAAAAATCGTGACGGTTGTAGATGTTTCTGTTCAACTGCCTCTAAGCAGTTTTTTTTTATAAACTTTGTAATAAAGTTGTACTACCGTAGTACTATATCTACTATTTGACTGTTTAAAAGCTATTTGAGAATATTATCTACATAAAAAAAATAGGAACAGTTTTTTTACAAGATTTTTGTGTTTAAGTAGTATTTTCAGATTTTTTAAATAAATTGAATATATTTAAAATCTACTACCGTACCTACTACTATTTTAAACTGAATCTATTAGACTGTTTAAAAGCTATTTTAGATGGTATTTAAACCAATATAAACCAACTGAAAAATATGTGTTTATTATACCAAGATACTTTTTTTTCAGTGGAAACCTATTTATTAAGTCACGTAGTCACTGAAAACTAGTTTTTACACCCTGAATAGTACTTTTTTCTAAATACCTACTTATAATCGATTCGTGAAAGCAAACAACCCAATTTTCGCTTTTTTTGATAAATTATTTTTTCCCAGTAGGTACCCTTATGTCCCTACTTTAACCTCTACGCTCCACTGAACACAATCTGATTGTCTTTGTCATTCCTTACTGCGTTCAAAGCAAAATGCGCTTTAGTCCTGTGAGTTTAGGTTAAACGTTGCTTCGACAGTTTGAATTTCGAAAAACCTGGCTGAAAACGAAAAAAATACAGCTTGAGAATCTTTTTAATTTTGAATTTTGTTCTAAAAAAATGCTGTTTTACGTCAAGATTGTTCAAAAGACGTTGGCACAATGTTTTTGTGCAGTGCTACAGTTTGGTTACTGATAAAAAGTGCACCATGGTGGTCATCGTGAAAAAATCATACCTTGATTGTCAAAAAAACTCCTTAGAAGTCATTGAATGTGCGCAAAAATGCGAAAACCCAAACACTTTCAGTTGTTGCATTTTATGGTTATCATAAAAAATACATTTTATTATATTTTAGTGCTGAATAAAACTCGTGGGTATTGAATTTCAAAAAAGTGTTACTTTACACTATTCCTTCATTGTCACAATTGCAGAAATTGTCATTGATCATCGAAAAACAAAACACTACCATAACCTACCTTACACTATTGTTATTATGTAGGTATCTGTAACTACTGTATATTTGTACATAATATATACCTGTTAGGGACAGAAAAAGAGCTATCATTAAATACTTACTGCATATTTTTCAGTGGCAATTTGTCAACGATTACGCCAGTGTTTTATTTTATACAACCAAATGATGGAACAAGCCGATGGCCCACTTGATGTTAAGCGGTAACCACTGCCTACAACTGTAAACAAGTGTGGATCAAATTTTTAAACAAGTTATTAAATTAAAAATCCCCCGACTTTGATACCTGTATTGAGGGAGTTGTGAAAAAATGGTGGCGGCCATATTTGATTTAAAATTTGTCATAGTGTATAATATTCTGCTTGTGAAGCCCTTTCATTTGATACACATATTGAGGGATTTGTGAAAAAAAAATGTAATCCGCCATTTCGTGGCGGCGGCCATTTTGGACCGATTTTCATCAAACATAGCTAAGAATACTCCCGATTAATTCACCATTCAAACAAAAAAAATCGGTTCATTCGTTCGGGAGCTACGATGCCTCAGACAGACACAGACACGTAAAACTTATAACACCCCATCGTGTTAGTGTTGGGGGTTAAAAAGTGATACTTTACAACTCTACTATTATTTCTTCAACGTTAGAAAGCATTTCAGATATTCCATATAATCTTTTATTCCCTTTGTTATAAGAATTGAGCGAAGCTTTTCATTGTTTTGTAGAATTAAAAAAGAAATAATTTAAGGTAAAGGCACCCAAATCCGTGGTATTCCAAAAGTGGCACCTTTCTCCGTGGTATTTAGAAAAACAGCATTTACTTTTGATTATTAGGTTCTTTTTTGTTGCAAAAGTTATTTGTCATTAGGAAATATATTTTTTAGTATATAAATCTAAAAACGAGACTTAGAACGGGCTTACATTCCAAAATAATTGGCTAGATTCGCAGCGGTGGATGGTCCAAGTGCACTCTTCATACGTTTTTGCCTCTGTGCACGAGAGTAGCAAGCTTTTTTAAATAAGGCTCATCTTGATTTTTTTTGTTCTAGGTTTTGATATTTAGTATTAAATTATCGAAAGAAGTATATTCTTTACCGTATGTAATACATGTTTAAGTGGTTTTTTAATTATAATGAGGTAAAATTATATATTGAAAAAACCACGGCATTAGGGGTCAAATATTTCACCTAGTACCTAATTCTGAGGTATGTGAAAAATATACCGCGGAATAGCAATTTGAAAGACCTATTTTTATTTTTGAATTTCACAAACTGAGATTAGGTTTTTGTGATTTTAACGATAGATTTGACAAATTAAATAGTTGATTGAGACTAAAACCTTATTTCGAGGTATACTTTTTAATAATTTTTGCGAGTTATAACACATCAAAAGTACCCTACTTATGTATTTTGTTTATTGATTGTATAGAAAATTATGTTACGAAAATATTTATTTACCACACATTTGGCTGCATGTTTTATTAAGAAGTTAATCTTTAACAAAAGTTTTAACAATTTGGCATCAGCTAACATTAAGAATGATAGGTATATAAAAATTTTGGTAGGTATTGGAAATTAGGAAACATGATTTTTTAGTCTCCACAGCTGTGGGTTGGGCGACACTCTTTGTAAATGCCGTCAAAGCAAAGCCGCCTTTTGAATCGCACTGTGGAGGGCGGCGGCACGAGTGACAAAAGTGTCAAAGGCACCGCCTCGAAGCGACGCGTGGCGGCGGTGTCCTTGACGCGCCGCCGGCGTCTTTGGCGGTGTTTCCTTTGTCGGCACCGACACTCATTTGCATTGCACGTGTCGACCACGCTTCAGTCTTGCGCTGATATTTGTACCATTTGCACGCTTGGTTTTAATTCTTCGCGAAATGTCATATTTATAATGTGGAATACTATAATAATGTTAATAATGTGTTAATGTGTAATGTGTGTGTGTATGTGTGTGTGTGTGCTTAGGAAACAGTAAAAGTATTTTTTTTACTTATCACACGGGGAGATTTTACCGTTATCAGCACTTTGTGTATATATCCGGGTTTGCAATCACAGAAGGAAGATATTAGCCAAGTTTACACCGCTGACGTGTGAGAGGTTGAGTTACAAACATCCAAAGAGGTATTTAAAAACTTTTACATTTATAATATTAATAGCATTTATTAAATAATAATAGCACTACCACCAAAAGTGACTGTATTCCTAAACAACAATCAAGTTAATCTTGTAACATTATTTTATCAGTTTGTTACTGTCGTTTCGTATACGTTTTTCGTACCACGCAATTAGGTACCAAATACCACGGAATACGGATTTTTGCCTCGGAATCGGGCGATTTCGACTTGATTTACATTTTGTTTGATTTCAAATAGAAATATAGGTCGGACCGTCAAAATTTAAGTAGTTTCCGAAAGTAAAAACACTAGAGCTTCTGATAACAGAAACCGAACCTTCAGAAAGGTACAGTAAATGCTTAATATATGATATCCTTTCGAGTTTTAGTGAAAATACCACGGAAACAGGTGCCGTTACCTTAGCTTTCGTTGCAAAGGAATGTTTTTTGTGACGACTCTTTTAAGTTTAATTTTTGGGTTTTAGGAGAAATCCAACAAATTCTTCGTGTATTTGTACGTAAATAAATAGAAATTCTTAAAGAAACGGGAAATTATGTATCTTGCGATAAGTTCGTGACAGCGTTTTGCTAATGCTGTTAAAACCATTACCTACTGTTTAAGTACCCAAAAACTGGTGTTTGAAAGCAGTGGTAGCATAATGGCGCCCACACATCTTCAATTAAATCGAATCATGTCTAGGCTTGATTAAATTGGTACCTCCTTTTATTAAAAAAAAAACCATGCCAATTGATCGCTGATGGTTCCACAAAATTAATAGAAAAAGATATTCCTTTTTTTTCTAACTTGTTAGGCAACTATGACACAGAAAGGACTTAAACTTCTTGGTTTATGGCTTTGGCGACTTGTTGTCACATTTTGTAGAACAATTACCAATTGAGAGAGATTATGAGGCTGAAAACCACATACTACGTAGTAGCATAGAAGCATGCTAGTGAGTAGATGCTACTTAGTAGAATACAATTCGCATGTGCACTCGGGCGGGGTGTATTTGTTGTAAATAAGCACATTACCCAGTAACAAACAAATTTGGTTTTTTAATGTGTATTTCAGGCTTAAAGACCATGTTTACATACCAATACATGTTGCAAACCTATTGCAAAATACATATTCAGAGCACAAAACTGTAATAACCGCGTAGATAAGTCATGTCCGCCATTGCACCAATCTATTGCTAACAAATGGGCCATTTTACGCGAGAAACACAAATAGAAGAAAAATGATGCTGTTTAGAAGATAAATTGGCCTTTTCTATGTGAAGATGAGAGCATTGACCTGGAAAAAGATCAGATTGGTAATGGGTTCGAACCTTAATCGTCTAAACGGAGACTAGAGACCAAAAAGGTCTAAAACTGTATACTTCTTGCATTGAATAAAGACTGTAAAAGTACTATAGTTTATATTATCTGTGGTAAGATTGAGGTGAGTGAGTAAAGTATAGCTTCTTCCATGTCAATTTGTTGATTATTGGGTGCAAACTTTCTTCATTACTACCCTCTTATTGACAAACTGTAAAAACGTATTAAGTATTAAGATCTTCTTTGTGCTGCAGTAGATACCTAAACCCCACAAAAATAAATCTGATTTCTAAATAACCAGGCATTTGCATCTAATTAAGATTAATACAGCGTCGGGGCAACTTTTTACCCATACCCCGATGTACGGGACCGAATGCAGACCGAAAACTAAAACTTCAGATAATTCGCAAAACCTTTCACACTACAAGTTCCTAAACCTGCAGAAGTTCACCAATACATAACCTATGGTTAACTTGACGTTTGCTCGTGGCTCAACATCGCTTCTTCTCGACGTTACCAGTTTTTCCAGACTTTAGTCGCCGTGACTCACAAAATTTTTACTAAAAACGGGATAGTTACGATTTGTGAGATTTGATTCTACATTGTTTATATGGCTTAGCAAGTTACGCCACAAATACGCATATTTAGGTACGCTAAAATAACATATTGACCCTGACAATTTGATCGGTTAGCTTAACGTGTTGGTGGGCTTAGTCCAAACCGCTTTGTGCAAACATCATGGTACTTCACTAATGCATCTGTCTGACCCAATTTGATAATGGAAGCTGTCATCGTGTCTACATAAAGTACCTACTTTATCTAGCTAGACTATAAAAGAGTTTAGATCTAGATTCTAGACGTAGCTTTTATCTGACCAGCGGCATCACAGAACAGAGATTTCTCTTTTCTATGAGTGGCATAGTAAAATTTTATGTCAAAAATATGATTGGGATTTTCCTGGGATGTCATAGGTAATAGATGCGTCCACGCTACCGAGATATAGGAATAGTTATGGCCATAATTATATATATATATAAATATGCCAGTTCACCTAATTATATATATATATATATATATATAATTAGGTGAACTGGCAGCCAAACGCTTAGCTTTTTTAAAGATAGATCTTTAAAAAAAACACTTCGGTATAGTTACAATTTATGCTTATAATTTGACAATTTCAATCAATATGGCAATAGAACTTATTTACCGCCCAGCTATTTATCGTTTTATTTAACTATTTAAATCCTAGTATAACCACACCGCAGTAGTTTTTTTTGTTTTAATTTAATGTGCGGTGACAGGCGCTTGTGTAGACCGAGCATAAAGGATATAAAAAGAAACAAAAAGTGCTATCAACATGTGCGATTCCTCGATGGATTACCGCAAAAAAAGAAATAAAACAAAAGATAGCTGACAGCGAAGCGAAATGAAATGGCACCCTTTCCTCTTTTGTCTATGTCACTCTTTCACGTCAAAATAAAAACATTGTGCCAACCTAATAAAAATAAAGGTAGATTCAGATTTCCTGAGAATATTCAACCACTCCCTTGCTGGCAATTGCTCAAGTTCCAAGTTTAAAAGACTGAAATAAAAGTTAATAATTAGCAATTCAGATGGCGCCAGTTTTGCTAAAACAACTTTACCAAATTCAAAAGTTTGCGTTTTAGAAGGCTAGTAACATGAGTGTTCCTCCGCAATTTCGTGAAGAGAATTTACATTTTTAGGCATTATTTTGCAGAAAAAACATTTAGGAATTTAGCTGAAAAAAACTAGCTAAAAACACTTAATTATTTAGTAAAGAGACATTTACATTATTTATTCAGCATCAGGGGAATCTTTTTACTAATTTTTTACTAATTGTCCCATTTTGCTAATAACACTAGTAGGTATTTCTTGACAATTTTCGTTGAAAAGTTAGGCACGTAAGTATAAATAAGTTATTTCATTATGATGATGGCAGTTCATTAGGATTATTTTATTGATCGTAAATACCACAGATAAGGCACAGGAAAGCAATTTACACAATTCCGTTTAAGTACTTGGTTGACATATTTTTCCAGATATTTTAATTTAAAACCAAACTACTTACTTAACTTTTAATGGACCGATCGGAAATGATATCTTTTAAAATAAAAAACTTTTTTTAGAAGTTACATCTTCATTCCCCTGCCTTTATCCCACTTCTTCATCTTCTTCTTCCACTCACTCTCATATCATCTTTCAGTTTTTTAGAAGTAAGTAATAAACTTAAAAATTAAGTCTGTTAAAAATAATAATAGTTCCCACATATCATTTTACCATGGACGTATTACATTATGTAGACTCGACGACGTCTAATTTCAAAGTGAAGCCTTTTTCATCCATCTTATCACTTTAGGATCTAAAGGGGAGGAGGATCGTTTAGGCCAACCTTGTATGTCATTTCATCTCCTTTATCAATAACTATAAAATTCTTTGGCACTTTCTCAAAAATGGTTAGGCGAAGTGAAGCGAATTGAAACATAGGTATGTGGAGCGTAATTTTATTATTGGCAAGACTTCTCCACTGAAAAATTATGGCTTATTTCAGTCACAGAAAAATACGTAGTACTGAGCCTTGATCACGAATAAATGTGACAATCGTAAACGTATCGTAACGCTTGCGTATCCGAGATACACTGCGTGGTGACGTTCGGCAGTCGAGCTGGCGTTGACGAGCAATATGTTTCGAATACGTTAGGTTTACGTAACGTGGAGACTGTCAGATTTGTTCGTGATTACCCCTCTGATGTACAGAACGGCCACTCTCCAATGGTAGTCATTGTCCCCGCACCCCGCACCGCAGCTCTGAGATCAATAAGTTAGTTAGACGTGGTGTATGTGAGAGCACTAGTAGTCTAGTGGTAGCAACCACGCCTTCCAATCCAATGGTCGTGGGTTCAAATCCAGTGGTGCATCTATGGATTTTTCTACTCTGAATGTGCGCGATGCCAGTGCTCTGAAACGGTGAAGGAAAACATTGCGAGGAAACCCGCGGTTTAGTCAGCTTTGCAAGTATTGACTTTGTTTTTCCTGTGGATTAGGGTGACTTGGCTGAGGGTATGGTATAAGTGCTGGGCTAGTCTACTTACCTCTAAGAAAATTGTCTGGGCACTGTAGCGTCCTGTTCATAGGAGCATGGGTAAAAAGTGACCCTTGATAGTGTCATTTAGATTTCAAGCTCATATTTAGTAGAGAAATTCTGAATCCCGCTGCAATATATTGGTATTCCACAAACTTATTTCCTCAAATATTTAGTGAACCAACCCGCATAATAAGAGATGTCATCTTCAAAATATTTTCGCTGCGTTCAAGTCTCACAAAACATCCGAGAAAATCTCTATATTGTTTCCCCCAACTTGCAAATAATAATAAAATCTGAATATAGCCACGATTTATCCTCCTGGTGAACGTGACTGGAATTCCGCCATCTTGTTTAATGGACGCCAGCTGTCAAATGCGTGAGAATTTCCCGCGTTTTTCTATTTTGCTGATTGTGCTAAATAATGAGGTTGTATAGCTTGGAGTCCTGTTTCGTAAGGTTTTTTTGTGTTATACTTCGCACAAATACAGTAATACAGATATTAGTAAAGGATTTTTGATTAGGAATGTTAATATTTCACAGAACGCCCTCTAGTTACAAACTAAGCAAACTAAGCACTATAAAATTTTTTTGCTACTTATACAGAACAAACATCTATGTTTGCCATCACACAAATGTTTGTTCCTGGTGGAAATCAAACCCACAACCTGCACGGAAGGACGCAGTGACGCATATCTTAAATACGCGGACATACCTATGTTGAAAAGTACTAACAGTAGAGTCCTCTACCATTATTTTTGTGAAACGAATAACGATTACTGATCAATATTGAGCTGCATTTTCTCTAACAGGGCCACCCCAGCAAAATACAATCAACATTTCATCCCAAGCGTTCCCGCTTCATAAACTATACGACTTGAGCTCTAGCCAGAAACGAGAGAAAACATCTCTCCATCTCCCTCTATTTGTTATGAAAATTAAGGTCACTGGCAGCATGCCATTCTGCTTGTCATGTTTCAATAAGTTAAACGAGAAAAGGTTGGTATCACAGCCCTTTGTACAAGGATAATACGTACCCGATACTTGATTTTAGTAGGTAGAAGACTACCAGAATACAAATCGAATTTTTGTATCGTTACGGTTGGTATGGGCTTTGACATACGGGTCGGTAGCGATACCGATATTATTTTGTCAGTGGTTCTAACATGTTGGCGCCGAACCAGTGAAAACTTCTAGTAGGCACTAAATGTATAAGATTAGCTCTCCGCCATTACACTCTGCTTTCCCGACCGTTGATCAAACAGCCTTTCAAATTAATAGCATTGTCAAAAATTGGGTTGAAGGACCAATCAATAAACATTTCCTAGCTAATCACAGTTCAATCGATCAGTCAACGAAACAGTTCTTCATCGTCTCTTATATAACCTCTGTCCGTCATTTCGACAAACAATTTTGCCAGTGCCAAGTGGATTTTGAAAAAAGTTTAGTTAAGTCGAGTCATACGTCCAGTCCATTTTTCCGTAATTCATTTACTCTAACGTCAAATTGACACTGAAGTTGAAGTCAATTGACATTGACAAATCCAAATAGTGATTTGAGACCATATATATGAGGAGAAGAAGACATGAAACATTTGATTGTAATCTTAAATAGTGTCAAGATGTTAAAAGTTGTATTGTTGACAGGCGATTTTCCAACTCATTTTGCAGATAACCAGAGATTTGATTGACACTATTAGTAAAGTTGTTAGTTGATTTAATCATTGTTTCAGAAACTGAGGGATAATATTGTTAGTGTCATGTCGGTGGTAATATAAAAACAGCCAATACCTTGTTGTTTTTCTGAAGTAGCACGCAAAGCTCTTTGTTGATGAGTTCTACGAAAAAGTATTTTTTTCTAAAGTTGCAAATAACACCTGGCCGAGAGCTTAAAATTAACCCAGAATTTTATTAATCCTGAAGTTCTGGCAACTCAAAGTATGCAGGTGTAATTTATTTTTAATTTTATACACATACGCTGCGCTCAAACTGTTGGCTACACCTGTTTTATGTTGGCAACGAGCCAGGGGTGCTCACACCTGGATAATATTTACCGTTTCGTTACTACGTTTGTCCACAATAATATCCGGTATAGGGTTAAACAGCTTTTTATATCACAAAAGGGGTTAGAAATGTGTATTTCGGCAGGCGTCTTTCCTGATCTAAATAATATCAAAATATTGTATCTAATAATTTATAAGTTTAAATAACTAAGTAGAAAAACCGACTTCAATTCGACTACCAGCTTCATCATGATGATGACAGTTCATTGAGAATGTTCTAGAGACTATAAACACCACTGAAAAGTCACAGGAAAGCAAAATACGCAATTTCATGCACGTGGTTGGCATATTTTTTTCAGTTATTTTTATTTATAACCCAAACTACTGAACCGATTTTGATGAAAATGAAATGAAATGGAACTAACCTGAAAGTATATCCTTTCTCTGAGGTAACAAACATGAAAAAAACGTACAACCGAATTGAGAACCTCCTCCTTTTTTGAAGTCGGTTAACAATAGGCTCTAATCAAAATTGATCTTGTTATTACGATTATGTGACCTCTGCGGTGTTCTTATGGCTTGTTCTGCAATGTAGCAACGTAAAACGTGTTTGAAAGGTGAATAAGTCGGGAGTGTTCTTTTCTTAGCTATGTTTGATGAAAATCGGTTCAAGATTCGGAGGTTTTTTAATTTAATTACTTGTGTATTTTACTTTTGAATTACGATCCAGCATTGGTATGCCAATCAAAGTTGAACTGCAAAGTTGAACTGCAAATTTTTAAATCATGGTCAGTTTATACTAACTCATAGTTATTCTGTGACTAAATAGTGACATTATGACGTCATTTGATGTGTTTTCGCGCATATTTTGCTGTCAAGTGTCTAAAAAGAATGATCACGTGATACAAAATTGTACCACGTGACCTGAAGAAATTACACTGGGCAGTGAAATATAACTTGACAGCAAAAGATTGGCATACGGGGGCAGTTGCAGCCAAGCATAAGATTGATAGCACCAATTGGAATTGAGAACGTCAACCATTGTAAATTAGTTGAATTAAGCCCCTGGCATCGTTATGAAATAAAATTCTTTGTGTGAAGATATATTAGTATTTAACAGTATATTCTCTAGGCAAATTGATCGTACTTAGATCAGGGACCGCCGAATCTAATTACTTAACATTCACTTTATATTCAAGAATAACTTGAGAGTTCTCAATAATGTAGAACAGTATTGACATATTTCATTGTTTTCACTTGCGAACTGAAATTATAATCAAATATTGAATTTGCTTGGGTGTTTGAAAAGGAGTAATGTAACAGTAGAATCGGGTTGTATAATGTCATTGGAAACTAGTTATTGTAGATAATTCAAGTAAAATTAGCTAACTTATTGTAGCTATCTGTAAACTGTAGCTATGTGTCTGTAAATAAAAAACTCAAATACTAGTAGGTGAAGAAAATGAAAAATAAATCAGTGTATTTTGTATTTAGCAAAGGAAAATATACTGGCTAAGGCTGCAGGCACACTTCCAGTCGTATAGCCTCAAAAACAATTCAAACACAAACACAGATACTTTTCTTCGAGCGGAACACGCCTAATTTTAGTTGTCATACGTTAGCACTCATAGTTTGCAGTGAATAAAACTTTTGAAACTAGTCGGATAACAATAAAATGACCAAAGGGCTGGCGCTTACCTTGGACAGAGAATTAGTATTGCCATACAAAGAGGTAACGTTGCCAGCCTTTTGGGCACCCTGCCTGCAGTCGGTGATATGAACTCTGTTTTCTACCTCTAGCATTTAGAATTCAGGGTTCATTTTAATATTTTTTTTTTTGTTAAAAATGATATTTTCTTATTAGTATTTGTATATAGTTATTGTTTTGATCAATAAAAAGTTGTAGACAATAAAACATTTAAAAGTTCGGATAAAACATTCGTTCGCGAAAATTGTCTATGGATCTGCCCGCGACTTCGTCCGCATCCCATTTTATCCTGTTTATATTCCGGGATAAAAATAGCCTTTGTGTTAATACAGGCTACGAACTATATGTCTTCAGTTACAGCGTGATTGAAAAACAAACATCCAGACATCTAAATACCTACTTATTATTTGTATCATGCACCATATAAATCCAAAGTTACATAGCTAAAAAAGTTACATAGTTACATAGCTAAAAACCTCCGCAAACTTTAAATTTATCGTCGCCACTTCCTCTAAAATTGAAACTATAAATTGAACTAGAACTTTCGAATTATCTCTGATAATGTTAGGAACAGAGTTATGAGGTTTTGCCGGTGCGCCGCGGGTAAATGTACAAAGTTTTTTTTTATAAGTACTGGCAATGATGTATTGCAAAAATACGGTCTGTACACGGGGACGTTTATTACCTCGTAGTCCTTTCCATCCATGGTTGTCTGGAAGAGATCGCTCATTAGCGATAAGACCGCCCATTGTACAATTAGTTAAGTTTTGTTTTGTATGTTATAGTAGTCCCTGGGTTAAGGTGTGCAATAAAGTATTTTCTATCTATCTATCTATCTATGTTCGACATTAAATGAAAACACTGGTAGAGACAATCGTTACTAATTGTATGAAATGACAAACTCCAACCAACGATTTTTATTGTTTTTTTTTAGTGTTTGTAATCACGTTGTTATCACCTTAAATTAATTTCTATTCTAAGTAAATTTTTTGACAGATTTGAATTGAAAAACCTCAAAAAATGAAGTCTGGGTTTTTTAGCTTACGAGGCTTTAAACAGATTTATAGCTAACTTCAAAAGCATTAAAATAACGAAACGAAATACTTTTACCATAAATTATTGTAAACGTTTATAATTACTGGAGAGATATTGACGAACATGAAAGGCAAAGAAGTTTAGGTTTTTAACTTAGTGAAGTTTTAAAGTTAATTTTGTTAATATCTTTATCAAACACATCTTTTGTTACGGCATTTCGTACAACTACCTTAAAATAATTCAACTACTAGAACATTACCCACGCGTAACTGCGATTACAAACTTTGTCGGCTACTTCAAAGAGTTCAAAGCTTGCCGACAAAGCCGTGAGATCAAAGGCGCAGCCGGCGGCCACTAAACTTAGGTTAAATGAAAGATTAACGTTGTTTAAAAATAAGATATTGTTTTTGGGCAGTGGACCGGATGACCAGCAAAATTATCTATGATTATCATCATCATAATCAACCTGTAGAAGTGTACAAATAATCATGGCTCTAATCTAGATTTATACAGCGTCAGGGTCTACTTTTTACCTGTACCATGATATAAGGGACGCTGCAGTGCCTGGGACATGATTTAGATGGACTAGGCTTTTAGCACCTATACCATCCTCTCAGCCTAGTCGACATCCACAGGAGAGACAAGCTCAATACGTGCGGAGCTGACTACGCCAAGGGTTGCCTCACGATGTTTTTCTTCACCGCTTGAGAGCACTGTTATTGCGCACATGTTTCAATTTAAAAAATCCATGTGTCATCTACAATCGGATTTGAACTCACGACCTTAGGATCGGAAGGCAGGATTGCTACTACTAGACCACCGTAATATAGTAACCACAGACTATACGATTCTAGAATCATCTTTTGAGTTTCAGCAGCGCTATTAGATCGTGTTTCTAGATAATGAGGAACATCTAAGATACAGCACGTTTTCAAGAACCGAAGACAAAGCGAAAATTTCGATCAAAGGAAAATGAACTTTAAGATCAGCTAATAAGATCTTCTTTGGTTTAAAGTTTACGCTTAAATTGAAATTAATTTAAGGTGATTTTTGAATATCACCTAATTCTCATCATAAAAAAAATAATGTTGGTCTTGATGACATAAAAACGTCTAGTACTTAAAATAGTTTGTCAAAAAAGGTTTTTTAGAAATGAAAGCAAAGGACTCGAATTTTATCATTTTTGGAAAGAACATAGCATTTTTATTTTAATCGTTTTTCAGACAAAGGCCATTATTATGAATAAATTAAGTTTTAATAAAAAAAACTGTTATTTTTAAAAACAAGCTTTAATTTTTGCGTCATCTAGGACCGAAGTCCTTGTCAAGACAAACGAGGCCAAACTCTATGGGGTTGCGACGTTTTATCACAGAATTCCTATGACCACCTTCCGTCTCCATCATCAGATCAGCTCGCTGTCACCATTTTATTGCATTGTCACCGAAGAATAATACGTATGCCAAATTTCAGCTAAATCGGACATCGGGAAGTGGGTTAAATTCGGCTTGCACGATTTGACCTAAACAAACAAACAAACCCACAAACATACATTGCAAGTATGTTTGTAAAAGCAGTTTATGTGATTCTATCTTTTATAATTCAGAGAAAATAATTGAGCTAAAACATCTAAGTACCTATTTATAACCAATTATCTCAACTCAAACCGCAATTAAAACCAAAAGTGAATAAATCATAATCTCTGTAAACTATAATTTTAACAGTTTAATGTTGGCTATCTGTTTAGTATGCCACCCTTACCTAGGGGTAGCTTGGGGTTAATGATAGCAGCAGGGGTATTCCAATCTCAGTTGAACTGCAAAGTTTTAAATCATGGTCAGTTCATACTAACTCATAGTTATTCTGTGACTAAATAGTGACATTATGACGTCATTTGATGTGTTTTCGCGCATATTTTGCTGTCAAGTGTCTAAAAAGAATGTACCACGTGACCTGAAAAAATTACACTGGGCAGTGAAATATAGCTTGACAGCAAAAGATTGGCATACGGGGGCTGGTTACATAGATATTTTTTTTTTAATATAAACCAACTTAATACTGTCATAGGAATACCTATAGACGTAAAAAACATCTATGTTTGCCATCATAAAAAATGTTTGTTGTAATTCGCGTTTAATTTAAAACGAAAAACAATAGCAGAATTTTACTTAATAAATATCTGGATAAATGTGTGACCTACAATCAGTTTTACCTTTTCTATAAGCTACACGTAAAAGACATGTCAAATCACTTAGACAAAGCCGGCAAAGCCCCAATCGTACCAACATTCATATTCACTGCAGCCAACACAAATAAATTAAACTTGTCAATCAATAAAAAAAGAATACATTTTTCTCGCACCAATAGAATATATTTCCCCAAGGAAATTTGAGCTTTATTGCTAACCCAAATAGGTCGAGTTACAAGTGTCGGTGGTTCGCGCGGGTTAGGCTGCGCATTTGTCAAATGTCAAAGTGACAGGCAGCCATTTTTTCCGGCGCTTTCTTCAACAGGTTCACGTCGGTTTTTCAATGAATGGGTTTGAATTTTCACTTTAGTTTTTGAGACAAAAGTTTTAAATAAACTTCATTCATAGCAGACCTTTTATTTTACGATATTTTGTCTCTACTTAATTTAATGTAGATTACACAAAATACATTATACCTACATACTGAAAAATTAAAATAAGTATTATTGTATTTTTTTTAAAGAATTAAAATGCATTTATTCACAAAAAAAATTACGACTAATACAGTATTTACAATAATTAGAATATGTACAAAATACACATATGAAGTGCGGCAATGCAGCCATTGTCTTGGGCACGCTTCCGATTGGTACTGATTTGGATCAGTTGAGCTATCTATAAATCGTTTGCAACGGTGTGTAGATAGCTCAACTGCTTCATGTGTATTTTGTACATATCATTGTATTAGTAATGTAATACACACTTTACCGAAAGATAGTTCGTCGAAAGAATCTAATGCTGAAAATACATCTGTGACCCTGTCGAAAAACAATGATAGAATATTTTTATAAACTTTTTAGCTGACTACAAATTAATACGGATGTAAGTTTTAAGAAAAACTTAAAATCTACAACATCATCTCAGTGTCTCATTAGAAATTGTTTAAGTAAAGAAGTAGGTACATAAATAACGAGGTTATTAACTATTCATGCTTACCTACATCAAACGGGCTTATAATATGAGCACAAGTATGGTCTAAGTTATAAGAATATGATATTTGATATTTGGTTACGCCAACAGCACGTTTGCGTGAATTTCATACTTATTTTAATTATTTTTGACGTTGTATGGTTAAAAATCCCTATAGGTACAAAAAGGTTGGTTTACCTCTCTGGTAATTCTATGCAATCTTATAATGGGGTTTCCCGCGCTGCATTTGTACTTTCGCGGGCACTCATCAGTGTGAACTTCTTACGAAACGTCAAGTTCATGCCATCGCATCGCGCGCCTATTGCAGTCTATTGTCTGGGTGCGAGCTTCCGTAATCTGCCTTCGCGCCGAGTGGATCGTTCTCGTGGTCTTCTCGTAGATCAGACCCTCGGCTCCCCGCGTTCTCCAGCTAAGTTAATGCTGTCGAGATCATACCGCATCGCGAGCGATAAATCATCGTTCCATCGCAAGGATTGCCATTGCTTTTAATCATACAAACTTCTCTGTGCTGTGACGGACATTTTGGATTGCAGTGCATTCGATATAGGCCCCCTTGGACCCGATTGTTGGCGTTGCTGGTGAGTAAACCTTCCTACATACCTAGGGTTTTAGCTCTGCAGCGTCATAGGTCACCGCAATTTCTAGATTTCATTTTAACATTTGAACCAGCGCACCGCACCGTAACTTTTGGCGGCTAATTATTAGCTTTCTTTATCGCGTGCTGAAGGTTACGATCCATTTGGTCCTAACGAACCGGATAGTATTTGTCCTATAATCTATAAAAATCTAGAATTTTAATTACGTATAATTGCATATCGTTATAGGAAACTCGTCCTTATTGCGTTGTACGTAAGGTCCATATTGGTCTGCATTCTTTATCGCAGTCCCGTTACTTTTTGTGAATTTAAGTTATTAATTTACACTTTATATTTCTAAATCTTAACAAAGGTATATACGTTACTTATAACTACAGTGATTTGTGTCGTAAAATAAGTGTTTTCCTAGAACTACGCATCAAAATTCCATCATTGGATGTATTGCGGGTAGTTTCGTGGGAGTGGTTTCGCGGCATACACGTACGTTGTACGAATCCTTGGTACAAGGTCGAGCAAGTGTACACCGAGAAACGTGGTTGGGGTTCTCACAGTCACGTCGGTACATTGCGTTGGTTGGTCAACGTTTGTTGCATCCATTGAGGATTATACCTACCAACAGCGATTCTATTCTATGTCCCGGGATTGCATTTCTGACCGATCATTGATAACTTTTGTTAGGTATTTAGACTTATGAGAAGTTTTGTAGGTAATTGTAATCCTATTTCATCGCCTCGTATTGTACGAGAAATAAATCGCAATACAGTCCACACCGCATTCGAAGTACTTAATCGCATTGAATTCTTTATAGAATTTAATTTTGTCTTTAGGTAGGTAACTTTGTTAACTACCACCGCACCTACATTTGCGCTACGGTTGTGAGATCGGATAAGTTAGTTCCGTATCTACACCTACGTTAGTGTTAGGGTTCCGCATGGTTGGATATTATTTCCATACCTATAAAAACATTGTGTTTTGTCATAATTACCTTTCTTGCGAATTACACCTATAAGTTAGTTAGGTTTCGTATGGTCTACGGGAAAGTACAGTTACTTTTATATCCGTACCGTAGGTACTGACTCTGTAATTCGCACCGCATCGCATCGCATCGCATCGCATCCTTTGCATACCTATACATAATAGTTGTTTGGTTGTATTGGGGTTTGTAAGTGGCCATAGAAGTTTTCGTTAGGTATAAGTTATTTACCTACGGAAAGTGGTTCCGTTCTTACAAATTATACCTACTGTAGGTTTTATTGTCTTGCCTTCGCTAAGTTGTTGTGATAGGTACCGCAAGGTCGGGAAAATAATCCTGTACCTACTTTTGTCATATTGTCATCATATCTTTGTTGCTCCTTTTGTTGCGCGTTCCGTTAGGGTTCCGCACGAAAATAGGTAGTCGCGTGGACGGAAAATTGGTTCCGTACACAATTTATTTAGAATTTAATTTATTTTAAATTATATTTCTTCTTACGCATCGAGTATCTAATTTGGTACTAGGGTTCCGTCATCGGATATATAAGTGGGTTCCGAATCAATAATTTTGTATAAAGATTTTTATTTGTTAAAAAATACTTATCATTTAAAATGGAGGATTTTCAAAATAAACTAAAGTTATATGAAGGCAAACGCGCCGCTTATTTTGCTCGCATACAAAAATTATATGATTTGATCCCCAACTTAGATAATGAAAAATTGCGGAACACTTTTATTGCACAAGCTAAAACAATAGATATCATTCGTAATGAGTACATCTCTGCGATTGATAATATAAATATTCTTTCAATGAAACTTAACCCCAAGTACGAGGTTAATTATGAGTCACTGTCTGCCTTTGACGATCTTTCGTGCGAGATCAAAAATGCTTTGAGTTCCTTAGCCACAACCGCAAAAAATGAATTTTCAGATACTTCGACAAATAAGTCAGGTACCCCGCATATTAAAATACCTCGCATTGAACTACCTACCTTTGATGGTGACATTCAGAACTTCCCGTTCTTTTATGAAACATTCAAACGGGTTATTCATACAAATCCCGATCTGACGGATTCGGACCGCATCCATTACTTGTTAGGTCACCTCAAAGGCAAGGCGAAAGGCGTGGCAGCCGGGATTGTGCCCGCTGCAGAAAACTATCGTGTTATTTGGAATGCGCTTATCGCTAAATACCAAGACACGCGCGCGCTAGCCGTAAACTATTTGAATCAGCTGTTTTCTTTGAAGTCAGCTGGTTCTTCGCCCGCTAATGTTGAAAAAGTGTTTGATAAATATACCGCAATTGTTGCTGGACTCAAGCAATTAAAAATAGATAATATGTCTGATTTTATATTTATGTACACGGGTCTTAAGTTAATAGATTCTGACATTGCAAAACATTACGAAATGTCGCTTCGCAACATGAAAGATCCTCAAAGCGTGGACTATGATTATTTCGTTAAGTTCGTTCGTGAACAAGTAAAGATATTGTATCGCACCGCGCCGCAGCGGCCTGAGCGGTCGACTGCTGGCACTAGCGCTAATAGTGCGCCTTCCGCCGCGCCCTCTAGGGTCTCGCAGGTGTACGTAGCTACGTCACCTAAATGTTCGCTATGTCAGTCGACGCATCCCAACTTATATAAATGTGGTGTCTTTTTGAAATTAAACGCGACTGATAAATATAAACATGTAAAAGACAATCGTATGTGCGGTAATTGCCTTAGTAGTCAACACACTGTGTCTAAATGTCAATCCACGATAACCTGCAAAACATGCAATGGTAAACACCATTCCCTTTTACATTTTGATCAACCGCTGCCGCCACAAGCGACAGAAATGCCGTCAGATGACGCCGCGCCGGCTGCCAGTACTGAAGAGAAGCCCCCTGATGAGGAACATGTTTCTTTTTGTACTCATTCAGCTATGGTTCAAAACAGTACTCGCACCACTGAAGTTTTAGCTACTGCGAAAGTGTTAGTAGTAGGTAAAAAAGGGAAAGATGTTGTCGTTCGCTGTCTTCTGGACCCAGGTTCTCAGAAGAACTATATTACCACTCGATGTTGCCGTATGTTAGGGCTACCTATTCGTGACGATTCTATAGTCACTGTTAAAGGTATCGGTGGTACTTCTCAGTCGGTTCGTGGCTCCGTTGACTTCACCTTTAGCTCGCGCCTTCGTGCGCAACCTAAGTACACCATAGATGCACTAGTGCTCGATGAGATAACAGGACAGCTTCCATTGTGCTCGATAGATGTCGCTGATCTCAATCATATCGACTCGCATTTATTCGCTGATGATACTTGGGCTGTGCCTGGAAATATTGACATTCTGTTAGGAGTCAAACTGTTTGCTAAGTTATTGCAACCCAGTAAGATTACCTCCACAGCTGGATGTCCAGACGCATTAGAGACTGTGTTAGGCTATATATTCATGGGAGAAGCGCCTGTCTTAAATCTTCCTACCGCTACGTTGTCATTCTTCGCGACGTCCTCTTCTAACAGCTGTGACTTGTGCACAGCCGGGGAAACAAAAGAAGTTGTTGCTTCTTATATAACTAATGTAGACTATAAGCACTGTGAACAGTCTTATTGTTCCTCCACCCCCCGCTCCTCCCCTGGCACGGGTGTCGTTGCTTTGCCGCTGAAGACGGACGTCTCCGCATCAGAAATTATTTCTGAAACCGCACCTCGTAGGTTTCTTAGCCTCGAGTGTAAATTAAAACCGCATTCTAACTTCATACTTCTTTATAGTGAAGTCATTAAAGATATTCTGAAAAATAATCTTACTTCCCTGCTGGAAGGAGTTCTTCCAGATGAAATCGCATTTTATAACCCGCACTCTGCCTATCGCATGGACGAGACAACCACTAAGTTACGCGTGGTTCTCAACTCTAATGCGAAGTCAGTCGACTTTTCCAGTAATATCACTGTGTCACTGGCAAAGTCCAAACTCGCACCTTTTAAGGTTTTTCCGCTTGCTTGTCAAGATATTTGCACCGCACTCCTTTTATCAAATGTGATAAACCGAGTTTTCGCTCTCTACTCTGCTCGATACGCCATTGTGGCTATCGTAGTTTTTTCGGATTCAACTGTATTTTTGAGTTGGATTCTCGCATCGCCGCATCGCTGGCTCACTCAAGTGGCCAATCGCATCGCTAAGATTCAAGAAATCTTATCGGTAGAGCACTTCATTCCGCAAGATACGCCGGAAATGTTTGCTGCTCTTCCTTCAGTAACTGCTGGTTCTGTTATAGATTCCAGTCTTTTGACAGAAATAATTCTGTACAATCGCACCAAAAGGTTTTCTTTTTGGATTCTGTCCGCGCGACGTATTATTCGTCACACAAAATGTTATAGCATTATTTGCTCCCGCGCTCCGTATTCGTCGGAACCTACCGCTCTAACTCCTTCGCATTTTCATAATACGAAACCGCTGTTGTTTCTACCCGCTCGCGAAGCTGCTGAAATGCGTTCACACCGTCTTTTGCGACATGAATCACCTGAGCAACTTGTCCAGTCTTTCTGGAAGCGGTGTTGCAATGAGCACACCCTTCAATCAAGACTAAATTGGAACACTCCTTCTAACCCAGTACGTGTTGGTATGGTTGTAGTTTCCATGCAGGATAATATCATGCCCTCGCATTGGCCGTTAGGTTTAATTACTGAAATCTTTCCGGACAAGAAAGGGATCTGTAGAGTCGCTTCTGTTAAAGTGCAAGGTGGAATGCTTCAGAGCAGACCGATTGTAAAATTGTGCCCTCTTCCAACTCAGTAAATAATGACTAATATTGTCTTAGTTTACTTAGGTTAGGGTTAGCAGTTTATTATTTAGCATAATTTCTTATATAAAAATAACTTAGCATAATTTATTTGTTTTGTTATATCGCTTATATGGTAGAGTTTCGCGACGATATGCAATTATTATATTTTCGCTTTCTTTGTGTTTTGAAAGTAGGATCTTTCAAGCCGGGGAAAATGGTTACGCCAACAGCACGTTTGCGTGAATTTCATACTTATTTTAATTATTTTTGACGTTGTATGGTTAAAAATCCCTATAGGTACAAAAAGGTTGGTTTACCTCTCTGGTAATTCTATGCAATCTTATAATGGGGTTTCCCGCGCTGCATTTGTACTTTCGCGGGCACTCATCAGTGTGAACTTCTTACGAAACGTCAAGTTCATGCCATCGCATCGCGCGCCTATTGCAGTCTATTGTCTGGGTGCGAGCTTCCGTAATCTGCCTTCGCGCCGAGTGGATCGTTCTCGTGGTCTTCTCGTAGATCAGACCCTCGGCTCCCCGCGTTCTCCAGCTAAGTTAATGCTGTCGAGATCATACCGCATCGCGAGCGATAAATCATCGTTCCATCGCAAGGATTGCCATTGCTTTTAATCATACAAACTTCTCTGTGCTGTGACGGACATTTTGGATTGCAGTGCATTCGATATAGGCCCCCTTGGACCCGATTGTTGGCGTTGCTGGTGAGTAAACCTTCCTACATACCTAGGGTTTTAGCTCTGCAGCGTCATAGGTCACCGCAATTTCTAGATTTCATTTTAACATTTGAACCAGCGCACCGCACCGTAACTTTTGGCGGCTAATTATTAGCTTTCTTTATCGCGTGCTGAAGGTTACGATCCAATATTTATTTATTAAACTATTTTGTTATAATCATAGACATAGACCAACGATTGACCGTAATCTCACCAGAGGGGCGAGTACGAGTTTACAGTGTGCAATACGTCTGACGCCAACCACACCGGTGTGTGCTGATTGGTATAAGAATAAGAATAATTTATTGTAAAACTGTGTAGAAAAGATCTTATGGTAGAAAAAATTTCAACAGCTTACCCTTTTAGGGCGTACAATATTTTATTATACCTATTATCAATAGATACCAAGGCATTGTAGTGAGGTAATTACAGTTAGGTACCATAACTAATAACAACTCAAATACTTAGCAATTAAGTATCATAATATACCTCTAGATTATAATGTACTTTATTAATTAACCATCTTTTTAGTCTAAGTTTAAATAAATTTCCATTCAGTTCTTTTAAATCTGTGGGTAAGTTGTTATATATTTTGATGGCTGTGTAATATGCACTTTTATAAAAAGTTGTGGGATACAAATATTATACTTATGCTTATTGCGAAGATTATCTGATCGACTAGATTTTTTATTAATATACAATGTATTATTTTTAACAAAAAGGCAAATTTCTAATATAAATATTCCAGTTAAGGTGAGTATATTGTTTTCTTTAAAAACAGTTCGAAGTGATTCAGTATTTTTCATGTTATATATAGCCCTAATACATTTCTTCTGCATAATAAACACAGACTTTACATTTACTGAGTTTCCCCAGAATATAATCCCATAGCATAAACACTGAGCGTACGAGTATAGCCAGTATAGTATAGTATAGTATATAGTAGTAGCCGATATACACGTATGGAAACACTGAGCGGATTTTTTGAGAAGCTTGGTCTCGTCAAGCTTCCGCTCAATGTTTCCATACCAAGCAGCGCACACCGGTGTGGTTGGCGTCAGACGTATTGCACACTGTAAACTCTTACTCGCCCTTTTGATTTTAAATGAATATAAACATTTTTTTTAATTATTAAATTTATTCACAAAGTAAATTACGACCAATACAGTATTTACAATATTTATAATATGTACAAAATACACATGAAGCAGTTGAGCTATCTACACAACGTCGCAGACGATTTATAGATAGCTCAACTGATCCAAATCAGTACCAATCGGAAGCGTAAACAATATAAACTTATACCATATACTCGTACACTATAATAAAAGAGCTAAAAATACTAACTAACACTAACACTGTGGTAGGAAAATCGCTACCGCTTATGCCTTGGACTCGGCTTAACCCTTCACAGCTGACGACACGGCCGATCCCCGTTTAACGCCACATCATCTTGCTTTGTTCAGCAAATCATTTTGGGCGTGACAGGCTAACTTTGATGAGGGGTTAAATTTCTATGTTGTTTTAATTTAGTAACTTAAACAGCAGAGGTATTCCAATTTCAGTTGAACTGCAAAGTTTTAAATCATGGTCAGTTCATACTAACTCATAGTTATTCTGTGGCTAAATAGTGACATTATGATGTCTTTTAATTTGTTTTCGCGCATATTTTGCTGTCAAGTGTCTAAAAATAATGATCACGTGTTACAAATTTGTACCACGTGACCTGAAGAAATTACACTGGGCAGTGAAATATAACTTGACAACAAAAGATTGGCATACTGGTCCGTGCAGCATTCATGCTGAGTGTACCCCCTTTGCCTTAGCGAATTAATCTATCTATCCATCTAATTTTAATATAGCTCGTAAGCTCTAAGGTAATAAATGTTTTTTCTTTCTTTCTTTCTTTCTTTCATACGGGGGCTGTATGTTAGAAAATTTTTATTTTGGAATAAAGAATTAGCAAGTATCAATTACCATTTTTTATACAATTACATGATGGAACAAGTCTATTGAGGACGTGTACTGTCATGCATTGCACTGCGTCCATCACTCTGAGACATGTCGGTGTTAAGTGTGAGGTGCGTGTAATAGCACCGACACATACCCTTCAAGCCGGCACACAGCAATGCGAGCATCACTGTGCGACAGGAATAGGTGCTAGTATCAGTACTAGCGCCTATTTCTGCACCTATTTATACTATTACAATATTTTAGCGTCGTGAAGTACTGCATTGTTAGGCTTGACAGAGGCAACCGCTTGACATCAGGTCAGCAATCTATGATCCATCGCTTTTTTCATAAAAAAAAATATTAAAATTATACACTTGAAATAAGCATAAATATCCTCCAATGGATTCTCAAGATAACACCCATTTTATACCGCGTAGAGCGTCTACGGTATTCGAAGTACACACTACTGTTTATTCTGTGGCATTGCTACGGATATGCTACGGCGTAGCACTTTGTTCGTGAGTAACATAAATATTTTTATCTTGAGAAATTTTTTTGATGCATTACGTTTCGGGTAGTCAAAGACATGTCCAAATGCCACTATAGCTTGTGGCTAAGTTTGCTCAGTCAATCTTCATCGATAGATATAGTTAAGCGACGTTCTGCGCGGTCACTTTTTGGATGGGTGACCGCTAGTGGCAATTACATCTAGCACTTCCGAGGGCACGATAAACTGTTGATCTCAGTTCTGGCAGTCGTTAAGGCACAACGGAGGCCTTAACGCGGCCTAAAAGTTCCATCACCAGAGTTGCCCTCTCACTCTCTCTTTCACTCATACGAACGAACGGGTTATATCTCTATTTGGACTTTTCAAAAACAAAGATAGATATATTTTGACAGGCGTCACAGCTCAGTCGGTAACGGCTCTGCCTTCCGTGCTGTGGGTCGTGGGTTCGATCCCCACTGAGAACAAACATTTGTGCGTGGAAAACATAGATGTTTGTTCTATGTCTGGGTGTTACTATGTATTATAAGTATGTATTTACAAAAAAAAAGTATTTAAGTATTCTATCAGCCATCTAGTTCCCATATTTCAAGCTTTGCTTAGTTTGGGACTAGAGGGCGTTGTGTGTAAAGTCCATGAATATTTATTATAAAGACTAGCAGCCACCCGCGACTTCGTAAGCGTCTACAGTTTCCGTGTACATTATATTATCTGTGCGTGTACCGAGCGGATACTTTGAGAAACTTGACATTACACCTCATCACACCGAACTCGTACCTACTGGAATGTCAAACGCTAGTCGTTAGACCAAAGAGGTAGTACTACGCCCTGTCAAACTGACGTGACATGACATGACAATGAAATCTTCTTGCCGATTGGCGCTGCTAATCCTTTTCGTTCATATTATCCTGTAGATCCTGTTGATTATTTGGGATAAAAAGTAGCCTATGTGTCAATCCAGGTTACGAACTATATATATGCCAACTTTCATCCAAGTTGGTTCAGTAGTTTAGACGTGATTGAAACACAAACATCTAAACTTTCGCATTTGTAATATTAGTAGGATAAAATAGGATGGTGAAATAGGCTCTAAGCTACACACTACACTTTTACACTTACACTTATTACACTTTTTTTTTTAGTCGGGGGATAAAAATGAAACGTGTATGGGGTCACAGTCCAGGTTTAAAACCTAGAATATGCTAGCTTTGACAGTCGTCTACTGTAGAATTTTATGTGTCTAGACTTGAATGCTTTGCCTAGTTTTTTAGGAATTTGTGGATACAGAGGAAATGCTGAAACATATACAGAATAGCGCCGGTTTTTGTTGTCAATAAATTTAGTATGAATATTTTATGTATATTCTATGCTAAGGATAAAAAACTTGAAGTACAGTCGGCTACACATCAACCGATCCTCAGCAGGGGTATTCCAATCTCAGTTGAACTGCAAAGTTTTAAATCATGGTCAGTTCATACTAACTCATAGTTATTCTGTGACTAAATAGTGACATTATGACGTCATTTGATGTGTTTTCGCGCATATTTTGCTGTCAAGTGTCTAAAAAGAATGATCACGTGGTACAACTATTTAGTCACAGAATAACTATCAGTTAGTATGAACTGACCATGATTTAAAACTTTGCAGTTCAACTGAGATTAGAATACCCTGCTGTTATATACAACATAGGAATACGAGTTTCACAAAAAGCTCGACTACTTTGTTGTAAAAAGGTGCTATAGGCCACCACTTTAATACAAAGTCGTATAAAGTTATTCAAATCGATACCTAACTACATAATAGGAGTATAACTTGATAATTATCGTATAACGAAGCAAAAACACACTCCCATATAAAAATTTCAAGCTCGTGTTTTAATAATAGCATGGGTTCCGTGCGTATAAACTTGGTACAAAGTTTCACTTCCTACAAATAAGTTAAATGACAGAATTGCAGCTTACCTGTTACTACTACTACTACTACCACTACTACTACTACTACTACTACTACTACTACTACTACTACCACTACTTTTGCTGGTCATACTAAAATCAGAGGAGTGATCAAGAACAAATCTGACAGTCGCCGCGTTACGTAGGTAAACCTAACGTATTCGAGTCATATTGCGCGTCAACGTCAGCTCGACTGCCGAACGTTGCAGCGTCACCGCGCAGTGTATCTCTGATACGACTGTCACATTTATTCGTAATCAAGGATTTCTTTCAACTATTGAATAGTTAGATAAACTTCTTCTTCTTAAGTATGGCCTTTGTTCGTCATTTTTGACAGATAATTTTGCCAGTGTCAAGTGAATAATTTGAAATAGTGTATTGTCAGGTCGAGTCATTCGTCAAGTCAGCTGTCATTTGTTTTGAAGGCAAAATGGTGAATTTTCTTTTCAGAATGAATTCTTCAAATAAGAAAATCACAGAGTGCAATATTTTAATGACTCACACTTTATCCTACGACCTCAAGTATTATTAAATAAAATTCTAGAATTAAAAAAAAATCAAATAGATAAATTTTTGCACCTTAGGGCGGCTTGCACCAGAATCACTAAACGTGTTTAACAGCTAAATAGATTTAAATCTGACGTATTTATATGACTTGACAACTCGCTAAATACTATTTAATAGTTAAACGCATTTAGCGATTCTGGTGCAAGCCGCCCTTAATGTTTGTTAGTAGTTTTTGACACTACAGTGTGGAAACGGAAACTACAGAACCCTAAAAATTACGAATGAAAGTTTCGTGACATCAAAGTATTTGCGTGCCGACATTACACGACTGTTAAAGCCGGTGTTACAACTATAGATATGCTATACTATGAGAGATAATAAGGCCACTGAACTGAACATACAAAATTAATAATTAATTAATAATAATTAAATAATAATAATTAATCTGAAGCATTGTACGCCCCCCTTTTCCAATCTTTTGCTGTCAAGTTATATTTCACTGCCCAGTGTAATTTCTTCAGGTCACGGTGATCTTTCTTTTTAGACACTTGACAGCAAAATATGCGCGAAAACAAATCAAATGACATCATAATGTCACTATTTAGCCACAGAATAACTATGAGTTAGTATGAACAGACCATGATTTAAAACATTGCAGTTCAACTTTGAAACTGGAATCGCCGCCCTTATCATAAAATTACAAATATTTGTTCTCAGTGGGGATTGAACTTATAACCCACAGCGTGGAAGGCAGAGCTATACCAACTAAGCCGAAACAGCCGCCACAGACACTTGTGTCCATATTCTTAGTCGTTTCCTCAAATAATCCTCACTTTGACTCAACCTTGGAATCGTGCTTACCGTATGTTGTCGAAATTACTTCCAGCGCACGTTTTCGAGGTCAAGCCGAGGATTTCGAGGTAAGAACGAGATACTAATGTCTTTGACGGTTGTCATTGTCACAGCTCAGTTGGTACAGCTCTGCCTTCCGTGCTGTGGGTCGTGGGTTCGATCCCCACTGAGAAAAAATATTTGTACGTGGCAAACATAGATGTTTATTCTATGTCTGGGTGTTACTATGTATTAAAAGTATGCATTTCCAAAAAAACTAAGTAAGTATGTAGGTATTCTACCAGCAATCTAGTTCCCATATCACAAGATTGGCTTATTTTATAACTAGAGGGCGTTGTATGAAATTTTTACTGAATATTTATTCACAAAGAAAATTACGACTAATACAGTATTTACAATATTTATAATATGTACAAAATACACATGAAGCAGTTGAGCTATCTACACACCGTTGCAAACGATTTATAGATAGCTCAACTGCTTCATGTGTATTTTGTACATATTATTAACTAGTAGTTACCCGCGACTTCGTACGCGTCTACAGTTTCCGTGTATATTATATTATCTTTGCGTGTACCGAGCGGATACTTTGAAAAACTTGACATTACACCTCATTACACCAAACTCGTACCTACTGGCATGTCAAACGCCAGTCGGTAGACTAAAGATGCCCTGTCAAACTGACGTGACATGACATGACAATAAAATCCTCTTGCCAATTGGCGCTGCTAATCCTTTTCGTTAATTTTATCCTGTAAATCCTGTTAATTATTCGGGATAAAAAGTAGCCTATGTGTCAATCCAGGTTACGAACTATATATATGCCAAGATTCATTCAAGTTGGTTCAGTAGCTTAGACGTGATTGAAACACAAACATCCAAACATCCAAACATCTAGCATAGCATAGCATATCTTTTCCTGCATAACGCACGTAACGAAACCATTGCGTGCTACCTACCAACTCAAACAACAAAATATTACCGAGAATTATATCGCTTAAGGCCGGATATGTCTCTTTTACCGACCCGGGTACCTGGGTATTGATTTAACACTTCTGTGTTTCAGTGTACTATAGTATCGCAAAATTGGATGACAGCTTTTTTGCACTAAACAGAGCTTTGAGTCGAATGTCAAAACTTAGCCCAGTCGAAAAGATTTAACCCGGAAAAAAAAATTAAGTAACTATGAGGTGGACGGTAGTCCTTCGAAATTCGTTGGGGGGGGGGGGGGGGGGGGCCTGGCAGTCCAAATTTTGTTTTGCGTGGTACTCGATCCGTTACGTCATCCGCCATCTTGAATTTGAGGGTCAATTTTTGAATAACTCGTTTATTATCAATTTTACACGAAAAACGGTCATGCCAAAATTTATTTAGAATTAAATTTCTTATAATTTTTGTTTTACAAACCAAAACTCACCCCCTCTTTTGGGGTATATATTTGAAAATATTGATCCTAGGAAAAAATTGATGTGAACCAAAATTGTAGGAAATTTAATTCTAAACAACTTTTGTCCTGACCATTTGTCGTGTAAAATTCAAAATAAACGACAAACAAACCATCACACCCCTTCAAAAAAATACATCATACCAAGGATTGATCAAAATTTAAATGTGTGTTGAGACCGACTAATCTAAAATAACTAGTTTCTCCAACACTATTATCTTCACGTCACTACACAGCCGGATGTTACAAAATGATCCTAATGTGTATACAAATAAGTATCATATCAATTTGAATTACCAAAGACGGGCTCTAAGAGGGATCCTATTTTTACCCCACACTTAATACTCAATCTGTGTTTACTACAAAATGTTTTACTTTACAAACCTTTTGAAAACGATAAAGTCATTAAACTATTAACCTGTAACAGCTGTGGTCAAAGCGTCCTGTTACAAGGATATCGGGTCCAAATGACCCTTTAGTAAATATAGATACCCTTTGGAGCACGGGTCAATAGGAATGGGGTTGAGGGTGTTAAGATGTTATGTGTTCGGTAAATAAATAGCAGTCTTATTAAATTACTAGCTTCCGCCCGCGATTTCGTCCGCTACCCGTTTTATCCTGTTGATTTTCCGGGATAAAAAGTAGCCTATGTGTTAAACCAGGCTTCGAACTTGTGTATTCCAAGTTTCATTCAAATCGGACCAGTAGTTTTTGCGTGAAAGAGTAACAAACATCCATACATCCATACTTGCAAATTTTTGCGTTTATAATATTTGTATGAAATGACGTGACAGAACATGCAAATGATCTACCTATTGCTAAGTTACTTAAAATAATTGCATTACCTCGCAGTACACGTCTCCCGAAAACGTGCGTGTTCTGTGTGGCATTCCCAATTGTTACCACCTTCTCTGTCCCTAGTGGTAACATTTGGGAATTGTTTTTACTTAGAATTTTAATTTTATTTAAATTAAAAGTACTAGGAGAGCAAAAAGTATCAATGAGGTATATTAAGGGCGTCTTGCACCAGAATCACTAAACGTATTTAACAGCTAAATCGATTTAAAACTGACGTATTTGTATGACTTGACAACTCGCTAAATACTATTTAAGAGTTAAACGCGTTTAGCGATTCTGGTGCAAGCCGCCCTTAGAGAAAAAAATCTTTTCAAAAAAACAAATGGGACGTTTTCTATACCAATGAGGAAGATGAGTTAGGCATTTTTTCCTGTTTTTATAGCTTAAATCAAAAGTCTAGAAGATTGTAAGGACAACTGTGAAAGAATTTTGGCGATAGCTCAAAAACTGAATTTTCTACGATTTTTTAAAGTTTGGATTTTCAAAATCTGTTTTTAGCCCGGCGATTTCGCGTGTGACGTCAGCCGGTCCGACCGCTCACCCGCGCTTTCTAAGCGTTTTCTGCCTTTACGTTTCTATTTATATTTCTGATAAATAGGGAGAAAAGTACCAATATTTTTATGTAATATTGTGCCTTTAAGTCCTAAGGACACGTTTAACGCTTCAGATAAACTTTTTAACCACCGACTGAAGAAGAAAGGTGTTCTAAGTTTGAGGCTTTTTTGTGTCTATGTGTCTGTACCTTTCAAGGCTCGTAGCTCCAAAAAATCACTCGTAATTTTTTTATAACTATTCTTGAAATGGAAAGCAGATAAATCTGGCATAGTTCTAAGCCAAGTTTGGTAGAAATCGGTGCAGCGGTTTCCAAGTTATGAGGATGTTTATCAGCCCTCGACACGCATTTTGAAGGGTTCTCAGGCATATATTGATTGTAGTTTGAAACATTTGGTTCTTATACCAGTATAACGTGAGCTACTATTTCTTAGTGTTTCATTGATTTTGTATATCAGGTAAGACTGGTAATGAGCAAGATTGTGTTATCGACGTGATTAGCAATGTTTTTACCCCCGACGCAAAAACGATGGGGTGGTAAAGTTTGACGTGTGTGTGTGTCAGTGCGTGTGCGTGTGTCTGTGCGTGTATGTGTGTGTGTGTCTGTCGAATGCGCGCGTTGGTGCGCGTGCGGATGCGGATGGTAGTAGTCTAAGTCACATTGTCTACTAAGGACGTGCCTAGTGAGACATTGTACTGTCAAGTACAATGCCTCACTAGGCACGTCCTTAGTAGACAATGTGACTCGCTAAGAAGAAGAAGAATGTGACTTACACTAGGACGTGCCTAGTGAGACATTGTACTGTCAAGTACAATGTCTCACTAGGCACGTCCTCAGAAACTAAGGACGCGCCTAGTGAAGCATTGTCTACTGAGGACGTGCCTAGTGAGGCATTGTCTACTAAGGACGTGCCTAGTGAGGCATTGTCTACTAAGGACGTGCACGTGCGGATGCGGATGGTAGTAGTCTAAGTCACATGACAATGACAATGTGACTCGCTAAGAAGAAGAAGAATGTGACTTACACTAGGACGTGCCTAGTGAGACATTGTACTGTCAAGTACAATGTCTCACTAGGCACGTCCTTAGTAGACAATGCCTACACATAAATATAGTGCAATGCCTCACTAGGCACGTCCTTAGTTACGAAGGACGTGCTTAGTGAGGCATTAGCAATGCATTGCTTAAGGACGTGCCTAGTGAGGCATTGTACCTACTGTACAATGTCCTTCGTAACTAAGGACGTGCCTAGTGAGGCATTGTACCTACTGTACAATGTCCTTCGTAACTAAGGACGTGCCTAGTGAGGCATTAGCAATGCATTGCTTAAGGACGTGCCTAGTGAGGCATTGTACCTACTGTACAATGTCCTTCGTAACTAAGGACGTGCCTAGTGAGGCATTGTACCTACTGTACAATGTCCTTCGTAACTAAGGACGTGCCTAGTGAGGCATTAGCAATGCATTGCTTAAGGACGTGCCTAGTGAGGCATTGTACCTACTGTACAATGTCCTTCGTAACTAAGGACGTGCCTAGTGAGGCATTAGCAATGCATTGCTTAAGGACGTGCCTAGTGAGGCATTGTACCTACTGTACAATGTCCTTCGTAACTAAGGACGTGCCTAGTGAGGCATTGCACTATATGTATGTGTAGGCATTGTCTACTTAGGACGTGCCTAGTGAGACATTGTACTTGACAGTACAATGTCTCACTAGGCACGTCCTAGTGTAAGTCACATTCTTCTTCTTCTTAGCGAGTCACATTGTCTACTAAGGACGTGCCTAGTGAGGCATTGTACTTGACAGTACAATGTCTCACTAGGCACGTCCTTAGTAGACAATGTGACTTAGACTACTACCATCCGCATCCGCACGCGCACCAACGCGCGCATTCGACAGACACACACACACATACACGCACAGACACACGCACACGCACTGACACACACACACGTCAAACTTTACCACCCCATCGTTTTTGCGTCGGGGGTAAAAACATTGCTAATCACGTCGATAACACAATCTTGCTCATTACCAGTCATACCTGATATACAAAATCAATGAAACACTAAGAAATAGTAGCTCACGTTATACTGGTATAAGAACCAAATGTTTCAAACTGCAATCAATATATGCCTGAGAACCCTTCAAAATGCGTGTCGAGGGCTGATAAACAACCTCATAACTTGGAAACCGCTGCACCGATTTCTACCAAACTTGGCTTAGAACTATGCCAGATTTATCTGCTTTCCATTTCAAGAATAGTTATAAAAAAATTACGAGTGATTTTTTGGAGCTACGAGCCTTGAAAGGTACAGACACATAGACACAAAAAAGCCTCAAACTTAGAACACCTTTTTTCTTCAGTCGGTGGTTAAAAAGTTTATCTGAAGCGTTAAACGTGTCCTTAAGACTTAAAGGCACAATATTACATAAAAATATTGGTACTTTTCTCCCAATTTTTCAGAAATATAAATAGAAACGTAAAGGCAGAAAACGCTTAGAAAGCGCGGGTGAGCGGTCGGACCGGCTGACGTCACACGCGAAATCGCCGGGCTCAAAACACATTTTGAAAATCCAAACTTTAAAAAATCGTAGAAAATTCAGTTTTTGAGCTATCGCCAAAATTCTTTCACTGTTGTGTTTTGGACGTAAAAATCTATCGATCTACATTAAAAAAAAAATACGCTCATCTTCCTCATTCCCTGCACTGTGTCTAAAATATAACCCCTACGTTTTAACAAGCCAGACTATACATTCTATTAAAAATATAATCTGTAAACCTTTTTTTAACAGACTTCAAAAGAGGAGGTTATATGGAGTGTATTTTTTTAAGTTTGTTACTTCAGAACTCCGTCATTTATAAACCGATTTGAATTTTTTTTTGTTCGAATGGGTATAATTTCTAGTACCATAGAAATTTCATCGAAATCGGCCCAGTCGTTTTGTTTTTGAATCCTAATAACCGGAAAAATATGCCATGTGAACTTAAGTAGTATGACTTGACTAAATGAAAAATTGACGTGAATAAAACCTCGGTCTGCCTACTTTCCTGTTGCAATACCCCTGAACAGGGTTCATGTGTGATACCTACCTACAATGTAACAACTATAATACCATGTGAAAGCAATAAATGTATTGAGTATTGAGTATGTATAAAACATCTACCTAAGTATTGACCGCCTTTTTCATACATCGTTTTTCGTCAAGTAACATAGAGTTTGAAGGTTTCACTGTGCTGGCCCAGTTTCCCTAAATGCTCTTCATCAAAGCCTGCCCATCTGTCAGCTCATCATTTTCCCCCATAACAGTAAAACTTCCTGTTTACAGCTTACAAAAAAGCCTAAATCGACTAAGTTCCGCCATTTTCCGCCTAACGCACCAAGTTTTGTCTTAGCTACTTAAAAATGTAGGCAACAGTACATTTAGCTTCACGTGTTAGGAATTAACACCTGATGCTAAAGATAACCGTGTTTTTTGTATGTTTTTAAAGGGGTTTCTGGTAGAACAAAAACAATAAACATTTCAGTGGAAGATGCGCACGCGATATATTATTATTTTGTCAACTCGTTCTGTCAAAACGTAGGCATATACATATAGCAACATTTTGTTTACTATTACATTATCTGTGGTAATGTTGCCGACAAAACGCGCCTTGTATTGTAGTATTTATCGGCGAGGACGAGATAATAATCGATATTAGTCGATATATCGACATACCTACTTAGAGAAAGTTGTGACTTAGTAAATGATCTCAAAATGTGAGAGATATCAAAATATATATTTTTTTATCGATATAAAGGTGAATGAATGAACGAGAGATTTAGTTCCGTGTCAAGAAGTTTTGCCGCGAAACTGAGTTTTTCACCGTTTTAAAAATCGAACATCATCATGAATGAACCGGTAGAATAGTTAGTTCCATCTAACACACACATACATAATAGCCTGCATGGGATTCTAACAAAGAAAACGGTTCTGCGCGTGCGTGAAAGGAAAGAGACAAAAAACGGTCGAAGTCAGTTCACTATAACAGGAGTGAAAGAGACAAGTATAGCAATAAATTTGTACAGCATGGCTGATTATTATGTATGTTGCGGTAACTTGTATTTAGCAAGTATAAAAAATTAAGTGAAATTTAAAACTTTAGCCATTTTTATGAGTTACTTAGAATTAGAATATAAGACTTCCCAGTTGGAAACGGGTTGGTTTAGTTTTAATTTGCATGTAGCCTTTTTATGTTTTAGTAAAATCTAAATAGCCTAGTTGTACCTAGTCTAGATATTGTTCTTATGTTCATAAAAAATATTTGTTTAAAAATATATGGGAGATAGCTTTCTGAAAACTCTTTTAAAAATAAATTGCACAGAGTTATTTTGGTAAAAAAAACTACTCCCATGTCCTACTCATAATGCAGGCAAAACCAGGTGTAAAAACTAGCATATAAGATAAAAAAACCTACTATTTACATAAACACAAAAAGCCTTGACAACAAAAATTGTACTTAACTCACCATAGGGAGATAAGATCCATACCTGTTCAAAAGACCCTTAAAATAACCCTTATGGACCATGTTATGGTTAGTTATGGCATCCTAAATCATTATAATCGTCAATTTCTTTCAAAAAGGCAAAAACGTTGTATTTTACGCTTTTAGAGGTGTTTTTATTTTATTTTATTATTATAAAATAAATAAATAAATATTCACGGACATTTCACACGACGCCCTCTAGTTACAAACTAAGCAAACCTTGTAATATCAAAGTCAAAGTCAAAATTTCTTTATTCAATAAAATCACAAGGATCATTTAGAATCGTCTTATATAACTAGGTGATTCTAGGTGTCAGTTCCACGCGACCAGAGCCTAGAAGAACGGGCAAGAAACTACGGCCTGGTTCCTAGCGTTTTTTTGTATGATCCCTTTTACAGAGAAATATGGGAACTAGATGGCTGATAGAATACTTACAAACTTTTCTTTTGTAAATACTAAACTAGAACAAACATCTGTGTTTGGCACACACAAATGTCTTCTCGGTGGGGTTTGAACCACCCACAGCACGGAAGGCAGAGCTATAGACTTGAAAACCAGTAGACTTCAAGGCGTAATGTTAAATGAAACCGAAGCGGCCTAACCATTAAAAAAGTCCATGAATAGCGTCTTCGAAACTTGGAATAACTGAGATTAAATCGGACCCAATTGGGACTACGTTTCCCTTTGTACCCCGGCCCATTAAGTATTTACGGCCCGGAGTTTGTTTGTGTGCGAATTCTTGAGTTTGAGTTTTGTAGTTTGGCCAGCCCTGAAGGGGTATTCCAATCTCAGTTGAACTGCAAATTTGAACTGCAAAGTTTTAAATCATGGTCAGTTCATACTAACTCATAGTTATTCTGTGACTAAATAGTGACATTATGATGTCATTTAATTTGTTTTCGCGCATATTTTGCTGTCAAGTGTCTAAAAAGAATGATCACGTGGTACAAAATTGTACCACGTGACCTGGAGAAATTACACTGGGCAGTGAAATATAACTTGACAGCAAAAGATTCATTGATCATTCTTTTTAGACACTTACAGCAAAATATCCGCGAAAACAAATTAAATGACATCATAATGTCACTATTTAGTCACAGAATACTATGAGTTAGTATGAACTGACCTTGATTTAAAACTTTGCAGTTCAACTTTGAGATTGGAATCGCCCCCCTGGTCAATGTAATTGTAAGCTCAAGTTAAGTACTCTTTAATTTAATGTCAGTTTGTGTAATACTTTGAATTGTAATTTTATATGGCTTGGTCATGGTAAAATAGTGGAATTATTCCCATCTGTCACCCTAGCGGACAGATGGGCATATTATATTTTTATACTACTTCATCTATATCTGTTTATTTTTTTGCATATTTTTTTAATTAATAGTAACATACATTTTGTTTGTTACAGATTGCTGCCCGTCCTTTGCAAAAGGAATCAAAGAATCAGGTCTTTATTCTCATGGTTTTAAGGTTTATTTTAGTTAAACGCACATAATTTTTAAAACAATATCTTCTTCTAATTATATTTACCTACGCAAAAGATAGTTTTAAAGCTACAATCCAACACGAGGAAAATCATTTATAAGTAAATAAATAAATAAATATTCATGGACTTAAAAAAAACTTAAAAAAAAACTAGAAAAACTGACTTTAATATGGCCACCTTCAGGCTTTATCATCAGATGATTAGTTTTAGATAGATCTTGGTATCTTTATATTAATTTCAATCAGAAATAAAATATTTTATTCAATAAAATCACATGTATCATTTATAATCGTCTTATCAAGGTGATTCTAGGTTATTATATCTAGGTAATCTAGGTGATTCTAGGTGCCAGTTCCACGCGATCAGAGTCTAAAAAACTGGCATAAAACTACGGCCTGGTTCCTAGCGTTTTTACAAAATGCTTACAAAATACAATAGAACTGCATATAACATTTCACGATAGCGTTAACTTGGATTTTAAAAATTCAATTTGTTGATTAACATCGAGTGATTAAGGGCGGCTTGCACCAGAATCACTAAACGTGTTTAACAGCTAAATCAATTTAAATCTGACGTATTTGTATGACTTGACAACTCGCTAAATACTATTTAAGAGTTAAACGCGTTTAGCGATTCTTGTGCAAGCCGCTCTAAATGTGAGATTGCGGTCAAACGTTTGTCTATAATGTATAAAAAAAACTTATGTTGTTGACTATACTTAAGTTTGTCAATTCGAATTGACGTAACCAGCTATTAGAATGGGTGGTTTTATCAACAAAAGCGATCTATTCCAGCCCTCGAAACGCCTAACTTCTGATTCGGACTAACTAGTCTAATTAGTAACTAGTGCTGGGAAAGTTTTATCGATAGAGAAAGTTTAGGCGTGACTGTGGCTACGATTCGCAGCTTTGATGGAATTTCGATAATGCTGAGACCTAGTTAACAGTGATGCTCGCATTGCTGTGTGCCGGTTTGAAGGGTATGGGTGCCGGTGCTATTACACACACATGACACCTAGGGCGTCTTGCACCAGAATCGCTAAACGCGTTTAACTCTTAAATAGTATTTAGCGAGTTGTCAAGTCATACAAAACACGTCAGATTTAAATCGATTTAGCTGTTAAATACGTTTAGTGATTCTGGTGCAAGACGCCCTTAACCTTCAAGTGATAAACGGCAATGCAATGCCGAACTATACAATCTTCTCAACACAAAAAATCTATTACATCCTCTATTACTTTCTAATCCTACTAATATTATAAATGCGAAAGTTTAGATGTTTGGATGTTTAGATGTTTGGATGTTTGGATGTTTGGATGTTTGTGTTTCAATCACGTCAAAACCACTGAACCAACTTGGATGAAACTTAGCATATACATAGTTCGTAACCTGGATTGACATATAGGCTACTTTTTATCCCGAATAATTAAATAAATAAATATTCATGGACTTTACACACAACGCCCTCTAGTCCCAAACTAAGCAAAGCTTGTGATATGGGAACTAGATGGCTGATAAGAATACTTGTATACTTTTTTTTTTTGTAAATACATACTTATAATACATAGTAACACCCAGACATAGAACAAACATCTATGTTTTCCACGCACAAATGTTTGTTCTTGGTGGGGATCGAACCCACGACCCACAGCACGGAAGGCAGAGCTATTACCAACTGAGCTGTGACGCCTGTCACATTAACAGTAGAATAGTAGAGTAGTAGTAGTAGAATTAACAGGATCTACAGGATAAAATGAACGAAAAGGATTAGCAGCGCCAATTGGCAAGAGGATTTCATTGTCAGGTCATGTCACGTCAGTTTGACAGGGCGTAGTACTACCTCTTTGGTCTAACAACTAGCGTTTGACATTCCAGTAGGTACGAGTTCGGTGTAATGAGGTGTAATGTCAAGTTTCTCAAAGAAGTATCCGCTCGGTACACGCACAGATAATATTATAATGTACACGGTAACTGTAGACGCGTACGAAGTCGCGGGTAACTGCTAGTAATTAATAAAACAAATCAAATGACGTCATAATGTCACTATTTAGTCACAGAATAACTATGAGTTAGTATGAACTGACCATGATATAAAACTTTGCAGTTCAACTGAGATTGGAATACCCCTGCTGGTCGTAGTTAGTGAGTACTGGAAAGCACATCGTAAGACGACGATGAAAATACTCAGTAATCCAGTACACACGGCGACACCTCGACCTAGACTATTTTGGAGTTTGAACTAATAGAAGTTGAACGATGCGAATCGTGCGAGAGGGACGATAATTATTATGTTTTTGTGTGGGACTTACACCTATTGCGCTCCCTTTCCAACTATTCTCTGCTTTCTACAAAGCGTAGTTATGGTTATGTTGGGTGTATAACCTGACGTGTAGCCGTGTAGCCAGGGGACACAAAATCAGTTACTCTAGAAAATGGCGATGAAGGCGGCTCTTGTGATTAATATCACAATGATTAACAAAAAAGGCACTCTGAAAATACTGTAAAAAAGAAAAACAATTTTCAAAATATCGATATAACCGGGTTTATTCGTAATCCCCCCATCCCTAATCCCGTTATAATACAAAATTATCGGCAAATAATTTCAGCCCAACAAGGGTCAAACCAACAAAGCGTAAAATTGAACAAAATGTCTCTATTTTAGTCGCATTATTACTTTTAATATGTACCTTCCAAGGTAAGATAAAATGTTTGTAAGTGCATGAACGTAGACTCAATGTCCGTGTTAAATTCTACTAAAAAACTTGTTGGATGATTGTAGTTTTTCATCTGCAGCCTAACTTTTGACGGCAATTGCGATCGATCGGTATTTTTGTGACGTTTCTTTGAATGCAAACCAAATTATTTCAATATTGTGCGGGTAATTGAATGTACTAACTGCCATTGGCATTAGATTGTCACATCCAATAAAGATTTGTACTCTTGACGCTGTTTTATCAGCTAAATGACAGTGGTGTATTCTGTTTAGTATAGCGTAGAAATTTTCTTCAAGTTTGAATATCAAACAAACGACTACAGACTAAAAATTTTCATAAGACTTCATTAACAATTAAATTAAAAATTTAAAAAACCCCCGAATCTTGGACCGATTTTCATCAAACATAGCTAAGAACACTCCCGACTAATTCACCTTTCAAACAAAAAAAAACAAAATCACACACACACAGACACGTCAAACCTATAACACCCCGTCGTTTTTGCGTCGGGGTTAAAAATAAAATCCTGAGTCCTGAGGCTTAATTCTCACTTCGGCAGAAATTTTACTCTTCTAAGGATGACGTCAAAATGACATCAAAAACTCATTTAACTAGTGGGTGAAACGTGTTTTTAGCCGGGATATGACTTCATCCCTATTAGAGTAAAATCTTTGCTGATGTGAGAATAAGGCCCCTGATCTGTAAAAAACAACTGAGTTGGAAATTAAAAAACATTTGAATGCAATCGAAGTGTTCAAAGAGAATATTTAACACTGAACTCCTTGTGTACTTTTGTAACAGCGCCATCTATTGACAGTGGCGTGTTTGAGTTTTGTATTTATTTAAGGGGAGTGGTCCTTTGGGCTTTGGTCGAATAGCCTACAAAATAATGTTAAAATAAATAAAATTGTACATACTTATAATACATAGTAACACCCAAACATAGAACAAACATGCTTGCCACACAGAAATGTTTGTTCTTGGTGGGAATCGAACCCACGACCCACAGCACGGAAGGCAGAGCTATTACCGACTGAGCTGTGACGCCCGTCAACCTTACTACAGCCTACAGAACCCTAAAAAGTATGAAACTAAATCAAAAACTGACAATAAATTCAAATAAGCACAAAGGTCACAAAATCCTTTTCCATACTTTACACCCTCGAGCGCCATAAAACAAAAGCGACTTTATTTCTTCCCTTTAGAGCTTACATTCGAATATCAACATTTACCTTTGTAAGTGAAATAAAAATATGTTTTTTCAGCTGAAGTGTATGGATTTAACAAACTGAAAGATATTGAAAAATGTTTTACGGGAAGTTGTGCAGACTTCAAACGAATTATACAGGGTGTGAAAAAACACGAACAATAATAATTTAATAGGTTTAAAACACTAGGAAAGTTTACTTTGACTACCTTTCGGTTTTATCGTCAGATGATGATGATGGCAGATCATTGGGACTATTTTCGTCACAGCTCGTCTGTCGTGGGTTTGATTCCCACCAAGAACAAACCATTAGTGTTATGGCAAAACATAAATGATTATTCTATGTATTTACAAAAAAATGTTTATAAGTAGGTTTTCTATCAGCAAACTAGTTTTCACATTACAAGCTTTGCTTAGTTTGGGACTAGAAGGCGTTGTGTGAAATGACTATAAATAAATAAATAAATATTCATGGACATTTCAGCAAAGCTTGCAATATGGGAACTAGATGGCTGATAAAATACTTATATACTTTTTTTTGTAAATACATACTTAAATACATAGTAACATCATGAATGTTTAGATTGAATTTTTTTATTTTATAGGGAGGCATAGGCTCTTATTGGATGTCACCAGATTGATTATGATGATGTGCCAATTTTATACGAACAAAGTCAGGGTTTTAACTAGTACAAAACTCGGTTTTTACGAGACTTTACGACTTTCATCACGCTTACTTCTACATTTAGGTCCTAAACTAAATCCCAAGCGAAAAAGCCGAGCAAAATTCATAAAATTCAATTAGGAAAAAATAATTTACAGTTCGTAGCCGGCAGCTACGGCGTAGCGCTACGCCGTAGCAGGTAGCTACGCTGGGAATTTGGGATAATGTAAACTTGGTAACCCTTTTTAGGGGAGTGTAGGGTTGGTAGAACAAGATTCGCTATTATGTATGTAGATATGTTTAGGCCAGTTTTTACCCAACTTCGCGGAGCAAAAGGAGGGTTATGAGTTTATTACGCGACTACGGTGATTAAAAAAAAACTTAATACACAACCACGCGAAGCAAAATGCGAGTTATGAGTTTAACAGTCTATGTATGCATGTGAAATGTTCTTACCGACTACGAGGAATAAAAGGAGGGTAATGAGTTTATCTATGTGGGATGTTCGTCGGTGAACCGTCACGCTCGGGTCAGTGAAGTGAAGAAGTTTACTCGGCTCCACTTGACATCAGGCGCGCTGATCAGTGACGCACTGAATTGTACTGGAAAAAATGCAGGACCTAATTATTTTAACATCAGAAGTTTTCACTTTTATAAATACATACCCATTTTTTCCCGAATTTTACAATATTTCTCAAAATGAGGTAAAAATAATGTCATTACTATGTTTTGTTATATTTTTGCTATCGGTACCCAAAACAAACTTTGTCAATATGCATTTTCTACCGACATTAGAATTTATTATGACACGTCTATTAAGGGCCAACGCACATCTATCGACAAAACTGTTTTGTCGCGTACTTAGTGACGTGAAAATAAATTTTCTGTTATAACGAAAACAGCATATGATGAATGCTTCCTCGTCATATGCTGTTTTCGTTGTAACGAAACTCACATCAATTGACACGACAGTCTTTTCTTACGTTTTTTTATTAATAGGTTCGCAAACCAGCCGTTAAAACAATTTAATTAATTAATTAAATTGGCCGAGCGGCCTTCAAAAGCAAACATGCATGCATAAAATTATGTTTACCTATCTATTATAGCATTGTTTAGTACCTACCTATTAAACATTGCTTTATACGCATATACCTAGAGAATGAACTGTGCTTTTTTAATAAATAAGAATATAAAGTAATTATGTAGTGTACTTAATAATATTATTAAGTACTTAGGATGATTCTCATTAAATAAGCAAGTAACGAAAACAGCAAATAAAAAGAAGCATATCGTAACTAAAAAAGTTTTACTGAGAAGTTTCACATCACTAACTGTTCGACAAGACGTTTTGTCTTTGGTTTGCGTTCTCCCTAAGAATGTTATTTCATGGGACGCTTAAGAATGCATCGCGGACCATTACTGCCTCTACTTTCTCTACCCAAGTTTACATCCTACAATCGCTAGAGAGAGTTTATGAAACGTCAAAATTTTATGTGACATGACCACTCACATTTATTAGAAACTAGTAGTTACCCGCGACTTCGTACGCGAGTACCGAGTACTCAACTGAAGAATATTTTGAAAAAGAATAATACTATTATATGTATGTACCTACTTAAGATAAGTTTAAGCGCCCAAATATAACATTTTTGCGATACCTGAAAAGGATGAATAAGTTTTAAAGTGCCTCTGACTAGCATAAGACGAAATTGTAACACTTATTTTGGCAAATAAATGTATCTTGTATCTTGTACCGTTTCCGTGTACATTATATTATCTGTGTATTATTACTATCTGTGCGTGTACCGAACGGATACTTTGAGAAACTTGACCTTACACCGAACCCGTACTTACTCGAATGTCAAACGCTAGTCTTTAGACCAAAGAGGTAGTACTACGTCCTGTCAAAGTTGACGTGACATGACATGACATCATCCTCTTGCCAATTGGCGCTGCTAATCCCGTTCGTTCATTTTATCCAGTAGATCCTGTTAATTATTCGGGATAAAAAGTAGCCTATGTGTCAATCCAGGTTACGAACTATATATATGCCAAGTTTCATCCAAGTTGGTTCAGTAGTTTTGTGTAAGTAGCTACATGTGTGTTTTTACCAATCTTTTTTTAAATACTGGCAATTTGATATATAAAAAGATTTTTCTAAAAAACTAAACGTTTCAAACGTTGTAAAATCATCAAAAATAATAATCTCCCCGCAATCGTAAACCAAAACACGGACACTAGTTCAAAAAAGGTATAAGTAAGAATTTTGTATTTTCAACGGTAGAATAACACTGGCGCGGTTTCACCAATTTGTGGGCTGTTTGTTTTTCATTATGGTGGTCGATATCGACTAGTCTGCGTTCCCGAGTTGGGTCATTTAGTTATTGAGTTAAACCTCGTATTTATTAACGACTAGACAGACTCGCGACTTCACAAAAAAAACAAAAAAAATGTAACCTAAAAAAAAGAGCAGGAAAAGTGGCCTTTGTGTTAATTCAGGTTACGAACTATAATATATTCCAAATTTTATCCAAATCGGACCAGTAGTTACAGCGTGATTGATACACAAACATCTAAACTTTTAATTATTTTTAATAATTTCTAACAAAAAAAAACAGCGTTTATAATAAACACATATTATATTACATACATTTTAATAGTTTTTAAGAGCCATAAAAATTTAATCATATAAAATGTTTGCAAAGTAGATAAGTGTCTCTTGCGAAATTTCAATTTTTCATTGCTTAAAAGCCGGGTCTACAAAAACATGATGCTAGAGTTGTGTTGGTTTTTAGCAAATTATCGATACTATCAAAATATCGATACCTACTAAGAGCCGATTTAGATGCGGAAAAATTCGCTTACCTCCAATTTGACCCAAAAATGAGCTTCTGCGCAAATACAAAAGAACAAACAGATACAGAGGGACAAAGATCCGTTGTGATTACTATAACTACTGAGACTGTACTCTGCATTATCTGCGCAGAACCTATTCTTGGGTCGAATTGTAGGTAAGCAAATTTTCCGCCCAACAGTACATGCGCAATCGTTTGTTGCACCTAACTTCAGAGGGATAAAGATCCGTTGTGCGTACTGTACAATGTCAACTTGCCTAGATATTATTCTTATTCTTATTATTATTATTACAATCTTATCCGCCGGGCTTTTACCAGCGTGAACGTGCCAGCCATTCTCGAGCCGAATGGTCTGCTGCGTGACGATGGTAAACGGCCTGACGGTATGACTCTTGTTCCTTGGGAGTTGGGAAGGCCTTTGGTGTGGGACGCTACTTGCGTCGACACCCTTGCTCCTTCACATCTGTCTAGGACATCCGCTAGGGCCGGTGCGGCAGCAGATTCGGCCGAGGATCTCAAGAGGCGCAAGTATGCGGGTCTCGACAGGGCCTACACATTTGTACCTCTTGGGGTCGAGACTCTGGGTCCGTGGGGTACCGAGGCCCTCCGGGTCTTCAAAATTATTGCAGGGCGTCTAGTCGCAGCGACGCGTGGCCCGAGGGCTGATGATTATCTGGGCCAGCGAATCAGCATTGCTATTCAGCGCGGCAATGCAGCCAGTGTCTTGGGCACGCTTCCGATTGGTACTGATTTGGATCAGTTGAGCTATCTATAAATCGTTTGCGACGGTGTGTAGATAGCTCAACTGCTTCATGTGTATTTTGTACATATTATAAATATTGTAAATACTTTATTAGTCATAATTTTCTTTGTGAATAAAGATTATTGTTATTATTTATTTATTATTTAGTCCTGGGGCCTTATTCTCACTTCGGCAAAAATGTACACTAATAGGGATGACGTTAAAATGACATTGAAAACTCCTGTCACAAGTGGGTGAAACGAGCTTTCGGCAGAGATAAGATGTCACCCCTATTAGAGTAAAATCTCTACCGAACTGAGAATAAGGCCCCAGGACTATGTGCAGAGGTACTCTCAGCAAAATTTCCGCCTTACCACTTTTGAAACTGTTTCGCTTGCAAGCAGTTAGCTACCTGACCTCGCCTTTTTCTTTTGTCTTTATTTTGACCAACCAGAGACCTAAACATCTATTTATTTTTATGACTGACCATTGTTTTCATAACTTTTACAACCGAAATAACTTGCTTCTATTGGTATTCAAAAATTAACGGTTAGTCGGCTTACAGGAAGTGCACCCTTAAGGTGGTAAGGTAGAACTTTTGCTGATGGTACAACACTATGACCTAGATTCAAAACGCATCGAGTTTACGGGGTTCGTTCGTTATTTTCTGAAAAATCACTCAAATATGAGTGTGTAAAGTTTTTTTTTCAAGTCCCTGTCGGTTAAATTTGTTAGCATCGGCCTGCCGTGTTTTTTGCGTTTCATATTTAAAATATATCTTCTAAGTATCTATACTATTATAAAACTCTTAAAAAGCCGAAAACTACAATTAAATATATGGTACAAGTAAATATGCAGATTTATTAAATAAACGATTCTGAATCCAAAAATCGATTTTGTATGTTTATATGTTTGTCTTTTTGTTTGTTCGAGAATCACGCCATAGCTACTGAACCAATTTCAATGAAACTTCTACAAAGAAACCCTTTTTTCGGATCAAAACATGGGCTATGTTTTAGTGTAGGTAATCAATTAAATTATGAAAAAAAAGGTACACGCGTACGAAGTTGCGGTTAACAGCTAGTTCAAAATATTACTATTCTTGTCTATTCTACTATTTCTAGACTATTTCTAAATTCAATTCTAGACTGTTCTGAAAAACTGAAACGGGACTTTTGGAAACGGTTTTTAGATTCTGACATTGCTCTAAAACGGAATATTAAGATTTACTATATTTTCCCACTAGCATACCGATATTATTATATACCTAGTAAGTACTACAGAAAGCACTTAGCACCCCACTGGCTAAGTGTAGCACTATTCTGTTTACAGTGCGCGGCTGTTGTCGTGGCATTATTTTTCTATACCAAATCACCTTTCCCATATATTATATTGAACTTTAAAATCATAAGTAATTTGTTTTTGAACAAAAATCTTACAAGGTTCTTTTAGACTGGGTTTGGTTCAGTGCTCTTATGATATGCCATACCAATAGCCGCTGAGTGCACTATGATTCACTTTGGCACTAAGTTTCCTCCTGATTTAGTTCACTTAGTAGTGTGTGTATTAATGCCTCGCCTGCCCCCGTATTCCAATCTTTTGCTGTCAAGTTATATTTCACTGCTCAGTGTAATTTCTTCCGGTCACGTGGTACAAAATTGTACCATCATTCTTTTTAGACACTTGACAGCAAAATATGCGCGAGAACCAATCAAATGACATCATAATGTCACTATTTAGTCACAGAATAACTATGAGTTAGTATGAACTGACCATGATATAAAACTTTGCAGTTCAACTGAGATTGGAATACCCCTGCTGGGCTGGCCTCTACTGCAAATGCATTACTTCGACTTGATTTAATAATATTTAGATTACGGACTGAAAAACTTCATTTCATTATACTAAAACTTAGCTTAGAGCAATCGGAAATCATTTTGCAATATTATAAATATTGTAATTATATATTCGTAATTTTCTTTGTGAATGAATGTCTATTTTTCAATAATAAGGGCGGCTTGCACCAGAATCACTAAACGAGTTTAACAGGTAAATAGATTTAAATCTGACATATTTATATGACATGACAACTCGCTAAATACTATTTAATAGTTAAACGCGTTTAGCGATTCTGGTGCAAGCCGTCCTAAATGTCATAAAAATATTCAGCGCGGCAATGCAGCCAGTGTCTTGGGCACGCTTCCGATTGGTACTGATTTGGATCAGTTGAGCTATCTATAAATCGTTTGCAACGGTGTGTAGATAGCTCAACTGCTTCATGTGTAGGTATGTTATAAAATATTATGCACCTGTGCTGAACTTACAAACCATTGATTTCGTAATCTGACTTTTTATATTTGACTAAAGGTGAAATTAAGGTTAAAAGATCACGGTCCACATAAAATGTTACTTAAAAAAAGAGCAATGCAAAATGTAAATTACACATGCAAAAAAAAGGCCACAAATAAAAAAAATCTTAACATGTCATTTTTATTATTAAGAAAAGTGCCATCCCTGATATTAATTTTTGTTAAAATCCGCTAATAAAAAAACAAAAACGAGCAGCTTGAAATATCTGAAAACTGTCTCTTTAACAGTGGTTTTTTTTTTCAAAATTTTAATTCTTACACATCACATACCTACAATGAGCAACCTAGGCAGCGATTTGTCTATAGAAGAGTAGATTACATAGATTCCGTCTCTTTTTCAGTCAAACAAAAGAAAGGGACGAAGTATGATTTGTCTTCTCTTCGGAAACGTTGCTTAAAAAGCTCATGCTAAGCGTGAAGTTGGCTGATAATAATGATTCTTTTTCTTTTTTCCAGTCTTAGTTTACGTAGTTGTAATTTAATTCAAATATTGAGTATACATTTAAAGTAAGTATGTAATTAAGACAAAACAACACCATAGTAGTTTAAATTGTACAAATTATATCGACTGGCAAGAGGAAAACCTCCATAACTGAAAAATATCAAAAATCGTGCATCGCCTGTGTAACCTAAAATTGAAAGATAAAAAAAAAATGAAGTGCTAACTCTGCGAAGACTGAAAGTGAAGTGAATCAAAATGCTTACGATGTCTACACTTATGATGCCAGCGGCCACGATGACAACAATGACGAATGCTGGGCCGATACCAGTCGCAGCCGCCACAAAACTAGAGCCAAAGTTGCTGCAACTGCCGCATCCAGCGCTGATGCAGCAAATCCCCCAGCAGCATCACCACCAGCACCAACACTTGAATAACAAACTTGGTGAGTCATAGATATAAAGATGACGGATGGCAGATGACAGGTGACAGATGACAAGAGATGGAAGTGACGTTTTGAAGAAAAAATGTACGGATGAAAAAATGGTCACACACCCAAGACGAATTGGTTGTTTCATCACATAAATAAGTTAAAAATATCGAAAGGTTTACCATCTTTTTGCACGCCCAGGATGACTGGTAGACAGTGCCTTTAGCATTAAGTCCTCCTAGTACTACTAATACTTATTTGCGTGAAATTTTAAAATAAATAACAAATAAAGGCTGACGATCCCGATTAAATCTAGATGTGGTTAAAAAAACTACTCCAAAATGGTGTTTTGTTTTATCAAATTCTATCTACAAACGGCGCTTTTACACTGACAACGACGCGGTAACTAAATATTAAATAAAAATATTCATGGACATTTCACACAGCGCCCTCTAGTTCCAAACTGAGCAAACTGAGCAAAGCTCGTATCTAAGGTTTTTTTAAGAATAACCCTCTGACAGGATTTAAGACTGATTGAATACTTCCAAAGCCACTTAAATGAAGCTCACGAAACAGTGAGTCACAAAAATCAACGAGCTTAAACGTCCATTCACGTAAAGAGCTATAACATCTTTATAGCATTTTTATTGCGAAGGTAAATATGAGTGATGACTTTATGTACCGGCTGTAAACAGACAACATGTTTCCTGTTTTATATGTGTATAATTTACGATGAAGTTTTTTGATAAAGTTGAGTTATGTTGCTTTAGTTGTAGACGGTCGATTTATGTTTGTTTCGTTACGTTTTTATAATACTATCTATCATAAAGAACTTATAGGCTCTATCATCATCAGTTGCTCTACGCACTACATCCGATACGATTTCTTTTTATAATTTATTGTCAATTATTTTGACCGTGATCTCACCTTAATCCGTGAAAATACGGATCAACCGTCTTAAAAAAACTCTGACAGAATTCGGATGTTGCTTACACAAATTTAAATAATAAAATTTACTTATATCATTTACAAAAAAAAATATATATAAGTATTCTATCAGCATCTAGTTCCCATATTACAAGCTTTGCTTAGTTTGGGACTAGAGGGCGTTGTGTGAAATGTCCATGAATATTTATTTATTTATTTACCTAGATCCGATTTCAAAAACTTTAGTTCAGTCTTTCCGTCAAAATTCTGTTCCGAATTCGAGATTCACGGATGACGAACTGAAATCGGGTGACGGATGTTTTGCGTAAACTACCATACATGATGCAATATAGTTCTAGGACTACTACTTCGGACCGTATTTTCACGGATTTGAATCGGATGAAATCTCTTAGTGCGTAACCACCCTTATTATAGAGTTTACTCCGACCAAGCACAATGTGACTGCGGAGCCTCACAGACAATGCCTCACCTCCTGTCTTGCTCAGAATGCACCAACACCTGCACCCGGAAGGATCTGTGTGACGCCACGGAAAATGCCATAGACATGGCCCGTTTCTGGGCAAAACGGGATATTTAGTAGGTACCTAGGTACTTACTAAATAATAAAAAATACATATGGGAGCCAATGAGTGTGACTGGGTACGCGGGTAGAGGAAGGCCGAAGAAGAAGTGGTTGGATTGTGTGAAAGAGGATATGAATGTGAGAGGAGTAGATTCTGAGTTGACGAATGATAGGAGCGAGTGGAAGAAAAAGACATGTTGTGCCGACCCCGCCTAGCGCGGGATAAGGGCAGGGAAATGATGACTTATGGGAGCCAATCTTGAGCCAATCGACTCGAAGAAGAAGAAGAAGAAGATAGAGTTTTTTTTGCAAAATGTCACCAACTCGTATAACAGGCGATAAAATATAATAATAGTGCCTTTCAGGTAATTACGGCGTGTGCTAGATATAAAATTTTATGACGCCATTATATGTCACCATAACTGGTAACTATAATGGTAAATGTATAATTATGTGGATATGGTATATGGTATAATTTAGAACTTCTACTATGAAAGATAGGTAAAGATTCTAAAGTGGTGTTTGATACACTGCGCGGCCGCCTCTGTGTTGTTCAAGACCTTTTCCGAAGTGGCCGCGTCGCCACGCAATGTATTTGGAAATTAAATTGACCAACGTTCATAGACCTGGAATAAACTTTTTTTTTATATAATAAGGTAACGGCACCTGTTTCCGTGGTATTTTCACTAAAACTCGAAAGGATATCAAATATTAAGCATTTACTGTACCTTTCTGAAGGTTCGGTTTCTTTTATCAGAAGCTCTAGTGTTTTTACTTTCGGAAACTACTTAAGTTTTGACGGTCCGACCTATATTTCTATTTGAAATTAAATAAAATGTAAATGAAGTCGAAATCGCCTAATTCCGATGCAAAAATCCGTATTCCGTGGTATTTGGTACCTAATTGCGTGGTATGAAAAATGTATACGAAACGACAGTAACAAACTGATAAAATAATGTTACAAAGATTAACTTGATTGTTCTTTAGGAATACAGGTCATTTTTGGTGGTAGTACTATTATTATTTAATAAATGCTATTAATATTATAAATGTAAAAGTTTAAATACCTCTTTGGATGTTTGTAACTCAACCTCTCACACGTCAGCGGTGTCAACTTAGCTAATATCTTCCTCCTGTGATTGCAAACCCGGATAAATACACAAAGTGCTGATAACGGGAAAATCTCCCCGTGTGATAAGTTAAAAAAATACTTTTACTGTTTCCTAAGCACACACACATACACACACACATTACACATTAACACTTTATTAAAATTATTATAGTATTCCACATTATAAATACGACATTTCGCGAAGAAATAAAACCAAGCGTGCAAATGAAACAAATATCAGCGTGGTCGACGAGTGCATGGCAAATGAGTGTCGGTGCCGACAAAGAAAACACCGCCAAAGACGCCGGTGGCACGTCAAAGACACCGCCGCCACGCGTCGCTTCGAGGCGGTGCCTTTGACACTTTTGTCACTCGTGCCGCCGCCCTCCACAGGCGATTCGATATTCGAAAGGCGGCTTTGCTTTGACGGCATTTACAAAGAGTGTCGCCCAACCCACAGCTGTGGAGACTAAAAAATCATGTTTCCTAATTTCCAGTACCTACTAAAAGCCAAAATTTTTTATATACCTATCATTCTTAATGTTAGCTGATGCCAAATTGTTAAAACTTTTGTTAAAGATTAACTTCTTAATAAAACATGCAGCCAAATGTGTGGTAAATAAATATATTCGTAACATAATTTTCTATACAACCAATAAACAAAATACATAAGTAGGGTACTTTTGATGTGTTAGAACTCGTAAAAATTATTAAAAAGTTTACCTCGAAATAAGGTTTTAGTCTCAATCGACTATTTAATTTGTCAAATCAATCGTTAAAATCACAAAAACCTAATCCCAGTTTGTGAAATTCAAAAATAAAAATAGGTCTTTCAAATTGCTATTCCGCGGTATATTTTTCACATACCTCGGAATTAGGTACTAGGTGAAATATTTGACCCCTAATGCCGTGGTTTTTTCAATATGTAATTTTACCTCATTATTATTTAAAAACCACTTAAACATGTATTACATACGGTAAAGAATATACTTCTTTCGATAATTTAACACTATAAATCAAAACCTAGAACAAAAAAATCAAAATAAGCCTTATTTAAAAAAGCTTGCTACTCTCGTGCACAGAGGCAAAAACGTATGGAGAGCAAACTTGGACCAGCCACCACTGCGAATTTAGCCAATTATTTTGGAATGTAAGTCCGTTCTAAGTCTCGTTTTTAGATTTATATACTAAAAAATATATTTCCTAATGACAAATAACTTTTACAACAAAAAAGAACCTAAGAATCAGAAGTAAATGCTGTTTTTCTAAATACCACGGAGAAAGGTGCCACTTTTGGAATACCACGGATTTGGGTGCCTTTACCTTATAGAATGTCCTTTGGCCACAATCTCACCTGATGGTAAGTGACGATGAGGCCGACGATGGAGCAGGACTGCCCCCGTATTCCAATCTTTTGCTGTCAAGTTATATTTCACTGCCCAGTGTAATTTCTTCAGGTCACTTCACTTCAGATCATTCTTTTTAGACACTTGACAGCAAAATATGCGCGAAAACACATCAAATGACGTCATAATGTCACTATTTGTCACAGAACAACTATGAGTTAGTATGAACTGACCATGATTTAAAACTTTGCAGTTCAACTTTGATTGGCATACCCCTACAGTCTAGAAGACACCTATTCACTCTTGCCTTGAAAAGACCCAGATTATATTTCTCAGGAAAGACAGAAGACGGCAACGCGTTCCATTCCTTAACAGTATTTATTTAAGATTTATTTTACATAGTTTTTCAATAAATGATTCTTATTGCTTATTTCATTGATACAGGCAGGAGTAACCGTTTAACATCAGGTAGGCCATAACCTTGTCCCATTAAAATTGAAGATGTTTATTAATAAAATAATTTACACGTCATTTAATAGTTATGTACACGTCTATACAATCGTATATCGTGTCTTATCTAACAACACCGCTCAAGTCGATTTTTGGCGGTATTGACTTTTTGATACCATTGGATAGATTTTAAATTCGCGCGTCGAACTGTGTAACAGATTCAAGGATATCAACCAATCCCAGGCCAGTATTCAAATAACAGTGACAGCGCCTAAGTCGGTTTCCGCGCCAACACCGCTCAAATCGTCATTCCGCCATACTGCGCGCGAAAACTACTTATACAACTACTGACTTTCGCGGTTTTATAGTGTTATTTTTGGTTGAATATGGTTTTTGAAGTGTAATTATCAAAGATTAAGAGGTAAGTTACTGAATACACTAAAAGATTTATTGATTCAAGTGCCGTAAGGAACTTAAAATCGAATAAGTTTGTCGCCATCTTTTTTAGGCGGTGTTACTTAGCATCTTGCTATTGCATCGAGTATGACTAGTGCGGTGTTACAAACGTTATGTCTTGTAGGGTACCTGATAAAGTGGTAGTATAGACCATGGATGGAGAAGAATTTGAGTCATCGAGTGACCAGAGTCAACATCATCATCATCATCATTAATCTAAATATCAGTCCAATACTGGACGTAGGTCTCTCCCAAGATGCGCCACTGAGCCTGGTCTTCGGCTTTTCTCAATCAGTCCTTGCCAGCTACATTTCGCAGTTCGTCGTCCCACCTTACCAGAGGGCATCCTACACTATGCTTGCCTTAACGCGGTCCCCACTCAAGTATAGTTTGCTCAAACGATTGTCGGTAAACATGGCCGGCTCACTGCTATTCCACCTTGCTAATCTTCTGAGCTCTATCGACCACCTTAGTTCTTTGTCGGATAACCTCGTTTTCAGGATTCTATCCTTTTAACCTATGCTGCCGAAACGTGAACACTGACTGTAGGGTTGGTTCACAAGCTGAAAGTCGCGCAACAAGCTTTGGAGAGAGCTAGTGTACCTACAGATGAAGAATTAATGAGGAATGTCAACAGTTGCGAGTCCATCATGACTGAAATTGAGCCGTAAACGGCGTAAGAGCTTTAGAGAGCCAAAGAAAAGGAGTAAGCTTAATTTCAAAGTTTGGACATGGATACGTTAGACATCACGACGGCTTGGTTTTTGAAAAAGTTAGTAAAACTTCATAGAACTCGATGCAAGCACTTCGGTTTCTTCAAATAGAGGTTTTGCTGAAACGATACCAATAGACGTCGAGTATACTACAGCAAATAGCCGAGGCAACAACGCTGGAAAACCCAATGCAGCCATGTCTCCCTTACAAACATTATCATCTACTATCATGACACTCCGCTAAGTACACGATCGCGGTGATTTGGTAAATCAAAACGGCGAAGGCTTTATTGAACTCTTAATTAACGATTGGCCAGATAAGTGCTAGGCACTAGCGACACGGAAGACCAGCGTTATAGTAGTCACAAGTTACTATGTCACATGCTGAGTGGCAACCGTTTTAGTAGGTACTCACGTAATTAATTTATTATTAAGCCAACTTATAACTTTGTAGTTTAAATTGTAATCATTAATAAACTTTTCTTATCATAAGTTTTGCGACTGGCTGTGCAAACGCTCAGCAACATTCAACATTCACAACATTCTGGAACACCGCGAATTGAGAACAGCGAAAATCATTTTTCTCAATGCATGCCATGTATGGCAGTTGAAAAGAAAATTACCAAAATCCTGAATCGAAGAAAACTGAAAGCCGCGTTTATATTTTTACGTGTGAAAACAGTTACGAAGTACCTATGTAAAAGAATGTTCATGGATACCCTTGGAATAAAAGACTCGTTGAAGAAAAAACTGACTGCAATACCTGCAGATAGGGCCACATCAGCAGTGAACTTGGAACAGCGTTTGTAGGCATATTTATGCCTACAAACGCTATTCTAAGTTTAATAAACAAAAAATCCTATAGTATAAGAAAAAAACTTAATTTTTATCGATTTTTGATGCACTACAAATTATATTTTCTCATACATTTTCTTGTTATCACCGCCTAAGTCGAGTAAAATTATCACGTAACACCGCGTAAGTCAATTTAAAACGTGTACATCAATATAAATGATATAATAGGCATAACAAAACATTTGTTATATATATTAAAGCACCTGTTAATAATTTCAGCCTGAAAGCTTTTGAATTGAATAAATTACACAGTTTTTAGTCTCTCCTGAAAAGTGAGCAAAAATGACTTGAGCGGTGTTGTTAGATAAGACACGATATACAATAAACGAATAAACAAAAATACTAATTCCACTGAAATAATAATAATTCAGTCAAAAAAAATAACCATGATTAAAAAACATAAAATTAATAAATTTAAAGATTCCAAAAATCGAAATACTTAAATGATTCAGACTTTCGCATCCCTTCCCTGCATGCTATCTATCTCGCTCAAACCTGTAGTCTGTTTCGCTCTAAGATTAGCTAGCTAACTAATCAAATACTCTCATGTATTGTTTATACTGACTGTACATTACTTAAATCTCATGGACCTATTGGAAATTAATGTAAGAATATTTTAAATTCTATAAATATTTTTCATGGACCCCCTGGGAAAAAGAGAACAATAGAATCATGGACTTCTGGTAATAAGCCATTAAAATCTAAAATACTTTACTTATAGTCTATCAATTTACAATTAATTTATTAGTTTTATAAAAAATCGATTTCTTTTTTTTGTTTTAAAATGCTATTTTTTTGCACGTCGGTAAAACCCCAGACACAACAAAGTGAGTTAGTTAGCAAAAGGCTGGGTTAAAAGTCGAAAGGTATGGTTAAAGTATACGGCCTCATAAATTTCACTAATTATAACATGGCATGACCCACATCACCCCACCTAGGGAATAGTAGGCTAATTAAAAAAAAATAAAGATAGAGGGTTTCGCGAACTAAATAAAAAACGTTTTTATTACAAACTGTACACTTTTTTACTTCACGTAAAAAATTTAAAGAATATTAAATAGAGTTTTATATATGACTAGCAGTTACCCGCGATTTCGTACGCGTCTACAGTTTCTGTGTACATTATATTATCTGTGCGTGTACCGAGCGGATACTTCTTTGAGAAACTTGACATTACACCTCATTACACCGAACTCGTACCTACTGGAATGTCAAACGCTAGTTGTTAGACCAAAGAGTTAGTACTACGCCCTGTCATACTGACGTGACATGACATGACAATGAAATCCTCTTGCCAATTGGCGATGCTAATCCTTTTCGTTCGTTTTATCCTGTAGATCCTGTTAATTATTCGAGATAAAAAGTAGCCTATGTGTCAATCCAGGTTACGAACTATATATATGCCAAGTTTCATTTAAGTTGGTTCAGTAGTTTAGACGTGATTGAAACACAAACATCCAAAGATCCAAAGATCCAAACATCTAAACATCCAAACATCTAAACTTTCGCATTTATAATATTAGTAGGATAGGATAGGATAGGATAAGATTTATTTGTACCTACCTCTGTTGCTATCTAAGTTTTGTTTCTAAACTGGGGGGCGATTCCAATCTCAAAGTTGAACTGCAAAGTTTTAAATCATGGTCAGTTCATACTAACTCATAGTTATTCTGTGACTAAATAGTGACATTATGACGTCATTTGATGTGTTTTCGCGCATATTTTGCTGTCAAGTGTCTAAAAAGAATGATCACGTGGTACAAAATTGTACCACGTGACCTGAAGAAATTACACTGGGCAGTGAAATATAACTTGACAGCAAAAGATTGGCATACGGAGGCTGGTGTTTTGGTAAAATAAACTATTTATTTTTGTTAATTAACTTGCAAACATTACATGTTAATTAAAAGCTTCTAAGCTTGTTCGTGTGTTCGTTTGTTTAGGTCAAATCTTGTAAGCCTGTTTGTTGTTGTGCGGAAAAATTCGCTTACCTCCAATTCGACCCAAAAATGGATTCTGCGCAGATACTTCAGAGGGACACAGATCCGTTGTGACTACTATACGTTTGTTAAAAAAAAACTCTAACAACAAGTAGGTACCTAATTAAATTAAAAATTTAAAAAACCCCCGAACCTTGGACCGATTTTCATCAAACATAGCTAAGAACACTCCCGACTAATTCACCTTTCAAACAAAAAAAACAAAATCAAAATCTGTTGATCCGTTCGGGAGCTACGTTGCCTCAGACAGACACACACACACACACACACAGACACGTCAAACTTATAACACCCCATCGTTTTTGCGTCGAGAGTTAAAATTCGCTGTTTGCCCCAACACGTTGTCAAAGCGTCTAGTACTAAGGGGTTTACTTATAATCGCCTCTCAACTTCTGTCAAAAGTTAATCACCGTTAAAAATAGTGCCTATCAGATGTCTCTACTACTATATCTATTCTGTGATATAGTTTCAATGTCAGTACAAAAACAATCATTTAGGGGTTAATCCGCTCCCGCTTATCGCTCTGCTTATGCAAAACCATACCCCTTCTATTAATTAGTTTAGGGGGTTAACAGTAACGTTAGTTGAGCCTCGCCCATATCACGTCATTTTTAATTATCACACAAAATGTTAAAACGTAGAACGTATTCTTCTGAACGTAGTTTCAGTGTGCTTTTTAACCGACTTCAAAAAAGGAGGTTCTATATTCGGTTGGATTTTTTTAGACAGGCGTCACAGCTCAGTTGGTAATGGCAGTGCCTTCCGTGCTGTGGGTCGTGGGTTCGATTCCCACTGAGAACAAACATTTGTGTGTGGAAAACATAGATGTTCTATGTCTAGGTGTTACTATGTATTATAAGTGTTTAATGTATTTACAAAAAAAAAGTATATAGGTATTCTATCAGCCATCTAGTTCCCATATCACAAGCTTTGCTTAGTTTGGGACTAGAGGGCGTTGTGTGTAAAGTCCATGAATATTTATTTATTATTATTTATTATTTCCTTACAGGACTTTATTAGTAAAAAAAGAATTAGAATTTCAATCGTATTGCTCATCACTAAACAGATAAAGTCCTTGTACTTACATTATAGGAAAATTACCTACCCTAACCGTCTTTCAGAATTATGTAAATATTATCAGTTTGAAGATGAGTCGGCTAAAGTGATATTTCTAAGCAACAACATCAACTGAAACTGAAACATCGATCGAGCATAACCTCTCTTTTCAATGTCGGGTAAGTTCATCGCCCTTCATACATCTATCTCCTACATTTAAACTCTGAAAGGTATCTGAACGGATGCGACAATTCACACGAAAATAATTTCTAACATGCCCTATATAAAGACCAAATTCCGGTGCGGTATTCCGACTCAAATTAAAATATTTTGCTACGCGAAAAGGGAGTATAATCCCCGGAAATAAGGTGGAGTTTGGATGTTGTAGAGTGAGAGGGAAATTGTCAAAGGGTTCGCAGCTGTATGCTGGAGTAAATAAGGTCCATTTTAAATACTATTGCTGACAATTTGCACCCTCCATGCGAAACGTGTATACAGGTTGTGAATTTTTTATGTTTAGCTCAGTATTTGGGCTTACGGTTTGGGCTTAAGTTAGGGGTTTCTACTAAACGGTTACCGTCTTTTACGAGCGTAATATGACTGAAGACTCAGCTAAAATTAAAATACGTTATCACGAGATAGGTAGGTACTTGGTGGTCTAGTGGTAGACACGCCGCCTTTTGAGCCTTTTGTACCGGGTTCAGCACAAATCCTATCATGTGTTTGAGATTTTTTTTTCATGATCGAAGTCAAAAAAGCCATAGACACTAAAGTTTAGAAAAAAACAATACTTAAGTACTTAGTTTGTTTAGTAATCTATAAATAAGTGAATAGTTTGCGATTATATACTTTAAGCTGTTTTGCTTTTTAACCCCTGACGCAAAAACGACGGGGTGTTACAAATTTGACGGGTCTGTTTGTGTATGTGTCTGAGGCATTGTAGCTTCCGAACGAAAGAACCGATTTTGATTTAGTTTTTTTTGTTTGAAAGGTGAATAAAATTAGTCGGGAGTGTTCTTAGCTATGTTTGTTGAAAATCGGTCCAAGATGGCCGCCGCCACGAAATGGCGGATTACATTTTTATTTCACAACTCCCTCAATGGGTATCAATGTCGGGGGTTTTTTTAATTTTCAATTGAATTACTTGTTGACATACTTAATTTGTGGTGGTTTAAATACTTAAATGATTACCTACCTATCTATTATATGTTCCAGATATTATCTCCACTAAGAAATCCCCTTCAGTGGATCTACTTATAGAAATAAATAAACCTTGAATCATGGAAGTAATACCTACGTAAAAAGTTAACGCAAAAGGTCCTACATATTTATATCTTTTTACACGTCCATACTTAGCTTTGTAAAAACCAAGGGTTAGACAAACAATATCATTTGTTTGTTTGTTTAGTATTAGGTGGAGCTGGCATATATCTCCTACCACGACACTGGCCTTTTCTTAGCAAAAAACCACTATAAATATAGTACAACCTGTGTATAGTAGTCACAACGGATCTTTGTCCATCTGAAGTATCTGCGCAGAACCGTTTTTTGGGTCGAATTGGAGGTAAGCGAATTTTTCCGCCCAATACATGCGCAATCTTTGTTGCACCTAACTTCAGAGGGATAAGGCCTGGTACACACTAGGCGTTTTGAAGCTTGCGCTTTAGTAACACGTGCACGTGTTACTAAAGCGCAATACTAAAAATACTACAAATACAATATACTAAAAATAATACTGTTTTTCATGGAGAATATCATGTTTGTTGAGCTGAGATATTATTGTTAGTTCAAGCATATATTTATTTAATATAAAACAATATTCCTGAGAATAATAATATTCTTGAAGGAAAACTAATTCCACAAGCTTTTTTTTCCGTGTGTTAAAAAATAAATATATATAATATTTAAGTATTTGTCTACGTACCTACCTAATTGCTGTGCCCTAACAGGGTTTATGTTTTATACTCTACATGCTTTAACACCTGTTTATGCAACATAAAAGCGCAATAAAGAATTTGAATTTGAATAAAGAGAAGCGCGCGCTTGCATGTGTACACCTTCGATCAACCTCATTATTCTAAAAACGCGCATTACCAAAGCGCGCTTCAAAACGCTTAGTGTGTACAGTCGGCTACACATCAACCTATCAACGGTTCGAACTTTGTACTATTATAATTTGAATGTTGCGAATCATGCGAGAGGGACGATATGTTTTTATGTGAGACTCGCTGCTTGCGCGCCACGCGCCTACACCTATTGCGATCCCTGAATTCGCAACATTCAAATTATAATAGTTCAAAGTTCAAACAGTGGATAGGTTGATGTGTAGCCGAATGTACCAGGCCTTAAGGCGGATATCACGGTCAAACCGTGAAAATGCCCATTTTTGACGTTCTGGATCTCTGAAACTAAAACTCTTAGATAATTTCGATTTATTGTATGATGTAGAATAGTTATTCGCATTGACCGTAGCGGCCTCGCTTTTTGCAATTTTTCCTTATATATTTAAATAAAGCCAAAATTCCGAAACAAGTTTTTAAAAAAACTCGCGCAGACACTTTTTCAAGCTCCTGGATTGAACTACTGTGCAAAGCAAACGAAATGAATAATATCTACAAATATCTCTTATATACTGCCATTGACCGTAGCGGCCCCGGAATTCAGAAATAAGTATGGGTTATCTACAAAAAAAAATCAATTCAAAACCATAAAATTGCTAAAAACGTTCAGAATTAGCCGTTAATTTCTCCATACTACATTAATATTATGAAGTAAAAATTATACCGAAATAAACGTTAGTTCATAATCAATAAAATTGTATACTTTTTATTTAAATAATTCATTTTATTATATTGAATAAAAGTAATTTAAAACTGCATGAAATGCGATCTCAGACTCTCAGACGAACTCAGACGCGCGCCAGCCCTTGAATCGCGGCCAAACTGTGATAGCCCTCTTAAGATCCATTGTGATTGTGACTCTCTTGGCAAAAACGTCTCGAAATGGAACGAAATATATACTTAGGTGTCGTTCATTCATTTTCATATACGAAAGAACGCTCAAACACTTAAAAAATATTGGCAAATGTTTTAAAACGAAAACTTTTATGCCAGCATTTTTTTTTCTATGTATAAAAAATAACGATAACACTGGCTGGTAATAAAAACTAAAATGGCTGACATCACAACAGAACTTTATTTATGTAAATTGTAGCATCAGCCATCTACCTTCGTTAGCTGAACCACTGCATTGGACACAAGCGACAGCGTTTTTACCATCGACTGAAAACGAAGGCTCAATACATTCATTGCTTTCACATGATAATTTAGTGGTTACATTGTATGTAGGTATTAGTTATCATACCTGGTTTAGTGGTAGGTAGGAAAGTAGGCAGACCGAGGTTTCAATATCTAAATTTTAATGAATTTAATATCGTAGTTTGGTAGGTATGTAGAAATCTCAGGCATAATAATTGGCAGTTTAAAATATCTGAAGCTCATACTCCAGGGTCTGATGACGACCAGCAAAGATGAAGAGTAACCATGGAGCGTATGCCAAGTTCAGGGTTTTATTTTGTAATATTAACTTTTTAACCGACCTTTTTATAGTTTTTCTAAATCTACTGGCACAAAACAATGTTGCAAAAAAAAATAGTTTTATAAAGCTGAGTGTTCACTTACGTCAATAAACGCTCCCGAGATTAACTACAGCGCCTTATACGTTCTATAGATTGAGTAGAGATACCTTTTACATTTTCCTTTGATAGAATAGGTACGCTTGTTATAAAGATCAAAACGTAATACCTACTACTTAATGGAAGCGTTGGGAATAGACTCGCTCACAGGCGATTAAAATAACACGTCAGAGTAGAGCAGTCGGCGGTATTTCAAGCTGTTGTGTATAGAGCTTTAGAAGAAGGATTTGTTTTTAAAAATGGCATTCGATTCTTGTATTGCGGCCAGTGCTAATGATGTAACACAAACACGAAGAAGTAATAGAGTTTGAAATGTGGCCAGTGCAAAAAGTTTTATTCACACGCAACCTCTTTTTTAACAACCAATGAAAGGGAGTGGTTAACACATGAGAGTGTAAAAAGTATTGTAACTTTTACAAAAAAAACTCTTTTCCGTATTACTTACCTACATTTTCTTCTTTCTACCCCGTTGAATATAGAGCGATCATAGTCGCTCTAAATTACTCAAAGTTCTTTTCTTAAATGTATAATTAAATGAATTATCAGCATCTAGTTCCCATATTACAAGCTTTGCTTAGTTCGGGACGTCGTGTGAAGTGTCCATGAATATTTATTTATTTAATTAGTGAAGTCTTTGGTCATAAAATGGAAAAAACAATAAGCCCGTCGGAGCTTACCTGGCGGCTTTACTGGCCAACTCTGGTGGCGAAATTTATTATGATAATATGTAATGATCATGCTAATATTAGATAGCTATATGCGGTAGAAAAAAGAATACATCAGATGCCATAGACCCCTACTAATGACTTAGAATATCAGGTAAAGCTAGCTAACCGAGTGCAAAATCGCTTCGTTCACGGATCGCATGACGCCGGGCTTTTGCAAATAAGGTCAAATGGAGAATCATATTCAACGTGTTCGGTTCAAAAAAAGAATACTTTTGTCTTTGGATCTGTGATCAGATAACAAATCCAAAGACAAAAGTATTCTTTTTTTTTTAACACAGATTCTATGTGTAAGGACTTGAAAAAAATGTTTTTTTTCTGGTTGACACATGTCTTGCTGTCATTGGATGAACGACTATACGAAGAAGAGGAATTTGCGTCTTTGTCTAACATGTATTAAATAAAACATGCTAGAAGAGAGATAACTATGCAACCGCCAATACCCGAAAAGCCGTATTACTACACGTCATTTAGTCAGTCTAACTGATAGCGATGTGATATTACGAGTTGAGATTTTTCAAACTCAAGTTATTTGAGTTGATTTGAATCGAGTCCTCGCAGGAATATAAGCTCATACACGTTACCAATTTTATTTATCTAACCACTTACGTCGCATACGAACTGGTTGAGTCAACCAAAGTGACTCGAGTCAATAGACAGTTTAACTCAAATAAGTCGAGTTTGAAATAACGCGTTGTAATAAGATTTTTATTCACTGTGACTAAGTAGGTATTATTTATGTACCTACGTAGTAAACAATGCGAACGAATTGAATAATATAGAAAATGCAAAATTTCCATTTGGGGTACAGTGCCTTTAACACTTCCTCAATCTCCACAATACAGTATCGAAAACGCTCTACTTGATTGAACAACCAGCTATACCCCACATAAATAAATATAAAAACCTCCATAAAATTGTAACAACGGATGAAGCAATAAAATAAAATGGTTGAGAGGAATTTTAAGCGGGAGCCAATCAGGTGGTCTTAGGTCTAGTTTTATTCGTCTACGAACTTTTGAAAATCGAACACTATTTCAAATCAAGCGAACGTTGACCGGGCGACTTGATTTTAAATTTCGAATTGCATTTTTTATTCTCGTGCGAACTTTCCTACAGTAAGGAAGCACAGACAGGAAGTCATAATGTGTACTTACTAAGTTATAACTATTAATAATTTCAATACTAGGAAACTCGACTAATTTTTAATGACAATTTTTAGACCTTATTTTTTTATTCCCGAGTTTCAAACCCACAATAAAAACGGAAGCTCTTTACCACTACGCTAGTATTCCTCAGATTCAAAATATGAAAATCGGTAATCATATTTATTTTATTCATTGGAATTCGGGGCCATTATTCTTGAGGACATCGTAATAATAAAATGTCCCAGAATTAATTATGTTGATAAAAATTACAGCCCTTGAATAAATTAAACCTTACAGAATTAGGTAAATAAACACAATCTCGTTGTTTTTTTTTTAATATACCAATTTTTTATTACAAAAATTACGTAACAACCCGATGACTAAATCCGCTCGGTACACGCACAGATAATATAATACACAGATAATGCTATCGATTCTGTTGTTGCATTTTTATAAACTAACCTAATTTGACAGCGCTAAAATTATAGGTATATAGCTGTCTTTGTCGTTTCAGTTTATGAGAAAGGGACGGCAACATTTTTAGTGCTGTCAAATTAGGTTAGTTTAGAAAAATGCGACAACAGAATCGATAGCAATATAATGTACACGGAAACGGTACTCGCATACGAAGTTGCGGGTATCGATAATAAGCGGTTAATTCTGCCTATAACAATAGATGGAACAAGAAGATGGTCCACACGATTTTAAACGGTAACCTCTGCCTATAAAAATGCATTGCTTCACTAAACACGTCCACTGAGGACGTGTCCTGTGATGCATTGCACTGCGTCCATCACTCTGAGACATCTCGGTGTTGTGTGATGTGCGTGTAATAGCACCGACACATACACTTCAAGCCGGCACACAGCAATGCGAGCATCACTGTGCGACAGGAATAGGTGCTAGTACTGAACCCGGACGAGGTCTTTCAAAAGAAGCTACTTAGATGTGCTTTGTGTGGTAGGTATTGCAATGCGTCCATCCCTGTGAAAGTACTCTATATTTACTTCATTTTATACAGAGATTTTTTTTTTAGACAGATTGGATTTCATAGATAGTATACTTGCATTGAACTTGATATCGTCCTACATCATGAATAAATATGACAATCGTAAACGTATCGTAACGCTAGCGTATCCGAGATACACTGCGCGGTGACGCTGCAACGTTCGGCAGTCGAGCTGGCGTTGACGCGCAATAGCACTCGAATACGTTAGGTTTACGTAACGCGGCGACTGTCAGATTTGTTCGTGTTAACTCTTCTTCTTCTTCTCTTTTTTATGGCCTCTGTCCGTCATTTCGACAGCCAATGTTGCCAGTGTCAAGTGAATTATTTGAAAAAAGTTTAGTCAAGTCGAGTCATACGTCAAGTCATATGTTTTGAAGACAAAATGGCGGATTTTCCTTTCAAAACTTGAAAACGAATTCAATCAAATAATAAAAACACATAATACGCATTTATTCCAATAACTCGCATTTTATGCTATGACTGCAAGTATTATTGGTTAAAATTCCACCAAAATTAAAGAACAATATTCACTATAACACCAAGAAAAACAATTAAAATAAATGTGCTATGTTGCTTTTACAAATGACAGAACTCTTCTTCTTCTCTTATATAATTCCAGAATTGTGTTGATATGTCATGGGAGCGATCTGTCATTCTCTTCTCTACTGAAATTCTGTGTTAGTTGGTGACGGAATGGTTTCTTGGGAATTTGGGATTCAATTCTTATTGTCTTGTTTATACAGGGTATAACATAATATCCCTATGAGACCGAAAACGAGTACTTGGTATGGCGAACAACGTGTTTTTTTTAAATTTCACACAAATAAGTAGTTTTAGGAGGACTTAATGCTAAGAGCATTGTCTGCCAGTCTTCCTGGGCGTGCAAAAAGATGGCCTGGCGTGTTTTATATGTAGGTACTAAAACTGATAACAAAAAAATAAATTAATACATAACTATACATAAAAAAAAGAATGACTATAATTAATTGCAAAAGATATACCAACATATATATATACCTACATTTAAATAATACATGTATGTGTGTATATATATATATATATATATATATATATATATATATACATACTTAAAGTTTGTTCTACTTTGGGAAGTTTTCATTACTTCTCATACCTACATAAAATTATGTCTCCTAAACTTTCTTCAAAAAACGCCGAGCGAGGAGTGGGATAACAAGATATAGGTTTTCTCATGAGTGAAGAATACAGAGTGCAATGTTTTTTACCTTCCAATCTACAATTACCTAATTACAAGTTAATTAAACAACCAATCGTACGCTCACGTTTTTTTTTACTTTCTTTTCTCCCTCGAAAAAACTCAAGTCATCAATAAGCCCTAAGAAGGAGTATAAAGCTACGTATGACCGACGCCTGAAGAGGAAAATGTTTTATTACATTGACAATGGGAGTACTAAACCAGCTTAAATCTCTTTCGTCAAATAAAATAAAAAGGAATCGACTACAGTTATCAAAACTCCGATGTGGCGGGTTTTTGGATAGATTGTCTTTTGTGAAAAACAAATGAAATTGATTTCCGGTCAGTTTGTGTATTGAATAGGGAAAATGGAAAAATAATTGAAATAGCCAAATAGATTCTCTTACATAAAGAAAATTACGACTAAGTACAGTACGCACAACGGATCTTTATCCGTCTGAAGTCAGGTGTAACACGATTGCGGATGTATACTGTTACGCGGAAAAATTCGGTAACCTCCAATTCGACCCAAAAATCGGTTCAGGGCAGATACTTCAGAGGGGCAAAGATCCTTTGTGACTAGTGACTAATACTATACGCGTGTAATTAATTGGTGATAGGTACCTATGAGCGTATTTGTATGAGTGCGCATTTTAAATAGAAAATCGACCTTTTTAGTCGACCGAATTAGGGCGAACGCAAACCGAAAACAAAACTTCTTGTCGAACAGTTAGTGATGTGAAACTTCATAATTTCGTGACAAACCCTGTCAGTATAACTTTTTTCGTTACAATATGCTTCGTCTTATTTGCTGTTTTCGTTACTTGCTTATTTAATGAGAATCATGCTAAGTACTTAATAATATTATTAAGTACACTACATAATTACACTATATTCTTATTTATTAAAAAAGCACAGTTCATTCTCTAGGTATGTGCGTATAAAGCAATGTTTAATAGGTAGGTACTAAACAATGCTATAATAGATAAATAAACATAATTTTATGCATGCGTCGTGTCAATTGATGTGAATTTCGTTATAACGAAAACAGCATATGACGAGGAAGCATTCGTCATATGCTGTTTTCGTTATAACAGAAAATTTATTTTCACGTCACTAAGTACGCGACAAAACAGTTTTGTCGATAGATGTGCGTTGGCCCTAAGTTAGGGAGTTTTTTAGTTAAAGCAAAGTCAAAACCCTATCTGCATTTCCTACCCATAAGGGTCGAACCCTATACGCTTATGATGAACGAAAAGATACGAAATTTCGTAATCCAAGTCTTCCAGTTGAGAAACTTGAATACTTAAATTGAGGATAAGATTTTTATCACTTTACTTTGAAACTCAAGAAGTGGAAGGCTAATTTTAACAGTCTTTCTTTTAGAACCGCATTTTAAATGACACATTCCGTATTTTATTTATACTTTACGAGCATCAGTGGACGTGTCCTGTAAGGCAATGCTCCTGTCCATTACCTACGTCAAATGGGCCATCTGTTTTTTTCACATATCTACTTACTACATAATAATTTATAAGTTTAAAAATCTAGAAAACCCGACTTCAATTCGACTACCTACCAGCTTTATCAACAAAATGATTACACGTAAAATTCACTTACCTCCAATTACCCAAAAATAGGATCTACGCAGATACTTCAGAGGGAATCCGTTGTGGCTATTATACCTAGGTACTACCTAAAAAAATAGTGAACAATATTGTAGTTCGCCGGCAAGCCCTAAAAAAACATAGGTATCTCAATAAAACCATTCTAAAACTATAACCCAACCAAAAACAAAGGCGCTTTTTTTTTACAAATAAACAACCTGAAACTGACCTATCTGCCATCCCTTTCTACTCGTCTCGCTCTAGCAAAGAAAACATTGACAAGCACAAGACTGAAGACTTAAAAAAACAAAAGCGTTTTAAAAACACAAAAGTTCCGCTCACTTCGCGTGGTACAAGTTATAAAAAACGAATCGCATTTTTCGTAGATAGTTTTTAAACTTTTTTTTGTAAAGAGAGACTTCTGCCCCCGTATTCCAATCCTTTGCTGTCAAGTTATATTTCACTGTCCAGTGTAATTTCTTCAGGTCACGTGGTACAATTTTGTACCACGCACGTGATCATTCTTTTTAGACACTTGACAGCAAAATATGCGCGAAAACAAATTAAATGACATCATAATGTCACTATTTAGTCACAGAATAACTATGAGTTAGTATGAACTGACCATGATTTAAAACTTTGCAGTTCAACTTTGCAGTTCAACTGAGATTGGAATACCCCTGCATAACGGATCTTTATCTGCCTGAAGTTAGGTGCAACAACGATTGCGCGTACCTACTGTTGTGCGGAAAAAATCGCTTATCTACCTCCAATTCGACTAAAAATGGGTTCTGCGCAGATACTTCAGAGGGTTAAAGATTCGTTGTGACTAAAATACTACATTTTACTTATAACTCCTTAGGGCTTAAGCTTAAATGCCAAATTGGACAAATCCTTCCTACTAATACCATAATTTCCTGTGGATACGGCTGACTAGGCTGAGAGGATGGTATAGGTGCTGGGCAAGCCTACTCCATCTAAACATTGTCCCAGGCACTACAGTGTCCCGTTAAGTGTAGGCATAGGTTGCCTCCTGACGCTGTATAAATCATCTTCAATAGATGTAAAGGCCTATTATTATAATACCATAAATGTCAAAGGTATTCGAATGTTTATGTTTCAATCACGCTGCAACTGCTGGTCCGATTTGGATGAAACTTGAAATATATATAGCTCGTAACCTGGATTAACACATACTATGGCACCTAGAATCACTTAGTTATATAAGACGATTCTAAATGATCCTTGTGATTTTATTGAATAAAGAAATTTTGACATTGACTTTGACTATATTTTATCCTGAAAAATTTACAGGACGAACGAGACGTGGACGAAGCCGCGGGGGAAGCTAGTTACTAATAAATGTTTATACCTATTGCAATACCTAATGATAAAAAACGGTAGCCTAAGGCCTATGCCTTGGAGCAAATCAAAAACAACAGGCATTCTTTAGCCAAGAGAAAATTGTAACTGAAATTAGTATCGTACAGAACAAGGAAATACGCCAGATCTTAATAATATTGTTATTTACATAAAAACATTTCCAGAACGCTTGCGGGTACGACCTAATGGAATATTTTGATTAAAACAACGCCAAAAAAAATATTCTCTGCTTGTTTTAACATTGAGTACGTTGAAAAACATCGGGGTATGTATTTTTTATGAAAATAAAATTGTATTAAGAACACATACCTACATGAGCTAGGTTAATACCGTTTTAATTATCTATCGACCATTTATTTTCATTTTGTACCTACCTAAATAGTAGAAAACAAAAAAATATGTTACGATCACAAATGAGTTTAAAGTTTGATACAAAGATACGCGGGTTTCCTCACGATGTTTTCCTGTTTACTGATTTTTGTCTATTGCTTGTGTATTAATTTTTAACTTTTATTAGCACTGTGATGTGATTTCTTAGTCATTTATTAATGTTAAGTTGTTGTTTGTTCCTCATCGCATGCTGTGACGCCCTATAAGTATGGGAGCACTATTATTATGACCCTCGACTAGCTCACTTGATACTAAAGTGTAAACCTGTGTTGGGAGTCCTATTTAAATAAAAATAAAAAAAATTCACCGTTTTCATAAGTAAGACCAAAAGACCAAAAATATAGAAGTTAAATATCGTACCTTTCGATAAAATAAAAAAATACATTTTCAATCTGAGATCTGAGTTGTTACAATTGTTGGAATATGTCACTCAGCCTCTTCAGCTTTCAAACTATCCTGTGAGAGATTAAGGTAGGTAAGTCCGGCTTTTAAATTTATACAGTGTCACACAGTCCGACTTATTATATTCGCGACACAGTTTTTAAAACTTTTGCGGAGTTATAACAGTTTTCTGCAATATAAAATTGATTCAATCTTGTGTTGTGTCTTTGTTTCCAAAAAATACAGTCCCAAAAAATCGGATGTTAAAATGACATTTCAAAAGACACAAAAAACTGTTTATTGAATTGACCATAAGACTTTTCTATGATATTTTAATGCAAAATAATGACATTATATGCTATATGCTACCATATAATAATATGTATCTACCTTCCGTATTTATCGTATGTGCTACTTTTTATATTATTTAAAGCCAGAAAACAGATTTTTGTAACCATAATGTCATTTATATACAACATTTTGAACTGACGGAGACGTTATATATTTATTTTATTATGATCATAACTATCATACATACGTTTTTAGTCAATATCACACTTTTTATCAAGTTATAAAAAACACATTCTTGTTTTTTCCAATACAGTTCGTATTTCGTGTTTTCCGGCTATTTCACGTAATTTAGCCAACCCTACTGGACCTAGAGGGTGCGGCTGTGCCCTAATGAGACCATTAGAGTGTCCAGCGCAGTGACCCAGTTCAGTAAAAAACGTTTTAGTTGCCACCCTAGCAGATTTAAAATACACACAGATCGAATAACAGGGGGCTGATTCTAAATTTTTAAAACTCCATTGTTTTTGACAGTTTTTAGGAGATATATCTATTGTGACTAAAAAGTCTAACGATCTAGAATCACCCCCCAAAACCGGCACTGTGTACTCAGCATCATACGTGAAACAACCTTCAACCTTCAACCTTCAACCTGAAGAAATTGCACTGGGCAGTGAAATATAACTTGACAGCACAAGATTGGAATAAGGGGGGCAGTATAATTTCTTCAGGTACAAAATTGTACCACGTGATCATTCTTTTTAGACACTTGACAGCAAAATATGCGCGAAAACAAATTAAATCACATCATAATGTCACTATTTAGTCACAGAATAACTATGAGTTAGTATGAACTGACCATGATTTAAAACTTTGCAGTTCAACTTTGCAGTTCAACTGAGATTAGAATAGCCCTGCAGATTTACTTACGACTGTGTTACAACTTCAAAACTTGAAAAGCCCATTTAAAGTTACAATACTTTTCCAGGTAATTCCGCGTTAAAAAATCCTGGATGAAAAAACCTAAATAAATTGTCAATTGTACTGTGAAATTTCCCCAACGTATTAAATTAGAAACGGGGTTTTCGTTATTTTATTGCTTTATTCATTGTTTTATATTTGGTTCGTGTTTGCATATCGTTTGGTTTGGATGTCCGCAGTTTGAAATCCCACGCCTGAGATGCTAATTTTCATTATACTTGTACAGTCGGCTACACATCAACCTATCCACTGTTTGAACTTTTGAACTATTATAATTTGAATGTTGCGAATCAGGGATCGCAATAAATAAATAAATATATATTCATGGACTTTACACACAACGCCCTCTATTCCCAAACTAAGCAAAGTTTGTGATATGGGAACTAGATGGCTGATAGAATACTTATATACATTTTTTTTTGTAAATACATACTTATAATACATAGTAACACCCAGACATAGAACAAACATCTATGTTTTTCACGCACAAATGTTTGTTCTCAGTGGGGATCGAACCCACGACCCACAGCACGGAAGGCAGAGCCATTACCGACTGAGCTGTGACCCTGTCGATAGGTGTAGGCGCGTGGCGCGCAAGCAGCGAGTCTCACACAAAAACATATCGTCCCTCTCGCACGATTCGCAACATTCCAAATTCGCAACATTGCCAAAGTTATATTATGTAACAAGTTGGTTAATAAATGAAATATCTGAAATATCTGAAATATCATTCAAATTATAATAGTTCAAAGTTCGAACCGTTGATAGATTGATGTCTAGCCGACTGTACGTACACGCAGTTGACGTGGAAGTTCTATTTCTTCTTCAATAAAAATGGTCAATACTACTTATTACAGATAGCCGTACTTCCTCTACCGTTATTACTTGTTTTTATGTTCCAATCTTAGGCTAATATCCGCTATGTTCGTTGGAGCGGATAAAATGAACAGAGGACACAGGTAAGTACCTAGTTACAGCAGTTATTACGATATACAGGGTGTTTTCTAATACACAAAAAACAGACTTCATTTGGATTATTCCCCTCTGTCACCCAAATATGTCACCCGAATCGGTCACCCTGAGCGACCGACAGATTGGAAATTTTTATCCAATCTGTCGGTCTTTTTGTAGCAGAGTGACAGATGCGACTTTTAGAAATTTCAAAAGTCTAATCTGTCGCCCTGTTAGCAACAGGGGTTAGAATGTCCTTTATCTCACTTGATGGTAGGTGACGATGAGGTCGACGATGGAGCAGGACAGTCTAGAAGACACCTATTCACTCTTGCCTTGAAAAGACCCAGATTATATTTATTTATTTATTTGGCACCCTGCATCTTGTATTATCATCTCTACGTTAAGTAGGTACCTACACAAACACAGACTTATTTTCGGTCTTTGACCTCTAAAACAATATTATCTATATTGGCTTCGTAAGTACCTACTCGTATTTTCGAAATTGCAGAAATACCACCTTCTAGTCTGTTAAGAAGGCTGTGTTATGTGCGTCGTGTGAAAACGCCCTTAGAAAATACCATTTAGGTTACAATTAAACAATTTTTAATTACTTAACTACTATAGGGTAATGCGTCAAGCATGAACCAATTTCGAAGACACGGGTTCCTTGGTGCTCATTGTAACACCTCTCTGGTGGAAAAGCAGCCTAAGAGATGTATAAACATAGCCAATTTCAATTGATAAAGAATTGGATGAATAGATAGATAGATATTTAAAAACTTTATTGCACACATAAGAAAGAAATTCAGACGAAGGGGTAAAAGTGGCGAAGTTCTATTCAAACTTCGTCTAGTGTTGGTTGTCACCATTGACACGTAAGAAGACGAAGAAGAAAGAAATTACATGTAAGAGAAAAACGTAAAAATTAGAGAGTACAATGGGCGGCCTTATCGCTAAAAGAGATCTTTTCCAGACAACCTTTAGATGGACAGGAATGACGAATAGAACGGCGGTGTGCAAAAGGAGACCTCTGAGCGGCCATAGGACGCTGGGCCCGAGTGGAAAGAATCAAAAGTACTGTATTGCATTCGGAAAATGTATACGCTTTAGCCGTGGATAAGTTTAATTCGTATTTGAGTATTTTCAAAAAATAATGAGTAAGTAAAAAGCAGCTTGTCCTTATCGCTTTGCTTTGTTGGAGCCACCAATGAGGTTGAAAACCTGCCCGGTCTGAACTCCATAGTCATAATAGGTATGCAATGCAGTACGCTGTCAATTGGTGATTCCTACGAAGGTTTTATTGTCGCCGTGTTGGATCCTATCATATTTTGGTAGATTTTGGTAGAAAATACTCAAGAACATGCAGGAAGTGTTAGCTTGATATACTTTTTTTAACGAAATATTTATACGAAGTTGTAGAAAAAATATGAAATATGCAAACAAGTTTAAAAATTATGCTAATGATTTTGGTTATAATGAACATCTTGTTCGTCAGGGCCCAAATCCGCCGAATCCTTTACAACTGAAATCTTTCTGAATACATAAACAAAACGGCGTTTATTTAGCAGTTTTGTGGAATCCTAAAAAGAGCTACTAAATAAACTTCCGTGGTCCCGGGTAATAAGTAATGGTCACGTGATTTTGTTTAATTTTATAATAAGGCTAGGGGGGAGGCAAAGGGGGAAAGGGAGCATAAGGGGGGGGAATTTATTGTAGGTAGTGTAGGTACAAACTACGAAGCTTAATTTTTATAGCATTAAACTGTTATTTTATCATTATACGTAAGTACTTACCTCTCTACAGTTACTTACTTAGGGCCAACGCACATCTATCGACAAAACTGTTTTGTCGCGTACTTAGTGACGTGAAAATAAATTTTCTGTTATAACGAAAACAGCATATAACGAGTGTGACAGGGTATTGTAGAATTTATTGACAAAATACTCTTTAGTAACGTTCAGTTTTTGTATCTATGTGGATTCTTGTTGTGTATGTCATTACAAAAGAGAATGTAATGTTAGTGGCTAAAAGCCATGATGTCAATCATAGAGAATGACATGAAAGAAAAGAACAATAAGCATATTTCCGGATGAGATACTTGTGATAATATTTATAAATAGGCAATATTTATCGTTACAATTCAAATAGAAAATAGTGACTTGGTTAATAATGTTTTCTTATGTAACAAGAAGGTGTTATAATTACATTTAATCGTGTGGTTTTAATATTAAGTTTCAAAATGACTAGTGCCTTTGTTTATGTTTAGTATTGTTGAAGAATTGTTTATTTTATATTTTACTTTAGAAATGTGATTTGTTAACTATAAAAATTGTATAATTCATTACGTAGGTTCTAGATGAAGACATTTTGTTATAATTACTGTGGTACAATGATAATTTTATGCTTAGTGGGGATTGGTCCAAACACAGATGGGTAAAATATGGTTAAAATAAGAAGAGTTGGTGAGTCAGGATAGATTCATGGATTATCTATTTGGTTTTAAAAGCGTTTTACAGTATTTTATGTTAATTTCGTTGTTGGGATAAAGAGATATTTTAAAATAAATATTTGCTTATCTGTGATTGGCCGATATGATAGAATCGACAGATTGGGGAGACGGGTAAATGTCAGTTAGAAAAGGTCAAGCGACAGATCGAGACACGAGCTAAGTACCAATTTAATTATTGTTTGTTTTACTGTAATCCTGCTATATTTCATTGTAAATTGTGTACTCGTTACAGAGCCTTAGCCATATGTATCAAGCTAAGTAATAATTAATCTATAACCCTGTGTTTATTCTGTGAGTTACACTTTGGTACCAAGTGGTACTAAATTTGGTACCATTCTTTTATTAATGTTTTCCTTGTGCGAATGTAATACAAAAAGGTTAAAGCATTTGGTGTTTCATTTATATTTAATCTTTCTATTAGTTTTTGCATTTTAGCTGTGAGAGCTTAGGTAGTTAAAACAGTAACTCAATATAAAAGCTCTCCTAGTTAAGGACTTGAACAGAGGTACTTCCATAAGATTGCCTTTTATTCCGAAACAATTAGGATCTCAGACTAAATTTATCAAGTGCTTCCTCGTCGTCTTCCACTAAGTACGCGACAAAACAGTTTTGTCGATAGATGTGCGTTGGCCCTTAATATGAAAATGGTTTTTGAAGTTTATAATTACTACAAAAACGTAACATAAATGATAGTTAAAAGGTCTATTTTATCTTACCAATGAGAAATGCAGTTGAAAAGTAATAACTTCATTACATAAACTGGGCAAGGCGCAAGTTTTATTTGCGCATGGTAGTGTTCCGAGTGAAAGATTCACTTTATAACCAGCTCTTCCCCCGTATTCCAATCTTTTGCTGTCAAGTTATATTTCACTGCCCAGTGTAATTTCTTCAGGTCACGTGGTACAATTTTGTACCACGTGATCATTCTTTTTAGACACTTGACAGCAAAATATGCGCGAAAACACATCAAATGACGTCATAATGTCACTATTTAGTCACAGAATAACTATGAGTTAGTATGAACTGACCGTGATTTAAAACTTTGCAGTTCAACTTTGCAGTTCAACTTTGATTGGCATACCAATGCAGCCCCCGTAATCCAATCTTTTGCTGTCAAGTTATATTTCACTGCCCAGTGTAATTTCTTCATTCTTATTAGACACTTGACAGCAAAATATGCGCGAAAACACATCAAATGACGTCATAATGTCACTATTTAGTCACAGAATAACTATGAGTTAGTATAAACTGACCATGATTTAAAACTTTGCCGTTCAACTTTGATTGGCATACCAATGCAGTACTTGAGCAATTAATGACAATACGGGCCTTAAAGATGGTGTTTTCCTTCACAAACTAAAACAGTATATACTCTTGTACTCGCTAAAGTGTAGGTATGCATTATGTATTATCACGCGCAACACAGGGTGCCCTAGTTGCATACATTAACAGTTAATGAGACCAACGTTATACAGGGTGGTTCAGACTTGTCAGAGCTTTTGAGTGGAACCACTAGTACAGTCAGCGTTACAAATAACTGATGATCCAGATGGTCCAGAGGCGTGGCTTCTATTCAAAGAGTTATCCAAAAGGTTGGTGGACGTGACAAATGACCAAAGGGCTGGCGCTTACCTTGGACAGAGAATTAGTATTGCCATACAAAGAAGTAACGTTGCCAGCCTTTTGGGCACCCTGCCTGCACGAGGTGATTTGAACTCTGTTTTCTATCTCTAGCATTTAGAATTCAGAGTTCATTTTAATATTTTTTTTTATCATTGTTATAATATTACTACGAGTATGTTAATAAATAAATAAACTTAATGATGATAAGGCACAATGAAAATGATAAGAAAAGATCATTTATTGATAACCAAGGTTGTCTGGAAGAGATTGCTTTAAGTGATAAGGCCGCCCATTGAATCCCACTGCCGTTTTTTTGTGTTTCTTCCTTTTTGAAAAATTTTATATGGTGCACAATAAAGTATTTATCTATCTATCTAAAGTGAAACACAACAGTAATTATAATATGATAATATTATTTTATTGATCAATATTTCATCCACAAAGAAAATTACTATGTACTAATACAGGGGGGCGATTCCAATCTCAGTTGAACTGCAAAGTTTTAAATCATGGTCAGTTCACACTAACTCATAGTTATTCTGTGACTAAATAGTGACATTATGATGTCATTTGATGTGTTTTCGCGCATATTTTGCTGTCAAGTGTCTAAAAAGAATGATCACGTGGTACCAAATTATACCACGTGACCTGAGGAAATTACACTGGGCAGTGAAATATAACTTGACAGCAAAAGATTGGAGTACGGGAGCAGTATTTCCAATATTTACAAAATACACTTAAAACAGTTCAAATATCTACAAACTGTTGCAAACGATTTATAGATAGCTAAAATTATTTTTATTATTTAAAAAGAAATTTGGAAACACACTATTGTTGTCTGTCAATCTATGAACAAAACCTCTGTGTCACTGTATTTTTGTTAAATATATTATCCAAGTCATGACTGTTTGCAGAATTACCCATTAGATAATTAAAATACGATTTGAAAGGGCAAAAGGACAAATGAGTACCTACATTAGTCCTACCTACCTAATGATCGAAGTACAAGGGTGAAATAAAACCTTAAATACTTTAAGGGCCTAACCATCAAAATGATCAATAATTATTCTTCTTCTTTTATTAATGTCTGTTATGGCTTCTGTCTTTACCCGTCATTTAACATTTTGTCCAGTGTCTCTCAAATCTTTAACCTATCCTACTAATATTATAAATGTCAAAGTTGTATTTCAATCATGCTGCAAACTGCTGGGGGGGGCGATTCCAATCTCAAAGTTGAACTGCAAAGTTTTAAATCATGGTCAGTTCATACTAACTCATAGTTATTCTGTAACTAAATAGTGACATTATGATGTCATTTAATTTGTTTTCGCGCATACTTTGCTGTCAAGTGTCTAAAAAGACCTGAAGAAATTACACTGGGCAGTGAAATATAACTTGACAGCAAAAGATTGGAATACGGGGGCTGGTAAATAGTTCGTAACTTGGATTGACACATAGACTACTTTCTATCCCGAAAAATTATTAGGGCGAATGAGGAATTTGTACAAAATATAGCTTACATAAACTTAATTAATTATAAACATAATACGTAAAACCATGTACATACTAGACATTATTCGTCAGGTTGGCTGTCATAAGTTTCATACAATTTTACCAAGTAGTCTTTCGTTCATGTACTTACTTACGTAAAAAGCTAAAATCTGATTTTGTTTTTGTGCTCACACAGTAAGAAAATGAATTTCATATATAATGAAAATTGTGTAAAAATGAGTCGTAAATTCGAGGATTTTCTACCATTGGAAACCCCGTTTTCCGGAAATTTTCTTCATAATTGCTGCTATATGAACCAAATGTGTAACCTTCGGAATAATTTGTTAGTAGCAACAATTGCTGTCAGAAGTGGCTGAGCAACTGGACTTGATCAAATATATCTACGCGTAGGTACAAAACTAACATCACAGTTTGGGAATAAATGTTACATACATAATTTAATTTGGTCAATTGTAAACTTACTGATTTGTTTTATAAAGTACCTGACTTGATTACTAAATCAGCTAAACAGCCCCCGTATTCCAATCTTTTGCTGTCAAATTGTTTGTGGTACAATTTTGTACCACGTGACCTGAAGAAATTACACTGGGCAGTGAAATATAACTTGACAGCAAAAGATTGGAATACGGGGGCTGATAGAATACTTATATACTTTTTTTTGTAAATACATACTTATAATACATAGTAACACTATTATAGTTATAATATAATACATATATGACTGTACATTTTTTTTTTAATTTTTATATTTTCCAGCTTGTAGAATGAGACTTTGTTTTTTGTTTGTTTGTTTGAGAAATAGAAATTAAAAAGAAATTATTTATTTTACGCAACATACAATAAGGTACATACCTATTTACTTAATAATAAAACAATAAGGGCGTCTTGCACCAGAATCACTAAACGTATTTAACAGCTAAATCGATTTAAATCTGACGTATTTGTATGACTTGACAACTCGCTAAATACTATTTAAGAGTTAAATGCGTTTAGCGATTCTGGTGCAAGCCGCCCTTAAACGCGTAAAAAAGGAACCAACTCAGCAAATGCTGAAGGTGCACGGTGGCTCCTTTAGCGTTGGTTTTCAGGGTGGAGAAGAGTGGTTGCTAAGTTACTTTTGCACAAACGGCTGGTATTTAAGCAAATCCGTGATGGTAGAAAGCCGTCCTAGGCATACAGAACGAAATTTAATTTGGACCTAAAAGCTGGTAGTGTAGCAATAGGGCTGTCGCGCGTGGTGGAACTGATTTTATTTGAATTTTAACCCTGGACGCAAAAACGACGGGGTGTTATAAGTTTGACGTGTCTGTGTATGTGTGTGTCTGTCTGAGGCAACGTAGCTCGCGAACGGATGAACCGATTTTAACTTTGTTTTTTTTGTTTGAAAGGTGAATAAGTCGGGAATGTTTTTATCTATGTTTGATGAAAATCGGTCCAAGATTCGGGGGGTTTTTAAATTTTTAATTTAATTACTTGTTTAATAAATTAATCTATTTTTAACCCCCGACGCAAAAACAACGTGGTGTCATAACTTTGACGTGTCTGTGTAGATAATAGTGTAACCACAGCCTATAACAATGCATTGCCTCATTGAGGACGTGCCCTGTTATGAATTGCACTGCGCTTATCACTCTGAGACATAAGGATGTTAAGTCTCTGTAATGTGAAATATTCTTTTTTTTTTATTTATATTTTTTAAATCGCATAGTGGCAACCCTAACCCCGGTAACAGAATCCATAATGCAATCAATGTCTGCAATCCGAGGAAATTGAACGAGCGATACATAGAGCTGCCGTCTCTTTCTAACACACGAGAATAACCTATGCTATCTCTCTCATGCACTAGTGCTATTGATGTGGAAGGATTTTATGAAAAATTAAATTATGTTTGAGTTTTCATGTAATAGCAAGATGCATTGTTTTGCCGTCTCTTTCTAACGCGTGGTAATATTTTTGCTATCTCATTTTTGCAGCAAAGATGTGAAATTGTTTAGGGCTGATGAACCGTTTTTTGAAAATAAAAAATGAATTAGTGAGTGTTTTTAAATAGATAATTAACGCTGTTCGTAGACTCGTAGCAAAATGCTACGCCGTAGCACTACGGCGTAACTAAAGTGCATACGGTAATTAAATTTATTTTCATCAAAAGTAAATATATTTACTTTTAAAAGATCAAAAAATATGTCCACTATGCCTATAGGAGTTACAATAATAAATAATAATATAATAAAAAATCCGGGATATTTTTGATTTGATGTACAATATGTACATCCCTATTAAGGTTTTTAATTTAATTGAGAAGGGGTTGAATCTAGTTCAAGGTGTATTTTCATCTTATTTATACGATTTGTATTGACAGGCATCACGGCTCAGTCGGTATAGCTCTGCCGTTCGTGCTGTGGGTCGTGGGTTCGATCCCCACTGAGGACAAACATTTGTGTTTACCAAACATAGATGTTAATATCTGTGTATATTCTTTGTGATTTCTTAGTGAAGTTAATATAGACACAACTACTATTATAAATCTGAAAGTTTAGATGTTTAGATGTTTGTGTTTCAATCACGCTGCATCTACTACTGGTCCGATTCGAATGAAACTTGGAATATATATAGTTAACCTGGACTCATACATAGATAAGATAAGATAATTCTTTATTTGTCCTCAGCAAGTATACAGATGATATAGGGTAGTTTTTATTCAATTTTTTATCCCTGAAACTCAACAGGATCAGGACGCGTACGAAGTCGCGGATCGAAGCTAGTATACAATAATAGAGTTTTCTTTTAGTATAATTAATGTTTATTTAAACATTTGTGCGTGGAAAACATAGATGTTTGCTCTATGTCTGGGTGTTACTATGTATAATAAGTATTTACAAAAAAAAAAGTATTTAAGTATTCTATCAGCCATCTAGTTCCCATATCACAAGCTTTGCTTAGTTTGGGACTAGAGGGCGTTGTGTGTAAAGTCCATGAATATTTATTTATTTATTTTATTTATTTGTTTGTTACAGAACATTACCACATTTTCGTCGGTGACCTCAGTCCTGAGATCGAAACGCAAAGCCTACGAGATGCATTCGCGGCGTTTGGAGAGATATCGTAAGTTTTTAATAATACACTTATACAGCGTGTAGCTACAATGACGACATTAAATGAACACACGGGTAGAGCTACTTATAAGTATTCATAAAAAAAATAAAAAAATAATTATAGTCCAAAATAGAAATTTCGAATTTTTCAAACAAACTTAATAATAAAATACGCAACAAAAATTAATCACCCTATGAGTGTCTTTACCTACGTGTTACCGCGCCCGCGCCCGCGCCTGCCTGCCCGGGCGGCTCGGTGGCGGCGGCGGGGCGCGGGGCGGAGCGCGGGGCGGGGAAATCAAGCGACATCAAGGAATTCAAAGAAATCAAATAATTTCACTTCACCTTGTTCACTTTACTATTAATTTTATTGTGACCTATGCACCTAGCGCCTTACACTTATTAAATCTTCAAGTTCTCAATGTAGCCGCCGCGCCGCCGCCACCACGTCGGACACAAAGATGTAACCGGCGGCGCTGAATATTTGCCCTCGCTTTTGATAATACATTTTATTTTATTTTAGCATGAACGTCGTCTTTCACAAAGCCCCATAAAAAAATCGAGGGGCTTGAGGTCAGGTGACATTAGGCCACCTAAGAGCTCCGTGTCGTGTCGTCCTATCCAGTATCCACTGAGCACCAAACATTTAATTTACCCGCTCCCTAGTCGCAAAGGTAGACAGATAAACAAATAATAAATCAAAGCGTCTTTATCGCTGTACCTACGTAGACCTGATTGGGTACTTAGAATAGAAAAGCTAAACTAACAAAACCAAGCGTCTTTTTCGCGAAACATTGAGAATAGGTAGATAATTAGCAAAATTATTAAAATAAAGTGTGTCAAGGACACCGGCCCGCGTATCACTGGCTAGGCGGCAGGACGAGTCGGTCGAGCGAGCGGCGCGGGCGGCGCTCTTCAATAGTTAGCTATCCCTTTCATGCACAACGTCGCAATTTCGGGTGTCCTATTCTAACAATACTTTCTTGCTCTTCATAAGCGGTTACACGCGGTTATGACCCGTGAAGCCGACAGATGACCTCTGCTCTTACGTACAGGTTGCTCCGAGGCGTTATTTAAGAAAATTGATTTATTTCGATAAATCTTATGTTTAATGAAATAAAAAATATGTCTATATGCTGAAAACGCGAAACCGGATACGCTGGTTAATTTAATGTCGCCATTGTAGCTACACGCTGTATACTAATAAATTAGGTGCTGGGCAAGCCTACTCCATCTAAACATTGTCCCAGGCACTACAGTGTCCCGTTAAGTGTAGGCATAGGTTGCCTCCTGACGCTGTATAAATCATCTTCAATAGATGTAAAGGCCTATTATTATATATACTAATACAGTATTTACAATATTTATAATATGTACAAAATACACAGGAAGCAGTTGAGCTATCTACACACCGTTGCAAACGATTTATAGATAGCTCAACTGATCCAAATCAGTACCAATCGGAAGCGTGCCCAAGACTGGCTGCATTGCCGCGCTGAATATCAATGCTACTACTATTAATAATACTATAATACTAATATTTTTCACTGAATTTTAACAAAATCCACCCATAATTACTTGCACTGTCTCTACACATCATTTATCATGATAATACCTACTATGTATTTTAATGATAGATTCTAAACTTTTTGTCATAGTTAAAATAAAAAGGCTAAGGGTGGCTTGCACCAGAATCGCTAAACGCGTTTAACTCTTAAATAGTATTTAGCGAGTTGTCAAGTCATACAAATACGTCAGATTTAAATCGATTTAGCTGTTAAATACGTTTAGTGATTCTGGTGCAAGACGCCCTAAATCTTGAAACATTTTTCGTCATAATTTACTCTCTCTGGAAGAAATCGCTTTAAGCGATAAGGCTGCCCATTGTTGTCTCTCTGTTTATCCTTTATATGTATTTCTTTTTTAACCCTCGACGCAAAAACGACGGGGTGTTATAAGTTTGACGTGTCCGTGTGTGTGTGTGTCTGAGGCAACGTAGCTACCGAACGGATGAACCGATTTTGATTTTTTTTTTTGTTTGAAAGGTGAATTAGTCGGGAGTGTTCTTAGCTATGTTTGATGAAAATCGATCCAAGATACGGGGGTTTTTTAAATTTTTTATTTAATTACTTGTTGATTTGTCTAATTTGGTAGTGTTTTCATTCATTCATTTAATGATGATGTTGATTGGTTTCCGCGGACGAGCTCTTTTACAAAAAGCCCATACGTTTCCAAACTTTTCTGAATAACAGAGTACAACCCCCGTATGCCAATCTTTTGCTGTCAAGTTATATTTCTCTGCCCAGTACAATTTTGTACCACGTGACCTGAAAAAATTACATTCTTTTTAGACACTTGACAGCAAAATATGCGCGAAAACACATCAAATGACGTCATAATGTCACTATTTAGTCACAGAATAACTATGAGTTAGTATGAACTGACCATGATTTAAAACTTTTCAGTTCAACTTTGCAGTTCAATTTTGATTGGCATACCAATACAAGTCCTTCTACGGAATGAGTAATTCAATTTTCTCTGCATCTAGAATATTACTATTTGCGCACGTATCTATAACTTACGCGAATGCCAATAATAGAGTAATACAATTTCTCTGAAACAAAGCGTGCCAGTCTTGCCAGCGTGGAAAAAGATTGCTAGCACATAAAGTATGGGGATTTTTGTACCTTGGCGCCATGCCAATCGGAGCGGGCGGAGTGACAGCGGTTTTACTTAAAAAAAAAGAAATATGTTAGCCAAGTTGCTTCTTATGTCAGAGGGGCGAGTACGAGTTTACAGTGTGCAATACGTCTGACGTCCAGCACACCGGTGTGCGCTGATTGGTATGGAAACACTGAGCGGATTTTTTGAGAAGCTTGGTCTCGTCAAGCTTCCGCTCAGTGTTTCCATACCAATCAGCACACACCGGTGTGCTGGACGTCAGACGTATTGCACACTGTAAATTCGTACTCCCCCTTTAGAAAATATGACTAAGTGCCTATTTCACCATTTCATGATTACGCTATTTGGCGCTACGTTTAGACTAATCAAAAATAAAGATAAATATATTACTTATTATTTTACGAATACCCGTTAATTGCATCCGTCCAACTGTAGGCAACTTGCAAAAACTAATTATTCAGCGAAATTGGTTTTATTGCCATCTCTTTGGCGTGCAATATCAATAATTGCTGTTCGAAACGAAAGCTTTCAATCTATTTGCAATGCAAGATTAAACTGATAATTTTTATATCACGCCATCGCACTTTCATATAAAAATGAGTATTTTTAACTCAAGTAATAATTAAGTGGTCAAGAGGTGAACTACCGTAGTTAGATACGTTACTTAAACAAGTATTACTCGAAGTAAGCGATCTAACTTTTGTGCTAAGTGCATTGTAAGGAAGTTCATTGTGTTTACATTTTTGGTCCGCAATATGTGTCTCTGTAAGTGTCCTCTAAATGCGAATGTTTGTATAATTTGAAGTGTGCACATGCATTTATGAAGCAAGCAACGAGACTAATTCAAAATATTTTTTTCATTAATCAATAATAATAGAGGCAAAAAGAAAAATGCCAATAAACACATTCATAGATTAGTTTGTATTAAAACTTTAGGTCAATGTAAAATTACTAATTAGCCTGCCTTGCGGCTAAATCGTAATATAGTAAGGATTTGGTACACACGGCCACAGGTCAGGTTATACACCCAATACAACCATAACTACGCTACATACAATGCAGAGAATCGTTGGAAAGGGAGCGCAATAGGCGTAGATGCGCGCCGCGCTCGCAGCCCGACCCACACAAACACACTGTCGTCCCTCTCACACGATTCGCAACGTTCAACTTCTAATAATTCAAGTCCAAACAGTATAGGTGGACGCGTCACAGAAAAACAATTGCCCGCTCCTCTTATGACCCTGCTGTCACTCCGCCCAAACCTATATAATATGTGGGCTACTTAAAAACTGCAGCGTTAGCCAAAAGTCGGTATGCATTAAAATAATTGAAGTGACGTGATTTTAATCGATAGTTTTGAGGCCTCAAAGCCAGCAACGTAATTACCACACAGCGCACGTCCATAGTGGATGTACTGTGATAAGTAAAATAAATGCTACATATAACGGTAGATTTCCGCTGTTCGCTTGTTCCAGTCGCTTTTTTCTAGAAATAAAACAAAATTAAATCTTTAGCAAAAGTAACGAGAATCTTTCAAACTAGGTAAATACGAATGAGAGGGACAATTCTCTCGACAAAATGTAGTAAAAATATCACTAGAATTTTGTTGGAATGTCATCATTATTATCCACAGCCTGACTGCACCCACTTCTAGGTATAGGCCTCTCTTTGTTTAAACCATCCCTTACAACCTCGTGCAAGTCTCATCCAATTTTTGCCAATATGCCAGTAATATCGTCTTCCTATCTTGCATCCCAACAAAATGATATTTTTACTTGACTTTATTATGACCTACTTCAACAAACGCTTTGAGTTGAACATTAAATTTTGTTAGTAGATAGCTCAACTATTTCATGTGTATTTTGTAAATATTGTACCAAAATACTGTGTTAGTCTTAATTTTTTTATGTACAATTAAATTCATTTTGTAAAAAAATAAAAAGAAAAAAATAAAATCAAATAATGAAAAGAGAATTGTGCCTCAGTTCTACGCGACCAAGCTAAGAACGGGCAAACTTTTTCCATAGAGACCTTTTGTTTTACTACCTTTGTGTTCACAGGTCGTTATAATTTGTTTTTTTTATTTCAGTGACTGCAGAGTAGTCCGGGACCCACAAACGCTGAAGTCAAAAGGATATGGATTCGTTTCATTTTTGAAGAAATCCGTAAGTTCAACCTAGATTATATACAATAGACAATAACATGTAGGTATACAAGTCACAATTTTTCACCATAAGCGCTCGTGGCTAGGCTTGCTTAGTCATCTTCACCGATTATCTAAGTTAAGCTACATTCTGCGCGGTCACTATTTGGATGGGTGACCGCTAGTGGCATTTACATCTGAGCACTTCCATGCTTCGCAGGGCACGTCCCTACAGTCGTTTAACCGCGACGGAGGCCTTAAAGTGGCCTAAAAACTCCATCACTAGAGTTGGCCACTTATACGAATGAATGAATGCTTTGATTGATGTTTCTATAAGAAAAGATACTCAATAACTTACATTTTGTTGCTTTGATATTCAAAGATATTCATAACAATATTTTTTTAACACCCGACGCAAAAACGACGGGGTGTTATAAGTTTGACGTGTCTGTGTATCTGTGTGTGTCTGTGTGTGTGTGTGTGTGTTTGTTTGAGGCAACGTAGCTCCTGAACGGATGAACCGATTTTGATTTTGTTTTTTTGTTTGAAAGCTTAGAATATAGAAAACACAAGAAGCCGCATTTAACATAATTTGTATGAAGGTTTTTGTCACCAAAATGCTATAAAAATGTTCCCGTGCGCATCATGTTCGCGCAGCCCAATGTTGCACCTACAAAACTATTTCCCAATTTTTTGGGGTAATTTTTTTTTTGTATAATGCTGCTTACCTAAGTAGGAGGTAACGAAATAGAGATTTATAAATTTTATTAGAAATAAGTACAAACTTTAATAGAGATTTATAAATTTTATAAGAATTTGTAAAATTAATAAGTATACAAAAGACTGCAAAATTAATAAGACTTACCTTACTTGGAAAAGCTTCATTCGTTAATCGTCTTAATGATAATTTCGTAAAATAAAAATATTTTTCCTCAAAATGCGCCGAACAAATAATACTCCTATCTGACGGTATCCAATACTCAGGACGTGTTTTTTTGAACGAGTTTTGTCCATTGTTCTCGTCTGAGTATGTCAGCAGCAAAGCTAAAATTTCACAAATATTTTTTCAAAATAACAAATGTAGCGCTCTATGATTAAAAATATCTATTGAAATACCTATGTCTAGTCACATAGTAACACTACACTGATGTGTAGTCACATAGAGATTAATATAAATTTTGTTGGGAAAAAAAGTGTTGGTGTTGTTTGCAACATTATTGAATTGATGGTCATTTTTCTTTAAATTGATGATTCCTTATCAAATAGAGACTCAAATGTGATACTTACCGATGATATGTTATCCCATCTACTTTGTTTTTAGACCCAGGCCAATTTTTGCAAGTGGGAACCACACACGTCGGCATAATTGTATAAAAATATGTTTGGCATTGGAGGTGTCAATGGCCAGAGACTAAATGACACAAAGTACTCCATTATGGTCCACTTTTATCCATGACAAGAAAATGGCTATACACTACATCTGTACTTTCTATAATCTGTGTTTGAAAGGTGAATTAGTCGGGAGTGTTCTTATGTTTCATGAAAATCAGTCCAAGATTCGGGGGTTTTTTAAATTTTAAATTTAATTACTTGTATATAAGATAGAATGTCTTTTGGCCATAATCTCACCTGATGGTAAGTGACGATGAAGCCGACGATGGAGCAGGACAGTCTAGAAGACATCGACAAGTATTAACCGTCTGAAGTTTCTAGGGAATGGTCTATATACCCTGTATTTAATTTATTCGTACGATCCGCACTTAGGTGCAGTAATAACACAGTACTAATTAACCATTTAATAATAGCAGCTAGAATAATATAATTACAAGCGCGGAGCGTGCGAGCTGCCAGCCGCGACGGGTCGATACTTTCAATTCTATGTTCATCGTATTTTGCTTTGCACATGTATTTTTTTATAACCTGGTATATGAGAATTTATTAAAGGTGAATTACGTGTAAAAGTGACTCTAATGGCGGCTTGCACCAGAATCGCTAAACGTGTTTAACTAATAAATAGTATTTAGCGAGTTGTCAAGTCATATAAATACGTCAGATTTAAATCTATTTAGCGGTTAAACACGTTTAGTGATTCTGGTGCAAGCCGCCCTCAAAGTCACTTCTAACTTCTAACCGACAATAAAGAATGCGTGAAGGATTAGCTGCATTGGTATGCCAATCAAAGTTGAACTGCAAAGTTAAACTGCAAAGTTTTAAATAATGGTCAGTTCATACTAACTCATAGTTATTCTGTGACTAAATAGTGACAGTATGACGTCATTTGATGTGTTTTCGCGCATATGTTGCTGTCAAGTGTCTAAAAAGAATGATCTGATGAAAAGAGTGACCTGAAGAAATTACACTGGGCAGTGAAATATAACTTGACCTATATCTATATCTTGAATCTTGTACCGATTTTCATCAAACATAGCTAAGAACACTCCCGACTAATCCACCTTTCAAACAACAACAAACAAAATCAAAATCGGTTCATCCGTTCGGGAGCCACGTTGCCTCAGACAGACAGACACACACAAACTTATAACACTCCATCGTTTTTGCGTCGGGGTTACAAAGACTTTGTGTTAAGCGCTGAATTTCTTCTTGTTCCAGGAGGCAGAGTCAGCTATTACATCTATGAACGGCCAGTGGCTGGGTTCTCGTTCTATCCGCACCAACTGGGCTACTAGAAAACCGCCTGCGCCGAAGAACGAATGTAAGTATTTGGACTTTGTTGTGCGTTTTTGTGCCACGTTTGGTCATCAATTTTGGCTGTAGATGGTCCTGTGGCTCAATGTTCAACACGTAGTCAGTGTCACGTCCATAATATTTGGACTGTCTACTTTTTACAACCTGAGGGGCGAGTACGAGTTTACAGTGTGCAATACGTCTGACGCCCAGCACACCGGTGTGCGCTGATTGGTATGGAAACACGGAGCGGATTTTTTGAGAAGCTTGGTGCTTGTTAAGGTTCCGCTCAGTGTTTCCATACCAATCAGCGCACACCGGTGTGCTGGGCGTCAGACGTAGACACTGTAAACTCGTACTCGCCCTTCTGACCATTCCAAATGGCGCTATTTTATAAGTTTACTAAAAGAATTACCCATCTAATTCTCCTCCATCTTTTTCTATCAACTGCCATCTCAACAGTTACTCACAAACCGATTAACATTTATTTTTATGGTCAATAACATTTTTTCATATTTTATTAAGACAATTGCTCTACTAATTCTCCTTATTAAACTGTCTTATTCTTAACCCCTAAAAAAACCAAAACCACTGGTTGTATAATTTTATCCATTGGTACCTACTAGTTGTATTCGAACTCACTACAATAAGAAATGCTTCCACTAAGCTAGTACGTCCAGGAAGCGCCCGCGTAAATGCGGTCTAGCGCGGAAGGTTTAACAAAACCGGAAATTACTATTCAGGGTAATGTATAGAGCTGTTAGCACCACCCATGGCTGGTACACGTTTGAACTTACCAACTATAATTCTAATTCAGGGGAATAAAAAAATCTGCAGTGCACAAACATTTGTGCGTGGAAAACATAGATGTTTGTTCTATGTCTGGGTGTTACTATGTATAATAAGTATGTATTTACAAAAAAAATTTATATAAGTATTCTATCAGCCATCTAGTTCCCATATCACAAGCTTTGCTTATTTTGGGACTAGAGGGCGTCGTGTGTAAAGTCCATGAATATTTATTTTATTTATTTATTTAGTGACTTCCCGCGTTGGTGTGTATTGTGCATTGTCCTCCTGCTAACCTCATCCCAGCTAACCCAACTCTTTAAAGTAGGTATCTAACGGACTTTGGGTTGATGGCAGCAATGTTCAGCATCCCTGAAAGCGTGGATGCAGAGGAGCAAGACCCGATCAGCTTTTGCAGTCCTGTTTTGGACCTGACTTCGTTTGTGGCAGTGCAATGCATACATGCTCTATCGTTTTTTTTCCAGAAGACAGCCGACAGAGGTCTTGTTAGTATATTGTCTATAGATATATTACGAATTATACTCTATGGTAGAGCGTGTGTATAAAATAAATAGCTTTGGAAATAATAGATAACTCCTCATTCAATAGAACCAGGTTAGACATAATATATTTTCACAAAAGAAAAAAAAATATTAAATAAAAAAAACCCAAAGTAACCTGTAATTTTTGATGAGTGTGGATTTTAAAGCGAGCGCTAATTATTGGGTTGAAAATTAGATGCACTAACAGTTACTTCAGCGAAGTCCATAACTGGTTTTTCAAAATTATCTTTAGTTTACAAGATATCATCAAAAAACTGCCAACTCGCGCATTTTTAATTTACATAATTACACGCGCCCTTAAATCATCTAAATTTATAGATGTTGCTTCACTGTAAGATAAAAATTCATACCATTTCCCTCGGGGTACTATCATCTCTATAGCTACCCCTGACGACCTACCCCCAAATCATCCCTGACGTCGGTGCGTCGTTGTTGGTACAATTAGAGTAGGTATTTAATATCAAATGATCTTTTGTAAATGTATTTGGCTAGCTGCCTAATGCCTAAGCCTAATTGGGAGACCTAAATAACTTATAACTATTGTATTTTCGTACACACAATGCCTATAAGTAGGTAGAGCCAACGTTTGAAAAATTTTCTATGCATATACTACTTATTTCTACTTAGCTACTTTTTATTTTATTTTTCCAATAATAATAAGTACTATTTTGAAATTCTGAAATACTTACCACCTCCTTCTGACGTTGACTGTAACTATTGCATTTAGTAAATGATAAAAAAAACAGAACACGAATAAGTATTAGCATTAAGGTAATACTGAAGAAAATCTTATATTTTCTAATATTAAAAACCTTTAATACAACACAATACTCAAAAAATACGATTAAAATCTTTTAATTTTTTAAATAAAATTCAGTCAACAGGCACCGTGTCTCTTGCACTGGCATACAACAATCTAACTGCATCACAGTACCCAACACCTCTTCTCGATCCAGTCACAACCACGTAAGGATCCCCAGCTTTTAGCAGTCGTTTAGCTTTACAATAGTCCAGCGCTGCGTGGACTCTAGAATCAACCTCAGCTGACCACGTACCTTTCCCCACTTCAAAGTAATGCATTGCGCGAACACCTCGCCAAAACCGAAGCTGTCTAGCCGTGTGACATGCTCTGGTGACCGCTACGATGGGACAATAAGGCTTGGAACATGATAGAATCTTGGCTGTACGACCAGAGTTTGTCAAACAGATGATTGCGACAGCCGACGCACGCATAGCTAACTCCACAGCGCTGACACAAACGGCTTTCGTCGGGTCTTCTAATGGAACTCCTGTTAGCGCAACGTTTCCGTAAATCTTCGGCTGCCAGAGAATCCGTTCAGCATGACGACAAATCACAGCGGCTGCTGCTAAGCAATGCTCGGCCATTTTCATAGAGTCGTACGTTGGAGCAAATTTTTTCAGCGGGGAATCATAATGCAACTCTAAAGCTAACACATCGGCTCCATCTATAACCAAATTTGCTATGTCTGTGACGCATAGCGTTGGAATTTGCTCGTTAATAACAGCTTTGCATATACAAGGTTTGCCAGCCTCGTCGCATTTCGACAGAATCGTCTTCTGGGCTATGAATATTTTCTCAATCGGAAGGTCGGTAGCTAAAACGCAGCGGTCTAAGTACACCCCATCAGATTCGTTGATGATTTCGTCGATGTTGTCTAAGGATAGGACAGTGTCCAAGCAAGCGAATACGAGGATATGCTTTCCTCTTTCTGCTAGGACCTCTTTTACATGCTTGATGTCATGCGCGTTTTGTGTGTTCGGGACTAGAACAGCATCTATATCAGAAGCCACAGCCCAGGCTATCTGTTCTTCCATGTGTTCAAAAGCTTCTTGAGACGAATCGCTGCAAGAAATAGACTGGTCGCTATCTCCTCTACCAGAAGGATCAAACTCTTTTGGCATTTGCGATATTCTTACGCTCATTTTCGCGCCAATTGTCCCACCAGCTGTGACATTACATTCTATAGAATCGTCGCCAATTTCCATTGCTACCAGTCTAATCTTTCCAGGTGAGAGACTGTCTATGAAAATAATATCTCCTGGTTGTAGATCTGTCAGATGATCGTATCCTACATAAATGCAGTCTGTGGTACCACATTCTCTCCAGCTGGCATCAGTAGTGAGTCTCAGGGTGTCGTGTTGGACTAGTTCTATGGTAGATTTCGGACCAGCTTTCAAATCTCCTGTGACTATCTCAGGTCCGCGAACGTCTACGATTAATGCTAGAGGGTACACGTATTCCAGCTCAGCACTGTAGTTGTAGACTGCTTGACGCACACTTTGAACCAGCTGAGCACAAGCGTCTGGTTCCATATCTCTCATGTTGAGTCTCGCTACAGTTAGTCCTGCAGCTATAAGTCGTTGGATAGTCGCTGGTTCTCGATTACTGATGCCTATTTCACACATGAGTCCAGTTTGCAACTCCTCGCACGGCGTCTCATGAATGCTCAGGTTGCAATAGTGTTTTAGTAAGCTAGGTTGGGGAGGTCCAGGCTTTGGTCTCAGACTTGGAGCAGTTTCTAAAGGGACGTGCCAGGGTAGAGACATTTTGGCGAAAACGTTTAAAAATTAATAAAAATGTACAAAAATATATACCGGTAGTACTCGTTGTAAATATTAGTCACGCTGTCATGTTTTTACATTCTGACGTTAATGTAATAATGAGTTTGTTAATAAAAAGTATCAATCTAATCAAATAGATTGTACACTCGCACGATGATCTTGTTTATGTAATCGCCCAATACTTTACCGTGCTCATACTTAAAACACAGTAGGTACGTAATGTGTAATTTTTGTAGCAATAGATTCTCGCTGCCGAGTCCCACAATCCTGACGTTCTTTCCAGTAAACTCCAAGCCCCTGACCTTCGACGAGGTTTACAACCAGAGCTCTGCCACCAATTGCACCGTGTACTGCGGCGGCCTGACCGCTGGTCTTACTGAAGACCTGATGCAGAAGACCTTCCAGCCGTTCGGGACTATCCAGGAGATCCGTGTCTTTAAGGATAAGGGATATGCTTTTGTTAGGTGAGTCATCAGCTTACCCCATGTGGATAATAATGATGTTATCAGAGTTAACTGCTGTAATAACCCTTCTATATTATTCTATTTCAAAAATTATTCATAGGTCTTATGCTGTTCTACGCTTTGTGCACCACCATCTATTTATTACTGTTTGCTTTTATCCATGATGTTGCCTGGAATAAATCGCTTTCAGCGATAAGACCGCCCATTGTACTTTATCGTATATTTAAGTATATTAAAGTACCTATATCGTATATTAAAGAAATAAAATAGTTCAACCTCCATCAAAGTTAACAATACACAGTAAAGGCCCATATAAAATGACCATACAGGTATATAATAAACTACCAGAACAAATGAAAGAAGCCCAATCTGATACCCTATTTATAAAATTACTAAAATTTTTCCTTTTAAAAAAATGTTATTACGAATTAAATGATTACATGAATGACAAAATGTGCGAATATAATAATACTGAATTAACCCAAGAAATTGACTAATTGAAGAATTGACGTGAATAAAACCTCGGTCTGCCTACTTTCCTGTTGCAATACCCCTGAACAGGGTTCATGTGTGATACCTACCTACAATGTAACAACTATAATACCATGTGAAAGCAATAGGTAAATGTATTGAGTATTGAGTATTGAAGTTGTCTCCTAAATTCTTCTTGTCTACAATAAAGTGTACAATAATCTTTAGGTGCTCCACCACTGAGCTGGTCGTAAAATCTTTATTGATTTCAGGTTTTCGACTAAAGAAAGTGCCACTCACGCGATCGTGGCGGTCCACAATACTGACGTGAATGGCCAGCCCGTAAAGTGCTCCTGGGGCAAGGAGTCTGGTGACCCCAACAACGCACAAGCACAGGGACAGGTAAATCAGCTTTTAATCTGTGGTTTTCTACTCTTTTGATTTTGTTCTGTTAGTTGTTTTTTTTTGTTATACTAGGTGTAACTTTTTGAGATGTTCATTTTTCTTTGGTAATAGACATTTCCTCTTGTCAATGTTTCCTTTCTCCTTTCCTCCTCCTTCTTTCATAGATTTATTTTTATTTCAAGGCGATCTCTCTCTCTCTACTTTTGAGATTTTTTTCTTTTTCGTTGTGTTTCTTTTTTGGTGCTATCATTTCCTTATTTATTTTCTTAGGTTTTTTAGGTTTTAGGTTAGGTTAGGTTTTTTTTAGGTTTAGCTGTTTTCCTTGGTATCATACTTTCATCTACGTCATTTATATTGTGTATAAAACCAGTGTAAAGTTCAAAGCGTAAAGGGCCTTTGGCGCCTAGAGCATCAGCTCCAGGCACCTAGCGGAAGATCAGGACCACACTGGGTAGGTAGGTTTGTGCGGATTTTTTATTAATTAATAAAAAAAATTAGTAGATTCACATAGAAAAAAGAAAACACAAGAAGGAGCATTTGACATAATTTGTATGAAGGTTTTTGTCACCAAAATGCTATAAAAATGTTCCCGTGCGCATCATGTTCGCGCAGCCCAATGTTGCACCTACAAAACTATTTCCCAATTTTTTGGGGTAATTTTTTTTTGTATAATGCTGCTTACCTAAGTAGGAGGTAACGAAATAGAGATTTATAAATTTTATTAGAAATAAGTACAAACTTTAATAGAGATTTAAAAATTTTATAAGAATTAAAGAAAAACTTTTTAGATGATGTACCTATAAATAAAACAGAATTTTTTAGTTTATATTTCTACAATATTTATTTACTTCTATATTCTTTCTATACTATTTATATATTTATTTGATAGGTACTTAGAACTTTGGTACTTATTACATAATTAAGTACAAAAAGCGCTATGCGCGGCACCGACTCTTAGGTACTTACTTATACTTACATTAGTTTAAGAACTTAGTTATTAAGGTTAAATAAAAAAGGTTTATTATTTTTGCTTTTCAGTTTTTTCAGCGGCCTAGTTTTTTTGTTTAAAAGTTTTTATTGTATAATTGTTTTTTGATGAGTGCGCTAGTGCATTAGAAAGCAAACAACGAACCAAAAGCTTTATATTGGCATAAGAATCAAAGGTAAATCAGTCCACCAATCAGCATTGACTTTAAGGTATTTGATTATTTATGAACTGATCACTTTTCCCAGCCGAAATCGGTTTTCAACGGCGGAAACAGGATAAGATAAGAAACTGTTCGTATTTGTAAAATTAATAAGTATACAAAAGACTGCAAAATTAATAAGACTTACATTACTTGGAAAAGCTTCTTTCGTTAATCGTCTTAATGATAATTTCGTAAAATAAAAATATTTTTCCTCAAAATGCGCCGAACAAATAATACTCCTATCTGACGGTATCCAATACTCAGGACGTGTTTTTTTGAACGAGTTTTGTCCATTGTTCTCGTCTGAGTATGTCAGCAGCAAAGCTAAAATTTCACAAATATTTTTTCAAAATAACAAATGTAGCGCTCTATGATTAAAAATATCTATTGAAATACCTATGTCTAGTCACATAGTAACACTACACTGATGTGTAGTCACATAGAGATTAATATAAATTTTGTTGGGAAAAAAAGTGTTGGTGTTGTTTGCAACATTATTGAATTGATGGTCATTTTTCTTTAAATTGATGATTCCTTATCAAATAGAGACTCAAATGTGATACTTACCGATGATATGTAATCCCATCTACTTTGTTTTTAGACCCAGGCCAATTTTTGCAAGTGGGAACCACACACGTCGGCATAATTGTATAAAAATATGTTTGGCATTGGAGGTGTCAATGGCCAGAGACTAAATGACACAAAGGCCTCCACTATGGTACACTTTTATCCATGACAAGAAAATGGCTATACACTTCATCTGTACTTTCTATACTTTCTATAATCTGTGTAGATTCATTATGAGACTGAGGCTCTGCCCTGAAGGCTGTTTCTTTTAAAAACATTCAGATGTACTCTGAAAGCACAAATAAAAAATATACAAGGAATTCTAAGTACATAAATTAATACATATTTTAATACTCATAATTAAAAAGCACTTAAAAAAGATCCATCAAAATGTTGATTTATCCAAATTCTAATGAATACCTTCTAGAAAAGGAATAATTAATCGAATCTTGTTTATTAGAAATACATTCTGAATCTGAATATTACTCGTGCTACGTAATTGAATAATTAATTACTTACTAAATTATGGACCAATTAATTCGTCCAAGATTAGTAGGTAGGTATACCTACCTACCTGTGTGTAGTGTACCTACCTAGTGTTAGCAAATACATTTCTTTCTTTCTAAAAGCCCGTATCTTGATAAATCTTAGGTTTTACCCGTAAATAATAAGATTTACCGACACGAGTTGGTATATGTAAGATTTTTTTAGAAGAGACGCCCGTAGCTCACTACCGCCGCGTTATCATAACAGCGGAGCCGCTGTAAATTCGCCATGTCTTGTCCGTATTTAGGAGAAGCCGAACACTACCGTGACTATAGATTTGACTATAATTTTATCTCTTTCCCCGCGCGGTTTCGGCGATCTGCTCCGACGCCCCGGTTTTCGAGCGATAGTCTTCGGCCTTTCAACATGAGAATTTGGTACACTCTAGAATTTTCCAGTGTCGGCTGGTAAATGTTTTTTTAACAGCAAAACTACTTTAATTCCAGCTCGGCGGTGCAGCATACAGTCCGTTCGGCGCAGCGTATACTGCGAGCTCGGTGCCCGCTTCCTCGTATTGGTACGGAGCTTACCCGCAGCAGCTAGGGGGAGCCGCGCCGCCCTCCGCCGCCCTGCAAGGGTACTCCTACCAGCAGTACGCGCATTACCATCATCAGTACATGGGGTGAGTGACCTATCCTGCAATTTTTTCTCAAGTTAGTCCTCAGAGGGGCGATTCCAATCTCAAAGTTGAACCGCAAAGTTTTAAATCATGGTCAGTTCATACTAACTCATAGTTATTCTGTGACTAAATAGTGACATTATGACGTCATTTGATGTGTTTTCGCGTATATTTTGCTGTCAAGTGTCTAAACAGAATGATCACGTGGTACAAAATTGTACCACGTGACCTGAAGAAATTACACTGGGCAGTGAAATATAACTTGACAGCAAAAGATTGGCATACGGGGACAGTGCTATTCTGTGTTATACCTAAGTATATCTGTTGGATTATACAAAAAAACGCTAGGAACCAGGCCATAGTTCCGTGCCCGTTCTTCTAGGCTCTGCGTGGGTCTGGTATCTAGAATCACCTAGTTAGGTATATAAGATTAAAAATGATTCTTGTGATTTTATTGAATAAAGAAATTTTGACTTTAGACTTTGAAATCAGGCCACGGGTCTATTTGCCGGCATGGAATAATGGTTTCATATGGTTTAGTCATCCTATAGTACCTATGAAATAGACAGCCTAAATGTATATTGTACGTGCTCAGGATGGGCGGCGTGGGCGGTCTGCCGTGGGCGCTGGGCGGCGGAGCGGCGCTGGGCGGCGGCGTCGGCGGAGTCGCAGCCATGTCACAGCCGCAAGTGCTGCACTATCCCGTACAGCACTTTCAAGTGCAGCCCGTGAGTATTATAGTAGTAGTTACCCGCGACTTCGTACGCGAGTACCGTTTCCGTGTACATTATCTGTGCGTGTACCGAGCGGATACTTCTTTGAGAAACTTGACATTACACAGAACCCGTACTCGAATGTCAAACGCTAGTCGTTAGAACAAAGAGGTAGTACTACGTCCTGTCAAACTGACGTGACATGAGTCATGTCACGTCATGTCATGTCACATGACATGACATCATCCTCTTGCTAATAATTGGCGCTGCTAATCCCGTTTTTTTTTTCATTTTATCCTGTAGATCCTGTTAATTATTCGGGATAAAAAGTAGCCTATATGTCAATCCAGGTTACGAACTACATATATGCCAAGTTTCATCCAAGTTGGTTCAGTAGTTTCGACTTGATTGAAACACAAACATCTAAACATCCAAACATCTAAACTTTCGCATTTATAATATTAGTAGGAAGTAGGATATGATAGGATATATTGTTGACCAAGGGGCGTAGGCTACAGTAGCCTACGCCATAAACAAACAAATGGCCATAATAATTGTATTTAAAGAAAAATCACATAACAAGGTTACCAAATTATAGTTTCATACGTATACTTTCACTTTGCATTCAAGATTTTATCAAAACTAAGTTTTTTCATAATATTCTACGATTCTAAATGATCCTTGTGATTTTATTGAATAAAGAAATTTTGACTTTGACGATTTTTAGAATTCTAAACTTTGAATGCGTTTTCTCGAAACCGCGTTTTTGCTATTACTGGGGTTTATGCTCGGGAGGGCAGTAGGTAGGTACTCATTAAGAAGGTACACCCGAGATATTTTGGCGTAGGTACGAGCGAGCGAGAACGCTAAATAATTCGAGGGTGTAATTTTATTATGAGTGGTCTACATCTGAGGATAACACATGACTTTCCATCATAAATACAAACATGCGAACAAATAAAAATTATTTAAAAAAAATTGGCATTCCCAGTTTTTTTTTATTTTCGAAATCAGGCTATGACCAGCTCTAAATGAGCTGGTCATAGCCTGATTTCGAAAATAAAAATCTCTCTAATTTTGAATGGCAATAGTATTTCACTATACTATTTTGGACGAATAAACACTACAAAATGTAGTTAATGAACCTCATTCTATTTTCTACTTTCCGCCTTTTGGGCCGTAAATCGCACTTTCGCGGCCCGTATTTGGAGCTACCTACTTATGGCCTACTTCCTAAGCACGAACGATAAAATAGTCTAAAATCCAAATGATCCTTTGCGCAAGATTTTGTACAGGGAATTACAAACCTACCTCGCTAGCGTTGCTTGAAAATTGACCTTTACGCATTCTTCCAGATCGGTGAAGACGAATGGTTGGCCCCTAGCTTGCTGGTGTGAGGTCAACGTGACCTGCCCTGCTGCGCCCGGCTCCCGTACGTGATTTGACCTTGAATTTAGTTTTACTTAAACTGAATTAAGTACCTTTAGTTAAAATTAGTTACCTTAATCTTGAAATTAGTTACTCTTACCTTGGACTTGTTACTCTTATGTTGAAATTAGTTACTCTTACCTTGGACTTATTACTCTTATGTTGAAATTAGTTACTCTTACCTTGGACTTGTTACTCGTATCTTGAAATTAGTTACTCTTATCTTGGACTTGTTACTCTTATGTTGAAATTAGTTACTCTTACCTTGGACTTGTTACTCTTATGTTGAAATTAGTTACTCTTACCTTAGATTTGTTACTCTTATGTTGAAATTAGTTACCTACTCTTACCTTGGACTTGTTACTCTTATGTTGAAGTTAAACTTAGTAACTTACTACGACTTTCGACTTGGTTCTACTACTGGAGTTAAGTTATTTTAACTTTTAAACTTAGTGATTTGCCCTTAGGCTTAATTTTATTTGGATTTGGCTGCACTAACATTAATTATTCAAACCTTGGACTTAATTACCGTAATCTTGGTTGGACTTAATAACTGGTAGGTATTCGTTACACTTATGTACTACATTTTTATCTTGAAAACTTAATTGTAGTTGTGTAACTCAAAAGTAACGTTCATTCTTGAGCATAGGTAAATATCCTGAAACAATGTTAAAGCAGGAATCAAGACTTTAGCGACAGTTTTCAATGAAAACTTGGAAGTAACGCTTTAGTCTAGATTCAGCTTAAGTTTTATAATACACTTACCCTTACTTTGGAAATAGTTACCCTTACCTTGGACTTGATTACACTTATCTTGGACACACGTTAAAACCAGTTTACTTTGGACACTCTATTTAAAACTCTATATTGTTGACTGATAACTTAACCTAAGTTACTTAAAACTTGGTAACCTTTACTTGAGTTTGGACTTATTTATCCATACTTCGGAATTTTTTTTTCTATTTAATTGTTTTCTATTTTAATTTTAGCTGAAACTCTGATCTTAGTTTTTATTTCTTAGGCACTGGACCATTCTTAATCTAGTCATTATAATATTATTATTATTGCTGGTATTCGTTTAGAGATCTCAATTTTAGTTTTTTTATTATCGAGACCTAGAAAATAGTTTGTTTGATTTTTGGAGTGTCCATTAGAACTAGATACAAACGCCATTTTGAGTTTTTTGAGAAGCAGATTTCCAAACATATATTATCTTCTGTCAAAGCCGGACAAGGACATGGGAAAAATAAAATTATTTACAAAATATTTGTTACTTAGTAACGCAGTATTTACTATTAGTTACCTTTATCCTTTTATATTTTTACTAAAAAATTAGTCTTTGAAGCGTTTCTAAGTAATAAATTAAAGTTTTACTAAAATATTATTGTAAAAATCATGATAGGTGTAAAAAGCAATGTATTCAGGATGTCTTCTCAGAGTAATAATAGCTATAGAGCGCAAAGTAGTCTTAGTTTAAGGCAAGTAAGTTGTATTGTTGGGACAAGAGATCTTCCTGTGTACGAGTGTGATTTAATCAGCGTTATACAGTTCATATCTTCATAGATTTGCTCTATAACTAATTATTACTCTACAAAATTTATTTATTTTACTATATTAGGCGAAAATCTAGTCTTGCGAACTATAAGATTCTAGTCTCATGGTTTTTATGTAAGCCAAAGTTTCAAAATGTGATATTTTCTTTAGAACAGTTTATTATTATTTTTATTTTGTTTATTGTTTGTGCGCAGCAAGGGCTCGGAAGCGGAGGGCTGTAAGCCGAAAATAAAAATAATATGGATACGACTTTCTGACACAAATTTGAAAAAAAATGTGAGTCATAACGAAAGATTTAGTTTCTAATGCTGCTTATGAGGCGCGTTCGAGTGCGATAAACATAATTTTAGATTGTATATTAGTTGTAATAGTTAGCTATTATTGGATAAGATAAGTTTAAGATAATATCAGTTGACACGCGGGCCAAAACGGTTGCGATCATTTATCGGGAAAAACATTTTTCGGAAAAATGTTATGGAAAACGGTACCAAACATCTGATAGCACAAGATAGGATAAGATTAGTGGAAAAAAATGTAGTTTTTGGAAAAATGTTTAGTAGGAATGTAGGGCTAGGTCATCAGAGAGTGAGTTTTTTTAAAACATTTTTTATCAGCCGATAATAACGGGAGGCGATGAAGAAAATAATAATACATGGACGAGTAAAAGTTTTCGATCACTTTTAGTGGTTTCTTTTATTTTCTCCGCGAGATACAATGCCAAAAGTCATAAATAAACGAGAAAAGTCATAAATATTAAAACTACTGTTATAAAAGAAGGTTGTGTCTATATATTAACGGATACACTTAAAGAACTTTGAAGAAAAAAAAATTACCGAGGAGTAGTAAAAATTAGATTTATATATTGTATAGGTGGTTAAGTGAAAAGAAAAATATTTATTGCGATAGATATAAGTAATTAATATAAACGTTTACTGTAGTTAGAGGAAATGTGTGTTCGTTTGTTTTCTCTCAACAAAACCTGTCGCGTCTTATTTTAATTTAAACTTTCGGCTGTCATTTAATTTTACAAAAGTAGGTATCTTGTGAGAATCCTTCGAAGTGAGCTAGTGTTTTTAAAAGTATAATAAAAAGTAGATCTATGAACTCATCTTTTTTGAAACTTTTAAAAGGCTCTCGTGTGTACCGTATTCGAAATGATATTTTGTAAATGTGTACTTTATACATTATATTTAATGTATAATGCTGTTTCAAATCTTTTCTTTGTTTTTCCTTCTAGTAAAACTCACTTTCCAAATTGCCTTCTATCTAATGAAGTTTTTTTTTACTATCCGGTAAGACAAAGTGGATTTGAAACAGTACCTACGGTTTATAATTTGACTGTCATAGTTTGTTTATTTATTTCAAATTAGCATTTTTGATTTGGCATGTAGTAAAACTTGAGAGACATATCGCTAGAGATTACAATTAAGATATTTATATTATACAATTATAATTAATAAAGATTATACTTAATAAAATTGATTTTCCGACTAGGGACGAATCGTTGTGTCAATTCGGTCATTCAGTCAATCGAAAAATTAAATAAAAGCGCTTTGAATAATGACAAAAAATACCAATTCTTTATTGATATGTTACAAAATTAAATCTAAAAGACTAATTAGTAAATTTTATTTTGATCTTTCCATCTTTTTTGTGATTATTTCAAGCGTTTCCGAGGTGGAACCTCAAAATGTTTATCAAAAATATGACAAACGATTAGATAGTCAAATTTAGGCTAAAGATATAGATTTAGTGAAAAAAAAACATAATTTATGCCTATAACCGCTTGATGTAGTGATTAAAACATATATATCCATAGATAGTAAGATGTATTTAACGTATAAGTACTTAACTGCCGACCGTCTATCTTAGCAATGTGTGGGTTACCACATTTTTCGCGCAGGCGGTCGATGCCTTTCTTATTGCTAAACTTCCTTCGACATAATATAGTATGTTAAAATAAGGATTAGTTATAAATCGCTTCATTAATTCCATAATATAACGCTAGAAATAAGTATAATATATAAACCCACATTATAAAATGGGGTATAGTTTTAGCTAGGAAATTCAAGATATAATTATATTATTATACAAGCGATTACTTATTGTTAGATAGGCTATTAAAATTTTGTGTTTTATGTTTTATTAATTTATGTTGAATTAATTTTTTGGTATATAATCGTAAGTATATATGATTAGGTCCCATATAACACCAATATTTTGTATAGTCCTCGACTTATAAATTAATATAATATGCTATATTTATAATAACTCTTCATCTTGAATGCCTTAAATTTTATCTAAGTATATTTTTTTTTTAATGTCACAGCGTTTGAAAATGTATGCTATTATAAAAACTATTTTTTTTTTTGTCCGTAAAGTGCAATTACTTTGTGACAACGATAAGTACATAGTCAAAATATCGAATATACTTTTAGTATAAAACCAATATCCACTTAATTAAAACCGTACTTAAAATGTTAAAATTTTTCCACAATTTTAAATTTGATTTTTTATAAGACCATACATTTTTTAACGCAAAACGTGCCAAACTTATTTCCTACTTTCCTTCATTTCTTCTTTGGACTTATCCGTATTTTCTCAATTATAATGATAACACCAATATTCAGAATAAATGAATAATCCTAAAAGGGCGATTCTAATAAGAAATCTTACAACTTTGAATTAATTTAAAATACCTACTCTTGTTCTGAGAGACAGGTGGACAGCCACAGGTTTCATATTATTTTAAATAAGTTTTTCTAACCTAAAAAAGCTCAAAATCGCGATCTCTCATGACAATCATGCAAAGTTAATAACATTATTTTTTGGGTTACCCAACTCCTTTTTTTAAAGTTTAAAAAAATCTAATCGATTGAATGTATGACATTCTGAAGATTCAAAAAATGTGTTTTTGCATTTAAATAAATTCAAAGTTGTAGGAAAATAAATTAGTCGTGCATAGATTACTCAGTGTCTTTTCTTTTTCATAACGCTTTTTTTGAACAATAATAATTGAGTTAGATTGCTAAGTGAAATTAATTGTTTGTCAATGTAATATGCCTACCAATCTATAGCACGCACAACGGATCTTTATCCCTCTGAAGTTAGATGCAACAACGATAGAGCATGTACTTTACGAAAAAAATTGCTTACCTCCCATTTGACCCAAAAGTCGGTCCTACGCAGATACTTCAAAGGGACAAAGATCCGTATGTGTGATGTGTGAGTAAATAAATAATAAATATTCATGGACATTTCACACGACGCCCTCTAGTCCCAAACTAAGCAAAGCTTGTAATATGGGGACTAGACCTAGAGTAGGTATTGTACCTATAGACAAAACCTCGAAGAAAAATTCATGAACTACAAAGCCAAGTATGTAGCTACACATGTCATACTAACTACAACATCATTGTTAAATGACCTGATATTAAGAATCTTCTTTTAAGCTAAACACGAGAGACAAAGAAAAAGATTTCCCGTCGATTTTGCAATTAAAACAGACTTCTACGTTTTGTATACGTCAGAATTCTCACTCGAGCGTCCTGAAAATAGGAATATGGAAAGAAAGTGTTCATCTTTATAAATCCATGACGCTCGAGGATTATTTGAAATGGAGTTAAAAATTATTATTATTGTTCAAAAATGTTTTTCTTTTCTTTTATAGAACCAGCTAGATGTTTGATGTGTTGTAGTTTTTAATAATAATATACCCATGACAAGTCGCATGCTTGAGAAATATTGTTTTTGTACACAAAAACTCTTAAAAGATAATGAAAAATATTTTTTGAAACATGTAAATCGGATTTACTATCCTCGTCTTTTAAGTCTTTCATTTTTATTATTTTTCTAACTCGAATCTTCAAAAAATAAACTTACATTTTTTTGCCATAGGGATGGGCAGAAGGGACGGATTGTACTTGAAATCCTGATACCTCCACTATGTAGTGTTTTTAAACACTTAAAAATATTGATGATTCGAGTCAGATGGTAGACTTTTCGATGTTTATCTATAAATGTCTGAATAAATGTGTCTAGAAGTTGTTTTCACATTATTAGCAATATCTAATATTATCTTTGTTTGAAATAAAAATTGTAGAACGATCATTATTTAATTTTGGCAAGTAAATGTAGTTTCATGTAGTGTTGTCAATATTTGTTTGGATTCGCGCGTGTATTTGATGGCTACAATTTTTATTTCAAACACGAAAACACAGCAATAATAATGCAATAGGTGTGTAGTAGATGTTTTGTTTCGTAAACCGCTAGAACATTTTTAACGATAAATCTATATCGTATTTTTTTTATGACGAACGAGTGAGTTTTCAAGTTGGAATCACACTGCACATTTTTTTTCCTAGTTTCCGACCGTCCATGGGTGTTGTATTAGAATAGAAAAGTTATAATTTCGTTTAATTTGCTCAATATTATCGTCTGAACGCACACTTGACTTTGTTAGAATTGAGCTTTTATTTCAAAATGAATGTGATGATTCGAACTTATTGACCAGAAAGATGTTAGTGATTTTTATCTTCCCAATTTTTGTAACTACGAAATCTACCCTTGCGACTTTATATATTTATATCATTAATGTGATGTACTTAAGGTATATGCTATACACCTTTACACGTAAACTAATGCAGTTGTTTTTATTTATTCAGAAAAACTACGATGAAATGCCAAAACAGAACGTTACAATTCAAGTCCATTTTACATAGAAATTAACTTTACAAAAATAAATCTGGACTTGGTTTGGATAAAATAATAGCTGCATTGGATTATTCCATAAGTTTACTTTTTATACCTACCCCTATTTGGTTATTATCGCATAATTTTAGTGAAAATTAGATTTAAAATGAAAATAGAGAGTTAAGTATATAAAGTTAAGTCGTTTCGCTTGTCTGTTGTGTTGAGACTAAGTTGATTTCTTGTATTTTCGAATTGAAAAATGTTTTTGTTGATCTTTGACGGTTATTCTAAGGTTTTGGAAGAAAAATACTTTTTCACAAAAAATACCTGATTCAAATAATTTTCGGGATAGACAGTTTGATCATTTTGAGGACGAACTCAACTGTCACCTTGTCTTGACCCAGTTTGGGACCTCGTTAAAAATGGGTCATGTTTAAATATGATAATATTGTGGATTTAAAAAAGTTTCGCAAATAAAATGCAATGTAAGTTTTAAAACTATTGCATCAAAAAAATGTTTTGAAGGTACAATTTTCTTCCAAGGCTTGCTGTTATTGTTTTTGATGGAAAATGGTTAAAAATAAAATATTAACCAGTTAACATAAAATGTACTCTGTACCTACCTATAGATATAAATAGTTAATACACATACATATGACATAGTTTATAAGATGATGCGAAAACATATAAAATAAAATGAAAAATAAGTGGTTTTATTTATACACCTATCCAAATCCTTACCCTTTGTATACTCATTTCATATAATTGAATCAATCATTACAAATTATATAATTTAATATTATTTATTTAATAAATGATAGGTAATCAATTTTAAATTAATAAAGACTTGAGGGTAAAAATTATATTAAAATAAAACACGACATTAAATAAAACTCTATATTAATATAATATAATATTGTGTGTTTATGAAACTTGCACGCACCCAAAACCTCAAATATACTTATTCCGTCTGCATAAAAGCATAATACCTAATTCTACAAAAGTTGGGCCTCTTTCCAACCCAGCCCCTTTAACCAAGTTGATATTTACAATCGCTAGAGATCAGAAAAGTCAATAAGGCCCGTATGCTCATTTATTGCTCAAGCACTGAACCAGACTCAGATTAGCCCGAGCACAGATTCGACATAAATCGATACTCAAATCACGTTCTAATTCCGAAAACACAACAAAATCTCAAGCGTTTTCCTTAGAAAATACAGATACTCCAGCTCAGATTTCGATGCTTGAGTATCGTTTCAAACTTGGCTGAATTCTACTTAAATATTCGACACTCGAGCAATGTTGCGGAATCATAAGTATCCCCTCCCTATATCAAAGCTCGACTCAAATCAACGCTCTAACATTGATCCAAACTTAAGTAATTTATGAGCATACGGCCTTAAGTCACGTGTAGGTATAGGCCTAGACGTTTTAACGAGTCATATCATATCGATTGTAGAATGTCAAATTGGCAAAAAGAGTTTTTTTTCACCATCCAAGTTACTTGTCTCTTAACTGCGATTCCCAATACTTTCAACTACCAACGCTTAGCATAACGTTTCTTTCTAAGAAAGAGACGACAAATCTTACGTCCCTTTCTCTTGTTTGATGGCAAAGAGACTTGCGTTAGAATTCGTTGTCAACTGTCCTCCAAGGGGTGCTTTAGGGAGCACATACTACGTGACCCGTTCAGGGGGGGTCTTCAAAATACCACCCTAGGTCACAGGGACGGGGGGGGACGGGGGGGGCTTAGGCTTTCGTCACGTAGTCAATATCTTTTAGGGAAATCTCGCGCTTTGTCGAGCTATAAAGACAAATATTAGCCCAATTCTTGCAAACTCTCTGTTTGCGAGAAATTATTTAACTCCATGATTATGAATTACTACGTGACAACTAGAGAGAGAGGGGGGTGGTTCTTGCCATATTGCGGGTGGTCACAGAGAGAAGGGGGGTGAAAAGTTGAAAAAAAAATAGGCCACGTGGTATGGGAACGTTCCCTTATGTGTGATGCTATTATACTATTCACACTGCGCATACACCGTTACCTAGAACGCTTATATTATGCCTGCAGGGGTATTCCAATCTCAGTTGAACGGCAAAGTTTTAAATCATGGTCAGTTCATACTAACTCATAGTTATTCTGTGACTAAATAGTGACATTATGATGTCATTTAATTTGTTTTCGCGCATATTTTCCTGTCAAGTGTCTAAAATAATGATCACGTGGTACAAAATTGTACCACGTGACCTGAAGAAATTACACAGGGCAGTGAAATATAACTTGACAGCATAAGATTGGAATACGGGGGCTGGGGCTTTGAAAGTGCCAATTGTTTTTTATTTGAGCTATTGATAGTAAAAGTATTGGGAATATCAGCGTAAAATCGCTTTACGCGATAAGACCATTCGATACAACTCTGCAGACCATATTTTTGAACTACCCTCATATGTAAATATGTTTTTACAGTTGATTTTGATAGATATCTAGATTCTAGTCTAGTTCCAGTTCCAGGTTAGTTTTAGTAGTTTAGAACACGTGCATTGAGTGTTCAAAATAATAACAAAATCCGAAAGTGCTAGTACATTTAGAAGCTACAAATTGCGAGTCCATCCATCAATAAAACATTTATTTTAGACATAATTTAGTTAATAGTAGGTATCCAATAATGCGTATTATTGTTTCTAAAGATGTCAAGCAAAACCCTAAATAAAATCTTCCCTATAATCTAATTTAACTTAAAAAAAATGACAATTTCTTTTTTGATTCAAATAAAAATTGAATTTTAAAAACGACCATCGATAATTCGCCTTGCGTCTTAAACTAACACTAATTTAGTATCTTAAGAACTAAATAAGAACTTTTACATTAATATAGTCACTAAATAAAACAATTTTGATTTAAAATGTCCTAGAGTCAGTTTAAAAAAACCATGGTAGGTACTTTTCGGGCCAAATTCGTTTTAACGTTTTTATATTCTTACATAAAAAAAATTATAAATACATTTATAAGAAATATATTAGGTTTCAAAGTCACATAGGCAGGTAACTTTTGAAAATACGCAAATAATCCCGAAAAGTGTCTACACAGTAAGAGAATAAACGCACTAAGCGACCAAGAATGGCGACCAACCTAAGGTCAGTTCGCATTTACTGCTTAAGCACTGATCAGAACTCAAGCATAATTTTTTTTACAGTTTTGTATGATAACCTCTACTTATATCTATGTCCAAATTCTTTATATCAATACAGTTTATAAAACTATGACGTGACAGGAAAAAGAACTATAAGCTGTCATTTCTTCAAACATTAATGAATGATTGACCCAAATCATTATTATTTTCATCATAATAGTTACGTATACTTTATAATCAAAAAACTTAAAAAAAAAATAGTTTTTGGTCATAAAATATTTTTGAAATATTTTCTTATTATTTACTTGGAACATTAATTTTTCATCATAATACTGCGTAATAATAAAAACTGGAAAAAAAAACATAGTTTTTAGTTATGAAATATTTTTGTTTAATATTATTTAAGATAAATAAATATTCAAGGACGTTTCACACGACGCCCTCTAGTCCCAAACTAAGCAAAGCTTGTAATATGGGAACTAGATGGCTAATTCGATACGTATATATTGTTTTTTGTAAATACATACTTATAATACATAGCAACACCCAGACATAGAACAAACATCTATGTTTTCCACGCACAAATGTTTATTCTTGGTGGGGATCGAACCCACGACCCACAGCACGGAAGATGTCAAAAGAGTTTAGAACACGAACATCACAAACGTATTACTAACAATGTTGACTAATTAGCGATTTTCTGGTCGCCTAGTGCGTATTAGGTAAAACTAGTTTAAACCCCTCTCGAAGTGTCAAGGATAAAATATTTGTGGAGGCTTTTTGATAAAATATGGGCCCTAACAACCACAAAAATATACTGCAAAACCTATTTTAAAAACTATATTGATTCGCTTAAATCTATTTCAAGAATGCTGTAAAAATTCTGACATAACAGTGAATCTACTTATTTAGAAACATTAATTATTGTATACCTTATTACATAACTAAGCTCTATACAAAAACTAACAATAATATAAATTGACTAATCAATACCTAATGAATTTTTTTACAAAAACATCAATTTTTTTTAAAGCATATATGATTATTCAATAAAAAAAACTCATTTTTCGGCGACAAATATCTACCGCATTATGAAACAATAGGAAAGATTTCTTATACAGGGTGTTTCATAATGTCCCTAAAAGCCCAAAAGAAGGTTTTCTACACGTCATGCTGGACAACGTTTTTCTACAACTTTGAATATTTAATAGTTTTTCATTCATGAAAATGCGTCTTAAACTTAAGAATAACATTGCACACGCGTCGGAGTGTCTATTTGTGCGTGTGCATATGTACTAACAGGCTGGATAATAACGCAAAGTAAACAAGCACTTAGGGTTGTCGCGAATTTCTAAGATAGAAAGAGTAGAAATTTCAAATATGTTGTACTTAGGTACTTACTCAACTTTTGCACATGCCAATCTATTCATGTGTTTGGTCTAAATAAGCCCCCTTTCGGGTTATAGAGACATTATGCAACACCTTGTACAGGGTGGCATAAGAGCACTCCCGAAAACTTCAGAGGGGTTAAAGTAACCATCAATACGAACTTAGAATTACTTCTCAATTTCTAACAAAAGTGAATCACAGTTTAAAATATTGCCAATTTTGTTTAGAGAGTGACATATAGTGACAGGAAAAATCTTAAGCAGTGTTTAAACAGTGCTTAAGTTGAGAGGCGATTCTAAGTAAGACCATGAGTGTCTTTTCAGCCTAAGTGGCCCTCATCAAAGATTCGTTACCTATTTTATATTAAGCAAAGATTTTAATCAACGAATCTAACACAATGCTTTTGTTGAGAGATTTTTTTATTTACTTCGTATTATCGTGGTGTACATTACAAGAGCGTGTATTATCCGGTCGTACAATATAAGGCTTCCCTCTGTCTGTAGAGTTACCTACTCGTCTTACTAAGCACGTCCCACGTCCTTGCTGAATGTGATCTGTATGGTCATGTAATTGTAATAAGCCACTCAACATCAAATGGGCCATTTATTAAGTATTTTTTTTAATTAAACAGATTTTATTGGTCTCATTAATATAGGCCGTAAAATGACAGGAGAATATGAGTAAGAACCGTGTATAATTTGGAACCGTTAAAATAACGTCAATAAAAAAATATTAACAGAATAAAATAATATAATATTAATAATATTCATTTGCAAATAAAACATTATTTATTTCACGAATGGCACCGCAGATATCCTCTTAGATTCCTTGGTACAGTCAGCATTAGATGATGATCACAATTTCAGATTTTCAATACAAAATTCATCAATTTATTATTTTTTACACATAATTTTTCATTAAAATAATACTTGATCATAATTGGAAAAAAAATAATAGTTTTCAGGCATAAACATTAGCCCTTTTACCAATAAAATAAATTAAAAAAACTGATGTAAATTAGAAATAGTTGCACCGTGTTGTCTTTATGCATTGACTAGGAGTATGTAATTCTATCAAAAATAGACAAAACACGGTGCAACTATTTCGAGCATATATATAAAAAATAAATAAATATTAATGGACTTTTCACACAAAGCCCTCTAGCCCTAAACTAAGCAAAGCTTGGTGTAGCCACGATTTAAGGGTATAACTTGACAATGTCAATCATAATCGCATAAAGTGGTAAAGCTAATTATATCATTTAATTAGAGTGAATGTACAGTCGAAGACACGTCCACCTATACTGTTTGGACTTTGAACTATTAGAAGTTGAACGAAGAAAGAAGAGTTAGTGCGAGAGGGACGACAGTGTGTTTGTGTACACTGTGAGTTTTGTTTTAAATAGTTTTTCATTTGACACTTCCGTGCTGTAAGTCGTGGGTTCGATCCCCACCGAGAACAAACATTTGTGTGCCAAACGTGGGTGTTTGTTCTATGTCTGGGTGTTACTATGTATAAATATGTATTTACCAAAAAAAAAGTATACAAGTATTCTATCAGCATCTAGTTCCCATATTACAAGCTTTGCTTAGTTTGAGACTAGAGGGCGTTGTGTCAAATGTCCATGAATATTATTTATTTTCATTTCACTAACATTCCCCCATGACGTTTTCGTAAGTGATCTAATTACACCATGTATAACAAAGCGAGATAAAAACACCTTTAACATTACTTTATAGTATTTATAGTGTTTACACTTAGATATTACAATCTTACAGAGTGGAATTCGAACCCACACCATACAGGGATGCTTGTACAGGCTTCAAAGGCATTTTGAATTCCGTGACTATCGTCGACTTTTGTTATTGTACTTAGAATATGAAGCCGTTTTTGGCTATCTGTTTTAAATATAAGTTTTTTCGCCATTATTTTTAAGTGCTGTGGATTTTGTTACTCAATCGCCATCTCAATTACTCAAGGCCATAGTTTCTTACTCGTTCTTCTAGTCTCTGGTCGCGTGGAACTGGCACCTAGAATCACCTAGTTATATAAGACGATTCTAAATGATCCTTGTGATTTTATTGCATAAAGAAATTTTGACTTTGACTTTGAAATAAAATAAAATAAATGAATAGACAGTACGCGGTAGGTAACCAGTTTAACTAATTAGTAATTTGATAAGTTGAGTTAAATCTTTGTCTCAGGGCACGTCATCAACATCAACATCAGGTGGGCTATATTGGTTATAGATAACAATTATAATCCATTTAGACTAATAACACTTACTAGTGACTGTAATACTTGTACGTTATTTTTAGTCTGTGCAATAAAATGTCAGTCTGGTAAAAGCGAGCCTACGTGTTTTATTATAGGTTATACACTCGAGAGCAAAAAAATCGACTCAGGCGACACACCTGCAGTCGCAAGTCACTGGCAAAAAAACTGATCGTGTAAATATTTTTTTCATAGTAAAATCATAAAGCTCCTATTATTAGCTTCAAAATGATATAAAATAATGTAATGTTTCTTGCTCACACAACCCAACAACATGTTGTGATCAGTAACCACCCTTTTTGCGCTTGTTTACAATAGTGCTAATTAAGGGTTACTTACCCATATAAAAGGTTATCTACCTGACCCACCCTTATCAGTTAGCCGTCAAACGTCAACCGATACACATCTCCGTTATCAACAAACAAGAATTCTACCTTAAAATGGACACAACAAGTGATGAAGCTGCTCAAGCGGTCACCCTATTGCGACAAGGCCAGAGTCAGCGTGAAGTGGCACATGCGTTGAACATGAGCCAGTCTGCTGTTTCCAGAGTTTACCGTCGTTACCAAGAGACTGGTAACTTTAATCGAAGACGCGGTTCCGGAAGAAAAAGGTGCGCATCGGAGAGAGATGACCGTTTCATTGTCAGTACATCGCTGAGAAATCGGGCCCTCACTGGCGTTCAAGTCCAACAAGAGCTCAGAGAAACGCGAGGAGTGGCTGTTAGTGGCTGGACAGTCAGAAGACGACTTAAGGCAGCTAGCCTTGAGCCAAAAAGGCCAGCTACTGGCCCCAAATTAACCCCAGCCCACCGAGCAGCCCGCCTACGATTTGCCAGAGAACACGTTGATTGGACTGACGAACAATGGAGCTCCGTCCTTTTCTCAGACGAAAGCAGAGTATGCTTGCATGGTAGCGATAGAAGAGGACGAGTCTACAGAAGACCTGGAGAAAGATTCGCGCAGTGCTGCATCAAAGAAAATGTGGCTTTTGGAGGAGGTTCCTGGATGGTGTGGGCGGGCATTTCAATGGAGGCAAAAACCGAGTTGGTTTTTATTGAAACTGGTGGTCGAGTGGGAGGATTGACGGCGAACCGATACATCGATGAGATTTTAGGGGATCACGTCGTTCCCTACGCCGGTTTCATAGGCGAAAACTTTATCTTAATGCACGACAATGCCCGTCCACATACTGCAGGTTCCGTCCGGCAGTATTTACAGGAGGTCGAAATTGCCGCTATGGACTGGCCAGCGCGTAGCCCGGACTTAAATCCTATCGAGCATATGTGGGACGAACTGAAACGAAAAGTTCGGGCTAGAAATCCTGCACCAGCCACAAAATCGGACCTCAAAGCGGCGCTCATTGAAGAATGGGATAGCATCGAACAAGATCGAGTAAAGAAACTTATTCGATCCATGAAGAAGCGATTGGAAGCTGTTATTAGGGCCAGGGGGGGCAACACTAAATATTGATAGTTTAATTTCTAATAAATTAATATTTTGACGAATTTAAGCTGGTATTTTCTTTACTGTTAATGATCACCCTTTTTCATTGCTTAAGACTCCTTCTCATTCAATATTTTTTCATTACCAAAATAAAAATGTAAATAACAAAGTAGACCACTCATTTTAAAGTTAAAACTAACAGCTTTGAGATGTTAAAATCAGAAATAGAATGAAAGCTTCTGATTTTTTGCCAGAGTTTTTTAAACGCGGGCGTGCGTCCTGAGTCGATTTTTTTGCTCACGAGTGTAGGTTCGTTCCATCATTTAGTTGTAAAAAAACTCGACTTATTTGAGTTAAACTGTCCATGACTCGTGTTTTTTTACTCAACTCGGTCCGTGTGCAATGTAAGTGGTTAGAGAAATTGGTGCTAGTTTTTAACTTGTATGAATTTATATTCATGCGAATGTTCGATTCGATTCAACTCAAATAACTTGAGTTTAAAGAAACACTTAAATCTTTAAAAAATATTGGCAGTGGTTTCGCATCCTGTATAGTATTTGTCGTGGGTTCGAACACCACGCAGTACCATTTTTGGTGTAATTATAAAACCATTAACATAGAAAATCGAACTGTGAATCTTTTTAATTGTACTACCTAACCCTTCTCTTTTCAGTTCATTCATGTACATCCAAAGGTTGCCTGGTAGAGATCGCTATTAGCGATAAGGTCGCCCATTGTATTACTTAGGTACTGTGTTTTATTTTATTTTTAAGCCTGTAAAACCAGTGTTTACTGTGTAAGTAATTAATAGAGATATCTATCTATTTTTGTGGGCTTTTAAAAGCCGATAGTTAGGTAAAAAGATCCACAATTTGATTTCATGATTTTTATACATTTTACGGCCGCACTCAGAGTCTTAGTTAATTTTTAAGGAGAACTTTTATTACCAACATTTTAAATGTTTATATAAATTTATTATTAAGTGACATTTAAGGCGGTATTAGACGATTCATTTATTTCATGCATTTCCGATGCTTCATCGAAGAATCATCGGATATGAACGCATTTTACTGTTTAGACGCAGTTTTTGCAATGAATACGAAGACAAGCATTTTCCAGTGTTGCCAGTGGCAGATAGTCAAATATAACATGAGACAGTTCAAAAAGTAACATAGATCCCCGAAAAATCGGGAGATCTGACATCGCTGGACTTGCCACTACTCAGCTGTGAAAGAAATATGAGCGCGCCGCTGTTTACACGTTCACTTATTGTTCATTTTCGATAAACGATAACCGATGCCGATGAAAGCGTCAAGTTGATAGTGACTTTCACTAAAAAGGCGCATCGATAATGAATGATGAAACGTCCAATTTAGATTGGTACTGATTTGGATCAGTTGAGCTATCTATAAATCGTTTGCAACGGTGTGTAGATAGCTCAACTGCTTCATGTGTATTTTGTACATATTATAAATATTGTAAATACTTTATTAGTCATAATTTTCTTTGTGAATAAATTCAGTGGTATTACTGATTTAGACGTGTCATTTTCGAGGCTTCATTGAAGAACCATCGAAAATGAAAGCAGAAATGAACCGTTTAATACAGCCTTTAGGCTGGTATTTTGAAACTTTTCTTAAAGCGAGGAGTTATGTCAAACAACCCTCTCGCTCGCACATTTTATCATTTTTGAAGACATAACCTCACTTAATGTAATTATGCAAAGGTTTCCGATCTAGGGAATAACAACGCAAAGGACAATCTGAACATGTTTTCCGACCAAAAACGTGTAGCAAAATTGATCACATTGATGCAAACTTTTTGGTCGGAAAACTTGTTAGGATCATAATAATAATTTTGCTAAACCTTTGCATTATTATTTGTTGACTCTGAGTTTGGACTTTTTGTCTTAGTCTACTAAAAACGTATTATACAAGTCTGCCATTATTTTATATTTTAGTTTTGGAACTAAACTGAATTGAGACTCAATTATTAGAACTTTAGTTCTACTAAGCATAAGTTGTATCTTTCTACAGAAGATAAGATAAATCACACTTAATTATTTTTTTATATGGAAAAACTAACAAAAATTTTTTGTCTAATCTTCCGAAGACTATAATCGTTCTAGAGCACTCATACTAAGCCTGCAGTAAACGTATTTTATGTAAAACAAGACTATAATTGAATTACAATACAAATTAGACTAGGTATACAGAATAAAAATCATAACTTTTGTTATAAAATCCTTTGAAATTAGAATCAAGTTTTCAGTTTAGTTCACTATTTTGATGTTTCAGTGTGGGAGCAACCTTATTTTAAACGTTTATAACATTTCAGCAGTACAGTCGTTTGTGAATCAGGGCTTCAGACGTTTGTAGTTGTCGAGGTGACTGTTTAAGTGTTGGGCTAGTTGGTCCGCGCGAGCAAATGACGCCTGTAAAGAGAGAGGAATAGGATTCAAAATTCAAATAAGTCTTCGCTTTCAAAGGTACACACAAATAAATGTGACAGTCGTAACGCTAGCGTATCCGAGATACACTGCGCGGTGACGCTGCAACATTCGGCAGTCGAGCTGGCGTTGACGCGCAATATGACTCGAATACGTTAGGTTTAGGTAACGCGGCGACTGTCAGATTTGTTCGTGACTACCCCTCTGTTGTTAACTCGTGTAAGGTATAAAAAAGATTCGAGTTCTGTCATTAAAAGCAACATAGCACATTTATTTTAATTGGTGTTATAGTCAGTATTGTTCTTTAATTTTGGTGGAATTTTAACCAATAATACTTGCATTCATAGCATAAAATGTGAGCCATTGGAATAAATGTGTACTGTTTTTATTATTTGATGGAATTCGTTTCCAAGTTTTGAAGGGAAAATATACCATTTTGACTTGACGTATGACTCGATTTGACAAAACTTATTTCAAATAATCCACTTGACACTAGCAAAACTGTCTGTCGAAATGACGGACAGAGGCCATATATAAGAGAAGAAAATGTTAAAAAAAGTACACCGTGTTTTGTCTTTCTTTTCCATTGACTTTTGAATTAACTATTCCAAGCAACCTAGCTTACATCAAGAGGGATTATGACTATGTGTATATTTAAGCGTAATTTTAAACCTATTACCAGATATATTACCAATAAAGAGATTGCAATCAGGCAATCTGTTACAAAAATAGAATATAAAAATGGGGTATCTAACGTAATGCAAATACAAGTACATACAAATGCAAATGCAATGCAACGCAGAATGTAATGGGAATTGCGAATACGAGTGGATGCAAAATCAAAACGCTTCGATAGCGCGATCTAGGATCCGGACAGATTTAGCAGCGCCATCTAGATCTGAAAAGAGAACTAAGCTTGCAAACTAAAAAAATTGCTTCTTCAGCTATTAATACAGCTGGTTTGCGTTGCGGCCGTAAATTAAAGGTGTTTTACTCGAAGGTTGCGATATTGTAGAAATAAGCTCGAATCAAAAGCGATCTTGGTAATTAAATTAATTAGGTATGCATGAAAATGGTGTGACTGGGTACGTACGCCGGCAGAGGAAAGCTGAAGAAGTGGTTGGATTGTGTGAAAGAGGATATGAATGTGAGAGGAGTAGATTCTGAGTTGACGAATGATAGGAGTGAGTGGAAGAAATGTTGTGCCGACCCCACCTAGCGTGGGATAAGGGCAGGGGAATGATGATGATGATGATGATGATGATGATAATGAAAAGAAAACCTAATATAAAATAAAATTAAATTAAAATGAATAAATAAAATCCGTTCTAACTTAAAATGACTCAAAATGACTCAAATGCAAACCATACATTTGAAGATGAAAGTGAATTTACATAATTTATAAGTTAAAAAACTGGAAAAACCGACTTCAATTCGACTACCAGCTTCATCATCAGATGATGATGATGATGACAGTTCATTGGGATTGTTCTAGTCACTATAAACACCACATAAAAGTCACAGGAAAGCAAAATACGCAATTTCGTGCACGTGGTTGGTGTTGATACTTTAGAGGAACTATTGGTGGGTTTTTGCTTTTCTCCAATTAAATGCGATTTGAATGTACAAACTGCGTTTATTGACAAATTTAGAAAAATTTAAAAATTTAGGTGTGCACTGTGCACCACACCACAATCGTTGCTAGCAGTAAAATGGTAGGCGCTACGCCACAACTTGGCATATTGCATCGTTGCTAGCAGTAAAATGGTAGGCGCTGCGCCGCAACAGTAGGCATATTTTCAGTTATTTCTATTTATAATCCAAACTACTGAACTGATTTTGATGAAAATAAAATGGGACCAATCTGGAAGTATATCCTTTCAGATATAAAAAGAATTTTTGAAATCAGTTCATAAATAACGGAGTTCTGAGGTAACAAACATTTAAAAAAAAAAAAAAAAAAAAAAAACATACAACCGAATTGAGAACCTCCTCCTTTTTTGAAGTCGGTTAAAAAGGTATTTTATTTTCGAATCGAAAGTATCGAATCGAAAGTATTATAAAGTCGTATTATATAAAGTCGTATTATAAAGTCTTATTATTGACGACTCTTATTACGCTACCGAACAATGAAGTGGTGAAGATAACATTTGAAACAAGACAAGAAACCTCTACAAAATAAACAAGACGCAACGATAGCGCGATCTAGGAGTCGGACGGAATTAGCAGCGCCATCTAGTTCTGAAAAAAGAACTAACCTTGCAAACCACACATCGGTACAGCTGCTTCGCGTGGTTCTGCAAATGTCGCGTGAGCGAGTGCACGTGAGTGAATCGCTTCCCGCAGTGGGAGCACGAGTGAACACCTCCCGGGGAAGTGGACCGGGGAGGGGAATGGGCGGTGGCCACGTGACGTTTGAGCTGGTCCCACGTGTCGAATGTTGAGTTGCATTGGGAGCAACGACCTGGGAAATGAGTACGAGTGTTATAAAGTTCAAATTAGTTGGACTCCCTTATGAATATCATCCCTTAAGGAAACATACCCATCCTAAGTAACCCGTTCCGGGGGGGGGTCTTCAAAATACCACGCTTGGTCACAGGGGGGGGGGTCTTCAAAATACCGCGCTTGGTCACAGGGGGGGGGGGGTCTTAGGTTTTCGTAAAGTAGTAATAAATAAATAATAAATATTCCTGGACATTTAACACGACGCCCTCTAGTCCCAAACTAAGCAAAGCTTGTAATATGGGAACTAGATGCTGATAGAATACTTATATACTTTTTTTGTAAATACATACTTATAATACATAGTAACACCCAGACATAGAACAAACATCTATGTTTTGCCACACACAAATGTTTGTTCTTGGTGGGGATCGAACCCACGACCCACAGCACGGAAGGCAGATCCATTACCGACTGAGCTGTGACGCCTGTCAATATCTTCTCGGGAAATCTCACGCTTTTTTAAGCTCTAAAGACAAATACATATAAGCAAAATTTTCATTTTTAACCGACTTCAAAAAAGGAGGAGGTTCTCAATTCGGTTGTATTTTTTTTTTTTTTTTTTTTTTTAATGTTTGTTACCTCAGAACTCCGTCATTTATGAACCGATTTCAAAAATTCTTATTTCATCTGAAAGGATATACTTCCAGATTGGTCCCATTTTATTTTCATGAAAATCGGTTGAGTAGTTTGGGTTATAAATAGAAATAACTGAAAAAAATATGCCCGGCGCGGCGCAGCGCCTACTATTTTACTGCTAGCAACGATGTAATATGCCAAGTTGTGGCGTAGCGCCTACCATTTTACTGCTAGCAACGATGGACCCTTTGTGGTGCACACCTAAATTATAACATTTTTCTAAATTTGTCAATAAACCCAGTTTGTACATTCAAACCGCATTTAATTGGAGAAAAGCAAAAACCCACCAGATGTTCCTCTAAAGAATCAACACCAACAACGTGCACGAAATTGCGTATTTTGCTTTCCTGTGACTTTTATGTGGTGTTTATAGTGACTAGAACATTCCCAATGAACTGTCATCATCATCATCATCATCTGATGATGAAGCTGGTAGTCGAATTGAAGTCGGTTTTCCAGTTTTTTAACTTATAAATTATTTAGTGTTCTAGTCCAGTTACGGAACAACGGAACACTTATTTTAACTGTTTGCTTGCAAAAAAATCTTTGAAACCCATATGTCTTCATTACTACGTGACAATTACGGGGGAGGGGGTCTAAAAGGGGTCACGTGGTATGGGTCTATTGAAGATGATTTATACAGCGTCAGGGGGCAACCTATGCCTACACTTAACGGGACACTGTAGTGCCTGGGACAATGTTTAGATGGAGTAGGCTTGCCCAGCACCTATACCATCCTCTCAGCCTAGTCAGCCGTATCCACAGGAAAGACAAGGTCAATACGTGCGGAGCTGACTAAGCCAAGGGTTTCCTCACGATGTTTTCCTTCACCGTAAAGCTCGTGTTAATGCGCATATAAATTTTTCGAACGAAAAATGCATTGATGCACGGTCGGGATTTGAACCCACGACCTTCGGATCGAAAGTCGAGGTACAATTCCACTCGGCCAACACGGTATGGGTACGTTCCCTAAAAGTGTGAGATACCTGTGAGTTCATGTTGGGTGTGCTGCGCCTTGTGCGCGATGAGCTCGTCGTCGTGTTCGAAGCAGCGCTGGCACACCGAGCAACGGAACGTCATACTGCCGCGATGCGCTTCTGCCCTGAAATAAACATGTACAATTAGCAGTTACCCGCGACTTCGTGCGCGAGTACCGTTTCCGTGTAAGTACATTTATTATCTGTGTATTATATTATCTGTGCGTGTACCGAGCGGATACTTTGAGAAACTTGACATTACACCGAACCCGTACTCGAATGTCAAACGCTAGTCGTTAGATCAAAGAGGTAGTACTACGCCCTGTCAAACTGACGTGCCATGACATGACATCATTCTCTTGCTAAATTGGCGCTGCTAATTCCGTTTGTTCATTTTATCCTGTAGATCCTATTAGTTATTCGGGATAAAAAGTAGCCTATGTGTCAATCCAGCTTACGAACTATATATATGCCAAGTTTCATCCAAGTTGGTTCAGTAGTTTCGACGTGATTGAAACACAAACATCAAAACATCTAAACTTTCACATTTATAATATTAGTAGGATTACTAATAACTAGCATACGCCCACGACTTCGTCCGCGCCCCGTTTGATCCTGTTGATTTTCCGGGATAAAGAGTAGCCTACTAGAAACAAAACTGAGAGGATTTCGGAGTCAGCATTTTTTCGTAAAATGAACTCATTTATGTGTGTATAATCTTACTAATATTATAAATGCGAAAGTTTAGATGTTTGGATGTTTGTGTTTGTGTTTGCGCCAATTGGCAAGAGGATTTCATTGTCATGTCATGTCACGTCAGTTTGACAGGGCGTAGTACTACCTCTTTGGTCTAACAACTAGCGTTTGACATTCCAGTAGGTACGAGTTCGGTGTAATGAGGTGTAATGTCAAGTTTCTCAAAGAAGTATCCGCTCGGTACACGCACAGATAATATAATGTACACGGAAACTGTACCTACTCGCGTGCCAAGTCGCGGGTAACTGTTAGTAATAACATACTTGTGAGTGAAGAGTTTCTCCCTCCGTGGGAATGTTTCGTTGCAAATATCGCATTCGTAGCGATCTGAAACTCGAGTGCGAGATCGAGAGTTACCGCCGCCGCGGTTCTGGTGGCTGCGTCGGTGGATTCTGTAACAAAAAATAAAATAACAATCGCTTCCGATTGCTACTGATTTGGATCAGTTGAGCTATCTATAAATCGTTTGCAACGGTGTGTAGATAGCTCAACTGCTTCATGTGTATTTTGTACATATTATAAATATTGTAAATACTTTATTAGTCATAATTTTATCTGTGAATAAATATAATCGTTTTTAAAAATATGTTGTTTAAAAAACGCTTATCTTCAACATTTTATACAATGGACTTTGCATTTACGCTCTGAAAATGGAATAGTATAATTGCGCTCAGACGAGAGCGTGAGCATATTTCTTAATTATACATTAACGAAAACGGTACCTACTAGGGATTTTTGGGCAACGGCCTCTAGCTAATGCCCCGTTTAATAATTTTTTAGTTACTTTGCTGTTTTAGTCACTATGCTATTTTTAGTCACTTTGCTGTTTTAGTCACTTTGTTGTTTTAGTCACTTTGCTGTTTTAGTCACTTTGCTGTTTTTTAGTTACTTTGCTGTTTTTAGTCACTTTGCTGTTTTTAGTCACTTTGCTGGTTTTAGTCACTTTGCTGTTTTAGTAACTTTGCTGTTTTTAGTCACTTTTCGCTGTAATGACCTCTAGCTTACGCTATGATTCATAGTTTTATGAGCAACTTATGGGCATTTTAGTGACTTTAGGCTGTTTTATGCACTTTGGAGTGTGAGAGTGTTACTTGAGTGTAACACCATAACTTACTTGAGTGTAACACCATAACTTACTTGAGTGTAACACCATAACTTACTTGAGTGTAACACCATAACTTACTTGAGTGTAACACCATAACTTACTTGAGTGTAACACCATAACTTACTTGAGTGTAACACCATGACTTACTTGAGTGTAACTCTGGTCGAGTACCACTTCTTGCAGATGTGGCACTGGTAGCTCTTGTCTGGTGACTCGTTGTCGCTCTCCGAGATGTCGTCGTGACTCACCACCGGGGAGGAGGCGCGCTCCGGATCCGGTTCCGAGTCCGATCCGGAACCGGGCGCGGGGTACGGCGTCGTGGCCCACGGCGGAGTGGGGTATGTGCTGAAATACATTTCATTATTATTTACTAGCAGTTACCTGCGAATTCGTCTTCGAAAAAAAAACAAAAATAAATGTTCATTATAATTGCATGGAGTACCCATACACATACACACACGCAATAGAACAACACACCACTACATACACTCAGTATTAGTTACGAAAATTACATTTTTATTCTCAATCATCTTTGGAATCCCGTGACTATCGTCGACTTTTGTTATTGTACTTAGAATGTAAATCCGTTTTTGGCTATCGGTTTTAAATATAAGTTTTTTCGCCATTATTTTTAAGAGCTGTGGATTTTGTTACTCAATAAAATAAAATAAAATAAAAATAACCTAAAAAGAAAAAATAAGCAGGAAAAGTAGCCTGTGTTAATCCAGGTTACGAACTATAATATATTCCAAGTTTCATACAAATCGGACCAGTAGTTACAGCGACTTAGATAATCGGTGAAGATTGACTAAGCGAGTCTAGCCACGAGCGCTTCTGATCAATGATCGCTTACTTTCCATTAGGAAAAGTTGTTCGTTCATTCATTCATTCATTCATTCATAACCAACCCCCCCAATTTCGGGGAGTGGTCTACACACGCCCTGTATAATTATGATCTCACCTATTTAGCGTTTCAGTCTCAGTTCGTGGTGTATCAGACTCTGAATCAGAACTATCTGACGAGTCCGAGGATGATGATGATGATGAAGAGGATCCCGAGCTCGAACTGCCTGTAAAATAAATTCCACTAATATTATAAATGTGAATATTAATATAAGAACTTTGTGTCTAATATGAAATAGATACACACGGCCACAGGTCAGGTTATACACTAAATACAAGCATAACTACGCCACATACAATGCAGAGAATCGTTGGAAAGGGAGCGCAATAGGCTAGCAGCCCGTCCTACACAAACACACTGTCGTCCCTAGAGCACGACGAGCAACGTTCAGCTTGTAATAGTTCAAAGTTCAAACAGTATAGGTGGACGTGTCTTCGACTGTACAATAAAGAGTTTTCTATCTATCTATGTAATATTTCCTTACCGGATCCTGAGCTACTGCTGTCGGAGTCAGAATTAGAGCTATCCTCGAGTTTCTCCACCCTGTCTCGGTTTTCTTCTTTTCTCGAACGACCCGAACCACCTGTGAACAAAAAATATATTTTTTTTCCGCACAACAGTACATGAGCAATCGTTGTTGCACCTAAGGGAACATACTTATACTACGTGACCCGTTCACGGGGGGATCTTCGAAATACCACGCTTGGTCACGGGGGGGTCTTCGAAATACCACGCTTGGTCACAGGGGGGGAGGGTCTTCGAAATACCACGCTTGGTCACAGGGGGGGTCTTCGAAATACCACGCTTGGTCACGGGGGGGGGGTCTTCTAAATACCACGCTTGGTCACAGGGGGGGTTCAGGTTTTCGTCACGTAGTCAATATCCTGTAGGGAAATCTGGCTCTTTTCTAAGCTATAAAGACAAATATAAGCCAAATTTTCATTTTTAGTTTTCCAGTCCAGTTTTGGGAAAACTTACATCATTTAAAACCATATTTATGAATTACTACGTGAAAATTAGAGGGTGGGTTTTGGCATATACTACGGGTGGTCACCGAGGGGGGGAGAGGGGGCTAAAAAGTTTAAAAAAGGGTCATGTAGGATGGGTAGTATACGTTCCCTAACTTCAGAGGGATAAAGATCCTTGGTGGGTAGTATACCTTCAGAGCACCGAACAGACATGACGTCATCGTCCATAGCCCGTTGAACGCCATCTACCGGTGGCTTTTTGAAGTTTGCAGCTAATAGGTGCGCTTCAAACATATCGTCCTGTAATAAAATATTCTTTAAGCTTCTTAAGACTCTGATAGCTAAATTATATACATTAAAAAAAGGGTTTTATCCACTTTATCAATATAAGCATATTTCTCATGAATATGCTTAAAAAAATGGTTTTACCCACCTTATCAATATTAGCATATTTCTCATGAATATGCCTCAACGCTCGTAGATTCTCGTCAAGACTCAGCGAATCAGACGCAGCACCGGGTGAACCTATACAAAACCAATTATATTATACCACAGATTATATAAACCATAGTAATTATACTATGTATATTCGTTCTCTGTGGAGATCGAACCACTAAACCGTACATTGTAGGCCCAGGGGCGTAGACTACTCATTATACCCCGATATATTTTAAATAGTTCGAGGGTGTAATTATGAAAAGTGTGCACCGGAGGATAACCCATGAGTTTTCCTCATAAATGCGAGGAAATTAAATCTCATCCAAATAAAATTTTCGTTTCCCGTTTTCTCGCCAGAACTCCGTCATTTATGAACCGATTTTAAAAATTCTTTTTTTATCTGAACGGATGTACTTTCAGGTTGGTCCCATTCAATTTTCATCAAAATCGGTTCAGTGGTTTGGCTTATAAATAGAAATAACTGAAAAAAATATGCCATCCACGTGCACGAAATTGCGTATTTTGCTTTCCTGTGACTTTTTAGTGGTGTTTATGGTCACTAGAACATTCCCAATGAACTGTCATCATCATCTGATGATGAAGCCGGTAGTCGAATTGAAGTCGGTTTTTCTACTATTTTAAACTTATATATTACTGTCTTTTCAAAAACAGGTTGTGGACAGTTCCATTTATGCAATTTTGAACATTATTTGGAACTATTTAGGGCCTAATTTCTGAGCATGGATGATTTTAAGTTCGCAAAAATGTGTCAAATACATACCCAAATCTGGTTCTTCATCGCTGTCCAATGAAATAGGTTCGTTATTAGCCGGCATCAAGTTATTTCGAACACGAATTTCTGTGTAACAAATAAAACATACCTTTAGCTATTGTCTAAGTGCTTCAAATCTAACCCGTAATTAAAACACATTCAGAAATCTAAACATCACATTCATAATATTAGTAGAATGCGAAAGTTTAGATGTTTGGATGTTTGTGTTTCAATTATGCGTTGCAACACTTGCAACTCTGAAATATGTTGTGTTTTGTGACTTGTCTAAGAACATTGTAAAAATTACAAAAGAAATAAACGAATTGAACTGTCTAACCTTTACAGAGAGTTGAATATTGTGTTAGACCGTTAGATAAAACCGGATAGATTGAATATTGCCAATTATTCACATACCTATTTATTTATTTTCTTAATTTTTTTACAACATAAGTATAAAAAAAAACATATTATAAAAAACTAGAGTACCGCCAGCAGCGGGGCAGGGCCCAAGCTACAGGTGGTCAGGGCTGCAGACTGAGGAACCTCCTGACAATGCGTGCCGTATCGAGGATCACTGCCTTCTGCATCTGACCCTTGAGCCAACCTTCTAGCGAGAGCCTCTTGAGTTGGTCGAGGCTCTTCGCTATCAGGCCGTTCACCGAAACGACTATCGGGACAATGATCGTCGAATCAACATCCCACATGGCGGTTACCTCGTGAGCCAAGCCAAGGTACTTTCTTTGTTGGTGTCAATTATTATTATTAAATATGAAATTATTATTTATTATTACTGAAAATGTCACTTTTTATTATTTTAAATATTTCTTGTGAATTAATTAATTGTAATAATTATCTTTTTATCTCCTATTGTATACCTACTTTACCTGTGCTGTGTTTTTTGTGGCCAATAAATAACTGTCTATGTCTATATACAATATTGGAAATGGCAGTAGAATAAAAGCTTACGTCCAGCTTGTGCTTGTCTGTTCTGCAGCTGGTCCTTTCTTGGTCTGCCTCGCTTGCCTTTTGCCTTTTCAGTTTGAGGAGTCTGTGAATAACAATAATATTAGTGACAGGCGTCACGGCTTAGTTGTTATTACACTGTTTTCTGCGCTGTGGGTTGTGAGTTCGATTCCCACATAGAACACCTTATTGTGATGTAAATTTTATTATTAATGCTTGTTCTCTATCTGTGTTAATATGTATTGAACAATGTACTGAACAACGTTTTGAACTATTAAGCAATGTATTGAACCTTGTATTGGTCTAGGTATTGAACAATATATTGAACCTGTTATTGGTATCGGTATTGAACAATGTATTGAACCTTGTATTTGTCTAGGGATTGAACAATATATTGTACCTTGTATTGGTCTAGGTATTGAACAATGTAATAAACCTTTTATTGGTCTCGGTATTGAACAATATATTGAACCTGGTATTGGTATCGGTATTGAACAATATATTGAACCTTGTATTGGTCTAGATATTGAACAATATATAGAACCTTGTATTGGTCTTTAGCAATATATTGAACCTTGTATCGGTCTAGGTATTGGACTACGTTACCATTCCTTATTGATCAAAAAGCCTGAAGAAATCAACTTACACCATCATTTTTCTTAGCACTCGGCGTTCGCTTCGTGTATTTACGTTTGACACGAGGCGTAGTGTCTCCAGTGGACGATGACGCACCAGAATCTGAAATGCCAACCAATCAGCGTTGAGAATTCAAAATGGACCAACGTTTCAGCCAATCAGCGAACAGTTTTGTGCTTGATAAATGCGAAGATGGCGGGTAGGCACAGATAAATCTAACAGTCATTACCATTACACAATGTAAGAGTTACATTCCACGGTGATGCTGCAATGTTCTGCAGACGAGCTATCATCGACGCGCAATATGACTCGGAGTAACGCGAAGATTGCCAAATTTATTTCTGCTGCTCCCCATTCGTTTGTTTAAAAACAAAACGTTTCAAACACTCGGCGACACGTATTTTTGAATTTGAAATACGAACACTATTATTACGTTCCATGTAGGTATCTATGAGTATGAGTGGTATGAGTTTTATCACAGCGTTTTTTTTTATAAAATAATCCAAATTGTAAATATTTTCAATCTGAAATTTAAACGTTTTCGTTTCTAACTACGAAATATAAATAATAAGTGATTTATTGCATGCAGATTTTTAAATTTTTATATTAATTTTACCAAAATTATCTATAAATTTCATGCTATCCTACCATTCATCTAATTAAATTATATATTTTAATTAATTTAGAAAACGAATTAATGAAAACTTTTCAATTAGGTAGTAATTTAAATTTTTATATGACGAAATCAAAATTTAAGTAAGTATAACGATTTTTTATTATTTACATGCGTTGTACATTTAATAAAGTTGGTACATTAATAAAAAAACAAATATAAAAAACTGTATAGATATATGAACTTGAAAATAACCAAACAACTAAATTGAGATACCCAAACCAATTCAACAGCTTTTTTTTTTTAAATATCCCAAACCACAAAATGTAGCTACTTCTACGTGCATGCAAATCTACAATTACCTTTTCTCTTAACCCGAACAAGTCTCGCGTTTCTCCTCATAATCAATTTCCTATGAGATTCGCCAATTTTTCTCGCGGCGATTTTACCCGACATTTTTCCCGACATTTGGGGTATTTTCCGAGCGGTTTTAACAGGCAACATTTTTGTACCGCGCGGCGGCTGCCGGTGCGTAGATTTTACTTTGGTGACGGTCTTCACTAAAGCGGTGAAATAATGCATTGTTACATGGTGTTATGACTCGTAGCTATACCAATAGAAAAACTTACCAAATAGATTTTAAAATTAAAAATAATTATAATTTTATTTATGGAAGTATATTTAGTTTCGCTTTCAATTGATATTTGCTCTTGAGTAGCTGAATGTACACATTCGGGAAGTTTTTTAATCTAAAGCTGGCAACATTATATTTTTTTAGTTAATTCTCCCAGACAATCTCAAAGAATATTTACCAGATGCAATACCACTATTTTACGTTTTTTTTTAATCACTCAAATCTAATTGAAATTGAAGTTCATGAACCAGTTGCCATTGACAAACCCAGTGATTTGACATGAATTTTTTCCGCACCTGTACATGCGCAATCGTTTGTTGCACCTAACTTCAGAGGGATATAGATCCGTTGTGCGTACTGTACTCTTTTGAAAATATCTAAGAGGGTAGTCAGAAACTGAAACTTTTAATGTTACATCCAGAATGTGTACATATTTATTAGTGAAAAATGTTTTTGTTATTTACAATATCACAAACACCACATTTATGATTAGTGACTGCAATACCCATCACATCGGAACACATTTTTGACACATCATAATGAAGATATGCCAAAAAAAATCTATGCTTGTGTCACAATTATTCACTTTTGACACTCAAGGTGTAATGAAAACAATCCCAAAAACTTCGTAATAATGTAATCGCTAACCAGTATTGAAACCTCTGATCCAGAAAACCAATGGATACGCCCTACCAACAAAAAAAGCGTGTATATTTACACAAACTCGGAACAAAACATGGCGGCGCTGGTCATGCGAACATAAAATCATGACGTCACAAAAAAAATTCGAAAGGACAAAATTTTGTCTATCTCTTTCAACACATTCAGTATTTGTTTAGTTAAAAAGAAACAAAATAATATTTGACGGCTTATGTGTCGATTTAATTTGTATAGTAGAATGGGGCCCCTCCATGTTTATAGTTTCCTACCTCTTTGAACTACTAATTTTTTGTGTTCACACTATAGGTAACACCTTTGCCTCAGGGTCCAGAAACCGATGGGTGGTATTATGTATTACTTATGTTCAAACTCCGTGATACATTCGCTTGCGCGATCTAGGATTTCTCTGTCGGTTAGCGACACCGCCATCTATCGGGCGTAGTTTTAGTAGTTCTTATGAAGCGCGCTAGATGGCGCCACAGTTCGTTAATCTCTCGAAGTTTTTGGGAATGGTCTTATTACACCATGTAGACGAGCTTTAAACTTGATATTAAAAACTATATTTACCAGCGGTACCACGACGTTTATATTCCTTCTTCACCTTGCGCTCCAAAGCTTCTGCGAACAAAATACTCGTACTAGTTTATTCACTTGTAGGTCTGACCAAAACATTGTTGTCGATTCCGTTGCATTTCTCTAACCCAACCAAAGAAAGCGTTAAGATTATAGCCGTCTTTGTCTTTTCAGTTTATTAGAAAGGGACAGCAACATTTTAAGTACTGTTGAAATGTTATAGGTTAGTTTAAGAGTATTTAAGAGCGTTATGAGAGTGAACAAAACAAGAATTATATTAGGATCGACAAGTGAAAATCCGTGATTTATACCAAGTGCCAACCCACAGGAAAACGTGTGATTTTATGTACATAATGTGTTACGTGTATATGTAGCGATACTTTGTGCAATTATGTACATCTCAGTATGACATGTCAAGTCTGCCTCGCTAGCCAAGTGGACATTTTACAATCTTCTTCTTCTCTTATATAATATGGTCTCTCTCCGTCATTTCGATAGCCAATTTTGCCAGTTTCAAGTGGATTATTTGAAATAAGTTTACTCAAGTCGAGTCATACGTCAAGTCGTTTGTTTTGCTTCTTTTCTTAGTTATGGCCTCTGTCCGTCATTTCGACAGACAATTTTGCCAGTGTCAAGTATAGGTATTTGAAAAAGTAGGTAACTATAGAGATTAAAGAAGTTGAATAGAACTCCGATTTGGATGAAACTTAGAATATATTATAGTTCGAAACCTGGATTAACACATAGGCTACTTCTCCCGCTTTTTTTTCAGTTCTTTTTTTTTTTGTTTTTTTTTATTCGTGGACGAATTCGCCGGTATGAGTGCTAGTTTATAATATTAGTAGGATAAGTCACGTGACCAATAACTATACATTTTTGACGTGTTGTATCCTCTAGCGATTGTAGATGTCAACTTGCCTATGGGAACTGTCAAGTTCAGTAAATCGAGTGTGTTTTTCATCATAAAAGTTGCATATAGTAGCATGCAATGCAACTAATGGTGTTAAGTACTTGACTTTTGCGTAGCTATTTACATATTATTTGTCTAGTTATTTTTGCACGTCTTAGAAATACACTCTTATGTTAAAGGATAAAAATATCATAATTCCGCTTCTTAATTTTTTAGTGGACTTTTCTTACCTTCACCTTTAAACCTGGGCCTATATGAAGCCCTCACCCGTTCATTCCTTACCCTTACATCAAAACTAGATACGGTACCAAAAACACATGTCATACTTTATAAAACTTTTTGGAAGCACAAACCCTGTCCTGAAAGCAAAAACCACTCACTTTATTATATACTTACCCAGTACCTTTTAGCTGTGTTTAAGAGTTAGTATATTTTAAAAACTTTTTTACCAACTCAATTTGACAGCGCTATCTATTGCTGTCTTTGTTGTTTCAGTGTATAATAAAAGAGACAACAGTATTGACAATGCTGTCATATTAGGTTAGTTTATGAAATTTGACACTATTATTACACTAAATTCTAAATACACAAAAAATACAAGCCACTACAGGGTGCTTGAATATGTATAGTAAGCCGAAAGGGCTTATTTTACACATTTTTGACGATAACTTTATTTTACGAGACATGAAAATTCGACTTAATTTTATGAACACTATAACAACTAATACTGACCATTTTAGCTGTATTAAATGCTAACTAGCTATTGGTGTTTTTTTTCTGTAAGTAAACTAAGTACGTACATTTTACTCAATATCCTAAATGGACTCTTCCCGTGCAATTTCAAGTGCTATTTTGTGTAGAATAAGCCCATTTCCTACACACATTTTAAAACTCCACAACTTAAACACGTATGCTCCAAAAATACTCAGAATCAAGTGTAATTTTTTGACATTCAATAAAAAATGTGTCAAAAAAATATGCTTGACATTGTTTTAGCATAGTCTGTGCAAAAAGAGAACCGTCGTGGAAATGAGGGCGTGTCCGCGTCTGCCAATTTACTACTTTTGTTGCGTTGACACAGCTCTGCAATTTTTTTATCACAAAAACAAGATCAACAATAATTTATCGAGTCGAAGTTCACACTTGACAGTTGCTATAACAGCTGGATTGGCCTTTTCTCTTAATGTTATAACTCGTAAGAAGAGAAAAAACGGAAGACAAGGCAGTATGGTCTTAGGACTTTTGCCTGGCCGTAATGGCCAAAAGAAAAAAATAATGTTAGTTCACCGTAACGCTACGACGACGGTTCTCTTTTTGCACAGACTCTACGAGCCTTATTCTAAAGGGGGAGCCAGTACGATGGTAAGCGGAACTATCACAGAATATCCGTCACCTAAATGATTATTGAATACGAATGGAGCGTCATTCTCCATCCAAAACCAAATACGATGACTGTAATGGTTCGAAGGACCATTCAGGCAGTCTGAGGGGCGATTACGAGTTGACAATGTAAAAACCGGTGTCAAACGTCTGACGCCGAGCACAGCGGTGTGCGCTGCTTGGTATGGAAACACTGAGCGGAACCTTGACGAAACCAAGCTTCTCGAAAAATCCGCTCAGACGTTTGACACCGGTTTTTACATTGTCAACTCGTAATCGCCCCTCTGGGATCCTATCTCCTTCCAAAAAAATACGATGACGGATATGTGATGGTTCGAAGGACCACCGGGCTGTTTGGGAGCCTCTAAGGCTATACATACCCATTTCTCTGGCGTGTTTTCTCGCTAAATACTCGGGACTGGTCTTGTCGATTCTCGGCCGGCCTCGTTTCCGTTTCCCGCCGGGAGGCACTTCCGAAGGGGTGTTATTCATCATGGCCGCTGGAGATATTACAGCATGCGTAAGAAGCGAGGATGCGGTGCCCAAATAAATGGAAAAATAAACTTAAAAGTTCTACAGATGTAATAGAGAAAATATGTGTGATACAAGAGATTTATGCCCTTAGTCATTACCTCGAATAATCCTCACTTCGACTCAACTTCGAATTCTACAAAAGCCCGATGTAGAGGTTTATTTTTTTTTATATGTATACAGGGTGTAACATAATGTCCCTATAAGTCCGAAAAAGGGGTATTCTACACGTCATGACGAACAACATTTGTTCTACGTCTTTTTATATTTCGAAGTTTGTCATTCATGAAAAATAGCATTGCACACGTGTTAAAGTGTCTATGTGTGGGTGTGACGTGATAGGAGGGTGCGTGAGCATGTATACTAACAGGCTGGATACATACGCAAAGTAAATAAACACTTAGGGTGGTCGCAATTTCTAAAATACAAAAATAATTCAACTTTTGAACATGCCAATCTATTTATGTATTTGGTCTGAATGAGCCCCTTTTCGGCTTATAGGGACAATATGTTACACGTTGTAGTATAGAATATCCTTTGGCCACAATGACGATGGAGCAGGACAGTCTAGAAGATACCTATTCACTCTTGCCTTGTCATTACATTACAGTCGATGTGTACCTAAGAACGTTTAGCTTCCAAAACCTTCTGATCCGTAATGAAAATACCATTACGGATCAGAAGGTTTTGGAAGCTAAATGTTCTTAGGTACACATCGACTGTAATGTAAAATGCTCTGAGAGCAAAACGTCTTCAATTTAGAATGACTGCTAGTTTTCAGAGCACAAAGTCCTTATTACTGAATGTCCGCAATGTAAAACGTCATGAGAGCTAAATGTCCTTATTTACTGAACGTCATGAGAGTTAAATGTCTGCAATTTAAAATGTACCTATGTCAGACATTTTTTAAGAACGTTTAGCTTCCAAAACCTTCTGATCCGTAATGGAAAAGACCCAGTTTATTTGTTGAGTCGAGGCAAGGATTATTCGATGTACAGACTAAGAATGATTGACGCTTCGCTTTGGCACCAGTGTGCCCGATCTTTACCGTTGCTTTTATAGTTCTTTACCGTACCGTTCATTTTTTTATCAACATTTTAAAATAAAATAAAATTTTTCTAGTTTTTAGTATTAAAACCTTTTTGAAACGTGTCTCATCATTTTCTAATCATGTTAACTGTACTACCCTCGGTTGCACCAAACTTTATAACACAGTAAATTAGTTACAATGAACTTCGCACGGCGTATTTTCACAATATTTGACAGGCGTCACAGCTCAGTCGGTAATGGATCTGCCTTCCGTGCTGTGGGTCGTGGGTTCGATCCCCACCAAGAACAAACATTTGTGTGTGGCAAAACATAGATGTTTGTTCTATGTCTGGGTGTTACTATGTATTATAAGTATATATTTACAAAAAAAAAAAGTATATAAGTATTCTATCAGCATCTAGTTCCCATACTACAAGCTTTGCTTAGTTTGGGACTAGAGGGCGTCGTGTGAAATGTTCATGAATATTTATATTTATTTATTAATATTGTTTTCCGTTACTGATTAATTATGGATTCATTTGGAGGAGCTAGATTCTAAAACGGCAATGCATTATTGCAATCACTACTGACTGACAAGAATTATGTGAGTATTCATAGATTACTCCCACACGCTATAACGCCACCGGATTGGTTGTTGGGATGTAGCGTCATTCACTCTCCAACCAATAACCAATCCGATGACGCATATTCTGTGAGTCTGCCCCCCTATCAGTCTAAAAGTATATTTGAAAAGCGTCCTTAGTCCATTGAAATAAGATTGGGAATAAAGTTTGGCGCAACTTCAAACTAAGCTACTGGACATAGACAAATAACTAGCTCAAGCTTAAATACCTACTAATACACTGACAGTTGCACTCAAAGACGTACATTAAAAGATAATAAAGCTTAGCCTAGTGGCACCTTTTAGGGAACGTACCCGTAGTACGGGACCCTTTTTTTCAATTTTAAACCCCTCCCTCCCCCCCCCCCCCCCAACCCTCAGTGATCACCCATAGTATATGCCAAGACCCACCTCTAGTTTTCGCGTACTAATTCATAGTAGTAGTTCGAAAAAGCGCGAGATTTCTCTAGAGAATATTGATTACGTGACGGAAACCTCAGACTCCCCCCCCCCGTCCCCTCCCCCCCCCTCCCCCCCGTCCCTGTGACCAAAGTCAAAGTCAAAATTTCTTTATTCAATAAAATCACAAGCATCATTTAGAATCGTCTGCCAAGCGTAGACCAAGCGTGGTATTCTGAAGACCTCCCCCCCTCCTAAACGGGTACCAATGAGTACCAACAAACAGACATTTTTAATTTTAAGCAATACTTGTTTAATTTACGTCTTTGAATGCGGGAGTAAGGCTCGAATGCTGACAAAATACTCAAGTATAAGTCGCGACTCCAGCATGGAATTCTCGACAGTTTTTTATGAAAATCTCTGATCAACATTGAGAAATAAAATGTATCCTTGATAGTAACAATTCACACTTGAGCATTGTTAAACATAAGACCTAAAGGACGATTTACACTCACATTTTAAGTACAGCAACGTGTTTACACGCGGTAATGACAACTTGACTGCGAAGCAATGGATCCCACGCTTACTGTACTTAAGGGAGTGTAAATTGACCCTAAGAGTTAAAGCACATTGAACCGAAGCGAAGTATCAATCTAAAAATGTTCATTGCATTCTGACCCCACTCTCCGCAATGCACACATTTCTATAAAAAACAAAAAACGCGCGCATTCGATAGATTTTTTAAATCATTTTCATCTCGATGGAAACACTAGCAGATAGTTCTAAGGAGCTGAACAAACCGAAATCCTAGTTGCGCCACTAGATAGTAATGTGCATTACGGTGTATGGGGTCAAAATGCAATCTAAACTAGATTGACGCTTCGCTTCGGCGTCAATGTACCTTGAACTTCAATGACCGCGCAAACACAGAGTCTTGTCGCTACGTCCACGTTTTTGTGGCTCTGTATTTGTAAATTTATCTTTGAACAAATTAAAACAAAATATATGAAACTTGTATGATCTGTATCAGAAGCAAGGCGCTGTGTTTGCGCGTTCATTTAATAAACCAGAGGGGTAATCATAAACAAATCTGACAGTCGCCGCGTTAGGTAAACCTGACGTATTCGAGTCATATTGCACGTCAACGCCAGCTCGATTGCCGAACGTTGTAGCGTCACCGCGCAGTGTATCTCGGATTCGCTAGCGTTACGATACGTTTACGATTGTAACATTTATTCGTGACCAAAGCACAGAGCCCGTGGTCCGAGTTTTGTTTTGTTGTCCGAAACGAATATCAAAAAGCGACTTGCGAGATATTTTGTATGAAAACCGGATAACCTCTAACGGGAGATATGTAAACTCTTTTTCTTCATACAAAAACAGTTAGTTTCTCGATTTTCACTTTTCGGAAATCAACAAAATAAAACTCAAGACTACGAACTCAATATAACTGAAACTACATATTCTATAAAAGTAAACTTATTTACACACAACACCGTACATACCCATCTCCCTCGCCTGTTTCCTAGCAGCTAGATTCGCCAAGTACTCGGGGCTGGTTTTGTCCACGCGTGGCCGACCACGCTTGCGTTTTAAAGGCGTCGTCTCGCTAGATTCAGCTGCAAAATACACGGGCTCAAATTACTTCGATTTGTGCGTGTGACTTTTTGTATGTGTATTTTGTTGAGACCAAGAAGGGCGTGCTGCAATTTTTTTCAACAATGATAACAATTCTGTTGTTCCATTTTCCTAACATAATTAGACAACACTAAAATTGTTGCTGTATGTTGCTCGTATCGGCGAAATTGCGGGCAACACTGAAAAAGCCATTTAAATAATTTATAAGTTAGGAAAATACAGATTTTGAAATGCCCCGTTCTTTTGTTTCATTCACTCTCATAACGTCTTTATAAAATCGTCGGTTTATGAAATTCTTCAGTTAACCTATCTGTTGTCATGTAGGACGGATTTTATATATCAACACAGTCGACGAGGAAATAAAACTGACTTAAACCAAATACAAAGAACGCTTACACGCACATCCTAACCACTTGGCTACACAGCTCACTACCATTAGCTACCCTAAGAGGCTACGCAGACAACACATCATGGAATAGACAGAACATGATCGCCAAGATATGGAGAAGTGCTCGCTGGAGCCCCCATCCTACATCCCGACTGCTCACACCAAACCTGCTCATAGTCTGAAGACTGATCGCAGATGAAAACAGAACAAAAAAAATATAGTACGGCTAGTGTTTTATACGTTTAAAGACGATTTAAGGCTCGTATGTTGAAACAATGCTCAAGTCTAAGCAGTTTTTCAATCGATTTTCAAAGAAAAACAAAAACGCATCAGCTATAAGCTGCCAATAAAATAAAAAATAAACTGAGCCTTGAGTTTCGCTTGAGTCCGAGTTTCTTTTGAGCATACGAACCTAAGGGTAAAATCACACTGACGGCGGCATTAAGTCGAATTCACGCGAACTTTTTCCTCGGTCGAAATGCATCACATTGTGCACACACGGCCACAGGTCAGGCTATACACCCAATACAACCATAACTACGCAACACACAATGCAGAGAATCGTTGGAAAGGGAGCGCAATAGGCTAGGGCGCGCGCCGCGCTCGCAGCCCGTCCTACACCAACACACTGTCATCCCTCTCGCACGATTCGCAGCGTTCAACTGCAAATAGTTCAAAGTCCAAACAGTATAGGTGGACGTGTCTTCGACTGTACATTACATGGGTCAATATGCAATGCAAACTTTTAGATTGACACTTCGCTTCGGCTTTGACGTCAGTGTCTTGACCCTAAGAAGTCGTTTCAACTCTGCTTCCATGAAAAACGCTCTTAATTCCACCACAATAAGGGTGATATTACGTACCAGAGCTGACTTGTTCCTGCTTCTGCCTAGCGGCATACAACTCGACCGCCGGAGGTACGAAGTGGGAAACAGGTGAGCGATAATCCACTGTTAAAGGCACCGGCACTGAAAATAAGATAGATCTCAAGTTAATTATACAATTCAAAAACCCTAGGAAAATCTTGGATTCTCTTCATCATTTCTGGTCATCATCAAACGTTGGAATATGAACTTCAGTTCATCAAATCTCAATACTTTGAGATTGACGGTTTTGGCAAGTCTAAACGAAGCCCTGTCATATGACACACCATGATTTTTTGTGACTTTATTTTTTTACTTCCTTTTGGACCCTTATAATTTTAGAACCTCTTGACCGATTTAACCGCTTGATCTTACCAGTGAAACTTAAGAGTACTATCGGTGGACCTACCAAATTGTATGACGATTGGATAAACGGTACGAAAGTTATGCACTAACAATCATACAACACCATCTCGTCCAAGTTGATGTTAAGATTTTGTTTCCTTAGCTCACTCGAACTCAATTGTTATCTTATCTTATCTTATACTCACAGGGCCTCTCCTCGCTAGTGTCATCACTTTCATCTCTCTTAATCCGGGCAAGTCCGGACTCCAACTGACTCGACTCACAAACAGCCATCTTGAATATTTCTTAAGTGTAGACTAACTATTCTTACTGAAACAAAAATGTCGGTATATGAAAAAAATTGTTTTATACCTGTATCCCTGCAGACCACAGAATAAATAATAGTAAGTATTCGATTCTCGAATAGCGACCACGAACCTGAAAGCTCAATGTAGGAGGACCCTACCCGATGGACTTTGACAAGATTGAATTCGATGGATCTTTAACTTTTTTTCTAACCTCATTTCTATGCGTATTTAATCTGTCTTACTAGATTATTTCTTTTTTAAATCATCTATTTTAATTATAATTTGAATAAGTCTAAGTTAAAATAATTTCAACTTCAACTTCTTGGTTTATGGCTTTTGAGACAGGTTGTCACAATTCTGCCAGTGTCTGATTACTCTAAAAATTATTTCAAATAGGATTCTAAAAATTGTTATGAATAAAGAAATGAAATGAAGAATGCATATCTTATCTTAGGGCGGCTTGCACCAGAATCACTAAACGTATTTAACAGCTAAATCGATTTAAATCTGACGTATTTGTATGACTTGACAACTCGTTAAATACTATTTAAGAGTTAAACGCGTTTAGCGATTCTGGTGCAAGCCGCCCTTAAAATACTTGAGGCTGAAGGGTCAGTAATCTGTATATTTATTGTCATCAAATAAGTATACATATTAGACAGACTTCTATGATTTTTACACAAATCTTTAAAGGCTCTATAGCTTGTTTTTTTAACTGACTTATAAATAGGAGGATTGATGGAATATGAACGCAAACTAGCACCTTACGTAAAAGTGCAAGCAATCCGCTTGCTCTGTAAACTATGTAGGAGCTATCTATTTCTCTACAACATCAACTGCGTTCCATGTCACTTGTTATACTAGATATTTTTATTGTAATAAATCAAACTATAAGTCTATTCAAAAATCTCGCGTATTATTTCATCAAGGATGTGTGTTACTTCAGAACTCCGTCATTTATGAACCGATTTCAAAAATTCTTTTTTTACCTGAAAGGATGTACTTCCAGGTTGGTCATATTCAATTTTCATCAAAATCGGTTCAGTAGTTTGGCTTATAAATAGAAATAACTGGAAAAAGATATGGCATCCACATGCACGAAATTGCGTATTTAGCTTTCCTGTGACGTTTTAGTGATGTTTACGGTCACTAGAACATTCCCAATGAACTGCCATCATCATCATCGGATGATGAAGCCAGTAGTCGAATTGAAGTCGGTGTTTCTAGTATTTTAAACTAATAAATTATGATAGAGAACACAGGCTTGAGTCAAGTCAAAGTCAAAAAAAAAAATTTCTTTATTCAATAAAATCACAAGGATCATTTAGAAGAGTGTTACTCAAACATCTATTTGAGTAGTTATTCATACAAAACTTTACTTTGCTTGAGTCCGGATCAATACTCAAGCAGTAAATGGAAATACGGACCAAAAAGTTCTTTTTTTTTACAATTTTTTTAGCATTTGACCGCAAACTCGCCTGGAGTTAAGTGACAATGTGTATTTAATGGCATCAGATTAAATTTTTATTCTACTTTCATTCTGTGCCGCAGATTCACACATAGTTTGTATTTATTTTAGCTACTCAGCCAAATGATATTAACTTAATTCACTAGAAACTCGAAATACTCATTCCATTGCCAGAAATAGATATTGAATAAATTGTTAACTAAATCAATAAGGCTGTTTGTTGTCTTAACAAAATCCTGTTAAAACGCCATTTTATAATTTTTTAGTAAAAGAAAATTAAGTTGTACTAACAGATAAATATTCAAGTACATTTTACATGACACCTAGTTTCCAACTAAGCAACGCTTATACTATGGGAACTAGATTGCTGATAGAATAATTTACATCCCTCTATTTTTGTAAATACATACTTATAATTCATAGTAACACCCTGACATGGAACAAACATCTATGTAAGTATTCTAACACAGCAATGTTTGTTCTTGATCATGCCCACAATCCACAGCACGGCAGGCAGAGCTATACCGACTGAGCTGTGACACCTGTTAAACACAGAGTGATACAATGATAGTTACATCGATTGGTTTAGCTGTCTGCATCATATTTTCTAGTATAAAAATTACCAAATTACTCATCCTTTTAAGGCTTGTATGCTAATCAAATACTGATTAGATTGAAACTCAAGCCTAGTTTGGATAGTTTTTTATAAAAAATCTCTGACTAAATCTTTGTCACGTTTGTCTGTGGTTTTTGAGTGAATGCTTAGTAACATAACATGGTGTACAACAAGTTCTATACGCAAGAATGATCGTAGCTTGTTTTAGTCCCACTGTGAATAAAAAGTATAGACCCTTCCTTTTTCAAATTCCTAAAATAAGTACATAAACCTTACATAAATACTTGTATGAAAACATGTAAGTAGGTATTATTGGTAAGGTGTGGCCAATACTAGATAGATAGCGCGTTTACAACAACTATCAGTAATATGGGTACCTACCCCATGAAACTACAATTAATTCTTATCTGCTCCCTATAAAAGCTGTAAAACAACATTCCACAACCAAAACGTCGTATCAACCAACTTACCTCCTAGCAAGTAACCATTTTGTCCATTTCACTAAAATATAACTATTGAAAACTTACACAAAAACAATTCTAATGCAACATTACAGCGAAAAAACATAAACGAACAACAATTACGAGAGTATAACAATACGCATCAAAAAATTCACTTCAACTCGATACGAAATCAATTTGCTGTAGAAGCAAGGTGCGGAATAAAACTAACGAAAATACGTAATAGAAAAGATTTGGTATGATTTAAAATGCACGCACTACATAATTGCGCAAAGGGACAGCTTTTAAAAGTGACTACAAAAGTTTTGAACGCGGATCATCGGAGATATAAACAAAATTCGCGGATTGAAAACGAAATGAGGCGACGTCCATTTCAAGAGCATTGGGTAAGCGACTGCCTACGAAATGGTGAAAAAGGAGAGACATATTTTTGTAGCGGCAACACTGAGTGATAACCCAGATGAATAATGTAGGTCATTGTGAGTTTGGTCTTAAAACATTATGAAAAATTAATGCACAGTGATAATCATAAAAATTAACGGATCTGTATCATTTTCTAAACAAAATATTATGGCAAAAATAGAGTCCCAAGGTTCATAACAAGAAAAAATAAATTAAAGTCTGTAATAATCAATATAGGCAAATACACTTCTTTATTTGTCCGAGCTGTTTTTAGAAATACTAAAACTTCTTTTTGTGTATCTTTAAACACAGTTCAGTTATTCAAAATCATAAAATTTATATATGAACGGAAAAAACTTTAATTAAAAAAATATTAGGGCCATTGTCATAATTTTAAAATCACAATAATCGTGCAACATTGCTTTGGGTGTGGGACAAGAGTTCAGAGGAAGACAGTGTACCAAAGCAATAGTTATAGGTAGGTCGACCGTTGAGTTGGCATTATTATTACCTACTTGACTGACTTCGTTATCGGCATACGTGCTATCGTTCGCTCGAGGTTATTCCTTTGTTTGGCTTCACCTTGTATATTATTTGTTTTTTCATCTCGTTTCGACATGATCTTTCTTTTAATTGTATCCATTAAATACACAATTTTATTCACCATTTCAGGCAGCTATGTAGGTATATTTTAAGCGTGTTTAATTCGGTCATGTCAACAACTAAGTGAATCCATATTAATAGAAGGCATGGGGTTTTTATTTTTATGCTCTCTTTGTTGCTTTAATTTTCGGAGGATAACATAATGTTAAAGTGACGTCAATACCTACTCAATCAATATAAAGTCTGATAGCAAGTGCATGATAAACTAAATTATTTACAATAAAATAATCGTAAGGGAACGGAACAAAATAAATGTGCTTAGACTAAGGCGTGAGCACATTTTTAGCTATTAATTACCTACTGTTTGACTATCAAATACTGAAGTAGTGGGCTAGAGAATAAACTTGTAATGTGTGACTTATTTAAGTAGGTAAGTTACATAATAATAATTAGTAAGACACAAATTATTATCTAAGGAGGTAGGCATCTAAACTAATAAAATTATATTATGATTTACTTATTATGTAGGTAGCTCATCTCCATGAAGTCTATAATATTGACTGTTAGCCTTGCTCCACATGCCCTTGACATACAAAATAGAGCTTTAATCAATACTTTGCAAATGTGCAGTTAAAGAACCACGTCAATAGTTGTTCCAATATTTCTATTTTATCGCTATCCTTTCAGGTGTAACGCCTAAATAATATCAATTGGTCTAGATCACCGAATAGGTGTGAAGAAAATGATTATAGGTGTTTATCAATTGAGCTATCATTAGATCATTTCGTTTTCGATATTCTACAGATAGCTCAACTGTTTATATTTATTTTGTAAATACAAAAAGTCTTCAACTTAAACAAATATAATTATGTTTAATTTAAGTACCTTCTAAAATTTAGAAGGTAGGTACCCATTCCATTTTAGTTCATTTACAATCTAAATGAACTAAAATGGAGCAAAACTGTATTGGAGTCACATGGCAGTAAACAAAAAAAACTTGATCGGTTGGACTATACCTATTAGTTAAGCAACAGGCTCGTTAGCGGGCTTGGCATATATAGTTAACTTTTCTTGAGCAAGACTTTCTCTCTCAGTCAGGGTCCACCGTAAAACCATTACGTAAATCAGCAGATCCATGTTAGTTATATCCTACTCTGTGTCTGTTATTGCGTTAAACTTGCTACATAATTATACAATTTAATATCACATTGTAAATAATAATATCTCTTGAGGTACAATGTCCTATTTATGAATTACCTAAATAAATTATTTATGTCCAGTGTTTGGGTAACATAACCCTTCGAGGTTTAGCCCTAATTATTGTTATAAATCACATCAAGTATCGAAGAATTTGCTCTGGCAACCCTTTGTTTTGACAGCAATGAGTTGTTATATTCGTTCAAAAACCAATATTACTCGATGGACACTGTTTCGCAGATTCCATGAACACCATAAAGCTCAACGAATTCAACCAAATCTTTATACTATGGGGTTATATAATAGATTTTTTGATTTTTACTACTCACATAGTAAACAATTACCAGATGGAATATTAGGTTGTAAGTTGTACGGTATGACGTTTAACGTTTTATTTCTGAACGAATCAGAATTAATCAAAATAGGAAGCAGCTTGCCAAACAAATTTTAATTTACCATAATGTCGGGAAAATGACTTATAATGCGTGACAAACGCGACCCATTACTACATACTAGATATATTTTTCTTGCTGAAAGCGAGTCGTGAATATGTACAAAGAGCTATCATAAAAATAGTTTTATGTTTTTCACTACCCGTCGCAGTTCAGAAATAAATCAATATTTACAGCAATATGTGGCAAGATGTTGTATTTTAAAATAATGTATGTTGCATTTCTTTTTAGTTGTTGTAAACACCAACCTTTTCAAATGAACGTGAATGAATGAAATGCAAGGTAATGAGTGAAATCAGCTTGGTTGCTTGGGTGAGTGAAAAAAAAAACAAAAAAAATTATTTAGTCTGTGCAAAATTACAAAAACAAAAACAAGACAAGGGCTTTGTTTAATTTTTTCGCGAAAAATTAAAGAGCGTAGATTAGATGTACAGAAGTATTTTAAAAACGAACAGAACGATAACACTTAATTTAGCAAAAACGTGTCTTGTTCATTGTTGAAATTATATATTACGAGAAATAAATTATCAAAAATGAGTCGTTGTGATCTCAAAATAGTGCTTCTGGGCAGCGAACATGTAGGTAAAACTAGCCTAGTCATAAGATTCGTCAACTGCCGATACAATCCTGACATTCCTTATCAAAACGTAAGTAAACCTAACCTGTCAATACCTCACTAAGCACGTCCTAAGGGCCAACGCACATCTATCGACAAAACTGTTTTGTCGCGTACTTAGTGACGTGAAAATAAATTTTCTGTTATAACGAAAACAGCATATGATGAATGCTTCCTCGTCATATGCTGTTTTCGTTGTAACGAAACTCACATCAATTGACACGACAGTCTTTTCTTACATTTTTTTATTAATAGGTTCGCAAACCAGCCGTTAAAACAATTTAATTAATTAATTAAATTGGCCGAGCGGCCTTCAAAAGCAAACATGCATGCATAAAATTATGTTTACCTATCTATTATAGCATTGTTTAGTACCTACCTATTAAACATTGCTTTATACGCATATACCTAGAGAATGAACTGTGCTTTTTTAATAAATAAGAATATAAAGTAATTATGTAGTGTACTTAATAATATTATTAAGTACTTAGGATGATTCTCATTAAATAAGCAAGTAACGAAAACAGCAAATAAAAAGAAGCATATTGTAACTAAAAAAGTTTTACTGAGAAGTTTCACATCACTAACTGTTCGACAAGACGTTTTGTCTTTGGTTTGCGTTCTCCCTAAAGATGTGCTCGCAAGTACGCAGAACACGTCCAACGCAGTTCTGCCCAGCGAAAGCTTCACCCTCAATCTATCATTCTGAAATGTAAAGATATACCTTTAAGCCCTTTAAGTTACCATGTTATGTTACTACCCACCTGATGTTAAGTGGTAACCACTGCCTATAAGGATACATGCATATGTATCCTTATACTATTATCACTGTGGATGTGCATACATCCACAGTGGACATGCTCCATGGCTGTGACTTCTTGCACGTTTTAAACTATGGTGGCATGGAACTGGCACCTAGAATCACCTTGTTTTATAACATGATTCTAAATGATCCTTGTGATTTTATTGAATAAAGGAATTATGAACTTCACTTTGAGATGGTGTGAACACCTATGGTGTTAAGTCTCATGTGCCTGTAATTGCACCGGCACCCATTACCCTTCAAACCAGAATATAGCAATGGTATTATTTCCGTGGCACACAATTATGTGGATGGGGGCTCGCATTAAAACACCATTTAAGCAGGCAATATTGAACCTTATTACACACACAAGATTATCAGTAATGAATGTAATGATTCATAGTTTTCTGAATAAATTAAACAGACAATGGAAATTATACAATGCCCAAGGTTTACTATGATCTATGTAAGATAGTACCAACTGTGATCTTGTTTTCTCACTCCGAACTTGTTTACCTCCAATTATCCTAAAATTGGTTCTGTGCTGATAATTCAGTGGAACAAAGATCCGTTGTACTTGTAACAGAAGCACCAACACAAACCATAGTGATTTTTGGATGTTATTTAAAACCTATTTTTGGCAATTTGAAAAATAAAAAAGTACATAAGGTACCTACTTACTGTGTTACTATTTCTTTACCATAATACAATAAATATATTTTTTTTATACAATTTATTACGATATTGCAGACAGTTGGTGCAGCTTTCTGTGCAAAGAGAATGCATTCCAACGGGAGAGACTTCAACGTGGGTATATGGGACACGGCAGGAAGTGAAAGGCAGGTATTATTGTTACCATAGAATACCTTATTTACTAACAATACTATTTATACTAATATTCTGTGATAATACTATCAACCAGGAACCATTGTACCAAGTTTAATTTTACAATTGAAAAGCCCATGAAAATCTTAGATCCTCTTCATCATTGCTCGTCATCATCAGACCTTGGAGTATGGACTCCAGCTCATAAAATCTCAACACTTTGAGATGAACTAAACGGTTCAAACTGGAACCTGAGACTGGGTCAAAACTGGGTTTTCAGAGCTGATGAATATAAAATAAAAAAATAAAATATTCATGGACATTTCACACGACCTCTAGTCCCAAACCAAGCAAAGCTTGTAATATGGGAACTAGATGCTGATAGAATACTTATATACTTTTTTTTGTAAATACATACTTATAATACATAGTAACACCCAGGCATAGAACAAACATCTATGTTTTGCCACACACAAATGTTTGTTCTTGGTGGGGATCTAACCCACGACCCACAGCATGGAAGGCAGATCCATTACCGACTGAGCTGTGACACCTGTCAATCCTCATAACTTGGTAACAGCTCCATCAATTTCCACTAAACATGGCTAAGAATCATACCAGTTAATACTACATTGAATATATTAGGAACTAGCAGTTACCCGCGACTTCGTCCACGAAAAAAAAACAAAAAAAAGCGGAAAAAGTAGCCTAAGTGTTAATCCAGGTTACAAACTATTTGACGATGAAACACAAACATCTAAACTTTGGCATTTATAATAGTAGTGTGATATTAGGAATTGGTTATAAAAGATCTTTATATATTCTATAATGCAAGTGCATAGATACCCATATATAAGTTAGTAATTAGATGTTTGATTTATATAAATATTTATTTTTTGTTGTCTAATTAAGTAGGACTTGAATAGATCTGGATCTCAATGTTAGTTTTAATTTACTAAGCCTAATTTTAAGTTAACTGTTGCATTGTGAATGTTGTGTTCGCCTATAATTGGTGTTTGCACTAGACAAGACTACTAGAATAAGAATATAATGTTGTTTCTGTGCACAACACTGTTGGTGATCCTATTAATAAATAAATAAATAAATAAAAGATCCAATAGGCTTAGCATAAGCGCTCTAAACAGCCATTTATCTACGGAAAAGTAGATCCAAACTATTTCTGTCTCTTTCCTTCAAACAAAAGAAAGAGATGACTTACCTTTTCTTCGGTAGAAAGAAATATCTAATGCTAATCATGTGTTCTACAGATATGAAGCTATGACAAGGATATACTACCGAGGTGCGCATGCAGCTATCATATGCTACGAGCCATCATCACAAGCGTCGTGGCTTCGACTAAGGCATTGGATGCAAGAACTACGAATAATTGAAGAGGTAACTTAAAACAAGTAATTAAATTAAAAATTTAAAAAACCCCCGAGTCTTGGACTGATTTTCATCAAACATAGCTAAGAACACTCCTGACTAATTCACCTCTCAAACAAAAAAAAACTAAATCAAATTCGGTTCATTCGTTCAGGAGCTATGTTGCCTCAGACACACATACACACACAGACACGTCAAACTTATAATACGCCGTCGTTTTTGCGTCGGTGGTTAAAAACGTTGACATCCAGTAGCGTTTAAGCAATAGAGCTCTTTGTGAGAAAGCTGGTCCGGGGAAGTACTACCTTTTCTGCAGCCAATTTGATGCTTGCATTGCTGTGTACCGGTTTGAAGGGTATGAGTGCCGGTGCTATTACACGCACATGACACTTAACATCTTAGTTTAAGAGTGGTGGGCGCAGTTCAATGCATTACAGGGCACGTCCTCAGATGTGCTCAGTGAGACAATGTATTACTATAGACAGCGGTTACCACTTCCATCATGGAGGACATTGGCTTATCCCATCTTAAAGTTGTATAAAAAAATTATGGTTTTTTTTTCAGGAATGCAAAGTATACCTGTGTGGTACTAAAAAGGATTTACTTGACGGTGGATTCGTAACGAGACAAGTGCCTGAGGAAACCGTCTCTACGTACTCGTTAGGGCTACATGGCCACTTTTTGACTTCCAGTAAAACTGGGGAGAATGTTGGTAAGAATAATATCTCTTTTTTAACCGACTTCAAGAAAGGAGGTTCTCAATTCGGTTGCATTTTTTTATGTTTGTTACCTCAGAACTCCGTCGTTTATGAACCGATTTGAAAAATTCTTTTTTTATCTGAAAGGATATACTCCCAGGTTGGTCCCATTTAATTTTCATCAAAATCGGTTCGGTAGTTTGGCAATAGAAATAACTGAAAAAAAATATGCCAACCACGTGCACGAAATTGCGTATTTTGCTTTTTTGTGACTTTTTACTGATGTTTACGGTCACTAGAAGAACGTTCCCAATGAATTGCCATCATCATCATCATCTGATGATGAAGCCGGTAGTCTAATTGAAGTTGGTTTTTCTAGTTTTTTAAACTTATAAATTATGTAGACAAAACTAGACTTCGTCTTGTTTCAGATGAGCTATTTCAAAAGATTGTGGATGACTGTGCAACTGACTCAAGAGTAATGGGTGACGTGCAAGCACAGAAGCTAAAACTTCAAGAGGAATCACCGCAAAAAACTATGCGAGAGTTCTGTGTATGTTGATAACAGATGACGCTAAAAAACTATGCGAGAGTTCTGTGTATGTTGATAACAGATGGCACTAAAAATATATACGAGAGTTCTGTGTATGTTGATAACAGATGGCACTAAAAAAACTATGCGAGAGTTCTGTGTATGTTGATAACAGATGGCACTAAAAAAACTATGCAAGAGTTCGGTGTATATTGATAACAGATGGCGCTATTACCAACTTTGGAAACATAGGCAAACCTTATACCAATAGATGGCGCCAATACAATTCTGTTCTGCGCGAGATGACCAAAGATAAACTTTATTCAAACACCATTTCAAGTTATTTCGTATGAGTTAGGGGTGATAGAGATTTTAGGGCGCCTTAAAGCCGCTGTCGTGGGTAGTCGGAACCGACAGTATAACGTGCCCTCAGAAGCACGGAAGCGCAGATGTGAATGCCATTAGCGGTCGCCCATCCAAAAAGTGACTGCGCAGAATGTCGCTTAACTTAGATTCGGTGAAGATTGACTAAGCATGCCTAGCCACGAGCGCTTTAATAGCGCATCATATATTTTAAGTTGTGGACAATAGAGGTACCAAGACGCCAAATAACATTAATATCCACGTGATAAAGCTATTAAGATTAAGAATTGAACAAAATTGTATTAAGTTGACATGGCTGTAAGTTCGTTAGATTTAAGAATATTTTTGCATTACCCTCAATTCTGTTTCATTTTCCTAAACCTAATTTGTCAGCACTAAAACTGTTGCCGTCCCTTTCTCATGAACTGAAACGACAAAGACAGCTAGCATATTCGTGCTGTCAAATTAGGTTTAGGAAAATAAACCAATAGAATCGGGCATATTATTATTATTCCAGTGCCTCTATCTATACCAATGCCAATGTATGAAAGTAGGTAGGTAGTTTAGTTACTTATAAAAGTTTTTGTATTAATTTAAACAAACACGTGTTTTTTTGGCTGCTTACGACATAAAAATACTAATTGTATTTCTGTTCGCAGTTTACGACATCAAAAATTATATATTTTAGCCGGTTATTTTCGTAATAAAAATAAAGAGTACTTGTACATATTTACCTAATTTAAAAAATATGTTCGCATTTTGTAAAATGTGTAGCTAAAAAAACTTGTTATGTAACAGCTTAGCAATTTAGCAGCATGAAAATATTGATAAAATATACCTTTTTTTATTAAAACCTTTATTAGAAAATAAAATTATGACGAATATAGTATTTATACAAAATACACTTCAAACGGTTACGCTATCAGAGGGGCGAGTACGAGTTTACAGTGTGCAATACGTCTGACGTCCAGCACACCGGTGTGCGCTGCTTGGTATGGAAACATTGAGCGGATTTTTTGAGAAGCTTGGTCTCGTCAAGCTTCCCCTCAGTGTTTCCATACCAATCAGCGCACACCGGTGTGCTGGACGTCAGACGTATTGCACACTGCAAACTCGTACTCGCGCCTCTGATCTGACCGATAATAAATAATATCATAAATGTAGCTCAATATAGTTGCACCATGTTTTGTCCCTTTCGATCGAATATGAAACGATGGCCAAAAAAACTTATTAGTTAGGCGTCGGTCGCTGACGATAAATGTATTATTATTTAAGAAAATGCTATGTTAATAATGTTATGTTTGAGTTATTTATATACCTCAACTGTCACAATACTATTTTTATGGAAAATAAATGCTTTTTCCCCAAAAATATATATCATTTCTATAACGTATTTACAAGCTCTACAGAGAGATGTAACATAAACGTTAGGTAGGAGGTGGGTACATATGAAACTAAGGGCGGCTTGCACCAGAATCACTAAACGTGTTTAACAGCTAAATAGATTTCTGACGTATTTATATGACTTGACAACTCGCTAAATACTATTTAATAGTTAAACGCGTTTAGCGATTGGTGTGCAAGTACCGTTCTTGTCGATCGCTTAATTTGACATTTAGAATCGTCAAAATTCGATAAAAATGGTTTTATCCATAGTTGCAAGTACGAAGTATCGAATTTTGACGATTCTAAATGTCAAATTAAGCGATCGACAAGAACGGTACTTGCACGGCTGGTGCAAGACGACCTTAATAACTTTAAAAACCCCCGAATCTTGGACCGATTTTCATCAAGCATAGCTAAGAACACTCCCGACTAATTCACCTTTCAAACAAAATCAAAATCAGTTCATCCGTTCGGGAGCTACGTTGCATCAGACACGCACACACACGCAGCCACGTCAAACTTATAACACCTCGTCGTTTTTGCGTCGGGTGTTAAAAATCAACCTTTATAGATTAAAAGTAGCTCTAGTACCTAGGTTGTAAAGTTAGGCACTAAAATGTTTAGTGGCAGTAAAAGAAAATAATAAAAAAGATTTACGAGATTTACAATGAAATCTCTAGTTTTCTACTTTATCTATGGTAAGAATATACTTCGTAAAAACTATATATTAGTAACTGCTGACCCCACACAGAAGACCTTTTACCCTCTTCTTTCAGAGAGTAGGTACTTAGACATCACCCACACTCGGTTTTTCTGCCGTGGTGGGTTTTTTGAGGTTATCTTGACAATCCCCGAACAAATATTTGTGAATAGTCAGTAATATTTAGTTGTTACCTACCTATCTAAATGCACAAATGTAAGATTATACTTGATATTGGAACGAAGACCATCTCTTCGTCGTATTGATTGCTGGAGGAAAAAAACCTATGGGAGAGTTCGGTAGACTTGTTTTTAGAGGGTAGTAGAGACGTCGTCCCGCCACAGAACGTCTAGCGAATGATAACAGTTATTATTTCCACAGCAATATCCACTTCCAGTTCTAGAAAAGTCTATGATGTTGAGGAAGAAGCATTAAAGTTATACGGAGAAGACCTCAATTCCGTTTTGTTGAGATTTCGCAAAACCCCGGATTATTTGAAAATTTTGCAGGATAAGGTGACTTACCTATTCCAGAATATTAATATTGAGATAGACTCAGGCGTTGCGCTGAGCGAATGTTGGTTGCGAAATGATTTAGCGGGCTGTGTTGGTCAAAGTCAAAGTCAAAATTTCTTTATTCAATAAAATCACAAAGATCATTTAGAATAGGTAAAAGGAAACCGAATTTTTTCCACAAAAACTGCGACTAAGTATTCGCAAATTTCCCAAATCAACAATATAAAACTCGGATGCGGAGTCTGACCGAAGACTTCAGTCTCACTCGCTAAGTTTTCTAAAGTTACTGGGTTCTGGGGATAGTCAGGCAAGTCCTTTGTTTTCAGGTGGCAGGAATGAAAGAAGAGCTGTACTATTTAACGACACTAGTATGCGACTACTATTCGAATGAAATGAATGTTAAAATACTCAAAACCTTGGGGGTGACGACAATGGTTTCTCCTGCCTCCCTGAGAAGGTTGGTACCTACTTACCTCTTGCCAATTGGCGCTGCTAATCGCGTTCGTTCATTTTATCCTGCAGATCCTGTTAATTATTCGTGATAAAAAGTAGCCTACGTGTCAATACAGGTTACGAACTATATGTATGCCAAGTTTCATCCAAGTTGGTTCAGTAGTTTCGACGTGATTGAAACACAAACATTCAAACATCTAAACTTGCGCATTTATAATATTAGTGTGATGGGATGGTTCTTAGTCATGTTTGATGAAAATTAGTAAAGCCATTTCTAAGATATGAGGATATTCATCTCTGAAAACCAGTTTTGTAATCTCAAGCATTGCAGTTTGAAACAATTAGTTCATTTCAAAGTGTTGAGATTTGATTAACTGGAGTCCATCCTCCAAGCTCTGATGATGACCAGCAATGATGACGGGGATCGAGATTATTATAAATAAATAAATATTCATGGACATTTCACACGACGCCCTCTAGTCCCAAACTAAGCAAAGCTTGTATTATGGGAACTAAATGCTGATAGAATACCTACTTGTACTTTAACTTTTTTTTTGCAAATACATACTTATAATACGTAGTAACACCCAATCATAGAACAAACATCTATGTTTGGCACACACATATTTGTTCTCAGTGGGGATCGAACCCACGACCCACAGCACGAAAGGCAGAGCTATTACCGATTGAGCTGTGACGTTTGTCTAATAAAGTCGGGGGTTTTATTTTTTTCAGCAAGTTGCCCTGCCTATACCCAATTTATTCTCCTCTCCACTTGAAATTGCGTCAAGGGGATAAGCATGAGGTTGATCCAGATGCCCCTCCAGTATCTCGGCTGGACCAATATCCAAAGCTCCATCACGCTGTCTCTATTGCAAACTTGAACTACTTCAAAGCAATGGGTTTTGAATTTGCTGGGTAAGTGCGGCAGATCTAGGCAATCGTGTTATACGTGAAACGCAAAGACAAATGTTCGAAAAAACTTCATTGCGCATTGAAAAAGCCGTGAAATTCCGCCAACCGTATCGCAGGTAGGTACCTAAGTACTTTGCTCCTTTGCTCTTTACCTCTCCGATAATGGACTTATCGGAAAAAAAAGCAGTGAAAACTGATGAAAAATCTTTTATTTCATTCGTTCTTTTTTACTTTTTTGCCAAGTGGTGAAGTAAGTAGGTAGGTAGGTACTATCTTTTCTGTGGTAATGAGGAGGTGAACGAATCCCACAAAATCGCCAAGATGGCGGCGTCTTCATATACCTACCCACTTACTACCTTTTGTAAGTTATTTAGTCTATGTGAGATTTTTTACCATCGTTTAGTAGACCCAGTAGGTTAGGTACCGTTTTACCTTTTAGTACTTACTGGTCATTGAACCCGCACCATTAGCATTTTACAGTTCCCCACAAATATAAAAAAACATCGGCAATGTTCATCAAAAATCACCAAGACCGCCCATTAGACAGGCATTTCTTCTATAGGTAATCTTTTTTTTTCCTTTCTAATAGTTTGTAAAGTGTACAATAAAGTTTGTTATTCATTCATTCATTCAAGTAATCTCTCGTCTAGACGTGCAATCCACACCGCTATCAAACATATGGGCGCTGATGATACCTCAGAACGGTCTACTAAGCAGCCGTTTGCAGATCTCGATCCTAATTCCAAAACAACCACGGAGCATGTTCATGATCATCAGGTAAGCATCTCCATTGAGAACGTGCCGTCTGAGTAAATCCACTGCGTTTAAGGAGAACACTAGTAGTTCCAGTAGTTTTTATGTAACGCGCTAGATGGCGTTACACGTCCATTACTGGCACTCATTCAACTTCAACTTCTTGTTTTAAGGCATGATACTCATTCATTCATGTTACAGGTACATCCGTCATATTCGGACATAACACCAACGGATGAGCCAGATATATCTCCAGATGTAACAGCATCTCCACCAGATTCGCTACGATATTCCTATAGGAATAAAGCCGTTGCCTAAAAATACCAATTTTTTTTTAGGAAAATATTTTAATTTAATTATTTACTTAGTTTTATAAATTAACATATGATTTTAAACTTAATAGTAAGCCCAAGTTAGGTTTGTCTAAAGTCGTCGTAAAGTTAATGTAATGGAACACATAACCTACAAATCTGCGACAGAAATCAAACGAACGAACGAACGATGAACGAACGCATGCACACCAACACAGATAATGTCACAGTGTAACTTTTGGTTGGTGAACGGGAAAGTCTATGTCGCGGCTGCGGGTAGGTAGGTGTCTCAATTTTTTTCACTTGCCCCTCTCCCAGGGGGGGCCCAAAGTTCCCACACTTTGGGCCCCCCCTGGACTTTAGAGTAGGTAATCCTGATAAGTTTCTGAAGGAATGGGTCACGCACACTACACTCCCTTTTGAGTCACACTTTAAAATTATACGTACCTACCTAATATAAATATTTTAGCCGCGCAAAGAGCATAAAGATAGTAAAAAAAAATTCTATCATTATTATTTATTTTACTATTTACAAAATAGGTACAATTATTTATTACTAACTACTTATAATGTTAACTTACTACTTAGTCCACCATGGTCGATTAGCCACAGCAAATTCTCTATTATTATTTTCATTATTATTTCTGTTATATGCATTATTTTCTGTCGTACCGTAATCAAAATTTTGAGCTCCATAACCAGAATAGGCAGGTTGTGGGCTTCTATTATTTTGTTCATTATAATAATTATTTTGTCCATTAGCTGCCCAAGTATTTGTATTTCTAACGTTATCTTCGTAATTATTATTATAGTTATGTCCACTATTATCATTATTTTGTCTATGTGTAGTATCATAGACCTCGTCGTGGTTACTTTCAGTGTTTTGGCTATCGCTAAATCGATTATTATTTTCTATGTCACGATTATAGTTATTTCCTATAGTCTGATGATTTCCAGGTCTACTGACGACTCCACCTCGATTCCCTGAAGTATGACTAGTAACGAAATAGTTATTTCCAGTATTCGTATCTCGATTACTACTATCGATAGTTTGATGGTTGCCTGGTCTACTGACAACTGGCTGTCTAGTATTGCCAGTAGTGTGGCTTGTAACAAAGTAGTTATTAACCGCGTCATTACGATTATTAATATCGATTGTTTGGTGGTTCCCTGGTCTGTTTATGAGTTCATCTCTATTGTTCGGACTTTCAGTGTTAGCAAATTGATTATTTCCTATTGTTTGATGATTTCCAGGTCTAACCACATCAGTGTTGCTACCAAACTTTTGATTAGTAAACTTATTATCTGCAACACCCCAAGCATTACCTACTGTTTGGTGATTACCAGGTCTATTGACTTCATCTCTGCCGCCATTTTGATTGTTAGTGCCCCCTTGATTAGACCCGTTATTGCCCCAATTATTATTTCCATTATTTTGATTACTATTGCCTGCTTGATTAAACCCGTTATTGCCCCAATTATCTCCATTGTTTGCATTATTATTTCCATTATGTTGATTATTATTTCCGTTATGATTATTATTTTGCACGTTCAGTTTGACGTGTGAGAAGACTTGGGCAGCTATAAAAGCGCGGGGTAATTTCGCGTATAATGCGGGAGTTTCTGCAGCACCGCATGACCGTCCCACTGAAGTGACTGCTACAATTCGCCAGGTGCAGCCATCTTGGATTTGAGCTGGTCCACCAGAATCACCCTGGAAATAAAATTCCGATTTATGTCTCAGATTAGTATGCAATAACATGATAAAGTCGACTAGGCTGAGAGGATGGTATAGATGATACAAGCCTACTCCATCTAAGTAAATCATGTCCCAGGCACTGCAGCGTCCCATTCACAGGACATGGGTAAAAACTGTAAAAAGTTGCTCGTGACGCTGTATAAATCATCTAGATTTCATTATGTCAAGGACTAATTAATTCAAAAGCTTCTTACTATAATAAATAAATAAAATAAATTAATAAATATTCAGGGACATTTCACACGACACCCTCTAGTCCCAAACTAAGCAATGCTTGTAATATGGGAACCAGATGGCTGATAGAATACTTATATACTTTTTTTTTGTAAATACATACTTATAATACATAGTAACACCCAGACATAGAACAAACATCTATGTTAATCTATAATATTTTGCTGGATGTTTGAAATTATAATTATGGACTTTTTTACCTGACAAGTATCTTTCCCCCCCTCCCGTTCCCCCGCACATAGTTGACTGGCAGCTGAGGGTCCCTCGGGAAGCTTGCGGGAGGTACCCCATACCTCTCGACACTCATTCATATCCCATATCGGAACTGACACGCTTCGCAGCTCCTTAGATGAATCACCACCTGGGAATCAATCAATGAGTTGTTATTAGTTATGGTACCTAACTGTAATTACCTCACTATAATACCTAAATTTCAAAATTATTGCAGGGCGTCTAGTCTATGCGACGCGTGACCCGAGGGCTGGTGATTATCTGGGCCAGCGAATCAGCATTGCTATTCAGCGCGGCAATGCAGCCAGTGTCTTGGGCACGCTTCCGATTGCTACTGATTTGGATCAGTTGAGCTATCTATAAATCGTTTGCAACGGTGTGTAGATAGCTCAACTGCTTCATGTGTATTTTGTACTTACATATTATAAATATTGTAAATACTTTATTAGTCATAATTTTCTTTGTGAATTAATTATCACAAGTGGTATGACAAAATACCTAAAAAATATGAAAATACCTGGGTACCTATTGATAATAGGTATAATAAAATATTGTACGCCCTAAAAAGGTAGGCTGTTGAAATTTTTTCTACCATAAGATCTCTTCTACACAGTTTTACAATAAATGATTCTTATTCTTATTCAAATAACTAATCATTATGCATGTCCCAAACTAAGCAAAGCTTGTGGTATGGGAACTGATACTTACTACTGATAAAATACTTACTTATATAGGTACTTTTTTTTGTAAATACATACTTATGTTACACCCAGATATAAGACAGATATCCTGTTTGCCACATAAAAATGTTTGTTCACAGTAGGGATCGAACCCACGACACACAGCGCGGAAAGCAGAGCTATACCGACTGAGCTGTGACGCCTGTAATTTTATTTTAGTACAATATTCTAAGGGCGGATTGCACCAGAATTGCTAAACGCGTTTAACTCTTAAATAGTATTTAGCGAGTTGTCAAGTCATATAAATACGTCAGATTTAAATCGATTTAGCTGTTATATACGTTTAGTGATTCTGGTGCAAGCCGCCCTTAATTGTTGATATATTTGTCAAAAAAGTATTTTAGCCGTCAAGATGGCGGCGCTTCCGGCAAAGTAACAAGGTAGCATTAAATTACGCATATCAATGACAGGCATCACAGCTCAGTCGGTAATAGCTCTGTCTTTTATGCCTTCTGTAGGTCGTGGGTTCGATCCCCACTGTGTGTGGCAAACATAGATGTTTGTATTTACAAGAAAAAGTATTCAGGTAATCTATCAGCAATCTACTTAGTTCCCATATTACAAGTCTTGCTTAGTTCGGGACTAGAGGGCGTTGTGTGAAATGTAATGTGAATATTTATTTATTTTAAGAGAAACAATTAAAATCCTACCAAATTCAGTTCTGCCCCAGCCAGTAGTGATGATGCTGTCGCCAACAGGCGGGGGGACTCCAAGACACGCGGGACTTATCGACTCTGAAAACCTGCAAGCAAGGTTCTTATATAAGGTGGTTCACAATACTCTCCTGAAAAGGACTCTAAGGGCGTCTTGCACCAGAATCACTAAACGTATTTAACAGCTAAATCGATTTAAATCTGACGTATTTGTATGACTTGACAACTCGCTAAATACTATTAGTTAAACGCGTTTAGCGATTCTGGTGCAAGCCGCCCTAAATGGGCCGATAGCATTCCGTTTTTGAAAAGAGGCTAAATGTAAACTTTACTTTAGTAGTTTTTGTGTCACTATTCCTAAAATCATCAATTTATTTGTTACTAGTAGTTACCCGCGACTTCGTACAGTTTCGTCTTTCGTCTACAGTTTCCGTGTACATTACATTATCTGTGCGTGTGCCGAGCGGATACTTTGAGAGACTTGACATTACACCGAACCTGTACTCGAATGTCAAACGCTAGTCGTTAGACCAAAGGAGGTAGTACTACGCCCTGTCAAACTGACGTGACATGACATGACAATGAAATCCTCTTGCCAATTGGCGCTGCTAATCCTTTTCGTTCATTTTATCCTGTAGATCCTGTTAATTATTCGGGATAAAAAGTAGCCTATGTGTCAATCCAGGTTACGAACTATACCGGGTGTTACCAGACCACTTCCGAAAACTTGGAGGTTCCAATCAGACCATGATACTGAAAACATTTAGCGAAAAAAATCACAAAAAAAAATTGCCTTGACTATCTCCTTTTAATTTTTTTTCTAGTTACATACACACAGTACAACATAATAAGACATATCTACATAATTATCTCATTAAAAAAAGCAAAAAAACAAATAAAATAAATAAAGCAGCAATGTACAGTGTACACGCAGCACGCAGATTACGCCTACTACATCATGAACAGCTGAGAGTTCATCGCGGGTCATTCGAGTACGCGACGTGCGAGCGAGACAAGAGACGCCCGTCTTTATCGCGCGGTCGCGCGGTCATTATACCAATTAGGTATAAATAAACATAGTAGGTACCTACCTACGTTAGTAGGCACTTACGACACAGAATAAATAATAGTACTACGCCTCGACCTTACCTACGTAAATGCGTACATTGCGGACTGGCGGAATAAATACAAATCTTTAAACATTGTTTTCTCCGGCTATAATTATTTTTCAGGATAACTGATTTATTTTTGGTTAGGTTTTGGTGTGCTGTACCCCCCCCCCTTTCGGTTTCGGAAGTGGTCTGGTAACTCCCTGTATATGCCAAATTTCATCTAAGTTGGTTCAGTAGTTTCGACATGATTGAAACACAAACATCTAAACTTTCGAATTTATAATATTAGTAGGATTAGTAGGATAGGATACTTACGTGACAGTTGTGACGAGTTTGATGAGAGCTACGTCGTAGTACGACCGACGTGCTTTATACTTCGGATGACGTATCACTGAAGATACGCCGACCACCACGGAATCGCGGCCGTCAATGTATGACGAACCCAGTTGAACGGCTGAAGGGGGTCCGCTGAAGAACAAATATTAAAAGTGAAAAAAAAAACAATTTAGGTAAGTAATTCGATTCAACGTAACCGCGCATTTTTTATGCAACTAAATGATGAAACAAGCCTTTGGCTCACATTTTTAACCCACAAACGAAAAAGGTGTACAGTCGAAGACACGTCCACCTATACTGTTTGGAGTTTGAACTATTAGAAGTAGAAGGTTGGTGGTGTGTGTAGACACGACCTTGTGTTTGTGTGGGTCGGGCTGCGAGCGCGGCGCGCCCTAGCCTAGCGCTCCGCCCCAACGTACCTCTGCATTGCATGTAGCCTAGTTATGCTTGTATTGGGTGTATAATTGTATAACCTGACCTGTGGCCGTGTGTAATTTGACGGTGTTGTGTGTCTATCTGTTTGTTTGTATGTCTGTTTGTCTGATGTGATGTGTTCGAAAAGAAAGCCTCCAATTTCGATGCAGTTTTCTTTGAGATAGCTGGTTGATCTAAGATTCTTAGCTATGTTTAGTGAAAATCGATGCAGCCGTGTTAAAATTATGAAGATATAACCAACATAATAATGAAAAAACTCAAAAATATAGGGTGATTTAAAAGAAATCTAAGCTATTTACGAGCACTGAAAGAGTTCAGATAATAATTAATTTTTAATGCGCCGAAGTTTTCGGTAGTGTTTTTATTACATCCTGTATTCTAGTAGATAATAAACTTACCTAATAACGTTGTAGTCTTTATCATAGTAAGTACAATGTCCCGCGGTTAAAATAAACTGTTCGCTGATGAGGGACCCTCCACATTTCCACGAGTATCCATCGTTCTGAAATAAATTAAAAATTCAAATAAAAAATCACACAACGCCCTCTAGTCCCAAACTAAGCAAAGCTTGTGATATGGGAACTAGATGGCTGATAGAATACTTATATACTTTTTTTTTTGTAAATACATAGGTACTTATAATACATAGTAACACCCAGACATAGAACAAACATCTATGTTTTCCACGCACAAATGTTTGTTCTCGGTGGGGATCGAACCCACGACCCACAGCACGGAAGGCAGAGCCATTACCGACTGAGCTGTGACGCCTGTCATGATAACTAGATATGTAGAACTAGATATAATGGTAACTAGATAGCTGACATAACATCTACTTACATATTTTTTTTTAGTTAATTATCTACCTACTTACCTAAAATACATACCTAGTAACACCCAGACAGCGAACAAACATGATGGCAGTTCATTAGGAATGTTCTAGTGACCGTAAACACCACTAGAACATACGCATTTTGATTTTCATTTAAAAGCCAAACTACTGAACCGAATTTGATAAAATTATTAAGTAATATAAGACTAAGTAATATTGAAAAATCCTTAGATAAAATACATCGTGTAACATAATGTCCCTATAAGCCGAAAAGGGGCTTATTCAGACTAAACACGTGAATAGATTGACATATGCAAAAGTTGAATACAACATGTTTGAAATATATATTTTTTTACCTTATTTTGCGACAACCGTAAGGGTTTATTTACTTTGCGTAAGTATCCAGCCTGTTAGTAGGTACACATGCTCACGCACCCTTCTATCACGTCGCACTCACACATAGACACTTTAACGCGTGTGCAATGCTATTTTAAAGGAAACCTAAAGATCCTTTTCAATGAAAAACTTCCAAATATTTAAAGTCGTAAAACAAAATGTTGTTCGCCATGACGAGTAGAATACCCCCCTTTCAGACATAGAGGGACATTATGTTACACCCTGTATAAGAATTTTTCAAATTGAAGTTGCAGTACCTGAATATTCTTCCACCCCACGAGGCTCATATGTGGAAACTCCTTGATACTGACGACCTTCCCCCCTATTATCAGGGGGATGTTAGTGGGGGCACAGGTAGGTACATTCAACTCCGCTCCATGCGTCACATGGAGAGTCGCTAGGGGAAGGGCGACTATCTTTTTGGTGTTCATAGCTTTGTATTCGTCACATTCTGAAACAAGTATTTATTTTTAACTCCCGACGCAAAAACGACGGGGTAAAACTTTCAGTGCGGAAATTCAAAACCTACATTAAGAATAATCTCGTGAAGAAAGCATATTATACCTTAGATAACTATATTAATGACAAAACTGCATGACCCGATGTCGCTCCACCCATCGACAGCTAACTACTCGACTTGCAATGTCAGTGCTATTCTTGTGTTCTATGTATATTTCTCTGTAAAAGGGATCATACAAAAAACCGCTAGGAACCAGGCCGTAGTTTCTTGCCCGTTCTTCTAGGCTCTGGTCGCGTGGAACTGGCACCTAGAATCACCTAGTTATATAAGACGATTCTAAATGATCCTTGTGATTTTATTGAATAAAGAAATTTTGACTTTGACACTGACTTTGGGTGTTATAAGTTTGACGTGTCTGTGTGTGTGTCTGTCTGAGGCAACATAGCTCCCGAACGGATGAACCGATTTTATTTTGTTTTTTTTTGTTTGAAAGGTGAATTAGTCGGGAGTGTTCTTAGCTATGTTTAATGAAAATCGGTCCAAGAATCGGGGGTTTTTTAAATTTTTAATTTAATTACTTTATGTAAATGGTTTATACTTACTCTGCTCTGCTATTTCAATAAACCTCCGCTTTTCTGTCTCGCTCATAGCGTCTTCATCTGGACCTATTAATATTTCAGCTTCAGAGTTTTCATTCCCCGGGCTGTGAGTGACAGGCCTTGTTACAGGCTTGTTTGTTATCGGAGGCCTATTATCATCCACTACAGCTGGCCTGACCCCAGGTCTATACAGTAAAGGATTAATAGTAGTACGTCTATTGGGTCCTGGTGTTGACTTTCGTGTGACGGCAAAGTTATTATTAAAATCTACAGGACGTGTAGTGGTTTGTTTATTGTAATCTTTGGTGTTCGTATCATAATTATACACATTGTCATTTCCGTTGTAAATTTGATTATTATAATAATTAGAATTATCTTTTCTGTCATTAGACTCTGTGTTATATTGATACCATGGTGACCTAGTTGTAGGTTTTATAGTAGTTTTTGTTTTCCTTCTAGGTTTTCTAGTAGTTGTGTAAGGGTTGACATTGCTTTGTTTTTGTTTAATAAAATCTTCTGTTTCGAAAAAGATGGCGTCTTGGTAGTTTTGTTTGTTTGCTTGTTTGTTTGTCGGTCGTTTGGTGACGACATCGGCTCGTCTTGTCGTCTGGAACGGCTGGATTAATGAGGTGAAGCTCTGGAAGAAATCTAGAACAAAAAAAAATCTCTATTAATGTTTTTAAATGCTTGTCGAGGGGAGGCCTAATTGTGATGGAATTCGGAGTTCACCATCCCGCGTCCATGGACCATCACCGAGAGCCCTCGCCACAGACTCCTCATAGACTTTTCCGTTTCCCAGTGTTGCCAAGTCTGTTTCGCTCTCCCTACAAACTAAAGACCCCTCATCGGTCCATTACGTCAATAGACACACTCCTAATTTTATTTAGAACAGTGTAAATAACTACCCTAAGTTAATAGTTCCGTCATGATTATCATTGGTATTGTAAAATTGGTATTGGTATTGTAAAATAAGTAATTACCTACCTACAAAGCCCGAATAAATACGTACTTACTTACCTAAGAAATATTTGGATTTTTATTTACTTTTCAAATACTTACATCTCTTTTTACATTCAGTGGCCTTGTACAAACTTAAAGAAATAAATAAAATAAGAAGAAAGTTTCTACCAACTTAAAGATATTATTAAAATAAAGGAAACTTACCAATATATTGACTTCTGACATGAACGGTCAAGGCCAGCACGACAAGCGTATTGAAGATGAAACTTCTGGACATGTTTGCATCATCTGTGACAAGTAATACCTGAAAACAAACAAAAAATATTTTTAGTAACAAATGGGTTCGAACATTTTTGTATGGAAGCTGGCATATCCATCGGGCGCCATATTGAAATATTTTCAAAGTTTCCGCGCATCATGAAAGTAGTAGGTACCTATATATGGGCAGAGGACACTTAATACAAGCAAAAAATGTTCTATTATTATATTATCCTAAAGTGTCACGTTTCAGAGATAGTATTTAATTTTGGAGCTAAAAATCGCCAATGAGGTAAATGAGTCAGATTTTTTTAGCCTAAATCAAAAGTCTAAAAGATTATGGACAACTTGTGAAAGAATTTTTGCGATATCTTTTTGCGATTCAAAATGGCGGACGGATCGATATGCCACAAAGGTTCTATCCCCTTTAGAAAAGCGCACAAAGACCACAAATTATAAAAAAAAATTTAATGCAGTTTTATATTTTGCCTATTTTTTTATAAGCTAAATGATGGTACAAGCCGATATATTTCCATATTTTGGAGCACCACAGACTACCGTTTTTGCTAATAACTTATTTGTATTTTGTTTTGCATTTAAATTAGTTAAACTTATATTGATATTCAATGATTGCTAGGTATAGTCTCACCAAGCTAAGTGTGTAATGAAAACAGGCAATCTTTACGTAGGTACTAGCATAGACAAATAAAAAAATAGATCAGCAGACGTTTAGAAAATATCGTAACCCGAAAATGGATTACCTTCAAAGGCGTGAGATGTCGCTGGGTGTATCGAATCGGTAATAAATCAAAACGGTGTTTATTTTCTTGAACCTCTGGCGCGCTGACACTATAAGCAGTACGGAAATAAACGTCAGATGGCGCTATTTCTAAATTTTGCAAAGCGTATACCAAAATTCGGTTACAACGCGCGCGACGTTGACAGCTTGTGCTATGCAATGTCGAACGAGCGAGATAGAGTCTGGATGCAGAGCGGCAACAGCGCTCTGGTCGTATCAAGCTAGTAAAATAATAGATGTTTCGATTTTAAACCTGACGCCTTACCGCCAAGTGCGGTTACAAAAAAATACAATGATATTATATGAAATCTTAAATGTTTTTAGCTTGATAAAATAAAACATAAAAGGTAGGTAGACTTTTAATTATATATTATTAAAATATCACACCCAATAGGTACTTGTTTAGTTATGTACTGAAACATTACCATACATTACGAACCATTTAGGTACGAACAAATAAGTTTTCTGCGGGTGTTGCCTAGGTCTTTTGTTCCTAGGCTATCTACCTACTTATAAATAATGGAATAGGTATGTCTGAAGAAGGTAGGTAGGTACCTATAGGTATATTTATCAATATAAATATTCTAAAGTAGGTATATGATTGACTAGCAGTTACCCGCGACTTCGTGCGCGTGTACAGTTTCCGTGTACCTACTGGAATGTCAAACGCTAGTTGTTAGACCAAAGAGGTAGTACTACGTCCTGTCAAACTGACGTGACATGACATGACAATGAAATCCTCTTGCCAATTGGCGCTGCTAATCCTTTTCGTTCCCACGCATAATGGGCCAACTTTGAGCCTAAATGCGGAAAAGGGAGTCCCTTCAATTTCAATTTTTCCTTTTCGTTCATTTTATCCTTTAGATCCTGTTAATTATTCGGGATAAAAAGTAGCCTATATGTCAATCCAGGTTACGAACTACATATATGCCAAGTTTCATCCAAGTTGGTTCAGTGGTTTTGACGTGATTGAAACATAAACATCCAAACATCTAAACTTTCGCATTAATAATATTAGGTAGTAGGATTCTAAAAATTTCAAGGACGTAGTTGCGTTGCGACTTATCATTAAACTTGGTGGTAAAACGGCTTGTCTACTCATTAGCAGTGCCTTGATCACGAATAAATTTGACAATCGTGAACGTATCGTAACGCTAGCGTATCCGAGATACACTGCGCGGTGACGCTACAACGTTCGGCAGTCGGGCTGATGTTGACGCGCAATATCACTCGAATACGTTAGGTTTACGTAACGCGGCGACTGTCAGATTTGTTCGTGATTACCCCTCAGTACCTATTGCCGAGTATAGCACATTTCTGCTCGAAAGTCCAGGTCGTCATGCCAGCGCTTCCTCGGGCGGCCGCGACGTCTTCTACCCCCTGGGGGTATCCAGCCTGTGACTCCTTGAGCCCACCTTTCCGCTACTTTACGACGTACATCGGCGATTCCAGTTTTGGAGCGAAGTATTCTGTTCCGAATTCGATCTATTCTTTTCACACCTAAAATACTTCGCTCCATCACTCTTTGGCAAAGTAGTTTGCGACCACGTCTGAGCACCGTAGGAGTGATAAAAAAAATATATAAGAAGGTTCAGACTATCGAAAGAAACCACACAAATACTTTTGCATCAAATCTATAATCAGTTAAAATTCGATACCAACGAGTTAAAAAATTGAACAGTATTATAGTCCATAACGGGAAGCACTATTTTCATCACAACCACAACACAACCAATCAACTACAAAACAAGAAAATGAAATAATTGTACATGTAAATAAAATCGTCAAAGAGAATACAACACAACACCACGGGGGTTGAACTGTGAACGATATTTTTAGTCTAGTTATAGTCTGCGGCTCACATATGTCAATTGACACCCCCCCTTCACCCTTCCTTCATATCACGCCCCTTGTCCGATCCGACCGCCATGTTTGTTCGTTGTTTCTGGGGCAACAAAACAAAACAACAAACTAACCGCCATTGCAGTTTTAATTTAAAGTTGATGAGTGAAGTTTTGCGTTGATTTATTTCTGTAACTGCAGTTTCATCTAAATATGTACACCAAGTGCTGTGTTGTGAGCTGTGCTAGTAGACGAAAAGACGTCAATAATTTACATATGTTTCCAAAAACTGAGATAGGACTCCAAAAGTGGTAAGAGTGCATAAACTGTGAAGTCGTAGCCTGAGCTTCCAAGGTCTTCGCAAGCAGTTTGTGGGTCGCAAACACATTGAGAAGAGGTTTCTCGCGTCCACACGCGATAGAGCTCGTCTTCGCCCCGGTGCCTATCCCACGTTACCTATTTACCGCAACAGAGATATCCAGTGATATACCTCAAACATCTCCAATACCCCCTGGTAAGTACCTCGTTATGAACATAACAATCAAAATGAATTCACTACCACACGAGTTGAGCTTATTTTATTACTATTGTTTTAGGAGTAGGTACTCAAACAATTGATTAGTTAAATTGCTACTTGGGCTCCCTAGGCCAATGTACCTAGAAATGTTAAAGGCAAGAGAATACCCTTATTCTCTTGCAAGTTACACCCAAATTAATCATGCTCTTGCTATAACATTTTGAGCGCTGGATATGAATATTGTTGTGGTTTGAGCAAATGTTTCCTATCTATGACCGCAGTCTAAATTGGTATATCCAGTTACTTCTATGTAAATTTGTGTATTTTCATTTTCAGATCATGTCAATCGTGATCATGATGATTACACACTAAAGCAACCACATCAAGATCACACTTACTGCAAGGCAGTAGCAAAGAAATGGTCCAAAACTGATTCTGGTAAGTACCTATGTATTATTAAACCTTTATATTAACCTGTAGATATCTAATCAAAATTATTTTTAGATGTTTGTCAGATTACCGACTAACGATTACCTACTGTGATTGGTTTCAGAAATAACTGTTCCTTCTCCAGCACTACACCATGTTGAAATCCCGGTTGTGCCCGGTCCATCCCAGAGTGAACCCACAGATATTCCTAAATCAGATGGTAAGAAATACTCACATACCTTATTATTTTCTTTTCTGTTTTACTGTTGTCTGTAATATTGTTGCGAATGCTGTGCAAGCCTGTAATTGGCACACATTCTATAATATAATTATTGTTTATAAGTTATTTTCGAAAGTGTATTATGTGTGCTGTTGGCGATGCCTTATAATAAATAAATAAATAAATAAATTATTATTACCTACCTAAGTACTTTACAAGTTTTTGCATTAAGTTAATAAGTGTTTTTATTTTATTATTTACAGATAATTCTAACATTGGTACTAACATTAGTACTAAAAGCAATAGGCGAGTCATCTACACAAAAAAGAAATTGACACCAGACTGTGCAAGGCTGCGTAAAATATACAGAAAATCACAAAGACAATTAAATTACTACCGGAGAGCTAGAAAGGCTAATAATAATAATAGCGCACGCTGCTGATTGGTAGGTTAAGGTACTGATTTGGATCAGATGAGCTATCTATAGATCGCTTGCAGCAGTCTGCAGATAGCTCAACTGTTTCATGTATGTATTTTGTAAACGAATTAGTCGTAGTTTTCTTTATTTAATAAATATGATTCAATATACTTTAATATCTTGTTTTACTCATAAGTCTCCCTTAGCTCGAGGTCGTTCAAATTAATTAAAACAGTAGGATAGAAGTAGGTTCAATCGGGTGCCATGATTACACAACCATGGAAAGTACAACCTTGGAATGTACAGGCATGGAATTCATGTACATAGTGGTCGCCAATTCCATGGCTGTGCAATCCCGGGCTGTGCTCTCAAATTAAAAATAAAAGACCAATCATATGACATACGTGAGCATTCTATTGGACGAATTTTGCTCTATGGGAGTGCCCCGTCTGAGCGTAGCTTCTGTAGTTTGTGCACAACACGCAGGCCAATGACACTTTGTATCAAAAAATGACAGTACCGTTCCGTTTTAGCTTACTTGATGCGTGGAAAAGATGAATTTTCTTAGAAAAGAAATGCGTCAATCGTTTTGTACGTTTAACGAAACGTAGGGGAACTGTTTTCTGTGGTTATATAGACGCCACCTATTAGTAAAGTTATGTCATTAATTTGTACACTATCTTTCAATTTGATGACCACCTAGGTGATCACGCCTAGGTGGCGTGGCGAAAAATATGTTAGATAATCAGTATGAAATAAAATCGTGATAACTAAATAAATGAACACCATTACAGATTCTAAAATAAGGACATAATTTTTGATGAATTTCAATAATAAATTAATGGCGTTTCTTTGGTTCTAACGGCTACTTGAAGCTTAAGTCGTCGTCGACTGTAGCGTCATCCCCAAATAGGACCGGGAACTAGCCGGTTTTGCGAGTCACGCTCTAATATATAGGGTGTAGCAATCTTCGTGTATTCATTAATCGATGGTACTAGTAACTTTTGTAGATATAGTTTGTCTAATCGTTGTAAGCTTGGCGTGGTCGGACTATAGAGGTATAATACCTATTTGTGGTTTGGCACAAATACTGAATAACTTACTGACGCATGTGTTTTATGTTTGTGGTCATTAAAGATGAACCAACCTGCTTTTAAGAATCACAAAGATCTCGATAGAAGACATAGACAATCATTTATTTGCTGCTAACATACCTACGTATTTACAATTTTATAATAACATGTTATAAGTTTAAAAACTAGAAAAACCGACTCCAATTCGATTACCGGCTTCATCATCAGTTAAGATGATGATACGGTCGATAAATAATCCTATACAGCAAACTTCCCCTCTTTTCCCCCAGATCAAAAAATCGCAATCAAGAAAAAAAAAGTTATAAATCAAGGAACTTGTGTGCCAATTTTCGTCAAAATTGAACCCGGTTTTAGATTTTTGCAGGTATGAGAATCTATGACAGGCGTCATAGCTCAGTCGGTAATAGCTCTGCCTTCCGTGCTGTGGGTCGTTGGTTCGATCCCCACCAAGAACAAACATTTGTGCGTGGATAACATAGATGTTTGTTCTATGTCTAGGTGTTACCTACTATGTATTATAAGTATGTATTTACAGAAAAAAAAGCATATAAGTATTCTATCAGCCATCTAGTTCCCATATCACAAGCTATGCTTAGTTTGGGACTAGAGGGTGTTGTGTGTAAAGTCCAAGAATATTTATTTATTATTTATATTTATTTATGGCTATAGCAACGATTTCTGTATCAAAATACGGACGATTGGTACTTCACAAAGCTCACTATTTCATTAAATAATAATATTTACGCAAAATATCATATCCGGCAAAACGAGTGGATGGCAAGGACGGCGACATTTTGTATCCAGTTACTGTGTAGCTGCCGGCTGTTGGTCTGGCACATAGCAGAGACGACGACTCCAGACTGCTGTAATATTTACAGTCAGTCACTAAACACTTAACTTCACTTAGTCACTTAACTAATCTGTCTAGGACATCCGCTAGGGCCGGTGCGGCAGCAGATTCGGCCGAGGATCTCAAGAGGCGCAAGTATGCGGGCCTCGACAGGGCCTACACATTTGTACCTCTGGGGGTCGATGGGTCCGTGGGGTACCGAGGCCCTCCGGGTCTTCAAAATTATTGCAGGGCGTCTAGTCGCAGCGACGCGTGACCCGAGGGCTGGTGATTATCTGGGCCAGCGAATCAGCATTGCTATTCAGCGCGGCAATGCAGCCAGTGTCTTGGGCACGCTTCCGATTGGTACTGATTTGGATCAGTTGAGCTATCTATAAATCGTTTGCAACGGTGTGTAGATAGCTCAACTGCTTCATGTGTATTTTGTACATATTATAAATATTGTAAATACTTTATTAGTCATAATTTTCTTTGCTAATATAATAAATACTTAACTAATCCACAAATAGTAATCTAGCTAGACTAGACGCACGGTAGTGCGTCCGCTAAGTTCGGAACATCTCTATTAGGTACCTGTCCAGTCGCATTGTATCATCATCATTTCAGCCAGAAGAATCCCACTTCTGGACTGAGGCAGAGGCGTGTATGTTGCAAGTTTATTTATTTAAATAAATAAATAAATAAGTTAACTAATATCTCAATTATTGACAGTCTTAGTAGATATTATAGTTTTTTTTTTAACTGTAAATTTTATGCTCAAGTCTCGATTCACTTGAGCAAACTTACAGCACTTTGAGGCGTTTCGCAACGTGCCACACTAACATACGCTCACTGTAATGAACTGATACCACGATTGTAATGTCGTCGCACTGATTTGATAACGTTTTTAAATGTACATTAATGAGTAGGTAATAAAAAAATCTAATTTAATTAATTCTCGAATTACTACCACGAATCGAAAGGTAAAGCAAAGTGTGGAAAATACAGCTGTTCACTTGAAACTGGGTAAAACTGTATGTCGAAATAAACGGACAGATAAATAACTCTATCTATTGGTGCACCACACGGAAACATTACAGAGAAAGAAAGAAGCTTATATGGTAACACAATGGGCGGCCTTATCGCTGAGAGCGATCTCTTCCAGGCAACCTAAGCGAGATTATTGAAGATAAAGGGAAGTAATGTAAAACTGAACTGCGACAACTTACCTAAGTATTTCAAAGTAAAATGATACTTATTCCTAACCATTCAAGGATCATTTAGGACGCTATTATAATGTGTATGTAATGTTGCTTAAAAAATTTTATTTCTTCTTTCTATTAAAAATTCACAAAAAAGTGGGACAAATCAAGGATGATTAGAGGGGCAATGACCCGAGAACAAGATTCGTAAAACTGATTTAATTTAATATGCCTATGTACAGGGACTTAGTAAGGATGACAAGAATTTATAAAGGGGGGTTCTCTTGTGTAAATAATTTTATTGATTCAAAATTATAGATGCAAACGATAGTACTCCACACCGGTGTGCGCTGATTGGTATGGAAACACTGAGCGGATTTTTTGAGAAGCTTGGTGTCGTCAAGTTTCCGCTCAGTGTTTCCATACCAAGCAGCGCACACCGGTGTGCTGGGCGTTAGACGTACGGCACGCTGTAAACTCGTACTCGCCCCTCTGATCGTAAAAATTACCTGTTTTTGATTTATTTTGATTGGCTGCCTAGTTAGATGGGAAATCAACTCAGTTTTTGTTTTAGCTGTTATTGGCTAGAGAAGATATAAAATTATAAATTAACCTAGCTGGCTTAAAACTTTTTATTTTTTGTTATAAAATAGAGATTCGATCTAACATATTATTGTAATATTTGCATAAAAAAAATGCAAAGGCTAGGTACTAAACAGAACTACCTACCTAATTACCTACCCCCAATTAGGTAGGTAGTTCTGACAACAAAAATTTATCTTATCTTAATTCTAAACTTTAATGCATTGTAGATAATAAAGGCAGAGGTTGCCGCTTAACATCAGGTGGGCCATCGGCTTGTTCCATCATTTAGTTGTATAAGTTAAAAGAACCTTAGTATTAACACAAAATATGTAATCTGAAAGAACTCACTCACCGAGAAGAGATAACTCTATAACGTGTAATCAAATCACAATTTAAATATCATTGTCAGATCCAAACACTGTCGGCTCACAAAAAACAACAATAAAAAATTGAAAATATACTCTGTTTTTTTACACTTCGTTTTTTTATTTCATAAACACAAATAATTATGCGTTTTAACAAGATTAGAAGACGCGTAGTATTTGATCTGTTACACTGATCTTTTGAAAATAGAAAAAAAAACACAAACTTGTAAGAAGGATTACATTAATTAAAAACAGAAGAACGTAAGTGTGTGTGGTTCTGGCCACCTTTCGCGTTTAAAACTGGTTTATTTTTTTATAATTGGTTATGGAAATGTTTGGCACAATCCGTTCGAGCGTCTCTGCTACACTGAGCTTGAGATTGCTACACGCTATGTAGAACAATTAAGGTTGCCACGGACAAGAGAATCATTACATACAAGTTAGAATTCGAACGGAAACCACTGTCCTAGAATCAGTATTTCTGATATACCTACTGTCTCTGTCCAGGAATTTGTATATCACGTATGACGATTGTCCAAACAGGAAAATGTCAAAAGTTTTCAGGAAGGAATTCATTTTCGTTGGTAGTGCTAAACCTCAATTTTAGCGGATAAAACCAAACACCTGTTATTATAAATACATAGGTATATTTTAGACATGGTTATACAGCACGCACAACGAATCTTTATCACTCTGAAGTTAGGTGCAATAAACGATTGCTTATGTGCGGAAATATGCACTTACTGACCCAAAAATAGGTTCTGCGCGGATACTTCAGACGGACACAGATCCGTTGGGATTACTAAGTAGTTGGTAATTTGGTACCTGGTGAATAACGCAACTCACAAAGGAGACCTCTGCAAGATGCATTAGATTTAACCTCAAATTATGTCCATCATCTTTAACTTCATTCATCATCACTACTGCCCAGAACTCTACTATTCGTGATAATGTCTTCCCTAAAGATTTGTAGGAAATATCCTTCATTAACGTCTCGCAGGAAGATGCTTTGTGATATGTACCATTGCCAAAGCGTTGAAGACGTCTAAAACACAGATATTTTGACACTAGCCAATGGAGACTTGATCATTCGTATCACAATGGGAGTTCCAGATGATGATTCCATAGGTTTATCAGTTGGATTGGAACGCATTGTGATTAAGACAGAACAGTGACATGACAAAATGCTACCAATGAACCAGACAGACCTACATACTTAACTAGATAGTCATATCCACACTTGCAGTTACTTGGTGATTCACTTTGTAGATACATTAGCATATTAATAATGGAATACAGTTTGTCATTCGAACAAGAAAGCTTTATTGTAGGCTTTACTTCGTCGATGCATTTGTCTATTACAAATAATTTTATGTTTTATTGGTTTGCGGTTTGTTTTCATGGTTTGAGTAAAACCTCATTGCTTATTCTCATCACAGCAGCTTACTTTTCATATATCCTACGCTGCAACCTGCATGCTACATACTATGTATAATAATGAATAATAGGTACTTATAATAATGTTTTAAATATAAACAAGTACCTAATCAAATTATTTTTCAGTTAGATTTAACAATATATACCTTGGTATAACTTTTTTGTGATGTTTCGTTTTAAGTGTCAGAGGATAATATATAAAAATATCCCTTTATAGGTATCTAATACGACTTAAATAAAACGATTAAACTTAAGTTAGATGACCGATTAACTGGTTATACTAATAAATTTAATTACATTCAATATATAGGAGGATCAATGATTCATGATGACATGTAATTGCTTAATAAAAAAAATTGATTTGTTTATGCCCTGCGCATGATTCTTAATCAAAACATTGTTTACGTCAATGGTGTTCATATTCAACCTTCACTAGGTAAATAATAGATTTACGAAAATAAAATAACTTGAATGGGGCAGCCCTACCAAACTAGGCGTCAGTCATTAATGACTGCGGCATGCGCGGGCGCCGATACGTCAGTGATTAATGGCTGGTGTAAGTTGAAAGGTGTAGCGGTGTTGGTTCAATATTTTTTGTAACGCAAAAGGTAGGCTACGCATTATGTAAAGTCATAATTTTTATTGATTTTAATTTAACGGTGAACCATTTACATTTTGTAAGGTATAATCGATTTCAGTATACAGTCGGCTACACATCAACCTATGAACGATTCGAATTATGAACTATTATAATTTGAATGTTGCGAATCATGCGAGAGGGACGATATGTTTTTACATATCGTCCCTCTCGCATGATTCGCTGATTGGTATGGAAACACTGAGGGGAAGCTTGACGAGACCAAGTTTCTCAAAAAATCCGCTCAGTGTTTCCATACCAAGCAGCGCACACCGGTGTGCTGGCCGTCAGACGTTTAACACACTGTAAACTCGTACTTGCCCCTCTGAAGTACCTTTGCCCGTTCTTATAACTTGTACCAAACGCCCAGTTATAAGTATTTACCTTACTACTTGAATGTAGGTATTCACGATTCTTTTGATGTCGGAATTATGTTGTGGCTAGTTAAGAGGTACTTAGGGATGGATTCTCCATTATTTCCAATAGTTACTTGTTACTCATTACTTTATAAATAAACTGACAAACTATTTATTAAATGACTATTAAACAGTTTTTGGAAATGTGATGAGACTAAAGTCAAAGGTTCGGGTTTAGGGAAACAGGAATAACCCGAGATAGTTCGGTCTTTTGACTCATGGGTTCATAGGTCACTATAGAACAATATAAGTCAGTTAGTTAAGGGTTTGTATGTTTTTTAAAAGTTTGTAAAGGGGTTATTGGGGTTTTCAAAGTTCGGTAGAGGTTTTGAGAAATTTGTAGAAGTTTTTAGGGGTCGGTAAGGGAATGCAGTCACTAGTAAGTGTTACTAGTCTCTAAATGGATTATAATTGTTATCTATTACCAATAGTAATAAACCAAGAGTAAAAAATAGGTACAGAAAATTCATTATATTTCCGACCTTTGCTCTAATCCCGAAACAAGATAGAAAAATATTCTCTCGTTAGAAAAAAAATCTAAAGTTATTTCTAATTTTCTAAGATTGTGTCTGGATTTCGAAGACAGCACTAATTATTGGGTTGAGAATTAGATATATACATGTACCAACAGTTTCTTGAGCCATATCCTTATCTGTTTTTTGCTAAATTATATTTTGATTATAACACATCATCAAAAAACTGCTTATTCCCGCATATTTTATATGGAAGCGCGTGCGGTTTCGAACCTTATTCCGACTGTATTAAGACCGTAGTTTGAAATCCCTTAAATAGCCGGCCAAGCCAATGCACCCAGCAGTGAGTGCATGCAAGCTAATTAGATCTATTTATTTATTTACACGGTTACTAAAGTAAATAACTACATATTTTTACTAAAAAGAAGTTTCCAGTCCCAAGCTTACTGTAAACCTGTTTTAAAAATAAAACAATTTAGACTTTTTCCTGTTTCTTGTATAACTGTCTGGCTAGTGCGTTCTTATTATCTTACCAATTCAAAATGGAGAGTTGAGCTTTAAACTGGCGAAAGTTAGTTGTGATACCGATATATTTATGTAGTTAAGTAACACTTAAAAAACATGATTAATATTCCATTGGGTATATTAACATATCAATATTATTTAAATGACTTTATTCACAAAGAAAATTATGACTAATACAGTATTTACAATATTTATAATATGTACAAAATACACATGAAGCAGTTGAGCTATCTACACACCGTTGCAAACGATTTATAGATAGCTCAACTGATCCAAATCAGTACCAATTGGAAGCGTGCCTAAGACACTGGCTGCATTGCCGCGCTGAATAGCAATGCTGATTCGCTGGCCCAGATAATCACCAGCCCTCGGGTCACGCGTCGCTGCGACTAGACGCCCTATTAATATTATTAATTTTATCAAAAATATTACGCAATTATCTGTTAAAAACAATATTACGCTAGTCTTAGCATACTAATAATAATTAGATAGGTACTTATTAAAAAAATTAATAAGAAAACAATAATTAAAAAAAAACACGAAAAATGTTGGAGACAAACTCATTGCATACCCACGTGTTAATAATTTTTGCCCCCATACAACATCCTTAGTACGTCTCTGTTTATTTCCGTGTATTCGACAGGAAAAAAACGAATTTCTTTGTTGCAAAAGAGAAAGGCCGAATTAAGAGGATTTGAGTGGTGGTACCTACCTACAGATAATCTTGTGGTCTGAATAATGGCATATTCAAAAATCTAGAATGTTCTATGTGTATGCTGGGACATCTTTATTTGCGCTGCCCGGAATGGATCGAAGAACTAAAATAGTATATAACGATACAAGCGTCGTGGATTGGTTATTTTGTTGAATTGAAATTAAAAACTAAACCACAGAATAGATAGTACTTACTAGCTGTGTGCGGTAAATTGAATATTACACACGCTCGCCGGCGTTGCTCTATGCACAGTGGGCTACACATCAACCTATACACTTTTTGAACTATTATAATTTGAATGTTGCGAATCAGGGATCGCAATAGGTGTAGGCGCGTGGCGCGCAAGCAGCGAGTCTCACATAAAAACATATCGTCCCTCTCGCATGATTCGCAACATTCAAATTATAATAGTTCAAAGGTTGAACCGTTGATAGGTTGATGTGTAGCCGACTGTACCTACACATGAGACCTTAATTACAACATTTTACAACTAAAATTACTTTGATTTAAAAAATTCAATCTGATAATCAATTTGGATTGCCGGCTATAGGTAGGTACGTAGATGATGCAATGACTTAGGTACATAATCTACCCAAGCACCTATCTACTCTTTGCACGCAAAAAGTTTGGATAGAAAAACGGTAAGGTTTTTTACAAATATAGGTATAATATCAGAAACTATTAACTTCTTTAAATCTAAAACATAATAGCAGTTTATATTAAGAGGAAACATGGGTGGTCTTTTCTCCATACAAACGCTCTCGCCTGTTTTCTTTTTGGTTAATGACCCTAGAGCAATGATTTTTCACAGAATAATAAATAGGTAATCACTATTTCTATGCCCCTATGTTTTCTTTTTTGGTGATAAATTAATTTTATAAGCACGAGAACCCTCAAAAAATGCTCAAAATTGCTTATTTAGATCGCTGTTAACAGAGTCCTAGTGTACAAATTTGACAACTATTAACGAAAAAAGAAAAACATAGCGGCGTAGTATATATCCTCCTTATTCAGTGTCTAAAATATCTTTTAAATTGGTTCAATATTGGAGGAGGAAATAGGCGGGAGCCAAACCTCGAATTACAACTTTTTACTTAAGCTTTTGAGTCGGATCTGCAGTTGTCCTTATTGCACGAATTTGAGGGCAGGGGGGACGGTAGCGACAGCGATAGTTTCTTCAAATACCTAATTTTCTAAAGTCTCTCCGCCCGTATTTCCTCTTAACTATACCTTATTTAGTTTTAACAAGTTAATTAACTACCTATCTACACTTTAATAATCGCACTGAGGTCTATATAGGTACCTATAGTACTCACAACGGATCTTTGTCCCTCTGAAGTATCTGCGCAGAACCCATTTTTGTGTCGAATTGGCGGCAAGCTAATTTTCCGGCACAACAGTACATGCGCAATCGTTTTATACACCTAACTTCAGAGGGATAAAGATCTGTTGTGCGTACTGTACTAGGTTTCTGATTTCTAAACTAGCTTCCGCCCGCGACTTCATCCGCGTCCCGTTTGTTGTTGATTTTCCGGAATAAAACGTCTAACTATTAATCCAGGTTACGAACTATATTTTAAGTTTTATTCAAATCGGTCCAGTAGTTGCAGCGTGATTGAAACACAAACATCTAAACTTTGAAATTTATAATATTATTAATAATCGTTTTTATAATTTACACAGAGGGGTTAAATATTTATTAACTTTTTTATTGCTTTTCGAAGCAGTTTAATTTTTACATAAACAAGTATTTAAATAATAAATAATTAATCGTTTATTTGAAGCATTTTGCTCTATTACATGGATTAAATTAAACATTTCATAGATTACCATCAGGTGAGATTGCGGTCAAACGCTTGTCTACATTATAATGTACTTATAAAAAAAAAGATTATAATTAAAATTCCACAATTAATACTTACGACAAAACTTTATGACATAAAAATTGTTTGAGTACCTACTAAAGGTTGTATGCTGAAAAAAAATGCTCAATGCGTGAGACACAAGTATCAATTTTTTGTAAAAAATTCTATGATTGAGTTTGCTTGAGAATTTTTTTCAAGTATGAGCTTATTTCTTAGTCTACATGCAAATATAAAAACTGTTTTACTTATTCCAAAACATATAACTTGCTGTGTAAAACTTAAAAAAAAAACATAATACCGTTCTAAATTTAATTATTTTAAACTTTTTTTAAAGTTTATTGAGCATTCTACCATTGGTTGCTTGACCATTGATAAAAATGTGAGGTAGTCACGAACAAATCTGACAGTCGCCGCGTTACGTAAACCTAACGTATTCGAGTCACATTGCGCGTCAACGCCAGCTCGACTACCGAACGTTGTAGCGTCACCGCGCAGTGTATCTCGGATACGCTAGCGTTACGATACCTTTACAATTGTCATTTTTATTCGTGATCAAGGCAGATATTTAGTTATGATGTTAATTCATTCTGCTGAATTGTGCTTGCTATTCTGTCGCTTCTTTTTTCACCGTATCTGAAAAGGAAATAAATATTTACGATTTCAGGATAATTTTTACATAAAAATTTAATAAACCAAGTAAAAACCATATTCGTGTACATTTCACACGACGCCCTCTAGTCCCAAACAAAGCAAAGCTTGTAATATGGGAACTAGATTGCTGATAGAATACTTATATACTTTTTTTTAAATTCATGGGTACTTATAAAACATAGTAACAACCAGACATAGAACAAACATCTATATTTTCTACACACCAATGTTTGTTCTCAGTCGGTATAGCTCTGCCTTCCGTGCTGTGGGTCGTGGGTTCGATCCCCACTGAGAACAAACATTTGTGCGTAGAAAATATAGATGTTTGTTCTATGTCTGGGTGTTATTATGACATGTATTATACATAGATAAGTATTTACAATAAAATTTATAATTATTCTACCAACAATCTAGTTACCATAGTACAACCTTAGCTTAGTTTGGGACTATAGTGCGTCGTGTAAAATAAATAAATAAATATTCATGGACTTTACACACAACACCCTCTAGTCCCTAACTAAGCAAAGCTTGTAATATGGGAACTAGATGGCTGATAGAATACTTAAATACTTTTTTTTTGTAAATACATACTTATAATACGTAGTAACACCCAGACATAGAACAAACATCTATGTTTTCCACGCACAAATGTTTGTTCTCAGTGGGGATCGAACCCACGACCCACAGCACGGAAGGTAGAGCCAAATATCCATGAATATAAATAAATAAATAAATGTCCATGAATATGTATTATAAATAATTATACGCACGTATACCTGTGTGCGTGTCGCTATTTTCAATGCTTTCATCATAGTCCATAGTGTTGACGATTTGGTTTGAAATCTCAATTTCAATTTTGTTGCATAACTCCAGTTCGACTTTGTTCACATTACGTGCATCTTCGTTGACTAAAACTACGCCTGGGGCTATTAAATCTTCACCTGCAATCAGAACAGAGTATAAATAAATAGATTAATGTAGTTTAGAGCTCCGTAGACCCTTTCCTGTGACTTTTTAGTGATGATTACAGTCACTAGAACATTCCCATCTGCCATCACCATCATCTGATGATGACGCCGTTAGCCGAATTGAAGTCGGTTTCTAGTTTTTTAAACTTAAATTATTTATGCACTGTTTTACTGATTTGTAACCACTTGTGAAGCGAATTTATGCATTTTAATTCACCGTTTACTAATAAATAAATTTTATTAATTACTTAAACGTTCAGCACACACAACCAAACACCGACCAATGCTGTTCTGGACTTTCAATTTGTCGGGGCTCAGCAATGAGTTCAGCATACGACGCTGGTTAGTCATCTTTTCTTTAAGTTCAGCATAGGCTAAAACATAAGTGAAGTTAGCGTTAAAAACATGTCAACAAATAGCCTAATTTGAGACTAGAGCCAGCGGTTCCCAAACTTTTTCTTCTCATAGACCACTTTCAACATTTAGCTGGTTCCGGTGGACCCCCTGCAGCTACATTTCTACAATATTCCCAAAACTCGACGAAAAATGTGAAGATTAGACCAACGTAGACCCCCGTCGAGTCTCCCGTGGACCCCTGGGGGTCCTGGACCATTTTGAGAACCAGTGGACTAGAGGATGGTTGAAATTGTCATGAATTATATTTATTTAGATAATAAAGATATATAATATATTATACGGAGACATTCGGAGGTGGCTTTTACCCTCAAGGGATCCACATCCCTCACTAACAAATAGGTTCAGATTAAATAACTACTTACACTTATAAATTATATAATATAGAGATGCTAATAATGTTAAGTTGTGGAAATAAAAAGCTTTATAAATAAAATAAATAAATATAATATAAATCATCTATGTCAAAAGTGGTATGATATTTAACACTTTTATGGGTGCCAGTGCTTTACACCTTTATGTCTCAGATGGGCGTGCAATGCATCACAGGGCACGCCTTCAGTGGACGTGTGGACAGTGAGGAAAGAACATTTTTTATCTTATCTTACTAATATTATAAATGCGAAAGTTTAGATGTTTGTGTTTCAATCACGTCTAAACCACTGAACCAACTTGGATGAAAGTTGGCATATATATAGGTTCGTAACCTGGATTGACATATAGGCTACTTTTTATCCCGAATAATTAACAGGATCTACAGGATAAAATGAACGAAAAGGATTAGCAGCGCCAATTGGCAAGAGGATTTCATTGTCATGTCATGTCACGTCAGTTTGACAGGGCGTAGTACTACCTCTTTGGTCTAACGACTAGCGTTTGACATTTCAGTACGAGTTCGGTGTAATGAGGTGTAATGTCAAGTTTCTCAAAGAAGTATCCGCTCGGTACACGCACAGATGATATAATGTACACGGAAACTGTAGACGCGTATGAAGTCGCGGGTAACTGCTAGTATAAAATAAAACTGTTTTTTTTTAACAGAACCCTTGGTAAAACTGACAGTGTTGACCTACCTACAGGCCGATGTTGCCCTTTCATCTTCATAACATGCTGCTTCAACACAACTTTGTAATAAAACTCCTCACCGCACGCACATAAATGTCTCTTCTTCTCAACTTTTTCATGTGTATGATCTCTTAATACATGCTGTTTTGTCTCTAACTGTGTCAGGCACATCTCTCGACAAAGGGTACAGATTTCGATGCACCTCGGTAGGTTCAACCCTTTTAATGTGTTGTGAACGTTATATCGGGCGATGTTGTCCTTGTGTCTCGTGAACACAGACTTGAGAACTTCATGTGGAACTCTGCCATGCGGTACCTGTTTCTGTGCATGTTCAAGTAAATGCAAGTTAAACGGTTCCGGTTGGGTGCTTATGTATCCACATGGCTCGCATTTATAATACCCTTTGTGAGTTTCCACATGTTTATATAGAGCTGCCCGGCTAGGGAAATTTGTAAGGCAGATATCACACATCGATACGCTCGGCACATCATGGTTTTGGAGATGAAACCATATCGATTTGAGCCGGCACACTTTACTGCATTTTGGGCATGTAAAGTCTTTATTTTTACGTTCATATTTTTTTGTGATGTGAACATACAACATGTGTATGGCTAATACATCCTTGTTAAAGAATATGTGGGTGCATTCATTGCAGATGTAGATTTTACGCTCCACTCGCTTTGCTTGGGGTGAGCTAAGAAGGTGGTGGCTTTTTATATGTTCAATAAGGACCTTTTTCGAGTCTTGCAGTGTCATACATATCTGGAAAAAGTATACATTCAATTTTAGAACACAATCATTTATATTCTCTTTGAACACAATATCGAGTGCCTCTCTCCAGTCTCCCTAGCCACCGAACAGCCAGAACAAAAAGAAGAAGAAGAGTGCCTCTCTACTGCCAGTGCTTTGCTAAGCACGTAAGTAGGTAAGTTCAAATCCTGCAATCTGTACCAGCTTTAATGCCACAATAATAGACTTTTGGACAGCCTGAATCTTCATCTTATAGGCCGCTAGATCTGTCAAAACGTTGAGCAGTAGAAAAAGGCGGGAATACTTACTGTACAGAATCTGTCCTTATGCTTATTCTTACACTCGTGCATTTCCAAGAAATGAGTCTGTTTTTTATGTATTTCCATGTCGTTTTCTGAATGCCAACCACCTTTTGTACACATGTTGCAATTGTAAATCTCAGGTGTTAGAGATTTGTCAGCCTTCGGTGTTCTGACCGTGTCGCGGTATGAACGAAACATTTTATTTGATGAAACTCACGAGAAATATAAATTAGATTTTTAGAAAGTTTATAACTTCGTTTTGGCGATGAAAGACAATAAAAACACAACAAAATAATAAATAAGCAAAACCACCAAGCAAAGCAAATCAAATCAAACAACCAATCAAACTGATCAAACTGTTAAACCAACGGTGCTGCCAACTGCTAGTTTTGGATAATAGCTACAAATCTAGCAAAAAGTTGCTAGATTGCTAGTTTAACACAAAAAAGGGGCTAGATAAGAAAAGCTAAATGTGACATAAACCTCTCTCTTCTTCATTTTTTTATTCAACTAAATAATGGAACAAGCCGATGATGACCATCATCATTCCCCTGCCCTTATCCCACCTGATATTAAGTGGACCAACCAACCAAGATTACATAACTGGTTAGGTATCTGTGCACGGCCCTCCCCGAGCAAGTGACAGCCTCCCAAGGTGGGAGACCTGCGGGGTGATGATTATAATAATGTGACATTTAGAAAAAGTCGCTCAAAATCTAAAAAAATTTATCTAAAATCTAAAATTTTAATTTTAATTTATAAATACTTTGTCCCACTATTTACCTAGTCATAAATAGAATAACGAATTGGAACGCTCGCTCTGTAATGTTATTTTATTATAATAATAAATAATTTGAATAAAGAATAAAAAGCTACCTGACACCAAAATATAAAAAAATCACCTAGATCTAGCTATAAAGTTCGTAAGTTGGCATCACTCCCAACAAACCAATCGAACCAACTGCCAAACCCACCCAAATAGGATTCCGACACGGCGACAGGCTGCTTGAGCCAAGCACGTAGATTTTAGCTTGAAGAAGGAAAGAAAGGCTCGCGGGTTCGAATCCCTTTCGACTCACAACTTTTGGGATGTTATAAATCTGTTATTTTCCTTGCTGTAGGATTTTCATTACCTACTAGCAGTTAATCGCGTCTTCGTCCACGAAAAAAAATATATACTTAACCTAAAAAAAAGCGGGAAAAGTAGGTTTCATCCAAATCGGACCAGTAGGTACTTAGTTACAGCGTGATTGAAACACAAACATCTAAACTTTGCGACATTTTTAATAGTAGTGGGATCTTACTTTTAATTAGTTAAGTTATTTGCTTAGGTAGTTAAGTTAGGTACTTAATTCGTTAAGTTCAACCTATTTAGTTAGTTGAGTTATTTTGTAGGTTATGTTATTTTTACATCATTCGTTAGTTACAAATTTCAAACTGATCTTTTGGGTTGCGAAGCCTAGGTGCACTTAAATGCGCCTACTTTTTTAAACTTTTTAGAATGATCTTTGTATAAGTACCTAATCCTTAAAAAACTTTGTTCTACTTTTTTGGATACCTAGGATACAGGAAATATTTAAAAAATATCTACCTATCGAATTAAAATGATTAGGTACTTATCTACTTATGTTTATCGAGTTACAATTGGTAAGTAGGTAGGTATCTACCTAAGTCACTGCTTTCGGAAATCTTTCCGGTGCATTCGCTTGATCAATTATTTTATTTAGATCTAGTTCTACGTTACAATTTATATTTAATCGCTAAATTGCTAAAACTTATAACCCCTAATTTGCTCAAAAATCTACATAAGTAAGCCTATTGGAAAATTCAAGCACCTGAAATTCGATTTAGCCAAGGGAAAGTGTCCGTTATTGCATGGTTATACACATTACCGGTAACATAAATACCTACACAATATAAGTAGGTACTTAGGCTCGCGAGGTCTACTGTTCTCACAGAACAACTAGTATTTAGGAAGGTGGGTAAGTACCTATGGAATAAAAAATACAAGTATATTGTTCGTTACATTTTTATTAATCTTTATTTAGGTCTGCAAAACATAGACTCGGTGATTTGTAGACTTGTAGTGTATACTGACAGACTTTACCCCCGGGAGAACGGAGGGGATCTGTTGGTCTCTAAGTAGAAGATCCCAGAAGCTCTGAAAAATAAGCATAGTTAGAATTTATTAATACTTAGCCAGAATTGTGGACCTTCACTCAATTTTTTTTTATCTACTAGGTATATGATAAAGAGATAATTTATTTGCATAAACATCTGTTAGTAAGGTGTATTATGTAAACCTTATTGAAAATAAATACATTATCTTAACAAAGATCATCCAAATCTTGTGATAACACTATGAATTTGTATTAATTTCAGCCGTTCCTTTGCTCCCAAAAGTCGGTTGCTTAAACCAGTTTTTTCTTACCCAGTCTTAGGCACCAAACCGCCCATTCGCAGTGTTCCGAACAAAAAGCACTGGCCTAGCATGGCTGTGGCGTAGGTAGAGCATCTGCGTCCAGTAAACCCGCCGGAGGTTACCGACTCCGCCAAGTAATGGTAGGATCTGAAAATGAAGACAATAGTCAAGAGTTTAGGTACATTCTGTAGAAATTTTTAAGCTTAGATTTTGGGTTTACTCTCCCAAGAAGATGGAAAGACTGGACGGCGGCTTGGAGAAGCGAAATCCAAAACAAGATCAAGAAACAGAAAGAGAGTTAGGAGGCAGAATCCCTCGTACAGAATATGACAAAGATAATGGAAATAATGTGACACACTGAAGTTGAAGAGTTGGGAAAAGGTAAATAAAATTAAAAGAACGTAAATGACTTATCAGGTGACGAATCCTATTTATCTTACAGAAAATGAATTCTTACAGGAAAAAACAGGACAGACAAAGACTTGCTAGAACATTGGAGGCTCCCGTTCAAATAACCGATAGAGATAATAAAAATTAACATCAACTACTGGCATGAGCTAAAATGTTGAATAAATGAAACTCTATTTTTTTACCTGGCATGATCACACTCCTGAGAGTTACACCCCGGCATGTTGATTCCGCCATTAGGGTAGAAGTCTGCATCAGCTATGGTGGAGAGGTATCCGAGAAGACCAGCGTTAGTGTGGATCGCCTCTGTGTATACTCCGTCAGTGGAGCGGAAGACGTTATTGTTAGTAATAAAGCCGGGGAGGGCGGCTTCTAGAGCTGCAATAGAAATTTACTTATTAAGGCTTGATATCTGCTAGGATGTTGTTAATCTATTCATGCTGGTAGTGAGAGATGCAATATGAACGATAAAGACGAGATATTGGAGGTTAAAATAGATCAATAACCTTGAAAAAGTGCGATTTCTGTCAAGAAGTTGGGAGTTTCTTCTGTGGCTTGGTGGCCAAGGTGACAATCAACCCGAGGGAATATAATTCTATCCCAATTTCACAAAGAAAAGTTTCGAAAGAACTTTATCTGAGCGAACAAAATGAATGAAGAATTACGTTTATAGCTTCAAAATTTTCAGTTAAAAAGAAGATGGGTAACCTACCAGTGATGTAAGCAGCCTGCCCGTTAAGGTTTCTGCCGGTGATGCCCGCATGGTGCGCGCCCAGGCTGTGTCCTATTAGGTGATACATGGTAGCTGTTGCACCGGTAACTTCGTTCAACCAGTTAATGAAACGGGCTACGCTTTCACCTGCAAATTAAAACATAAGCTGTTAAGATTCAAGAGATGCGCGAATATAAATCTCGACGTACGAATGATGACTGATTGGTTTCTGACCACTGTCTACTAACTAGCAACTGTAGAGTGAAAGGAACAGGCTTACCAGACGTGACTGTATTAGCGACAGCCGTTGCATAGTTAATAGACCCAGCACCAGCGCTCCAGTCGACGACAATAACGTTGACGTTTTCAGCAGAAAGGAAGGCAGGAACTAGAAGTGTGTTCATATCAGCAGTCACATCAACAAGCCATCCGTGCATGAGAATTATAGTGCGGCGTCGAGAGTCGTAGTTTGTAAGCCCGAGGAGCCCAGTACTGCCTATGAGCATAGGCTGACTGACTGTTGGGTTCTGTCTGTGAGAAAAAACATTTGGAGCCTTTTTGCAGCACAATACATAGGTAGCTATCGTTCTTAAAGAAACATTAAGGTGTTGAAGTGAAAGATGTAGGGTATCATTGAAAAGCATGCTAAACTCCAAGTTTGTCTATGCTAAAATTAATTAAGCAACTGAAAACGAACTCTCAGTATTAAAAATAGATGTACCGCAAGGTTCGATACTAGGGCCATTCTTATTCATTACTTACAACAATGTTCGAGCCCACGTGGCTAACTTGTTGAACTACATAAAGAAACTACTCCTTCAAACTAACACAGATTTAGAAAACCTTAGTAATCTAAACACTCGAAACGCTTTCGTCGGAAATAAGTTGTTATCACTAAGTACTTTTAGGCACCAACAAAAATAATACAATAATGAATAGATAAAAGATGTAGGTAAGTGAATAAATGAAATAAAATACAATTTATCTACCTGGTGAACAGATGGTACACATTCTGCCTATCAGGGTTGTATCTGGCACTCTCCGCCACATCGCTTGCTTTTAGCCAGAGATCCACAAGGTGTGGGGTCCCATCAGGCCCTCTGACGTACTGGTAACGTGTCTCATCTAGTTTACGGATGACCGGATCATTTGGGAAACCTGCGTAATTTAAAAGGTCGTTTAAAAAAAGGTTAAAACGCAGATTTGGTAACAATTTGGATATCTGTAAATTGAGGAAGACTATAAGACAATTAATTATCTATTGTTGTAAAATCTAGCAACAGTTACCACTCTGGATAATGCAGTTTAGGTCTGCACGGCCGTTGGCTAATTTTCAGGGTTGTGCTTACCAGAAGCCAGAGCTACGGCAGCCGCCAAAAGGACCACACACAACGCCATTTTTAGCAGCGAATGTGTCGAAGAGATATCGCAAGCATTTATTTTATTAATGTGTTATGGAGATAGTTGGAATCTTATCAATTAGCTATCATAATGATTACAGAAGCCCAGCTGCGCTATACATACCCCTTGATCATGACATGATTGATATTGAGCCAAAACGCTACATTGCGCTCTTAGGCGTGGTCTCTACTCGAAAAGTTTCTACCTCCACCCGGCTAGCTCCTATAAGTATATCTACCAGTATGGAGAACAAAAGGTTGTAGTGGTTTAGGCATGTACGAGTATATAAGCATACCTACTTTACTGTGTAGTGTACCTACAGAATTTCGCACTGTTTTGTCACAGCATAAAATCTGATTTATTTTTCTGATAAGAATTTCACATGTGCGATTTCAATTCGAATAAAAATGTAATTTGGTACCAATATGAATTTGTACACCGTTCTGATTTTAGGTAAGAATTCTGAAAAAATATTTAACAATGCTGTCTGTGTTTAATCAGCCTATCATTAGTTTGTAAGCTAATAGCCGTCTAAGTAGTACCTACATGCCCTGAGTTTCACTCAATACGTCGTAAAACTCGGAGCAAGGCTATCCGTAGAACTAAAGTCAACGAAATAGTCTCATTTGGTGTGTTTTTAAGCGGGGTAGATAAAAATAATAAGTGTTAGCTTGGAGAACCAATAATCACCGGAGAATTATTATTGAAATAGATAGATAGAAAATACTTTATTGCACACCTTAACCTAGGGACTACTATAACACATATAGGTATATATTGAAATAGTGACCTCGTATCAGTGTTTACTTTACCACCGCGCTGTTGTGGGTTGTCCTTCCATAGGAATTTGATTGCGGCTAAAACGGAGTCAATAGAACCTATGTTTCAGCCAAAGAGATCACCGCCTCGTGTCACATATTTAAAAGCATTTTCTTCTAGCTAAAATTTTCGCTGAAAATAATGTTAAAGTCAACGCCCATTCCAAGGTTGACCAAGACCCTATTAAGAATAGACTACACAAAACAGCAGCAGAACTTGCCAAGCTGATTCACTTAGTGAGTGGATATGTAGACACAGAGGATTCAGGACTTGAAACAGATGAAGAACTGACAAAAGAAGATAGGGTTGATACATCCTCAGACACGCAACGTGAGTTTTTATTAAAAGAGAGAGAATTATCTGGAACAAAGTTGTCCTGCTCCGAAAATACTCGTAGCTAGAAGATTAAAACGTCAATTTATGGAGATGGTCACGTATGGTGGCTATTATAGAACAACTGTAATTTCCGTACTTTTATGATATTTTTTATTCTTCAGCAACTGTAGAAACATCAACTGGGCTAGGGACTGATGAGGATGAAATGAGAAAAGAATATGAGATAAAAAAACTCTAGGTGCTGAATTTCAAACAGTTTTTTGGTTTGACCGTTCGATCGTATGAGTTAGTCTGGTGATGGAGTTTTTAGACCTCCTTAAAGTTTTTAGGTCGTGGCTGAACGACTGTTAGCTGGGATTGACAGTTTAACGTACCCTCTGAAGCACGGAAGCGCTCAGATGTTACATCAGATGTTGCTCAGATGTTAGATGTTGCTGTTCCAAATGACCGCGCAGAAATCGATGAAGATTGACTAAGCAAGCAACGAAAAATATTACGGGCATAGTTAAATTTTTTTTTGTATTAAAAGGTTTCGTATTGATTTCAGCTTTCGACCTAGACTATTTTATAGTCCGTACCAACCAACCCAATGTCCAGGACAAGACCATGGCTCCAAAAGACTACTACGATAAGCAGAAGGACTATCTAGGTTCGAGGGCTAGACTGAACCAGGTTATCGGAACACTGCAGGCGAGACCAAGAGTCAAACCACATAACAAGAGTCCAGGGGGACCACAGGGAACGACAATCCGTCCACAAAAGAAGAATCTTTTATGGAAGAGTCTAAAAAAGAGTGCAGCATGGAGTAAAGCAAAACAGAACATTCCATGGAGTAGACCACAACAACCGGGTCAATGGGGCAAACCACACCAGAATGATCATAGACAGAAACCAAAGCAGTTCTCTGATCCAGGTACTAGGCCAAACCAAGCTAACCCAGCAAGAATGAGACTTCATATGCTCAAGAATCCAAAGGTGCTGGAGATGTTTAAGAAGAAGTTAAAAAACACCAAGTATGTTTTTAAACTCGTATCAACAATCGTATCGTCGTTGTAGAAACAATGTTAAGTAATGCTAGACCCTTCAGAGTCCTCATCGCGAATAAATGTGACAATCGTAACGCTAGTGCATCCGAGGTGACGCTACAACGCTCGGAAGTCGAGCTGGCGTTGACGTGCAATATGACTCGAATACATAGGTTTACGTAACGCGGTAACTGTCAGATTTGTTCTTTCTCACCCTCCAGATCTCTAGTTACATCAAAGCATCAAAGAATATCGGAAGCATATTGAAAAACGACTCTACTACCGAACGCGACGTATTAAAATTTCTGTCTTCAATTCAAAATTCAGAGGCAATCACGCTATTTTCAAACATGTTGAGCTTCAAACCTTTTTGAACTCCAAAGCTTGGAAACTCACCCTATGTAAATGTCACCAAATGCTTTGAAGGGCTAACCTAATCAATCTTAACACATTATCATAAACAACGTTTCTGGATTTTCTTCCACCATCCATTTCAGCAGTCACAACAGATAGATAAGCAACAGCTTGATACTTCAACGTACTTTGTGTTTCGTTAGATTTCGCCAATATGCTAAAGAAAATGGTGACGCGAGCAATGATTACCAAGACTCCAATCAGCGAAGGAATGCTGTTTTTCGTTTTGATAGTAAGTTACAATTGTCTCATTCTTCTCGAAGTCCTGTCCCTCTAGCTTAGGAAGAGTCACAATTAGGTATAGTAGTCACAACGGATCTTTGTCCTTCTGAAAATCTTAAAAAGTAGTGTATACGGGCACACTCCCACTAATATTTTATAATACCTACAAATAGGTACAATATAATAATCTCATACAAAATACCACTAAATACCACCTATCTGTTCTCCGCTGCCGTTTTTATAGCTTGATATTGTTACAGCTGCATCGATTGAAGACTCTCGCACTTCAAAACCAAAAGATAAAGGTCGTTTAAAAACAAAACGCATTTCAAAATCACTCGAAGATTTCAAAGAAAAAAATTTTGACGGTGATAAAGATATTAGCTTAAAGTATATGAAAAAACATGATGTTGATATATTTATCAATGATGATAAGAGAAAGAAGGGAAGAAACGATGATAGTCTAAAACAAGACAACGCATGGGACGTCATAACAAAAAAGTATGACTGGAACGACCAACACTCCAGCGAAGATAAGCCGAAAAACAAAAATGCATCACTGAAGAAATTTAAAAAGCCAAAGTTTGATGACGATTGGGATAAAAAAGTAACCAAACAAGATTTCGATGATTGGCCTAAAAAGGATAAAAGAGATAAAAACAATAAATGGGATAGCGTTGAAATAAAACCAAAAAAGAAAAAAGAAAGTATCAAATGGGACAGCGTAGAAACAAATTCTAACAAGAAAAAAGATTTTGACGACTTTGAAAAACCGCAAAAAGAAAGAAAAAAGAAAAAAAATGATTGGGATAATGTTACAGTTTTTAAAATAACAGCACCAAAAACTACAAAAAAATGGAAAAAGGTATCGAGCGACGATTGGGAAAAACCATATGCGCATAAAATAGTTCCCTACCATAATTCTAGGGTAAAAAAATCACGAGATGGTTTCGATAGCAGTGGTGTCTTCGGGAGAACTCCAATACCTTACGTGGGAAGGCAAGGAATCTACGTAGACAATGACAATTAAGTACCTAACAATAAAAATATTTTTACGAAATATAATTTTATTCACAACCACGGGGTCTCTAACCAAATTGAAATTCTACAGCTGCTAAAAATTTGAAAACTAATCAAAATGTATAGTAGCTTGTCACAACGGATTTTTGCCCCTCTATAGTGTCTGAACAGAACCCATTTTGGGTCCAATTGAATAAAAGTAAGCTAATTTTTCCGCACAATAAATAAATAAATAAATATTCTTGGACTTTACACACAACACCCTCTAGTCCCAAACTAAGCATAGCTTGTGATATGGGAACTAGATGGCTGATAGAATACTTATATACTTTTTTTTTTTTGTAAATACATACTTATAATACATAGTAACGCCCAGACATAGAACAAACATCTATGTTTTCCACGCACAAATGTTTGTTCTTGGTGGGGATCGAACCCACGACCCACAGCACGGAAGGCAGAGCTATTACCGACTGAGCTGTGACGCCTGTCAATCGTACATGCGCAATCGTTTGTTGCACCTAATTTCAGAGAGATAAAGATCAGTTGTGCGTGCTGTACCTTTTTAAGTGATGGTCACGTGGCTACATCGATATCTATTTTCAACGAATCATTCTACTATTTCTCAATTTGGCTAAAAGGGCAGATATACCAGCGAGAATCTACTTGCGGCTGCAAATTAATCCATAAGTAATTCCTAGCTTTCGTCACTGATAATCACGCTGTGTATTATCATGATTGTCATGACACAGCGAGTGTTTTTATAGGGTCATCGCCATTATTCGAAAACGAAGTTTGTAAACCTTTGTAAATTAGGTACCTGATTGCCTGATACTTCAGACTTTTACACCGGCTTCGTAGGTACTACATAAGCGCTTATTAGATTGTGCAATCTCAAGTCAGACTTACTGATAGAGATGTAACGTGATGAGTTGAATTATTTCGAACTCGAATTATTTTAGTTAAACTGAACCTTGACTCAAGCCGCCAATTGGGTTGACTCAACTAGGTCCGTATGCAACGTAAGTGGTTAGAGAAATTGGTGCTAGATTTTCACTTGTATGACTTTATATGCATGCAAGTCCTCGATGCGAGTAAATTCAAATAACTTGAGTTCGAAATAACTCAACTCATCGCGTTACATCTCTATCAGTAAGTCTGACTTGAGATTGCATAGTCTAATAACCGCTTTAGGCTTGTTGATTCTTTAGTTAGAGGAACAACTGGTAGATTTTTGCTTTTCTCCAATTAAAGGCAGTTTTAATGTACAATTACTGGGTTTATTGATAAATTTAGAAAAAATATAAAAATTTAGATGTGCACAGCACAAAGGGTCCGAAAGTAATGTATTTCTTGTCGAATGTCAATAGTAGGTACGCGAGCATAGTTGCTTCTCGCAAACTGGTAGGCGCTGCGCGGCAACAAGGCTCTCTGAAACAAAGCAACTGACGTGACGTCGTCCTCGTGTCAAAGTATGTTTTATTGGCGCTTCTAATCCCGTTCGTTCATTTTATCCTGCCCTCCTCGCGTCGTACCTACTCCTCATGGCTGAGGGTCGTGATTCCTCCTTCTCATGATTCCTCGTTTCATCCTGTAGGTCCTGTTAATTATTCGGGATAAAAAGTAGCCTATGTATCCAGGCTACGAACTTTAGTATAACATTCCATGTTTCATCCAAGATGGTTCTGCCCCCGTATGCCAATCTTTTGCTGTCAAGTTATATTTCACTGCCCAGTGTAATTTCTTCAGGTCACGTGGTACAAAATTGTATCATTCTTTTTAGACACTTGACAGCAAAATATGCGCGAAAACACATCAAATGACGTCATAATGTCACTATTTAGTCTCAGAATAACTATGAGTTAGTATGAACTGACCATGATTTAAAACTTTGCAGTTCAACTTTGCAGTTCAACTTTGATTGGCATACCCCTGTGTAGTTTCTACGTAATTGAAACATCCAAACACCTACATTTTCACAGTTTTATATCAGCGGGATATCGCCCGCAGGGTATCTTAGGGTCACTACGTACCTAAGTGTTTGTTAGGTGCTTGTTTATCTCAGCTTGGATTTGTCTGTGGTAGATTTGTAAATCCCAATACGTATTGATAAAACCATTATATTGATAACTACGGACTTATGATAAGACACGTATATAACCCTAAGCCAGTAGTAATCCAGTTGGTTATGTACACTGAGGGTACCAAACATGGCAAGGCATATACTATTGTTAGTGGCCTTCCTGGTGTCAGCTGCAGGTGAGTTCAAAGTGATTCTTTTATGAGAAAAACAGTCCCAGCAGAGGGGCGATTACGAGTTGACAATGAAAAAACCGGTGTGAAACGTCTGACGTCGAGTACACCGGTGTGCGCTGCTTGGTATGGAAACACTGAGCGGAAGCTTGACGAGACCAAGCTTCTCAAAAAATCCCCTCAGTGTTTTCGCCCCTCAGGTGACCCAAGTGGTTACCTCGTTGCATTAGGTACTCAAAGAGCATCAAGCATGTAATTACTCTGACACAACTCTTCAGATCATGGACTCTTCGCCCTTCGAGTCACAGCAATGCGAGCATGAATGCTGCCAAAAGAACAGAGGTAGAAATAGTGATGGTAGACGGTAGTATTTCTCCGGACGGACCTACGTAATTTTCAGTCTCAGACTGTGTCTCAGACTGTGACTGTGTCTCAGACTAGCTTTAGCCATCTATCAACTTCATAGTCATCACATCACCTAGAACAGTGCAGGTAGTGATGTCATACCAAACTCTTTGTAACTCTTTTCTTCAGCTCAACCAGCTGACCCAGTGATCTACAAGTTAGACGAAGACCGGTTCCAGTACTGCATTGATGGTGATGGAATCCCGCGCTTGGTGGACCTCTGGGTCAAGAGTAGTGATCTCCGGGAAAGTGCACGATTCAGTCCTGACACGCAGAACGTTTACCATCTGTTTACCAGGTTTGTGTGTTTGGTCCGCTGCTAGACGTACCTAGGTCTTTCCGCCCGATTCTGCTCTTCCTATCAAGTGTTTGCGCTGGATTTCGCCGTCGCTTCATATTACCGAAGATACCTTTGCACACGTTCTTCATTCAAGGACTCGTATGGTCGAACATTTTCCAGTGCAATCTATTGTACTGTATTTCTTGTAACAACCATATTTCCAGGAGAAACCAGTTCCAGAGCCAAGTGCTAGTCTTCGGCAGTGCTGCTTCCGCCACTGGCAGTAACTTCGACGCCAGCAAGCGAACTGCCGTCATCATCCACGGCTGGACAAACGATGCCTCTTCACCGATCAACAACAACCTCGTACCAGGTTTGTTTACCTTTTCTTGAAGACAAAGACCAGAGAAATAACCTGTAGAGCATGTTAAAGGAAATCATAATGTTTCCATCTATATAATAATAATATAAGCTTTATTTATACCTTACACACTATATTTAAACAACTACATTTATATAATATACTTTACCTAGTTACCTACGTATTTACTAAACTTATTATTAATTTTACTATCTTATATATTTATTTCACTAGTATTTAGGCAAATTCGTTTTTCTTCCCATATAATCTAAGTTTACCTTTGCCCAGCAGTGGGACGAGATAGGTTAAGGGAAAAAAAAAAAAAAAAATAATCTAAGTTTATGTTTTCCTATACCTATCTCTTAACTCTGTGTAGGACCGCTTCTAGCGGTAAAAGCCTCCTCCAACTCTTTCCACCTCACTCTATCCCTAGCCGCTCTGCTCCACGTTTTGCCTGCTATGTTGACTAAGTCGTCACTCCATCTTTTATAAGGTCTTCCTGGTTTCCGTTTCCGTTTCCATCTATATTTCGCAGTAATTCAAGCTACTCTACTAAATACTGATTCTCATTTTCCAGCGTTCCTCAGTGCTGAGGATATGAACGTCATCGTAGTAGACTGGCACGCAGGTGGCGGGACTCCCAACTACGCGGTGGCTGTTATCAATACTGTCACATCGGGTAAGCATGATGTACAGTGTGAAAAGAGATATGAAGAAAGAAGTGAACACCAAGATGATGGTTAATAGAGGAGAGAGGAAGAGGAAATCATGTTGTACCGTTCTTACTTACCGGTAGGATGTAGTAAGAGCAGGATGATAAACATGATGATAAAGTGATGGATAAGCTGACCCTGTTCGTAGTTACTCATGCGCATAAGAGATGTCAATAGACAGTGTTGATTACTTATTAACGAACGGCTGTGAATGCATCAGTAAGTCTCGTGTGCCTGTGATTGCACTGGCACCATATAACCTTCCAACCAGACCCAGCATCGCCAGCATCACTGCTTGGCGGCAGAAACCTACTCCTAGCTGCTAGAAGTTCGTCCGGGGGATTACTACCACCACTACAGCAGTGGTGGCAGTAGTAGCCCCACTATTAAATGAGTGTCGTAAAACGTGGTATTTTGTAGGTCAATATTTTCTCAATGGATCTTTGCAGGTGAAAGTGTAGCACGTTTCTTAAACTGGTTGAACTCAGTGACCGGGGCAAGTGTCTCGTCCTACCACGTCGTAGGACACAGCTTGGGAGGGCATCAAGCCGGTATCGTCGGCAGAAACCTTGGAGGACAAGTTCCATACGTTATGTGTAAGTCTTCTTTTGGGCTAAAATGGTGTTGTAATCGTCTGAAGGTTGCTGACAGCGTTACCGGACTACTGGTGAGACAGAAGAGTACAGAAGGCTCTTGGCCATACCAAATGGTTTTTTGGCAACAAACGCAAGGGCACCACTTAAGTACCTTGGCTTGGGCTGTTGCTAGAGAGAGAGAAATGATCGGAGGCTGGTACCAAGAGGAGACGATAATAAGAGATTTCTTCGACCCCGCGGGTCCCCTGCGGGTCGACACACCGCAGTGGCACATTTCACAAGATACTTACCTAACTACTTACTAAGTCTGTCCTACCTATACCCAAAACGCGTTTACGAAAGTTTTATTCCGCTCCAGCCCTCGACCCTGCCCACCCCGGCTGGATAACCAACACCAACCGTTTTGCATCCACTGACGGCATCTACACGGAAGTCATCCACACGAACATCGGCCTTGCAGGATACATCATCCCTCTAGGGGATGTTGACTTCTACCCTAATGGGGGCGCCACCATGCCTGGCTGTAACTCTCAGAACTGTGATCACAATCGGTAAGTTTTACCAGACCACTTCCGAAAACGAAAGGGGGGGGGGGTACAGCACACCAAAACCCAACCAAAAAAAAATCAGTTATCCTGAAAAATAATTATAGCCGGAGAAAACAATGTTTAAAGATTTGTATTTATTCCGCCAGTCCGCAATGTACGCATTTACCTAGGTAAGGTCGAGGTGTAGTACTATTATTTATTCTGTGTCGTAAGTGCCTACTAACGTAGCTAGGTACCTACTATGTTTATTTATACCTAATTGGTATTGGTATAATGACCGCGCGACCGCGCGATAAAGACGGGCGTCTCTTGTCTCGCTCGCACGTCGCGTACTCGAATGACCCGCAAATGCCCGCGATGAACTCCTGTTCATGCTGTAGTAGCGTGCTGCGTGTACACTGTACATTGCTGCTTTAGTTATTTTATTTGTTTTTTTGCTTTTTTAAATGAGATAATTAGGTAGATATGTCTTATTATGTTGTACTGTGTGTATGTAACTAGAAAAAAAATGAAAAGGAGATAGTCAAGGCAATTTTTTTTGCGATTTTTTTCGCTAAATGTTTTGAGTATCATGGTCTGATTGGAACCTCCAAGTTTTCGGAAGTGGTCTGGTAACACCCGGTATATAAAAATTACAGGGTATTTCCACCATACCTAGAGAAGAAACTTCGAGTTTCAAACTTATCCTCTTATGCTACGCGTCCACTGGGTCGGAATCCGAGCGAACGAAGCGTCGTCGCGTCGACGTTTACTTTATATGCGCAGATAGGTATGTCGATCCAGTGTACGCTGTACCATACAAATCAATGATCTTTTCGCTCCGTACGCTTCGAATAAGACGCAGTGGATGCGTATCTTTATTCATATTTGTCGCTCGAAGTTGCACTTAAGTACCTAGCTAAAATGACCTAAAAGTAGTATTTTCTTCTTTTTCTTCGTCTTCTTCTACTTCTTCTTTTTTTACGGCCTCTGTCTGTAATTCCGGCGTGCAGACATGACAGAGCATTTTAGTAAAATGACAGGAGATTATAAAAGTATATTTCTTACTTTGTATATTTCAGCGCGTATTACTACTATACGGAGTCATTAAATAGCGGTGGTTTCATTGGGAGTCGCTGCCAGGATTACATGGCTGCCATCGCTGGCAACTGTGACTCATCAGACACTCTGAACATGGGCGGAGCACACCCAAAAACTGGGTAAGCAGTTTGCCAACCCACCAACCACTAGCGGATTCATTCATCCGTGTCGACAGAGGTGTAAGAACCTAATTAAAAAAAAATCATGGGCATTTCACAATTTTCAGCAATTTTCCAAGGACGAATCAATTTTCACACAACGCTCTCTAGTCCCAAGCGAAGCTATATAAACTTAATAAATATATACTTACTTTTTTTTTGTAAAAATACTTATATGAGTAACACGCGGACATTATGTTTGCCACACACAAAATGTTTGTTCGTGGTGGGGATCGAACCCACGACCCATAGCACGGAAGGCAGAGCTAAATTACCGACTGAGCTGTGACTTATGCTTTTTTTCGGTCACTTGAAAAACTTCGACAAAAGTTGTAGAACAAAATGTTCGCCATGACGTGTAGAATGTTTCTCCTTCGATCTCATAGGGATTTTTATGTTACACGTGTTTGCATAGTCTTAGATGTTTTGTTCTCTTTACAGACGTACTGGCGTGTACCGCCTTGACACTAATGCGGCCCCACCTTTCTCGCGAAGCTGAATATTTGTTTTGTTACATTTGTTAAATAAATACGAAGAATTTCCACGCAGCTGTCATTTTATATTAACGAAATATTAAACTGAATAAAATGCTCATTGAATAAAGCTACAATGTTAAGCCTATTGGCCAATAGGCCAATGTTAATTGGGCTGCCATTTTGTAACTTAAGTATCCATCCCAACCAAATTCCAATGATATTTTTACTATAGGTATTTAAGAAAATTTACCCCAATACCTTGTGGCGGTGGAAATATGGTTCAGGAAATGTCATTTCAATGGGATTAGATAGATCGATCAATTAGATAGATTAGATATCGATTAGATAGATAACTCTATACACTATAACCATACGGAAACATAACAGAGAAAGAAAAACTTGTAAGGTAACACAATAGGCGGCCTTATCACTGAGAGCAATTTCTTCCAGGCAACCTGAGCGAGATTAAATAAATAAATATTCATGGAAATTACACACGACGCCCAAACTACAATTACAAACTAAGCAAAGCTTGTAATATGGGAACTACATAGATGCTGATAGAATACTTATATAGGTACTTTTTTTTGTAAATACATATAATACATAGAAACACCCAGACAGAACTATCTATGATTGCCACACACAAGTTAGATCTTGGTGGGGATCGAACCCACGACTCCCACCAAGAATGACGATTAGTGAAGACGGAAAGATGTGTAATTAAGTAAACAAATACAATTATAAACAAATTTTAATGTTTCTGAAACTATAAACAACAGTCGCAGCGACGCGTGACCCGAGGGCTGGTGATTATCTGGGCCAAAGCATCAGCATTGCTATTCAGCGCGGCAATGCAGCCAGTGTCTTGGCCACGCTTCCGATTGCTACTGATTTGGATCAGTTGAGCTATCTATAAATCGTTTGCAACGGTGAGTAGATAGCTCAACTGCTTCATGTGTATTTTGTATATTATAAAAATTGGAAATACTGTATTAGTCATAATTTTGTTTGTGAATAATTTTATATACTGTTTCTTATTGCATAGTTTTATTTAAAGGTAAGTATCTTGCTCTCGACGTATAACGCAATGATTGTACGGATTCTGTAACCTCAGACTCCGTCATTTCTGAGTCCGTAAAAAACGTAACCTGAAATAAAAAAGAAAAAAGTAAATTTCCACCAAAAACCATTACACATGAACATTCATAATTTTTTATTCAGTATAATCTATTTATTTGTTTCTAAATAAAGATTTTCTGTAGTAGAACTGTATACAACTAAATGATGGATTAAGCCACCTGATGTTAAGCGGTAACCATTGCCTATAACAATACATTGCCTCATTGAACACGTCCACTAAAGACATGCCCTGTGATGCATTGCACTGGGCCCATCACTCTGAGACGTAAATGTTGACAATTCTGGCGATTCTGTTGTTGCGTTTTTCTAAACTAACCTAATTTGACAGCACTAAAAATGTTGCCGTCCCTTTCTCATAAACTAAAACGACAAAGACAGCTATAATTTTAGCGCTGTCAAATTAGGTTAGTTTAGAAAAACGCAACAACAGAATCGATAGCAATGCTATCAATCGAAAAATTAATTTTGCTGGGGCTTGGGTTTCCAGATACTAAATTCTGTAATGTTACTTTAAGGGAGAACGCAAACCTGAGACAAAACGTCTTGTTGGACAGTTAGTGATGTGAAACTTCATAATTTCGTGACAAACCCTGTCAGTATAACTTTTTTCGTCACAATATGTTTCGTCTTATTTGCTGTTTTCGTTACAAGAGAAAAAGTGCTTAACTTTTTTTTAGCGGTGGGGGGCGTTCAATTCATTTTCTATGTAGTTACATATCTTCTCAAATGAAGCCCCTAATTCATGACAAAACGATGCGCACAGTTCAATTCTTAATTTCTTATTGCACACAATATGTTCATGTCCTAAACAAAAGACAGAAACAGATGACATGTACAAAAGTGAGCTTAACCCAAAGAGTTTTCTTCCAGCAAACCTTTGAGGCTAGAGAGAGGTGCCTATAGAGGTTCAAGTTTCGGAGACACCGATTTATGAAAATCTAGAAGATCACCACAAAATCTAGTTTCATAAACACTATATCAGGGACCTTATGCTCAGTTCGGCATAGAGTTTCAACTCAATCAAATATCCCATTAACTTGATCCCTGGTAGTTTAGAGCCCGCTAAACAGTGATACTCGCCTTGCTGTCTTCCGGTTTGAAGAGTATGGGTGCCAGGGTAATTCCAGGCACATGAGACTTAACATCTTTTGGCGCTAGATCTAGCGGTTTGATAACTTATTCGTACCTATGTGTTATTCTGTATTGAAAATCCCACTAATCCCACAATTATAAATGCGAAAGTTTAGATGTTTGGATGTTTGTGTTTCAATCACGTCAAAACTACTGAACCAACATGGATGAAACTTGGCATATATATAGTTCGTAACCTGGATTGACGTATAGGCTACTTCTTATCAACATCTTATTTTAATAATTAACAGGATCTACAGGATAAAATGAACGAAAAGGATTAGCAGCGCCAATTGGCAAGAGGATTTCATTGTCATGTCATGTCACGTCAGTTTGACAGGACGTAGTACTACCTCTTTGGTCTAACGACTAGCGTTTGACATTCCAGTAGGTACGAGTTCGGTGTAATGAGGTGTAATGTCAAGTTTCTCAAAGAAGTATCCGCTCGGTACACGCACAGATAATATAATGTACACGGAAACTGTAGACGCGTACAAAGTCGCGGGCAACTGCTAGTTATTTAATAAATCATCATTTAACTATCTTTCATTGGCATATTAAAATATTTTCACCTGCAGCCCAGGAGCTTAGCGCTCTTACAAAATGAATAAATAATATATACTAGTTGTATGAGAACATAGACCTCGCAAGCCTTTATAACCACAGAACAATAACCATGCAATTTCCCTGGCTAAATCGAATTTCAGGAGCTGGAATGTTCCAATAGGCCCTACCTATGTAGACTTTTGAGCAAAATAGAGGTTAGGATGACTTGCTCCTTGGTCGTTTTTCCGAAATGGACAAATTGATTCAAAGACATAAGGACTAGAGGACTAAGTATTGGAAAGGCCATTTAGCTTTTAAAACCATTTTAAATTGAGGACGTTTTGCTCTCAGAGCATTTTATATTACAGTCGATGTGCATCTAAGAACATTAAGCTTCCAAAACCGTCTGATCCGTAATGGATTTACGTACCTAAGTATATAAATCTTGATAGCATAAAAATAACTTTATGCAAAATAATGTCGACCACCTTAGTTCTTTTTCGAATAACCTCTTTTCGGCTAGAATACGATGAGGATAACTCGCTACGGGACTTTCAACCGATAGACCATCCCTACTGTCAGAACTGTGGCAGAACAAGTAGGACGCGCTGTTGTTGGCACTTCTGCATAATACAATTTTTGTGGAAAACATAAGAAAAGACTGTCGTGTCAATTGATGTGAATTTCGTTACAACGAAAACAGCATATGACGAGGAAGCATTCGTCATATGCTGTTTTCGTTATAACAGCAAAATTTATTTTCACGTCACTAAGTACGCGACAAAACAGTTTTGTCGACAGATGTGCGTTGGCCCTTAAGGCTGAATAAATAAATACTAAATAAATACTAAATACTAAATGCAAGAACTGTGAGTTTTACGAGAGATTGTTCCCACTCACTGCTGCTAAATATTATTCACGATCTGTTGAAAATCCTATCCTACTAGTATATTCACGCGAAAGTTTGTAAGTATGTTTGTTACACTTTCACGCAAAAACTACGGGAACGATTTGGATGAAACTTGGAATGTATATAGTTCGTAGCCTGGATTGACACATAGGCTACTTTTTATTGCGGAAAATAAACAGATCAAACGGGACAAATACGAAGTCGTGGAGGGAAGCTAGTCTTGTATGATATTTTGTGTTTTCCAGCTAAGGTCAGTAAACATGAACAACTAGTGATGCGGTATAGGTGCTACTAGCTTTCACCATCTAAAAACGATTTTCCACGAATTACAGCCCCCGTATTCCAATCTTTTGCTGTCAAGTTATATTTCACTGCCCAGTGTAATTTCTTCAGGTCACGAGGTACAATTTTGTACCACATGATCATTCTTTTTAGACACTTGATAGCAAAATATGTGCGAAAACAAATTAAATGACATCATAATGTCAATATTTAGTCACAGAACTATGAGTTAGTATGAACTGACCATGATTTAAAACTTTACAGTTCAACTTTGCAGTTCAGCTGAGATTGGAATACCCCTGCTGCACCCCGTTCACAGTAGCATGGGTAAAAAGTGGCCCCTGACGCTGTATAAATCATCTTGATTAAGTGCAAAAGCCTGTGTTACTGTTACCAGATGTGGAATATGTTCTGTGGTCGTAGAAATTGTTTTAATCTCGAGGTATCCAAAAACAGACTTTGTGGATTGTGCTGGTGTGTCATCTGGCCCCATGTTCTTTATCACGGAGTGTATTACGTGCCTGCAAAATAAAATAATTTTAATTAAATAAATATAAAATAAATAAATATTCATGGACATTTCACACAACGCCCTCTAGTCCCAAACTAAGCAAAGCTTGTAATATGGGAACTAGATGCTGATAGAATACTTATATTTTTTTTTTTGTAAATACATAAGTACTTATAATACATAGTAACACCCAGACATAGAACAAACATCTATGTTTTCCACGCACAAATGTTTGTTCTCAGTGGGGATCGAACCCACGACCCACAGCACGGAAGACAGAGCTATTACCGACTGAGCTGTGACGCCTGTCAATTTTATTTATATATTTTATTTTAGTAATTTTAGCAAAACTAACAGCTAGGTAACACGATAGAACAACAAACATAACACAGGAATCAAGAATATTCAAGCGAGCTGATGGCCAATTAAAAGATTCCACAGATTATTTTGAATTTAGACAAATTAGAATTTTGTTTTAAAAACAAGATTTTATTTTTGCGTCATCAGGGTCTCCAATTCGACTGCCGGCTTCATCATCAGAAAATGCTGATGATGGCAGTCAATTGGGAATGTTCTAGAGATCGTAAACACCACTAAAAGCCACAGAAAAGCAGATTATGCCATTTCGTGCGCGTGGATTAGATCAGTTAATTATTCGGGATAAAAAGTAGCCTATGTTTCAATCCAGGTTACGAACTATATATATGCCAAGTTTCATCCAAGTTGGTTCAGTAGTTTAGACGTGATTGAAACACAAACATCCAAACATCTAAACTTTCGCATTTATAATATCGGGATAGGATTATACTCACGTTGCTATACTTACCCAGCATATTCAAATCCAGCGTTCTTGTAAAAGTTAACTTTCTCTATGGGCATATCCTGGTGTTCTTTCACATAGTGGTCAAGGACGTCTTTGGAACCTTGACGGAAGAACTGACGGTGGTGGTCTCGCTTCATCTTGCTGGAAGTGATTATGAACCCTGTTGAATACTTTTAAGGATCACTTTAGCTTGTTGGCTACAAATTTGTAATTTGTGATAGGTACTGCGCAATGTTTAGGACACTGGAAATGCAAAAAAACGGCACACGCTTACGAAGTTCCGGGTATATATACGTACTAGCAGTTACCCGCGACTTCGTACGCGTCTACAGTTTCCGTGTACATTATATTATCTGTGCGTGTACCGAGCGGATACTTCTTTGAGAAACTTGACATTGCACCTCATTACACCGAACTCGTACCTACTGGAATGTCAAACGCTAGTTGTTAGACCAAAGAGGTAGTACTACGCCCTGTCAAACTGACGTGACATGACATGACAATGAAATCCTCTTGCTAATTGGCGCTGCTAATCCTTTTCGTTCATTTTATCATGTAGATCCTGTTAATTATTCGGGATAAAAAGTAGCCTATATGTCAATCCAGGTTACGAACTATATATATGCCAAGTTTCATCCAAGTTAGTTCAGTGGTTTTGACGTGATTGAAACACAAACATCCAAACATCTAAACATCCAAACATCTAAACTTTCACATTTATAATATTAGTAGGATAGGATAGGATAGGATAGGATAGTAGGATAGGATAGGATAGGATTAGTAGGATAGGATGGATACGTTCCCTTAGCTTTTCATCTGGTGGGGCATATCACCTTTTTAAACGACTTCATAAAAAGAGGAGGTTCTCAATTCGGTTGTTTTTTTTTATGTTTGTTACCTCAGAATTCCGTCACATGAACCGATTTCAAAAATTCTTTTTTTATCTGAAAGGTCTTTCATATTGGTACCATTTACGCATAAAAAATACAACTGAATTGAGAACCTCTTCCCTCTTTGAAGTTGGTTAAAAATGGAACGTGTATCCTTAGATACCTTCTCATACTCTGCAGGTGTCGCAGCTGGTTACCCTTGCCGCCTCCAAGCTGTACTATTTTCGTTTCTAGTATTCTTGCATAGTAGTTTGTTACTTGCTCTGTCATTTGTTTCAAATTGGTTTGCATTTCAGTCACCTGTTTATTATTTATTTAATAGAAAATCTATATAAACGGTCGTACTTACATCTATGAATGTATACTTTATTCAATGACCGTGCGGAAACCGCTCTAAATTTACAATATCATTGGGTATTTTACAAGCTGTCAAGTTTTCGTGATATATAACCAATATACAGGGTGTAACATAATAGTGTCGATTCTGTTGTTGTATTTTTCTAAACTAACCTAATATGACAGCGCTAAAATTATAGCTGTCTTTGTCGTTTCAGTTTATAAGAAAGGGACAGCAACATTTTTAGTGCTGTCAAATTAGGTTAGTTTAGAAAAATACAACAACAGAATCGATGGTAATGTCCCTATAAGTCCGAAAGGGGGATATTAAATAAATAAATGAATAAATATTCATGGACATTTCACACGACGCCCTCTAGTCCCAAACTAAGCAAAGCTTGTAATATGGGAACTAGATGCTGATAGAATACTTACTTATATACTTTTTTTTTGTAAATACATGCATATAATACACAGTAACACCCAGACATAGAACAAACATCTGTTTTGTTTGCCGCACACAAATGTTTGTTCTTGGTGGGGATCGAACCCACGACCCACAGCACGGAAGGCAGACTGTTACCGACTGAGCTGTGACGCCTGTCTATAGGTTTTCTAATTCGGCCATATTCTAAGTACTACAGACATGTCTTCGTATACTTACTTTATCCTGCAAAATGCTCAAATACTCAGGTGATTTTCGAAACCTTAGTAGAACATCATTAAGATTTTCCCCATATAGTTTGACACATTCACTTTCTATATCATATTTTCTACATTGAACAACGCATAATACTGGAAATAAGAGACTATAGTGAATAAACAGACTGTAAAACTCATATCCCTCTTTTTGCTACGCGTATTTGGGTAAAAATATAATATTTAAGAGCGGCTTGCACCAGAATCGCTAAACGCGTTTAACTCTTAAATAGTATTTAGCGAGTTGTCAAGTCATATAAATACGTCAGATTTAAATCGATTTAGCTGTTAAACATGTTTAGTGATTCTGGTGCAAGCCGCCCTAAGTGTTTGATGTCAATTCCAGTTCGGGCCAACGCACATCTATCGACAAAACTGTTTTGTCGCGTACTTAGTGACGTGAAAATAAATTTTCTGTTATAACGAAAACAGCATATGATGAATGCTTCCTCGTCATATGCTGTTTTCGTTGTAACGAAACTCACATCAATTGACACGACAGACTTTCTTAAGTATGTTTACCTATCTATTATAGCATTGTTTAATACCTACCTATTAAACATTGCTTTATACGCACATACCTAGAGAATAAACTGTGTTTTTTAATAAATAAGAATATATAGTAACTATGTAGTGTACCTAATAATATTATGAAGTACTTAGGATGATTCTCATTAAATAAGCAAGTAACGAAAACAGCAAATAAAAAGAAGCATATCGTAACTAAAAAAGTTTTACTGAGAAGTTTCACATCACTAACTGTTCGACAAGACGTTTTGTCTTTGGTTTGCGTTCTCCCTTCATGTGCGCGAAAGAAACTATCTATTGTCTTTAACTCTCTATGGTTTTCTACTCTCTGTCCTGTGTGTAAAAAGTAAGATGGCGAAGAAATAAAAATACTGTATCAAGAAAATGTGTTTTATAATTACATATGAAGAAAGGCCCTTAAGTGCTTTATATAAGTGTATAGATAGATAGATAAACTTATTTATTTGATACTGAACACACAAAATTTACAATAAAATGAAAGTAGATAGGTCCTTTGTAACTAATAACTACAACTAAACATTAGGTATTTATAATATATACAAAATACACATGAAGCTGTTGAGCTATCTACACACCGTTGCATTTATATAAGTATATGATATAGGTATAAATAATATATTTAAATCGTTTCTTACCAGAAAGTTTGTACACTAGCAATAATATTTTCATCGTAAAAAGCCTCGTAAAGCCGGTAGATTTTATTTCAATACTACTTAGCTGTTACCTGCGACTTTGTACGCGTGTACTTTTGTTTCAGATGTATAAACATCAGGAACTCTTCTTCTTCTTTTTCTCTTCTAAATGGCTTCTGTCCGTCTTTTCGACAGACAATTTTGCCAGCGTCAAGTGGATTATTTGAAAGTTAACGTCAAGTCGAGTCATACGTCAAGTCATTTGTTTTGAAGACAAAATGGTGGATTTTCCCTTCAAAACTTGAAAACGAATTCCATCAAATGATAAAAACACATAATACACATTTATTCCAATGGCTCACACTTTATGCTATGACTGTAAGTATTATTGGTTAAAATTCCACCAAAATTAAGGGCCAACGCACATCTATCGACAAAACTGTTTTGTCGCGTACTTAGTGACGTGAAAATAAATTTTCTGTTATAACGAAAACAGCATATGATGAATGCTTCCTCGTCATATGCTGTTTTCGTTGTAACGAAATTCACATCAATTGACACGACGCATGCATAAAATTATGTTTACCTATCTATTATAGCATTGTTTAGTACCTACCTATTAAACATTGCTTTATACGCACATACCTAGAGAATGAACTGTGTTTTTTAATAAATAAGAATATAGAGTAATTATGTAGTTTACTTAATATTATTATTAAGTACTTAGGATGATTCTCATTAAATAAGCAAGTAACGAAAACAGCAAATAAAAAGAAGCATATCGTAACTAAAAAAGTTTTACTGAGAAGTTTCACATCACTAACTGTTCGACAAGTTCTCCCTACTAGGGAGAACGCAAACCAAAGACAAAACGTCTTGTCGAACAGTTAGTGATGTGAAACTTCTCAGTAAAACTTTTTTAGTTACGATATGCTTCTTTTTATTTGCTGTTTTCGTTACTTGCTTATTTAATGAGAATCATCCTAAGTACTTAATAATAATATTAAGTAAACTACATAATTACTCTATATTCTTATTTATTAAAAAACACAGTTCATTCTCTAGGTATGTGCGTATAAAGCAATGTTTAATAGGTAGGTACTAAACAATGCTATAATAGATAGGTAAACATAATTTTATGCATGCGTCGTGTCAATTGATGTGAATTTCGTTACAACGAAAACAGCATATGACGAGGAAGCATTCATCATATGCTGTTTTCGTTATAACAGAAAATTTATTTTCACGTCACTAAGTACGCGACAAAACAGTTTTGTCGATAGATGTGCGTTGGCCCTTAGAACAATACTCACTAAGGGCCAACGCACATCTATCGACAAAACTGTTTTGTCGCGTACTTAGTGACGTGAAAATAAATTTTCTGTTATAACGAAAACAGCATAAGATGAATGCTTCCTCGTCATATGCTGTTTTCGTTGTAACGAAATTCACATCAATTGACACGACGCATGCATAAAATTATGTTTACCTATCTATTATAGCATTGTTTAGTACCTACCTATTAAACATTGCTTTATACGCACATACCTAGAAAATGAACTGTGCTTTTTTAATAAATAAGAATATAGTGTAATTATGTAGTGTACTTAATAATATTATTAAGTACTTAGCATGATTCTCATTAAATAAGCAAGTAACGAAAACAGCAAATAAGACGAAGCATATTGTGACGAAAAAAGTTATACTGACATGGTTTGTCACGAAATTATGAAGTTTCACATCACTAACTGTTCGACAAGACTTTTTGTCTTTGGTTTGCGTTCTCCCTTAAACACCAAGAAAAACCATTAAAATAATTATGCTATGTTGCTTTTACAAATGACAGAACTCGAATTCCATCAGCCCTCGTATGCCAATCTTTTGCTGTTTGTTGTTTGTTTGCTTATATTTCACTGCCCAGTGTAATTTTTTCAGGTCACGTGGTACAATTTTGTAGGTACCATTCTTTTTAGACACTAGACTGCAAAATATGCGCGAAAACACATCAAATGACGTCATAATGTCACTATTTAGTCACAGAATAACTATGAGTTAGTATGAACTGACCATGATTTAAAACTTTGCAGTTCAACTTTGCAGTTCAACTTTGATTGGCATACCGCTTCAGGAACTCGTACTTGGCTCTCGATGCAACAGACGTGACGTCGCTATCGTCTCAAAGTATATTTTATTGGAACTGCTAATCATCATGGCAGGAATGCATAGACATAGATATGTACCATCATTTAAGTTTATAAAAAAAATGCTTTAATATTTCGCAAATAATTGAGACGTCTTTTCTTTGTTATTTAAATTTAAGTCAGTAAAACTGTTTAAATATTTATTTTTACTAACAAAAACTTACCTACCGTGGAAAAATGATTTGCAACGCGATACAGTGCATATTTTGATTGCGAATAGCTATGTATTGATACAGGTTTTTTTTTTGTCACAGGTCAGAGACCGCTGTCAGTTTGTATCAAAGAGGTAGGAAACCATAAACATGGAGATGCCCCATTCTACTATACAAAATAAATCGACACATAAGCCGTCAAATATAATTTTGTTTCTTTCTAAACAAACAAATACTGAATGTGTTGAAAGAGATAGACAATATTTTGTCCTTTTGAATTTTTTTGTGACGTCATGATTTTATGTTTGCGTAACCAGAGGCCTTAGCCAATGTACATTAGCTAGGAATCGATTCTATTCCTACAATCTTTATCGCTGCAACGATATCGAAGATAGATCGGGAGACCAATTGACATACAAGTAGAAAACTCCATATCTCCATCCTCTTCTATCAGTCTTTCGAAGGTCTTTCGCTACTTGATGTCCGCCGACACCACAGAACAATAAATAATATATTTATTATTGTGTGGCTGACACATTGCGTTGGCCAAATTATTGGTAATTCTTCTTTAGTATAAATAAATGCTAATTTTGTAAGAAAAAGTTCTTGTAATATTCAATTTTATAAAAGTAGCCATCGTAATAGAGTCAGTGTAGCCAGTAATGTTGCATTTTTGCGAGCGCGCGGGGTCGGCCACACTCAACAAACGCCATGCCTGGCATGGCGCGTATTTGTTTGCCTAATCAATCTCGTTTAATCTATGGTTTTCTTACATCCAATGTCAGTGTCTTTCGAACATAGAAAAAATTTCTAATAGGCAGGTACTACGTACTAAGAAGCGGGACTTCTACCAAGAAAACAGGAAAGTATGAAAAAGAAGTTTACCATGCTCGCCACCAATGGCCACCATAATAACAGAAATAATTTGCCAAAAGAATAGTAGCAATAGCACCTGATAATGACAGGCAATCTTGATTTTAAGTGGTGCTAGCCTAGAGAAAATGAAGTAGGTGTGTACTAGGTTAGGAATTTAGAATTTTTTATCGATATCGATAAACTTGGAACTAGGTTTTAAAAAAAATACATAATTATACTTACTGCAAAATATAAGATTTATTAGTGTAGGTGATTTGCACATCGTTTAAATTGTGAATACTAATCTTGACTTTTTATAGAAGACGAAGCGCTCGTGGCGTAACTTGCCTAGTCAATCTTCACCGATTATTCGAGGGTGACAAAAAATCGGCGAGAGAGGGCACTCTATTCCCAATTATAATATTCCTCTATGATTCTATTTCTACAATCTTGATCGCTTCAACGATGTCGAAGTTAAATTGGTAGACAAAGTAACATACGAGAAATAAATGCCAACTCGATCAATAACTTCGCTAATTCTGTCAGTCTTTCGCTAGAAATCACGTTTAGTCTATGGTTTTACTACATCCAATGTCATGTCAGTGTTATTCGAACCTAACATATTCATTTTGTTTATTTATTTTATTTTTATGTAAGAAACGAAAATTTATGTTTTATTGTGAAACATTTAGATAAAATAGAAAAGTGGGCTACCTAGTAAATAAAGTACCCACAAAATCCTGAAAATATAAGGTGTGATTGGATGCAATGTGCAAACACCAGAAAAATGAAATAAATGAAGAAGAACTCTGGCTATGGAGAATAATATTCAATTTTTTTGGATTCCACATTCCAGATCACATTCATAACATGCCACATTGCAGAGGTAAAATATTGTTTGTAGGTAGATACCTATGAGGAAGTGATTTTAGTTTCAATCCAAACAGTCAGTGTAAAACGGCTTACCTGCCTACAAGCATAATATCAAGGGTTATTTATTTTCTTGTTACAGCGGTGTCCTTAGCCTCGATACACTAATGATATATTAGGTTTTATAACTTATCTAAATACGGTATGTGGAAGGTAGGTAATATTAACATCTTTATATTTTCAGATATCATCTACCTACATATCTACTGCTGCACTGAGCCTAAACCAAACACAGTTATTCTACTAAGTATTCCTACTTGAAAGTTACAACCAACATTCTGTGATATTGGAATTTTCGTGGAATAATATTTTTGTGCTCTTTTTTCCTGTGTTAATTTAATTCTGAATAAAATATGTTTTTTCTTCAAGTACTTATGTACTTTTATTTTTAACTGCATGCAGGTTAGGTCATGTGTAGGTATTGCTCTCAATAAAATAAGTGGCGAACATCGACCTTTACTGCAAGGTTTACTAGGTTTAGTGTAGTAGTAGGTTTGAAAAAACCTAGGATTATTTCGCAGTCACCTCGGCAGTAGTTGGCAGTCACCAAATCGATTGAAACGTCAAAATTTCACCTAAAATCGCCATTTTGTTTCGATATCTACAGGGTTTTGGTTTTCGCTGGCTTTTCTATCGTGCTGATAGAAAACGAAGTGAAGTCGCTTGTCAAAAGAGCCACTTGGCTACGCATTTGTATGGAGATTGTCGTTCGGCTGTTGTCGGTTCGTGCGAGGGAATCGACATGTATACCAATATTCGTTTCGTTGATCATAGACCACGTGATACATCTATGCCTTATGTCAATCCCATACATTTTTGTACTTTTGAAGTCGCCTGTCAAAATTATTATTTGTATGGAGGTAATTGTTCGCTACTGTCGATTCGTACGATCGAATGGATATGTATTACATTTGGCTACAAATGTTCGTTTCGTTGACTACAGATCACGTGATATATCTATGCCTTATGCCAATCCCATACATTTTTGGACTTTTCTACTGCCGACTTCGCTTGTCGAATGTTACCTTGGCTAAGGCCTCAGCGCCGCCATGTTTAGTTCCGAGTTGATGGTAGATTCTGCTGTCAATACTACTAAGAAGGCCGCCATATTATGTTCCGTAGTATGTACGCTTTTTTTGTTGGTGGGGCATATCCATTAGTTTTCTATATCAGAAGTTTTAACAATATTTTTATTGTAAAAAATGATGGAACAGTTGCTCAATTTGATGTTTAGCAGTCTGCTTCTAACAAATGCACTACTTAACAAGGCACGTCCGCTGACAACCCTGCCAATATTCTATTCAAGAGACCGCTGTTGGCTGAAGCAGCAGGGCTAGCATGATATGCCTTGACAACGATTTGTCTACGGAATGGACTAAAGCTAGTCTTGTCTCTGTTTTCGTCAAACAAAAGAAAGGGACGAAGTCTGATTTATCTTCTCTTCGAGAGAAAGAAAAGAAAAGCGCTCATGCTAAGCTGGTTACAAATATTATCTACGAAATCGTAGAGTGCTACGGCGTAGGGGCCGTAGCTTGTACGTAGACCCTGCTACGATAACAAGGTAGCTAGATTATTTTTTAACTCCTATTGAAAGACGAATAGATAATTTATACAGCGTCAGGAGACACTTTTTGCCCATGCCCCGATGAACGGGAGGCTGCAGTGCCTGGGACATTAAGATGGAGTAGACTTGCAGCACCTATACCATCCTCTCAGCCTAGTCGGCATCCACAGGAGAGACAAGCTCAATAAGTGCGAAGCTGACTACGCCGCGGGTTTCCTAATGATGTTTTCCTTCACCGTTTGCATGCCATAGCAATATAACTTATACCATCAAAAAAATGCCTTTGACGGAATTTGATGCAGCTCGTAGCTAATGTCCTTGAATGACCACACAGTCTTACAATGCCTAAATATATCTGTCTGAAGATTATCTAAGGTGATTGGAAAAAATACTCGTAGCTACTGTGATAATAATGTAAAGTGACATTATGATGTCATTTGATTTGTTTTCGCGCATATTTTGCTGTCAAGTGTCTAAAAAGAATGATCACGTGGTACAAAATTGTACCACGTGACCTGAAGAAATTGCACTGGGCAGTGAAATATAACTTGATAGCAAAAGATTGGAATAGGGGGGCAGCTCTGAAAACCAGTTATGTAGAATGTCAGGTAATAGCTAAAATTGCAATTAAAAATAAATATTAACTAAATAGAACTAAATAAAATTACTAAATAAGACTAATACTATTTAATGAACTAAATAGTTCATCTCAAAGTATTAAGATTTGATGAACTGAAGTTCATACTCCAAGGTCTGATGATGACCAGCCCCCGTATGCCAATCTTTTGCTGTCAAGTTATATTTCACTGCCCAGTGTAAGTTCTTCAGGTCACGTGGTACAATTTTGTACCACGTGATCATTCTTTTTAGACACTTGACAGCAAAATATGCGCGAAAACACATCAAATGACGTCATAATGTCACTATTTAGTCACAGAATAACTATGAGTTAGTATGAACTAGGGCATGCAACCGGTAATTCTCGGTATCGAAAGTACCGGGAATTACCGGTACTTTTGAAAAATTCCAGTACCGGTACTCACGAAGCCAGTTTCGGTTCTTTCGATACTTTCGATACTCAACTTTTCTGTTATTTATTGTCGATTTGTTACTTAAAAACATACACTCTGGGTAAAGTTTCATCTTACTTTTTGAATTATAAGATGTTTTGACGCAATAATAACATAGAAAACGTTATTTTGAGTAATATTATCAGAGTTATTTACCGCTATTATTGATTTGAGTCAAAATATTTTAATAGTTAGGTCCAACTTTGTATAAAGAGGTCACCAAACCTTACCTAACTAAACATATCGACCTTGTCTTTCTTGTGGGTAAGGCCAATTAAGCTGAGAGGATGATATAAGTGTTGAGCAAGCCTACTTCATCTAAATCATGTCCCAAGCACTGCATGCAGCGTTCCGTTCATAGTGTGAAAACTGGCCCCTGACGCTGTATAAATTATCTAGATTAGATGCAAAGGCGTGATTACCAGAGAAGACTATAGGACTGAGCCATAGTCACTATTTATTGGTTTTCAACACGAACTGAAACACGACTGTATCAGATGGCAACACCTCTGATCTGTTCTTGAGGAATCTGATGTACCCAAATATATGTATAGAGGCCCTCATCAGAAACCTTTATGAAACCAGCTATGCTACTTATAACTTTGGGGAATTGCACGTCTAAGCCGTTCTTTTTTGAGAAAGGAGTAGAACAAGGATGCATCATTTCACCCATGCTATACAATAGATATATATGGCGAACACCAAATTAATGATTGTCGATCGTTTTAAGTCCATCCAATTGTCGGATGCACCGGAAGAGTATCAAATTGTCGAGGAAGTCCCATACCTGGGCTGATCAGACAGCGATGAACCAACTTAACAGAATATGGAGAGACAGCCAACATTCAGAAGAAGACGAAGGTTCACGTGATTCGCACACTGGTCTTCTCCTTATTTCTCTACGGTACTGAAACGTAAACCATGAAAGCCAATGACAAAAGAACCAACGTACTTATACTAAAGAACGTGCCCAGTGCCTGTCTTCCATTTGCCTTCGCCGGATACTTGTACAGACATGGTGCGCGCAGAAATGCGGAAAACATGGAGAAACTTCTGATAACAGGCAAAACAGGTGTCCGAACAGCTAGAAACTTCCGTCAGCATCGCGATCTATCAAGCCCAAGATTCTGACCCGTGACAGACGGAAAAAAGCTATCCAAAGATGCCATGCACGGAGTCACGATCCCTAACAAGGGAAAATCGAATAAGGAAGAGGAGGAATTGTATTTTGGCGCAGGGCGCATAGCTAGTAGAACTAACATTCGTTGGGGTAAAGATATTATAGCATAGAGCCACGTGAAGGTGCGAAAAATGACAACATAGCCAAAGAACCAACGACTTTGTATCGATTGTGTAAAGTCAGTAGATAAAGAACGCTTAAAATCGGTTTTCCCTCAAATCTATGGTGGACCTTAATGTCCACCAGTGGACTAATTTAGGCTGCTAGTGTAATAATACAATTAGAAATAACCAAAGTTCTCTATTTTTATAGGTTTTTACTTCATTTTAGTCCTTTTTTTGTGAAAATCCAGTCAGTATCGAAAGTATCGAAAGTACCGGTAATTACCGGTACCGGCTCCAGTACCGGCCGAAAATTACCGGTACTGAAAATAGTACCGGTACTGCATGCCCTAGTATGAACTGACCATGATTTAAAACTTTGCAGTTCAAATTTGCAGTTCAACTGAGATTGGAATACCAATGCAGCAATGGTGAAGAGGATCTAAGGAGATTTTTAAAAATCTTTACAATCGGTCCATCCGATGGGGGACCGTTCAACGTTTACTTTATCATCCAGATAGCTGAAGGTAATAGCTGAAGTCAATTATATTAATTAATATATAAAAATCGCTTCGTACGTACTTTTGACTAATAACACTTGTCAACATTAATAAATATTGTGTTATTCATTTTATTTATTTTATTTTATTAGTACAATTGTTATGCCAGTACCTACTTTGTATTTTCATGTCGCATCATCTGACTTTCTCTGTAGTTGATTCAAATTTTTTTTTGGAACGGGCTTGCCTTAGTTTTCCGATTTGATCCAGGGTTTTTTTTATATTTTATAAGCAAACGTTTAATTGCCATAAATTTTTAACTAAATCAAAATAAGCTCTCACGCTGCAAGTGAGCTGTTATTTGCCGAGACGGTTTTTGCGCCGACATTTTATCTTTCATTAGTTTGATCGAAGGTTTAGGTAAATAATCTGCCTACTGTTACTGTACCTACTAGGTTTGTATGTACCTTACCTACCTTTGCCTACCTACCGTATTGTTTTGCTGGAAACGTGGTTATTAAATGAAACGGAGATGTGACCATATCGACGTTTTATTGACAGAGATCGAATGAGCCCTAGCACAGATAATAATAATATAAAACGAACGTTCTAATTTTAATTATTCCAACAAGGACGTACAGACAAACACTATCAGTACCTAGTTATTTTATAACTTGAAATATAATAACCTATCCGAAAATCAAACATTAATTTAAAGACACTTGTGCAAATTAACATACATAGTTCATTGATTGAAAAATTTGCAATTTGGGTATAAATTAGAATTTTTTCTTGCTATACTTATAATTTGGGTACCAATCTCCGTAAAGATGGTATCCTCAAAAATTATCCTATTGGCAGTGCTGGTAAGATTATTTTATAGTTTTGAGACACTTTTGGAAATGTTTGTTTGTGTGGGTAGAAAAATATTTTTGGTTTTTCATATTAGTGCATTTTATTTTTGACAGGCGTCACAGCTCAGTCGGTAATAGCTCTGCCTTCCGTGCTGTGGGTCGTGGGTTCGATCCCCACCGAGAACAAACATTTGTGCGTGGAAAATATAGATGTTGGTTCTATGTCTGGGTGTTACTATGTATTATAAGTATGTATTTACAGAAAAAAAGTATATAAGTATTCTATCAGCCATCTAGTTCCCATATCACAAGCTTTGCTTAGTTTGGGACTAGAGGGCGTTGTGTATAAAGTCCATGAATATTTATTTATTTATTTACATGTAGGTACATATTTAGTGGGTAGTAGCATAACATATTTCAGCATAAAAGCGTAGCTGTATTTTATAGGTAAATTATAGGGAAACAATGCAGTTTTTTATTAGCAATTCCTAAAAATCTGATAAAAATACTTATGCTTTTTTTATAATACTTATGTTTCTGAAAATATAGCATAGTAAAAATAACACTTATGCTACTTTCTTGTACCTTACCATTTCGTATAAACAGAGCAATCTAGAAATGAAAAAGAATCATGATGTTAGTTACATAACTGTATTGTATATTTTCCATATAATAAGTATTTTGTCTTGTCATAATAAATTACCGGAAAAACAGCCCTTTTTGTAAAAACATACCTGTGATTGTAGCCTTAAATAATGTCAAAAATGTTTAGGTATGTCTGCATCATGTGTATTTTTTAAATATTCTTTGTGAATATATGTATTTGTATTTCGGAGAAAAAAAGCATAGCCGAACAGTACAATAACTAAGATTATTGATAAGACATAAAAACTATTTTTTCAGAAAAAATTAAAAAGTTTTTAGTCTGTCAAGCAAGTCTCCTTACGAAAGGTCTGTTTCATCATCCTTATGTAACGCTATATATAAAAATATATCTGTCTTTGTTTTTGACTAGACGAAAGTAGAGACAGACCTATTTATATCTGTGCCTTGTGTGTCTAAAAATCTTTATTTTACAGGTTGTAGCGGTAACCTCTTTGCCCTACAAGGGGGAAAAAACCGAAAATGGACACGAGAAAGGAAAAGAACATGTGAGTAACCACCATGGTCATCATGAGAAGAACAAAAAAGAGCATGATTGTAATAAAAAATCACAATTGTTGACTAAAGATAAGGGCACGAAGAACAAACATGGTCAACACGAGAAGAAAAATGAAGACCACGCTAGTGAAAAATCTAAACTCCAGAGTGGAGTAATTATTTTTTAAATGAAAAAAAAACTATTTTTGATGTTATACCTCTTTAGCTATTTACTACAAAAATACTTAGCTAGTTTAAAGATTTAAACGTAACTCGGTTTAAAGACATTTATTCTCATGAAGACAGGGTGTCACTCACATGATTAAATAATATACCTACTTATTCACTATACGCAGCAATTATAACACTTGGAATGAACACTTTATTCAATATCTATTCCACAGAAGATCTTTAAAACACTACATAAAAATAAAAAATGTTAAATGTCACCTGAAAAAATGATCCACGAGTTTATAGTTCCTTTATTTCCAAACACAATAAGGGCCAACGCACATCTATCGACAAAACTGTTTTGTCGCGTACTTAGTGACGTGAAAATAAATTTTCTGTTATAACGAAAACAGCATATTATGAATGCTTCCTCGTCATATGCTGTTTTCGTTGTAACGAAATTCACATCAATTGACACGACGCATGCATAAAATTATGTTTACCTATCTATTATAGCATTGTTTAGTACCTACCTATTAAACATTGCTTTATACGCACATACCTAGAGAATGAACTGTGCTTTTTTAATAAATAAGAATATAGTGTAATTATGTATGTACTTAATAATATTATTAAGTACTTAGCATGATTCTCATTAAATAAGCAAGTAACGAAAACAGCAAATAAGACGAAGCATATTGTGACGAAAAAAGTTATACTGACATGGTTTGTCACGAAATTATGAAGTTTCACATCACTAACTGTTCGACAAGACGTTTTGTTTTTGGTTTGCGTTCGCCCTAAGGGAGAACGCAAACCAAAGACAAAACGTCTTGTCGAACAGTTAGTGATGTGAAACTTCTCAGTAAAACTTTTTTAGTTACGATATGCTTCTTTTTATTTGCTGTTTTCGTTACTTGCTTATTTAATGAGAATCATCCTAAGTACTTAATAATATTATTAAGTACACTACATAATTACTTTATATTCTTATTTATTAAAAAAGCACAGTTCATTCTCTAGGTATATGCGTATAAAGCAATGTTTAATAGGTAGGTACTAAACAATGCTATAATAGATAGGTAAACATAATTTTATGCATGCGTGTTCGCTTTTAGAAGCCCGCTCGGCCAATTTAATTAATTAATTAAATTGTTTTAACGGCTGGTTTGCGAACCTAGTAATAAAAAACGTAAGAAAAGACTGTCGTATCAATTGATGTGAGTTTCGTTACAACGAAAACAGCATATGACGAGGAAGTATTCAGCATATGCTGTTTTCGTTATAACAGAAAATTTATTTTCACGTCACTAAGTACGCGACAAAACAGTTTTGTCGATAGATGTGCGTTGGCCCTAATAGATGTAGCTACTTTGAGTGCGAAAAATTTAAAATTCAAGCCGAAACAAAGTAACTATGTTTTAGAAAACTGAGCTTGTAAATACATAAATATTCATCTCTTTTACTATCTCTATACTACCGAATATGTATTTTTTTTTAATTTTCTAATCGAACTTCAAATTGCAGGTACTTCTTGGTAGTCCAACTGGGAAGTTGTTCCATAAGCAGATTATTCTGGGTCCTGGAAGAACCCAGAAAACTCATAACTCCCGCAAGGTAAGAACAAAGAACCAATAAGTTAGCTGCTGAGAGTGCGATGGTCTAGTGGTAGGAATCCCGCCTTCCGATCCTAAGGTCGTGGGTTCAAATCTAGTTGTGCGGCTATGTATTTTTCTATGCGGAAAAATGTGCGCACTGAAACGGTGAATGAAAACATCTCGAGGAAACCCGTGGTTTAGTCAGCTCCGTACTCGTATTGCTACTCTTTCCTGTGGATGTCGACTAGACTGAGAGGATGGTATAGGTGCTACAAGCCTACTCCATCTAAACATGTCCCAAGCACTGTATAGCGTCCAGGGTATGGGTAAAAGTAATAAATTATCAAGTAGATTAGATGCAAAGGCCTTTTTATTATTAACTGGCGGCGACCATCTTGATGGCACGAGATCTTTTGTTTTTCATTCAAAAAAATGTATAAAGCTTATTTTGTTGCGGAAAGTTAACTTATAATTTAGGGCGGCTTGCACCAGAATCACTAAACGTGTTTAACAGCTAAATATATTTAAATCTGACGTATTTCTATGACTTGACAACTCGCTAAATACTATTTAATAGTTAAACGCGTTTAGCGATTCTGGTGCAAGCCGCCCTTAGTTGTGAACAAAATTACCAAGTCCTAGTTTTTTTTTAATTCTTTAACTAAATTGTTATTAATTTAACTTTGTTTGTTTTCAGAGTATTCCGGTGTTCTGTAAGTATTTTAGTGTATGGTTTCAAAAGATTACAGTTGCACTAGTCTATTGACATCTCTCACTAATAAGTAATGACGAACACAACTTATGTTTAAAATGACGTCTCCAAATATCACAGTGCAAGTACAAATAGGTTTGAAGTAAATAGGTACTACCCTCTTGAATAATAAAGATAATCTTGGCTAAGTACTTTTTCTATTAAATTTAACAATATTTTTTTTATATTTTAGTGCGTTTCGCCAGCAACATAAACGATAAGAAATGCAAGAAAGCTAGAAACATCTTCACTAAACTGGCAAATACATTCGGTAAGTTTTTAACAGCTTCTAAAGACCAACGTGGCAAGAACGTGTAAAGTAGAAGGAAATTTGTACAGCTTCCATCTCGCTCTATATCACGGTGAAAACTTTATTCGACAAGATGTGCCATTCTCACTAGTTTGTCACTGAAGTTAGCGCAAGTTGCCTGAAACAACTGTACGCGCAACCGCGATCGACGTCAGCATAGAAGGAAATCAAGTATAAAGTAATATTTCCGAAGCAACAAATTGACGCGCAACAAAGGAAGGCCGAAAAAGAAGTGGTTGGATTGTGTGAAAGAGGATATGAATGTGAGAGGAATAAGTAGATTCTGAGTAGACGAATGATAGGAGCGAGTGGAAGAAGAAAACTGTTGTACCGACCCCGCCTAGCGTGGGATAAGGGCAGGAAAATGACGATGATGGCAAAATTGGCTTGAAAAAGTTGGCTAATATTTTTTCTTGTTTTTTTTTTTTTCAGAAAATACTGATAGGGTGGTCGACTTCGACAGTTCTATTTACAGTTTCTTCAGTGGTAAGTTATTCTTATATTTACTATCAATTTAAGCCTTTAAAAAGTTACATGACTTCTTATGAGTATGACTACATGAGTTGGATCTACACATTGTCATGTGTTTCTTGAAGCGACCGACCCCACTAATCTAGAGATGGCTATGACTGATAAGCTTGCTTATAATAAGGCATTACCTACATCATAGATTGCACCCACTGACGAAGTTTCATAACTATTTTCTTTTTAACCTCCGACGCAAAAACGACGAAGTGTTATAAGTTTGACGTGTCTGTGTGTGTGTCTTAGGCAACGTAGACCCCGAACGGATGAACCGATTTTGATTTTGTTTTTTTGTTTTTTGTCTAAAAGGTGAATTAGTCGGTAGTGTTCTTAGCTATGTTTGATGAAAATCGGTCCAAGATTCGGGGTTTTTTTTTAATTTTATTTAATTACTTGTTTACAGTTGTTCATGGAATCGTAGACATCGTCAATACCTGGGTCCCAGACGGTGAGTTACTAAAAATATGTTATTTTAATAAAAAAAAATTGATCTTAATAGAAAGAAACAATACTAAACTGAAAAGTCGGTAAATTCAAAGCAGAAGGCGTTGTTCTTTTATGATTTCGAATTTATTTACTCCTTTCAAATCTGAGCGCGTTCTGAATAGCAGTCAATGGAATGAAAACATTGCGGATGTCTCGCTGGAGGCATTACCAAAATTACACAATACAGGCTACCTATGTGAAAACTAGTATTGTTATCTAAAAGGAACAATCTATGGGTATATTTAATTTACTCAGTTCTAAATAGTATTATATCCATTTTCATACTTATTTATTTGTGTTTTTTTTACAGCTGGTACACCCTTTGGAAACAGTAAGTAATTTTTAAACTATTTTTACACGCTTCGCACGCAGTCAATTATATACTACCGCGCAGAAATATAAACTTTTATTCACAAAGAAAATTACGACTAAGTAATACAGTATTTACAATATTTATAATATATACAAAATACACATGAAGCAGTTGAGCTATCTACACACCGTTGCAAACGATTTATAGATAGCTCAACTGATCCAATTCAGTACCAATCGGAAGCGTGCCCATGATTAGGTTTTTTTTTGTTTTCAATGTAGTTTTAAGACATTATTTTTCAGAAACTTATTGAATTTTTATTTTCCAGTGGTAACCTCATTCTTCAAGCTCAGCTTATGTCATGAAGCTACATCGAAACGTTTTGGAATCAACTTTAATGGTAAGTTTTTAAAATAATTTCTTTTACTTACTTTCGTAGCGGTCTACGTATACGCTACGGCGTAGCAGCCTCTACGTATTATCGTAGAGGCTGCTTTAATTTCTTCAGGTCACGTGGTACAATTTTGTACCACGTGACCTGAAGAAATTACACTGGACAGTGAAATATAACTTGACAGCAAAAGATTGGCATACGGGGGCTGAAGAAATTACACTGTGCAGTGAAATATAACTTGACAGCAAAAGATTGGAATACGGGGGCTGTTATTTTTAATTTATTATTTTACTGCAGGTCGCGTCCCAAAGCTATGTAACAAGAAATACGGAGCTGAATGGGGCCTGCCAGAGTGTGACGTCACGAAACAATCTCCTGAAGAAACCCTGAAGATTTACAAAGTTAACCAGCTCGGAGCTGTCTTAGACCTGCTACTGAAGACCAAGACGAAAGGACTTGGTTTTAAACATGGTACGTTGCGTCTGGATAATTTAACTTGCATCTGATCACGCGATCAGATTCCAGAAACCATATTTAATTTCGTTTGAAAACAGATTCTTAATTCTTTATTGCACACAACACAGGACATAAACAAAAGACAGAAATAGATGACATGTACAAAGGCGAGCTTAACCCTAAAAAGAGTTAAAATAAACCGAAATCGAAAAATCGGATCCTAAAATTTTTAATGATTAAGTGCGGCTTGCACCAGAATCGCTAAACGTGTTTAACAGCTAAATCGATTTAGGGAGAACGCAAACCAAAGACAAAACGTCTTGTCGAACAGTTAGTGATGTGAAACTTCTCAGTAAAACTTTTTTAGTTACGATATGCTTCTTTTTATTTGCTGTTTTCGTTACTTGCTTATTTAATGAGAATCATCCTAAGTACTTAATAATATTATTAAGTACACTACATAATTACTCTATATTCTTATTTATTAAAAAACACAGTTCATTCTCTAGGTATGTGCGTATAAAGCAATGTTTAATAGGTAGGTATTAAACAATGCTATAATAGATAGGTAAACATACTTAAGAAAAGTCTGTCGTGTCAATTGATGTGAGTTTCGTTATAACGAAAACAGCATATGACGAGGAAACATTCGTCATATGCTGTTTTCGTTATAACAGAAAATTTATTTTCACGTCACTAAGTACGCGACAAAACAGTTTTGTCGATAGATGTGCGTTGGCCCTTAAATCTGACGTATTTATATGACTTGACAACTCGCTAAATACTATATAAGAGTTAAACGCGTTTAGCGATTCTGGTGCAATCCGCCCTTAGTCCTTAAAAACTTTGATTTTAACTAATCAAGTTAAAAATATTGTAGACTAGCTTCCGTACGCGACTTCGTCCACGTCCCATCCGTCCTGTAAATTTTTCGAGATAAAAAGTAGCCTATGTGTTAATTCAGGTTACGAACTATATATTCAAAGTTTAATCAAAGTTGTTTAAGTAGTTTGGACGTGATTGAAACACAAACATCTAAACTTTCACATTTATATTAGTGAGAATATATTTATAAGTTTAATAATCTGTGTATTTAATTTCAGAAACCGAAAAAGCTGTTTGGAATGTCATTACTACTATTGCAGAGATATTCAAAAGTAAGTGCTTTCTATTGGTTGTACTTAGAATTGTCATTCTACTTCTGTCGAAAGATATTTATAATTAAGTGCCATCTCGTTTTGTTTAGGTAGTGAGAAACAGTGACGAAAAATACAAAATGACGTCAAAACTATGTTTTAAGTAGGTACTAAAAGAAATTGTGATTAGAATATAACTTCCGAGTTGAATAACAATTAAAATAAAGAAAGTTGCTCTATTTAATATAAAATTATTAACAATATTGTCATTTCATAAAATTATAATACAAAATAAATTTATTCACAAAGAAAATTATGACTAATACAGTATTTACAATATTTATAATATTTATCATTATTTATTATTTATCATTGGTAACGATACGCTGGTCGAAGCTAAGCTCCTGAGCCTCGAACATCGGCGAAAAGTTGCCAGTCTTTCGGTCTTTTACCGGATACATTTTGGAGAGTGTGCGTTAGAACTCCATGAGTTAGTTCCCCCATCCCCATTCCATCATCGGACCACCAGACGTACGGAGACGCGGCACCCATACATGGTCGACATGCCACCAGTCCGCACCAAGCGCTTTGCCTCAACGTTTATCCTGAGGACCGCCAAGGAGTGGAACTCTTTGCCGGCGTCTGTGTTTCCGAACACTTACAATTTGAATGTTTTCAAGAAGAGAGTGAATAGGTTCCTTCTAGGCAAATGTGCTACATCGTCGACCGCATCGTCACTTACCATCAGGTGAGATTGCGGTCAAACGTTTGTCTATAATGAATAAAAAAAAAAAAAAAATATAATATGTACCAAATACACATGAAGCAGTTGAGCTATCTACACACCGTTGCGAACGATTTATAGATAGCTCAACTGATCCAAATCAGTACCAATCGGAAGCGTGCCCAAGACACTTTCTGCATAATATAATATTGTTATATTTACAGGGTCGGTTGATAAATGGACTAACAAGGATTTCGAGATCGTGATATCACGAGGTAAGTACCTTTTAATATTTAAAAGAAGTCGTATAAATAAGGCCGCCCATTGTACTTCGCTTTAATATAGAACTATGTCTAATATCTAATTTCCGGTGCAGTACAATAAAGAGTTTTCTATCTATCTATATATCTATAAAAAAATTCAGCGTTAAAAAAGAATTCTGTAGAATTCTTTAGCGCTCTAGAATCTATTGTGATATTCTTTGTCTAGAAGAAATCGCTCTTTTAGCGATAAGACCGCCCATTGTACATTTTCAATTTCTTTTTGATGATAAAGAATTTTTCATTCATTCATTCTTTCTATTTTCACAGTAAGTGAAAAAAAAATATAGGTAACCATTTCATTGTGTAACAAATGAGCATTTATATTTTTTACAGTGTTTGTTGCCTTGGGAGCTATCGGCAAAGGATGCGGTGATGCAAATTGTAAGTTACCGTTTGTTGAAGTATAGTAGTTGTATCCGGCTCGAAGGACCAGGATGTAGGGGGCTGCTGCTACCCCTAGTACATGATAATAATAGTATGATAGTGGAGGGGGACCGGGTAGAGAGAAACGACCGCACGACACGGCTGTGAATTTGCAAATGAATTTATTTCATAAGATTAAAACTAAAAGTGCTTGCTATGCTATAAAATTGACACTTGAACACTGTCGGACATTGTAGTCACAATTACAACGGATGTTTGTCCTCTGAAGTATCTGCGCAGAGACCATTTTTGGTCGAATTGGAGGTAAGCTAATTTTTCCTCACAACAGCAGGGGTATGCCAATCAAAGTTGAACTGCAAAGTTGAACTGCAAAGTTTTAAATCATGGTCAGTTCATACTAACTCATAGTTATTCTGTGACTAAATAGTGACATTATGACGTCATTTGATGTGTTCTCTCTCGCGCATATTTTGCTGTCAAGTGTCTAAAAAGAATGATCACGTGGTACAAAATTGTACCACATGACCTGAAGAAATTACACTGGGCAGTGAAATATAACTTGACAGCAAAAGATTGGCATACGGGGGCAGTACATCGTTTGTTGCACCTAACTTCAGATAAACATCCGTTGTGCGTACTACTACAATTATAATAAAATTTAAAAACATAAAATTGTGATTATTCTGAATAAATGCATATAAACTTTCCAATTAAACATTTTATTTTACTTACTTTTCTATATAAAATATTGATTAAACTTCATGATTAAAATATAATGTTTTTCACTTCTTTGTAAGCTAAACTTATGTTATTTTTTTCAGTGGGTGACGAACTGATTGATGGTAAGTACAACTTTATCTCACAAATATTTACAAGAAGTTTTTTTTAATTGTCTATTAATTTTACAATAATTTCTCTCAAAACTTCGTGCTGCGTGGTTAAAGTAATTAGTTGTTCTCTTATGAAAATTCCGTTAAATAATACATAATTTTATTTACACAGGGTGAAAAATAATATTCCTATAAACCCGAAAAGAGGTTATTTTACGTACTTGGTCAGAAAAAAATCCACTTTTGACGTATTTAACAGTATTATGTTACACCTATTTAAATTATCTATAAAAAAATATTTTTGTTTGTTGTAGAATGCAGAAGCAAAATCGGTTTAGTCGCACAACTGGGCAAACTAAACGTCAAAGTGGAAATACCTAAAAATACTATTAAAAGTCTATTCGAAAAATGTACTCAACATGCGTTGAACGGCGCCATTTCTAAAAATGGCGGTGTTGTCGGATTAGTCAAAAATACTATTTACAAAACTATTTCCAGTCCTGCAAGACGATTGGTAAGCCATCTGTTTTTTTTTAAATCAGCTTAAAAATACCGGTGTATTAAGATATCTCCCAAAAACATCGGGAGGTTATGTTGGACCTTTCTTCTTCTTCTCTTAATTCTGGCTGTTCGGTGGCTAGGGCTGTTGGACCTTTCCTACAAGGTAGATATGAACTATCCAATATGTCAACGTCAATATGACAGGACTATGTGCTCGTTTTAAAGAAGTAGAAGATTGTAGATTCTATGTTCCCTTTTTAGTAAAAAATGAACGTAAAAAGTAAAAAGGTAAAAAGTTTTTACTGAAAGAAAACAATGGTCGCCTCGTTTCGGTATTTCCCAAGTTATAAAATATACGAGCCATATCTACCAAAAGCTGCATTTAATTCCACAACCCTTCAGGTTAAAGTATCTACTTATCAACAACCTTTTTCGACAGAACCAACAGTGTGAGCGTAAAAAAGCAGTTTCAATTTTTGTTCCACCCTCCGAAATTTTGGGGAGTAATCTTATTACACCTTGTACAGTTTCAAAATTATTTTAATAAGATTGAGCACATGATTTTATGTTTCGTCTCTGATTTATTCCTTAATGAAAAATAAAATAAGTGATTTGTTACAAAAAAACTAAAGATATATAAAATCAGAATTGTAAAAAACTAAGTCAGTATTTTTATAATTGTTTGTTTTTTCAGGGCCGTCGTAAATCTCTATTTGGTAAGTCAAGAGTTCAAGACACTTTTAATTTTTGTCAAGTTAAATTAATATTTAAATACATAATTATGTGAATTTAATTAATTTTATAAGTAATTACATAACTGTAGGTATTCTATCAGCTAATATGGTTCAAAAATCAATAAGGTTCCCATAGTACAGCTTTGCTTAAATGGGGACTAGATGGCGTTGTGTAAAATGACACATGAATATTTATTTATTAAATTACAGGTTTTCTTGGAAGAATATTAAACCGAAACAAATGCAGGAATGCAAGGAAGTACTTCTTGCAACTAGCCCGTAATCGTAAGTTTATTCAACTTATAATAATACGACTATTATTTATGTAACGAAGAGATTGCCCACCTGATGTAACCTCGCTCGAAGTGCGAAGTTCGAAGTGCGTTGAACTTCACCAAACACGTGGGGCCCGATGTCAATCTCAAAGTTAAACTGCAAAGTTTTAAATCATGGTCAGTTCATACTAACTCATAGTTATTCTGTGACTAAATAGTGACATTATGACGTCATTTGATGTGTTTTCGCGCATATTTTGATGTCAAGTGTCTAAAAAGAATGATCACGTGGTACAATTTTGTACCACGTGACCTGAAGAAATTACACTGGGCAGTGAAATATAACTTGACAGCAAAAGATTGGCATACGGGGGCTGAGCGCCAAATATGTACTTAGAATTGCCAGAGGAACGATCAATACTTTAATATGTTAAATGTGTTATTATTTACAGGAAAGAATATCAAGAACTCAAAGGAAAATGAAAAACTCGATGTGTCACTTGTCAGTCTATCAAATTGTAAGTTTATATTAAAAAGTTTTTACGTTGTTTTTTATTCAAATTTAATTTACTGCTTGAGAATCAGATATTATTGTGATAGTTTTGGCATAATTTGACATAGTTTTATCATAATTTCTTTCCGTACCTACTGAGTCGTGGGTTCGATCCCCACTGAGAACAAATGTGTTACATGTTTGTTCTATGTCCTGGTGCTACTTTGTATTTTATGTACGTATTTACAAAAAAAGTTTAGCTAGCTAGCTACAAGTATTCTACAAAAACAAATAATTTTATTTACTAAAATTCATAAAACTTATCCTCTATCAGCAATCTAGTTTCCATATCACAAGCTTTGCATAGTTTGGGACTAGAGGGCGTTGTGTGAAATGTCCATGAATATTTATTTATTTTATTGTGATTTTTCTTTTTTTTTTCAGTAATTAGTGCTATCGGTAGTACTTGCAATGGATGGATTCCAGGATGTAAGTTTAAAATATTCATTTAAATTAATAAATCTATTTTCGATGATTCGTACAGCGCAGCCTCAAGGCAATTTTTCAAACATTTCTTTAATTACGCTTGGTATTGCCTAGACTATGATTTTGGATTAAGTAGGCGAGCTTAATTCATACTATTCTTTCAGCTTAGTCAGCCTAATCCACGGAAAGACATGAAGCTGATTAAGCCGTGGGTTTCTTCATGATTTTCTCCTTCACCGTTTGAGAGCAAACTTTTTACAAAACTTTCGTAAAAAAATTTAGACCATTACCTTTAGAATCGAAAAAAATTGAAAGAAAAGAAGAGGAAGAAAATAGTTTTAATTGTAACATACATACCTAAAAAGATATTACTTATGTGGAAACTATGAAGAGCCATTTTGATAAAGTTGTATAATCAGTCTTTAATTTTTTTTGTGTTTTTTTTCAGCGGGTGATCTTATTGTTAGAGGTAAGCTTTCTCGGTAATTTATTTATATTAATATAATACTCTTTTATACAAATCTCGTTAAGATATAGTTTGAAAGCAGTGTAACAGCATGACTATAATATAAAAAGGTTTCTTTTAATAGCCAAATTACATTTTATAAAATAAAAGGAAAAAGGATACTGGGCAAAGCCATAATGCAAAGTGATCTTTGAAAAAAAATTACGATAACACCTAGTATTTATTATGAGATAGCTACTCTTACAAGTAAATTAAATTAAAAATTTAAAAAACCCCCGAATCTTGGACCAATTTTCATCAAACATAGCTAAGAACACTCCCGACTTGACTTATTCACCTAACAAACACAAAAAACAAAATCAAAATCGGTTCATCCATTCGGGAGCTACGTTGCCTCAGACAGACACACACACACAGACACGTCAAATTTATAACACCCCGTCGTTTTTGCGTCGGGGGTTAAAAATACTGTTTGGCAAAATGTTCATGTTCTTTATAATAATGCATTAATTATAATAGTTTAAGCATAAACTAATTTAGCCTACTATTATTTAGTCAATATATAGTTTATTATAACCTTTCTTTTTTTTTCAGCTTTCCTAGGAAGCTTCAAAGGCTTATTCTGTATCAAATCTGTTAGTGAACGCTTAGTCCCGGGTCTGTCTCAAGGTAATATTTTTTTCTATTTTCTAATTCTTTCCTGATTATTAAAAATAACCTATTTGGGTTTATAATTTTTTTATATTCCTTCTTTATCTATCAATCAAATAAGGTTGGTATAATAATTTTTTATAGGTACCACGGTATATTATTTTTTTTTAATTTTATTTTACCTTTATGAAAACTTAAATTTTCAGTTGTGAAAAGCTCTCCTAAGTTCTGCAATGGTGATTATGGAGTTAAAGAATACAATTGGAAGAGACATTCAAAGAACTTTGGATCTTACGCCGAAATCATCAAATTCTACAACTTGAAAGATATCTGGGTTGAACTCGAAAAACTGCTCTCGACTCACACCAAAAACTCTGGACTTACACACCGTAAGTATTTATTTTTATTTAGTAGGATGTTTTATATAAAAAGTAATTAACAACCTTATATAATTTTTACAAAATACAATTTTCTAGAATCTGTAAGTAAATAAAACACATAATACAGTTTATGCTTACAACAATCTTAAAAAAATATAACAAGCATGTTATAAAACTGCTAACAATGCGTGAAATCTAAAATACTCACTTTTTTTTATTATATCAATAATACTAGAATACAACACTAATATTATTATTTAGATACCAATAATTATAAAAATTGGTAATAAATTGTTAGGTAAAATATGGTTCACGGTTCGTATGAGCAGTAAAAGGACAATGGGCAAAAATGTATAAAGTATGGTCCAAATTATTAGAACTAAAAACAAAAGAAAAACTAATGGCTAAAGTTTTTTTCTAGTAGTTTTATTTTAGCATTATTCAAATTAGAATAAGCATTTTAATTGTTTTATATCGATGGTCCCCTAGAAGAAACGTGTATCTTCAAATCGTCAACTATTCAGGAAAATTAAAATACGCAAAAAAAAATATTACTCCTTGCTCATTAAATATACGCTACCATAATGTACAACAAAATTAAAAAGAAAAAAATACTCTATCTTTTGGTATATTATTTTTTATTAAAATGTAATTAGTTTTTAAGATATTGATAAAAAACCCTTTTAAATTTTTATTCTGGCGATAAAAACTTAGGCACGTTTGCGTATCCAACACATGCACGGTTATTCGCGGGAAATGTTAGAGTTCCTTTGAAGTGTAACATGCTAGTGCCCTGTTTTTCTATAGATATTAAGATTTTATCACTGCAGGTATTAGTTAGTTGCATAGTTATTCTAGTAATTGTTTTAACATTTTAAATGTGTAAAAATGTATTACAACTTTATTCAAGTAACTTTCTAATTAATAATGTTTTGTAAAGCATGCTTTCTTGTACTGAAACTACTGAAAATATGAAAAACCGGACAAGTGCGAGTCGTACTCGCCAACGGAGAGATCCGTACCAATTTGTAGGTACATAGTTATTATAAAAAATTTGTTAGCCCTTTCGTACGATACCCACATGACACGGTTAACTCTATTCAAAATTTGGACCGCCGTTCCTTGCTTAGCCCTTGTTTTTTTATGATTGAATTACTAATGTATAGTTTTCAGATTTTTCCCTATATTTGTAGTGTAGACGGTATTACTTGCCAAATTTTATAGTTCTAAGTCAACGAAAAATACCCTATAAATTTTGATTCCCTTGAGAGAGTCGAAATATACTTTATTTTCTGTATAAACAGCTGTATCTTTTTTTAATGTTAACTTAGGAGTTTTTTTTTTCACAACTTCAAGGGACTGTAGACTTGAGTATATGGTTTTAATTTCAACTTGATACCTCCACGCGTTCCCGAGATAATGGGTCTTGACAGTCAGACAGACAGATAGACAGATGGACCGACAACAAAGTGATCCTATAAAGGTTCCGATTTTTCTTTTGAGGTACGGAACCCTAAGAATTAGGCTTAAAAATTACGAGATATCAACCATTATCATCACATCATCAGTGCACTACCAGAAACCCACTTCTGGAGCTATTTTCAGTAGTGCACTTCTTCTATAGAGAGGTTTTTCCTTGAACCTATGATTCCCGGAGAATTAGACGATTTCTAGCCTTTTCCAACCATCAACTTACCTACCGCGAGCTTGCAATGTCATCGGTCCATCATCGTCAGTCAGCTTCCTTCGCCATAACGAGAAAAAATCAGCCAATCCTATCCTAGAAAAGAAGTCGCGCCGTAGACGCGACCAGCCAGGATGTGCTTGGGGCCGTCATGTCGTTCCAGAGTGGTTCTGCCGGCGGCCTGGATGCTGTGACTCCACAGCATCTAAAGGATCTGCTGTCTGGTGGGTCTGGCCATGCCGGTGAAGTCCTTCTGGGGGACATGACGTCTCTGATCAACCTGATGTTGTCAGGTCGAGTCAACGGCGAGATCACTGAGCTCTTGTACGGTGCGAACCTATGCGCACTCAAAAAGAAGGATGGCGGGATAAGACCCATAGCCGTAGGCACCACCTATCGCCGCCTGGCAGCTAAAGTCTGCTGTCGGAAAGAAGCCGATTACCTAGGCGACTATTTCCGACCTGTTCAGCTAGGCTTTGGTTCGCGAGGCGGTTGTGAGGCCGCGGTACATTCCCTTCGTACATTTTTGGATCAAAATTACGGGGAGGTTATTTTGAAGGTAGATATCAGAAATGCCTTCAATTCAGTAGACAGGGGCGCCTTGCTAAATGAAATTAAAAATAAAATTCCCGAAATTTACCCTTTTCTCTGGCAGTGTTATGCCTCACCCTCTAAATTAATCTACCGGAACAATGTTATTTCGTCCGCTGTTGGCTGCCAGCAAGGTGACCCTCTAGGTCCGGCCATTTTCAGTCTTACCATCCATCCAATTATTCAACGTCTCCAGTCTAAGCTCAATGTTTGGTATTTGGATGACGGAACATTAGGTGGGGATGTGGACACAGTTTTTGGCGATTTAAAACTCATCATTGATGAATTTCAAAAAATAGGTTTGGAACTAAATTTTTCTAAATGTGAACTTTTTGTTTCTGGAACTTGTGTGGATGAAAATTATATAAATGACAAATTCAATAGTTTGGCTTCTAACATTACAGTTGTAGATAAGTGTTCACTACGCCTCCTTGGTTCACCAATTTTTGATGAGTCTATTCCGGCATTTGTTGATGAAAAAATTCAAAATTTCAATAAAACTTCAGACAGATTACTCAAAATTAATAGCCACATGGCTTTTACTATTATTAAGTTTTGCCTTTTTGTTCCTAAATTTACATACTCTTAACGATGTTGTCAACTGTGGAAACACAGCGAGCTGGTGGAAGGCTTAGACAACATAATAAAGACTAACTTGTCATCAGTTTTGAATATTTATTTGGATGACAGGGCATGGTCGCAGGCCTCCCTGCCTGTCAAATTGGGAGGCTTAGGTATTCGCAAAATTTCAAGTGTAGCCCTACCAGCATTCTTGTCTTCCGTCTATAGCACTAATTCTTTGGTAGAAAAAATTCTAAATCCGTCTCTTTTGGCTCTTACTGACATTGATCTCAAAATTTCGTACAAAGACGAAGCTAGAAATGCTTGGCATAGAGCTTGCCCCGATTCTGCTCTCCCCAAATCACTTTCGGCTCAACGGCAATGGGACGGGCCTCTGTGCGAGTTAACACGGAACTCTCTGTTACAAACGTGTTCAAGCTCCGCAGATCGTGCCGTCTCCTAGCCGTTTCTAAAAAAGAGTCAGGATTTTGGTTGCAAGCTCTTCCCTCTCATAACACTGGTACTCTAATGGATCCTGTCACGTTCCGTATTGCAACCTGTCTACGGTTGGGTGCTCGGTGCTGTGCGCCTCATCATTGCCAGTGCGGTACGGCTGTCGAACAGCTTGGTCACCACGGATTATCGTGCACTAGGGCCGCCGGTCGGATATCCCGTCACGCTAGCCTTAACGATATCATCCGCCGGGCTTTTACCAGCGTGAACGTGCCAGCCATTCTCGAGCCGAATGGTCTGCTGCGTGACGATGGTAAACGGCCTGACGGTATGACTCTTGTTCCTTGGGAGTTGGGAAGGCCTTTGGTGTGGGACGCTACTTGCGTCGACACCCTTGCTCCTTCACATCTGTCTAGGACATCCGCTAGGGCCGGTGCGGCAGCAGATTCGGCCGAGGATCTCAAGAGGCGCAAGTATGCGGGTCTCGACAGGGCCTACACATTTGTACCTCTTGGGGTCGAGACTCTGGGTCCGTGGGGTACCGAGGCCCTCCGGGTTTTCAAAATTATTGCAGGGCGTCTAGTCGCAGCGACGCGTGACCCGAGGGCTGGTGATTATCTGGGCCAGCGAATCAGCATTGCTATTCAGCGCGGCAATGCAGCCAGTGTCTTGGGCACGCTTCCGATTGGTACTGATTTGGATCAGTTGAGCTATCTATAAATGGTTTGCAACGGTGTGTAGATAGCTCAACTGCTTCATGTGTATTTTGTACATATTATAAATATTGTAAATACTTTATTAGTCATAATTTTCTTTGTGAATAAATATCAATTAATAAAAAAAAAAAATAGATAACGGTTTTTGTGCGACGACGTCACTGGCACGCACCGCTCACTCGACTAGCTTGTCCTTGTGATGCAATGGCTTAGTGCACCCCCTCCCGCGCACACTATCTATTGTGTATCCATAACTTACGAGAAAATAATATTTCTGCAAAGCATTTAAATGCTTTTACTTAGTCTACAAGTGAAAGAAAATACGCGAATATGCGTCTAATAATTGTTACCAAAATTTACTTAACTCTCTTATACTGTAAACCAACTATACAGGTTTTGATTATAACTTCTATGTTTTGATAAAGTTCTTTACAAAAGCATGGATTAAAAAGTATCGAAGAATAAAATCATACAAAAACTTACCAACCGTAATCAAACTGCAAAATTCGGTAAAACACTTTACGAGCATCGTGTTCATTTTAAATTCCGACGAATAATAGTGTAAAGTTACATTGCACGAACGTTCGAGAGTAACTGGTGTGTAAAGTATATAGTCAGGATATTCGTGTGAGATTGCTGATTTTGTTTTCCGTAGAACAAACATTCGAAGAGCTGATTTATATTAAAATAATTAAAAATAAAATCTGAAAAAAATTTAGAAGGTGTATTGTGACCATATACACTCAAATCTGCAATAAAAAAAAAATCGGTAAGAACTCTTGCACGTTTCTTCTAGGGGACCATCGATATATCTAATGTTAAAAAACTTTTTAGAAACTGAAAAACTGGTGTCGACTTCTCTGCAGGCCATTACGAATATCTACCAAAGTAAGTTTAATTATATTAGTTATTTCTTAAATAGAATCTTTCTATTTATAATTTAAAAAAAATGGTTTTTTTTACAGAGGATATTGAAAAATGGACCAAGAAGGATATCGAAATTATAATAACGAACAGTAAGTATTTTTTGAAAAATACTTGATATTTTATACATCGCCAATACTCCCAATAATACTCCCAATAATAAATGTAGCCTTTGCTTATATCTTAGGCATTTCTATATGGTTTTAAATACCTACCAGATTTTCGATACTGACTATTAGATATGTATGTTCATAATTATGTCTAGCCATAACTTATCATACATACAATGTGATTATTTTAGACCAACGAAGAAAAATCTAGGAAAAATCATTGTTATCGGACATTTTAGCTATTACCGGTTTTGATGACATTTAAATACTTATCGAATTATAAGGAAAAATGCAATTTAACTAAAGTACATGTAGGCACCTAGGTACAGTACGCACAACGGATCTTTATCCCTCTGAAGTTAAATGCAACAAACGATTGCGCATGTAGGTACTGAGGGGTGAGTACGAGTTGTCCAGCACACCGGTGTGCGCTGATTGGTATGGAAACACTGAGCGGATTTTTTGAGAAACTTGGTCTCGTCAAGCTTCCGCTCAGTGTTTCCATACCAATCAGCGCACACCGGTGTGCTAGACGTCAGACGTATTGCACACTGTAAACTCGTACTCGCCTTTCTGTAGTGCGGAAAAATTCGCTTACATCCAACTCCTCATAAATGCGTTCTGAAACTTTGATGTAATTAATAATGATCTTATTTTTTTTAGTGATGACAATCGGTGGAGGATTCCTTACCGGATACCAAGACTCGAAATGTAAGTTCCCAACATACTCTTCATCTTCTTTTTATATTCAACCACTAGTCCTATTCGTTCATACTGTCCTGGTAGATCCTGTTGAATTTACAGGATAAAAACTACATCAAACTCTAAGTTTCATTCAAATCAGACCAGTCGTTGCAACGTTATTGACGTCAAACATCTAAACTTTCTACGTGCAAACATCTTGAATTGACTTTTAAAATGTTTGTATGTGTTAAGTGTCATATCTTTCCCTATCCACCCCTGAGTTTAAGTTTTTACATTATGCTTGGACGAATACACGGGACACGTCATGCTTGAAAAAAGTATGAAAACACCGTCGACCACTTTTATTGTATTATGTGTATTCGTCCAAGACATTATAACATTATTATGATATATAAAACATTGTTTTAATTTACAGTGGGAGTCAGAATCGTTAAAGGTAAGTTGAAAAGTTTAATATATCTTAAAATATATTCAAATCTAATTAAAATTGTGAAATTACCCCAAAAGTAACAATAAGTGTTTAAAATTAAACGTATCGAAACTAGAGATACGCTTAACTATTTTAGTTATTCAAAACAATATGTTACTTCACATAGGCGTTACAGCTCAGTCGGTAATAGCTCTGCCTTCCGTGCTGTGGGTCGTGGGTTCGATCCTTTACAAGAACAAACATTTGTGCGTGGCAAACATAGATGTTTGTTCTATGTCTTGGTGTTACTATGTATTTACAAAAAAAAAGTATAAAAGTATTCTATCAGCCATCTAGGTCCATATCACAAGCTTTGCTTAGTTTGGGACTAGAGGGCGTAGTGTGTAAAGTCCATGGATATTTTATTTATTCATAAACGCACCAGGGCGATCGCAATCTCAAAGTTGAACTGCAAAGTTTAGAATCATGGTCAGTTCATACTAACTCATAGTTATTCTGTGACTAAATAGTGACATTATGATGTCATTTGATTTGTTTTCGCGCATATTTTGCTGTCAAGTGTCAAGAATGACCACGTGGTACAAAATTGTACCACGTGACCTGAAGAAATTACACTGGGCAGTGAAATATAACTTGACAGCAAAAGATTGGAGTACGGGGGCTGGTTCTTTTTATAACAGCGTAAAGATAAAGAAATAGCAGCGCAGTGTATCTCGAATACTACGCTTGCGTTACGATACGTTTACGATTGTCACATTCATTTATTCGTGACCAAGGTGCGAGTAGTTTGTATATCCCCTTGTATCGAATAAAGGAACGTGGCCTAAATCGATCTATTTGTACATGTTTACAGAATTCAGCAAACATTTCGACTTCTTGATACGAGTACTAGATATCACCAATGAGGTGCAAAACTACAAAAAAACCAGTAGAAAGATATTCGATAAATGCACGCAATATCACTTTAACGAAATCTTCCGGAATTATAAATCAGATGACACAACCGATACTGATCTTACTACCGATGGAGATGATGATGATGATAATGATAACAACACTACAGATAAAAAATATGAGGATATTTACGATGATGATGATGATGAAGATGAAGATGATAAAAAGAAAACTACTAAAGATGATGGTAAAAAAGGTACTAAAGATACCAAAGATAGGGGTGAGGATGAACATACTGATGATGATGATGAAGATGATGATGAAAACGATGATGATACTACTAAAGACAAGAAACCTAACAATGACAAGACCAAAGACAAACAACCTGACCGTGATACTACTAAAGACAAGAAACCTTACAATGACAAGACCGAAGACAAACAACCTGACCGTGATACTACTAAAGACAAGAAACCAAACAATGACAAGTCCAAAGACAAACAACCTGACCGTGATACTACTAAAGACAAGAAACCTAACAATGACAAGTCCAAAGACACACAACCTGACCGTGATACTACTAAAGACAAGAAACCTAACAATGACAAGACCGAAGACAAACAACCTGACCGTGATACTACTAAAGACAAGAAACCTAACAATGACAAGTCCAAAGACAAACAACCTGACCGTGATACTACTAAAGACAAGAAACCTTACAATGACAAGACCGAAGACAAACAACCTGACCGTGATACTACTAAAGACAAGAAACCAAACAATGACAAGTCCAAAGACAAACAACCTGACCGTGATACTACTAAAGACAAGAAACCTAACAATGACAAGTCCAAAGACAAACAACCTGACCGTGATACTACTAAAGACAAGAAACCTTACAATGACAAGACCGAAGACAAACAACCTGACCGTGATACTACTAAAGACAAGAAACCAAACAATGACAAGTCCAAAGACAAACAACCTGACCGTGATACTACTAAAGACAAGAAACCTAACAATGACAAGTCCAAAGACAAACAACCGGACCGTGATACCACTAAAGACAAGAAACCTTACAATGACAAGTCCAAAGACACACAACCTGACCGTGATACTACTAAAGACAAGAAACCTAACAATGACAAGTCCAAAGACAAACAACCGGACCGTGATACCACTAAAGACAAGAAACCTTACAATGACAAGTCCAAAGACACACAACCTGACCGTGATACTACTAAAGACAAGAAACCTAACAATGACAAGTCCAAAGACACACAACCTGACCGTGATACTACTAAAGACAAGAAACCTAACAATGACAAGTCCAAAGACACACAACCTGACCGTGATACTACTAAAGACAAGAAACCAAACAATGACAAGTCCAAAGACAAACAACCTGACCGTGATACTACTAAAGACAAGAAACCTAACAATGACAAGTCCAAAGACAAACAACCGGACCGTGATACCACTAAAGACAAGAAACCTTACAATGACAAGTCCAAAGACACACAACCTGACCGTGATACTACTAAAGACAAGAAACCTAACAATGACAAGTCCAAAGACACACAACCTGACCGTGATACTACTAAAGACAAGAAACCTAACAATGACAAGTCCAAAGACACACAACCTGACCGTGATACTACTAAAGACAAGAAACCAAACAATGACAAGTCCAAAGACAAACAACCTGACCGTGATACTACTAAAGACAAGAAACCTAACAATGACAAGTCCAAAGACAAACAACCGGACCGTGATACCACTAAAGACAAGAAACCTAACAATGACAAGTCCAAAGACACACAACCTGACCGTGATACCACTAAAGACAAGAAACCTAACAATGACAAGTCCAAAGACACACAACCTGACCGTGATACTACTAAAGACAAGAAACCTAACAATGACAAGTCCAAAGACACACAACCTGACCGTGATACTACTAAAGACAAGAAACCTAACAATGACAAGTCCAAAGACACACAACCTGACCGTGATACTACTAAAGACAAGAAACCTAACAATGACAAGTCCAAAGACACACAACCTGACCGTGATACTACTAAAGACAAGAAACCTAACAATGACAAGTCCAAAGACACACAACCTGACCGTGATACTACTAAAGACAAGAAACCTAACAATGACAAGTCCAAAGACACACAACCTGACCGTGATACTACTAAAGACAAGAAACCTAACAATGACAAGTCCAAAGACACACAACCTGACCGTGATACCACTAAAGACAAGAAACCAAACAATGACAAGACCAATGGTAACAAGAACGACCAACCTAAAAATGACAAGGTAATTTTACAATAAGTTATATATAGAGTAAAATTAATTGATTATGAACTACACAGAGACATATTATAAAACATCAAGCTGAACTTTCCCAAAAATAACTATCAGAAAAGGCGTGTACGAGCTTACAGCGACATTATTATACATGTGATACACAAAATGCACTTTAATAATACAAAAAACTTCATTTTGCACTTTTGATGGCTGCCGGCTAACACGGAGTACTAATTTTTTTTTCTTTTTTTTTTTTGCAGAAGCTGTGTGCCTTCGGTAAGTGTGAAATCTCAACCTTTTTCTTACCAATTTTCTTTGAGACATACTTATAATACGCTATCCCATCCCACTAATATTATAAATGCGAAAGTTTAGATGTTTGGATGTTTGTATTTCAATCACGTCGAAACGACTGAACCAACTTGGATGAAACTTGATATATAGTTCGTAACCTGAGGAGCGTGTACGAGTTTACAGTGTGCAATACGTCTGACGTCCAGCACACCATTGTGCGCCGATTGGTATGGAAACACTGAGCGGAACCTTGACGAGACCAAGCTTCTCGAAAAATCCGCTCAGTGTTTCCATACCAAGCAGCGCACACCGGTGTGCGACGTCAGACGTATTTCACGTATTGCACACTGTAAACTCGTACTCGCCCCTCTGGATTGACACTAACTTCTCCCACTTTTTTTTAGGTTATATTTTTTTTGTTTTTTTTTTCGTGGACGAAGTCGCGGGTTTCTGCTAGTAGTTAATTAAAATCTACAAGAGTAATCCGTGTTTATTTCCATTTTGCACTTTTAAATGGAAATGGTCACAGCCTGGTATTCATGATGCATGTGTCAGAAAGGGGTACCTTTCTAAATAAAGCAAATATTTTAAAATCAACTAAATCGTATATTTAACAAATATCCTACAACTGATTACACTTTTCTAAGCCAATTATAGTTTTATTCGACAAGCAACGTTATTTTACACGGAAAACTTTAACACTTTAAAAATAGACAGCTACAAATATCACAAACTACATATCTTATTCGACAGAAGTATATAAAGTACTCAGAGATGGATATGACCACCAGGGTGCAGAGCGAAAACTGTAATGTGCTCTCCTCGAGCCTCAACACTGGAATGCCATTTCAATATGGCGTCGGGTAGATATCGTTTGACCTACATTCGCCCTGCATCACTTCTGACTACCAATTTATTGCTAAATAAATTGTAACTAATGTCGAACCATACATTTAAAATAACAAAATGAATTATAAAGCAATATCTGAAGCAATTACATTGCAAACTGAATATTATTGAAATAATCATTAATCAAAAACAAAATAAATCACTGAATCGCAAAATAAATACTTAAAATAAAAAACAGTAACAATTATTTCTAAATAAATAAAATAATGAATTATCATAACAATTTTAAGACTTTAAACCAAAGTTAAATATTATTTGAGAATCAGTTTCCACATCCGGCGTCATTACCTTATCTTTTACAAAATTCAAACTAATATAAAGACTTACAGAGATATTACTACTACATAGTGTTATCATTAAATTAAAAAGAAAAATAACCGTGACGATTAGTACCTATATACGTCATAATTATTTACTGACTATGACACGGCCATTCTGCAAATTACTTCGTCCCCGAAGTACACCTAGTTCCTTTATAAACCCATCAGCTCGGCTGCGACTTGCGAACTACAGAAAACGTAGTGCGCCCGGAGTCCTGGCATCTCAAAGGTTAACGGAGTAGACACTTATCTATAAATCATCGTAAAAGGAATCTGAAAACAAAAATATTGTTACCAAAAATTTAAAGTTTCTACCTATTCTTACGTATGTGTATCCTGGTAACATTTACACCTATTAGGAAAAAAATGCTATTCAGATTGGGCTGTCATGCTAAGTTCCATCGCGTGTTGGTATCGCAATGTCTAAACTCGCACCAGGCCAACCGTTCCAACATATTCAATACATATACATATATTTATATCATTAGGCTCAGGCTGTCGACTGTCGCGTTCCGTTCCATCGCACAGTCGCAACTACTACGATGTCTAAACTTCACACCAGTCCAACCGTACCTACCTACTCTAGAAGCTACTAATAGGGCTGTCGACTGTCGCGTTCCGTTCCATCGCACAGTCGCAACTACTACGATGTCTAAACTTCACACCAGTCCAACCGTACCTACCTAGAACCCACTAATATTTTATCAAAGTTTGGCTGTCGTGCTCAGTTCCATTACTGCTGCTACGTAATGTCTAAACTGAACACCAGGCAAACAGCAGCTTGATAAATATCACACTAGTAAGGTTACCTAGGTACTGCACTATTATAATAGTAGATGCTGTGACAAACTTCAGAAGAAATAGGTTAAAGATTATAACCTCTATACACGGTACCACTCCGTGTAGTTTTTTTTTATACTAACTTGGGACCTACTGAGGGTGTCTGAGAGAGGTAGTAAGGAGAACGTCCAACCATAAAAACTATCAACAAGTTATGGCGAAAAAACCAGTAGCCTTAGTACATTGTACCCGTTACAGGTACATTGTACGTTGTAAAAACAAAACAAAACGCTTGGCCATTCTGCCTCACTACTACAAAACTAATTAAATAAATTGATGGCACGAGCTATAAAAGTGCGGGTAGTAGGTAAACGACTACTGAAAATAAACGTTTTTCATGGAAAATCTAAAACCAATTCTTGGGTTTATGGTTGAGGGTAGGATTCGAAAACTTTTAGAAAAAGGTCGTGGCCCATAAGGCCTTGAAGATTCTCACCAAATAAGAACAAAACCCCGAAGGGCCTTACCACACTTTGTCTTCGTCCGAATTCCACTTTATATTAGTGCAGAACTAATGCAAAGTTTTGCACTATGCTTCGGTAACCGCAGAAACTGCCACGTTATCTCGTCGTTTTATAACGCCTCCACAATTTTACGACATCGGCATTTCATATCTAAAATATTCGAAAAACAAATGTTAATTTTACGTGAGCAAATAGGTACTATCCCACTTCTGATGTCAGAAAGGGGTACCTTTCTAAATAAAGCAAATATTTTAAAATCAACTAAATCGTATATTTAACAAATATCCTACAACTGATTACACTTTTCTAAGCCAATTATAGTTTTATTCGACAAGCAACGTTATTTTACACGGAAAACTTTAACACTTTAAAAATAGACAGCTACAAATATCACAAACTACATATCTTATTCGACAGAAGTATATAAAGTACTCAGAGATGGATATGACCACCAGGGTGCAGAGCGAAAACTGTAATGTGCTCTCCTCGAGCCTCAACACTGGAATGCCATTTCAATATGGCGTCGGGTAGATATCGTTTGACCTACATTCGCCCTGCATCACTTCTGACTACCAATTTATTGCTAAATAAATTGTAACTAATGTCGAACCATACATTTAAAATAACAAAATGAATTATAAAGCAATATCTGAAGCAATTACATTGCAAACTGAATATTATTGAAATAATCATTAATCAAAAACAAAATAAATCACTGAATCGCAAAATAAATACTTAAAATAAAAAACAGTAACAATTATTTCTAAATAAATAAAATAATGAATTATCATAACAATTTTAAGACTTTAAACCAAAGTTAAATATTATTTGAGAATCAGTTTCCACATCCGGCGTCATTACCTTATCTTTTACAAAATTCAAACTAATATAAAGACTTACAGAGATATTACTACTACATAGTGTTATCATTAAATTAAAAAGAAAAATAACCGTGACGATTAGTACCTATATACGTCATAATTATTTACTGACTATGACACATGCATGATGCAAAGTCATGGGTGTACGCTTCTCATAAATTATACCCTCGAACTATTTAGCATCCTCATTCGCATTCGTTTGCTCGTACGCCGAAATATTTCTGGTGTAATGCCTACGCCTCTTGACCAACAATGTATTATTAATTTACAGAACTTTTGGCTGCCAGACAAAAAAGCAAAGAAGCATCGCAATACTTCTTGGAAATCGTACGAATTGTACAAGCCCGTAAGTATCAATGTCATTATAAATAGATAAAATAAATAAATAAATATTCATGGACATTTCACACAACGCCCTCTAGTCCCAAACTAAGCAAAGCTTGTAATATGGGAACTAGATGCTGATAGAATACTTATATACTTTTTTTTTTGTAAATACATACTTATAATACATAGTAACACCCAGACATAGAACAAACATCTATGTTTTCCAGGCACAAATGTTTGTTCTCAGTGGGGATCGAACCCACGACCCACAGCACGGAAGGCAGAGCTATTACCGACTGAGCTGTGACGCCTGTCAAAATAATACTTAGTAACACCCAGACACTGAACAAACATTTATTTTTCACCAACACACAAATCTTTGTTCCTGGTGGGGATCGAACCCACGAGCGCGGAAGGCAGAGCTTTACCAACTAGTGAATGCTCAGTGGGCTAACTAAAAGTGACGCTTTTATACGCCTAATTTTTCTGTATTTATTTCATTGATATTTGCTATAATCTGTGCATTTTCTTTCAGGTAAGCAAAAGAGATCTGTCGACGATTCAATCTACATTTACTCCAATCGTAAGTATTATAAAATACCAAAGAAGAACTGATTTTAAACTAAAAAGAATCGTTTTTAAAAAAAAACACTGCGCGGCCATGTAGCCCTCTGACGTACCATTCTATTAAAATAATCAGGCCTTTGCATCTAATCTAGATGATTTATACAGCGTCACTAGCCACTTTTTATCCATGCTCTGATTAACGGGAGGCTGCAGTGCCTGGGACATGATTTAGATGGAGTAGGCTTGTAAGCACCTATACCATCCTCTCAGCCTAGTCGACATCCACAGGAGAGACAAGCTCAATACGTACGGAGCTGACTAAGCCAAGGGTTTCTTTCACCGTTTGAGACCACTGGCATTGTGCACATAAATCCGAGTGGAAAAACCCATTGGTGCACGACCGGATTTGAACCTTAGAATCGAGAGGCGCAGTCACTACCATTAGACCACGGGTGCTTGCAACCATTTTAGTACAGTCGGCTACACATCAACCTATCAACGGTTCATACTTTGAACTATTATAATTTGAGTGTTGCGAATCATGCGAGAGGGACGATATGTTTTTATGTGAGATTCGCTGCTTGCACGCCACGCGCCTACACCTATTGCGATCTCTGACTCGCAATATTTAAATTATAATAGTTCAAAGTTCAAACAGTGGATAGGTTGATGTGTAGCCGACTGTACCACTTTGAAATTCATTTGTATTTGTTTTTCAGTTATCAGCGCCCTGGAGCGTATCTGCAATACCTGGATTTCTAGATGTAAGTAACACCTGGGTTTATATATTACTAGCAGTTACCCGCGACTTGCGACAAACCTGTAGGCTCTGTAAGGAGGCGGAAGAAACGCCTCTTCACCTGCTAGGGGAGTGTGGGCCGCTGATGCAAAAGCGCAGCATACATCTGGGAAAGCATATTTTAAGCCCAGATGAACTAAATGAGCTGAGTCTATCTGTCTATCTGTCTAAAAAACCTCACCCCTAAGAAAATCCTTCAGTTCTTAGCAGCTGCAGAATTTAGTGGTGAACTATGAACGCCCCAAATAGGAGTGGTACTTACACAAGTGGCGATCACAATAGGCCAGAAGGCCGCAGTGATATCATAGCCGCAAAAAGCTAATAAAAAAATACCCGCGATTTCGTACGCGTCTACAGTTTCCGTGTACTGTAGACTTGTAGAGTATTATCTGTGTATTATTATTATCTGTACGTGTACCGAGCGGATACTTTGAGAAACTTGACATTACACCTCATTACACCGAACTCGTACTGGAATGTCAAACGCTAGTCGTTAGACCAAAGAGGTAGTACTACGCCCTGTCAAACTGACGTGACATGACATGACAATGAAATCCTCTTGCCAATTGGCGCTGCTAATCCCGTTCGTTCATTTTATCCTGTAGATCCTGTTAATTATTCGGGATAAAAAGTAACCTATGTGTCAATCCAGGTTACGAACTATATATATGCCAAGTTTAATCCAAGTTTGTTCAGTAGTTTTGACGTGATTGAAACACAAACATCCAAACATCTAAACTTTCGCATCCTTTTATAATATTAGTAGGATAGGATGAAAACATACCTAATAATTTGTAATTTTAGTAATTTATTAAGTTTTTGCGTAAGTAATTCAATTAAATTATCTGATTTCAGCTGGAACCTTATACAGAAAGAGTAAGTATTTTTAATTAACTTAACACTACAGTACACGCGCCTATTTTTTTTACTCGAGTACACGCGTGGCCTACCATAGTAGGCCATTTTAAAACGTCAATATAATGGTATATTCCTAATTTTCTGATTAAAACAACAAATAAAATAGAAAAGGCATTTATTTTACTTAGTTTAACAGCTTAAGATTTTAGAAAAATTATTAAGAATACTGAAATATCAACAATTTTGATAGTATCTATGAAAAAGTAACAAAAATGGCACTTCTGATATCAACATGTTTTTTTCTCACTTAAAACTCAACTTAGTTACTAATATCTTTGTTTTCGTAGCAATCAGGACATACTACTGCTTGGTGATTGGGACAAATCCATTTATTGCAAGTCTTGAACCACTTTTTTGTTAACCGATTTCGGGCTCTCGAGCAGAGTGCACATCGACCAACTCGTCCTATCTTTGGAGTTAAAAATCGTGTTGTGACTTTTAGGGTTCTTGAACTGTGCTTCCTATAAGTGCTACTATCCTGAACGTGAAAAACAGTTCAAAACAGGATGACGGATCCTTAGAATTCCTGGCTGCATCTCCTTTTGAGCCTGGTGGTCTTACCCTAATGTTTTGGGGTCGAGTTCGCGTTGCTGGTGAAATATCCTTGTGCCAAATAGTTCCGTTCGTCGATTTATAGACTACTCCGCGCTTTCTGGTTGCTACTTCCGAGAGTGGAACGTCTTCTGACACATCAGGTTCAGAAGACGTTCCACACTCGGACGTCTGATTCGCTCAATCTTTCCTCTTCATTTTGACGGAGTTCATGACTCGTGGACTAGGGCCTGCAAATATGGCTCTGGCTGAACTTCATCATCTTCACTCTCAACCACTTCATCATCTTCAGAATCTAGCTCTCGCAGCCACCTTTCCACTTGCAAATCATCCATGACGTAAATCTGTAAAAAAAACTAAAATAAGAAAAAAAAATACATTTTACAATTTGTAACTAACAAATAATTAATAATAATTTGATATACATGCATATAAATGTATTATTATGAACAAGAGAACATTGTTATAGTGTTATAAATCGGTAAAATATAAAATGCTACATACCTGAATTTGGTACACCAATACACGCGCGGACTACTTTAGTAGGCCCGCGCTTTTGGCGTCAAACTGCTTGTTCGTGGGTACACGCAGAGGTCGCACGGGGTGCTGAGGTTGTGACAAATATACCAGACGAGGATTACCTGGAATCACTAGTTTCTAGCGCGCTTAGCTAAAAAGTTATTGCGAAAAGAGTTACCCTGGTCTACTATAGTAGGCCGCGCGTGTACTCTAGTGTTAAATTGGCAAAATAAATTCTTTTTAAATAATTATTTACAAAATTCACTAGAGACATCGTTTTTTATCAGAATTTCTTTTAATTTCTACCTTTTTTTATTTATTTAACAAGTACTTATAGATAATACAATTTTCTTAAAATATTGCACCTTAAAACGTTAAGAGGTTTGTCTAGGTACCTACATAAATCATTAAAAATTAGTCACTAATTTTAACAACTTTTTCAGTGCTTACAGCTACTCTCAGGATTGTACTGTGCATCAAGCCTGTGGCCAGTCGCTTCCTATCTATACGTCATCAAGGTACCTACCTCTAAGTACTCATTACCTAGTACTTAGAACTTCTTTTTTCTTCTTTTTTTTTTTCGTCCGGGTTCAGTACTAGCACCTATTTCTACCACACAGTGATGCTCGCATTGCTGTGTGCCGGTGCTATTACACGCACATGAAGACGAAAACTATAGAACTATAGCTGTCTCTCTTTTTCCGATGGAAAAGAAAAGGAAGAAGTACTTATAATTCGTGGGTTCGATCCCCACTGAGAACAAACATTTGTGCGTGGAAAACAAGGAGTTTGTTCTATGTCTGGGTGTTACTATTATTATAAGTACGTATTTACAAAAAAAAAATTATAATTATTCTATCAGCCATCTGGTTCCCATATTACAAGCTTTACTTAGTTTGGGACTAGAGGGCGTTGTGTGTAAAGTCCACGATCATTTATTTATTTATTTTATAATTTGTCTTCTTCTCGGTAAAAAGAAACGTGTATAGGAAGCGTGCGTAGCACTACGCCGTAGTACAATTGCTACGATGCTACGGCGTAGATACTTACCACTTTACCACTTTTTCTAGAGATTTTAGAACTTCTTCGTCTTCGTTCGTATTAGTGGCCAACTGTGGTGACGAACCTTTTTAGGTCGCTGTAAGGCCTCCGCCGTGGCTTCATTTTATAAATATCCTCTATCTTGTACCACAGGTGACCTAGAGATTTGCAGCAACAAAGCATTCGGAGTCGACAAATGGAACTGGAGACAATACTCTAAGAGTTACTCTTGGGAAGAAATTATTGAATTCTACGAATTGGACAACATTTGGTCCGACTTCGATTCACTGTCCCAGAACTCTGATGCACTGAAAGACGGTAAGGAGTAGAAAAATGCGTAGTTGCACGGATTTGAACCCACGATCTTGGGACCGAAGGGTACTATTAGACAGCCGATGCTCATATCAACCCTTTTTTGTTTTTCAGAAACTGCGAAGTTGGTTTGGAACTCTATAATATCCACAGCGAAAATCTATAAAAGTAAGTTGGTTATAATGTTTTTCGAATTAGTTCTCACGACAGCGGTTGTCATTTGGTATTGATATAAATTGATACCTAGCGTTATTTTAAACCGGTGTAACAGATATCAACCTACTAGCGCGGAACCGGTTCTTTCACAAGTACCGTTACTAGAATATCGATAAATTAGTGGATAAACGGTATACCGTTTATCCACTAATTTATTTATTAATTAATCACCAATTTATCGATATTTTAGTACGTATACGTACTAAAATATCGATAAATTGGTGATTTAAACCGGTTTTTGAAAGCACGAAAGGAAAAAGTAATAACAAAACTACTTACTAAATACTGTTTTTTTTTTTCTTTTTACAGAGGACGTATCTCAATGGACGAAGAACGACATAAAATTGATATTCAGATATCGTGAGTATTTTTTACTATAAAATAAATAATAAAAATAACCGAACTTAACTTCGAAATATTTACAGTGCTACTAATATTATTTTGACCAAACACTACATATTAAAAACTAAACTGCCACATTCAGGGCGGCTTGCACCAGAATCACTAAACGTGTTTAACAGCTAAATAGATTTAAATCTAACGTGTTTCTATGACTTGATAACTCGCTAAATACTATTTAATAGTTAAACGCGTTTAGCGATTCTGGTGCAAGCCGCCTTTAGAGATGTAACCTATTTTTTTTATCGAGAAAGTGGTGGAGCTATAAGATAGCCTACCCGATGTTAAGTGGTAACCTCTGCAGATATACATTGCCTCACTGAGCACGTCCACTAAGGATGCTTAGTCTATTGACATCTCTTACCTAATGAAGTAACTAATGACGATGAGATATAGCTAATTTAAGGCATTTTTTTTAATTTTTCAACGGATGTCCTTTGAGTTCGGTTGATGTTAAAAAATGACTGATTTATTTTCGTTTAAATTGTTTATTATCGTTTGAACTTGAACTTTTTACATCAAGGGCGGCTTGCACCAGAATCGCTAAACGCGTATAACTCTTAAATAGTATTTAGCGAGTTGTCAAGTCATACAAATACCTACGTCAGATTTAAATCGATTTAGCTGTTAAATACGTTTAGTGATTCTGGTGCAAGCCGCACTTACTATCATGTATTTTTTTTTCAGTATTGACCTCTGCGGGTGGTTTAGCTACAGGCTTCCAAGACGCCGACTGTAAGTATTTTTTATTTTCCAGTTCATGAAACACAAAGCGACAGATAAATAAGTACATTAGTATTTTGACCAAAGAGGATTTTGAGACTTTTTGTATCTAGATATTCTTAATTCAAAATTTTCAAAATGGAGGGGATTTAAAGGGGATAAGCTCAAATGGGTTTTTAAGTAAACCAGTTAGAAAGCAAAAAAATGTCACGCAAAAGACAAACTAAGTAGGTATGCTGTATGAATATTCAGAAGAGGTCTATATCCAGCAATGAACTTCACAAGCTGATAAGATAAGGAATACTAATTATACTTAATAGTACCAAATAATTGTATACACCTACCTACTTCTACTTCTTCTTCTCTTATCTATGGCCTCTGTCCGTCATTTCGACAGACAATTTCGCCAGTGTCAAGTTATTTGAAATAAGTTAAGTCAAATCGAGTCATACGTCAAGTCGTTTCTTGGGTTAATAAATTTCTTTTCATTCTTTCTTTCTAACTCGCGAGTTGTCTAGTTTTGGTCTACTTAGTTGTGGTACCTAAACTTATGTCAATTAGCAAGCCATGTTTTTTATTTAATTTATTAAACGTGCTTTTTTCTTACAGTGGGATCAAACTTGGTTGATGGTGAGTTGAAAACTTCCATACTTAATTTTTTTTTCAAACTTTAGTAATTAATACCTAGATAAGTTACCTAAAATAATTTGACGTAGTTACGTCAAATTAATGGCAAGTTTGCCATAAAATATTTGTCTATCGGGCATTATGCAGTGTTGTCATCTACCGAATATCCGTTTGTCCGTACTTTGATTTGCTTATTATTTATTTTTAGCCACCGACGCGAAAACGACGGGGTGTTATAAGTTTGACGTGTCTGTGTCTGTCTGAGGCCACGTAGCTCCTGAACGGATGAACCGATTTTGATTTTGTTTTTTTTTGTTTGAAAGATGAATTAGTCGGGAGTGTTCTTAGCTATGTTTGATGAAAATAGGTCCAATATTCGGGGGTTTTTTAAATTTTTAATTTAATTACTTGTTTATTTTCAGATTTCATCACCTACATCTATGAAATCCTCACCATCCTGGACATATCCTTCACCGATGATGAGAGATCAGAGATCACAAGTGAATTTAAGCGATGCAAACCCTACAACTTTAAATCAGGATCCACCAAAGAAAAACCAACAATTACCGCAACTAAAGTAAAAAAATCTGGCACTCAGAGCCAAAGTCAAACCGCTGGTGGAACTAGCAACTCCCAATCATCAGAACAGAACAGCGATGGAAATTATAAAAAGTCATCGTCAAACGCAGAGGAAACTAAAGCAGCTAACAAAAGCGATGTCTCTACAAAAGGGCAGAAACAACAGAAGTTTTCCGACGGTTCTGAAACGTATGACGAAGCTGGGAAATCTAAAAGCGCAGCTGGAAAATCCAACAGTGGCTCTTCAAACAAACAGGTCCAAGAGCGACATGGAGATCAAGTATCTGAGAAGAAATCTTCCGAAAATCATCAAGCAGATGCTAAAAGTGAAGCAGATGCTTCAAACATGAAGCATGTTACAAAGAATAAGGATGGTAGCGTGGCTTCATCCCAAGAATCTTCAAACTCAAATAACGAGTCTGATTCAAACTCCAACTCACAGACGTTTGAGGAGTCATCTGACGGTGGTTCCGAGGGTTGGAACTTTTAAACTTAAGCTTCAATTATATTAAGATATTGCTGTCGATTCTGTTGTTGCATTTTTCTAAACTAACCTAATTTGACAGCACTAAAAATGTTGCCGTCCCTTTCTCAGAAGCTGAAACGACAAAGACAGCTATAATTTTAGCGCTGTCAAATTAGGTTAGTTTAGAAAAATGCAACAACTGTCGATACCATTGTGTGTAAGTAATTCGTAAGATTAGAAATAAATGAGCAATTAAAAATTTTATTTTGGTTTTTTTTTGACATTTGTACTACATAAGTACCTACGGCATTGGACGAATTAACATACTTCGTCCAAAGTACACATGGCTTAGGCTTGAAATCTAGATTAAGCGCGTCTTGCACCAGAATCACTAAACGTATTTAACAGCTAAATCGATTTAAATCTGACGTATTTGTATGACTTGACAACTCGCTAAATACTATTTAAGAGTTAAACACGTTTAGCGATTCTGGTGCAAGCCGCCCTTAGTATTCACCACCTGTTTTCCCCTGTCTGTATTATGATGCCATGATAAAACAGTAGGTATAGGTGGGTAGGTCATATAGTCATGATTTGTTACTTCATTTTCAAACATTTTTTGTTTAGTGTAATCACACATATACAAATTATGACATTGGCGAATAAAAGAACATGATTATTGAAACAAAATATTATTAAATTTAAAATGTCGTGGACCTCTTGGGAATGTATGAACCTAATTTTTTTGAAAACAATAGAATCATGGCCCTCTGGGAATAAGCCGTTTTTTTCTAATATTTGAATAATATACGAATAATTCGAATAGTGCCTGAAAATTATCGATCGAATAAGAAAATATCCGAATATTTGCAAGCGCTGGTACGCACGTACTTCTTAGCATATATGCTATTTTTTATCCTGAAAATTCAACATGCTCTATAAGTAATGACGAACGAAATAATAACACAATATAATGGCAAGAAACAATATATTTCAATATTAAATAACTATTTACATTTGAAAACTAAGCAACATTTTTTGGTATAGTTCTGTTTTTGCCTATTTACCTACGGATATCCGTTAGTTCGATACAAACTAGCTATATGCAGTTAATTACAGAAATACCACAGAATATAAAACATGTATAAGATGAAAACTCGGGTACGAAAAAATCTCATTTTTTCAGATATTATGAAAAACGAAGATAAAAAAGGTATAACTCAATTTGGGTCATTTTGAATTTTCATCCGATGTATGAAAAAATGGGTTTCGTTTCTTTAGTAGGTAGGTTATCTATGGTACCTGATAGTTATTCTTTGCTATTTACAAAATCATAAGGCTAGTACATAGAGACGAGTTACACCGCGGGGCAGTGACTATTAGACTGCGGGGCGTTGCCGCGTTACCGCGCAATGTATCCACAGATTAGTACATAAGATATCCTGTAGTGAAACTACTCTCTACTGTACTTATGGGTGTGTAAATCGGCTTTAAGACACTTATTTAAAACTCAAAATAATGTAAAATACATACTAATCACAGCACCTGTCATACACAAAACACCTTATAAATAATGAAACATTTGTTTAAACATTATAACATAACAAATGCGAGGTATTTTCATGACTAATTAAATAAACTGGTGATTATCTCACACAGCGTCATTTAGCCCCAAACTAAGCCAAGCTTGTACTGTGGGAACTATATCATATAGAATACCTATATACATCTAATAAAATATACTGGTGGATATTTCACACAGCGCCATCCAGCCCCAAACTAAGCCAAGCTGAAGGAACCATAACTGATAGAATACTAATGATACTTTAAGTATCATTAGTTTTTTTATGTCCTTTAAAAATGTACCTATACATTTTTTCTATTACATAAAAAAAATCTATGTTCATCACACAAAGTCATCAAACCCACAATCTAAAGCATACCAACTGAGCTAAGCCACCTACCAAATTATATAAAAATTGCTAATACTCCCACAACGCAATCTAACCCCAAACTAAGCAAGCTTGTACCATTGGAACTAAGATCTCTTAATTTTTTTAAATATTTACATACTTTTTTTACAACTAAATGAAACAAGCCAATGGCCAACGATTGCATTGCCTCACTGAGGACGTGCCCAAACCCAATATTTAACCAAACGTCAAAACAAATACTTTGACGAAAATGATATAGCTTGAATATTAGGAATAGTTATTTACAAAATTAACTAAATTTTTCGAGGGACATTTCACACAACGTCCTCTAGTCCCAAACTAAGCCAAGCTTGTAATATGGGAACTAAATGCTGATAGAATACTTATATAGGTACCCATTTTTTTTGTAATTACATACTTACAATAGCTTCTACCCGCGACTTTGTCGGCGTCCCGTTTTATCCTGTTGATTTTCCGGGATAAAAAAAGCCTATGTAATCCAGGCTACGAACTATATGCAATCCAAGTTTCATCTAAATTGGACCAGTAGTTTTTGCGTGAAGGAGTAACAAACATCCATACTTACAAACTTTCGCATTTATAATATTAGAAGGATAGTAACACTCAGACATAGAAACATGCATCTATGTTTGCCACACACACGTGTTTGTTCTTGGTGGGGAATAAAATTATCCAAAAACACAGCTTTTAACCTTATCACTAGGGTTTTTATCAATATTCTTCTGTCTATTTTCTAGATAAGTACCGTAACCCCCGCCTAGTATCCCCGCTAGTATTATAAATCCGATGTAGGAATTTGAAACGAATTTCTTGGCGCAGTCGGTAGGATTGTCAATATCAAGTGTGTAAATCTGAAAAAATTATATTCATTGAAACTGGAAAAGAATATCATGCTATCTTGTTTTTCTCGTGGATAAAACCACAGATAATATAATACTAGTAATAAAACCTAGGTTGAGAGGCGCTACAAACCTACTTTAGCTACAAAATGTCATAATAGCGCCATCTAGTTAGGCACACATAATATAAAATTGAAAGGGTTCTCTCAGTCATCTTCAAGATTCTTGAATCAGTAAATATACAAAGTAGTGCTTCAATCGCTCGCTAGATGGCGTCAACAATATCTCATTATGATTTTACATTATAACGATTTTTTGATTTACTTTACTGAATACTACTTTTCTAAGTAGTTATTTTTCTGACTTTATAAATTACTGTGAATGTGGTTCTGAAGTCGGCCCCTAGATGGCGCTATACACAATGGATTATCCTGTCTTCTCTATGCGAAGGGGATTTCTGGACTTTTTGTCTAGAAATCCCCTTAGGGTCCTCTGCGACTGCAAGCAGGGGATTGTCGGACTATTCAGAAATCCCCTGATGGGTTAATTTACATAGTTACTTATATCTTAAATAGTTACCTGTTGTGCAATACTGGCGACGTAGCCAGCTATGGCGAGAGTGTAGATATGCGAGAGTGCGGCCGCGTGTCCCGCGTACAGAAGACTGCCGCTGCTTAGCAGTAACGCGGCAGACAGCAGCGGTTTGGTTCCCGAACCGAAGGTCAGTGCGGTGGATTTTATCCCAATACGGGCGTCGTCGGTTTTATCCTGAAAATTGCTGTTTTTTTTTATAAATATACATGGACATTTGATACAACGCCCTCTATTCCTAAACTAAGCAAAGCTAGTAATATGGGAAATAGATTTTTTATACAACTAAATTATGGAACTAGGTGATGGCCCACCTGATGTTAAGTGGTAAACTCTGCCTATAAAAATGAATTGCCTCACTGAGCACGTCTACTGAGGACGTGTCATCTGATACATTGCACTGCGTCCATCACTCTGAGACATGTCGGTGTGATGTGCGTGTAATAGCACCGACACATACACTTCAAGCCGGCACACAGCAATGCGAGCATCACTGTGCACACTAAATAAGTACGGTGCTAGTACTTCCCCGGACGAGCTCTTTTACAAAGAGCCCTGCTACTACTAAAGATTACTGATAGAATACTTATAATAATAATAAATATTCAGGGACATTTCACACAACACCCTCTAGTCCCAAACTAAGCAATGCTTGTAATATGGGAACTAGATGGCTGATAGAATACTTATATACTTTTTTTTTTGTAAATACATACTTATAATACATAGTAACACCCAGACATAGAACAAACATCTATGTTTTCCACGCACAAATGTTTGTTCTTGGTGGGGATCGAACCCACGACCCACAGCACGGAAGGCAGAGCTATTACCGACTGAGCTGTGACGCCTGTCAACTTATATACTGTATATGCCTGTACATGCCTATTGGGGACATATAAAAACTTATCTTATCTTTTATCTTATACCTACATGTAATTATTTACCTGATGTGCGTAAATAGTATCGTAAATGACAGTCCAAGCGAGGGCGCCCGCGTACATAGGCAGGCAGATATGAGGATCTATGCCACCCTGAAAAATAAAAATATATTAACAAATATTTATATAATAATGGTAAGGTTGTCTGGAAGAGATCGCTTATTAGCGATAAGACCGCCTTGTACTTGATCTAAATTGCTATTTCTAGTTTTGTTTTTTTATTCTATCTCAAATGTTTTAGAATGCGTTATGCCTGAAATTTTTTAAAATAGGTTTACAGCTGATCAACTGATATCCCTATAACATGGAAACGATTGCATCAATTTTTACCAGCTGTCCCTGGGGCGTTATATTATTTGCCAGAAATTTTGAGTAAGTGAAACTAATTTTCAACCGAGATATGACGTCCATATTAGAGTAAAATATCTAACAGTTTTACAATCGGAGGGTTACTTTCAGAGCTACGATACGCAAAAAAACAGACAGACACACAACTCCGTTAAACTTATAACACTTCTTTTTCGGTCGGGGTTTAATAAACTTACAGTAATAGCACTGAAGCCCAGCAGCGCCCCCCAGTTAAAAGTAGCCCCTAGAAATACTTGAGGGTAGTTCGTGAAGCGTTTTGCTAGCGGGTATGTTATCACCAGAGCTGAAACAACATACACAAATAAATATAACGTGAGAAACTGTCGCGAGATGTACTATAAAAGATAATCAACGCTTAGTCCATTCGAATCACTGAAATCGCTAATTTTAAGTTATTTAAGTGATGTGAGTGAGTGCGGCATTTTGACTCAGGTCTAACCTGACCTTTTTGACTCAGAACCTGACCTTTTTGACTCAGATCTAACCTGACCTTTTAGACGCAGATCTAACCTGACCTGTGGATAGACTTGATCCTGATATCTGACATAGTGTGTTTAGCTTTTTGTACTTTCTGACACTGGTCAATGAACTTGACCTTTGACCCTACTCAGACCTGACCTGACCTGACCTGACTAAGACTTGACCTTGACTCACCCATACTGCTGGCCCCAAGTGCGACGCTATAACAGTTTAGTTGCAACAGCACCGCTAACGCCGCTGATAATTGAACTCCTAAAAACGTCACAGCACCAGTTGTGGACACAGCCCCCGTTACCAATGGTCTACTCGCTGTTCTGTCTACCTAAAACATAATTTATTAGTTTAAAAAACCGACTTCAAATCGACTGCCGGCTTCATCATCAGATGATGATAATTGCAATTCATTAGGAATGTTCTAGTGACCGTAAACATCACTAAAAAGACACAGAAAAGCAAAATACGCAATTGCGTGCACGTGGATGGCATATTTTTTTCCAGTTATTTCTATTTATAAGCCAAACTACCGAACCGATTTTGATGAAAATTGAATGTGACCAACCTGGAAGTACATCCTTTTAGATAAAAAAAAACAATTTTTCAAATCAGTTCATAAATGACGGAGTTCTGAGGTAACAATTTTTTTTTTTAAATTGAGAACCATCTCCTTTTTTGGAGTCGGTTAAAAATATACTTACAACTAGGCGTCACACCTACGTAGGTAAAGCTCTGCCTTCGGAACTCTTTGTTCAACTTCAGACTTCATTTATTAAAAAAAGTGTTACCTGTTTATCAATATCCTTATCCCACATATCATTTATAGTACAGCCAGCGCCACGCATAAGACCAGCTCCTACTAAGAATACTCCAGCAGTGGTCACAGCTGTGCTGATATCCACCCCACTGACAATGGCTCCCGTTGCAATTGACCACGAGCACGGCCAAAAGAGAAGGTAAATACCTGGAATAGATCGATAGAAAATACTTTTTGCACACCATAACCTAGGGACTACTATAACATACAAAACAAAACTTAACTAATTGTACAATGGGCGGTATTATCGCTAATGAGCGATCTCTTCCAGACAACCTTGGACGGAATGGACTACGAGGTAATAAACTAGGGGTGCTATCTAAAGATAACATAGAATAGCTTTGTTTGTTAGTGGACATCTCTGGTGAGGGTTTTTAAGACCCCCGTAAGGCCTCCATAGTGGCTTAACGACTGCTAGAGTTGGAACCGACAGTTTAAAGTGCCCTCCAAGCAGGGAAACACTCTGATGTAAATGTTACTAGCGGTCGCCCATTGACCGCGCAGAACGTCGCTAACTTAGTGGGTGACGATAAGCAAGCTATGCCACAAACGCTTCGCTTAGTACAAGTACAGAATACGTAAATAATGCATGTATTGGAGTAAATGGTGTGAAGACTTACCTATTGGTTTGTCCCATCTCGCCAATTTCAAGTAAGGATCAATTTTATCCCTCCAGTACAGTTTTTCATCTTTTAACGGCAATATTTTCTCATAATTAAGTTTATCTATTACATTTGGTGTACTAGTTTCTATGACAACTTTTTGTCTGTGTTGATCGCTTTGCGTCGAATGCATTCTTTTTATGTTATTCTTAAGACTATCCGGTTTGAAATATAAATGACCACATATGCAGGAATATTGTAAATGGTTTTGTACTGTCTGGTTATTGGCTTGTAGTAACTTTTTAAACAGCCTGTAGTTGCGTAAGCTTGTGTTCAGCATTTTACTTGTCGGCTGAAAGTTTAACAACTATTGATTTCATTTATTATTAGATTAAAGTCGGCTGACTGCATGTTTTTAAGTTTTTTGATTGTACATTTTTGTAAAATTTTTAACATTAAGAAAATTAATTAATTCCTGGACATTTCACAACACCCTCTAGTCCCAAACTAAGCAAAGCTTTTGCTATGAGAACTAGATTGCTGATAGAATAATATTGAGTACTGATGAACAGAGACATCAATAACTTTATGGTTATTTATAAATTATAAATAACCCTATAGTTAAGTTTTACAAAACTAAGTTTAATTTAAAATAAATATAAACTCGGTTTTCTCTATTTTTGTTTTAGGTATTTTAGGTGCAGTTACTCTGTATCAAAGTTTAAGATTGTGTCCAGAAAAATAATGAGATGGTAGGTATACTGTACTGTAGGTAGCGGACCTTTCAGCTCTAACAGCATGACATAATCTTATAACCATAAAAAATACATACCCGGTTTGCCTTGGTTTGCCCTATAACAAAATAGCTATTCGGCAAAAAACCACCGAACACTGGTGATTATGCAAATCGCCTGTGCATAAATCTCGTAGTAATAGAAGTTCAAGGTTATGAAAATCAAAATAGTACGGGTGACTATTTATAAGCCTGCAAATATATTTTTGAGTCAAATAAGCACGCAGTGAACTGTATTCACGTCTGTTTCTTCAAAACTTGGTATTATTTTACGTGTTTTTATTTTACAACATAAATAATAGATAGGTACCTATGAAAGAACTCAACTTCTTCTTTTGAATGACCCGCCGCCTTCTATCAGTGTCAGTCAGACAGTCTGCTGACATGACATAATAACGGTAGGATTAACATACAAGCCGACGCGACTGTCACTAAATCACTCAGATCTCCGCCTTTTGCTAAAAGATTAGTAAACTAGTAAACGCCAATAAACACTGACATTGGCCAATTCATGGCAGCCCTAGCCACCGAACAGCCAGAATTAAGAGAAGAAGAAGAAGACTGTCACTAATTTAATTTTTTGTAGTGTATCGCTCGGTTTTAGTTTTCTGCCGGTTTTAGTTAAACTGCTGCCTACCTCACGGAACACTAATATCCTAACGGAAAGAACACCAACTCCAAACTTCAAAAGTGGTTAGCTTTTAAATCACACTAGCGCCGCGAACGGAACCCTTCAGAAACTTTTTGACAGCTCTAGCAATTGGCGGCAAATACGAAATATGGGTGGCGGGTTATTTGAGTTATTCTAAGTACCTACTATATTTGTTATGGAATGAACCACAAACGTTCTTATGTATTTCTGGCCCTAGAATAGACCAGAAATACATAAAAACGTTAGTAGTCCACTCTACCTATCGATGTGCAAGAAAATAATATAGGTACAAAAAAAATAACACACAAAGTTGGAAGTTTTAAATTATATATTATATATAAGTATCATTCTAAACATGCTGCAAAATATTGATTTTTCTCCTAAGGCTTGAACGTGAAGCTTCCTCTGAAAACATTCTATTTTTTTTACGCAAAACCTGTTTTATACATATGTGGAACACTGAACACATTATTGTATTAGTAATTTTTTTACTATGTGCTTGACAGTGGTTGGTAAACTCAAAGTTTATATGTTCTCTCCAAATATTTATAATTTTGTAGTATATCAATCAGTAGTCTATAACATGCAGGCGAACGTTTATAAAGCTGCAAAGCGATCAGTTTTTGTTGAATATTCCATTTCCTGCCCTTGGTTTTTTTTTGCAGTTTAATAACTGTCCTTGTAATAAAACTGCAAAGGGATTTGTTATTTTCCTGGTAAGCTCTTCAACCGCTTTATCTGAGGCTAAATATTTTAGAATATCAGTTTTATTCGTAGTTCTGATTTGCTTTTTTAATTTGCAAATTTGTCGCAAATAGCGTCTGCACTTATTGTAAAGAGTTATTTCTCTTTTCGTTGAATGCTTCTTCTTCTTCTGAAAAAAAAAACATACTTTATTTTAATAGGAATCTTACCTATATTATTATTAATGGGAATGTATGTATGGAAAATGTATGTTTTGTTTATAATAACAGTAGCTAGCTAAAGTTAGTTGTTAGACTATATTAGACTATATTTACAACTACAGTATTAGGTACTTACAGATGTGGAAGGTTGCAGCACCGGAGCAATATTCACACTGAGAACTTCTGTTGTGGAATCCCTTAGTTCCACAGAACTCAGCTCAGTCTGGAATTTAAATTAAATACACTTTAAAGAAAAGATAGATGAATTGTGTGAAAGATGACATGGATAAATACTATATTAGACTATATTTACAACTACAGTATTAGGTACTTACAGACGTGGAAGGTTGCAGCACCGGAGCAATATTCACACTGAGAACTTCTGTTGTGGAATCATTTAGTTCCACAGAACTCGGCTCAGTCTGGAATTTAAATTAAATACACTTTAAAGAAGAGATAGATGAATTGTGTGAAAGATGACATGGATAAAAAGGATTGAATTCAGAAATGACAGGCAATAGAGGTAACAGAAAAAAACATGTTAAGCTGACCTCGCACAAAGTGGGATAATGGCAGGAAAATTATGACATTTAAGTAACATGAGATTTGAGTCCCTTTATTTTGATAAAGCTAGCCGTTAGAAAAGTGTAAGTGGACACATTCTTACTACCGACCATACCTACATATAAATATTGTCATTTAGACATTAGTGTTGATTCTGTTGTTGAAATTTTCTAAACTAAACTAATTAGTTTAGCACTAAAGCTATAGTTGTCTTTGTCGTTTCAGATGTCACCATTGATTTAGCTAGATTTAGATAAAATATAATTAAGTTACAAGTATTTTTTTAATAAAAAGTAGCCTATTTGTTATGTATTTGTCAACTTCAATGTCTTGGCCGAACATCTATGTCCTAGAAATATGGAAATATGGAAACAACAGAACTTAAAACTTACTACTTAGTACTTACAGATGCAGATGTTTGTGGCACTTGATTGAGATCAACTTCATGGGGAATGGCATATCTATAAAGTTTCCTTGAAAAGTAGTCACTAAACGCATTCCTTTCAAAATGATCTTCACATAGCATTTTATGACTTCTATAGAGGTTTTGGTGAAGATCATTAGGTACTTTTCCAGTTTTCATCGGGGAGGATGAATTTTGCCCATGCTTCGATACTAAAATTAAAAAGTTAAATATTAGTTTCTTGCACCCAATAATGATAGAACTTACTGGTTATAGGTTAGGTAGTAGTAGGTAAGTAGGTACTCAAACAATGAAAACTGACTAATCATTTGCGCTGTTCATTGAAAATATGAAATGTAACTAAGACGTAGGTACTTACCGGCGAATGTTCCAGCTTCCAGGTTTTGGAAAACGATACATGGAAAGACTCGGATTTTTTGCAGTAGATTTCCCGCATTTTGCACAGCGCCTTGGCGTGTCTTTCATACTCGTAAGAATCCTAAGTATCTATATGTAATCGTGTACAAAATGAAGACAACTCAAACAACCAAAAACGAGAAAATGACTTCACTTGCACTGTAAACGAATTATTTTTGAAACCATTTTGAAATATTTTGTTTTGAATCAGAGAGAGAAGAACTTGGCGGTTACATTTTAATTTTTTTTTTTCATAACGCTGGCTGTAATGTTCGTCTTTCTGCCAAGTCCGATATGTTTTTGATATTTGTTGTATTGCCATTTGTAAAATTGTTTGTTCTTGGATTGGCAACATTATTTCGAACCCTGTTTTGCCGCCAGCCAACCATAGCGTGTTGACGCCCCCTGGCCTACCTAGTCGCATTTCATTTTGGTCAGTAGTAATCACAGAATACTGTTACCCAAGAAGAACGTTTACTGCATACAAATATGGCAGGACAAAATTGACCATTTATTTGGGGGTTCGTAACTAGATGGCGTTATTTTTGGCACCAACTTTTAAAATATTTGGTGGCAGTTTCAATCTATTTTAGCGCTAAATTTCGAACAGACCTGGCAGGGATTAAAATTGTTTAAACAGTTTCTGCTGTTTGGCTTATCTTTTTGTCAAAATGCTGACATAAGATTATTACAGAATGTTAAAATCGTTGCTAGTTTTATCAGGTCAGCATTTGACAAAAAGATAAGCCAAACAGCAGAAACTGTTTATAAGCAATCTGTCTTTCTTGGCCTAGCAGTGAAATACGAAAACTAATCAGGTACCTAACAAATTAAAAGTCACAAGTTTATTGATTTTTTTTATTATTTAAGTTTACGAATAAGTTTTCTAGTGGGTCTTGCTGGAGCCTTCTTCTGGCTAGACTTTTTATGTTTTTATGTTTAGTTGTAAGATTTTTCCACACTTGTTCCAATCCGTTAATGGTCCATATCCATCCTTGTTGTAAAGGGGGTGGTGTTCTGCACCCCAAAAACTTCAGTTTTTTAAAAAATTCTTTCATTTGCCCAAATAATTCTATATGACGCGTATTGTTTTGGATATTGGTGGCTAACGGCTTTCCTCTTCTTCTGTCTGGCGTATAAGCGTTGACGCTGTCAAATAGTTCATCCATTTTTTTTAATACTTCTGCCGTCGTTGTCGCTGAAGTCGATAGTTCTCCTGAAATAATAAAAAAATAAGTGAGTAAGATACCTCTTACTATCCCAAATTTCTTACTCCTACTCCTATTATTAACTAAACAAACAACGATAAAACTAGCCAAGTAAGCAAACTCTCAGTACAAAAAAAATTCAATATATTTATTTATTCCCCACCAAGACCACCATATTAACACCAGAAAGTGTAAAATTAAACACAGAAACTGTCATAAACAATTTACTACCGAACAAATCGTGAGAATAATATCTAAAAGCCTATGATATTTATCTTTCTCATAGAGGGGGATGAAAAGCAGAGTGTGCCTATGTGTAGTGTTAATCCTCGCTACGTTCAGGATTCTACTCTAATTTTGGTCCCTTATGACACAATCTACTATTTCGTGTGGTAAGCTGGTTGTCTTATTAGACGTAGACAGTATAGTAAGAATAGAATTACTATACCACCATGGCTGGTGGCCATATAGGACCATGTATTTTTCATACCTACATACATTTTTCATACATACATACCAAATTGTAGGTATTTTGTTTGCCATCTTCTGCTGGTTTCTGGGTAATCAGCGATCCTGTAGTTGTACCATCGACATTCATCTGGCTCTGGTTTAATAAGTTAAAATTTTCCATTAAAGGTAGAGTTAAAGATGGACCAGCCACAGGCTCAATCGTAACCAACACAGGGTCTGTCAAAACCTGAAATAAACAAACAAGTAGTGTTAAGAAACTGTGTGCCCTTTTTAACCGACTTTAAAAGAGGGAAAAGGTTCTCAATTCAGTTGTTTTTTTTAATGTGTGTTACCTCAGAACTCCGTCATTTATAAACCGATTTCAAAAATTCTTTTTTTTATCTGAAAGGATGTACTTCCAGGTTGGTCCCATTTAATTTTCATCATAAGCGGTTCAGTAGTTTGGCTTATAAATAACTCAGTCAGTTTTTCTAGTTTTTTAACTTATAAATTATACAACTTCTTTGTGTTTTTTTTTTCGGGAACATCATAAGATCTTAGTTCGGGTGAACAACTAGTTATCATACCAAACGCGAAAGTTTGTAATTATGTATGGATGTTTGTTTCTCTTTCACGCAAAAACTACTGGTCCGATTTGAATGAAACTTGGAATACATAATTTATTCCAAGTTTCATAACTCAATATTGAAAAAAATGTCGCTTGAGTCAAGTCGCCTTTTAACCGTCGCTATAGTTCGTAGCCTGGATTTACACATAGGCTACTTTTTATCCCGGAATATCCACAGGATCAAACGGGACGCGGACAAAGTCGCGCGCGGAAGCTAGTATATTATTATAGAAAAAACTCACTAACCTTGTCACATTCAGCATCTGGTACTGCAGCTTTGAATAGCCTAATACCAGCATTATCAATGAACCATTTCCTTTCAAAATGTCTAGTGCACAGCATTCTATGTTCACTGTGAAGTTGGCGATGGAATTCTTGAGAGCTCCAGGAACCATGTGGAAAACAATACTTGGCCCACAACACACATCTGAAATTTATTATATGCATCATTTAGTATTTATTTCATTCCAAAGCAATTTTCATGTCATTATCTTATGAAAATGTTCCGAATAGTTCTTATTGTCTGTTTTTTTTCCTGCTTGTTTTGTGCTGTACCTACCTGTGATTGTGAACTAAATAAATAATTATCTATCTATTATTCTATTTTCTCCTAATTTTATGATATTTAGGGAGTCTTAACGATGGAAGTAACGAAACACAATAGATTTGTAATGTGCTTTGTTATGCCACCCTATATTATCACATGACTGAGATGTCTTTTTCAACATTTACCGTGACTTTGAGGTAAATCTTAAGATTTACCAAGTGAATGGTGGTAAAAGTCCTTATGAACGATGATCATAGAACTATTGGAACTTTTACCTGTACAAATTGGTAAATCTTAAAAGACTTACCGCAGATCGGACTTTTATACCTAGTAACATTATTATATTCATTTCATAACAATCAGTGTCAGAGTTTTTATGAGAAAAAATATGATGGGAATTCCCATGGAGACAGACACAATCAGGTTGTGTTCAGTAGACTACTTACCGATTAATGTTAGTTGGTCCCGGCTTAGGAAAACGATGTAATATGGTATCAGGGTTTTCACACGGTGAAGCCCCACACTTGACACACTTCCTTTGATTTTCTTTCATATTTGAAAGATAGATCTAATCACAAAGTTCCAATCTAAATACAGAGTCACTGTCTCAACCACGAGTCTCTTATCTACCACAACACACGGACTTCACTCCAGCTAAAATAGAAGGCGAAACCCTTATAACATAGAGTCACTGTCTCAACCAAAAGTCTCGTATCTCCCACAACACAACGCACGGATTTCACTACAGTTAAAATGGAGGGCGAAGCCCTTGCAACTAAATAGAGTCACTGTCTCAACCACGAGTCTCTTATCTCCCACAACACACAGATTTCACTACAGAAAACGGAGGAGCAGATGCTCAACTCAATGTTATTCATAGGAAATCTTTCTTTGACGAAACTTCACGAAAGTAAAAAAAGCCAACACCAATGGACAATGACGGACATGTTTTTCGTTTTTGAAAAGAAAAACATGGAGTTGCAGTGCTACTAACTCACAATTCAATTTTACCCCATTATTTTAACGATTGCTACATTACATTATTCAATCTTTTATCCTCTTGGCAACCTTATCGATCTTGAATCATCCATCTCCTTGGCTATTAATTTGGCTTATCATGCCTTAGAACACTCCAAACTTACTCTTATGTATCTGTAAAAATTGTTTCCATAATGCCTTGCCCTAGGTCGCATAGTACACCTCCCTCCCCCCCCCCCCGTGACCTGACAGTGCGGAACTTTTTTTGCAGAAGATGGCTTGACAGGTTAAATAAAACCATTTAGGTAGGTAACTAAACATTTTTATTGCTTTATATAACAAAATGGGTAAACCGAGGCGCTAATTTCTTTAGCTAGGCACCCCCCTAAATGTTTAGGTAAATAACTCTGCCTACTCTCTCATATCTGATACTCACTGTACCTGCTAGGTTTCTATGTACCTTGCATACCCTTTACCTACCTACTGTATGTTTTGCTGGAAATAAAGTTTTTTTTTTTCATTTTCTTACTAATAGTTAAAAACGGCATCACCACGCTCAAAAATTTTTTTAGCTCAACTAAGTACGAGACATTTGAACCCACCAACTCCAATTTGCGTTGTATTCCGGGCCGCAATAGGTAAATTATTTGCCATCTCTGTCAAATCAATGGCATTGCTGTTTAGCTTTCCACATCATTTTTTTTTATCTCAAACATCTAAAATGGCGCGGGAGTTTGGCGTGAGTGACAATGATGTTAGCGAATATTAGGTTCGACCAAAATATTTACTCGTATCTCGAAGGGCGAATTTCCCAACTAATACTGGCTGGAAACACTGGACAGTAATTTGATGAGAATTTGGCAAAAGGACTAGTACCTATCCAGCGCCAGAAAAAATTAAAAAAAAAAGAAATTGATGAGAAATGCACGCTGCCTAAAAATTATTGCACTAAAATGTTAAATATTCTGATTATTTTTTAAATGGTTTATTTTATTGTGCAGTTTATTTTTACATAAAAATATAATAAATTGTAAAAATAATTAACAATTATTTCACTTAACAAAACTACACAGTTTTAGTGCAGTTTGATGAGGCAACTACTATGAGCGAGATCGAGCTACAGCTATCCCTGTTCTTTGCAGCCCCAAGTAGGTATTGTGGGAGGTACCGCACTCGTCAAACAAAGTCGACCCCACCTGGTAGTAATTAATACGACTTGTGCAGTTGTGCGTGTGTTAATTTAGTAAGAGATTCACTTGTGGGTACCCTACTGCTGTGCCGGATTATAAAAACAAACTTCGATAACTTTGTTGTATGATACCGTTTATTAATAAAAAATGCCAATAACATTAGTAAAAAATTAAGGACAGCAGAGAGAGGCTCTGCTGAATGAAACTGTCCTTAATTTGTTTGGTAATCACAAAATAAAAATAGTGGTGTTAAATGCGTCCAAAGTAGGATATAGGTACCGACCTAGCACACTTTCTTAGTAACTGCAAATAATCCAACCTTTGGTCGGCTGTTTTTAAATTTTTGTTTATTAACTTTATTGTGAATTTGCAAGTGATCTATCAGTTTATCTTTCCGAGCGAATGATTTACCACAGCTATCGCACCCAAAACTTTTTACTCCACTGTGAACTATTAAATGTTTTACCAGCAAATATTTATATTTGAATATCTTCTCACATAAATTGCAGGCATGTAAACTTTCTTCATTGTGAACTTGCATGTGCTTTATTAAAGTGAATTGTTCATGAAATGTGATACCACATCTATGACAGCAATGTAACTTTTCCCTTGCACTGTGAATATTTTGTATATGTTTCTTGAGACAAAACTTCTCGGCAAATGTTTTGTCACATTCATTGCAGCAATATGGCCTATCTCTAATTGCTGAGTGAAATCGCAAGATGTGTCTTCTCAAATGAGCACTTCTTTTGAATTTTTTATCACATTGTTTACAACAAAATGGCCGTTCTCCGGTGTGAACCCTGTTGTGTATTGCCAAAGATGTTTTCGTGGCAAATTTCTTACTGCATATATCACAACAATATGGTTTTTCTCTAAAATGAACTCTTGCTATGTGAGATTTCAAAGTCCCATTTACTGAGAATGTCTTGTTACATTGACTACAACAATATGGCCGTTCTCCAGTATGATTTGTCATGTGTTGTTTCAAACTTTTTTTTTGTTTATATTTCTTTTCACATTTCACACAATGATATGGTCTTTCTTCAGTGTGAGTTGTCATGTGTTGTTTTAGATTACCTTTATCAGCAAATGACTTATTACATACACTACAGCAATATGGCTTTTTTCCAGTGTGAAGATACATGTGCTGTTTCAACTTATTTATATGTGTGAATGTCTTATTACATTTTGTACAGCAATGTGGCATTTCTCGATCTCCTAAGTCATTGAGTTGAGAGTGTACTTTAAAATGTTTCACCAAGTTACGTTTAGAAACAAACTTTTGGTTACACACATTACAATAGACACATGAATGCAAGTTCCTATGATTACTCTGAACATTATCATCAATAGATGCATCTGTAGTATTTAAATCGTCACACGTTTCAACATCATCTACTGACACCACTGTTTGTGTATCAATAATATCTTTTTGAACTGCACTTGGTTCTTCTTCCACAGCATGTTCTTGCTTAACGGTTGCAGGCATACACATGTTTGAATTGTTATCTATACAGATATACTGTGTAGAGCTCACCACTAGGTTATGTTTCATCTCAAACGATGGTATTGATATCTGAAAATATATAATTTTTTTTAATCTGTTTTTTACGGAACTTAGCATCTGTTAAGACAATGTCAGTTCCATCGTATCTTCCTAGTATTGTCTCAAGACTCACTGTTCACTATAGGCAACTCAAAAATGAGCCGGTAGAGCATGTTAGCCTCGTCAGACTTTGGCGATATAAATTTGTTTAAATGACTTTGTATAAATAACTCTGCATTCTATAGGTTGCTAACTTTATCCTTGCCTAGGACATGCATTTGCATGATAAACTAAAAAGTAATTTCTGTCTTGTGATACTTTTTTATGGTATGTAAACAGGTTTACATAAAAAAATTGTCTATGTATACAAATATCCTATCAGGTTTTCCACAATAAGGTGTAAGAACAGACCACACTGTGAAATGTTTATCAATATTGTGGTTAAAAGTACTTGATTTTGGCAAGGCATAATAAAATTGATGTCATAGTTACAATAAGTGATGTAGGTACCTCAGTGCCACTATGCAACAGATCCCAGAGTATTCCGTTGGATTTGTGAGCCATATCGGAGAACATGCAGCACCTCTGTAGTCGTCGGTGGCAAACATAGCATAATGTGTTTGGCATCCCGTTCTCAACTGCTGTTTGCAGCTTAAACAAACATCACAACAATCATGTTTCAATTTTATAATGTATTTGCTAACCTTAAACTATTGCGGACACCAATTTACGTCTCATGAACCCCCAATTCTTTTTTTCGTTTACATGGACCAATACAATCTAAATTTTTTTAACAACTACTTATTAGATACAATTTTGTCAATACATATATTGCACCTTAAAAACTTTGAGAGGAAACACATAATTGACCGAGCAAGCGAAGCGTCTCAGTTTCGATATTGGCCAAAAATGCTTTTGTCCGGCTGTCTGTCTGTCTGTCAGTAATCGCCTACAGGTCGCATTTATCAACAGATTTGGACGAAAATCGACACACATGTTCCTTGATTTATTAAAAAATTTTAGTCGACCGCAATTTTTAATTGGGAGGAAAATAGGGGAGAAAAGGGGGAAGTTTGCTGTAGCGTTGTTTATCAACGGATTTCAATCAAATTTGAGAAACACACTAAAGACTTCATTCTACACAAGATGGTGTAAAAATATTTCCAAAAAGGGGGAAAAGAAGGGAAATTAATTTTTTTCCGAAAATTTACTCTTTCCAATATCAATGAGACTACACAGTCCTCTCCGCCTTTACGAGACAAATCTGTAGACACCAGATTCGACCTCCTAGGACTAAGGGAACGCGAGTAATCGCTAAAACTTATACCCCTATTTTGCTCAAAAGTTTACATAGGTAGGGCCTATTAGAACATTCCAGCTCCTAAAATTCGATTTAGCCAGGGGAAAAAGGAAAGTGTCAGTTATTGCATGGTTATTGTTCTGTGGTTATAAAGGCTTGCAAGGTCTATGTTCTCATAGGACAACTAGTATAACATAGGTAGGTACCTTGGTATTCGTTAGTTTTTCGTACATCTCTTTGATGCAAGTCCCAATCTCCAGCATCCTTATATTGCCGACTAAACACACTCTGCACACAGAAGCAACCATCATTGCATTACGCTACTATGCAATGCAAATGTCAGCAAAAAGTTTATCAAATTGACGCCGCGCCGTTCGGAACTCTCTAAAATGGAGGAGGTTCAACTCGGGTTACTTTTTAGCATGGACACTCACGTCACGTCACTGATCTTCTCTCTCGTCAGCACAAACTACAGATGCTACGCATAGGGAACTTCCTCCATTCCTACTAAGAAGTACCTACCTATTCATAATATTGTTGTATAATAATCTTTAGTGACAATCATTATGGCCAAAACTAGTTGGGTATTTTACGTAAATTAAACTATTGGTAGGTACCAGTAAAATACTTATAAAGCAAAAGCAAAAATAAAATATGCAAACACAAACACACCGTAGCAAGAATAAAATAAAATAACAAAATATCTATTAGTTTGTGAACAATGTAGATGCAGAGACAAGAGAAAAGCATCCATAGATAGCAGAAAAATTTGAAAAAAAAACAGCCCTGGCTAGCCCATAGACGTGGAGGCCCTCGGACGCATCGACCCTCGGACGGAACGGAACAGAACAGTCGGAATCGGAACACAGACTAATAGGTTAGGATAGTCGGAACGGAACAATAAAATGTGTTCATCAGTGAGTCGATTCTTACGATATTTGGATTTGATAATTTTCATTTCTGAAAAATGCAGACTCGCACAAATAAGTCGATGCAAACAATCCTGTTAACTGAAGAACTTCTTTCAAAATCATGGGTATTTTGTCTTCAGACAAATACCTATGGTAAGTACTATGTTTGTAGGTAAGTACCTTTAATAAGGGACGATCGACCAAAGAATATAATATCCTATCGGACGATCGACTCGAAAAGCTTTCGCGATCGACCGTTTGAGCCAAGGTTTGAGCACCCCTGCCATAAATCATTAGAAATAAGAAGAAGAAGCGCCTGCGAGAATGTAGGTATTTATCCATATACTCTGGTATTTATGTGGTATTTTATAATATTCCCTTTGGCGAGAATAGTGGATGGATGTGGTGTGGTGTGTATGCTGGATTGCTGGATTGAAAACAAAACCCAGAGTCCAGACACACAGTCTGTGGGTTCAGTCACTTTCAGTGTGTGGTGGTGAGCGAGAAAAAGTAGGTAGGTACCCCTACCTAGTGCTACCTAGGTGGCTACCTAGTGCCATGCGTAGCATCTAGTAGTTTGTGCTAGTGCCTAGCCAAAGAGTATTATAATGAGTATGCATAGCAATATAAAAATTGTTTGTCGTTTAGGTACTTAGGTACTACTTTTCTATATAATACGTAGTATAAGCGAAGCAAGCGAAAGAACATTTCATTCAGGCCATCATCTACGCATGATACCTATAGGTAGGTCTCCCATGAAATCTTGGATATTTTTGGGTGCAGAGTTAGATAAAATACTGGATTTGAAACTGGAACCTATCTACTATGTACATGTACCTACCTATCCTTTGAGTTAAAATTTTCTAAACCATATCCCTGTAAATTGACCAAACAATAAAAAAATTACATAGTATTTACTTACCCTTTTTTTTTCAGATCAAAATGGCCACTACAAATCCAGTCAACGAACCCAAAGCAGTTAAACTGAGAAAAAGACGAGATTTAGAAACGACAATGAACACCCTGAAACAACTCCTTGCACCTACATTAGCCTCCAAGACAGGATCACGAAAGAAAAAAAAACCGCGGAGTCTGGCTAAAAAAGTAATTGTACCAAAAAAAGCGAACCCATTTGAAAATTATTCCGATGGAGAGTACTATCCCAATAAAATGAAACGCAAAATCAGGTCGAAGAAGACTGTTCTAAAACCAAGGCATGAGTTAAAAGTGGTTTTGGCCACAAATAAGAGAAAGAGAGGCACACCACACAAAGGTGAATCATTGTGACAAGTTTTTTTTTTAATGCAGCTTAGTGATTGAATAAGCAGATTGCCCTCCTGATATAAAGTGGTTATCTCTGCATATAATAATGCATTGCCTCAGTAAGCATGTCCACTGAGAATGTGCCAACAGTTTGTAGATAGCTCAACTGTTTCATGTGTATTTTCTAAAATACCTACTGTATTATGTTTCTTTGTGTACAAATTTGTATTTGCTGAATTAAGCTTTTAGATAAATTGGTAATAAACCATATCTAGGTCACCTAGTATTTAGAAACTCAATGATATCCTTTGCATCTAATCTAGATTATAATTTAAATTGTAAATTATTTTTCAGGTCTAGAATCATATAATGAATCACCAATGGCCAGGCTTGTTCAAGAGCCACTGGAGATTGTAGACACAACACCCTTACAATCACCTAGTAAAATAAATGGTGACACAGAACCCATTGTACCAACATCTAGCTGTTTACAAACCAATTCTGTACAAGCCTTTACTGGCTTAAATATACACACAAAACCTTTAAAAACCTATAGTAATCTAAAAAAAGATACATGCAATGTAAAACAAACCTTTTGTAGCTTAAGTGTGGATACAGAACTTAAAAACACCGATTGGAGAATCCACACACAGTCGTCAAACCCTAATAAGTATGAACTGATTTCACCGCCTCATAAAAGTCTAACGGATATGACTATTGATGACCTAATAAGAATGGATGAGGATAGTCTTAGTGATGAGAATTTAATGGAGATCCTGACTTGCCCGAGCCCAGTTTGGTGGGAGAATCCAAATGAATGCACTGGTATACCTACTAACCTATTATTTTTTGTGAGAAAATAAGCAATGACCCTTCTAATGTTTAGTAGTTAAACAAGGAGAATCAACTGCTTATTTTCTCTGCTTAACTTTAGCAGTTACATTTTGCATATAACAATGCGTTGCCATATAGCGCACAACTAAGATGCTGTACTGTGTGTATTACATTGCATACATCACAAGGCATAAAGGTTTTACATTTGATGTGCCTGTAATTGCACCGGTACTGCTACCAAACAGGTTTTACTTGATTCCTATAATCAGTATATTTTCTATAGGTAAAAATAACTGTATTTTTTCAGGATCTCTGTTCCTCGCATCAAAAGCTGAAAATACCGCAAAAAGAATGAACAATGATGTAGAAAATGCCACTGCTGATGTCAAAGACCAGGCAATAAGTATAAAAAGAACAGCCACTCTGAGTGAAATTAAAAAAGACACGAAAATAGCTAAGTTAGAAACTATATTAGGCCATATTAAAAGTTTAGTACAAACTGATAATACACTTGTAAATGATGTTGCTAACGATGGTAATGTTACTGATACTAACAGTATTCCTCAAGAGGTAGAAAATTATGAAGAAGCAACAATGAAAGAAATACATCATTGTGAATTTGACACCTTAAAACGAAGGAAAATCAGCTCATCTGGTTCGGAAATAAGCATAAATGAAGATGATTTGCTTAAAAATCTGGAAAGTATAAACATACCTGTGCAGGAAGAGAAAGTAGATGAAGATACAGAAAAAGACGAAAAGTTTATCGATTATGTGAAAGAGCATGAAGTTATTTCGTTAATCGACAGAGAAACACCAATATGCGATGTTGATAAAGAGCATTTAGAAAAAAATAAATCTGACGATTCCTCTGATAATCTATATGAAACTGAAAAAAGCCCTGAACTTTATCGAAAGAAATATAGAAATAAAAATAAAGAATCAACCAGCCCTTCTGTTTCAAAAAAAGAAGCATCTGAGCCAGAAAATAAAGAAGTTAAAACTAGCATACTGAAAAGACTTCAAAAAGATAATGACGATATTATAGACGTTAGATTAATAAAGGTACCAACAAATATTACAAACGAAGTAAAAGTTTGGTCTAAACTAGATAATTTCAAACGACATAATTTCAAACCCCAGGACTTTGTTAATGAGGTTATAGATATAGAAGACGAATTAGAGTTTTCGATGATCGAAACTAGTCCACTAAAAGGACAACATAAATCTAAAGGTGAAACTATATTAATAGAAGATGACTCCAATGATGGAATTCATGTAAATACAACGTTAAAAGTCAATGACACAATCAGTATGGACGATATTGAACAATGTAGTGATGTCACTCTTACTGCAATTCTAGGAAATGATGAATCATCTCAAAATTATGAAATAATTGATCTTGGTATCTCGAATGAAATGCTGACAGGAAATAAAGATATTATATTAAAAGACACTTTGAGTACAGACTATGATTTAGATGGCAGACTTGAAAAAACCGCAAGTGTGTTACAAAATGATTCTATAAAACCTAAACGTAAACGAAAAAACGCAGCAGGTTCGAAAGAACCGTGTAAAAAGAATACAAATAAAGTAAACAAGAAGAAGTCTCATAAAATATCAGGTATAAAAATATTACCCATGGAAGCGGTATTACCAAAACCTGAATCTTTGAAATCTATTCCAGCAGAAATAAGTTACCAGTATCTTAATAATAAGTATGCAAAACGCATCAATTTCAATAAACATAAACAGAGCAGTATTGTAAAACCTACAGATGATACAATCTTATGTTTAGATGGTGTAGATGTGTCGCTTGTTAAGAACCCAGTACAAGGAATAGTTAAAATTAATGAAATTCAAGTGAAAGAAAATGATCTGAGCATAACACTTGTTAAACCAGCTTTGAACACAACAGAGAGTCCTACTAAAGATATAACAGAGTCTCCAACATCAGAAAAAAGTGAGAGTAATGTCGAATTTTCCGAATGCACGATTTCTGATACTAATACTCAATTTATTGACGAATATGAAGATAATAATAGCAGAGCAAATTCAGAAAAAAACAGTCAAATGATTTCAGAAGAGCTGGACTTTGAAATAAGAAAAGATATTATTTTAGTAAAGCAAGCTGAAGAAAAACAAGTTCCAACCCAGGATTCAGATCACAACGCTGAGGATAATATTTCAGGGAATATTGATATGGTGTTGTATGATGGAAATATCTGTGGATTGGAAAATATAGGTGACCAAACTTTTGAAATAAAATATTTATTTGAAGATGTGCAAAGTTTAGATGAAGATGTTAACAAAGACGGAGCGGTCAAAAAACAAGCTAATTTAGATAAAATTGTAGACGAAAATATAACAGAAAACATTGATGAAATTGAAATAGTAGAACATAGTTTGGAAGATATAGTTGTAAAAGTTGAGGAAGAAAATGATAAAATTGATGATATTGAAGATTTACATAGACAAGATGTTGGTGAAGTTCAAACGCAAAACACAACACAAGATGAATTAGTGACTATTTATAAAATTGAAAATACTGGGGCGAAAGAATTTTAAGTTATGGAAGAATAACATACGGACTGCACTTTGCAGACAATTTGCTCTAAATTCCAACCTAGTAATAGGTACCTCGAATTCATACTATAACAAGGTGCCTATATAGATTATTATAGATAGCTACGAGATGTAGGATGTATATAATGGTAGGTAGTTAGTTATTCTGTTTTTTCTTTTTCCTAATCATGCAGCATTCAAATTATTGCCATCCCTTTCTCATAAACTGAAACGACAAAGACAGCTATAATTTTAGTGCTGTCTACCTAGTTTAGAAAAATGCAACAACAGAATCGGAGGCAGTATTTAGAAATGTAAGTACTTACCGTGCAAAATACCACCGTAAGTGTGTATAAAGTAGGTAAGTTTAATTATTGACGATTAAAATAAAGTTCAAGCTTATAATCCTATCCTATCCTACTAATATTATAAATGCGAAAGTTTAGATGTTTAGATGTTTGGATGTTTGGATGTTTAGATGTTTGGATGTTTGTGTTTCAATCACGTCTAAACTACTGAACCAACTTGGATGAAAGTTGGCATATATATAGTTCGTAACCTGGATTGACACATAGGCTACTTTTTATCTCGACTTATTAACAGGATCTATAGGATAAAATGAACGAAAAGGATTAGCAGCGCCAATTGGCAAGAGGATTTCATTGTCATGTCATGTCACGTCAGTTTGACAGGGCGTAGTACTACCTCTTTGGTCTAACGACTAGCGTTTGACATTTCAGTCCGAGTTCGGTGTAATGAGGTGTAATGTCAAGTTTCTCAAAGAAGTATCCGCTCGGTACACGCACAGCTAATATAATGTACACGGAAACTGTAGACGCGTACGAAGTCGCGGGTAACTGCTAGTAAATAATATACTATAAGTACTACTTACTGCATTGTTTTAATTTGTATTTCTACCAGTCTCTCTACGCGTTTTACATAGGTACCTACCTACCTAGAAGATGATGATTAGAGAGCATTGAATGCCTGGAAAGTATTGTTATTATCTTATGTTGGTGAGGCGATTAGTTCTGAACACCCCGGCAGAGTCTAGGTAGGTGAGGTGATAGGAGTAGGGAGCAAATCCTGAAGTCTGTCAAGAAAAAAAAGGATCCTAAGGACACAGATTAGGGTCCATAAAACATAGTACATTAGTGGTAGGTACCTAACGATTTATCAGAATTTATAATCTGCGGGTTTCATTCAGTTGTGTGTGGTGGACATGTGGTGGATATTTTATTGGCTTGGCTGGCTCACAAAAGTGACAGAAGAACATCTGGCTTGGCATTGTGCCTAAAACCACAAACAAATACAGTGAAAAAAAAAGTGTCAGTTCAGTGGTGGTTCAGTGCTACCAGGTTATTCCTTTGCAACCTGCGGCTGTACTAGCATAATATAACGGACTCTACACGCAGAATTTTATTGTGACTGGTCGCAAAAGCCAAACCAAGAATTTGAAGTTGAATTCAAATTCAAATTATTTATTCTTGTGTGTAGATAGCTCAACTGCTTCATGTGTATTTTGTACATATTATAAATATTGTAAATACTTTATTAGTCATAATTTTCTTTGTGAATAAAAAAAAAGATGTGAGCTAATCTTATAAAAAAAAAAAACAACTAAAATATGTAAGAAAAAAGAAAACCTCAAAAAACCTATGATTTTTTTTCTAAATAAAAAACCTGATTGACTGATCTCACTGATTTGTTATTTTAATTAATATACTGGCTGTATGTACTGGGTTTTGCAAATCGTTTTGTGCTAAGTCTGGCAGCACTGACCCAAAAAAAAAGGACTTGGCAAAAGGACCAGAATCCAGCGCTAGAACAAAAATCTAGGAATGCAAAGCAAATGCAATGCAACCACAGATCAATATGCTACGCATGCAACCTCCAATGCGTCTCCAATGCAAGTTCATTCGCTTTCTTTTCCCAGTTCTATGTTCATTCTGTAGTTCATTCAAACATTTTTTCAAATTCAAATTCAAATTCAAAAACATTTTTTTTTATTTTCAACAACAAACAAAACAAACAGGCCACAGACTAATAGGGTGTGAAACAGGCAGTGAAAAATGCCTATAATTTTAAAAATGTAATTTTACTTTACATCCAGTTTCCTATTACATAAAGTCACAGCATAAAGTGCGTTTGACCTATAAAGCTGCATGATGTAAGTTGGCCTTTGTAAGCAACCAAGTTTATCATCAGCAACTAGTTTTCCCCAAAGCTTTGGATGAAAGCTCTCAACATTACCTACCTAGGTACCTGTTTATTGATTTGATTATTGTTTTCACATCTATCTACGTATTTTCATTAGGTTTTCTATATATATGTGTTGCTAAAGTATATCACGCTGTTACAGAGCTACTCGGTAAGATTTATTGTAAATCATCTAGGGGTTCGACTGGGCGTTAGCTTTCCTCCATTTTCGTTCATTCTTGGTCTTCACGTCAGTCAGCCAGGCCAGCGTAGCATGAAAATACAACGCGACAGTTCAGCAAAACCTAATTTTGTCATGAATTTACGTATCTGGTGGTACCCACTCGCAAAGTTGATAAATTAGAACTAAATTTATTAAAATCTTGTAGGTACCTTCTGTACAAACAGTTCTACTACTCAGATTAGAATCAAAAGAGAATCAACCTACCTATAGGATTGTAAATGTATTCAGCTTTGTAGGTAGCAAAATACACAAAAACAAATGAAGAAAATATATCTACCCATTATTTAGCCAACATTACTAACAATGTTTGATAAGTACCCTCGGCTCTCTACATACAATATTTTTTTTCCAGATAAAAGTTTTTGGAGATCAAAGCTCTGATAGCTGCTCTATGAGCTAATAAATAGTTGGTATGCGTGTCGGAGAATGAACCAAAATGCCTAAGAAAAAATTCAAATGTGACATTTGTAACAAGGTAAGTGATGATTAGTCCTTATTTTAGCATCTCATGATTACCTGTCAGTTATAAATATCTCCATCTTTCACTATAGAGACTAATATGAATGTATTTTTATCTCACGGATATTGGTACTTAGAGATTTTAAAACATGCCCATAATCTAGTAAAAAATTAATTGCTTTTTTTTTATAAATATTCATGAACATTCCACACAACACTCTCTAGTCTCAAACTTTTTTTTTTGTAAATTCATGCATCTTCAATATTCATTGATAATACATTATAACACCTAGACATTTAAAACAAAACTGGTCAAATCAATTCAATAACAAAAAGTGATCTCTGTCTGAACAGAAGAGAATATATTTTTCAGTAGTCGAGGTTTTAGATTTTAAACTAATTTTTTATTTTGTTCTAGGAATTCACAGATAGATATTATTTAGCCAGTCACCAGTATGTGCACACAACTGACACACCGTTCACCTGCCCGCAATGTCCATATACAGGCAAGACCAAGAAATACCTAGCTCGGCACATTAAAAAGGTCCATACGGAGAAAACAGGGGAACACAAATGCAATGTTTGTGGCAAGTTATTCCATCATCACAGCAGTATGAAGGTTCATGCTATGGTCCATACTGGTAAATTACTTCATTATTCAATACCAAGTAATGATTCAACTATGAACGCCCCAAATAGGGGTGGTACTTACACAAGTGGCGATCACAATAGGCCAGAAAGCCGCAGTGATATCATAGCCGCAAAAGCTAAAAAAAAAAGAAAATACCAAGTGATCTGGTCAAATATTAAAATTATACACTGTAAATATTTTTTTCGGAACATAACATATACCACAACTGAGTAGATTGGAATTGGTTAGTGCAAAAAAATTATACAAAAACGTCTATGGACTTTCTATGATCTTAACAATGTTATTAGAAAAAATATATTAATTTCCGTCCGCTATCCATATGGGTAGATATAAGGATTATGTTATTTATATATGCTTTAAAAATGTTCGTTTTCAGGCGAGAAGCCTCACAGTTGCAAAGTATGCGGGAAGACTTTCAGAGTAACATATTCCTTAAACTCACATATGCTGATTCACACAAGTAAGTTACTCTACGTAGGTTTCCACTCCCGAAACATTACAGCAAAACGTTTCTAATTTTGTATATGTATCGGACCGCATTCCCGTCAATACAATATGAGATATATGTTTGACATTTCAGAATCTTGTGCAAACCTTTAGATAGGTTTACAATTGGATTCACGCAGTTCCTTTCAGTGGAAACGCTATTCCAACAAAATTAATTGTGTGTATGTTGATTGTAATGTTTTTTGGTGGAAATGTACAGTTTTTGTCTTTAGTATTATTAAGGAAAGCGTTAAAAGAGCTTTGGAGCAATGAAAAGAGATGACAACAGATTCTGCAGCTATTTTAGCTAGACTATTTCTCCGACTTGATTCACAAATATTAAGATTTCGACCTGAAAACTGCTTTTTATCACAATAAAATTTAAGCTATAACTCTAAAAATAATGTAGCTATCTAGCGGTGAAATAATTTTCAGAATCAGTTCAGGAGTTCCTAAGATTACCCCCTACAAAGTAACCTTTTCATATTAAATCAAAGACACCTTAGTATATTTATTGATTCAGATGACCAAAGCTACTGTCAATTCTAATTTATATTGTTCTAAACACCCCAATGATTTTCGTCTTAATGTACAATGATTCTAGATAATAAGTCTTGTTCTACCGGCTCTTGGAAGCAATCGGCAGGCAACACGCATTGTCCAGTTTTTTCCACGAACCTGTATGAAAATACAATAGCGTTAGTCAGGGTAACACCTTAGGGCTTATTTTTTTAATTATCTTCCTAGTAAAAAATATTGGTACCTGATAACTATTTACAAAAGCATTAAAAATGTTAAAACTTAGTAAGCCCTCTGAAACATACCCTTCCATACAAAAACAGCCCGACATACTTAAGGATAAGCACTGCCGTGGCCTCAAGTTGATAACTTGACCGATGTCATTCCCTTTCGTCAGCTCGTGATTCCGTATCGCGCTGCTAAGGAACAATATGATTTTTTTCACGTCGAATATCCCGTGTCGTAGATCTAAGTTTTTGCCTAGGATCTTTTCTAAAATCATCTGAAAAAGAAAGTAGAGTTTAGTATTATAGTTGGACCGAACCGAACATATTAGGGTAGAATCTGAAACGAGGTTATGCGACAAGTAACTAATGTGGTCGACATAGCTCATTAGCAAGCATGGCAGTGGGCCGGCCATGTTTGCCGTAAAACCGACAATCGTTGGAGCAAATCAATGAACTTGTAAAATCTTTGGAACAAACGAATACTCGAGTGAAGACTGCGTTTAGGGAAAGACGCCCTCCGGCAAGATAGGGCAAGATCTGCGAAATGTAGCGCAAACACTGCACACAAAAACTCCGTTTCATCAAAATCAGCACAAACCGTGTCTAATTGAGTTACAGCATCCTACATCTTAACTTTCGTTAGTGTAGTATTTACTTACAGCGGTCAGATCTTCAGTAAAAGGTATTGAATTTGTATATTTATTCAAAATTGCTGTGAATTTCTTTAAAAAATCAAGCTCTATATTAGACCTCCTAGTGCATATCTTGTTGAATTTCTTTAAAAACGTATACTTCACTTCATTTTGGGAATAACATTTTTTTAAAGTAGACATAACAGCTTTGAATTCTGTCTTTAGATCCTTAGCAACTCTTTCGTTGTTCAAAATCTTGTAGTATCGTTTATATATTCGTATGTTTGCGTTCTCTAAGGTATTGCTTCGTCTATATTCATTAATTGTCATCGTGTTCCCATTACTACCGTTATAAAACTTATCGTTATTGGAGACTACTATAGCCCGCTCGTCTGACATTTTTTCTGTTTTGTGAATTTGATTGTCTTCATTTGCGAATAGTTTATTATATTCTAGAACTTTTAGTCTGAAAACAAAATCAATTTTATAATAATTATTTTTGACATCAACTATCACATTATAAAATACCATATACTTGGTAGTCTGAGTTTTGTTGGCTCCGATGACAGGCCAGGGACTCAACGGGGCACTTTTTGCCTAAGCATTTTTTAGACGAAGTAGGTTTGTCCTTTTCAGCACCTATACCATTCTCCCAGCCAATCGAATTTTTTTCCACTGAACTGTTTCCTTACATTTAGTAAATACCTAGTAGTTATTTAAAATTTCTTGCACTGGCTAACTTACTTCCTCACTGCAGTTATGACGTTATCACAGTTTATGGGACACGAATACCCTTGCGGATCCCACGGCTGGGCGTGGGAATCTTGACAAAATACTCTGGCTTCTGTAATAAAAATCATATGTACAATCTCAACGAATTCGGTTGTCATTGTGCGATTTCGTCAGGAGAATTCAAACTTTCGCATTGTTCTACTTATAATACCGACTAGGCTGACAGGATTGTATAGGTGCAAGCCTTTATACTCCATTTGAATCATGTCCCAGGCACTACAATCTTCCATTCATCGGGGCATGGGTAAATACTACCTTCTGACGCTGTATAAATCATCTAAATTAGATTCAAAGTCCTGATACTTATGTTTACTCTTACCTGCTTGTATAAATAATATGAGCAAAACTATCATTTTACAATTATCTAATGTGTCATTGCGTGTCCTCAATACAATGCTACTAAATGTTACCTACAGTAACTATTACGTATTTGAAGTGTTGACGTTTTTAAGGTTTCGAAGTTGAACTAGAAATCCATCAGACAGGCGTCACAGCTCAGTCGGTAATAGCTCTGCCTTCCGTGTTGTGGGTCGTGGGTTCGATCCCCACCAAGAACGAAAATTTCTGTGTGGCAAACAGACGTTTGTTCTATGTCTGGGTGTTACTTTGTATTATAAGTATGTATTTACAAAAAAAATGTATATAAGTATTCTATCAGCATCTAGTTCCCATTTTAAAAGCTTTGCTTAGTTTGGGACTAGAGGGCGTCGTGTGTAATGTCCATGAATATTTATTTATTATCATCAAACCTATATCGGTCCACTGGTTGGACATAGGTATCTTTTATTTCGTGCCACTGAGCCCGGTCTTCGACTTAATAATAAAGACGTACATCCACGTTAAAACCTTCATATGAAATCATGTAGTGAATGAAGTTTCTAAAGAAAATTTCGTCACATAGAGCTCGTTTTAGTTTTTGTAGCGTCATAGTCACAAAAAACTTATCAATAAAGATCTTAGTTTATGTACGCACAATGAATCTTTATCCCTCTAAAGTCAGGTGCAACAAATGATTGCGCATGTATTGTGCGGAAAAATTATCTTATCTCCGATTACCCAAAAATAGATTCTGCGCAGATACTTCAGAGGGACAAAGATCCGTTGTGGCTACTACACATTTAACAAGGTTCAATGGGCTAAACAAGAATAATTTGGTAGTTGCCGCGTTACGTTAATCTAACATTTTCGAGTCACACCGCGCGTCAACGCCAGCTCGACTGCCGAACGTTGTAGCGTCACCGCGCAGTGTATCCCGGATACGCTAGTGTTACGATACGTTTACGATTGTCACATTATTCGTGCTGAGGCCTCTGACTTCGGAAACCTTCACTGCCTTGATGATTCGCACTTAGCCGATTCCGTAAAATTAAATGTGAGTTTGTAATTGACTGAAGCGAATGATCGGCGATTACAAATTACACTCATTGAAGTAATTACAAATGAATTCACCTATAGCAGTAGGCCCGGACGTCGATTAGGCCCTGAGGATGTAGGTTTGATTTTTATTCTCAATTCTTTAGAGTGAAATCATTTCTGTATCCCGAAAAATTAACAGGACGAATGAGACGCAGACGAAGTCGCGGGTGAAAGCTAGTCTAAAATAAAGGACTTGTACGACGTTGAATACTAGAAGTTGTTGTCTAGGGGACATATTACAAACTGCAAAATCAGTTACCGAAAAAAAAAATATGTCATCCACTTAGGGCGTCTTGCACCGAATCGCTAAACGCGTTTAACTCTTAAATAGCATTTAGCGAGTTGTCAAGTCATACGTCAGATTTAAATCAATTTAGCTGTTAAACACGTTTAGTGATTCTGGTGCAAGCCGCACTTAGAATCTGAGGATTGCGTATGTTGCTACACAAGAACTATTCCCAACGAACTACCTACCTACCTACCGACTTCATCAAAGATTTTAAGTCAAATTAAAGTCGGTATCCTTTTTTTTTTTTCATCCTTTTTTTCATCATCATCATCATCAACCTATACTCGTCCACTGCTGAACGTAGGTCTCTCCCAAGACGCGCCATTGAGCCATTTTTTAAACTTATAAAAAACAAACAAACTTATAAAAATCGAAAACAAAATCAGATACAAGATACATTTATTTGCCGAAATAAGTGTTACAATTTGGTCTTATGCTAAAGTCAGAGACACATAAACTTATTCACCCTTTTCAGGTATCGCAAAAATGTTATATTTGACAGATATCAGACAGACAGATATCAGACTCTCTGTTTGCAGACGAGAAGCCATTTCAGTGTTCATTTTGTGACTACGCGTGTCGAGATAGCTCTACACTGCGCAAACATCAGTATAAACACATGGGATTGCAGAAAAGCTACGAATGTAACATTTGTGATAAAGGGTAAGTCGGTTAGAATAGATATATAAGTTTTATCAAAAAAAAGTAAGTATATAAGTATTCTATCAGCATCTAGTTCCCATATTACAAGCTTCGCTTAGTTTGGGAGTAGAGGGCGTCGTGTGAAATGTCCATGAATTTTTATTTGTTTATAAACAGACATTTTGCATTTAATCTAGACGATTTATACAGCGTCAGGGAGCTTTTTTTACCCATGCCTCGATGTACGGGAGGCTGCAGTGCCTGGTACATGATTTAGATGGAGTAGGCTTGTAGCACCTATACCATCCTCTCAGCCTAGTCGACATCCACAGGAGAGACAAGCTCAACGTGCGGAGCTGACTAAGCCAAGGGTTTCCTCACGATGTTTTACTTCACCGTTTGACAGCACAGGTCGTGCATACGAGTGGATAAATCCATCGGTGCACGACCAGGTTGGAACCAACGACCTTAGGATCGAAAGGCGGGGGAAAATTAACTTGAAACAAGTAATTAAATTAAAATTTTAAAAAACTCCCGAATCTTGGATCGATTTTCATCAAACATAGCTAAGAACACTCCCGACTAATTCACCTCTCAAACAAAAAAAAACCAAAATCGGTTCAGCTGTTCGGGAGGTACGTTGCCTCAGACAGACAGACACACATACAGACACGTCAAACTTATAACACCCTGTCGTTTTTGCGTCGGGGCTAATGAACTTATTTATTACAGGTATTCAACTTTGGCGAAGTTAAAAGTACACATTGCTGAACAACATTTGAATATAGACGTGAAGAAGTATCCGTGCGATCAATGCAGCAAAGTTTTCAAAGCTAGCGCGCACAGGAAGAGGCATATTGTGAGTTATTGCGGCTCGCTTCGCTTACCAACCTTACTATCGTTTTAGTATACAACTTGGTGTTTGTATCTATCTACAACGTGTAATATATTGTCATTATAAGCCGAAAAAGGGCTTATTCAGACCAAACACGAGAACAGATTGGCGCAAAAGTTGAATACAACATGTTCAAATATTTTTAAAAATATCATTTGTATTTTAGAAATTTGCGACCACCTTAAGTGTTTATTTACTTTGCGTATGTATCCAGCCTGTTAGTACACATGCTCACGCACCCTCCTATCACGTCGCACCCACAAATAGACACTTTAACACGTGTGCAATGCTTTTTTTAAGGAAACTTTAAGGGAGAACGCAAACCAAAGACAAAACGTCTTGTCGAACAGTTAGTGATGTGAAACTTCTCAGTAAAACTTTTTTAGTTACGATATGCTTCTTTTTATTTGCTGTTTTCGTTACTTGCTTATTTAATGAGAATCATCCTAAGTACTTAATAATATTATTAAGTACACTACATAATTACTTTATATTCTTATTTATTAAAAAAGCACAGTTCCTTCTCTAGGTATATGCGTATAAAGCAATGTTTAATAGGTAGGTACTAAACAATGCTATAATAGATAGGTAAACATAATTTTATGCATGCATGTTAGCTTTTGAAGGCCGCTCGGCCAATTTAATTAATTAATTAAATTGTTTTAACGGCTGGTTTGCGAACCTATTAATAAAAAAACGTAAGAAAAGACTGTCGTGTCAATTGATGTGAGTTTCGTTACAACGAAAACAGCATATGACGAGGAAGCATTCATCATATGCTGTTTTCGTTATAACAGAAAATTTATTTTCACGTCACTAAGTACGCGACAAAACAGTTTTGTCGATAGATGTGCGTTGGCCCTAAGATGCTTTTCATGAATGAAAAACATCAAAATTTTTCAGTCGAACAATAAATGTGGTTCGCCATGACGTGTAATACCCTCCTTTCGGACTTAGGGACATTATGCTACACCCTGTATAGATAGATACAAACACTAGTAATAATTACCCTGTCTCATGTGGACAAGTGGTTAGGTAACTGTCAGTGTCATGCTTCCGACTTGTCAATGTCATCTGTACGTTTGGACGGGAGGGTGACAGGGTCGGGGAGAGAGCCGACACGGTGAACAGAGGGGCGAGTACGAGTTTACAGTGTGCAATACGTCTGACGCCCAGCCCACCGGTGTGCGCTGCTTAGTATGGAAACACTGAGCTGATTTTTTGAGAAGCTTGGTCTCGTCAAGCTTCCTCTCAGTGTTTCCATACCAAGCAGCGCACACCGGTGTGCTCGGCGTCAGACGTATTGCACACTGTAAACTCGTACTCGCCCCTCTGAGCTACCGATGGATACCAGCTTGGTGTAACGGTGAGCCAGTGATATAAACTACAGGAAAGTATGTGTTTTTTTCAGGATAGCGTCCACAAACGTACATTAGTATGTACCTGCCCTATTTGCGGACGTCGTCTTATGAGCAAAAACAACTTGCCAAAACACATGCGTACTCATCTCGAAGAACGACCCTTTAGCTGCACGCATTCAGGATGCGGAATAGCCTTTAAGGACAAGGTAACACGCGGATAAATAGTTGAAAGGTCACTAGAGGTCAAGGTCATTCTGAATCGAAGACTATTTGCGGTCAAATGCACGAACTCTGGATGCTAATAGCTTCAATACTCAATATTTTATTGCGTTCATGTTGTACAAAAGTGTCTTAAATATATTTATGCTACCAACACGAGCCCAGTTAGGGCACGACAATTTAAAAATGGTCACTAGGTATTTTAACCATATTACTAACATAATTATTAAATAATATTTTAAAGACAAGAAGGTAACACGGGAGTTATTCGGTGTTGTTTATGTTGAAAGGTCAATAGAGGTCAAGGTCATTTTAGATCAAAGGTCATTTAAAGTCAAAGTTCAAAACCCTAAGTTAAACATTCACTTTTTTTAGGGACATTGATTTTGTCAAAGTTCAACAAAATTCAATAACCGAATTAAAAAAACAACAGCATCACACAAGTCTTATGGGCCTGTCTCATATTAGACAGGGCCATACACCTTTACGTATCAGAATATTGGACGCATTGCAATACCTATCAGTATCTATCTAATGTTAAAGGCAAAGATAACCGCTGTTATGTCATGTCGCATATTTTTAGAGGGATAAAACTTGCTTAGGTAGATAGATAGATAAACACTTTATTGTACACAAAGAAGAAACAGGACATAAGAGAAACAATTAAAGCTAATGTACAATGGGCGGCCTTATCGCTAAAAGCGATCTCTTCCAGACAACCTTTGGATGGAGAGGATAAACAGAAACAGAAAGACGGCGGTGTACAAAGTGTCGCACAAACAAACTAATATACCTATATTTATTATGTTAACTATATATTATACCTACCATTAACTACGCTATATTATAGCGTATTAATAGGTCTTAGGTAGTTTTTGTTTTTCACAGAGTTCACTAAAAAAACACATCGTAATCCATGCGGCGCCAACGCATGCGTGCTCGCATTGCGGTCGAAAATTTGCGCGTAAATCTCACGTACAATATCATGAGAGAGTTATGCATTTGGAGCGAACACGTAGCGTCGAATGCGATTACTGCGGTTCCAGGTGAGATATTATAAATAAATAAATATTCATGGACTTTACACACAACGCCATCTAGTCCCAAACTAAGCAAAGCTTGTGATATGGGAACTAGATGGCTGATAGAATACTTACATACTTTTTTTTTTGTAAATACATACTTATAATACATAGTAACACCCAGACATAGAACAAACATCTATGTTTTCCACGCACAAATGTTTGTTCTCAGTGGGGATCGAACCCACGACCCACAGCACGGAAGGCAGAGCCATTACCGACTGAGCTGTGACGCCTGTCGTAGTATTGTAGCTAAGGTGAGATACTACTGATGAGATATTGTGGCCATTGATGAGATATTGCGGTTATTGGTGAGAATAGCAACTATTGGTACAATATTGTAGCTTTAGATGAAAAGTTTAATCTACTGGTGAGATATTCAAACAAGTTTAACATTAGCAGTTTAACTCTAGCAGTTTAATTTAAGCAAGTTTAACTCTAGCAGTCGATAAGCCACGATAGAGGCTTCAGAGCTGGTCACCAACTCAAACGAACGAACTCATTAAATAGGATTATTCCCATCTGTCACCCTAAGTAACAGGGGGACAGATTGGACTTTTTTTGTCCAATCTGTCTGTCAATGAGTGAGATAAGTCTGATGTTTTGTATGTTTTTTTTTCAGATTCTACTCAAAGAACTACCTATTGAAACACATACAAACAAAGCATGTATATAAGCACGAGTTCAAGTATATATGCGATATATGTGGGCTAGTTACACACAATAAGCCAAGTATAGTCATGCACCTTAAATATGGGCATTCTAACGATCATGTAAGTATTGTTAATATCATAAATCCTACTAATATTATAAATGCGAAAGTTTAGATGTTTGGATGTTTGTATTTCAATCACGTCAAAACTACAAAACCAACTTGGATGAAACTTGGCATATATATATAGGTCGTATCGTAACCTGGATTGACACAGGCTACTTTTCATCCCGAATAGTTAACAGGATCTACAGGATAAAATGAACGAAAAGGATTAGCAGCGCCAATTGGCAAGAGGATTTCATTGTCATGTCATGTCACGTCAGTTTGACAGGGCGTAGTACTACCTCTTTGGTCTAACGACTAGCGTTTGACATTCCAGTACGAGTTCGGTGTAATGAGGTGTAATGTCAAGTTTCTCAAAGAAGTATCCGCTCGGTACACGCACAGATAATATAATGTACACGGAAATGGTACTCGCGTACGAAGTCGTGGGTAACTGCTAGTACATAATATTAGTGGGATTTTTATTCATGCTGAATATTTTTTATTTTTCAGGACATGCAATGCAAAATATGTGATAACAAAATAATTTACAAAAAACATCTATATCTAAAGATGCATTATTGGAAAACTCATAATATAAGATATAAGATAACTAGGAAAGCTACCAACAGCATGGCAGCTAGGTACGTCCATCATAAACATAATAAATTAATAAATATTCAGGGACATTTCACACAACGCCCTCTAGTCCCAAACTAAACAAAGCTTAAGCTTGTAATATGGGTACTAGATAGCTGATAGAATACTTATATTCTTTTTTTTGTAAATACATACTTATAATACATAGTAACACCCAGACATAGAACAAACATCTATGTTTGGCACACAAATGTTTGTTCTCAGTGGGGATCGAACCCACGACCCACAGCACGGAAGGCAGAGCTATTACCTATTATTATATAATAATTCATTCAATTGTGACAGGCGTCACAGCTCAGTCGGTATAGCTCTGCCTTCCGTACTGTGGGTCGTGGGTTCGATCCCCACCGAGAACAAACATTTGTGTGACAATCATAGATGTTTGTTCTATGTCTGGGTGTTACTATGTATTATACCTAAGTATGTTTTTACAAAAAAGTATATAAGTATTCTATCAGCCATCTAGTTCCCATATTACAAGCTTTGCTTATTTTGTTACTAGAGGGCGTCGTGTGAAATGTCCATAAATATGTGTATATGAAATCCTACTAATATTATAAATGCGAAAGTTTAGATGTTTGGATGTTTAGATGTTTGGATGTTTGGATGTTTGGATGTTTGTGTTTCAATCACGTGAAAACCACTGAACCAACTTGGATGAAACTTGGCATATATATAGTCCGCAACCTGGATTGACATATAGGCTACTTTTTATCCCGAATAATTAACAGGATCTACAAGATAAAATGAACCAAAAGGATTAGCAGCGCCAATTGGCAAGAGGATTTCATTGTCATGTCATGTCACGTCAGTTTGACAGGACGTAGTACTACCTCTTTGGTCTAACAACTAGCGTTTGACATTCCAGTAGGTACGAGTTCGGTGTAATGAGGTGTAATGTCAAGTTTCTCAAAGAAGTATCCGCTCGGTACACGCACAGATAATATAATGTACACGGAAACTGTAGACGCGTACGAAGTCGCGGGTAACTGCTAGTAATTTATAAGTTTAAAAAAATTATAAAAACCGATTTCAATTCGACTACCGGCTTCATCAGATGATGATGATGGCAGTTCATTGGGAATGTTCTAGTGACAGTAAACACCACTAAAAAGTCACAGAAAAGCAAAATACGCAATTTCGTGCACGTGGATGGCATATTTTTTTCAGTTATTTCTATTTATAAGCCAAATTAATGAACCAATTTTGATGAAAATTGAATGGGACCAACCTGGAAGTACATCCTTTCAGATAAAAAAAGAATTTTTGAAATCGGTTCATAAATGACGGAGTTCTGAGGTAACAAACATAAAAAAAAATACAACCGAATTAAGAACCTCTTCCTTTTTTGAAGTCGTTAAAAAGATGTTAGTTGTGAAAAAGATCTTATTGATCGAATGGCTGTTTGTTTGCTCGCTCGTCCGGGTTCAGTACTAGCACCTATTTAGTGTGCACAGTGATGCTCGCATTGCTGTGTGCCGGCTTGAAGGGTATATGCCGGTGCTATTACAGGCACATGAGACAACACCACGTCTCTAGGTGATGGACGCAGTGTGATGCCTCATAGGGCATGTCCTCGATGGACTTGCTCTGTAAGGTAATGCACTTTCTCATAAAAAATATTTGCAGAAAAGAGAGACAAGAGAAAGCAATAAGTGAAGGTGTTGAAGTAAAAGTGGAGCCTATTGAAGATTATGAAGAAATACCGCTGATGGATGTAGGAAAATTTGAACAAGAAGGTAGTTCGTAAATTCACTAGCCTTTGTCCGCGACTACGTCCGCGTTCCGTTTGATCCTGTTGATTTTCCGGGATAAAAAGTAGCCTATATGTTAATCCAGGCTACGAACTATATATTCTAAAGGCGGCTTGCACCAGAATCACTAAACGTGTTTAACAGCTAAATAGATTTAAATCTGACGTATTTATATGACTTGACAACTCGCTAAATACTATTTAATAGTTAAACGCGTTTAGCGATTCTGGTGCAAGCCGCCCTAAGATTCATCCAAATCGGACCAGCAGTTTTTGCGTGAAAGAGTAACAAACATCCATACATCCATATTAGTAGGATAATACACATTACTGTCGATTCTGTTGTTGCATTTTTCTAAACTAACCTAATTTGACAGCACTAAAAATGTTGCCGTCCCTTTCTCATAAACTGAAGCTACAAAGACAGCTATAATTTTAGCGCTGTCAAATTAGGTTAGTTTAGAAAAATGCAACAACAGAATCGATACCATTGGAGTGTCTGGCCCAGGCATCAGCATTGCTATTCAGCGCGGCCTAAAGAACCCTAAAGCCGGGACCGTCAGTTCAACGTGCCCTCCGAAGCACGGTACCGCTCAGACGTAAATGCCACTAGCGGTCACCCATCCAAATAGTGACCGCGTAGAACGTTGCTAATGCTATCGATTCTGTTGTTGCGTTTTTCTAAACTAACCTAATTTAGATAGATAGATAGATAGACACGTTTATTCAAACCACCACAAAAGTACAATATTAATAGGCAAACAACATACATAAAAACAAAGCAAAGCATAACTTAAAACTAAAAATAAAAGCGAGTAATAACTAAATCAAAAACTAATATTAAGATCTACTCTGTGTGGTGGTGAATTTGACAGCGCTAAAATTATAGCTGTCTTTGTCGTTTCAGTTTATGAGAAAGGGACGGCAACATTTTTAGTGCTGTCAAATTAGGTTAGTTTAGAAAAATGCGACAACAGAATCGATAGCATTGTGAAGCGCTCAAGACTAGAGGGCGTTGTGTAAAATGTTCATGAATATGTATTTATTCAGGGGTTTTTGACTTTCGTAAAATGAACTTTTATTTCAGAAGAGGACGAATGCTCGGAGTATTCGCGTCGAGTTCTGGCGGAGGATATGACGTTTGCACACGGACCTCGCGCTCTACAGAATGATTTTGACGCCTGTTTTGTACGACGAGTCGTTGGTGAGAGGCGAGTCAATACACGCGGTAAGGTTTACCTACGTTATTGACAGGCACAGCTTAGGTGCTGTGGGTCGTGGGTTCGATCCCCACCAAAAGCAAACATTTGTGGGAAACATAGATGTATGTTCTGTCTGTGTTGGAGTATGTGCATCTAATCTAGATGATGTATACAGTGTCAGGGACCACATTCACCATAAATAAATAAATATTCTTGGACTTTACACACAACGCCCTCTAGTCCCAAACTAAGCAAAGCTTGTGATATGGGAACTAGATGGCTGATAGAATACTTATATACTTTTTTTTTGTAAATACATACTTATAATACATAGTAACACCCAGACATAGAACAAACATCTATTTTTCCACGCACAAATGTTTGTTCTTGGTGGGGGTCGAACCCACGACCCACAGCACGGAAGGCAGAGCTATTACCGACTGAGCTGTGACGCCTGTCTCTGTCTCCATGCCTCTATGAACGGGACGCTGCAGTGACATGATTTAGATGGAGTAGGCTTGTAGCACCTATACCATCCTCTCAGCCTAGTCGACATCCACAGGAGAGACAAGCTCAAATAACAAGCTTTGCTTAGTGTAGAAGTAGATATAGTTGTGTGAAATGTGCATAATTATTTATTTCAGAAGTCAATACCGACGGTATTAATGAAGAGCAAGACCAATCTGTAAAACGTCGCATCAAACAAATTATAACTACGACTAACAAGATAGAAAAAGCGAGGGCATTGCGAGAGAGACTGAAAAAAGAGCAAAAACTGATAAGAGAGAACGAGAAAAGAGACGCGCAGCTCAAAGCGGATAGGAGGAGAGAGGAGATGATAGAACTGGTGAGAGTGAGGGAGATGTATAATGAGAAGATGAAGGCAGCTCTCGCTAAGCAGAAGGAGAAAAAAGGTAGACTTAATTACCCCTTTTTATTGTCTGTGACCAATTTCCAGCAATGGACTTCTAAAAATTAATAAAGTCGAAAGGTTTATATAAAGTTACAAAAATTATTTTTGTTTCAGACAAAGTGAAGATAAAATACTTTAAGATTCCTGAGAATTCCAGCAACAAAAATAATAAAATAAGCAAAAATATACCTGAAAAATGTACTGAAGTGTCCAATAATGACACACCCATTGAAGATAACAATACTAAAAGTAACGAAATTAATCTAATTAGTGAAGGAAATGGTGATGTTACTAAAGAAAATGATGATACAGTACTTTCTAATAATATGGTACACTCTGATGATGAAAATCATCATAACAATAATAAAATTTACATCACTAATGAAGGTAATAGTGATTTTAGTAAAATAAATGTTGATACAGTTTATTCTGATGATGGAAATCATCATAGTAATAATGAAGATGAAGAAATAAACAAAACTACTGAAGGAGTTGATGATTTCAGTAAAGTAAATGGTGGTACCGTACTTTCTGATGACGAAGAACATCATAGTAATGGTAAAAATGATAATATAAACCAAACTAATGAAAAAATAAGTGATTTTAGTAAAAAAAAATATGATACTGCAGATACTGACGACGAAAATCATCATAATGAAAATGAAACAAATCAAACTACTGAAGGAATGAGTGATTTAAGTAAAGGAATGGTTGATACGGTACATTCTAATGATGTAAATCATCAAAACAATGAAATTAATGGTAACAATGAAGTATTCAATTTTGATAAACAAATTGATACAGTACTGGCTAATGATAAAACTGATTCTACAAAAGATGTTTCAAAAAAATTAGATAAAAATGATAGTAATGAACTTATTCATAATAAATCTTCAGAATATCATAGTTATGAGGCAACAGATTCTGATTTAACCACAGATGATACCTTAGACCAGTCTCTCTTGGAAAGGAGGGTTAAGAAAAGAGGTATTAAAAGTAATAAAGTATTACGGCGGAATGACAGTGGAAAAGCTAAGAAAATGGAGTTCAAAACACACCAATGCTATGTTTGCTTCAAGGTATATTTCAATTATCTTTTTACATATTATGTTGTATAAGTTTAGTTAAAACGGAATATACTGATATGTGATATTGAAATTAAAAACGACAGTGCGTATGCTTAGTCTATTAGCGACTGGTATGAATGCAGTTAAAAAAAATAGGCTACATTTGCTTTCACGCATTGAACAAATAGAAAACAATATAACAGACTAGCAGTTATCCGCGACTTCGTACGCGTCTACAGTTTCCGTGTACATTATATTATCTGTGCGTGTATCTCATTACACCAAACTCGTACCTACTGGAATGTCAAACGCTAGTTGTTAGACCAAAAAGGTAGTACTACGCCCTGTCAAACTGACGTGACATGACATGACAATGAAATCCTCTTGCCAATTGGCGCTGCTAATCCTTTTCGTTCATTTTATCCTGTAGATCCTGTTAATTACTCGGGATAAAAAGTAGCCTATATGTTAATCCAGGTTACGAATTATATATATGCCAAGTTTCATCCAAGTTGGTTCAGTGGTTTTGACGTGATTGAAACACAAACATCCAAACATCTAAACTTTCGCATTTATAATATTAGTAGGATTAGTAGGATAGGATAGGATATTAACAAATGCCCTCTTGTTGCAGCTTTACGAAACAAAGGAAGATGTTATGTCGCATTGTCAAGAACACTTTGACGTGTGTCACTCTGTGACGCTCAGCAAGTGTCCTGTATGCGGCCATGTCAGTCATAAAGGCATCTCACAGCATTTGAAACTAAAACACGACATCTCCCTCAAAGTACCTATACACAAAATGAAAAGAACTGAAGGTACATTCCCTTACAGTTGTGATGCTAACGGAACAAAAGTGGAACTAATCCCAAGCGTCCGAATACTAAACAAAGTAGCTAGCGACACCATTGATAAGAAAAAACGAGAAATGAACGATCAGGCTATAGCTAAACCTAAGCTGGTAAAGATTAAAAACGAATGGATAGTAGCAAAAGAAAGCGTTCCTATAGAATTTGATGAAATACCAGAAATGAGCGACCGCGATATGCACAAGTTGAATATATGCGATAATGATGTAGACAGACTTGGACAGCTAAGCCGGTTTGCAAGAATAAAAGGTTTAAGAATGATGTATCCTTGCTTTAAATGTGATAAAATATGCCAAACCTTCAGTGCGTTGAAGTTACATAAAAGAAGACACGAGGATAACCCTACACCGTTTAAAGCTAGAGTTAAAAAGACTAATAAAAAGGTTGAAAAGAAAGTGATTAAGCTAAACACTGCGAACAGAACTGCCTTTCCAAAAGCGATTTTAAACAAACACAAGTGCGATGCTAAACTAAAGGAGTTCTACGAGAGCAACATACGAGGTGGTGATATAGAATTTTGGCAGTTTCTAAAAATATACAACAAAATGAACAGGGAGAAAATTGAAGATTTCAAAGATTTGGAAAATAGAAGCGATTTTGGTAATCATTTCGATTATTACAAAGATGTAGCGGGAACTGCTGGTGAAAAATAAGCCGTAAATATACAAGAACTTGAGATACATAAGGTGAAATAGCAGCATAAGGAAATTATTTATTATTAGCGCCATCTAGCATGCTACATGAGAACTACTAGAACTACGCCCGATAGATGGCACTGTCGCTAACCGACACACAAATCTTAGATCTTGCAAGCGAAGTTAAATCACAAGGATCTTTAGAATATAAATTAGTCTTATATACTATGTCATGCAAATATGAAATATAGGCGTGCAATTAAAGAAAAATTGTCACATAAATAATTTATAAGTTAAAAAACTGGAAAACCGACTTCAACTCGACTACCAGCTTCATTATCAGATGATGATGACGATGATGACAGTTCATTGGGAATGTTCTAGTCACTATAAACACCACATAAAAGTCACAGGAAAGCAAAATACGCAATTTGGTGCACGTGGTTGGTGTTGATTCTTTAGAGGAACAACTGGTGGGTTTTTGCTTTTCTCCAATTAAATGCGGTTTGAATGTACAAACTGGGTTTATTGACAAATTTAGAAAAATGTAAAAATTTAGGTGTGCACAAAGGGTCCATCGTTGCTAGCAGTAAAATGGTAGGCGCTACGCCGCAACTTGGCATATTGCATCGTTGCTAGCAGTAAAATAGTAGGCGCTGCGCCGCGCCGGGCATATTTTTTTCAGTTATTTCTATTTATAACCCAAACTACTCAACCGATTTTGATAAAAATAAAATGGGACCAATCTGGAAGTATATCTTTTCAGATGAAAAAATAATTTTTGAAATCGGTTCATAAATGACGGAGTTCTGAGGTAACAAACATTAAAAAAAAAAAAAAAAAAAAAAAAAAATAATAAAAAAAAAAAAAAAAAACATACAACCGAATTGAGAACCTCCTCCTTTTTTGAAGTCGGTTAAAAAGTGCAATAAAGTAGTAGATATTTATTGTTGGATTGTTATTTAGTTGTACCGTTATCTATCATTAACTACAATGTTGTTATACAATACATAATAAAACATAAAAGATCGTTACTATGGCAAATGATTTTCATTTATCTATATAAAAAACAAATGGTATTTTAATAACCTCATTCAATACCAACTCACAATGTCCATTAGTTTCCTTTTCAGTAGGATGGTACTATTTAAAAAGTTACTATTATTTATTATTAATTAAATTGTTATTAATTACTATTACTAGTACTATTTTACAAAATTTAAAAAAATCATATTTATAACGTCATCCATCACGTACAATCCATTTCCGCTGACCTAACCCTAGAAAAAATGTAAAGCTGCGTATAAATTAAGCGCGGCAAACCCTCGAACATTGGCTCGCGCGGCAGCCGCGCGCTATGTAGACTGTGTCGCCGCGCGCGGCAGCTCGAACATTGCCGCGCTCGAACGCGCCGCGGGGCGATCCGCTCGGTGTCGGTTTTTGAGACCGCATCAAAGAGCTCCGGTCGTCCGCTCGTGCGCCAGTTGGGACGGTTGTCGTTTAAAGTGAATTGGCTCGCGCGGCAGATACGTAGAATGGACAACGAAAAATGCCGTTCGAGCATTGCTGTTCGAGCTGGATCGCTTGCCGCGCGCGGCAGCCGCGGTCTACTAAATTCATGTCAACATATTGGCTCGCGCGCCAAACGAACGTCTTCTCCGGTCGAACACTGCCTCGCGCGGCAGCCGCGCGTAATTTGTACGCACCTTAACTCGCCGAAACTAGGCATTGATCAGTGTCTCCAACTCTCTCTGTCAAAATTACGGTGTTGCTGGTCTAAAAATACGGTAGATGGTAGAAAAATGGTAGAAAATTACGGTAGACAACTTACTAACTTCTTACCCGCACTATAAAGTTGCAAAACGCTTATATGTCAGCCTGAATTATAGTATCACAAAAGGAACACATTGCTTTATAGGGGTCTTTTGGGTTTTCACGTAACCAGGAAGAGAAGTCCTTGTGTTTTAGCCACTCTGCTCTAAATTTTTGCTTGTACGAATAGTCTTTTTAGTGACTTTACTTTTTTTTGATGGCCCTCCACCACTCGCCTCACTTGAATAACTGGAATCACTATAACTCTTTATATGGTACCTAAAATAACGAATTTTTATTTTAATAGCAGAAAACCCGCAACAAACTTTTTCAAAATAGTAACATCAAACGCAGAATAGAGCTTGTAGATGGCAGTATGCCTTAATCAAATTACCATGCAGTTACAGTGTATATCCTAAATATTTATGAACTTTGTAATTTGGTCGTATAAACTTTGTCATTTTGTCTATGAACACAAGTTAAATCCTGGGAATCCCTTATTTTATTCCCCATTGCAGTGTTGCCGCAATAAACTAGTAATATTTAACTAAATCAAGTGCTACCATTATAGATATAACGGACACGGACGAAATTACGGTAGAATGTGACACCGTAATAACATGTCAACGGTAGGTGGTAGATCTAGAAAAATTACGGTAGTTCTACCGTAATTACGGCGTGGTTGGAGACACTGGCATTGATCGAAGATTGAGACGTTTCCAATAACTCTGGCAGGTGACGGACGGGTAATGCTTAGTCCACGCGTGACCCTGTTTACGATCGTCTAGCAGCTGTTTTAGTCGCTGGCTTATAATATTTTTGAATGACATTTTTTTTTTTATTAACTTTTTTATTTCAGACAACAAGATCATACATATGTCGTGATTTTTATAATTTAGCAATTTATTTTATACCTTATTAAATATTAATCGAATTTATTGTTTGCGTCGTTTCTCGGCGGAAGTCTGTATTAAATATTTTTTAGTATTTTTCTGTAGGTAATGATTTCGATAATTTTGTAAACTATTTTATAGCTGATTAAATATAAATCTAATTTATAGATTATATAGTAGTTCGGCGGAAGCCAGAATTAATTATCTTTAGTATTTTTCTATGTATTTTAGTTAGTGAGTTGACCACCAAGTCATTACTGTTTTGTGATTGGTCGAGGTAATGAGGTAGCCATTTTGTGCTTGGAAAGGCTGGTTAGGTGTAAAAATATCGAAAGAGCGACCATTCGGAAATGTGACTTGGTGGAGAGAAGTAGCATGGTAAATTGTGTACTGAATAAAGTGTAATTCTTGGACGAGCTGGTATCATTCACTTCAATTCAGAAGTGGGATGAACGGTATGTAAAGTGATAATTTTATATTTTTTAGTGCACCCCTGATATATTTAAATTTCATTATAAAGTTATTAGTACATACATTATCCAGCCATTTATGTTAAATGGAATGAAAGATTTTGTTGGCATGTGTCGGTCGGGATTGCCCCGAGACTATCCGATCGTGCTAACTTCTGATTTCATAAAGTATAGGTGCCTACCTAATATGTTCTGAAAGACCGAAACTTTGTTTCACGGATCAGTCGGGAATACTCCGAGACTATCTGGCCGTGCAAACTTATCTCTCTTTTGGAGTTGTGAGTACCTACCTATACTGTCCATTGAATTTTAGATTGGTTGAATACCTACTGAGATATTTGGTTAGCCAGTACCTACTAGCCTGAAACGTACAGAGATTCATAGATTGGGGTGGCATTAAATTCATTTAGATTTTGGGCACCTACTGACTACATTTTTTTTATATACGTTTGAATCGCTGTTCGCATTGACTGGTCGGTAATACACCGGGACTATTCGGTAATGCAAACACCCTTCGATTAATGGTTTACTTATTTTGTAGGTCGGTAGTTGCCTTATATTTAAAATATTATGCTACCCGCTGATAGCTATGATTTAAGCTAAGTGTGCTAAGTGAGAATAAAATTAAAATAGAATGATGGCTAAGTAAATACTTAGCTACCTACTTAGGCCTCAGATAAATTAAATAAATATATATATTCATGGACATTTCACACAACGCTCTGTAGTACCAAACTAAGCAAAGCTTGTAGTATGGCAACTAGATTACTGATAGAATTATTACATAATACCTAGGCTATGTATGCCTCTGTTCAGCAAAGTGATTATTACTAAATGATTTAGAAGCAAGTCGGCTATGTATGCCTCTGTTCGGCCAAGTGAGCTACATTACTTAATGATTGGGAAGCAAGCCGGCTATGTATGCCGTAATTATTTCCAAGCCTCGTTATTTATGCCATGTGTGCATTATTTAAGATTCTTGTAGCACTACGCACTAGACTTGTACGTGACTAAGTATGTCGCAAAAAAATTACATGGACTGTGTGATAGTTTTACATTACTTAATGATTGGAAAGCAAGCCGGCTATGTATGCCGTAATTATTTCCAAGCCTCGTTATTTATGCCATGTGTGCATTATTTAAGATTCTTATAGCACTACGCACAGGACTTGTACGTGACTAAGTATGTCGCAAAAATTACATGGACTGCGTGATAGTTTTAGGCCAAGTGTGCCATTGAAGATTAAAAAAAAAAAAACCTAGATTAGTTCAGTCTGGTTTTATTTAGTGAATGGTTATGTAGGTAGTTACCCTACTAATTACAATGATTTACTTCTGTTTCGAGTCCATGGATTCTGATGGTGCGATGATTCCTGACGATGAACTTCCTGTAGCGCACGAGCATTCCAGATGGAAATGGAAAACTTCAGTCTTAGGAGTGCTGTGTCGTCGTTGAAGATCACCGAACCCCTCATTGGAGTGTTGAGTGGTTTAAACAAGGTTAGATCCAACCATTTTTATGTTTCAATCTTTGGTCGTAGTTTGCATGAGTCAATTCTTTGTGCAAGGTTAAACGAGTGCGTAAAATTAAGTGCTCCCGGATAGCGAAATGCTTGAAGGGCAATGTTTTTAGTTTATAACCTTTCAAACCTGAGTTGAAACTAAATTTTTGCTCGCACAGAATCGATAATATTGCAAACTTTATATGAGGTTATGCGTGCTGACAGTATGTAGACTATGCCCTGCACTCTGACGTGCGCCGGTGATGTCAAGACATCACCGTAATAGTGAATACGATGGTTGTTATTTTTATAAATGGAATAACTGATGCATTGTATTTGTAGATACATAGTTATGTGACTACCTTCCTACCTGGAAACCTAAACCTAAAGTCCGAAACTATGACCTTAGCATTAATTAGCACAAAGAAAATTATGACTAATACAGTATTTACAATATTTATAATACATACAAAATACACATCAAGCAGTTGAGCTATCTACACACCGACCTTAGTAGGTTTCCTGATTGAAAATTGAGATAGATTGGTAAATAGATCTTTATTGATTACTTACTATTAAACGTAGGTTTTACAAACTTAAATACAAGATAAAATAAAACAAGTAGGTACCCGTTAGTAGCAAAAAATTAGATTTGTTTTTTTCCGAAATGTTTATTCCATGGTGGTGTTGATCATCCCCAGCACAAGTGCTATCTGACAGACTGAAAGTTTTTCTAGTGCTTAGTACATTTAGTATGTGCGCAGGTAGTAAAGGTTTGAAAACATCAAAAGAGTTTTATTTGTTCTGTAAGTAGCTAGGCCATGGCGTCACTGTTTGTTTTACCAAACTACGAATTATCGCAACAAAACAGATATTATTTTATGTAAAGTTAAAGTGTGCCTCGACCAAATATATAGGCATTGGACTGTGGTCGTGCTTCTTTTTTTTATGCACATTGAATACCTACTTAATACAGTTATTGCTTTCACATGGTAACATAGTCGCAAGTCTACTTATTGTTATAGACTTGTTGATAGATAGCGGACGTGTTTATTTGCGGAATAGATGCATAACACTTTAGATATTTACAAGTACCCACCGATTAGGTTTTAGGAGATGAAAGGTAACCAAAACTTCGAGTTAAGCTCCTTAATTATTTTGTTTAGCAATCTTCTAGAGAGGTTGACATGTTTGTCACCCATCGAAATACATACTGTGGGTCAGACATCACTGAAGTTTCTATTTGTTTGTTGGACAATATGTTATCAAGATTAACTGTCAAATGAAAGCGAGATGAATCGTTGGTGTAGATAGTGTAGTACAAGTAAGTCTACTGTGTGTACTGTGTATCTACTGTATAATCTGATGTGTCGTTCGTTGCACACATCTTGCTGTCACGATCACGATTTTCGTTCGTTCGTATGGGTTAGTGGCCAACTGTGGTTACGTGAGTGTTTAGGCCGCCTTAAGGCCTCTGTCGTGTCTTGACGACTTCTAAAGCCTGAACTGAAAGTTTTACGTGCCCTCCAAAGCATGGAAGTGCACACATTAAAACGCCACTAGCGGTCAGCCATCCAAATAGTGACCGCGCAGAACGTTGCTTAACTTAAATAACTAGTGAATATTTATTAAGCAAGCTGCACTCCTACGCCACGAGTGCAGTTGATGATTAGAGTCAATGTAGAGTCAATGTAGAGTCAATGTAGAGTCAATGTAGAGTCAATGTAGAGTCGATGTAGAGTCGATGTAGAGTCGATGTAGAGTCGATGTAGAGTCGATGTAGAGTCAATGTAAAAACAAAGTAGAGTCAATGTAGAGTCCATAAAGATTCGATGTAGAGTCGATGTAGAGTCGATATAGAGTCGATATAGAGTTTCATGTAGTCTTGTAGAGCCTCAAGGTAGAGAATTTAATTACGTAGTCTTCAAGGTCCTTCGTCATGCGAGTTGAAGTCGCAATATTTTATTCGAGTATCACAAAGAGTACGATTTCAGTCTGATGGAGCTTTGGTCTATCATTGGTGTGTTGGTGTTAGTATCAATTTTAGACAAGTTACAAAGAACGTGCGAAAAGCTCTATTCAAGGTTTATAAGTGCTGGTTCCTGATAGTTATCCCAACTCCTTTGACATTCCAACCGGACGTTTTTGGTTTGGTTTTAGACTTTTGATGATCTGAAGTACCTATATAGGATGACCAAGCTAGTTGTTAAACTTGAAGGTTTGTTTACTACTAACGTGTTCGTTTTGTAACCTGAACGGAAGCTGGTCAAATGAGATGAGGATTGGTTTGATGAGATGATGATGATGGAATGGAGTAAGATGAAAGCGATAGTATACTATTTTTCAGCATGACATAAACAGTTGTAAAATATCCTGCAATGGTTCCAAATACTTTTAATCAAATCGGCTAGATAATGCCATCAATTATAAAATATAAGAATGATGTTGGTTGACTCAATTTAGCTTTGATTAAGAACTTGACTAATTTGTGTATGACAGTTCGTTCACTTTAGTTTTGTTGGTAGAGCTGTTTGTAGTAAAGTCAAAGTCAAAATTTCTTTATTCAATAAAATCACAAGGATCATTTAGAATCGTCTTATATAACTAGGTGATTCTAGGTGCCAGTTCCACGCGACCAGAGCCTAGAAGAACGGGCAAGAAACTACGGCCTAGTTCCTAGTGTTTTTTTTGTATGATCCCTTTTACAGAGAAATATACATAGAACACAAGAATAGCACTGACATTGCAAGTCGAGTAGGTAAGAGAAAAGTATCGTGGTCTCAGAAGCAGTATCTGACTGTACAGTTTTTGAAGGTTAGGCTAGACTGAGCGAAAGAAAGCTGAATGTCTTTTGCAGACTTGTTCGTCGATAAACGAACGTGAATCACGTAACGGTTTTGGTCAAGATGTAGGACTTGTATCGTGTGACATAACATCTGCTCCGTGGCTGATTATTTGCTGCACTGACATGATTTATTTCGAGGACATAAGACTTTATTATTGTTATTTATACATTTTTTTGACATTTTGGGTAAACAGACTAATTGATATTAATCGTAGGTAATTAATCTTTACATTTAGTTCTCTGACGTAAACAGACATTATTCATTCACTAATTTCGTTTATAATTGGTGACAATATTGTTGGTTATGGGCATTTTTGTAATTTGAATCTGAATTTCCAGGTAGCTTTGCCATGACATGCAAACTTGCGTCTCTGCCTCGCGTTGGATGTAAAACACGGATACTACAGTCACTGGTATTACGTAAGCTGTGTGACCGTTCAAGGTGATCCGTAAGATTTTGTTAAAGGCGCTTATGCTGGATAGTGAATTAAGATTTAAGTGATTGTGCTCTGACATGGATTATTTTTGAACACGTTTCTTTGATGAAAATGTGCAAAGTCTCGATTCAGACTTGAGTAACTTTGGAGCATACGAACCTAAGACGTGCTAATTCGGCACCTCTGTCTTACTTTAATTCATCTTAGCTTATCTCCAGTCAGACACACAAATTTGGCACCTCTGTCTGTTATCGAAAGATATGCAAGTTATCTTAACTTTGTGTTTTCTGTTCTGCAGTTGAAGTAAATACCCCAGGTTCAGGCACCTTTGATGGAAGGCGCTCGAGCCCAGTACATGATAGCGTCATCCCCGCAGTTCGTGCCTGCAGCCCTGTCAACCTGAGTCTACTTGCTGAGCGTCATCATGATGACCGTACCACTGAAGGGAATCTCCTGGAGCTGTGATAGATTAACGTGGCCGAGGTCGACCACCTGTCAGAATGCCCGAATCAGCGAAAACAGTATTCACGATAAAATCCTATAAGAGCAGAGTGCTCGCCTGACTCTCTCACTTGTGTTCTAGAGCCTTTTGCACCCACCAATAGTCCGGTAACGCTGTCAGCAATCGTCAGACGATTACAACAACGTCCTAGTTCGTCCGAAAAATTCGCCCACTTGCGTTAAATTTTATAAAAATATACTGATACCCTCCCAAATTATTATTGAACTGTTTTTCCTGGCTTAAAGTACTTAGATTTTTAGATTTAATTTTGATATCATTTCGTAATATTTTGCTTATAATTATTTGGTAGAAACCGCTCACTGTATATATATTATGGTATTAGGTCATGCGTCAGGAGATCGCATGATGACGGATGGCCGAATGTCGTGATTTTTATAATTTAGCAATTTATTTTATACCTTATTAAATATTAATCGAATTTATTGTTTGCGTCGTTTCTCGGCGGAAGTCTGTATTAAATATTTTTTAGTATTTTTCTGTAGGTAATGATTTCGATAATTTTGTAAACTATTTTATAGCTGATTAAATATAAATCTAATTTATAGATTATATAGTAGTTCGGCGGAAGCCAGAATTAATTATCTTTAGTATTTTTCTATGTATTTTAGTTAGTGAGTTGACCACCAAGTCATTACTGTTTTGTGATTGGTCGAGGTAATGAGGTAGCCATTTTGTGCTTGGAAAGGCTGGTTAGGTGTAAAAATATCGAAAGAGCGACCATTCGGAAATGTGACTTGGTGGAGAGAAGTAGCATGGTAAATTGTGTACTGAATAAAGTGTAATTCTTGGACGAGCTGGTATCATTCACTTCACATAGTACACGCATTTAGGCACAAAAACACAAAGAAATAGGTACATTTTTAGGTACTAAAACAAAAAGAATAAATAAAACCCCTATATAACAAGCTTCACCCAATGTTGGAAGATTTTTATTCATTTATTGCCACAGAATATACTTGGAGATATACTTGGAAGTTTCACAAAGAAGAAGCAGGAAACAGTTCCAAATGGCTCGATAGATGGAGTTAATTCGACTGCTGCTGTACATGTTCACGTGTATCTTGGTATAACTGAGACTACATGGCATCCGGATCCGGAATGCAAATGATCAATCACACCAATGACGAGTTGTTTGTTATCACAGATTATTCAATATTCTCAGGATGTTATCTGCATTTCGCAGTTCATACTTTGAGATAAATGTTTCAAACTGCAAATGCCTGAGATCCCTCAAAACTAGTTTTCAGAACTGATGAATCGAGAAAATATTCTATTAGGAGTTGCGCTTTTTGTTTTCAGTTTTCTCGCTAATATTTCAATTTTTTCTAGTGTAAAAATCGATGAAAATAACCGACTAAAAATTCTAATAATGGTCCATCTCTAGAGTTTTGTGTTGAATTTCAGGCTCGTTCATTTAGTTTTTCATTCATTCATTCATTTAATTCCACATACGCAGCCTGTGGCAGTGGTACGTATTTTACGTTTTTTTGATATTTACCTTCAAATAAATTGCGCTAAGATAGTTTTGTGAAGCTGTTGTTGTATTTTACGATGACTGAAAGCAGGAAACGAAGCAGAAAGTCAAAATTGGAAATTCGAGATGATGATTGTGATTATGAGATAGTGAGTGAAACCTATGACGAAACGACAGCTCCACCGAAATTGCAGGTAGATAGACTCCATTTTGTTATCAAGTACCTGCTTTGTTCATGTACGTCGAGTATTTCGTAAATGTTTATTCAAGAATAAAATTATAGGTGTTACTTCAGTCTCGTAAGTGATTTTAATCTCGAGAAATATTTATTTAGTGAAATATTAGCTAGCTAATACATTATCCTCCTAGGTTCTGATTTTTAGAACGATTTCGGTGCGCACGCATGCTTCTTTGCGAACTTTCGTGGGTAGGAAGAAAATATGAAAATTGATTGGAAAAATAAGGGTAGGTGAATAGATAATTTTGTGTGAATCTACCCAACTTTGCTTGCTCGCTATTGGTAGTGTAGTGTAGTGAATCGAATCTATACCTACTTCTACCTACCCAGATAGGTATATGCATACCTAGTGTCGTCTACTGTGTAAAACAGGTTAAGGTGCAATTTGTAATCAAAAAGATAAATGTGGGTAAAAGATATTGTAATTTAGAAATGAAAATGCAACGTGCTTTTATTGGTAGGTCACAAACTATTTTCAATTGTTTTTTTGCCAATCAGCTGTTGTTTGTTTATTGTCAAAGACATAACAATAAGCTAAAAATAATAAACTAACATGATATCTACCTACCTACAAGTTGTTTATTTTTATTGAGATTTAATGAAACTGTATAAAATAGGTAGGTTAGGTAGGTAGTTTGGTATTTCTATACTACAGGATTTTTCCTGTTAGATCTTCATAGGTAGGTACATAAATTAACTAGGTTTTTTGGTAGATCGTAAAGCTTTGCGATAAAATCTAATAAATAAATACCTAATAATAATAAATTCTACCTATCTTTAACTTCAAAAATGTTGCAATTTGCGAGCGAGATGTTGTTTGATGATTGTCAGCGTTCTAAGCGGCTAAACTGGTGCCCTGGTGTTCATTTGGATAAAAATAAGGCTTGTATTCTGATAAAAAAATCGTTACCCAAGCATAGATTTGAGTGTAGGTATCAACCTACCTACTAGATAGGAAAAGTCTCAACAGCCTAGGTATACCCACTTCAGGCGTACAAAATATTATACCTAGGTTGTTATAGGTTCTGTATCTACTTTAAAGTACCTAGGTACTTTAGCTTTTTATTGGATTAGCTGAATAGCCAAGACGATATTTTTATGTTTCTTTATATTATAGGTACCTACCTAGATATGGGTGTATTGAGAGTATTAACCCTCATTTAACTTTGATTACAGAAACTCGAACCTAAAATTGAATTCACTCGAGTCCCTCTGCTGTTTGACCATGATTACTGCAAGCCCGGGTATCAAGACTTTGCTTCTCCATACTACCTTGTTAGAGGCTTGAGTGGCAAAGCTGCGGTCAAGCAAGCTGCCAGCAACATGGAAGACTCCACTACCATGAAGTTCGCTCATGATGCCGTTGAAGATGGAACCTTAACTAATACCGAAGAAAACACTCTACACAACTCGGAGCTTACTACAAAAGCTGTGTCAAAAACAAATCGTCGGTTAGTAAAGAAGCAACTTCGGATCCGGAGAAAGAGTACAAACAAAATTCAAAGTATGAAAATGTTGAAATACAACCCGGAGAGACTATTCGATGTTTCTGCTGAGATATCATCAAGATCCAGTAACCCCGCAGACAAGGTTCTGGACATCGAGATGAGGAATTTATGGGGGAATATATTGCAGACTCCGGATACAATCAATGCGCATGAATCGATGGTGCAAATGGCCTTAAACTCTTGGCAGGTGTGGGTGTATGCCAGTAAAGGGACCCGAGACTGCCCCCTGTTCTATCAGTGTCACATCTGCGATCTAGCGTGGTGGAGACTGCAACAGTTCAGGGAACACTTGCAAATCCACGAGATTAGAACAATGAAGGTGGTTTTGAAAGAAAATTTGCACCAGTGTATGCTTGTGGCAAGCTTTAAAGCAGTCAGTATGATGAAGTTTATAGAAATAGAAGAGGATTGCTGGAGATGTGGCAATGATGTGAACTTCCACAAGATTACGAATAGTGTGTATAAATGCGCGCGATGTTTGCATCCCATGCCCAGTTGCCAGGCTTGGAGTGAGCATGATGCTATCTGCATGTACTCTAACGAAAACGACTTAAAGAAAGATATCAAGCACCAGTGCACAGTTTGCAAACGGTTTATGGATTCTGAAGAAAAACTACATGAGCACATGATGTTGTCTCACATGGTTCGGTCCGATCAACCCGTTATGGTCTTATTCAAGGAATGCACTCACTGTGACGGCAAATACTTCACCTACAGCGCTCACAACTGTCCTAAAAGTGCAAAGAATTCATCCTGCGAGCATTGCTGTAGGAAATTTGCAACAAAATCCCTTGCGTTGTCACATATTCTGTCTCAGTACAACCGGCCGTTGCTCTGTAGGTTTTGTGGCAAGCAGATCAACACAAAGTGTCAGGAAATGGAGCATATAGCGGCGAAGCATTCAAACAACTACAAACTAGCTTACCGATGTACTATTTGCTCGAACCAGAACATACTGTATATTGATGAGGATTCTGTTCGAAAGCACAAGATCATCTGTCATAATAAAAAAATCGATAGACGTAGATGCTTCTATGAATTGGTAAGTTATATTTTATACTTACTGTGATTATATTCACATAGCCGGCCTAAACAATTCAGCTCCATATTTTGACATCCTACAATGAGGAAGATGAGTTAGGCATTTTTTCCTGTTTTTATAGCTTAAATCAAAAGTCTAGAAGATTGTAAAGACAACTGTGAAAGAATTTTGGCGATAGCTCAAAAACTGAATTTTCTACGATTTTTTAAAGTTTGGATTTTCAAAATGTGTTTTGAGCCCGGCGATTTCGCGTGTGACGTCAGCCGGTCCGACCGCTCACCCGCGCTTTCTAAGCGTTTTCTGCCTTTACGTTTCTATTTATATTTCTGAAAAATTGGGACAAAAGTAGCAATATTTTTATGTAATATTGTGCCTTTAAGTCCTAAGGACACGTTTAACGCTTCAGATAAACTTTTTAACCACCGACTGAAGAAGAAAGGTGTTCTAAGTTTGAGGCTTTTTTGTGTCTATGTGTCTGTACCTTTCAAGGCTCGTAGCTCCAAAAAATCACTCGTAATTTTTTTATAACTATTCTTGGAATGGAAAGCATATAAATCTGGCATAGTTCTAAGCCAAGTTTGGTAGAAATCGGTGCAGCGGTTTCCAAGTTATGAGGATGTTTATCAGCCCTCGACACGCATTTTGAAGGGTTCTCAGGCATATATTGATTGTAGTTTGAAACATTTGGTTCTTATACCAGTATAACGTGAGCTACTATTTCTTAGTGTTTCATTGATTTTGTATATCAGGTAAGACTGGTAATGAGCAAGATTGTGTTATCGACGTGATTAGCAATGTTTTTAACCCCCGACGCAAAAACGATGGGGTGGTAAAGTTTGACGTGTGCGTGTGTCTGTGCGTGTATGTGTGTGTGTGTCTGTCGAATGCGCGCGTTGGTGCGCGTGCGGATGCGGATGGTAGTAGTCTAAGTCACATTGTCTACTAAGGACGTGCCTAGTGAGACATTGTACTGTCAAGTACAATGCCTCACTAGGCACGTCCTTAGTAGACAATGTGACTCGCTAAGAAGAAAAAGAATGTGACTTACACTAGGACGTGCCTAGTGAGACATTGTACTGTCAAGTAAAATGTCTCACTAGGCACGTCCTCAGAAACTAAGGACGTGCCTAGTGAAGCATTGTCTACTGAGGACGTGCCTAGTGAGGCATTGTCTACGAAGGACGTGCCTAGTGAGGCATTGTCTACTAAGGACGTGCACGTGCGGATGCGGATGGTAGTAGTCTAAGTCACATGACAATGACAATGTGACTCGCTAAGAAGAAGAAGAATGTGACTTACACTAGGACGTGCCTAGTGAGACATTGTACTGTACAAGTACAATGCCTCACTAGGCACGTCCTTAGTAGACAATGCTTCACTAGGCACGTCCTTACTTACGAAGGACGTGCTTAGTGAGGCATTAGCAATGCATTGCTTAAGGACGTGCATAGTGAGGCATTGTACCTACTGTACAATGTCCTTCGTAACTAAGGACGCGCCTAGTGAGGCATTGCACTATATGTATTTGTAGGCATTGTCTACTAAGGACGTGCCTAGTGAGGCATTGTACTTGTACAGTACAATGTCTCACTAGGCACGTCCTAGTGTAAGTCACATTCTTCTTCTTCTTAGCGAGTCACATTGTCATTGTCATGTGACTTAGACTACTACCATCCGCATCCGCACGTGCACGTCCTTAGTAGACAATGCCTCACTAGGCACGTCCTTCGTAGACAATGCCTCACTAGGCACGTCCTCAGTAGACAATGCTTCACTAGGCACGTCCTTAGTTTCTGAGGACGTGCCTAGTGAGACATTTTACTTGCCAGTACAATGTCTCACTAGGCACGTCCTTAGTAGACAATGTGACTCGCTAAGAAGAAGAAGAATGTGACTTACACTAGGACGTGCCTAGTGAGACATTGTACTGTACAAGTACAATGCCTCACTAGGCACGTCCTTAGTAGACAATGCCTACACATACATATAGTGCAATGCCTCACTAGGCACGTCCTTAGTAGACAATGCTTCACTAGACACGTCCTTAGTTTCTGAGGACGTGCCTAGTGAGACATTTTACTTGACAGTACAATGTCTCACTAGGCACGTCCTTAGTAGACAATGTGACTCGCTAAGAAGAAGAAGAATGTGACTTACACTAGGACGTGCCTAGTGAGACATTGTACTGTACAAGTACAATGCCTCACTAGGCACGTCCTTAGTAGACAATGCCTACACATACATATAGTGCAATGCCTCACTAGGCACGTCCTTAGTTACGAAGGACGTGCCTAGTGAGACATTGTACTTGTACAGTACAATGTCTCACTAGGCACGTCCTAGTGTAAGTCACATTCTTCTTCTTCTTAGCGAGTCACATTGTCATTGTCATGTGACTTAGACTACTACCATCCGCATCCGCACGTGCACGTCCTTAGTAGACAATGCCTCACTAGGCACGTCCTTCGTAGACAATGCCTCACTAGGCACGTCCTCAGTAGACAATGCTTCACTAGGCACGTCCTTAGTTTCTGAGGACGTGCCTAGTGAGACATTTTACTTGACAGTACAATGTCTCACTAGGCACGTCCTTAGTAGACAATGTGACTCGCTAAGAAGAAGAAGAATGTGACTTACACTAGGACGTGCCTAGTGAGACATTGTACTGTACAAGTACAATGCCTCACTAGGCACGTCCTTAGTAGACAATGCCTACACATACATATAGTGCAATGCCTCACTAGGCACGTCCTTAGTTACGAAGGACGTGCTTAGTGAGGCATTAGCAATGCATTGCTTAAGGACGTGCATAGTGAGGCATTGTACCTACTGTACAATGTCCTTCGTAACTAAGGACGTGCCTAGTGAGGCATTGCACTATATGTATGTGTAGGCATTGTCTACTAAGGACGTGCCTAGTGAGGCATTGTACTTGTACAGTACAATGTCTCACTAGGCACGTCCTAGTGTAAGTCACATTCTTCTTCTTCTTAGCGAGTCACATTGTCTACTAAGGACGTGCCTAGTGAGACATTGTACTGTCAAGTAAAATGTCTTACTAGGCACGTCCTCAGAAACTAAGGACGTGCCTAGTGAAGCATTGTCTACTGAGGACGTGCCTAGTGAGGCATTGTCTACGAAGGACGTGCCTAGTGAGGCATTGTCTACTAAGGACGTGCACGTGCGGATGCGGATGGTAGTAGTCTAAGTCACATGACAATGACAATGTGACTCGCTAAGAAGAAGAAGAATGTGACTTACACTAGGACGTGCCTAGTGAGACATTGTACTGTACAAGTACAATGCCTCACTAGGCACGTCCTTAGTAGACAATGCCTACACATACATATAGTGCAATGCCTCACTAGGCACGTCCTTAGTTACGAAGGACATTGTACAGTAGGTACAATGCCTCACTATGCACGTCCTTAAGCAATGCATTGCTTATGCCTCACTAAGCACGTCCTTCGTAAGTAAGGACGTGCCTAGTGAAGCATTGTCTACTAAGGACGTGCCTAGTGATGCATTGTACTTGTACAGTACAATGTCTCACTAGGCACGTCCTAGTGTAAGTCACATTCTTCTTCTTCTTAGCGAGTCACATTGTCATTGTCATGTGACTTAGACTACTACCATCCGCATCCGCACGTGCACGTCCTTAGTAGACAATGCCTCACTAGGCACGTCCTTCGTAGACAATGCCTCACTAGGCACGTCGTCAGTAGACAATGCTTCACTAGGCACGTCCTTAGTTTCTGAGGACGTGCCTAGTGAGACATTTTACTTGACAGTACAATGTCTCACTAGGCACGTCCTAGTGTAAGTCACATTCTTTTTCTTCTTAGCGAGTCACATTGTCTACTAAGGACGTGCCTAGTGAGGCATTGTACTTGACAGTACAATGTCTCACTAGGCACGTCCTAGTGTAAGTCACATTCTTTTTCTTCTTAGCGAGTCACATTGTCTACTAAGGACGTGCCTAGTGAGGCATTGTACTTGACAGTACAATGTCTCACTAGGCACGTCCTTAGTAGACAATGTGACTTAGACTACTACCATCCGCATCCGCACGCGCACCAACGCGCGCATTCGACAGACACACACACACACATACACGCACAGACACACGCACACGCACTGACACACACACACGTCAAACTTTACCACCCCATCGGTTTTGCGTCGGGGGTTAAAAACATTGCTAATCACGTCGATAACACAATCTTGCTCATTACCAGTCTTACCTGATATACAAAATCAATGAAACACTAAGAAATAGTAGCTCACGTTATACTGGTATAAGAACCAAATGTTTCAAACTACAATCAATATGCCTGAGAACCCTTCAAAATGCGTGTCGAGGGCTGATAAACATCCTCATAACTTGGAAACCGCTGCACCGATTTCTACCAAACTTGGCTTAGAACTATGCCAGATTTATATGCTTTCCATTTCAAGAATAGTTATAAAAAAATTACGAGTGATTTTTTGGAGCTACGAGCCTTGAAAGGTACAGACACATAGACACAAAAAAGCCTCAAACTTAGAACACCTTTCTTCTTCAGTCGGTGGTTAAAAAGTTTATCTGAAGCGTTAAACGTGTCCTTAGGACTTAAAGGCACAATATTACATAAAAATATTGGTACTTTGCTCCCAATTTTTCAGAAATATAAATAGAAACGTAAAGGCAGAAAACGCTTAAAACGCGCGGGTGAGCGATCGGACCGGCTGACGTCACACGCGAAATCGCCGGGCTAAAAACAGATTTTGAAAATCCAAACTTTAAAAAATCGTAGAAAATTCAGTTTTTGAGCTATCGCCAAAATTCTTTCACTGTTGTGTTTTGGACGTAAAAATCTATCGATCTACATTAAAAAAAAATACGCTCATCTTCCTCATTGTTAGAGGGTAGAAATGAATGAAAATGGCTTATCTGATAAGTGGTAACCACTGCCTACTAAATACATTGCCTCACTGAGCACGTCCTCTGAGGGCGTGCCCTGTGACGCTTTGAACTGTGCCCATTACTCTCGGACAAAGGTGCCTTCAAGCCGGCACACAGCAATGCGAGCATCACTGTGGACACGCAACGAAATGTACTTTTCCAGGAAGAACTTCTTTAAAAACTTGATTTAATTAACCCCCGACGCAAAAACGACGGGGTGTTATAAGTTTGACGTGTGTGTGTGTGTTTTTGTGTGTTTGTTTGAGGCAACGTAGCTCTCGAACGGATGAACCGATTTTGATTTTGTTTTTTTTTGTTTGAAAGGGAGTGTTCTTAGCTAAGTTTGATGAAAATCGGTCCAAGATTCGGGGGTTACTACTTAACTTTAACTACTTGTTCAATTTATTTATATCTCAGATGTCTAAATTTTGTTAGTATAAATTCACAATAGGTTACCTACATATCCAATGGGTATGGGTATATAGGATTTAGAGTTTCGAAATATTTTGCAGATGCTGGTCCCGAAAATTTGCTTGGAAACAGATGGCATGGAAGTACTCATCCAATCTGGTTAGTTTTATAATTTTATGCCCGTATAATAAATATTCATAAACATTTCACACAACGCCCTCTAGTCCCAAACTAAGGAAAGCTTCGACTATGAATTGCTTTTAAATTGTGCTTGTATCTTTTCATGCTGTACAGATCGGTATATTAATAGCGATCATGACTATGGTGGAGGTTGTTTTAACGATTACGATAATTTTAATGGTGAGTCAAAACGTCGAAGCGCTCGTGGCAAGGCTTGCTTAATAAATCTTCGCCGATTTTCTAAGCGACGTTCTGCGCGGTCACTATTAGGATGGGTGACCGCTAGTGGCATTTACATCTGAGCGGTTCCGTGCTTCGGAATACACTGTCCCGGCTGTAGCAGTCTTTAAGCCACAATCGTTGCGTTACGTAAACCTAACGTGTTCCAATCATATTGCGCGTCAACGACAGCTCGACTGCCGAACGTTGCAGCGTCACCGCGCAGTGTATCTCGGATACGCTAGCGTTACGATACGTTTACGATTGTCATAGTTATTCGTGATCAAGGCACTGAATAAAGGAATCTTATAGAATAGTTACACCGTGTTTTGTTTTGGCATTGAACAAGATTCAATGTCTATCGAAAGAAACCGCGGAATTTCCCTTTATACGCCAATTACGCTACCGACTGTTAATTCCACTCGGAGTAGGATAGTATTAATAAAAAAAAATAAGAATCTGAAAATAGTACCAATTTGATACCAATAGAACCTTCAAATCAAATCTACAGACGATATTGAATAGACGCGTGACCCGAGGGCTGGTGATTATCTGGGCCAAAGCATCAGCATTGCTATTCAGCGCGGCAATGCAGCCAGTGTCTTGGGCACGCTTCCGATTGCTACTGATTTGGATCAGTTGAGCTATATATAAATCGTTTGCAACGGTGTGTAGATAGCTCAACTGCTTCATGTGTATTTTGTATATATTATAACTATAGTAAATACTGTATTAGTCGTAATATTCTTTGTGAATAAGAGTTGAAAAAAAAAATATTTTATTTTTCAGATGTGGATTTGACTGAAACTGAACAATCGTCATTGCCTGTGAAAAAAACTAAAACTGTCAAAGATATTAAGGCTGTCGCGCGTGGTATGTAGAAATTATAAATAACGGGCTTTATTTGTAACTTGTCATCAGCTATAAAATCCTCTGTCATTGGTGGAAATTTTGTTGTTACAGCCAAACTAAAATTATGTTAAATATATCCATGTTTAAGTCAAGGCTCAAATTGGCATAACACCTCAAAGTCTTAAATTTACCTAAAATTAGTATTTTTCCATTCAGCTGCGAGTACTTAGACGTCGAATTAATTGACATCTTTTTGGTATCGACTTATTTAACGTTATTTCTTTAAAATTTGACGTTTTTTGGTTTAATTAAACAGGAGTTTCTCTTTACAGACACTACCAGTAAGCAAACATCTCAACAGTTTCCACACATACTGACAGTTGACGTCAATGTGACAGTCGATGAGGTCGATATTAAAAAAGAACCCATAGAATACGGTGAAAATGGGGAAGTGGACTACGAAGAAATGCTTTTTAATATGTTTAGGCAAGACAAGCCACAACAAAGTACTGAAACGGGACAAGATAAGCCACGACAGAGTAAAGAATTTGACCAAGATAAGCTACGACAGAGTAAAGAAAAGAGACAAGTTAATCCACGGCAGTATAAAATAGCAGGACAAGACAAGCCACGTCAGAGTAAAAAAACAGAACAAGACAAGCCACGACAGAGTAAAGAATTTGACCAAGATAAGCAACAAAAGAGTAAAAAAACTCAATCTCCTGACAAAATGGCCGCAACCATGACAGAAGAGTTTGACTTTAAAGTGATGATAAAAACTGAACCGGTCGATGACATTGATATAGTTGAACACCCAGTAGAAGTCATTCAAATTAAATCAGAACCGATCGATGAATCAGAAGAATACTTTAAGTATCTATGCCAGAGTTCCATAGAACAAAATCAAATGGACCAAACTGAGGATCCGGAAACTTTAACAGTGAAAGTGGAACCGGACATCAATATAGATGAAATGCACCCCGAAGATATCATCATCAAAAATGAAATTGATAGCAGTCTTGATAATATATCACCGGAACCAACACCATTCGACAAACTATTCGATTTCAGTCACTTAAACTCAAGCGCTGCCAGCATGAATTTGATACCGGATGAAGTTTTAAACCCGGATGAGAGTTTTATAGAAGTTACAAACCCCAGCGGGATGTATAAAAGGAAAAAGGTTTATGCTTGTCATAAGTGTGGATATACAGCGGAACACAAGCAATACAAGGTTCATATAACATCTAATTGCTCCGTCTCACCAGGCGTAGAGAGTCATCCATGCACTAAATGCGGTTTAAAATTCATTATGTTTAGTAATTATGTGTTACATTTCGATACGCATGGATATGAAGCGATGACTTGTCCGCAATGCAGAGAGCCCTTCGAGTCGTTAGTGAAGCTTTTATCGCATGTTCAGAAGCATATAAAGGGCAGTTTCGTTGGATTGCATCTGCTGAATAAAGGTGGTGAAGAATCTACTAAATCAAAGCAACAAGTTAAGTAAGTAAAGTCTTCTTTTGGACTCACTTGCACCTGGAATCATCTATAGCCCACTTCACAAGTTTGCTTCAGCATTCGTTGGGGGGCAAGAGGTCTAAATTTTGTTTTGCGTGGTACTCGGTCGGTTGCGTCGTCCGACATCTTTTATTTAAGGGAAATTTGTTTATTGAAGAACTGGTTTATTTTCAATTTCATACTAAAAATGGTACATGTAATTACAAAGGTTGTTTAGAATTAAATTTCCTACAATTCCATTCATTCCAGACATGGAACAAACATCTATGATTGACACACAAATGTTTGTTCTCAGTGGGGATCGAACCCACGACCCACAGCACGGCAGGCAGAGGTAATACCGACTGAGCTGTGACGCCTGTTAAAACAAATATTTTTCGTTTCAGATGTCAACAATGTCGCGAAGTGTTGAATAAGAATAAAATGTTTATACATTGGGAAAACCATTTAGAACTTAAAAAGTCCCTTTCAAAACCAGCGCCGCCTGTGGTAAGATATTTTTTTCTATTAATAATCCCTTTGCGTTTAATCTAGGTGATTTATACATCAGAATACTTATATACTTTTTGTAAATACATACTTATAATACATAGTAACATCCAGACGTAGAACAAACATCTATGTTTGTCACACACAAATGTTTGTTCTCAGTGGGGATCGAACCCACGACCCACAGCACGGAAAGCAGAGCTATACCGACTGAGCTGTGACGCCTATACATCTGAATTTACTATCGGCAAAATTTTCGCCTTACCACTTTTGAAACTGTTTCGCTTGCAAGCAGTTAGCTACCTGACCCCGCCTTTTTCTTTTGTCATCTTATTTTGACCAACCAGAGACCTAAACATCTGTTTATTTTTATGACGGCCCATTGTTTTCATAACTTTTACACCCGAAATAATTTGCTTCTATTGGTATTCAAAAATTAACGGCTAGTCGGTTTACAGGAAATGCACCCTTAAGGTGGTAAGGTAGAACTTTTGCTGAATGTACAAATAATGTGGTTTTAGGAGGAGACAAGTCATGAAGAACCCGAATTAGTAGTGGACTGCGAGCGTGTCACCATGAACAACAAGAAACTAGACAAAATGGCGCTGAAGATCGCTATAGGTGAATATTACTCTTTTTAAGGCCTGAGGGGCAGTCACGAACAAATCTGACAGTCGCCGCGTTACGTAAACCCTAACGTATTCGAATCATATTGCGCGTCAACGCCAGCTCGACTGCCAAGCGCTGTAGCGTCACCGCGCAGTGTATCGCGTATACGCTAGCGTTACGATTGTCAGATTTTAAATTAATTTATAAGTTTAAATAACTAGGAAAACCGACTACAATTCGACTACCAGTTTCATCATCAGATGATGATGATGATGGCAGTTCATTGAGAATGTTCTAGTGACCGTTAACATCAGAAAAGCAAAATACGCAATTTCGTGTACACACGGAGAATTCCGAATGTGAGAGGAGTAGATTCTGAGTTGACGAATGATAGAAGCGAGTGGAAGAAGAAGACATGTTGTGCCGACCCCGCCTAGCGCGGGATAAGGGCAGGGAAATGATGTGTACACACGGCCACAGGTCAGGTTATACACGCAATACAAGCATAACTACGCTACATACAATGCAGAGGTACGTTGGGGCGGAGCGCTAGGCTAGGGCGCGCCGCGCTCGCAGCCCGACCCACACACACACACTGTCGTGTCCACACCACCACGACCAACCTTCTACTTATAATAGTTCAAACTCCAAACAGTATAGGTGGACGTGTCTTCGACTGTACGTAGGTTTATGAATTATATTTATTTATTCATAAACATAATGTTATTTCCAGAGCACTTACAGTCTTCGACTATGAACGACAAGGAATGCGTGGTTTGCTACCGCGCGTTCAATCGCCGGTACGACGTCAAACGACATCTAGTAGAACATCTACTGATGGACGCACACATGAACAAAGCTAAACACAAGTAAGTATACATTACTAGCAGTTACCCGCGACTTCGTACGCGTCTACAGTTTCCGTGTACATTATATTATCTGTGCGTGTACCGAGCGGATACTTCTTTGAGAAACTTGACATTACACCTCATTACACCGAACTCGTACTGAAATGTCAAACGCTAGTCGTTAGACCAAAGAGGTAGTACTACGCCCTGTCAAACTGACGTGACAAGACATGACAATAAAATCCTCTTGCCAATTGGCGCTGCTAATCCTTTTCGTTCATTTTATCCTGTAGATCCTGTTAATTATTCGGAATAAAAAGTAGCCTATATGTCAATCCAGGTTACGAACTATATATATGCCAACTTTCACCCAAGTTGGTTCAGTAGTTTAGACGTGATTGAAACACAAACATCCAAACATCTAAACTTTCGCATTTATAATATTAGTAAGAAGTAAGATATAAGAGATCGCTACTGAGCGATAAGGCCGCCAGTTTTACATACATCTCAAGCTACATCTATGTATTTTATTCCACTTTGTTCTGGCGTATATAATGTAATCCCACTAATATTATAAACTAGCCATGATATTTTAAGTTGTTATAAAATAAATAAATAAATATTTAGGGACATTTCACACAACACCCTCTAGGCCCAAACTAAGCAATGCTTGTAATATGGGAACCAGATGGCTGATAGAACACTTATATACTTTTTTTTTTGTAAATACTTATAATACATAGTAACACCCAGACATAGAACAAACATCTATGTTTTGCACGCACAAATGTTTGTTCTTGGTGGGGATCGAACCTACGACCCACAGCACGGAAGGCAGAGCTATACCGACTGAGCTGTGACGCCTGTCTGTTATAATATGTCATGTTATAAATTCAAAGTCAAAGTTAAAAATTTCTTTATTCAATAAAATCACAAGGATCATTTAGAATCGTCTTATATAACTAGGTTATATAATTTTAGGACTGAACATTGAACTTGGCACCCATTTCTCACACCCATCTAAAAGATTGATTAAGCAAGCTACGCTAAGTGCTTCACCCTGTATGTTGTATATATATTAGGTTAGTGTAGTATTATTTGTAAGTAGATTATGTTTTATTGTAAATATTAAGTAGGTAATTTTAATATTAATAATTTTTTTTTTTTTAGTAATTTTTATATAATGTTAAAGGCGTTTCTTCCTACCAAGTTTCCCATATTAGCACTACCTTTTCTCCACACTACACAAAGGTTGGTTGGAGGAAAATGCTAAATAGCATTAAGCTCGCCTCTGTACTATTTTTATGTGCTATAAAGAATTTTCTAATCTAATCTATGTTGTTCCAGATCGTTCCGTTGTCAAATATGCTTCGAGGACTTCCACACGACAGACAAGTACAAGTTCCACATGCGCGAGCATGCATCTATGCCGATATTTAAATGTGAACTGTGTAATAAGGCTTTCAGGTAAGTACTATAATTATTCACAGGCTTCACAGCGCAGTCGGTATAGCTCTGCCTTCCGTGCTGTGGGTCGTGGGTTCGATCCCCACTGAGAACAAACATTTGTGCATGGAAAACATAGATGTTTGTTCTATGTCTGGGTGTTACTATACAGCGTGTAGCTACAATGGCGACATTAAATGAACACACGGGTAGAACTACTTATAAGTATTCATAAAAAAAATAAAAAAATAATTAAAGTCCAAAATAGAAATTTCGAATTTTTCAAACAAACTTAATAATAAAATACGCAACAAAAATTAATCATCCTATGAGTGTCTTTACCTACGTGTTCTGCATTGAACGGCAACGTCGCAAACCGAGCCGCGCCCGCGCCCGCGCCTGCCTGGGCGGCTCGGTGGCGGCGGCGGGGCGCGGGGCGGGGAAATCAAGCGACACCAAGGAATTCAAAAGAAATCAAATAATTTTACTTCACCTTGTTCACTTTACTATTAATTTTATTGTGACCTATGCACCTAGCGCCTTACACTTATTAAATCTTCAAGTTCTCAATGTAGCCGCCGCGCCGCCGCCACCACGTCGGACACAAATATGTAACCGGCGCTGAATATTCGCCCTCGCTTTTTGCATAAACGTCGTCTTTCACAAAGCCCCATAAAAAATCGAGGGGCGTGAGGTCAGGTGACATTGGGCCACCTAAGAGCTCCGTGTCGTGTCGTCCTATCCAGTATCCACTGAGCACAAACATTTCATTTAGCCGCTCCCTAGTCGCAAAGGTAGACAGATAAACAAATAATAAATCAAAGCGTCTTTATCGCTGTACCTACGTAGACCTGATTGGGTACTTAGAATAGAAAAGCTAAACTAACAAAACCAAGCGTCTTTTTCGCGAAACATTCAGAATAGGTAGATAATTAGCAAAATTATTAAAATAAAGTGTGTCAAGGACACCGGCCCGCGTATCACTGGCTAGGCAGGACGAGACGGTCGAGCGGGCGGCGCGGCGGCGCTCTTCATTCAAAGGGCAAGCGGAGTTAGCTATCCCTTTCATGCACAACGTCGCAATTTCGGGTGTCTTATTCTAACAATACTTTCTTGCTCTTCATACGCGGTTATGACCCGTGAACCCGACAGATGACCTCTGCTCTTACGTACAGGTTTCTCCGAGGCGTTATTTAAGAAAATTGATTTATTTCGATAAATATTATGTTTAATGAAATAAAAAATATGTCTATATTCTGAAAACGCGAAACCGGATACGCTGGTTAATTTAATGTCGCCATTGTAGCTACACGCTGTATATTCTAAGTATGTTTTAACCACAAAAAAAAAGTATAAGTATAAGTATTCCATCAGCATCTAGTTCCCATATTACAAGCTTGGCTTAGTTTGGGACTAGAGGGCGTTGTGTGAAATGTCCATGAATATTTATTTATATTTATTATGTATTTTTTCTATACTTATAACTAAATGATGGAACAAGCCGATGGTCCATTTGATTTTAAGTGGCAACATTGCCTCACTGAGCACGTCCACTGAAGACGTGTCCGGTGATGCATTGTACTGCGCCCATCACTGAGACATGTTTGTTATCATCTGGATTTGACAAGCTGATAACAAATATCTTTGTAATAAGAGTGTTTAGTTAGGTATAAAGACATATTTTCATAATAGTTCTCTTACAATGAGATAAAACAGTGCTTATTATAGGTACGATGTTATTTTGTCTCTTTGTTTGGCGCTAGATTGCGTTATATGGAGCGTCCAGTCCATGTTTATTTGTGACAGATTGTTTTTTATTTCCAGTGATTCAAGCAACTTTGCAAAGCATAAGAAGACTCACAACGTGCGTGTAATGATTTGCGACATCTGTCGGAAGAAGTTCCATTCTCGTGCAGCTCTCGTCAAACACATAGCGGTGAGACGTTGTACGGTACGCTTGCTTTACGCACTTATTCACTAACGCACATAACATAAACCGCACATTACATAAACTGCATATTACATAAACCGCACATAACATAAACTGCATATTACTTGTACTTGTAGGGCGGACTGCATATTACATAAACCCCACATCACATAAACTGCATATTACATAAACCGCACATTACATAGACTGCATATTACATAAACCGCACATAACATAAACGGCATATTACTTGTACTTGTAGGGCAGACTGCATATTACATAAACCCCACATCACATAAACTGCATTAAATAAACCGAGAAACCATACGCAATATAACTCAAACTTAACCACAACCAACGTAAACTGTACGTCAACCGGACTTAACATAAACCGGACTCAACAGTCTGTTTAAAAACTTGACAAAAATAATATTATGATAGAGGTTCGTTTCTCGCGCAGCTCTCGTCAAACACATTCATAAATACACATACATGTGCGGTACGCTTGCTTTACGCACTTATTCATTATCGCAAATAACATAAATCGCATATTACATAAAATAAACCGCACGTAACATAACCACAACCAACATAAACTGCACGTGAACTGGACTAACAGTCATTCTAAAACACTCTGCAAGATTAATAATATGAAAGAGTTTGGTTTCTCGCGCAGCTCTCATCAAACACATAGTTGTAAGACGTGGTTTTATAGGTAGGTACGCTTGCTTAACGCACTTATTTTAACTATCGCTCAACCAGAATGCAACCGCTCATAGCATAAACCGCACTTACCATAAACAGCACATAACATAAACCGCACTTAACATAAACCGCACTTAACATAAACCGCACATAACATAAACTGCACTTAACATAAACCGCACCCAACATAAACCAACGTAACCCTCACAGAGCATATTCATTAAGGACGTGCAGCGATAAGGCCGCCCATTGTGTTACCTTATAAGCTTTCTTTCTTTCTCTGTAATGTTTCCGTGTGGTGCACCAATGAAGAGTTATCCATCTTTTAGTCAAAGCACTGCATCCATCACGCTCAGGTGTAAAGAACATACAACTCGAAGCATGATTTTGCACTCATTTTTGAATGTCCTTTTTAACCCCCGACGCAAAAACGATGGGGTGTTATAAGTTTGAAGTGTGTGTGTGTCTCTGTGTGTGTCTGAGGCAACGTAGCTCCTGAACGGATGAATCGATTTTGATTTTGTTTTTTTTTTGTTTGAAAGGTGAATTAGTCGGGAGTGTTCTTAGCTATGTTTGATGAAAATCGGTGCAAGATTCGGGGGTTTTTTTATTTTTTAATTTAATTTGTTGTGTTACAGGAGCACAGCAGCGCATTGGAGACGCAATGCGCGTTTTGCGACGCGAAGTTCGTCGACAAACTAACGTACAAACGACACAAGTACCAAGCTCATACTAAACACAAATTCAAGTGTATACTGTGCGATCTTAGCTTCACGTGTTTACAACAGAAGTGGGACCATGATTGGGAGGTCAGTAACTTTATTATTTCAAGCCTTATTACACTACTACTGGTATGATTTTATATGCATGCAAGTCCTCGATGCGAGTCAACTCAAATAACTTGAGTTCGAAATAACTCAACTCGTCACGTCACATCACTATCAGTAAGCCTGACTTGAGATTGCATAGTGTAATAAGGCCTTTAACCCTTAATTAACTTCCTGAGTCCCTGGGACTCACATCAAAATTTCAAACTTCCATAATTGTAACATTTGAGCGGCTAGATTCCCTCCCGTCTCAGTACCTTCCTGCAGCGTCGCGGGCTACGCGGAGGCGAGAGGACATGTGCCGGCACTGCGTATTTGGCGAGTTATTGCGTCGAGTGAGTCCCCAGGACTCATACAAGTGAATTGTGCTATATATTTTTTTATTTGTTTAAATTTTCGAATGTTGCTTATTTGTCGTTATTATTGATATAAATTATATTTTTTATATGCTTATAACATATATATCATATATATATTGAAAAAAGACATTCCTGAAGATGCGAACCACCCTGAAACTGAAGACAAGCTACCTAGGAATGAAAGAAAATACTGCTATATGTGCCACTACAAAAAAAGAACAAAGACTGCATATCTATGCACCAAATGTCTGAAACCAATATGTTTGACCTGCTCGAAAAATGTATGCCGACGTTGACTGTAAGCAGTGCCAAAACCCATTGCACGTTTTATTTTTTTGTATTGGAGCATACATTTTTGTTTTATTATTATTAATTTGTATATCTTTGAGAGTCCAAAAACATAAAAACATATATAAGCTACGAATATTTCATAGTTTTGTAGAGGTTTTAAAATACCTTTGTTTTTTGAGACTGATAAAATTAGTTTCTTTAATTTTTAAGAGGATCTCTGAAGTCTGTCCAGTTTTGATACTTTTTCCTAGTGCCTTAATAAATATTTAATATAAATAATAAAAAAAAATTGAAAAAAAATTGTTTTATTTGAGAATATCACGCTTAGAAAATATATGAGTCCCACTGACTCATACAAGTTAATTACGTTAGTAAATTTCACGAAGTTAATCAAGGGTTAACGCGAGGGGTAATGCTGAACAACCCTCTCGCTCGCACATTACAACATATTTGAAGATATAACCTTTACAATCTAGAGAACATAGAGACATGTCGGTGTTGTCTCATGTGCCTGTAATAGCACCGGCACATACCCTTCAAACCGGCACACAGCAATGCAAGCATCACTGGGCACACTAAATAAGTACGTATTTATAATACTGTATCAGTCGTAATTTTCTATGTGAGTAAAATGGTTTTTAACCGACGTTCAAAAAAGGAGGATTTTAATTTTTTTTAATGTGTTACCTCAGAACTCTGTAATTTATGAACCTATTTTAAAAATTCTTTTTATCTGAAAGGATGTACTTCCAGGTTGGTCCCATTCAAATTTCATCAAAATAGGTTCAGTAGTTTGGCTTATAAATAGAAATAACTGAAAAAAATATGCCAACCACGTGCACGAAATTGCGTATTTTGCTTTCCTGTGACTTTTTAGTGGTGTTTACAGTCACTAGAACATTCCCAATGAACTGACATCATTATCATTGAAGATAGTAGACGAATTGGAGTCGGTTTTTCTAGTTTTTTAAACTTATAAATTATTTGTTAACCTTTTAGGTGCACAAGGAGAGGAAACAGAATGCAGATTGCCCGATATGTTTGAAGTCGTTCCGCAAACTGCAGGATGTTAGAACTCACGCGAGAACCGAGCACGCGGCCGACCTGGTCACCTTCAAGTCACCGCCACAGGTAACATAAATAACATAAATATTCAGGGACATTTCACACAACACCCTCTAGTCCCAAACTAAGCAAAGCTTGTAATATGGGAACCAGATGGCTGATAGAATACTTATATACTTTTTATTTGTAAATACATACTTATAATACATAGTATCACCCAGACATAGAACAAACGTCTATGTTTTCCACGCACAAATGTTTGTTCTCAGTGGGGATCGAACCCACGACCCACAGCACGGAAGGCAGAGCTATTACCGACTGAGCTGTGAAGCCTGACAACATCAATACACGTCACAGCTCAGTCGGTATAGCTCTGCCTTCCGTACTGTGGGTCGTGGGTTCGATCCCCACTGAGAACAAACATTTGTGTGTGGCAAACATTGATGTATGTTCCATATCTGGATGTTACTATGTATTATAAGTATGTATTTACAAACAACAATAGAATCACACCAATATCAGAATATTTTATGAGAAAATTAATGAAACAAGATAACCTACCTGATGTTAAGTGGTAACCTCGGCCTGTAACAATCCATTGCCTTATTAGGCACGTCCGCTTTTAGGCAGTGGTTACCGCTTAACATTAGGTGGCCCATCGGCTTGTTCCATCAGTTATCATAACAAACTTGCAGACTAATAAACTATAAAAACTAAACTAAATAACTATTAATAAACTAGCAGTTTTTTTCGTGGACCTCTGAAAAAAAAAACAAAAAAAATATAACTTGAAAAAAAAGCAAAAAAGTTACAAACTATAATATATTCCAAGTTTCATCCAAATCGGACCGGTAGTTACAGCGTGATTGAAACACAAATATCTAAACTTTGACATTTATAATATTAGTGGGATGTATTTTTATTCGCAGGTACGCAGCCGTAGGACTGCGGAGTGCCCCGCCTGCCACACCATGTTCGTCAAACTACAGGACTTGAGAGCGCACGTGAGACATGTTCACCGTTCCGACATACGCATTGTTAACCGAAACCATAGACGGTACGAAGTCAAAATAATACCAGACTAGTGGCTATGCTAACTGCTCTCAAACGGTGAAGGAAAACATCATCAACCCTTGGCTCAGTCAGCTCCGCATGTATTGAGCTTGACTCTCCTGTGGATGTCGACTAGGCTGAGAGGATGGTATAGGTGCTACAAGCCTACTCCATCTAAACCATGTCCCAGGCACTGCAGCGTCCCGTACATCGAGGCATGGGTAAAAAGTGGCTCCTGATGCTGTATAAATCATCTAGATTAGATTAAAAGACCCCGGGGCCTTATTCTCACTTCGGCAGAGATTTTACTCTAATAGGAATGACATCATATCTCAGCCAAAATCTCGTTTCACCCACTAGTTAAACGAGTTTTTGATGTCATTTTGACATCATCCCTATTAGAGTAAAATCTCTGCCGAAGTGAGAATTAGGTCCCAAGTCTATTTTTAGTAATTATGCTCAATTATGTAAAATGATTAATGAGCCAATGAGAGAGGAAGATGAGTGAAATCAACATACATAAAGACACGTTTCGTTTGTTAACTATTTTGATGTGAACACATGTCATGTTGTAAACATGCTGAATTCGACAATTCAGGCTGAAAACCTTTGAAAACATTATCACACATCTTTAGTTGCTAACATAATTTAACCGTCAAATATGATAATAAAGGGTGTTACCAGACCACTTCCGAAAACTTGGAGGTTCCAATCAGACCATGATACTGAAAACATTTAGCGAAAAAAATTGCCTTGACTATCCTTTTCATTTTTTTTCTAGTTACATACACACAGTACAACATAATAAGACATATCTACCTAATTATCTCATTTAAAAAAGCAAAAAAAAACAAATAAAATAAATAAAGCAGCAATGTACAGTGTACACGCAGCACGCAAATTACGCCTACTACAGCATGAACAGCTGAGAGTTCATCGCGGGTCATTCGAGTACGCGACGTGCGAGCGAGACAAGAGACATCCGTCTTTATCGCGCGGTCGCGCGGTCTTTATACCAATTAGGTATAAATAAACATAGTAGGTACCTACCTACGCTAGTAGGCACTTACGACACAGAATAAATAATAGTACTACGCCTCGACCTTACCTACGTAAATGCGTACATTGCGGACTGGCGGAATAAATACAAATCTTTAAGATAACTGTTTTTTTTGGTTGGGTTTTGGTGTGCTGTACCCCCCCCCCCCTTTCGTTTTCGGAAGTGGTCTGGTAACACCCTGTATAATTGCAATAAGAAACAAGATGAAATTGCTGAGCAATAGAACGCTAATTGATTCCGGTACCATGTACCTAAGTTTTTTTTTTAAATAATTCAACGATTTCAAGATGAACCTAAAAATATATTTTTTTGTATAAAACGAAATGATTATGGAAAATAGGCTGATTATGTTAACTACAATAGTTGCAACAGCGATGAACGCTGGACCGTCCAATAAATAAATACTTATGGACATTTCACACAACGCTCTTTAAAAATGTGTTTTTAATATACAGGACAGGATCCATTAAAAAGAAGATTATTGTATGTATAAATATGAATTAAAGAATTATAAGTTTAAGTTTTATACAATTGAAGAAATAAATCTGATAGGAAGATTGACGTCTTAACCCAATATTTAACCATCAGTAAAGGTTAGATAGCGATCTACGCAGAAGATTTTACATTTTATGTCAAAATAATCTATTTTGCTATGCTAGTACAGTCGGCTACACATCAACCTATCAACGGTTCGAACTTTGAACTATTATAATTTGAATGTTGCGAATCAAGCGTGAGAGACGATTATGTTTTTATGTGAGACTCGCTGCTTGCGCGCCACGCGCCTACACCTATTGCGATCCCTGATTCACAACATTTAAATTATAATAGTTCAAAGTTCAAACAGTGTATAGGTTGATGTATAGCCGACTGTACCTATTCTTAGTAAGGAAATGATTGAATATTGGGCCACTGTCTTTTTTTTTTTGCTTCTCAAACAAAATATTACATTGATATTATGTAATGTAATGAGTTATTTTATGATTCTAGATTTAAGTTTAACGTTAAGTTTGCCTACAACATCAATTTTATTATCTAATTTAATGTTATTTTTTTCATTGAGTAATAGGTACATTGCCTAAAAGTTCAGTGAAACTCTGTGCTGAAATGAAACACCACAATTAAGATAAATTATTTAAGTATACCTAATTAAATTTTCAACTTATAAGCGGTGTATAGTATTCCGATTGGGGTCTATTCTGTGCACGCACGATAACGAGTTAATCATAGGAAAGATAATAAATTTATAATTGATTTCATTGATTCAATTGAGTTTGTACTCACTGCGGGTTTTCGCAGTTTCAACGAATACTGAGAAAACTCAAAAATTTACATAATTGGAATAGCTTTCAACGTATCTGGTGTAAAATTTACGTATTTATTTAATTTACTTGTCCTAATGTTTTTAAGCGCTATCTATAAACTTATGAATTGTTAAGTTTGTCGTCTGTAATACAAATAAGACTTATTTTTAATCGAATTATACACCATGTGCCTGATTTTGTTGTTTATTTTTTAACGTAAAATTAGATCCCTAGTTGGTATAATTTATAACTATTTTATAATGAGGTAAAGCATGATTTAGCCTACGCTACAGGCTTGTTGAATTTGGTACCTACCTAGGTTATTAGCACTAAATTATAGGCTTCCTGTCTCAGCCGTTTGCCGCAGCAAACTGCAAGCTGGAGACAGGTGCTCAGCTTACACGTTGACTTTGCCTTATTACTCTGAAACTACTGGGTCTAGTAATAGTAGATTCAGATTGCACTAAATTTAGTACTAAATGATGGCATATTAAAACATTTAGGGCGGCTTGCACCAGGATCGCTAAACGCGTTTAACTATTAAATCGTATTTAGCGAGTTGTAAAGTCATATAAATACGTCGGATTTAAATCTATTTAGCTGTTAAATACGTTTGGTGATTCTGGTGCAAGACGCCCTAAATGATGGCATATTAAAACATCTAGAATGTTCCATGTGTATGCTGGGGACATACAGATGATGCAGTGCCCTGAATACTATCTTATTGTAAATCTGCTAATCGCCTATAGATTCTGGGCATTAAGGGAATGAATAAATAAAAACAACATACCGTTTTATTATTAATTTATTTATCAATATAATAATATGTATAGTTATAATAATGTTTACTTACAGCCATAGGGGCGCGCGCGGCGGCACTTGACAGTACTTTGACAATTCATAATAATTCGATTAAAAGCCGCAATGTGGTGAATTGTTGAAAAAATACATCATATTAATTCCCACAGTCGATGGCCGCCGCTCACGCTAGCAAGCATCTTAAAAAAGTTATCTTATTTTTTTTCTCAAAGAGTATAATCTACCGTATGACTATTATACTACGCGCGTATTTTTTATTATACAACAACCAATTCTTTTGTTTTCGAAAATTATAGGATACGTAAAATATGAACAATGAAACCGTTTTAACATTACAACGCACTGGTTACCAATAGCTAAAAACACCTTAAATTTACATCCCCTAACTTATTTTAGCAAACTTTTTTTGTATATTTTTCGTTATTTGTATTGTATGCGGTACATCTATATTTTATTTAGCACATGTATTCTGCTTTGGCGTACTTACGAATAGAAAAACAAATTGCAATTATTTGTATTGACCAACTAACTTAAAAGAACTTAACAATAAAAAAAACTAATAAAGACGTCGCGTGTGTCGTCACATTGGTATGATTATTTTATCTTTTTACTAAGAATTATACTTTAGTTCATGAATGTGTGGATACAATTTAGCTAAGTTAAGGTTCACAACTAACCGAATTTTAACATTACACTCTCAAGATTGAAGTTTGAATCATGGACTCTGTGACTTTTATTTTAATGGATTTTGTGACACTTTTAACTAAAATCTGTACGTAAAATCTTGAACAAAATTGCAACGAGTGTTAGATTTAACCAACTGTAGATGCCGTGCGTAATATTGTATATAAGTTTAAATAATTTTGTGCATGATTTTAATGTGAATTCCGTACTTACACATTTACGGCAGAATATTCATAAGTGTGACGACACACAGCAAGCATACGATCGCTTCAAACAAAGCCTAAACTTTACTATGTATGGTTAACTTTGCAAATGCTTTTCTAACTATGGTAAATAAGGGACGGGTATTAACGCAATAATTTCATACATTATTCGTGACATCGTTAAAAAATTTAGTTTAAAGTTTGTGAAATGCCTAAAATACTATATTTTAACTATATTCTTTTGTTTCATATTTCCTCGCGGTTAATAGTCTATTTCTGGTTAACGTGTCACGCCCCTATTAATCAATATAGTTTAAAATAGGAACTATTTTTAAGTGTACAAAATGAAGCGATCTATAGCATCATCTAAGACGTATTTTTTTTATTTAATTTTATATTTATTCTAATAGTACGTTTACATAATATTTTAGCTGTGGCGACTATGTTTAAAGACTTCAATTAATTTACTAATTTCCATTTAATTCTGATTGTTATTTAAACAAAAAAAATCGCCCGTCATAACTTTCAATGTTCAAACTTACGATTTATGAATTTAAAAACTAAATAATGTGAATAATAAATAACCGCCACAAACCAAAGTATTCACGCGAAAAAAAGCACACTTAAAACTATAAAAAAATTAAAATAAGTCAAAGAATTTCACTTTATGTTCGAACTCTCCAACGCCGGTCACTCTTAACAATTACATCAATATTAGTGCATTTTACAGTTCTTTTCTTGATGAAACTTATTTGAAAATTCGCGTTTCGTGTTAATTATCTGAATCTTTATTTATTTAGGGCGGCTTGCACTAGAATCGTTAGACGCGTTTAACTATCAAATAGTATTTAGCGAGTTGTCAAGTCATATAAATACGTCAGATTTAAATATATTTACTAGACGTATTTAACAGCTAAATCGATTTAAATCTGACGTATTTGTATGACTTGACAACTCGCTAAATACTATTTAACAGTTAAACGCGTTTAGCGATTCTGGTACAAGCCGCCCTTAGTCTTCGACAAGTAAATGTGTATATTATGTATTTCTATTGAGGACGATCAAGGTGACGAATCAAATCTGAGTCGTCGCGTTACGTAAACTGTATTCGAGTCACACTGCGCGTCAACGTCAGCTCGACTGTCGAACGTTGTAGCGTCACCGCGCAGTGTATCACGGATACGCTAGCGTTACAAAATGATCCTTGTATGTATAGGTATAAATAACATATCCGAACGACATTAATTTTAAGACTTAAACAGGACTTTTTAAAGAGATGGTTCATATTATATTCACAGGAGGGTCCTATAAACTTATCTAATAGTTTGATTTAGTTGATTTGCGACAAGTGATTCGCAATTTATGTATGAAGCAAAATAATTTTAGTTTCGAAAACTATTTTTCTAACCCAATAAGCTTATTTCAAAGTAAAAACTGACTTCACACAAGATTAGATAACATTTTCTTAGAATCAAACATGTGACCTCAAATTTTACTCATTACTCATAAAAAACTGCTTTATTTGGGTAAAAAATATTTAGTTTCTAAAGATTCAGATAAATAACTAAACGCTTAGTCATATTTTACACTCGTACACTTAATGAAAGAAAACATAATATTGAGCAAGGGTTAATATATTTTCATTACATAATACATAGGTATATATTCGGTATCTTAGTATGTATTATAGATATTATTTTCATGTCATACGAAAAAAAGCTGTTGATTTCACCGTCCAGTTACTAATTAAGGCATTGTGTGGAATGAAATCAACATTTATTATCTGTGTATCAGCTGTCTCTTTTTAACATCAAAAATGATTACTTTTATAACCTTACATTCACGCCTAAATACAATAAAATACAGTGTGCAGTTGTGTGTATCTGTGGCAGTATTAAGAGCAGATCTGTGGGCTAAGGATGCGCACGCGAGATATGATATTTTGTCGATTCGTTCTGTCAATATGTAGACATTTTGTACCATTTTGTGAACATTGTTATTACATTATCTGTGGCAATGTTGTCGACATAACGCGCATTGTATTATCAACTTTTGACATATCTGCGTGACTATTATCTCGTCGTACCTCTTAGAGGACAAGATAATAGTTGATATTACACGATTTAACGATATACTTAAAGAATGCTGTGCCTTAAATACAAAGAGGAACGCAATAATCGGAAAACGCACTGAAAAAGAATCGTAACATTTTCGTCACTCCTACGTACAGTCGAAGACACGTCCATCTATACTGTTTGGACTTTGAACTAATAAAAGTTGGAACGTTGGTCGTGGTGGTATAGACACGACAGTGTATGTGTGTGTGTGGGTCGGGCTGCGAGCGCGGCGCGCCCTAGCCTAGCGCTCCGCCCCAACGTACCTCTGCATTGTATGTAGCCTAGTTATGCTTGTATTGGATGTATAACCTGACCTGTGGCCGTGTGTACAATATTTCTCGAATCACGCGTGACATGTCACGGTGCGCATCCTAGGCCCACTGAAAAAAAATCCCTAAAACTATTGTAAATACAAATTGCTGTCGTGTCATGACAATGTCAAAGTGACATTTTGACAGATGACAGAACCAAGTCAACGTTTCGTTGTGTGCAGGAAATAGCGTTAAAATATACTTACTGCTTAAATTATTGTAGTAGCGAGTGAAAATTTTTACGGTTGACTAGTCGACAATGTCAAATTAGTAGAAGTCAAACTGACTTTGACATTGTCAGTGTCAATAGCGCACCAGATTATGTCATAGAAATCTAATTTCTAATTCCATGACCCAGCTATGTACACGAGCATACGTACCTAACTCTATAGTGTATTACATAGTTTGATATTAGTAACTAGTGCTTACACTAATTAGAGAAAAAAACAAAATCAAAACAATAATTAATGTAAAAGTTAAACTCAAAATTTATCTGTAGTTTTGAGTAAATAAACTGACAGAATCAATATTTCCGAATTGAGCGCCGAATAGCCAGTTTACACAATGTCAAAGTTACATCAATTTACATTTTTTATCTGTCAAATTATTTACAAAAATATATTTTAATTCTTTTGAAGTCTGCTGTCGTTTTAAACATACATTTTCCTATCATTCCTTGCAATATTTTACAAACTTTCTTAAAATTTCGTATGCAGTCTTATGAGACTTATACTTATTTTCGTCACCAACTTCCCGCGACATTAAGACAGTTATTTTCATCAGATGCCCCAGTAGTTGATGATGAAAACGATTAACCGTTTTAAAATTATCTGTACAAGAAATCCCGAGATCCGAAAGTTAATAAATTTTGCTGCATGCGGAAGCACCACAATGAGAACTTATGACCTTAGTTTGTTACTGACTAAGAAGAAAACACTAAACTAAGAAAAAACAAGTACTGTAAATATTCCCCATTTCTTAAAACTACATTTAGAATGCTGACTGCGCTACACGGTGCAAGAAACCAAGCACTGCTGTCGGTTCTGTTATTACATTTTTCTAAACTAACCTAATTTGACAGCACTAAAAATGTTGCCGTCCCTTTCTCATAAACTGAAACTACAAAGACAGCTATAATTCTAGCGCTGTCAAATTAGGTTAGTCTAGAAAAATGCCACAACAGAATCGACATCATTATCGCGAACATTCGCCATTTTATCGATTTTCTAGCAAATGATCGAAAATAGTCGAAATACAACAAGAAATTGATCTACTTGACATTTGAAATTACGAGCTCAGCTCTCCCACATTAAGTTACACAAAACTGCATGGCTGGAGTAGTTTCATCATTTTGGTAGACTTATTATATAAAATTTCAACTAACTACAGATTTATTAATGAAAGAGGCACTTTGTTATTTGTAGATCATACGCGGATATCGAACCAGCACCTTTTGCATCTCACTATTCTGTAAAGCATTAAAAAGTGAAGCTACTCCAGCGCATGCGTTGAACATAGCATATCAAAGAATACAGAAAGCAACGAATTAAAACTTCCCTTAACACTACAGCGTCTTTATAACAGGCTATATGTTGTGGGAAATCTGACAGAAATAGACTCGGATGTTTCATCAAATTATGTCTATGTAGGAGCATAATTCTGCCACAATTTTCCACATATGCAAAGCCCTAACCCTATACAGAATCCGCCCACTGAATATGTAGCTTGCGACAGCTCTGCGACAATGAAAACTATAAACTAACTATGCGTCGATATTCTGAGTATGCAGCGGTAAAGTTGTACTTAGACGAAAGCCTAAGCATAATTCATGAGTCATTTCTGCCAGTTTCGGAGATAAAAATCTGGTCAGATTTGAAAAATTTGACATAATTAAGACACGATTATTAATATAATGATTGAATGACATGATGTGACGATCAAAGTTTGAACGCTTAACGCTTGTTGTAAACCTATTGCAAGATACACAACCAGTAGGGTAAGCATGAGCGCTCGAGGCATCAATTTGTCTACGGAAGAGTAAATTAAAACTAGTCTCTTTTTAACTTTTTAACAAAACAGACGAATTATGATTTATTTTTCTCTTCAGTAGATAGTAACAATGCTCCCGATTCTGTTGTTGCAATCTTCTAAACCTAATTTGACAGCGCTAAAAATATAGCCGTCTTTCTCGTTTCAGTATATGTGAAAGGGACGGCAACATTTTTAATGCTGTCAAATTAGGTTAGTTTAGAAAAATGTAACAACAGAATCGAGCCATTTGTCTAAAACGCTCATAAGTGCAGGGTAAAGGACGCTGTTTACGAGACAAGGCATAAGTATCTTATATAACTAGTTTAATGTCAATAATGCAATGCCGATCGGCGCACGTGCAACATTACTTATTGTCGATGCGGTAAGCTGAAACAACACAAACAATTTAATTCGACACGCGTCACAGCTCAACCGGCATAGCGCTGCCTTCCGCGCTGTGGGTCGTGGGTTCGATCCCCATTCAGAACAAACATAGATAGATAGGTAGCACCATAAGGAAATGTCATATTAGACACAGTTTGCGAAGTACAATGGGAGGCCTTATCGCTATGAGCGATCTCTTCCAGGCAACCGTAGACATAGATTAATTCTATGTTATTTTTAACCGACTTCCAAAAAGGAGGAGGTTCTCAATTCGGTTGTATGTTTTTTTTATCTTTAGATCCTCTTCATCATCACACCTTGGGAGTATGAACTCCAGATCATTATGAATACATTGATAAACTAAATGTTTCAAACTGCAATTATGGCTAAGATTCCTCAAGACTGGCTTTCAGAGCTGATGAATATCAACATAAGTTGGAAACGGCTGCACCAATTCTCACCAAACATAGCTAACAACCATCCCAGTTAAATCAATCTCTGTAGGTACAAAAAACTGCATTCCAATGATGATGAGCCCTACTTTCAGAGCTACGTGGACACAAACAACGGGCAGACATACAACGCCGTTAAATTTATATGTATATATATATATATGTATATAACTATAACTAGCCCTTCCTTTTTTTCGGTCGGGGGTTATAAATGAAGATGAACCAGGGGGGGGCAGGGGGTGGGAGGGGGGGGTGGGTTAATCAGAGTAAAGTCCGAAAGAATACAAACCTAGGCTCCGTCAGTGTAAAGCCTGCTTGGCGATAGCCGTCCCGTCACTACAAATCACTTGAAAACGTCGTGGTTAAATTATAAAAAAATGCATATTCTACACTGTATAGTCCTCTCTATGTATGTACACGCGGTGCGTTCTGTTTACTGTGTGTTCGCAGCCGGCTTCGCTTCGGACGGGGCCGCCGACTCTTGCTTCGATTTCTTGTTTGCTGGAAACAAAAACAGAAATAAATAAAACACATACGGATGGGTATTGTCAAACAACTTCTCGCTCGCAAGTTTCAACATTTTGGATGAAGGATAAAATCACTGTATGGTGTTTATACAAAATCAAGATTTAGAGAATAACAATGCAAAGGTATAATATGCAATTTGCATCGATGTGACCGATTTTGGTACACAGTTTTGTTTGGTAAACTTTGTTCACGTATTGCATAATTACATTCGTTGTGTATATATTTACAAAAACGTTGAAATGTGCGAGCGAGATCGTTGTTTGACATTATCCATCGCTTATAAGTAAATATTTATATACATTTCACGCAGCGCCATCTATTCTCAAACTAAGCAAAACTTGTACTATAACCAGTGTTAACACCCAAGTATAGAACATTCTATGTTTGACACACACACATATAATGTTTGGTGAGAATTGGTGCAGCCGTTTCCAAGTTATGTTGATATTCATCAGCTATGAAAGCCAGTCTTGAGGAATCTTAGCCATAATTGCAGTTTGAAACATTTAGTTTATCAAAGTATTCATAATGATCTGGAGTTCATACTCCCAAGGTGTGATGATGAAGAGGATCTAAAGAAAATAACATAGAACTAATCTATGTCTACGGTTGCCTGGAAGAGATCGCTCATAGCGATAAGGCCTCCCATTGTACTTCGCGAACTGTGTCTAATATGAAATTTCCTTATGGTCCTACCTATCTATCTATGTTTGTTCTGAATGGGGATCGAACCCACGACCCACAGCGCGGAACGCAGCGTTATACCGAGCTGTGACACCTGTTTAATAAATAAATAATAGTATAAAAAAAGGTACTAACGGCGAGGGTTGGCACGCGCCAGCACGCTTTGAGTGCCGCACGAGCCGGCGCGGCCGCGGTGCGGCGCGCTCACCGGCGCCGACGGACCAGCCCTGGAATGCAATACACCTCACATTATACAATGTCATTACATTATCCATTACAACAGACGTGACGTCACAAGCAGACGCCATGATGACACCAGCGGTAGGTTTGTCGCGAGTTTTGAAAGGATAGAACCTTTGTGGCATATCGACCCGCCCGCCATTTTGAAATTTTTTCAGTGTCCGCGCACGATGAGAGCAGTATATATGGGTAGAGGACACTAATACAAGCAAAAAATGTTCTATACATTATTATCCTAAAGTGTCACGTTTCCGAGATATTTGGAGTTAAAAATCGCCAATGACGTAAATGAGTTAGATTTTTTTCTGGTTTTTTAGCCTAAATCAAAAGTGTAGAAGATTATAAGGACAAATGTGAAAGAATTTTTGCGATATCTCAAAAACTGAATTTTCTAGAACATATTTTAAAAATTCAAACTTTAAAAATCGTAGAAAGTCTTCAAAAGAAAAAATTTCAATATGGCGCACGATGGATATGCCAGCTTCCATACAAAAATGTTTGAACCCCTTTAAATTGCATTTTTTTTCCTACTTTATTTCCAGCAGAAATAATATATGTTTTGAAAATAGTAGATACTTAGGAATATAATAGCACAGTTTTTCAAAATCAGTCATCATGCCTATTCATATATTGTGTCAATATATAAAGTCCTCAGTCCTCAATATGGCCGCCACCACAAAATGGCGAATTACATTTTTTTACAACTCCCTCAATATGGGCATAAAAGTCGGTTTTTTTAATTACTTGTTACATTGTCAACTGTCAATCGCCCCTCTGATGGTAAGTGAAGATGTAGCACATTAGCCTAGAAGAAACTAAAGGTACAAAGATCCTGTAGTGAGTAGTGATACCTGTACTTGGCTGGCTTGGCTTGGTGGCGGTCGCTCTCGCTGACGGAGCGGTGTCGGTTGTAGGGGCGCGCGTGCGGCCCGCGGCCCGGCGCGCTCGCTCCCTGCGACGCGAGTAGCTCGTTCAGTTGCGGCTGTACACAATACAATACATGTTATACAACCTGTTACATAATCTCCCTACTAGCCCGAGGGGGGGGGGGCGGGGAGGGGAGGGGATGAGGGGGGGGGTTCGGGAGGAGAGAACAAAGTTTGTGCTGAGGGAGGGGGAGGAAGGGGGGTTGCGTGAGGAGGGGGGGACAAGGGGGTGTATTCTACACGTCATGGCGAACAAAGTATATGCTGAGGCAGGGGGGAGGAAGTGGGGTTGCGGGAGGAGGGGGGGGACAAGGGAGTGTATTCTACACGTCATGGCGAACAAAGTATGTGCTGAGGGAGGGGGGAGGAAGTGGGGTTGCGGTAGGAGGGGGAGAGAGGGGGGTGTATTCTACACATCATGGCGAACAAAGTATGTGCTGAGGGAGGGGGGTGTATTCTACACGTCATGGCGAACAAAGTATGTGCTGAGGGAGGGGGGTGTATTCTACACATCGTGGCGAACAAAGTATGTGCTGAGGGAGGGGGGTGTATTCTACACATCGTGGCGAACAAAGTATGTGCTGAGGGAGGGGGGTGTATTCTACACGTCATGGCGAACAAAGTATGTGCTGAGGGAGGGGGGTGTATTCTACACATCGTGGCGAACAAAGTATGTGCTGAGGGAGGGGGGTGTATTCTACACATCGTGGCGAACAAAGTATGTGCTGAGGGAGGGGGGTGTATTCTACACGTCATGGCGAACAAAGTATGTGCTGAGGGAGGGGGGAGGAAGTGGGGTTGCGGGAGGAGGGGAGGACGGGGGGTGTATTCTACACGTCATGGCGAACAAAGTATGTGCTGAGGGAGGGGGGTGTATTCTACACATCATGGCGAACAAAGTATGTGCTGAGGGAGGGGGGTGTATTCTACACATCGTGGCGAACAAAGTATGTGCTGAGGGAGGGGGGTGTATTCTACACGTCATGGCTAACAAAGTTTGTGCTGAGGGAGGGGGGAGGAAGTGGGATTGCGGGAGGAGGGGGGGACAAGGGGGTGTATTCTACACGTCATGGCGAACAAAGTTTGTGCTAAGACTTTAAATGTTTCAAAGTTATAGTCGTTAAGTAAGGTGAAGCTATACCTCTAGCACGCGAAAGTCCTCAATGCTCTTGAACTGCGCGAGGTGCTGTCGCAGCGCCGGCTCCACTTGCAGCGCTGCCGCGTGCTTGTAGTACTTCAGGAATGCCCAGAACTTCTCTAGTCCGTACAGTTGGCCTGCTGGGGAGATATCATCTATTAATAAATATAAATAAATATTCATGGACATTTCACACGACGCCCTCTAGTCCCAAACTAAGCAAAGCTTGTGATATGGGAACTAGGTGCTGATAGAATACTTATATACATTTTTTTTTGTACATACTTACTTATAATACATAGTAACACCCAGACATAGAACAAACATCTATGTTTTGCCACACACAAATGTTTGTTCTAGGTGGGGATCGAACCCACGACCTACAGCACCGGAAGGCAGATCCATTACCGACTGAGCTGTGACGCCTGTCAAAATAACAATTAAAATCACATGTTTCAGCACTATGAAGCGCTACATTATCAAATAAGGAGAGTTATCAACTGCTGACATTCTGTATAAAAACTTAGTATATTTTATGATACAAATTAGTTTTCAGCGCATCTATATGTATATTTTTAACTCAAATTGGAGAAAATAAAACCAAAATTCATGAACATTTCACACAACGCCCTCTAGTCCCAAACTATGCAAAGTTCGTACTTTGAGAATTCGATTGCTGATACACAAACGTATATAATTTTTTTTTTGTAAATACATATTAATAATATTGTAAATAAAACATAGTAACACCCAGACATAGAACAACCATCTATGTTTGCCACACAAAAATGTTTGTTCTCAGTGGGGATCGAACCCACGACCCACTGCACAGAAGGCAGAGCTATACCGACTGAGACTTGACGCCTGTCAATACATTTATTAAGCCACGGGTTTCCGCACGATGTTTTCCTTCACCGTTTGTCAGCACTGGCATTGTGCACATAAATCCGAGTAGAAAAATCCATTGGTGCACGACCTGATTTGAACCCGCGACCGCTACTACTACACCACTGGTGTTCTCATGTGTATTACCTTTCTCATAATCCTGTATAGTCTCCTGTTGGAAGTGCTGGTAGAGCTCTGGCCTGAACTTCCTCTCCAGTCCGTACGAGTAGAAACGGAAGAGGCACTCCAATCCGTATCTGAAGCCTGCGCTCGCGTCCTCGTTGGCCAGCGTCCGGAACTCCGTGTACATTGCGCGGTTGAAATGGTCGCGGAGGAAGAACGACCAGAACCGGAAGAGTGTGTTCATCTCTTGCGATTGGCCAGCGCCGAGCTTTGTGCGTTCTGAGGATAAAGCATATCAAAAGGATAACATTTAACATAATATAGGTATATTAGTTTGTTTGTGCGTAACACTTTGTCTTTTACTACTAGGTAGGTAGGTAGGCTGGGCAGGTGTGAGTGCTGACCAGCCTCCGTATGCCAATCTTTTGCTGTCAAGTTATATTTCACTGCCCAGTGTAATTTCTTCAGGTCACGTGGTACAATTTTGTACCACGTGATCATTCTTTTTAGACACTTGACAGCAAAATATGCGCGAAAACACATCAAATGACGTCATATTGTCACTATTTAGTCACAGAATAACTATGAGTTAGTATGAACTGACCATGATTTAAAACTTTGCAGTTCAACTTTGATTGGCATACCCCTGCAGCGCGTTGATGTGAGTGAAAAAGGTCCTGCCTAAGGGCGAACGCAAACCGAAAACAAAACGTCTTGTCGAACAGTTAGTGATGTGAAACTGTCAGTAAAACTTTTTTAGTTACAATATGCTTCTTTTTATTTGCTGTTTTCGTTACTTGCTTATTTAATGAGAATCATCCTAAGTACTTAATAATTTTATTGAGTACACTACATAATAACTCTATATTCTTATTTATTAAAAAACACAGTTCATTCTCTAGGTATGTGCGTATAAAGCAATGTTTAATAGGTAGGTACTAAACAATGCTATAATAGATAGGTAAACATACTTAAGAAAAGTCTGTCGTGTCAATTAATGTGAGTTTCGTTATAACGAAAACAGCATATGACGAGTGCTTCCTCGTCATATGCTGTTTTCGTTATAAAGGAAAATTGATTTTCACGTCACTAAGTGCGCGACAAAACAGTTTTGTCGATAGATGTGCGTTGGCCCTAATATAGTTTACCTTTGAGACAGCGCGAGTGGTACTTGTGGTACGCTTGCTGCGTGAAGTGGTTCTCCCGCAGCAGGCCGTGGCTCGGGTGGTGGAAGGTGGGCAGCGACTGCGGAGCCGAGCCGGCAGACGAGCCCAGCTCACTCGCTCCCATCGACGAACTGTTATACACAACAAACATTATCATTATAACCAGCGGGATCACACGAGATATTCTGTCGACTCGTTGTATAAAAATGTAGACATTTTGTGAAAATTAATAGCGGGAAATTTAAAAAAAAAATAATGGTGATTTGAACTCTGTTTTCTATCTCTAGCATTTAGAATTCAGAGTTCATTTTAATAATTTTTTTTTTGTTAAAAATGCTGTTTTCTTATCAGTATTTGTATATAGTTATTATTTTGATCAATAAAATGAGTCACATAGCGGCAATATTGTCAACAAAACGCGCCTTTGTCATTTCTGCGTGAGTTATCTCGTCGTACTTTTTGAGGACGAGATAATAGTAAAAAAATCGACATTATTAGGGTATACTTTACTTTAGTTATTGATCTTAATAAATATTATATATAAATATAAATTATAGATAGATAGAAGTGTATTTGTTAATAGGCATAACATTATGAGTAGATAAGTAAACAACATAATTTGTTATTTTGTGCCAGACCAGACATAAAATAATCAATGTATCAATAATCCTACTAATATTATAAATGCGAAAGTTTAGATGTTTGAATGTTTGTGTTTCAATCACGTCTAAACTACTGAACCAACTTGGATGAATCTTGGCATATATATTACGTAAGCTGGATTGACATATAGGCTACTTTTTATCCCGAATAATTAACAGGATCTACAGGATAAAATTAACGAACGGGATTAGCAGCGCCAATTGGCAAGAGGATGGTGTCATGTCATGTCACGTCAGTTTGACAGGACGTAGTACTACCTCTTTGGTCTAACGACTAACGTTTGACATTCGAGTACGGGTTCGGTGTAATGTCAAGTTTCTCAAAGAAGTATCCGCTCGGTACACGCACAGATAATATAATGTACAGGGAAACGGTACTCGCGTACGAAGTCGCGGGTAACTGCTAGTTATGTATAAGTGAGGTGGTTACCCCGTGCTGTGCGTCCGCGGGCGATGCTCGCGCACGTCCATAATCCAGCCGACATGATGCTCCACGGGCGGGTTCAGGCTGTGCCGGGTTTTGTGCTTTCTGCTTACGCTGTTAACAAAACATACCATTGTCTAAACATATACTGTAGATAGAGAGATAGATATATTCTTTATTGTACTCTCCACTTAAGAGATGAGAGAGAGATGGCTTTTAGCAATAAGGCCGCCCATTGTACTTACATCTTAAAGAGTCTGTAATATGTTGTATTAGTTTAAGTGGAGAGTACAATAAAGAATATCTATGTTGTAAATAAAAATAAATATTCATGGACTTTTACACACAACGCCCTCTAGTCCCAAACTAAGCAAGGCTTCTAATATGGGAACTAGATCGCTATTCTATTAGCGATCTAGTTCCCATATTAGAAGCCTTGCTTAGTTTGGCAGCAATGCGAGCATCACTGTGCGACAGGAATAGGTGCTAGTATTGAATCGGACGAGCGAGCACACAAGAAGCTCTACTACTACTAGTAAAACTCTTGTTTTGCGGAGTAGACCCGTTGAATGAAGTAGCTCGCTTCGCTCTCTCGATTGCTAGGTAAACTTACATAACATCAGTAGCGTGCGGGTCTTTATTGGCTGCGTAGAACCGCGCAGTGCGACGCGGTCGCTTCGCTTTGCTCCCCCCTTGATCGAGTAGTTGCTCCAACTGAGAAAACAAATTAACATTTTGCAATAAAATATGTAAAAAATCCCAACAAAAATTATGTCAAAGTTTAGATGTTTGTGTTTCAATCACGCTGTAACTACTGGTCCGATTTGGGTGAAGCTTGGAATATATATAGTTCGTAATCTAGATTAACACAAAGGCTACTTAAAACGGGATTACGGGAGCCGGGGAACGGCTTAGGATAAAACTGGACGCGGACGAAGTCGCCGGCAAAAGCTAGTTTACTATTAGATCTTATTTATACCATGTATCTGGCTTAAATCGCATTTAATTAACCGACTTCAAAATGGGAGGAGGTTTTCAATTCGGTTGAGTTTTTTAATGTTTGTTACCTCAGAACTCGGTCATTTATGAACCGATTTCAAAAATTATTTTTTTATCTGAAAGGATATACTTCCAGATTGGTTCCATTTCATTTTCATCAAAATCGGTTCAGTAGTTTGAGTTATAAACAGAAATAACTGAAAAAAATATGCCATCCACGTGCACGAAATTGCGTATTTTGCTTTCCTGTGACTTTTAAGTGATGTTTATGGTCACTAGAACATTCCCAATGAACTGTCATCATCATCTGATGATGAAGCTGGTAGTCGAATTGAAGTTGGTTTTTCTAGTTTTTTTTAAACTTATATTAATGAATTGATTGATTGAGTGGTGCATTAGTGGATGGATGTATAGTTACTCTGGGCGGCGGCGGCGGCGGCTCCGTGGGGTTGGAGTGCCGCTCGCTCGGGATGGTCGCTTCGAATTGCTCGCGCGAGATCAGCGACACTGTCTTGTAGTTCTGCGGCTGGCTGCCGTATGACTGAAACACAATTATAACTTATAATTAATAATCCTACTCCATCTAAATCATGTCCCAGGTACTGCAGCCTCCCGTACATCAGGGTATGGGTATAAAGTGGTTTCCGACGCTGTATAAATCATCTAGATCAGATGCAATAGATGAAGTTATAGTTGTTCACTCACCGATGGGTAGTCGTCGCACCATAAGTCCTCCTCGTATCGTCTCAGTCCATCAGTAATGACCTGAAAATATACAGTTTCAGTTAGTTTATCTCAACCTATTGTAACGATAACATTAATTATTATCAATCATTTGTTCTTTTAGAATACATTGTGATACCTACCACTACAGTAATGTCAAATGTCACCTGACTTATAGAACTGTCAATAAGAATGACTTGAGAATAAAGATGAAGAAGCGTTGTGATAGATATTGACTTGCGATAATAATAGCAAAGATATGTAATTAGAGATTTAATTATAATGAATACAGGACAATTCTGATTTACTGAAGCCACTGAAGTTTAATTTACAAAGAAGGATCCACGAATGTTACATGGTCGTAATACTATTGAAAGTAATACAAGCTACAGTAACCACTACTGTATAGATTATTGTAAGGGCTCGTATATCAGAGCCTTTTATTTTAGTCTATGGCGATGTCTAGGGCGGTGATAGGTCTACATATCAGAGCCTTTTATTTTAGTCTATGGCGAAGTCTAGGGCGGTGATAGGTCTACATATCAGAGCCTTTTATTTTAGTCTATGGCGATGTCTAGGGCGGTGATAGGTCTACATATCAGAGCCTTTTATTTTAGTCTATGGCGATGTCTAGGGCGGTGATAGGTCTACATATCAGAGCCTTTTATTTTAGTCTATGGCAAAGTGTAGGGCGGTGATAGGTCTACGCGCGGTGCCGCCATCTCGCGGCTAGCCAATCACCGCTCATCATAGCCGCGCGTTTTATTATCCCAATAGAAAGTTTTTGGTGAAAAAAAAAGGAACGCCATGTTGGAAAGTTTATTTGAGTTGTGTTGATTGTATTTTCTTTGAAAACCATAAATATTATCTTGCTAAGCCATTTGTAACTATTGAATAAACTTTTTGTGTATGTAATGGTGCTGGTTATACTACAACACAGGTTGATGTGTAAGACTGTACAATCCGTTTCAATTTAGCAGCGCCATCTATTAGCGTGCGCGACCGACCTGTTCTAGATCCTGCGTGATCTTGGTCCTGGTGGTGAAGTCCCCCTGGCGGTCGTGTCCGTCGTGCTTGGCGGCGCGCGCGGCGGTCTGCGTCACGATCAGCAGCCGGCCGACGTCGCGGTCAGTGAACTCCACGTCAGACTCCTCGCCGTCAGACCTGGATATCACAACTTTGTTTTATCAACGAATCACATTTCATCACTAGCGGACCCAGGGGGGGGGGGGGGGGTTACCAAACTTTGACATGGAACCACGAAACGGTGATTAGCATCTAATTCGTGGTGGGGGAATAAGTCCTTTTGACAGGTGTCACAGCTCAGTCGGTAATAGCTCTGCCTTCCGTGCTGTGGGTCGTGGGTTCGATCCCCACTGAGAACAAACATTTGTGTGTCGAAATAGATGTTTGTTCAATGTCTGGGTGTTAGGGAACGTACCCATACTACGTGCACCTTTTGTTTTACTTTTTAGCCCCCTCTCTCCTCTGTGACCACCTGTGGTACCTGCCAATACCCCCCCTCCGCCCCCAACCCTCTAATATTCACGTAGTATTTCATAAATATGGTTTTAAATTATTATTTTGCAATTCAAAAGATTTCCCTCGAGGGTATTTTGACTACGTGACAAAAACCTGAACCCTCTCCCCTCCCTGTGACCAAGCGTGGTATTTTGAAGTAGACATGATGGAGTCAAGGTGTGACACTTGCTCTGAAACAACTCTACTCCTCAGCTGGAAGACCGAGTACTCACCATGCGTCAGTGAAGGTGTTGTGCCGTGGAGGAGGCAGTTCCAGCTCCTCATCCAGCTGGAAATGCAGCTCCTCACGAGACTCCTCCTCAGCTGGCGCCGTGGACGGAGGCACTCGCTCGCGGGAACCCGCTTTTGTACGCCGTTTCACCTGGAAAATACAGGTGATGATTTTTGCAAATATTTTCAACTTAAGCACGAACCAACATTGATTGAAGAAACTATAAACATTCCACCACTTTTCACGTTTAAATAATTGCACGGAATTAACTTTTGTGCAATGGAAATGAGATCTTTAGTAAAGAGGTAACAGGCAATTCATTGCAATTTTACTCAATAAAATTGACCATGATTTAACAATTCGCTTATCACAGAGAACTTGTTCGTCGCATTAACCTATAAATAGACTTCTCTTCTTCTTCTAATTTAAGAGCTACGCTCTTGTCGGCGTAACATATGCATTTCCCGCCAGGTTCTTCTTTTCAGGGCAGCTTCCTTGACGTCCTTATACGACATGACATCTATCTTCGCCTTCACTTGGCTCATGTAGCTAATACGCGGTCTTCCTCTTCCTCTCTTTCCTTCTACCTTCCCTTCAATGATACTTCCGATTAAGCTGTCATGTCGTATAAGGTGTCCAATCATCTTTCCTCTCCTGTTCTCATCAACTTTTATAAGTGCTCTCTCCTCGCTTACTCTACTTAGTACTTCTATGTTAGTTACTTTTTCTGTCCAGCTAATCTTTTCCATTCTCCTCCAACACCACATCTCAAATGCTTCTAAATACTTCTAAATAAGTAGACTTAGGAACGTAAAAAACCATAGAATAACAAATACCTCTGTCCAAGCGCCGGGCGTTTGCGGCGTTGCTGGCGAAACTTCGTTCACTTCGATCGAGTTCTCATTCGGTGTTTCTTCTGCAACAAAATAGATGAAATGGCTTTAATAAAATGAAATTTTGACTCTGAATAAAGTCGATTTCTGACCGAAAATCAATGAAATACATCCTACCGCCATTACGTAAATCTTATACGTGTTACGGCACCCATTTAACTTTATTTAGTTATAAGTTTTTTGTTTAGTTTTTAACATCCGTGCCGTAATAAATGCTTTTTATTCTTTTTTTATCGCTAGCCCCCTAGTATCAAATGGCTGAGTAACCCTGCCCTAGTGTATCCGCTTTATGTGTATTTATATTTCGACTATTAAGACTATTTTTTATTTATTTATTTTAGAGGGCGTTGTGTGTAAAGTCCATGAATATTTATTTATTTATTTGTATGTATTCTAAAGTAATGTAGTTACCAGTCCTGCGTGCTTGCGGCACGAACTCTGGCACGTCGGGGTTGAGCGGGTCGTGATGCGGAGCGCCCGCACCCGCTCCCGCACCCGTACCCGCACGACTTGTGCGGAACATTCTGAAACAATAACAATTTGTATACACTGTGTTTTAATTGCAAGCAGATTAGCTCACGCATGCGGGTATCGTCCGCTGGTTATAGGCTATGTGACGTCACGTTAAATTGAATATGACGCCCTCTATCCCTTGAACATCACTATTTCAGAAAAGGTATTTGCTGGTTTCATACTTTTTATTCACAAACAAAATTATGACTAATAAAGTATTTACAATATTTATAATATGTACAAAATACACATGAAGCAGTTGAGCTATCTACACACCGTTGCAAACGATTTATAGATAGCTCAACTGATCCAAATCAGTACCAATCAGTACACCATATTATTATTTGCTAATTGAAACAATAATAATAAAGTGAATACTTTTTAGAGTTAATTTTTCAGTTCAGTCAGGGGTTTTAGTTTTTAAACTAATTTTTTTTATATATAGCTGGCAGTGTAGGTTACCTTGGCAATGGCGGCGGTGGCACAGCTCTCAGTAAACTGGACACGGGCGCCACCAGCGGCCCTCCCATTGTGGCGAGGGGGAATATCCCCACCATTTGCTTCTTACGCCTGTTGACAAATAAAATCCAATCAGATATCAGTTTTAACCCCCGACGCAAAAACGACGGGGTGTTATAAGTTTAACGTTTGTGTGTGTGTGTGTGTGTGTGTGTCTGTCTGTCTGCGGCAACGTAGCTCCCGAACGGATGAACCGATTTTGATTTTTTTGTTTGAAAGGTGAATTAGTCGAAAGTGTTCTTAGCTATGTTTGATGAAAAATCAGTTCAAGATTCTGAGGTTTTTCAAATTTTTAATTTAATTACTTGTTACATATTAAACAATGCACCTAAATCCGCCTCCGAAGCAGTGTTTCCTATGACGTCGTACATCGTATAAGAATTCGCGGGTCAGAGAGTATAGTAGTCACAACGGATCTGTGTCCCTCTGAACTATCTGCGCAGAACACATTTTGGGTCGAATTGGAGGTAAGCGTGTTTTTCCGCACAACAGTACATGCACAATCGTTGGTTCAACTAACTTCAGAGGGATAAAGATCCGTTGTGCGTACTGTAAGTTCGTATGGCCAACTCTGGTGGAGTTTCTCGTGCCCTCCGAAGCACGGAAGCGCTCAGATGTAAATGGCGCTAACGGTCACCCATCCAAATAGTGACCGCGCAGAACTTAGATAATCGGTGAAAATAGCTATAGCTAATTCTATATGGAAAAATATCATGTAGCGACATCTATGATCCCCAATAGAACTATCTAAAGAGGTTCGGTTCAGCCGCACTTGATATGCGCCTCATTTTACAAACATGCAGCCTTTTTGCATGCACGTTATGAAAACAAGGCGAAATCGAAACATTGATACTATCAAAAACCCTACCTTGCAGAGATTCGAACTCAGGTCATCGAGATAGAACTCGAGGGTAGAACTAACTACGCCAGATAGCCTTAACGCGCATGCCCGAAAATAACCAAAGGTTTTTTCCATGATTAAAATGAGAGGCATTTTTTTAAGAAAGCTGGTTCTGAGATGTTTCTTATTATTCGCTACATACAATGCAGAGGTACGTTGGGGCGGAGCGCTAGGCTAGGGCGCGTCGCGCTCGCAGCCCGACCCACACACACACACGGTCGTGTCTACGTCTACCACGAGCAACCTTCTACTTATAATAGTTCAAACTCCAAACAGTATAGGTGGACGTGTCTTCGACTGTACAAACTTACCGTTTCTCTCCCGGCTTCTCCTCAGAACCGTCTGACTGCAACGGCGGGTCTTCATTGTTGGACTCGGTTTTATTTTCTTCCTTATCATTTGTTTGTTCATCTGTGGTAGCTTCTTGTTGCTGTTGACAATATCATTACTTTAGGGTTATACATGAGAGATGATGATGGGCTGGCTGGTCTTCATTCTTCATTAAAAAAAAAATGAAAAAATCTTTATTTCCAGCAAAACATACATAGTCGGTAGGCAAGGGTAGGAAAGGTACACAGGTACAAACCCAGCAGGTTAGATTAGAAAATTCTTTATTGCACATATAAAAACAGTACAGAGGCGAGCTTAATGCTATTTAACATTTTCTTCCAACCAACCTTTGTGTAGTGTGGAGAAAAGGTAGTGCTAGTATGGGAAACTTGGTAGGGAGAAACGTCTTTAACAATATCTACCTACTTAAAAATAATAATACACTAACCTAATATATATATCCTAATAATATAATGTACACGGAAACTGTAGACGCGTACGAAGTCGCGGGCATCTGCTAGTTTAGCATATTTTTTATATTAAGCTTTGGCCCTGCAATGGTATAAATAAATAACTCTTGTTAGGGTTAAGCTCGCCTTGGTACATGTCATCTATTTTTGTCTTTTGTTTATGTCCTGTTTTGTATGCAAAAAAGAATTAAGAATTAAAAAAAAATTATATACAAATACTTAACGTTATGAAATAAAACACCTCGTTTTAAAAGATGAATACGTAATGTAAAAAACTACAGGCCGTTTAGATAATGATAACATTGATAAGAGATAAAAATAATAATGTGCATGTGGGTTTTTTTAGTCTACTTACCTCTTTGTTATCAGTAGTGTTATCAGTTGAAACTATCTCAACAGCTTCCAATTTAGTCTCAGCAACCACAGAGTTCGATTCGTTTTTTGCCTCCGTATCCTCAGCCTTAATATCCTCAGATTTAATATCCTCAGGTTTAATATCCTCAGATTTAATATCCTCAGGCTTGATATCCTCAGGTTTTGCCTCAACTTCTGTTGGTTTTGCTTCTACCTGTATACTTGGTGCTTCGTCTTTCGCCTTCTGTTCAGTAGTCACCTCAGCAGTGGTAGTGTCTGTTTTAAAAATTAAAATAATTTGGTAAATGATCCTCCAAAACCATGGAACGAAAATGTGGAAAACTTTTTCAGCAATGGAAATTTCTAGAATCACAGAATTTACATCGCACTGAAAGAAAAGAAAATAACGCCGTAGCGCAGTTGAAGAACCGGTTTCAATTATGAATTTGTCGATAGTTTAGTACCGATACCGTGATCTGTAAAACCGGTTACAAATATATCGCTACAATTTATACCGGTTATCGATATCAGTCGAACCGGTATGTGAAAGAAGAGTAATCCAAGTCCAACAGAGCTAGCATGATGCGCCCTGACAGCGATTTGTCTACGACTAGAGCTAGTCCTGTCTCTGTTTCCGTCAAACAAAAGAAAGGGACAAAGTACGATTTGTTTTCTCTTCGATAGAAAGAAACGTCGTTTTTAATACATTAAGCGTGCTGATGACGTCACATCTTTACCTTTATTCTCTTGTTTAGACTCCTCTTTCGGTTTGTATTCGTCGTGTCTATGCGAGTTCGGCGCTGGGAAGTCGTCTGGCAGGTCGAGAATCGGCCATTTTGTCGGCTCGAATGCTGTTCGCACCTGTTGCAATAATTTTATTATAAAAAGCACATTTTAAATTAATCTTAGCAGTATGTGTGTCACAGTGATAGATGTTTGTTCTATGTCTGGGTGTTACTATGTATTATAAGTATGTATTTACATATAAAAAAAGTATATAAGTATTCTATTAGCATCTAGTTCCCATATTACAAGCTTTGCTTAGTTTGGGACTAGAGGGCGTCGTGTGAAATGTTCATGTATATTTATTTATCTATAGTGACTAAAACTAGTATTCAGAATCAATACTCTTTATAAAAGTTTTTGGTTTGTTTTGTCCCTGCATACAGTAAGTAGCTTTCTTCTCTAATATCAACTCTATACACGTGAGGTATAAGGATCAACTTACTTTGAACCATGACTGCCTATACTGTCCTTTACTTTTAGAAGGTTGATAAGAAAATTGTGGAAACAAATGACGCGCACTCTCACCAAAGTAATATCAACTCTAACTGCCTAGCTATAAGAATCATTTTACTTTGAACCTTGACTAGACTGTCTTTTATTTAGAATCGAAATTCAAACTGCTTTGAAATGCGTTCGATGAAACAAATGACGTTCGCTCTCCCGTCAAAGTATACGCAAAGTAGTTTTTTTTCTATGGAAATATCAACTCTAGCCACCTAGATATACGGATCAACTTACAGTATAGATGAAAAAACTATCTGCTGTAGAAATATTAACTTTAGCCATGTCGATATAAGGGTCAGTTTACCTTGAAGCCGGCGATTAGCTGCAGTTTATCTGAGTCCTTGATAGAGTCCAGTACTAATTGCACGTCGGCTGTGAGAGCTCGCACGCGATGAAACGACGCTATAAGAGTGACAGGGATGGTGCCATCCGGTTCCATTTTGCGGCGAAGGAAGAAATCGCGCGCTAGATTGTCCGGACTGAAGTAATATTCGCTGTGGGCGGAAACAAAAAGTATTAGGTATATATTGATGAGTTTTTGAATGTTTTATAGTCTTAAACTCCTAACCCCACCTTTACACTAAGAGAAAACTATGTTCTTTAACTTAGTCAAAGTGTCTTTAACTAAACCAAGTCACATCTGCTTTTTAAGTCAAGGTAAGACCTGACAAAGTTAAAGTTAATCCAAATCACATCCGACAAAGTGAAAGCTAAACAAACTCACATCTGGCAAAGTAAAAGCTAAACAAACTCACATCTGAGAAAGTTAAAGCTAAACAAACTCACATCTGACAAAGTTAAAGCTAAACAAACTCACATCTGACAAAGTTAAAGCTACACAAACTCACATCTGACAAAGTTAAAGCTAAACAAACTCACATCTGACAAAGTTACAGCTAAACAAACTCACAACTGACAAAGTTAAAGCTAAACAAACTCACATCTGACAAAGTTAAAGCTAAACAAACTCACATCTGACAGAGTTAAAGCTAAACAAACTCACAACTGACAAAGTTAAAGCTAATCCAACTCACATCTGACAAAGTTAAAGCTAAACAAAATCACATCTGACAAAGTTAAAGCTAAACAAACTCACATCTGACAAAGTTACAGCTAAACAAACTCAGAACTGACTAAGTGAAAGCTAAACAAACTCACATCTGCTTCTTAATAAGGTCCTTAAGCGTGGCCTGGTCTAGTCCGATGCCGTAGGGCGCCGCTGTCGCGGTCGCCGCTCCGTAGTAGAACGCTTGCGCCAGCGGCGGCGCCAGCGGGATCTGAGACAGCTGGCTGTACGGCAGCATCACCTGGGGAAGCGCGGGTTGAGCGGCGCGGAGCTGTAGGAACGGGGGGAGGGGGGGATATGAACACCGTGATTCTGAACACCCATGAAATGCATGATATATTACACCATTACACCATCCAAATGAATAGCAGTGATTACGCCACGGTATGAGAGACAGCATCTTAGATAGGATGCCCAATAATGAAACCCAGCTCGTAAGCCCTATAATCCGGATTATTCCCATCTGTCACCCAAAGCGACAGATTGGACAAAAATGTCCAACCTGTCGCTGTTTTCGTAGAAGGTGACAGATGCGATTTAAAAAAAGTCCAATCTGTCGCCTTTATATTATCAAGGTGAAAGATTGATATTTTTTTGTCCAATCTGTCCCCCATTTAGAAAAATAATAAAAACCTACTAGGTATTACAATGGCAAATTTTTATAGTACATTTTAATGTATTGTAAATCCATCAGTTATCGTCATTACCTACTTCCTATCCTATTAATATTATATATGTCAAATATGTTTGTTCTTCAATCACGCTGCAACTACTAGTCGAATTTGAATGAAATTTGGAATTGTTTGTAACCTGGATGGGCTATTTTTTATCCCGGAAAAACAACAAGATCAAACGGGACGCGGACGAAGTCGCAGGCGAAAGCTAGTGCATCATAAATGTTGACCCAACCCCTTAACCAGCTTCATCATCAAATGATGATAATGACAGTTCATTGGGAATGTTCTAGTGACTATAAACACCACTTAAAAATCAGGAAAGCAAAATACGCAATTTCGTGCACGTGGTTGGCATATTTTTTTTCAGTTATTTCTATTTATAACCCAAACTACTGAACCGATTTTGATGAAAATTGAACGGGACCAACCTGGAAGTATATCCTTTCAGACAAAAAAAATAATTGTTGAAATCGGTTCATAAATGACGGAGTTCTGAGGTAATGACCGACCCAGTTGCGGTCACACGATGCGAGTAACTCACACATTGTGACTAGGTTATTATTTTTCTACTTGCCTGTATACTCGACTGGTTGACCGGGCCTTGGTGCTTGTAAAATAACCCAACCAATGTGATAAGCATTAAGATTATATTTACATACAATATACAATGTTATTTCTAAATCTGTTATTTAAAAAAATCTTACAGAAATTCTTGAATTTATATGTATGTGTTTGTAAGTACAGATAGATAACTAAATATACATGGACATTTTAAACAACGCCATCACACACAGGCGACACACGTCACAGCTCAGTCGGTAATGGCTCTGCCTTCCGTGCTGTGGGTCGTGGGTTCGATCCCCGCTGAGAACAAACATTTGTGCGTGGAAAACATAGGTGTTTGTTCTATGTCTGGGTGTTTACTATGTATTATATGTATGTATTTACAAAAAAAAAGTATATAAGTATTCTATCAGCCATCTAGTTCCCATATCACAAGCTTTGCTTAGTTTGGGACTAGAAGGCGTTGTGTGTAAAGTCCATGAATATTTATTTATTTATTTATTTATTTATTTATCTAGTCAAAAACTAAGCAAAGCTTGTACTATTGGAACTAGACTGCTGATGATAAGTACTTATAAATTTTATTGGCATTATTGATTGCATTTTTTTTTTAGGAAACTGTAGACTTACAAAATGTAAAAACAAGAAAATTATTTCTTTTGTTTATAATTTTCTTTCAGAATCAGAAGTGCCTTGATCACGAATAAATGTGACAATCGTAAAGGTATCGTAACGCTGGCGTATCCGAGATACACTGCGCGGTGACGCTACAACGTTCTGCAGTCGAGCTGGCGTTGACGCGCAATATGATTGGAACACGTTAGGTTTACGTAACGCGGCGACTGTCAGATTTGTTCGTGATTACCCCTCTGATTCTACATTGTGTTAGTATCGTTTTCATGTAAGGTTTTATAAATAACAGAGTTAGACGAATACTATTTCATGATTTATATTTTAATGGTAATTTATTTCAATCTAGTATGAATAATAGGTACTAGCAAGCATAAATAAATAATGGAACCCAAAAACATAGTAAAATATGGCTTAATTAATGTTGGGAACACAGGGATAGGTTCTGTGGCTTACATACTCCTTGTTACATAAACCACAGATATACACAATAATAGACAAGACACAAAGTTTTAAAACTAAAGAAATGTAGAAACACTATTTGTAGGTATATGCAAACTGAATAAATTAGGTATCGGATAACATTATAACGATGGATATTCGGCTTCGATGAAAAGGTTTTGGAAGATTGACCAATATGATTTTTAAGGCTTTTGCAAGCAAAATCGGTTCTAGTTGTAACGGTTACTTTTTTGAAATTTTGCTATGCTAACTATTTAATACTGGGGACTATTATTTGAATGCAATTTAATGCGTATAAACACGTAATTACTGCATTTTTTAATAATTGTAATGTTCTCATACTATGGTGATTTTTACTATAAACATTTCGAGAATGTGACACTTTAGGATAGTATAATGGTAATGGTATTAGTGTTCTCCACTCATAAACTACTTTTATCGTTCGCAGAAATTTTGAAAAAAAAAAATTTAAAATGGCGGCGGATGGATATGCCAAATCCATAGAAAAATGTTCGAACCCCCCATTGGGAGGAGTATAGATTGGATACCTGTTGTAAGTCCGGATGCTGTACAAACTCTGCGACCCGGTACATGGGATGATGCGGCGCGTTGAGCGCGGGCATGGCGGAGGCGGGGCGGGGCGCGTTGCGTCGCGCGCCGCCGCGCCCGCGCACCGCGCCGCGCATGCGCGACCCGCCGCGACGCGCGTCTTCACCGTTCAGGGATAACGTGTCTGAAATCACATATCTTGCTAATCGTACTAATATTATAAACTAGCTGTTACCCGCGATTTCGTACACGTGTACCCTTCTTTTTTTTAGACTTTATACCGGCTTTATACGCCAAAACTCGTACTAGTCGTAGGCCCCCTGAAGCAACTGACGTGTCCTCGTCAGCATCAGACGAGATACAAACGAAGTAGCGGACGGTAGCGCACAAATATCATTTTGATTCCAACAACTTTTCTGACATCAATTCAATACCTTGGACGGATAAGCACACGGGACATGTAACTCGGCCGATCTCGCATTTACCCTCTCTCGCCACGAATTCAGCCGTTTTGCCTAAGTAAGGGCTTGACACTATCGATGAATAATCGATGTAAAATATCGATGTAAATTAAATAAAATATGACAACAAAAAGTTCGTTTTCCGTCATTCATTCATTTTTATTGATACTATTACGTCGAATGTGTCAATCACGAGTGTAAATTTAGAACAATTTTAGACAGTGACAACGCTATATGCTGAACTAATGCAGCAATAGATCACTCCCCCCGTGCCCCGCAAAAATTGATCGACTGTGATTTCATACTATTTTCGTGTCCCGTGTGCTTATTCGTCCAAGTTCGATACGCACCATTATCTTGTCGCATCGAATGCGGAGGTCCGTGCTTCGGTCGATTCGCCTTCACGTCGATATCCAGCGGGACCCACTTGTGCTTGCCAGACTTGTTACCTCCTTTGCCGGCACCTGGAACATGTGACAGTAAATGGAAAACTCAACACCAACCTCTGAAATAATAATGATTTAACTACTTAATTAATAGTTCTGGAATACGCCAACAGCCCCCGTATGCCAATCTTTTGCTGTCAAGTTATATTTCACCGCCCAGTGTAATTTCTTCAGGTCACGTGGTACAATTTTGTACCACGTGATCATTCTTTTTAGACACTTGACAGCAAAATATGCGCGAAAACACATCAAATGACGTCATAATGTCACTATTTAGTCACAGAATAACTATGAGTTAGTATGAACTGACCATGATTTAAAACTTTGCAGTTCAACTTTGATTGGCATACCCCTGCTGAGCATTAAACTCTTAGCTTGAAAAAATTACACACATATTACTCGATTATCTTGTCTTTGTTTTCTCGTGTTACCTTTGTACAGCACGCACAGCGGATCTTCATCCCTCTGAAGTTGGTGCAACAAACGATTGTGCATTTACTGTTGTGCGGAAAAATTTGCTTACCTCTGACACAAAATGGGTTCTGCGCAGATACTTCAGAGAGACAAAGATCCGTTGTGACTACTATAATTGTTTGTTATAAAAATGGCGTGCTAAATGAATAAAGGACAGTACCTGTCTCCTTACCGGCTGGTTTTGTTCTCTCCTGTCTCTCGGCATAGCGGTGGTCGTTCAGCGAGTTCTGTTGGTAGTTATTGTGCATTTCTAGGGGTCTGCTGTGGGAGGGGGGAGGTAACTCTTCCGGTGGAAGCCTCTCTTGGTCCTGAAAATGAGAATATGTAAATTAAAAGAAGCTCAATTGATAAATCGTTAGTTTGGGTTAGTCTCAAAATACCCTTTAAATCCCCCTTAAGGGTATTTTGAGACTTTTTGTCTCAAAACCCCCTTTGATTTTGAAAATGTAGAATGGGCAAAATTACACCGTAATTGATGCTATTTAAATTTGCAACGCTACAAAGTATTGATTGGTTTGATGGTGGTCGGCATTGGACATGTAGTTTTATTTCATTTCATACTTTTCATAAACTTTTGATATGCGATGCGATGCGACTGAACCGAATACCTACATAATATTTTTGGTGGATAGGTGAAGTTCTTTTTTTTTTACACATATGAACGACTAGTAGTTACCCGCGACTTCGTACGCGTCTACAGTTTCCGTGTACATTATATTATCTGTGCCTGTACCGAGCGGATACTTTAAGAAACTTGATAATACACCTCATTACACCGAACTCGTACCTACTGGAATGTCAAACGCTAGTCGTTAGACCAAAGAGGTAGTACTACGCTCTGTCAAACTGACGTGACATGACATGTCAATGAAATCCTCTTGCCAATTGGCGCTGCTAATCCTTTTCGTTCATTTTATCCTGTAGATCCTGTTAATTATTCGAGATAAAAAGTAGCCTATGTGTCAATCCAGGTTACGAACTTGTATATATGCCAAGTTTCATCCAAGTTGGTTCAGTAGTTTGAACGTGATTGAAACACAAACATCCAAACATCTAAACTTTCGCATTTATAATATTAGTAGGATAGGATAGGATGGGACGATGAGGTTAACTAGTTCTTCTATCTCATATCACTGGGTTTAAGGAGTATGTGTGATATATGGTAACTTACAGCGTGTCCATTATGATGTGTATGATGCGAGGAGTCTCCATCATGAGGGGGTGGTGTTGAGTGACATCTGACGCCACCGGGACCTCTGCCTAGTGACGGCCAGTCGCCGATATCCGTGAAGTCTGATGCCTGGGGAAGATAAAGATAAAAAAGATAAGGATAATTTATTTGCATAAACATGTGTTAGTAAGGTGGTATAATTATTATATGTTAATAGTAATTATAATTAATAGGTTTTATTAGTAAAATAGTAACAAAATCCGAGTCTTAAAGAACTAGGTTATTCTAGGTGCCAGTTCCACGCGACCAGAGCCTAGAAGAACGGACAACAAACTACGATTTGGTTCCTAGCGTTTCTTAGGATCCTAAAACTTCAGGTCAAACCGATACATTATTATAACCCGCTGGGTAGTGGTAGTAGTATAATAAGGTGATACCAATCGTATTATCGCACTAGAGCAAATGCTGGACGGGTATTTCCAGACGCGGAATTTTAATTGTTCAATAAGGAAAATACTTTCTTGGTTACACTACACAGTACTTTACCTACAAAATAAAAGTAGTAACTTGTATCCGGGACAACGTTCTTAGTCTCGAAAGAGGGTATTAACCCGAAAGCCAGGCAAATACCTGGTTACTTCAGAAAACTACTGTTCTAATATGTCTAATGGGTTCAGAAATGCTTTAAAAAACTAGAATTTGATTTGTTTGCTGTTGAGCATAAACACGAGATCAAAGTCGAGCAACAAATAATGCAGAGAGCTATCCTGAGAGTTTCATAACAGATAATATTCGTGGAAGAATCAAGGTCAATAGAAGAATCGACATAGCTCTCAGAATCAGAGAGGTAATCACGAACAAATCTGACACTCGCCGCGTTACGTAAACCTAACGTATTCGAATCATATCGCGCGTCAACGCCAGCTCGATATCCGAATGTTGTAGCGTCACCGCGCAATGTATCTCGGATACGCTAGCGTTACGGCATGAGCATCAAAGACAACAATTATTTCCGAAGTGAAGACAACGAATACTTCGTCCCTCTTTTGTTTGGCGTAACCCGAAACAGATATAATTGTTGTCTTCTCTTTAGGGCCGTGTTGGCCGAGTGGGATTGTACCTCGACTTTCGATCCGAAGGTTGTGGGTTCAAATCCTGACCGTGCATCAATGCATTAACACGAGCTTTACGGTGAAGGAAAACATCGTGAGGAAACCCGCGGCTTAGTCAGCTCCGCACGTATTGACCTTATCTTTCCTGTGGATATGGCTGACTAGGCTGAGAGGATGGTATAGGTGCTGGGCAAGCCTACTCCATCTAAAACATTGTCCCAGGCACTACAGTGTCCCGTTAAGTGTAGGCATAGGTTGCCTCCTGACGCTGTATTAATCATCTTCAATAATTATAGATGTAAAGGCCTATTATATCTCTTTCTTAGACAAAAAGTTCTCTTGGCAGCTCATGCTAAGCTGTTTATCTATAAGAGAGATCGATCGATGATATTCTTCAGGCTGAAACGATGATGGGTATACCTGTCCATCAGCTTCAACCTTCGCCCAGCTCCGCCGGGACCGCGATTTCCTCTTAACGGCGACTCCCGCCGTCATGCTATCCAGCATATGCCTGACACTGTCAGTCACACTTATACCGACATCTTGAATTGAATATCACTGGAGATTCACTTTTCGTTTAAGTTAGTGTGTTTTAGGATTTGTAGAGTTCTGGTGACCATTTTATCGCAATTATTATAAGTTAAATCAAGATCAAGTGTTTTTTATTCTTGCAAATCTGACCCATTCTTCAGATAAGAAAATGTTACTTCATAGAAATGTTTACTGTTCATATTCTGGCTTTTCTATATTATTAGAATTTTTATCCACATATGATGTAGTAATTATTCTAGTGTATTCTTCTGTTGTGCAAGTATAGTGTAGCCTAAAATAAATGTATTTTCTTTCTTCTTTCTTACTTGAATACAGAAATGTAAAAAGCAGTTGCATAGCGGTGAATAAAGTTTGAACTAAGCACGACACGATATTCCTTTGTACTGTACACGCCTGCATGACGCTCAATGTCCTTTACAAAACCTCGTGTTTTGTTCGCGTGAATTGTTCCCAGCCCCTTTCGACTACCAGGTAATGCTCCAACGGTAGACCAACGATTTTAGGCCGTTGTTGTCAATACTTGATGTTATGATCAACAAGAATACTATGGCTATTGGCAACACATTAGAATAAATCATTTTTTTATTTAATTAAATATTTTTTTTTTAATATGGCTGCCTATTGCCCGTATGCCCGTATTTTAAAAAAATCTTTTGGAATCTTTTGCTGATCTTCAGTTAAAATTAATCATAATATTATTATTTTACTTAAATCTAAGTTAACTTACATAGTTACTAATATCTAGAGATTGACTGAAAAATCAAAAAGCAACATTCAACAGGGGTTAATTTAAGCTTTGCAATAACACACTGGCTAAAATGCAAAAATGCCATGATTTTTTGATGGGCAGTATATTTAAATGGGTTTAGATATTTTATTATTTTCGTCTTTATCATAGACATAGACAAGCTTATTTACTAGGTACTACAACAACACACTTCACAGGCGTCACAGTCACAGCTCAGTCGGTAATAGCTCTGCCTTCCGTGCTGTGGGGTCGTGGGTTCGATCCCCACTGAGTACAAACATTTGTGCGTGGAAAACATAGATGTTTGTTCTATGTCTGGGTGTTACTATATATTATAAGTATGTATTTACAAAAACAAAAGGTATATAAGTATTCTATCAGCCATCTAGTTCATATATCACAAGCTTTGCTTAGTTTGGGACTAGAGGGCGGCGTGTGTAAAGTCCATGAATATTTATTTATTTATATTTACACTATACAGGCACACAGAAACATAACAAAGTAGGTTATAATTAGGTAATTACGTAATCTGTTACGTTGCAACGTACCATCAGCAAAAGTTCTGCCTTACCACCTTAAGGGTGCATTTTCTGTGAACCGACTAGCCGTTAATTTTTGAATACCAATAGAAGCAAATTATTTTGGGTGTAAAAGTTATGAAAACAATGAGCCATTATAAAAATAAATAGATGTTTAGGTCTCTGGTTGGTCAAAATAAGAAGACAAAAGAAAAAGGCGGGGTCAGGTAGCTAACTGCTTGCAAGCGAAACAGTTTCAAAACTGGTAAGGCGGAAATTTTGCTGATGGTACATCCAGGGTCAATAGTCAAAGAAGAGGCGATTGCCAAATAATTTTATCACTAATGACTAATTAGTCAGAATGTCACAACTAAACCAGTTCTCATTAAGTAATATGGCTCAAAATCGTCTGCATTTCCATTACTATGTAGTGCCTTGGATTATAAATCTTAAATGTTACGTCTAATATTTATGCAGAATGTGGACATGATGTTTGCCTGTATCATATACCTCATCATCATCATCATTTCAGCCTGGTATCACCCACTGCTGGGTATAGGCCTCCTTCATGCAATGCCAGCCTCCTCTGTCTTGTGCGTCTATCATCTATCATATACCTACGAAGATTTTTTGTATTGTCCATAATGTAAATTGTAAAGGCCATGTCAATGTAATCTTGCTATACCTAGACAAATCGCTATGTAGGGCGCGCATGGTAAGCCTGCAAAATACAGGGTCATGTATAATACCTAGGTACGAGTAGGTATCACGTTGTATAAAATTGCACCACGTAAAAGTAAATGCATGGAGTTTTAAATGTTTTTTACCCAGTTACCTCACATCTACAAATAATTTACAAAAAAAAAAAGTATATTAAGTATTTTATCAGCATGTTCCCATTATTACAAGCTTTGCTTAGTTTGGGATGGAACTAGAGGGCGTTGTGTGAAATGTTCTTTATGTATCTATTTTATTTATTTATCTTTTTAACCCCCGATGCAAAAACGACGGGGTGTTATAAGTTTGACGTGTCTCTCTCTCTCTCTCTCTGTGTATGTGTGTCTTTGAGGAAACGTAGCTCCTGAACGGATGATCCGATTTTGATTTTCTTTTTTTTGTTTGAAAGGTGAATTAGTCGGGAGTGTTCTTAGCTATGTTTGATGAAAATCGGTCCAAGAATCGGGGTTTTTTTTTTAATTTTTAATTTAATTACTTGTTAGTTTAGTCGGTTACTTCTGAGCATAGTTATGCCTATCCTTTTTTAAGTTTTTTTTGTCTTTAATCAATAAATCAAGAATCACATTGAACGTCATAAAGCAGGTGTCGCCGGCGTTCGCTAGTTTCACTAAAACCTGTACAGTTAAAATTAAAACAAGCTGTGACATTTACACAAAACTAAGGAAGCCATTTACAGAACCAGTATGACATTAAACACTTGAAATACCTAACGAAATGGTATCGAATCGGTATCAGAAAGCTACTACAACAAATGGATATTCAAAGTTTGTCGTCTCATTTTGTGTTACACTGCGCAGTGACACTGTCACTTCGCAAGCGCCCGCGTCATCGCACGAAGCGAACGCGCAGCGAAACACAAATATCAGTACCGAATCTTCGTCAATCATTATTCAGAGTAGGGCCCTGTAAGCGAAAACTAAAATAAAAACTATAAAGGTAAAACGCCTTTCACAAATTATAGTCGAAAGAGTAAAGCTATAAAAGTAGAATAAGATACTTAAATAAATTCAGATGTATAACTTTGAATGGATTTATTTAATTAAGATTTTAAAAATCTAAAATAATAATCAAACAGGCTTAACTCAATGTCTCCGATTTCTATATTTAATCTATGGCTGCTTAGCAACAGTAATGTGAAGGAAACAACACTTACTATTACTGAAACTACAATTTACTAAAATTACCACCCGCCTAGTTATACCGCAAATATAGCCCCACGCGATAACAATAAGGACGCTAATATTGACCTATTTATGTCAATATTAGCCCTATTTATCCAATTCAACGACATTTTATCCAATGGACTTTGCATTGGCGCTCTGAAAATGGAACGGTATAATAATTGCACATTTTTTCAATTACATTAACGGTTTGATCATAGAAAATTTTGAAGGGCTAGAGGGCCAATCTGCAATGTAACAAACATTTTACTGTACTGGGAAGCGGAAATGTGACATATGACATATCGAAAATGCCAATATTTTCGAGTTTTTCGTGATAAAAATGATAGCTCCATTGTGTTCTCAGCTCAATGATCCAATGACATAACCTAAAAAGTACGACGCGTGGTAACCACGTTGCGCTTGCGCCGGTCTTCCACCTCACTCGCGCGCGACATAATCATCCTCCGTCCCGCTCTATACCGTTCACCATCCAAGGCCAGTTGGTATCAACTCTATCGCCTTACAATGTAATATTTTATGATAATGAATCGGTGGAGGTGAAAATAAAAGTCGTATTCGACCGGTATTTATTGATATTGGCAGAATTGATGTGCGAATTTATGCGATAATAATTTTCAAGACTAACCAGTTAAAATATTCGGGTAACCTTTACGTAAAATCTAATATGCATCCATGAAATCGAATCATCATAGCCCGTAATCTGAATTTATAAAAATCTTTGTCTATAATGAATACTAAGTAAAAAAAAAAAGAAAAAAAAGACAAGTACCTACCGAAAATAAATACAGTCTAAACCAGCAGATAAGCAGTGTTAAAATTGCATAAATAGTCGTTTACTGTTTTAAAAATTTATACCTACCTACTGTTATCAGAAGTTACACAATGCAATACGCAATGTCAGAAAACTGAAAGTACTTATTGAAAAGTGAATGTTCCCGCCCCACCCATATTAGTAGTAATTAAATGTCGGTTGATTAACCCTTTGTCTTCTTCTTCTTCTTCTCTTATATATGGCCTCTGTCCGTCATTTCGACAGACAATTTTGCCAGTGTCAAGTGGATTATTTGAAATAAGTTTAGTCAAGTCGAATCATACGTCAAGTCGTTTATTTTGATAACAAAATGGTGGATTAGGGTTCGTAATCTCCTGTTATTTTAGTGCAACTTTAGAAAATGCTGTCATTGTCACTTGCATGACAACGAAAAGAGACGACAATAAAACCAGCAATTTTAGCTAGCGGAGCTTTAAAAGACCATTATGAATAACACTAATATAAATAAGACCATTATTAGTATTTTGAAAACAGCTATCGCAAAAACAAATACACGTGACAAACTGAAAACCAAGCATCGGAAGGCATGCGTGTAGAGTATTGCGAAATTCAAATCAAACCCTTTAGTTAGGCAGTTCATTGGGACTGTTCTATTACGTATAGTGGCCGTTAAAACCACTTAAAAGTCACAGGAGAGCAAAATACGCAAATTCGTGTACGTGGATGGCATATTTTTCCAGTTATTTTGATTTAAAAGCGAAACTACTTAACCGATTTTGATGACATATTTATGGGACCAATCTGGAAGTATAAAAGGGTTTCAAATTAAAATAAACTAGGTACAAACGTTAAAAAAAATACAGCCAAATTGAGAACCCCTTCCTTTTTTTGAAGTTGATTAAAAAAGAAAACGAAGCACACATCACATACTAACATGAATGAGATACCAAAACAACGAATCATCGTATCTTTCCTTAGAATAGCGATGATGAAAATAATGATTGATTATATCTACGCTTTGCAACTACTGTATCGGTAGGCTAGGCTAGGGTTGAACAGCAGAAAACCGACTGATATATGTATAAAACACAGTACTTATGACTGACTGTCTATGTAAATAGAATTCAAAAGTATGGTGACAAAGAAACAAGAAATAGAAAATAAAGAAAACCATATTGTGAAGTTGAAGAACGGAGGAAGAGGAATGAATATTTTAGAATCCAAAACACTAGTCAAAGTCAAAATTTCTATAATCTTTAAAATCACAAGGATAATTTAGAATCAAGTGAACTGGGATCAAGTCAAGAAAGCAGACTAGTATGCTTGATCTAGAATATAGGGAATTTTTTTTGTGTAAACAGAAGAGAGTTAAGTAAAGAGACTGATTCATACAGGAGTTTGCTGTCGCCTAGGAACTTTAACAGGGGTACGTGGTGCCATAAGTTTGAGGAACCCAGGAAACACATTATCATTATCCAGCTCGACTTCACCCACTGCTGGGTATAGGCCTCTCATTCTTTGTGCCACTCTCCACGATCCTGAGCTAGTCTCATCCAAGTCCGACCTGCGACGCTAGCAATGTCGTCAGCCCATCTCGCAGCTGGACGACCAACGACATTTCTCTTTCCTGTCCTTGTTCTCCTTTCCGTAACCGCCTTATACCGTCAATACCTGCTGAGTTGACTCCACCGTGGTATCACAACGTACCAATTTTACCGCCGACGTTTTTATACGAATCATGCTCCCACCAGCAATTCAGGTTTTGCTCTGAATGCCTATTTAAAGTCACTTGATAATTGATTTTCGGGTTTAAAACCGCATTAATTGCCAACGAAAATGATGCAGCAGTAATGCTATAAATGTTTGCTTCAAATCATGACATTTTATTTATTTGTAGCAAAAACGAGACACAAAGAAGAAAACATCGTGAGGAAACCCGCGGCTTCGTCAGCGTCGTACGTATTGTGTGTGACTTGTCTTTCCTGTAGATAAGGCCGACTAGGCTGAGAGAATAGAAAGGCTGAAAGAAAGTAGTTGTTACAAGCCTACTCCACCTAAACCATGTCCCAGGCACTACAGTGTCCCGTAAAAAGTAGTTCCTGACGCTGTATAAATCATGTTGATTGGACGAGTATTCAAGGATGGCTCTAAAACACTGTTTTCTTTAAAATCCTGTTATTTTCCAATCGCAGTAAGCAGCCCTAAGTACGCTTTTACTAAAAACAGTGAATAAACGCGGCACAAATATTGTCTCGACGACATCAAGGCCGTTACTTACGTAACATCGTGTTACATATACCACAGCATATAATTTATGTAAATTGCGTATGTAATGTAAAATACACTCACATTTTCATCGATATTTTACTAGCTATAGAATTCCAGATCGCAATTATTTGTTCTTATCAATACGTTTACAGATTTATACAACGTCAAGAGTAACTTTATAACAACCTTTCAAGTCCAGACTAAGCTGGGCCGTGTCGTCATTAAAAATCCCACAAATGGGAGCTTTTGTTACATTGATTTCATTTAAAAGTGGAGAGCTGGTTATAAAGCGAATCTTTCACTCGGAACACTGCCATGCGCAAATAAAACTTGCGACTTGCTCAGTTTATTATCTATTTAGCCCGTATGCACCCACAGCTGGGTATGGCCTCCTTTAGTACACACGGCCCACGCATAATGGGCCAACTTTTGAGCCTAAATGCGGAAACGGGAGTCCTATCAATATCAATAGTACACACGGCCGCAGCTCAGGTTATACATCCAATACAACCATAACTACGCTACATACAATGCTGAGAATCGTTGGTGCGGGAGCGCAATAGGCGTAGGCGCGCGCCGCGCTCGCAGACCGTCCTACACAAACACACTGTCGTCCCTCTCACACGATTCTCAACGTTCAACTTCTAATAGTTCAAAGTCCAAACAGTTTAGGTGGACGTGTCTTCGACTGTACGCCAGTCTCGTCGGTCCTGCGCAAGTTTTCTCCACTGCTGCCCAACTACGCCCACAATATTATCTGTCCAGTTTATTATAGAAGTATTATCTATGCGTCTTATTCTGTTACTGCGTACAACCTCACACTACTGACATATAAAAATGATACATACAACCTTGACCTTTCGTGCGAGCGTCTGGCAACACGATAGACGCTTTGCATAAGGTCCGAGCGATATAGTCCGATTGAGGTAAAATTGGCGTGTTTATTATTAGATACTCAGGTATGCAAAAACAGGATGTAAAAATATCGACCCCGAAACCTATACAACTCAAAAACTTGATGAAGTACGTTACAGGCGGACTAGGCAGAGCTAATAGACAGGTGGGACATTTGCTAGTGACTTTTGTCATAAATAAATAATTAGTAGTAGTAGAGCTTCTTGTGGAAGAGCTCGTCTGGGGAATTACTACCACCTTACCTATTTCTGCCGCACAGTGATGCTCGCATTGCTGTGTTACAGTTTGAAGGGTGCCGACGCTATTACACGCACATGATACTTAAAACCTTTATGTCTCAGAGTGATTGAAGTGCATATCCTCAGTGGACGTGCTCTGTGAGATACTGTAATAGGCAGTGGTGGTAACTTAACATCAGGTGGGCCATCGGCTTGTTCCATCATTTAGTTGTATAAGTTCCGGTCCCAACTTGAATAAAAACTTGCACAATCTCGCCACCCTGGATTGAATCATCCATGTTTACCATCATGAATGGCACATTGTCAGACCGTGTTGATATAACATTGTAGAATACTTGCTCGGGCGTTCGCTACTATCTACAAATAGCTATTATGCGATCCAATACACCAGTTAGTTTAATGCTGTATGCCGTTTTATGCGACAGATTTAGTACGCCAGTTATAGTAGTCACAACACAACGGATCTTTATCCATCTGAAGTTAGGTGCAACAACAGCTGCGCAGTACTGTTGTACGGAAAAATTCGCTTACCGCCAATTCGGTCCAAAAATGGGCTCTGCGCAGATACTACAAAGGGACAAAGATCCGTTGTGACTACTATAGTTTTGCGGGAATAGCACGCATAATATGAGCGCTCTAGATCACGTTTCTTTCTACCGACGAGACGACAAATAATACTTCATCCCTTTTATTTGACGGAAATCTTTTAAACCTCTCACTCATATTTGTAGCTTAAGGTTGCAATAACTAAAATTACCGATAAATATTTCGCCATCTCTTTTTATTGTTATGTTAGTGACAGAGCTTTAAGTCGCTATAAAGTAACAGAGATTAAGATAAAGACCTACGTCTAGTCTTACTTTAGACAAATAGTTGTCTAGAGCGTTCATATAATTAAGGATGCATGTCATATTAAAATTTTAAAATATTGGAATGTCTGTATGCCGCCGCCGTGACCCATGGAGATTACACTAATGAGTCTGCAACGATATTATAATCAAAACTTTTTGGATGAAAGTCATGACAGAACACAGAACATGGAGAGTCAAGAAGTGGCTGCCCTAGCTACGATAGCTCTCAAAAATTTAATAAACAAAGGCCACAAATAAAAAGAAGAAGAAGAAAATTTAATAAAGTCAAAACTACCTTACTATTTTATCACATAGAAAGTAAAAAAAATTAGCCAAAGTAACCCTTTTATCTTAAAACGGCTTACTAATATATCTGGGTTTGGAATCGAGTTGAAATATATTAGGGTAATGAATAAAACCTGGCCATTTAATATTCAACGCACAGGTGTGGTCACTTATATACGATCTAGGTTTCTAGTTAATCTGTTTTCGGACCTACCTAAACATGGTAATATGAAATCTGGACACGTAAGAGAGGCATGTGTCAAATTGTTGCGTAGGATATACATTTATAGGCTTTTTGCGTCTAATCTAGATGATTTATACAGCGTCAGGAGCCACTTGTTACCCATGCCCCGATGTACGGGACGCTGCAGTGCCTGGGACATGATTTAGAAGGCTTGTATCATATCATCGGAAATATAATTGAAGGGAAGGTAGAGGAAAAGAGAGGAACAGGTAGACCGCGTATTAGCTACATGAGCCAAGTTAAGGCGAAGATAGATGTCATGTCGTATAAGGACGTCAAGGAAGCTGCCCTGAAAAGAAGAACCTGGCGGGAAATGCATATGTTACGCCGACAAGAGCGTAGCTCTTAAATTAGAAGAAGGCTTGTAGCACCTACACCTATTCCATCTCAGCTTCGGCCTTATCCACAGGAAAGACAAGGTCAATACGTGCGGAGCTAACTAAAGACGCGGTTTTTTTTTTCACCGTTTGAGAGCACTGGCATTGCGCACATAAACCCATGTAGATAAACCCAATAATACAGATTTTTATTTGTTTGCCAATATAGAGCTGTAAGGCCCAGTCCCTTCGAAAAAAAACCTAAATACAATACAACTTACAAAACCTAGTATGCAAAACCACTTTCGCCAGACCACTTCCGTATGGAACTATGGCAATAAATGAATGAAATAAAAAATTGAGTCTATGGTCTGGAAACGCCGTCAGGCTTGTGTTGCAATTGGTTATAAGTTACATATAAAATGCAACCAGGTGACGGAAAGTTAGCTACGGTTGTTAAAAGTGTTGAGACAAGGACTACAGCGAACACGTAATAACAACAGCTAGCTTAACTGTTTCCGACTGATTAGAAGGAATGTATTTATGTAAATGAGAACAATATGGTGCGTCCTTGTGCACCAGGGCGTAGTTAAATTCGTCAGATCGTTTTGAATAAAAAACCAATATGGCAACGCATATCAACTTTAAATCACAATTAATTGACTTGTTTTACATGACAGACAGAAAACGTAAATAGACATAAACAAACATGCATTTAATCTTCTGACATTTTAGCGCGGTTTTGCAAAATGCCCTATCATTGTCACTGGCAAGAATGACTTGACGTATGACTCGACTTGACGTAAACTTTATTCAAATAATCCACTTGACATTGGCAAAATTGTCTGTCGGAATGACGGACAGAAGCCATTTAGAAGAGAAGAGATGACAACAGATTTAGCAGCCATTGAGCTAGAGGAGTTTTAGTACGTAAAATGTAGAACCAAGTCAGACGAAATTTCATGGAATTTTGAATAGTAATTGTATTAGAGACCTTTTAAGCAAATCCAATTCTTACAGTAATTATTCCAATATTGATGATATGACAGACAGGCAATCTCCAACGACACTACAGAGTGTAAGCGAGACAGGTCAACCCAAAGATCCGGTTAAGCGACCTTAAAAACAAAAATGTCACTGGCCAGTTCCTTCACCACCTTTACCTTTCGAAAAAGAGTAATGGCAACATTGAACCGCGCCAATTTTTAAATTTAGAATGCACTGCAACCGTTGCGAGAAAGGAACCTAAATGCAGTTGCTATTTCGTAAACAACAAAGTTCATATTCGCGTGATTTATTTAATAAGATAGATCTGGTTTTCGATATAATTGCACGTGGCTTTGACGTAGGCCTGCGTCCTTGTTTCTCGTGAGAGTTGCGTATATTCCTTCCCCTTCTCCGTCCTTTAAAAGTCGAATTGATTAATATGCAATGGTTTAACGTGGTAGATTGGTCGGTGTCTGTTAATCAGAGTATGTAGGGTTTTATTTTATTTTATGAGTATGAAATGTTCTTTTAACGTGTTAAGTTGCAACTACAAGAATATGTCCACTAAAGTGTAGCAACAACCAAAACCATTAAGCGGTTAAAAGATCTCCCATCACAAGATTACTAGCAAGAAACCAACAGCCAAACCCTAGGTAAAGGTTAGATAGCGATCTGCGTCAAATCAAAACCATTTATTTTTTGATGATATAAACTAAGTTGCTATGGTAATATCCCTTTAATTAGACAAAACCAGAAATAGATTCAATATTGGGAATTGGGAAAAAGACTGAATATAGGCTCCGCAAAACTTCGTCCCTTCTTCACATGTACAAGTTATAAGGAGCATGAGCGAGATAGGACGATGCAACGGGCAACTACAGATCTACAAACATGCGTCTGTACTACCCTCCGTCAAGTTAACATTCTAAAATCGCTAGAGAATATAAAACTTAGCGTATAGGACAAAACTAAGGCCTAAATTCCTCCTAAGCTGACGTCGATCGCTGACTGTAGTCGGTCGAGCGTACGAATAAACACTATTTTTTACGAGACCCCGCATTTGCGACACTGAAGTCAGCGGGACTTTTTTCGAACAGTGGTGCGCGCGACCGATGTCCGCGACCGACGTCAGCGTAGGAGGAATGTAAAAAGATTAGTCACGTGACTATTCCCGTGTTCTATTCTATATCTCTAATGATTGTAGAATGACAACTTGTCTAGGGAGTACCAGGTGACCACAAAATTAGATTGTAATTTGTAAGTCAGAAAAGGTCAACAAACAATTGTGTAACACGTAATAAGTTAATAACCGAAATAAAGTTACGAAAGTGCTTGCGAAAATGTTGTTCTGGTCATAATTAAACTGTGTTCTGATGAAATGATGAATTTTGATGTATCGAAGTTAGTTAGGAGTTGTGTGAGCTATGTCGGCCCGTTTTAAATAGATGTTAAGGCAGGTATATAGTGTTTACGGTGCAATGTTTACGGTTCTGAATAGACCTTGAAATTGCTACGAAAACATAATGAGAATTCTTTCACGTGTCTGACAATCGTGTTGGATACCGTTATCTTTAGTATTTTGCCCCCTCCCTCGCCTAATAAACTGTATTAAAAGCTCACCCAAACCAAAGTCCTTGGTCAAGCCACTCCCGATCTGGTAACCTGGATCCACCACTGCTTCATTGACATGTTTTTTTATTGTTTACAGGTGTTGAGGTGATTTAGTTAACATGTCACAACATGGTATAAATAAACATAGTTTTGAAGTCACATGTCATAGCATGGTAAGACATGAGGAGGTCAGACATATTAGTGAAAATAAAGGTAAATGGTCTAATTCACATTGGTCTTTTATAGCTACGCTGGCTAAAATGGCTGCTAAATCTGTTGTCATCTCTTTTCGTTGTCATGCAAATGACAAAGACAGAATTTTATAAAGCCGTTAATTACATTAGATTTTGAATAAAGGGGAGATATGTTAGGCCTATGCTGAAAAGCGAAACAACCTCAACACTACCGTTGTCATAATATAATAAGAATATTAGTATTAAGTTGTTAAATAAAGGCTTTAGTCCAAAATGAGAAGTAATTATGAGGGTAGTTTGATAACGTGTCTAACTGTCTAGGCCAATCGTGACTAGTGGTAGTTCAATAAGGTCACACCCATTGTAGATTCGGATAGCTGTATCACACGCAAGTTCTTATTGCGGGAGACTGTCATGTCACCTGACTAATAAGTACCCAACCAGAGCCTCTACTTCGAATAATGATTAACGAAGATTCGGTAGTAACGTTTGTGTTACATATAATATATGTTCTTCCACTACTAGCCTAATAAGATTCAGGAATAAACCAAACCTTCTCATGATCATTGTTTTTCTTGTGTCCTGTTTCTTCTTCGTGTACAGTCGGCTACACATCAACCTATCAACGGTTCGAACTTTGAATTATTATAATTTAAATGTTGCGAATCATGCGAGAGGGACGATATGTTTTTATGTGAGACTCGCTGCTTGCGCGTTACGCGCCTACACCTATTGCGATCCCTGATTCGCAACATTCAAATTATAATAGGTCAAAGATCAAACAGTGTATAGTTTGATGTGTGGCCGACTGTACATACAATAAAGTGTTTATCTATCTCCTGCATGTCCGAGGTCCGAGAACGAAAAAAATCTGAATTACAATACGATGACTTTTTGTGCTATAGTCTTGTCAGCCATGCCCTTCAGAAGTAAACAACAGTTGGCTTGAAAACAGCGAGTTATAATTACTGCAAGGCCTCAATCTAAACAATATATGCGGCTATTAGTTCGGCTTTGCCAATTATCGAGTGCAAGGTAAGTATTGGCTGCTGATTGAACGAGTTACAAAAACTGCAACTCTACATACTTATAATAAACTAGCATACGCCCGCGTCTCCGTTCACGTCCTCTCCGTCCTTCCTGCCCACAGATGTCGTGGAGGATATCATCATCATCATCAGATCCATTTTATTTTACGATATCACCAATTTAGGTATATTTAATGTATATTCTTTTCAAGTGGTGTACAATAAAGCATATTCTATCTATCTATCTATGCCCTATACAGGGTGTAATAAAACCACTCCCGAAAATTTCTAAGGGTTAAAGTACCTATCAATATGAACAACTTTTCCTTTAGAACCAACAGTGTCAGCGCGAAAAAAAAAACAATTGATTCTAAGGAAATACTATGATGACCATGCTTTCGAAAATTCAAGGACACTATTGCAATAAATTACAATTACTTCAAGAGAGGGACAAAACGCAGGTGTTTACCGTCAATGAATTAAATGGAGGGTATTAATAAATTTCAGCGTTCGTGGCGCTATCGATTGAATAATGCTCGCATGATAATAGACAATCTTTCTGTTGTTGTTTATTTATTACTTTGCTGACGACTAGGTCGGACTTCTGAGTAATTTCTTTGGAAATATACACGCATATTTCACAAATTTCTTTTAAAACGACAAGTTTTTGTACTACAACTGTGATATGTATCAGTCGTGATTGTAAAACGCATGTTCCAAGAATTTTCTTTAAAAAATTCCATTTTACGTATAAAATTGTGACATTATTTGTATCAGTAATTTGTAACCCCCGACGCAAAAACGACGGGGTGTTATAAGTTTGACGTGCCTGTGTGTGTGTGTGTATCTGAGGTAACGCAACTCCCAAACGGATGAACCGATTTTGATTTTTTTTTGTTTGAAAGATGAATTAGTCGGGAGTTTTGTTGATGAAAATCAGTTTTAGAAGGGAGATGGTGGGAGGAGGCTCAGGATAGGGAGTATTGGAAGTCTTGGGGAGACCTTTGCCCAGCAGAGGGACGAGACTGGTTAATTAAAAAAAAATTAATTACTTGTAACTTATTGTCTTGTCAAGTTTCTAAATCTATTCTCGAGTTTCCTCGAAGATCTTATGGAACCGCTCATGGATAATACACATGAGTCGATTCCCTTCTAGAGTCCCAGAGCCAGCTGAAATGGCAGTTGGTCACGACAATCGTTCAAGCGATCGATTTATCGGTTAATCGATGGGGTGAATGATATTTCAAGTGGGGATCGGAGCTCGTTGTGTAATATTTTACAACGAACGTCTGACACTACAAAATGAAGAAGACATTAAAATGTTTGAAGCCACAGTAAAATAAATATAAATAAGTATTCATAGACATTTCACACGACGCCCTCTAGTCCCAAACTAAGCAAATCTTGTAATATGGGAACTAGATGGCTGATAAAATACTTATGTACCTACTTTTTTTTTGTAAATACATACATCAAATACAGAGTAACACACAGACATAGAACAAACATCTATGTTTGGCACATACAAATGTTAGTTCTCAGTGGGATCGAACCCACGACCCACAGCACGGAAGGCAGAGCTATACCGACTGAGCTGTGACGCCTGTCGTAAAGAACTGGGTATTAAGCTTTAGTGCCTATTTCACCATAGATTGCACTATCCGTCAGTTATAAATATCTCCGTCTCTACTTTAGATTTGTCAAAGACAAAGATGGGTATAACTTGACGGATATTGTTAGTCAGAGATGGTGAAACAGGCCCCCTAAGTGATATAATAATTATTATGTCTCTATGATACCGACTATCATAATAGCAAATATAGTATAGCGATTGTTGAACAAACAAAAACTAGTTTACCTAGTCGAATTGCGAACAAGTTTACGATTTCAAACCACTCAACGCCAATATAAAAAGAGTATGAATAAAGTTCGATATAAAATGTAAAGTAATACAAAACAGGTATTTCCAAGTATGTACTGTTGGTAATGTTAGCATATGGCAGTGAATTCAAGCCTTATCTTCAGGCATTAGTATATACTAATCGTGTTGTAACACTCGCACGAAAAACAATTGATAACGAGACGTAACGCACGACTAATCTTGATAAATTGCAGAAAATGCGCTTATAAACACTGCGAGAAATATGCACAATATTTGTGTCACCAGAACAAATTAAAAACCATACACAGCGTACATAAAACACCGGTGATAAGAGCACTAACGAAACGTCAATCCAACTGTTAGTTAGTTCACAAAGCTATCACAAACTACTAGAGAGCACGGTGTCCAAAATATGACTGTTATTAGGAATAATATAAGATGAAATTCCAAATTTAAATTCGCGCGGGAGACGCGCGTCCGTCCACGGCACGACTGCTCGGAACACTGACGTAGTGATGTGACACGGTTGGAAATGGAAACGTGCTTTGAATCGGATTAAACGATTAATTAGTTAAAACGAGTCGATTATTTATGTCACGTCGTCTAGTAGACAAACTTTTAGATTTCTAATATGCTTGAGTGGAGTTTAAATTCAGAACGAGTAGCTAAACAGACATGTGATCTGACATGGCTTTCAATGTTTACATAGGCTTCTATCGGCGCGACTATTTTTAAAATAGATCATTGGCTTTTAATTACAACCAATGGTGAAGAAACCAATGATTTTAATAAGATAGATCAGATATTATTAGACGAAATGATAAATGATTAGATGCCATCTCACCAAGAATAGCTCCTGTCATCAAACTATCAAACGTTCCAAATAAAATATTAATCGATTTTAAACATCAACCTAATAACAATGTCGATTGTCGATGTGATCGATTGCAAAAGCATCGATAAAGAACATCACTGCTCATAAAACAATAATAAACTCGACACGTATTATTCGTATGGAAACGTGTTTTTGCGCAGGGGCCGGCGAGCACGATGACCATTGTTTCGGAAAACTGTAGGACAAGAATACCCAAATGGAGACAATTAGGGACGGAACTATTTTAATGCACATTAGTGCTAATGTATGGACAAGAAGATAAACATGTTATTTTTGAAATAAGGTCAGTGCTTTTTATTGCTCAACTATTTTTTTTATTCAGTACTAGCTTCCCGAGCAGGGACTGAAAAGGGTTCCAAAGAACCTGTTCGGAACCTGTACTTAGAGGTTCTTGGACAGAACCGGAACAGGAACCGGAACCTTTATGAGAACCCTTAAGAACCTTTATTTAAAGGTTCCTGAGCAAAATTTAAGGTGATTTGTTTGCTTTGGTGGCGGGTAGGAGCTAAAATTATGAACCTCGCTCGAGCGAGCGGTGCCCGCTGCAATGAGGAAGATGAGCGTATTTATTTTTTAATGTTGATCGATAGATTTTTAGGTCTTAAACTTGTTTTTATAGTTTTAAAATTATTTATAAATTGATCCATCATTTATTTATTTATGCTCGCAGTAAACATATACCTTTTTCTTTTTTATTCCTCTCATTAGTTAGTCGAAGACTTGGTACTTATAATATGCTTAATTACTTACGTAACGTTTTCCTCTTATTAAATATGTAACTATATGACAATGTAATGTGGCCATTCGCCTGCTGGTAGGTACAACCTCTTTCTTTTAATTTTACTTTTAAGTTTTCTAGGTAGGCATCTAGGTGCTCGGATTGCTGATTACGGAAATGGTATCCATTTTGAAATTCAAGATGGCGGACATTGGTTTTTTTGAGTAAAGTGATATGGGTGTCGTTTTCGGGATATTTTGGGATGCTGATTATGGAAATGGTATCCATTTTGAAATCCAAGATGGCGGACATTGGTTTTTTTGAGTAAAGTGATATAGGTGTCGTTTTCAGGATATTTTGGGATGCTGATTATGGAAATGGTATCCATTTTGAAATCCAAGATGGCGGACATTGGTTTTTTTGAGTAAAGTGATATGGATGTCGTTTTCGGGATATTTTGGGATGCTGATTATGGAAATGGTATCCATTTTGAAATCCAAGATGGCGGACATTGGTTTTTTTGAGTAAAGTGATATAGGTGTCGTTTTCAGGATATTTTGGGATGCTGATTACGGAAATGGTGTCCATTTTGAAATCCAATATGGCGAACATTGTTTTTTTGAGAAAATAGATATGGTTGTCGTTTTCGGGATATTTTGGGATGCTGATTACGGAAATGGCATCCATTTTGAAATCCAAGATGGCGGACATTGGTTTTTTTGAGAAAATAGATATGGGTGTCGTTTTCGGGATATTTTGGGATGCTGATTACGGAAATGGTATCCATTTTGAAATCCAAGATGGTGGACATCGATTTTTTTAATAAAGTGATATGGGTGTCGTTTTTGGGATATTTTGGGATGCTGATTACGGAAATGGTGTCCATTTTGAAATCCAAGATGGCGGACAATGGTTTTTTTGAGAAAATAGATATGGGTGTCGTTTTCGGGATATTTTGGGATGTTGATTACGGAAATGGTATCCATTTTGAAATCCAAGATGGCGAACATTGTTTTTTTTTTGAGAAAATAGATATGGGTGTCGTTTTCGAGATATTTTGGGATGCTGATTACGGAAATGGTATCCATTTTGAAATCCAAGATGGTGGACATCGATTTTTTTAATAAAGTGATATGGGTGTCGTTTTCGGGATATTTTGGGGTGCTGATCACGGAAATGTTATCCATTTTGAAATCCAAGATGGCGGACATTGGTTATTTTAAGTAAAGTGATATGGGTGTCGTTTCCAGGATATTTTGGGGTAAGTAAAGTACTGATTATGGAAATGGATCCTATCTTTTTTGAAGTTTTTGTTTATGAATCGATTGCTTTCGAAATCAATATCTGAGAGTCCTCCTCAGCCATCGTAAAGATTACCCATATCACTTTACTCAAAATAACCAATGTTCGCCATCTTGGATTTCAAAATGGATACCATTTCCGTAATCAGCACTCCAAAATATCCCGAAAACGACACCCATATCTATTTTCTCAAAAAAACCAATGTCCGCCATCTTGGATTTCAAAATGGATAGCATTTCCGTAATCAGCACTCCAAAATATCCCGAAAACGACACCCATATCTAATTTCTCAAAAAAAACAATGTTCGCCATCTTGGCTTTCAAAATGGATACCATTTCCGTAATCAGCATCCCAAAATATCCCGAAAACGACACCCATATCTATTTTCTCAAAAAATAACAATGTTCGCCATCTTGGATTTCAAAATGGATACTTTTTCCGTAATCAGCATCCCAAAATATCCCGAAAACGACACCTATATCACTTTATTAAAAAAATCGATGTCCACCATCTGGGATTTCAAAATGGATACCATTTCCGTAATCAGCATCCGAAAATATCCCGAAAACGACACCCATATCTATTTTCTCAAAAAAAACAATGTCCGCCATCTTGGATTTCAAAATGGATAGCATTTCCGTAATCAGCATCCCAAAATATCCCGAAAACGACACCCATATCTATTTTCTCAAAAAACCAATGTTCGCCATCTTGGATTTCAAAATGGACACCATTTCCGTAATCAGCATCCCAAAATATCCCGAAAACGACACCCATATCTATCTTCTCAAAAAAAACAATGTCCGCCATCTTTGATTTCAAAATGGATACCATTTCCGTAATCAGCATCCCAAAATATCCTGAAAACGACACCCATATCAATTTATTAAAAAAAAATCGATGTCCGCCATCTTGGATTTCAAAATGGATACCATTTCCGTAATCAGCATCCCAAAATATCCTGAAAACGACACTTCTATCACTTTACTCAAAAAAATCAACGTTCGAATATTTCGAACAAATATTCAACAAACGGGGCAAAAAAAGACATAATTTACCTAGGTAGGTAGATAGGTAGGTAAGTAGGTAGGTAGGTAAGTAAACTCACTATTATCCATATTATTCGTACTACTAAGTCGCGTCTAATCTCAATCTGCTTGCAGTGCGCGAACAGTGGTCTAATCTGTGACCGTGAAGTACAAGCGCCAGAAACTCAAGGCAAATAAAATAATTCTGACCCCACTTAAACGCATAAATTCATTAACCGGTTCCAGGAACCCGAAAAGAACCGGAACCGGAACAGGAACCGAACCTTTATTGGAACCTTTATGAGAACCTTTAAGAGAACCGAACCCTTATTTGGAACCGGGTTTTCAGTCCCTGTTCCCGAGACTTCGTCCACGTTTTATTCGTTGTTTTTCTGTATAAAAAGTAGCCTATATGTTAATCCAGGTTACAAACTATATATATTTCAAGTTTTATCGGACCAGCGCAGCGTTGCAGCGTGATTGAAACATAAACATCTAAACTTTAATTTGCAATGTAATTAACACAATGCAGAAACAAGTATTACTATTACGTAACCGTTTGTAATCTTTTTAACCTGTGTTTTACATATCAATTGCAAGTCTGCGTGATCCAAATTAATCAGATTGACCTATGTCTGTAATCAGACGTATCTAACGTTATAGAACGCGCATGATTATGAATCTAGTTTAATCTGTAGACGGCAAAAAAAAAAAATATTTTGAGTTTGTCATCCGATGCCGATGTCCCCGCCTGATGTTAAACGATTACTACTGCCTATAACGATGCCTTGCTTGACTGAGCACATATGACGCATGCGTGCATTACGGTTGGATTTGACAATACCAAAAATCCTACATTTCCCGAAACCATGGTCTCCATACATCCGATTATACCGTCACCAAGCTCAGTAAATCTAACTGGCTATATATCCATTTCAAAATGTACCACAACACAGTTGCATAACGGCTATTTTTCAATAGCAATTAACGTGTTTCTATATCAGTATGTAGGTAGAAAATTACAAAAATTTAACACAAATAGCTTTATTGTGAAAAGTAAGTCCCCTGTATCATTCAGTACATTTTGATCTATTTTATTAACATTATCAGTATTACAGACAAAAATACTCTGGCGCTACTATGAAAGTGTCCAATAATCTTATCTCAAGAACAGATTGTATGGAAAAATCCATTGGTATCGCATCAAGGCTCAAATCACTTTGACCACGGCCTTTAGGTAAATAAATAAAAAGAAACTATATAATAAATAATTATATTATGTATCTAACTTAAAAACAAGTAATCTAACTTAAATACACGTGTTATAACTAATCTTACCTTGACGTTAACTCTGGCTTGCTTGGGTGCCTTCACGATCGCTGGCTTCGGAGGCGGTGGTCGTTCTACAACCACTGGTTCTGTTGGAAACAGATTTAGAATCAGAGCTTTTTTTTTAAACAACTAAATGATGGAACAAGCCTGATGTTAGGCGGTTACCTCTGCCTATAAAGAGGCATTGCCTCACTGAGCATGTCCACTGAAAACGTGCTTTGTGATGCATTGCACTGCGTCCATCACTCTGTGACATAAGGGTGTCAAGTGTCATGTGCGTGTAATAGCACCGGCACCCCTTCAAACCGGCACACAGCAATGCGAGCATCACTGTGCGGCAGAAATACGGTGATAGTACTTCCCCGGACGAGCTCTTAGACAAGAAGCTGTACTACCTGAGGATTAATAGTTTCTGATGTATTTCCTTTGTTTCTACCGCTAAAAATTGAAATTGAAATTGAAGGGACTCCCTTTTCCGCATTTAGGCTCAAAGTTGGCCCATTATGCGTGGGGGGTGTTTTGGCTAGGAGTGTAGCCAGCCTAACTCCTCCCAAAAGCACAGAAGCTTCCTGGGGGCTTCGCAGGCTTGGAGGAGTGACCTAGGGTTATTTAGGATTTCTGTTCGTTGTGTGGTTACGCCCTCACATTCCAGGATTACATGGGCAGCTGATTCTTCTTTGGTAAGACAGCCTCTGCAGAGTGGACTGTCAGTGGCTCCGATGTTGTAGAGGTGTTTATTCAAGGGACAGTGTCCTGTCAGGGTCCCCACGATGAGTTTCTACCGCTAAATCGATGATATGAATACCTGGAGGTGGTGGCTGTGCCCTGCCTTGCTGCTGGGGCTGCAGCGGTGATCGTTTCTCTTCTATTACAGGAGCTGCCGGAGGAGGCACGCCTGTACTGCCCCCCCGAACCTGTCAACAATGGTACAATAAGAATTTGTTCACTGTGACCTCTTTTGGAGTGCATATTCTGACGTTTAACTAGTCAGAGCAGTTTTACTGTTGATACTTTAAGTTTATTATCATCATGAACCTGTCAATACACTGCTGGACGTAGGTCTCTCCCGCGACGCGCCACTGAGCCCGGTCTTCGGCTTTTCTCATCCAGTGTTTGCGCTACATTTCGCAGATCCTACACTACGCTTGCCTAAACGCGGTCTCCACACAAAGTATTCGTTTGCTCAAACGATTAATCGGTTCTAAGGCCGACTGCTATTTTCAGCTGATCCTAATCCTCTGAGCTATGTCGACCACCTTAGTTCTCTGTCGTATAACTTACGGCGTTTACGGTAGAATTGTCATAGCACTCTATTAGTTTTCTATTGTATCATTGTAAAATCGTCACTCCTTGGAATTGTAAAATTGTCTTCTCTAACGATTGTAGAATGTCAACTAGGCTAATAGAATATGAATAAAAAGTCCGTAACGCTGTAATAATTAGAACAGATGCAAAGACCTGCTCACCACCCTCGTAGCTAGTAATGACATCATCATTTTTCTAACAAAAAGTCGATCGGTACTACAAAAAGCTGCCCAGTTATATATCAGATATTTTTTTGTCGACAGTCTCTCAACTGCGAAGAAATGTGACAGCTTGTGTACTGTAATTTGAACATTATTGCGTGAGATATACGGTATGCAACAAGTTTGAAGCCCTCTGGTTCATTACGACTAGGAGAGGCCATCGAATTCGTTCAACTTGACGTAGGGGGCTTATAAATAAAACTAGGAATAAAAAAGCTGCTCGTTGTTAGATCAGTTTATTTACAGCTAGTTTGAAATAATATTAGTTACAATGTTCTGATGATTCTATTCATGAATAATAGTCTTTACTTGGTCGAAGCTCGGTAATGAAAATTTTATGAACATACGAACTAGGCCGTTTTCATACGTCTCGGTTACCAGCGGCGGAGTGCCGGGTATATTACGTCGGTACGTGTGGAAGATAATGTACCGGCTACTCGGTAACCGGGACGTGTGTAAAGGCACTTAGTCTCGAAATGCCTGAAATTATAAATACCTACTTTATTTTACTGATCGGATATGCAAGTAAACCAATTAGCTTCGCAGTGGTACCTGTTTATTAAAGCGAATAAATTAAGTAATACGTCTGTTAGTACCAAGTAATAGTGTGTGGAAAGAAGATAAAAACACGTCACGGTACAGCGATTGATATAAGTGGGAAAGAGACAGGCGTGAAAATAACTAGTCGGTTTTTTTGCGAGGCTGATAACTTTTTAAGATGGTGGTGGGCTTAGCACTACGGTTTTTTAGTAGGTACATGAGAAAAAAAGTATATATTTACTTGGAAATTCGTTCAAACAGTCAATAAGGTTTTCTTGTTAAGTTACGCGCACAACGGATCTTTATCCCTCTTGAAGTTAGGTGCAACAAACGATTGCGCATGTTTTGCGAAAAAATTCGCTTCCTCCAATTCGACCCAAAAATGGGTAAACAGATATTATCAATAACTAGCAGTTGCCCGCGACTTCGTACGCGTCTACAGTTTCCGTGTACATTATATTATCTGTGCGTGTACCGAGCGGATACTTCTTTTGAGAAACTTGACATTACACCGAACTCGTACCTACTGGAATGTCAAACGCTAGTCGTTAGACCAAAGAGGTAGTACCTACTACGCCCTGTCAAACTGACGTGACATGACATGACAATGAAATCCTCTTGCCAATTGGCGCTGCTAATCCTTTTCGTTCATTTTATCCTGTAGATCCTGTTAATTATTCGGGATAAAAAGTAGCCTATGTCAATCCAGGTTACGAACTATATATATGCCAAGTTTCATCCAAGTTAGTTCAGTGGTTTTGACGTGATTGAAACACAAACATCCAAACATCTAAACACCCAAACATCTAAACTTTCGCATTTATAATATTAGTAGGATAGTAGGATTTGTCCAATAATACGTCAATTTGTTTATAGCTACAATAAACAGGTGGGTGGGTAGGCTTCTGCGCAGATACTTCAGAGGGACAAAGATTCGTTGTGATTACTAACTATACTACATGGCTGGAGCCAAAAAATGTTCATCATTTTAATTACGTTGTCAGCTTTGTGTATGTGTGTATGTGTGTTGTGTACGTGTAGTGTTCTTGTACAATAGACAAGATCTTAGATAGCCCTTAATCGCTTATCGGTTAACAATAGTCCCATGACCCAACAAAGATAAATTGTGTAAAACAAAATGGCCGCGAATTTCTTTTATTTCTTGAAGAGCCCTTAAAATAGTTTTCTATAAAGTTCTATAAGTAAAAATGTAAAAAAGACTGTGATAGATAAATAATAATTCAGATTGCGGTCAAACGTTTGTCTATAATGTATAAAAAAAATTGTAAAACCAGTCAAGTGTGAAATTAATTTGCATACAGAAGAGTTCCGTACCACAATTACTACTTACATCATAATGTAATTGTGTTTTTTTTTTCATATAAAGCGTTTTTATTCATTAATTTTTCACATCACCAGACAATAAACTAGGTCGAAGGTTATTCTCTACGGGAAAGTAGAAGTAGACAGACTGGTGCAGCTGTTTATATTGACATTTACCAATCAGTATTGGTTATGTACATATTATTTTATTACCTAAGAAATATTGATATGAAATGATTCACCTACACCATGTTATCGCTACTTAGAACATTAGTTACGATGTCTGATAATGACAACCAATACACGATACTGATAGTTTAATTAGTTTTGTATAATATTGATCTAACTGATAAATTAAAGCGAACGAAAATTTTAAGTTAAATACTTGAAAAAATAAACTGGACCAGGCGCAAGTTTTATTTGCGCATGCTAGTGTTCCGAAAGATTCGCTTTATAACCAGCTTTCCAATTAGCAATGTAATGTAACAAAAAAACCAATGTAACAAGAGCTCCCATTTGAAGGATTTTTCATTACGATACGGTTCAGGATAGGCTGGACGTGTAATAATTGTAGTTTTTATTTAATTTCTCGAATTCAGTTAACTTTTAGAAGTTGCCTATAGTTTTCCTATCATGAGACCATTATGGTACAGATTTTCTAAAAAATCGCCCATTTTTGCCGGGTACTTTACGAGAAACCCGTCTGGAATGAAATATTTCGCACTAAATAATTTTTTTTCTTCATCCAAGTTTTTTTAATAAGTACAAAATTTAAAATATGAGGTTCATTTAGTTAAGTTCTAAGCTTTTATTAGATACCCCACTCAATGGGGTAAAAAAATATTTTTGATTTCATATGCCGTTTGACCCCCCTTAATAGTCCCTAATTTTCAGAATATTTTATCCGCATGCAAACCCTCTTATTGGGTTGTGATAAACTTACGTTGGGTTGTGATTACTATTCCAAATTTCAACTCTCTAGCTTCTACGGTTCAGCTCTGGTGGCGTGTGACAGACAGACGGACAGACAGACGGACACCGGAGTGAGGCCATAAGTGTTCCGTTTTTCCAAAACTGGATCGGAACACTAAAAAGGCTTTACTTTGACTTGGGACTCTGGTATGAAATAAATATAAATAAATAAATATTCATGGACTTTACACACAACGCCCTCTAGTCCCAAACTAAGCAAAGCTTGTGATATGGGAACTTGATGGCTGATAGAATACTTTTTTTTTGTAAATACATACTTATAATACATAGTAATATAAATTTGTTTTGTGACTCTGGTCGGCTTATGAGCGCCTTCTTCTTCTTCGATTCGATTGCCTCCCATGTATTTTTATTATCTAAATATCATGTCTTGCCCAGAAACAGGCCACGTCTATAGCATATTCCGTGGCGTCACAAAGATCTTTCCGGGTGCATGTGTTGGTGCATTCTGGGCAAGACAGGAGGTGAGGCATTGTCTGTGGGACTCCGCAGTCACATTGTGCTAGGTCGGAGTACATGAACGCGTATACTATAGAGTCGTAGTAAAGCTCTTTGTCAAAGAGCTCGTTCAGGGAAGTACTAGCATCGTAAGAAAGTACCTATTTGACAGGCATCACAGCTCAGTCGGTAATGGATCTGCCTTCCGTGCTGTGAGTCGTGGGTTTGATCCCCACCTAGAACAAACATTTGTGTGTGGCTAAACATAGATGTTTGTTCTATGTCTGGGTGTTACTATGTATTATAAGTATGTATTTACAAAAAAAAAGTATATAAGTATTCTATCAGCATCTAGTTCCCATATTACAAGCTTTGCTTAGTTTGGGACTAGAGGGCGTCGTGTGAAATGTCCATGAATATTTATTTATTTATTTCTGCCGCCAAGCAGTGATGCTCGCATTGCTGTGTTCCAGTTTGAAGGGTATGGGTGTCGGTGCTATTACTCGCATGAGACATAGCACCTTGCGTCTCAGAGTAATGAACACATTGCATTACCTCACATGCTCTGTGAGGTAAATGCAATGTTATAGGCAGAGGCAACCGCTTAACATTAGGTGGGTGCTGCGAAATGGATCCTAACTCAGCATAATGCGGGTTGAAAAGAACCAGAATATTATACTGAATAAAATTTTTTATTGACTGTGACGCTATCTTTCAATTTCTACTCCAAAATATATTCGGCGAATCTTTGCCATTTCTTTAACCAAAATGGTAGATCGTAGTAAGCTTTCCTTGGCATGGTAGCATAGCAACAAAAATATTTATTTTAGTACGTTAAATAACTAATTCGTTAAAACAACATTACACGCAATTAGTATTAGTAGTAAATGTAACCAGAACATAATCGATTATGTTCATTATTATTCAGATAAGTTAGATAATATCAGTTCCGAATAATGATTATTTAAATGTCTACTTGTACCTAAATCATATACTGATAAACATGCCGTTGCATCAAATCAAGATGACTGTACGAATTAGGAATTGTACCAACTGCCCAGAAACCATTTATACAGCCTCAGGGATGCACCCAAGAGCAAACTAGAGGGTAAAACTTCTATGATAGAACTCCTCGAATTCATAAACGAAAAGGCTTCTCAGAATGCTGTTTGAAACGATTTGGTGAACTGTTCAGCCTTTGTTATAAAAAAATACAACGGAATTGAGAACCTCCTCTTTTTTTGAAGTCTGTTAAATCGGTCGGGGAATATTGCGAAGTCAGTCACGCACGTCACGAGCCTAGTAAGGAAATAAGCACTAGATGCCTACAACGATCGAAACAGAGGCGTGTAAAATAATGTTTTACGGAAATAAATCGAGAAGCTATTTTAGCAAGCCTCTAATTCTTCCATGCATGTCCACTTTCAAGGTCACCAAGTCACAAGACGTGTCATTATAGTATGAGAAACGTGGATGCTGTAACGTGTCTTTTTTTATTATGATATTAGCGTTTGACTGCCAGCTCACCTGGTGAAAAGTGTAGCTATTCACTCTTTTCTTAAAAATTTCTAAATTGTAGCTATCCGGATATACTGACGACTACATTTACTGAATTTTATTTAACTGCTTACAATTAAATACTGAATTAAACAGCGTGTAAACTAATAGTTTTATTTAACCTTACTCATGGCCCGAGTTTCAATCGCCGCTGAAATCGTAACGGACTACCATACGGTTTATGTCCGTACGGTTCATTTTTATGAGCACTTAAAATATTACGCTATTAAAAAACAATAGCCAATGTCTTTGGCATATGATTACATGATCACACGCAAAAAGTTAGCATGTGGCAAGTGGACGTGCTTTTGATACCAGAACTTTTATCATTGATCTTGAGTACAGCCTACTCAGTTTGAGACGAGTCTCTGAATCGTCTTTTGAGTCAGGTGGGCCGCTGCAGGCATAACTTAGTAAAATGAGGGTACTCCGACCAAGCACAATGTGACTGCGGAGCACCACAAACCACGGCCACAAACAATGCCACACCTCCTGTCTTGCCCGGAATGCACCAAAAAACCCTCACCCGGAAAGATCTTGGTGACGCCACGGAAAATGCTGTAGACGTGGCCCGTTTTTGGGCAAGACATGATATTTAGTAGGTACCTAGGTACTTACTAGATAATAAAAATACATGGGAGCCAATCGACTCGAAGAAAAAGAAGTACAGACTACAAAGTATTAAAAGATCTAAGAGACCTGGAGGAAAGTCTAACGCTCCTTGGGATTACAGTCTTGCCTTATACATAATCTCCCGTCATTTTAGACCGACTTCAAAAGATGCTGTCTTTGACACTTACGTGACAACGAAAAGAGATAACAGATTTAGCAGCTATTTTAGCTAGCGTAGCTTTAGAGGACTAATATGAATAAGACCATAAAGGTTCTCGAATGACCATGACCGGAAGGGGGGAACCCTAACAATAGACGAACGACCGAACCCACTATACAACCCTCTACTACGTCATACGTATAGCATCTACGTCAAAGTGCCTTTTTTGACGATATAAGCTGTTACTAAGTATTATACCTTTAGTCAAGGTAAAACCAGAAATCGAATAATGAGAATGGCCATAAAAAACCAAATAGGATCTAGTATAAGCGCTCATTAGTAGGTACCCCTGATGTTTAGGTAATTTATCTGTCTGTTGTTTCTCACTGTACCTACCTGCTGGGTTTGTACCTATGTATCTTTTCTACCCTTGCCTACCTACTGTATGTATGTTTTGCTGGAAATAAAGATTTTTTCATTTTTTTTTCAAACTGCTAGCGCATAGTAGTCTCTCCCCAGACCGTTATGCAATATGCAACAATCGACTGGCAGAAAGCTAGTTATGCTGTTTTCAGTAATTTGAGGTTTGCGATTTCAGAGAGTCCCGAAGCCTGTTTAGTTTAAAATGTTCCACCTATTTGTTTAATTGAGCACTCGTCTTTTACAAAACACGACCAGTACAATGTATAATCTGAATATCGACCTACCTAGTTAAATGCAGTTACTACGTTTACTTAGATATTTATTATGCACACATATGTTTTATTATTATAGACAGCCTTGGTTTTGAACACGTCATAGGTTTCAAGGTTAGCTAAATAATGTAAAATGTATATATGTACAGCTGATGATACCTACCAACTAGTGTAGGTTATCAGGAAATCTACAAACCATCTGTGGTATAGTGCCTAAGAAGTGACATCTCCGGTGATTCCGATTAGCATCATTAGAAAAGTTTTTTTTTATTTTGTCTGTGGCCTCGTAGCTTCCAAAATAAGACTCAGATTTTAATGCGGTTTCTTTCATAAGAAAGCCGACTGTTTTGGGATGGTTCGTATCTATGTTTGATAAAAATCGGTGCAGCGCAACATTCAAATTATAATAATTCAAAGTTCGAACCGTTGCGTTGATAGGTTGATGTGTAGCCGACTGTACTGAAAATAAATATTGTAAAAAATATTGATTTCCAGTGCGTAATTTCAATACTTGTATACCAGCTCGGGGAAAGTTGCGGACGGGTCAGATAGTTCGTTATAAATCCATACAAACAACACGACATCTTACATACAAAACAATCACAGTGAGATAAACGTAACATTGCGTATAAATGGGCCTTTTAAAAATACATTTGGACATTATCCAAGCGATTTACCGCGGCGGCTTTGTCCAATAGAAAAATAATTTCCGCGTTTGTCTGTTAGGTTTTTGTTACTAATTGAGCTCGAATGAGCTGGGATTGAGTTTTGATGAGCTAACTGCAGTGCTGATGTCTCTGATGATTAATAGTAGTTACGACCCAATCGACCACAATCGACAGGCCCAGTCCGGAATCAGGAGTTAAGAATCGAAAGACGTAGCGAGTGTTGCTTGCTACTATCAGACTATACCGTCCATTCAGACTACTTACATTGCTAGATCTAGTGTGAATTTTTGTTCCCAGTTGTTTGAGATTTTCATAAAATGTAACCAATGGGAAAAATCTATTCCCACTAGTTACATTGCTTGTTCTATTGGTAGAACAGATTTACTATAAAATAGAGAAGGACAACCATCTGTTTTCCATTTTTGTCGAGCATCACAACAGCAGTTCTGAGGATAATCGAGCCAGAACTCACTGATAATAATCGAAACACAGTAGTGGTATTCGTGAAAAAGTTCGCGCAAAAATACCCATGCTTTCCGCCGCCACACAGCAATGTTCGCATTTTCGGGTTCTGGCTTTAGTGAGCTATTGGCGATGGTCGCATACGCACATAACTTAACACCTTTACGTCTCTGCAACTGATGGACGCAATGCAGTTAGGCTACTTGTTCTATTACTTCTCCTAATAAAAACAAAAGACAGTCAAAGCCACAGGCGAATCACTACCCCAAACAACAGTGTTAGTATCAGTACGTCGTCGCGTCGCGTCACGTGACACGCCAGGACGCACCGTGCTCGATGCACTGCAGAGATTAATCGATTGCCGACCGAGCATTGATCAGAAATCAGTAGACATGTGATGAACTTGAACTTACATCATACAGATAATAGATTTATACAGGCCGTTTGTATCTAACCTAGATGATTTATAAGGCGTCTGAGGTTATTTTTTACGTTAACCACTATGAACGGGACGTTGCTGGACTCGAGAGGATGTTATAGGTGCTGGGCAAATCTATTCCATCTAAAACCTATCAGACACCCAGGTACTGTAACATCCCAAACTCCCAATCGCCTCTCGATTTCATAGGTCCACGAGATAAAAGCATGGCTCGCATTCCAGTAAGGAGTTCCACATGCACTTGCAGAGATTGATCTATTATGTTGAGTGGACTGAAGTCATATTGATAAACATAATTTATTTTAAGAGACCAGTGGGGAACATGAACTTACAAACTACAGAAGTTCAATACAGAGACCAGCACGCATATTACGCACATATTATTTTTGAACACCAATGGAACCACGTTTTTATAATTATAGCAGGTGAGTTTCCAATGTAAACAAAGCACGGTTATGTGATTTTTCAAAAGGGCTTTGTTAAAAAGCAATTTCGAGATTTCTCAACTCTTTCTGAAACTTCCAAAAGAGTTTGAACAATTTGTTAAGAGTTTTTATGGCTTTCATTTGCCTTCGAAACGCTGTTTTGTTCATGACTCACAAAGCAGCAAGTACGTAACAAAATTGTTTTGATTAGGCGACCAACGTGACAGTGTTGAAAGTCTCCATAATACACACGACAACTTCCGAAGAAAATATCAAACACTACCAATCTCCATCTATAAACATCACTCATCCAAATTCTGAACGTGATAACTTGGTTCAATAGTTGATGGAAACAACTATACCGCTTGGTGTATTAGACTTCGTGACCAACGCAGACTCTAGGCGGGTACATTATGCGTGAGGGCTGAAATGGTTAGGTTGGCCAGTCTAACGTTTCCTAAAAGCTTCCTGGGGGCTTAGTAAGCTTTGAGGCAATGTCAGGAAGCTATACAGGCAACCAGCATTTTCATATCAGTCAGAGTTCACGTTTTTGTAGTATCACAAGTGAGAGGAGTATGATCTGATAACTAAAAGATTCGAACGGATGAAAGATGGCAGTTAAATGAGAGACTTGCCAAGATTATTGAGATTTCAAAGCAAATGAGCCGTAAAAGGGTTGACAGTTTTCGCCAATTAAGCCAAGCACAAGACACAAGCCAATAAATAAAGTCGCTCGTGATATATTTAGAATTCAAGAATTCCCTCTTAACGCATTGTCATGCACACTCAGCATAAACGTCTACGGTAGAGAAGATAAATCATACTTCGTCCCTTTCTTTTACGAGACGGAAAGAGAGAAATAGTTATAGTCTACTATGCCGTAGAGATATAGCTGTCTAGGATGATAATTCTAAGCATAAGGGAAGAAAGAGGTATTCGAACTTGTTCCAGGAAAACCATAAGCAGGTTTCTAACCAAACGTTTCCTCTGACATAAGAACAATGTTAGCTCTAAGCCCAATGTTTTCATCACAGCAATAAATTGGAATATCACCAAAAGACCTTGAAATGTTCAATGTCAGGGTTGTACTGTTAGTAATCAGATCAAAAATGTACCAAACATTCGCAAATAAACATGTCCTACTCCTACTGATGTTACGCTAAAACGACTTTGAGAATTATTCCAGTTGATGTATCGCATAACTCGGGTTATACGTATTGGCGGTACTCCAATATAATACGTCATAATGTCAACGCCTTTCTGAAGTTCTGAAGGTCTCTGATGGTCACAGCAGTCTATTTCTGTCTGGTGGTTAGTCTGCTTGTTTTTGCGTGCTCATCGCACTTTCTTGAGTTGATAGACTAATAGCGAAACGGGGTGTCAGTGATGTCGATTCTGCTGTTGCATTTTTCTAAACTAACCTAATTTGACAGCACTAAAAATGTTGCCGTCCCTTTCTCATAAACTGAAACTACAAAGACAGCTATAATTCTAGCGCTGTCAAATTAGGTTAGTTTAGAAAAATGGCAACAACTGAATCGACCGCAGTGTCACCTCTTTGACCATCCTTGTTCCCATTGAGGTCAGGCCTCCTCATTTTTATGCGGTCTTGGGTTATCCGCTCAAGCAATTAGGCTTTCATAAGCTCTCTTTTGATGTTGTTGCAGAATGTTACCAACCAATAAACCTTTTGTAATGTTAAAACTATGCAAAAACATAAGAATGTTAGTCATAGTGTTCATACACACTTCATAGGTAGTCATACTGCTGCGCTGTGTCAGAACAATTTGACTGGATAATAGGTACGAGAACTCTAAGGGGTTCATTTAGCCTGAAGTTATTTCTGGGGTAGTAAAGATTGGTAAAAATAAATAAGGAGTTCCATTCTTCATTGTCTGCGACGTAAATGTAAGACGAAGTGATAATCCTTATAAGAAACCCGTATTTAGGTAAACATTGTTACATCACTGGGCATTTCGCCAAATGTAGCATCCGCAACGGTGTGGACGATTGCATCATCAAAGACACTTGCAGCATATTGTCCCGGCTTCAATGCTATCAAACGGTGAAGGAAAACATCAAGCGGAAATCAGTAGGAAGAAGTAGCGGTTACCTAAACAAAAGCATGAAACACTAAGATCAATAAAGTACTCATCACTAAACTTTCTAAGAACTCTAGCCTCTCTCTCTCTCTCTCGTTTTTTATGATATACCTGATGTCAAGCGGTTATTTCCGTCTATAACAACGCGACGTGCCCTGTGAGGTTTCGCACTGCGTCCATCACTCTATCATCGTATCTGCCTGTAATTGCAACGGCACTGATGCCTATCAAACCGGAACCTAGCAATGACAGCATCACTGTTTGGCAGAAATAGATACGGACTACAGTGTGGTAGAACTTCCCCATACGAACCACAAAGCGCCTTAGTAGATTCAACGGCAATAAGATGTGTATAAAAATCATACTTTTCAAAGATATGTGACAGGCGTCACAGCTCAGTCGGTAATGGATCTGCCTTCCGTGCTGTGGGTCGTGGGTTCGATCCCCACCAAGAACAAACATTTGTGTGTGGCAAAAACATAGATGTTTGTTCTATGTCTGGGTGTTACTATGTATTATAAGTATGTATTTACAAAAAAAAAGTATATAAGTATTCTATCAGCATCTAGTTCCCATATTACAAGCTTTGCTTAGCTTGGGACTAGAGGGCGTCGTGTGAAATGTCCATGAATATTTATTTATATTTATTTATTTATATGATACCAGTAAAAGATTTCATAATTATAATATTCATCCAAATGAGAGCTCTAATATAACAAGACAACAATTTTCTTCAATTTTAATGTCTTTGTAGAGTTCACATCTGAAAAACCGTGACTTATTTTGAGGATTTGCACATATCTTAATGCAAGTAAAATTTGAGCAAAAAAATTTATCATAATTCCTGTACTAAACAGTAGTAAATATATTATCATTGATTGTACTAGGTATTTATATTTTTAAAAGAGTTTGAAACAATTTCCTCGCTAAGTTTAGCAGTAAAGATACTACTACTGATTACCCCCGTCCTTGTCTTTCCCTGATAACATTCTATCTTACACATACATGTTACATTTGATTGTACATTTTGATTTGATGGGATCACTTTCACAAAATTCTAGACTGATTCATTTTATAATACACTATTGTATTGTCGGAGCGTGACCGAGTCTTGACTAGTTTGAACTTTATTTTTAGTTTTAAACCATTTCACAGTATTAAAGTTAAATATTGGCATTTATAGCAAGATCATTTCGCAAAAAATAAAGGAAACCTTGAAAAACTCCGTAGATCCTCTTCATCATAGGTTCATCATCAGACACTGTACAAACTCTAGTTTGTGAGGTCTGAATGCTAAACTGCAATTACATTTACAAATACATTTTGCCGAGTACAAAAATCCAAAAGAGCACGACCGGATTTGAACCCACGACCCTAGGATCGGAAGGCAAAGGTCGCTATTGCTAGACCACTGATGCTCTATTAGGAAGTCAAGAAACTACTGTGATAGGTTACTTTTCAGTGATAGGAAGAAACCCGAGGGTAAGACGAGGTTACTTCTCAGTGATAGAACCAAACGTGACGTTATACGTCAAGTCATGAGTCCAAAGTAAGGACCGATAAGTGAGTTGATCGTACCAACTTTGCGAATGACGAAAATGCTTTTATGGTCAGACCAGTTTTTGTGAGTAGATATTCGATATGCTGCTTACGCTTTGATTTCTACGTAGTTACTGTTCGAATGTACTCCATTATGTTTAATCAATACAATACACCCAAATAATACAGTCTCAACGCCATACCAGTTTTCGCGTTGTAATTTTACCATGGACTATAATTATATCCCAAAAAAAATGCTTAAAGTAATTAAATTAAATATTTAAAAACCCCCGAATCTTGGACCGATTTTCATCAAACATAGCTAAGAACACTCCCGACTAATTCAGCTTTCAAGCAAAAAAAAAAACAAAATCAAAATCGGTTCATCCGTTGGGGATCTGCGTTGCCTCAGATAGACAGACAGACACACACACACACAGACACGTCAAACTTATAACACCTTGTCGTTTTTGCGTCGGGGTTTAAAAACATGCAAAAATATTGAGTTCGCGGGGTTCGAACTCGCCACCTCTTGTGTCCACGCTAGTTTGCCGTCATGTGAAAAGTTTCTAGAAGACGTAGTGGCTATCGTGGCCTACAATTCATCGGACATGCGAAAGACGTGTCCCGCCCTTCAGCTTTGCGGCTTTAAGAGCGAAATAAAACATATTGCTCAAGAATGTAATAGGTTTTTGACCATGATATTGTAGGGAGGTAGAGTCAAGGTCGCGTAATTAATTCCCTATCTGAAATGCAATATCGCGATATCTAATCAGATGATTTTGACACACTTCATAATACTATCTAGATATCTAGAGACACAGATTTTGAGTTTGTTAATTGAACATCTGCAAGGTCTCAACTGACCTGCCTTCCGTGCTGTGGGTTCGATCCCCACCACGAACAAACATTTGTGTGTGCAAACATAGATGTTTGTTCTATGTCTGGGTGTTACTATTTACTATGTATTATTTGTATGTATGACATGTATTTACAAAAAACGTATACATATACCTACCTAGTATACCTACGTGTGAGTACTCAACAGTTTTCTTTACCCTTTTTGAACTTGCTCGAGTACCGAAAGAGGGTTATGTTCAATTGTTATAATCAATTTTAAAACTTTTTTTTTTACTTATCTTATCATACTAGACCACGATTACAAAACCCGACTCCATATCAACACGCAACCACAAGTTTGATTCTTATCTCTTCATCGTAAGGCATACGTTTGATAAGCAAGTTATCTTCAGTAGCCGCTGCGTCTTCGCGACCTTACTTAAATAAAAATAAGGTTGAGAATTCAATGACAGTATACCTAACCTCAAAAAGTCACGTGTTATGTCACCAGATAGGCGTTCCGAATGGGACATTTCATTTGGCGAATTTTGAATGCGCTTGCGCATGTTTGGAGATTTAAATTAAATGCATATTTCACAGTTTTGGGGTTAATAACCTTACGTTTCAATTTCAACATCAAATTAGAACACAGAAGGAAGTATAGGTAGGTATTCCGCAATCTAATGCGATTTCTGTTTGAAAAATATTAGAACGAGAAGAATGAGCGATAGAGACGGTGCACATATGAGCCGCCGAGAAAAAAGTGTTTAATGACCAAGTAGGTAATTTTAAATTAGCCATCAAATCAAATAAAAATACATCGGCATCACATCAAGTAAAATGCGATAAGAAAATATTTTCGAGTGAAAATAATAAAAAATATTCTTTATTTACCTTTGGATCAATGGGGATATTTCACACTAGGCCACAACATAAACACATTGCACAATCTAATCATATGAAAAGTCTTTTAATTTAGAATGTAAATAAAAAGAACCTTATTCATCTGTAATTCACTTTTTGTTGTTATTCATACAGAGAAAGAAATGTCTAGTTTTAGCATACTTTTCTATAGACAAAGCCTTGTTTATGGCAATCATGGCAAGCCCGCAGGCCCCATAGTTTCTGATAAACTCAACCCTGTGCACCTAAAAAACTAGCTTTTAGACATAGCACTTAGAATCACCTACCATTTATAAAATTTCAAAGTTATTTACCACATTTTGATTTGTTTTGGTACAAAACTGTAGTTGTCTTATTTTAAAACCATAAAAAAAAGAGGGAGTCCTTTGGCCATGCCTGCAGTGAGTGGGTTCCACTATTTTAGTCAGCAGCTGTGGCATGATTGTGTAACAAACATTAAAGAACAACTTTCCAATACCTACATAATATCAGATTATGTTGATTTTTTTAAGATATTGATGTTAAGGTTTACTTTTGATCAGTCTTAGGTACCAACTGGGAGCTATATAGCCACTTCTTCAAGAAAATTAGGAGCTCAGGAGATAATTTACACTTTTAACACTTATAAAACTGCAAGTATTTTAAAACCATTTCTTTACTAATATGGTGATATTTTTTTTAGTTTTATGTAAATAAACCAATATTTTGTTTTTAACACAGGTACCTAGGTATGTGAAAGCGATTAATTCTAATAAACATTCTTAGAAGAAATATTAACATATAAAAGACACTAAATACAATGATAATTTGTTCGCAACTGTAATTCGGTTTGGTAATGAATAGATAACACTTAATAAATAATTAAATTAATTATTAATAATTATTATTATTATTAATTTAATTGCTTAATTAGCATTAAGTCCTCCTAGCACTACCTATTTGTGTGAAATTTTAAAATAAATAAATAAATGAAGAAGTTTAATGTATTTACAAAAAAAAGTATGTGTGTATTTTATCCGCAATCTACCCATATCACAAGCTTTGCTTAATTTGGGACTAGCGAAGGTGTTGAGTTTTGCTTGGAGTAAAAAAAAAGTTTTTAGTGCTTTTCCGAATGCACTTTTTATGTATTATTTTATCTGTAACTATAAATTGTAACTAGAAGCTAAGCTAATAATAGGTATTTCTAAGACAGGTTAATTGAAAAAAATACTAAACAAAAGTTGAGAGAAGTAACATTTAACCACACAAATACCTTCGATGTAATATTAAAAATATATTTTGTAAATTATGTAAACCTCATTTTGTTATGTAGCTACTAGGTAAGTAGGTAATAGGTATGTAGGTTGCCACATGGCCCTGAAGAAAATTAGCTCCACATGATGAATTGTATTTTTAATATGTATATAACATGTTGAAATAAACATGTATTGTATATTGCATGGTTTAATGTCTTTTATTATTTGTTGTCAGGCGGGAGGTAGATAAAAAAAAAATCTACATATAAAATACTTTAGTTTTGTAATTTCTTATGAGATAAGCAGGTTTATTCTACTTATTTTGTTATACATTTTAGTCACAAAATGTATGTTTTAAATTCAGTTGAAACTTGAACCTAAATTGATCACTTTGTTTTTGGCTCTTGGTAAGTACGTAATTAAATTAGAATATGTTAAGTTCTAAAATACCTACTACCTAATACTACAAAAAATAAAAGAAATTATTGAATAAACAATTATGCAACTTTACAACTTTAAACATAAATAGTGAATACTTTGTAACTAAAGCATTGCTCCCTCCGTAAGGTGCATAATCTTTTGTAGGTTATGTTGTTTTGTTAGATGTTTTGTGCATAACTTGTGTGTAAATATTTATGAGATAAACAAGATGTTACTAAATAGACTGGCATTGTGCAATGATAAATAAATAATAGGGTTTGATACACTGAAAAGTGAATTACAGATCTAAATCACTGAAGGTTCAATGATTATGATTTTCTTTGGGGTTTGTTTACATGGTAACGACTAACATAATAATGCACTTACCTGCCAAGGGTTGACTTTAGGAATGGGCGCTTCAACAAACTTCTTCGGCTGTGCCTCGGAAGACTGCTGTTGCTGCTCCGCTGTCTGCTGCGGCTCCATATGAGAAGTGGTGGCTTTATGTAGTCTGGGAGGCGCTCCTCTCCGGTCCTTCTCGCGCTTGCCTTTCCCTGGTTTCCTGGCATGGGATATCACTGGCACAAACCCTTCCTCCTCCTCACCATCCTCTACTACCACTGGCTGCTGCTTATGGACAGGAGGAGCGTCCACCACCTCGACTGGCGGGGCCTCTATGTTCTCCTTATTACTGTCACCCCCTCGAAAGTTCAACACTGATGCGTAGGAAGGCCCTGCGGCCTCGGCGGAGACGCGAGCGGCCATGCCGCCGCCGCCGTCCTTGTTATGTAAGCCCGGGCGCGCGCTCCGCGCCGACAGACGATCACGAGCGCGCCTCCATGCCTCTCAACACGACTGCATGGTCGCGGGGTTAACCCACAAATCGCAGAACTTTCCCGATTGACCCAACCGATCGAACCGCACTGAAGGTCGAATTCTTAAATTAAATACTAGCACGAAACACTAGCGCAGATGGTGAAACCAGTACAAATATTCACGAACTTTTGAGGCACACCGGACTGACCCTGGATGGATCGTATTTACATCGAAAAAATGCACTTCAGTCGCCTTGTGTCGACTTTTACAGCACTCCGAATGATCCACGAACACTTTGTCTATCAATGATCTGTACCAATTACACTGAATAACGCTATCGAGGGCAGAAAATCACTTTAGAACTATATTTTGTTCACAATCACACATGTGGTCGGACGCCCAAAAAGGGATTTTTCCGCAGCAACAGACAGACACGGAACTTGGAGAAGGCTGACTTCTAATTTTACATGACCGACGTTTCGCCAACAGATGGCGCTATAACCAAATAAATAAAGTTCAACCGCGTTCAATTTTTAGACAACAGACCATAAAGACTAGATAGACGTACTTAGTTTTTATAGTCTGTTGTCCTTGCATCCTCTATCAAACGTGACATTGAAATTGCGGGCAGTACTGCAAAGGCCTTATAAAAAAGAATGTTTTTACAAAGGGATTTACTAAAACGAAAAACCAGACAGTTTTTAAAAAACACCTATCTCTATCACCACTGTTGAAATTTGCGAAAAAGATAAATGTGAAACTCTAGCCCTCAGAATACAGAATAATCTGTGTTCTAGCCTATTTTCATATCAGATGTTTACTTATGTACCCAAATCTCAGATCATTGAAACACCCGAATCGAACCCGCACCTTTTTCATTTCTGTTGGATAATTCTTATTCTGACGGATGAGTCCTAAATCGTAGGTGCTGCGTCCCAGTTGGGAGAGTCATCAGGTTTCGACCCTATTTTGTTCGTCGTAGGTACCGACGTCCTACTCCATATACATGAAAGTACTACCGCAGTCTCTAGAAGGGTAGTAGGGTTCTATGGTTTAAATAAAACTCAAGTTTGTCATGCGTACGACGAAGGCGTGTTATCAGGATTTGTAGGACAATACATACCTAAAAAGTTTCTACATCCTCTACAATGGTGATAAACATCTTTACAAGACCTCAAAATATATGGTAGTGGTACACAAATCCAGCAACAAAATATGCATAATAGAAAAGCGCACATATGAGTGCACAGGGTAATTTTTGTTGTAACTACCGTCATCCCAGCATAACCACATTCTGGGCAAACGGCGGGCATGGAAGCAAAACCAAAGTTATACACTCTTGTAGGTTGTGGGGGAACTGGATTATCTACATATATGTCAAAAGCTGTGGCATAATTCGGTGGAGGAGTATGTTGCACAAATGATGGTGACGGTATGAAAGTTCCCATTAGTCTAGGCCTGCGGCGTGCAGCCATTTGCCGAAGCACAAAAGAATAAGATGGCGGCGCACTTGTTAACGAATCAGGTGGTGTTATTTCTCCAGACCGTAGCGGACCGGTTACCAACGGTGATGATCTTAATTTGCCTAACACCGCCAAGCTTAGCGAACTCTCGTTTAGCTTAGACAAAGCTTGAATGAAGAGCGTTGGAGGCTGGCAGGATGCCAAAGAGATCGGTGAAGGTAGATTGTTGTGGGATGGACTCGTTACTTGACTTTGATACGATGGTTTTATAATCAACGGAATTGAACTTTTATCCGGTTCACAGGAAGAAGTAGCAGTGGTTAGATTGAAGGGTGTGGGTGCGTTGGGAGTGTGGATGACGTTAGATCTTATTTTATGACCATCCTGCATATTCGGTTCATTTCCTTGAGAGGCCGTGGCATTGCTGCAATGTGGTTCATTATTTTGATCCATTATTTTGTTATTGCAACTACGTTTTTTGCTCGGTGTAGAGTTGCGCTGCTAGCTTCGTCGTAACTTATAGGAGGCGTTGATTTTTGCAAATTACTTTGCAAAGTAAATAGGTATCGCCCAATGATCCGTAGATGTGTGAATTGAATAGTTTCTAAAAAACAATATGAATGTAAAACTTTTATTGATGCAATTTGCCATCAAATAGGTACAGTCGGCTACACATCAACCTATCAACGGTTCGAACTTTGAACTATTATAATTTGAATGTTGTTAATCATGCGAGACGATAAAATATGTTTTTATGTGAGACTCGCTGCTTGAGCGCCACGCGCCTACACCTATATTGCGATCTCTGATTCGCAACATTAAAATTATAATAGTTCAAAGTTCAAACAGTGGATAGGTTCAAATTCAAATTCAAATTCAAATTGTTTATTTAACATAGACATTACCATTACAGAGATCCAAGGCGATAACGCTATTACATATTTAAATCTAGAAAACTGTACATCGGTATTATACCTACCTACTATATATTTGACAATACAACTAAATAGATCGAAAAACATCAACTTAGGTAAATACACCAAACGTGATGGGAAAAACGACATTATAAATGGGCTTTAATGTCACCTTCACAATACTTCAAAACGGTTTTAAAAATTTTCTTTATACGGTCGTCAAACACGTCTGTCTCAGGATTAAGCTTGAGAATAGCATTGAGATGAAACTGCGCTCTGTATAGCGGTGATTGCTGGCGTGCAGTAGTGCGCGCAGGGCTTGGCGCGAACAGATGGACACGTCCGGGACGGAATTTGGCACGCTGCTCGGGTACGCTGAGCCTACTTGCTTCCAGAACTAATTCTGGGCAGTCTAGCACCCCATGCAGGATACGGCACACACACATTAATTGCTCGCACAGCCTACGCGTTTCAAGGGAATTGTAACCGAGAGCACCTAACAGATATTTAGTAGGAAACATATAAGGGTAGTACCCTAGCTTTTTTTTGTATAGAAACCTTAAAAATCGCTTTTGCACTTTCTCCAGCATGAGGGTATACGTTGTCTCATGAGGATTCCATACGCTGGAGCAGTTCTCAATTTTAGATCTGATTAGAGATGCATAAAGAAGTTGAATGGCCTTTAGGTTTGTAAACTCTCGACAGTTCCTAGTGACAAACCCGGTTGATGTGTCGCCGACTGTACCATCGATTGGATGCCATCTCCTTTGATACCATTGACCCATCATGCATGATTGACCAAAAGGAGACCGCATAACACAAGCAGAACAGTATTTTTGACTTTCTTCCTCCCGTACTATTGTAGTTATATAATCTGTGGACTATGGTTTGAAATAAAAGTTGTCTATGCGCACAAAACTAGGGATTACCTTTCGGTTTTTTTACCGGCTAATCAGAGAAAAACCTATGACGTTACTTCCGTTTCTAGAATTTTTTAGTGTGGCAATAGCTCTTTTTTAGTGTCAAAAATTATTATGATTTCCGGTCTTTTCACTCCTTCGTGGCATGGCGGATGGTCTGTACCGCCGCCTTTAGTGTTTTTTAGGAGAAATAACTTCGCTATTACAGCGAAATGGTAAGTTTATATCGGTTAGATTGAAGTTAGCATCGAGATTACAACAAAGTGCTGTAGTTCTACATAGTGCAAGTGAATAATTTACTGGAAAATTATTCAGTGTCGGAGACACGTGTTTGTCTGTAAAGTTGCTCTATTTTCATGAAAACGGAGGAATTCAGTGAGTTTTCACCATTGTACAGTGTCCCCAAAGTGTAGTGCTGTGACGAACAGTGATTTTCATGAGTAGAAGTTGTTGAAACGAGCGCAATACAAAGTTCTAACCTGAATGTTTTGTGTTAGTGAACCATACCTTTACATCGTGTTTGCTTGGAATATTTGGCTATTACAGCCTGAAAACTCAGTTATCCATTCATTTATCAAGTTAATTCGTGTTTCTGGCACTACCGGTTTATTGATATTTCGATTCGATTCGATATTTCAATCGAAAATTTTAGGTTAGGTTTTGTTGTAACACTCCAATGGCGAATGTTGTACATTCAATTCTCATTCGTACAGCCAGTGATCTGTTTTAGTAACGTACGCTAAGTAACATCATCGAAATTTGGTTATTGGTGTTACTGAGCTATTGATCAACAACATACAATTCTACTGATCATTCTATCCACCACACGGACTACATCTTTATAATATTTTGAAGAAATTGAAAACTTATTTATAAGTTCGCTAAGTAAATAAATGAATTTGTATTGTAACTATGAATCTGTAACTGGGATTCCATTGTCAAAACATCTACCGCATTACATGAACAATTTTGTATCAAACTGCATTCCCACTGTCAACACAACTGATTGAAGAAATATGTTTTACAGTTCAGAATGCTAGTGAATTAATTGTGAACACCATCCTTCATTTTCAGAGTCTATCAGTAGCCCGGCCGCTTGTGTCGGTGTACTCTGAGAAGAGTGAGGTCATCAAGGATGCCTCTCTGCCCCTCCCGTTCGTGTTCAAGGCCCCGATCCGGCCAGACCTCGTGAACAATGTGCATGTTTCCATGTCCAAGAATGCCAGGCAGCCATACTGCGTGAGCAAGGAGGCTGGTATGTATTGAAACTTTTTATTAGTTACTTCTTGTAATACCAGCATATGGTCATATAAAACAATCAGTACCTTCAGATCCACTCTTAAAAACCAGCTTCTTGTTCAGCAGCAGATGGGCTTGTGATTGTGCTCTGAAACCCCTACCTATTTATTATTTTCCTTCCTTTGCCTTACCTAGTTACCTATTTGTATTTTTCCTTAAATATACCTCAGTATTACCTACTATTAGAAAGCTCGTAATTATATATTAATTCTATTACCTATCTTCTTTATCTATGTAACTGTTCCCTATTGTGCAGCCCTTGTAGTTGTGTACCTAATTTAATTTTATTTTATTTATTAACCTAAACAAGGCGGTGTGATGTCATTCACTCTCAGGTCCTGCCTGAAAACCAGCGCCGCTCTGCTTCTGCAGAGCTGCATTAAGCTGAGGCAGGACCTTTTTGACTCACATCAACGCACTGGTCAGCACACACACCTGCCCAGCCTACCTACCTAGTACTTACTTAGTAATTGTGTAGGTGATTATTGTTTTCTTTCTTCTTTTTATACTTGTTCTGTGCTGTACCTGTGTTGTAATTGTGTGTCAAATAAATATATCTCTATCTCTCTATCTATCATAGCTAATATTCACAATCATTGGTTTTGCCTTACCAGAGCAATTTGATAGCTTGTTTCATCAAAGAAAGTACCTATGGCGTTGAATGTTGAGGATGTTGTTATCGTTGACTCTGTAAATGCCTTCAAATCCAATCTCAATAACTGGCTACGAATAAGTACGACACGGCGCCATCTCTCGGCCGCCATCGATTGTCATTCATTGTCAATAAGGTGGATTTTTCAACTGCAAAGCGGCTATAATTTAGAGGGAGCGCGCCATGCACGGCACCGTGGCACGGTACGATGCTGTCCCCTCTCAAGGTGCCGTGCCGTGGCACGGTCGTGGCTTGACTGTTCGAGAACTCTAGAATATTACAATGCACTAAATGTCCACGCCCAGTGCGCCACTATGCCACTGGGTGTTACTGCGAAATTAGTGCTACATTACCGTGCTGACATGGCGTTCCGTACGCGCTCTCATAGCTTGGACGGGTGCAAGGTTGACACTACAAACAAATCCTGATAAAAGATACTGGATATAAAAACATGAATGAATTTCAAAATAGCAATGGCTGTAAGCATATCGGTTGAACACTGCATTTCAAAGTTTAACTGTGAAACTTGCAGATTAACACGCAATTAGATAAATAATAGTTTTTTAAAAGTCATACATGAAAGTGACTTTATGAGAAGTACCCATGTATCAAACTAGCTTCAAACATTCTACACTATGTGGTAAATATAATAATCTACAATAAAATACAGAGTTATAAAACGTATTAAGAGAGAGACTATGTTAGGTTTACTTCTCTTTTGTTTTTTGCAAGCGATTTTGTGATGTTTAACTTTCAGGTCACCAAACCAGTGCCGAGTCATGGGGTACCGGTCGTGCTGTAGCTCGTATTCCACGTGTACGAGGTGGTGGTACCCACAGGTAAGGAAAACGAAATTATTAATAGACATCTTACAATAATATTAAGCTTCTTTTATAGGCGTATTATAAAATATCTGATTATTTAAAAGAACAAGCTTGGGATGAACTTGCTTCCAACTCATTCAATAAAAAAAAGTTAAAAGCTTCAAAGTGACCAGTGAGATTTTATAAAAGTCTTGACTTTAGTATTACAGTAGATACCTATCTCTACATGTGGGTTGATCTGACTATCTTAACCAGCCTAACTTGTCCCAGAAGAACAGATATTTCGTAGGCCTTGAAGAATGACTTAGGGATGCCAAGTATTAATTTTCAAGTTTATCTGCAATCAGTTATTGCAACTATCAGCAAATGCTGCATGTGTTTTCAGGGTTTTGTGTCGGGCAGACCACACTACTGCATTATCTCACCTACTCTCCAACCAATATAGAAGTGCATTTCATAAACAAACAATCCTTTAATAGCTTGTCATTGCTCACAGATCGGGTCAAGGTGCGTTCGGTAACATGTGCCGCGGTGGGCGTATGTTCGCGCCAACCAAGCCGTGGCGGCGCTGGCATCGCCGCGTCAACCTACGGCAACGTCGCGCCGCCGTCGCCGCCGCTGTCGCCGCCGCCGGCGTACCAGCTCTCGTGCAAGCTAGAGGTAAGTAAAACTTAACAAATAAGTAGGTTTTTTATAAGAACTAATGGGTAATCACAAAAAAAATGTGACAATCTAAGCTCGCAATCAGCTTAGTCAGCTCCCTGCGTATTGAACTGGTCTCCTCTGGATGAGGCCGACTAGGATGAGAGGATGGTATAGGTGCTACAAGCCTACTCCATCTAAATCATGCCCCAGGCACTGCAGCATCCCGTTCATTGAGGCATGGGTAAAAAGTGGCCCCTGACGCTGTATAAATCATCTAGATTAGATGCAAAGGCGTGATTATTACTAGTATTACAATACCATAACTATTCCTCAAAATAATCCAGTTCTATGCACTAAGTGTCCACGGCCAGTGCGCCACTATGCCACTGGGTGTTACTGCTATATTGGTGCTACATTACCGTGCTGACATGGCGTTCCGTACGCGCTCTCATAGCTTGGACGGGTGCAAGGTTGACACTACATCCTACTATATGTATTTTATCATTATTTATTCATTTGGTAACTTGAAACTGCCAATAAACAATTCTTTGTCCAGGACACGTGATCGACAAAATCCCGGAACTGCCATTAGTGGTCTCCGACAAGGTCCAGGAGATCAACAAGACCAAGCAGGCTGTCATCTTCCTTAGACGCGTCAAGGCGTGGTCTGATGTTCTCAAGGTAAGGTTTGACTTAGAAACCATTTGTATCCAGAGTGGTAGCGAAGGCTTAGTGGGTATGCAGTTAGTTTACTGTTCGAACTTTGTTTTGCTTTAGTTGCGTAGCTCCATATAAAATACCCGGTGGTATATCTCTAAATTCATCATCGAGCTCCCACTCTGATGTTGAAACTCTTTGTCTTCCAGTTGTAGAAGCTTAAAAGGTCTGAAAGTGGGCCTAAAAGTCCTAAATTTACATTTTTGCAAGGTATATTCCATGTGAAATCTGCCATTTGGAACTAGAGTAGTACTCCTTAGACAACAATCTGATTGAACTATTTCAATTTCGACATAGACTTTGGAATACATGTGATTAAATGAAATAAACTCCTTAGGCTATCTCCTTCAGCCGTACGGTGGTGCTGACTGCTGCCTTAGTCAATCTTCTCTGATTATCTTAGTTAAGCGATGTTCTGCGCTGTCACTACTTGGATGGGTGACCGCTAGTGGCATTTACATCTGAGCGGTTCCGTGCTTCGGACGGCACGTTAAACTGTCGGTCCCGACTCTAGCAGTTGAAACTCCCTCACCAGATTTCACCACTAACTCGTACGAGTGAGCGATCAGAATACTTCAACTGAATTTCCTATTGTTTCCCTGCAGGTATACAAATCGCAGCGCCTGCGCGCCGGTAAAGGAAAGATGCGCAACCGTCGTCGCGTCCAGCGTAAAGGACCTCTGGTTATCTACAATAAGGATCAGGTAAGCAACAAAACGCCAAAATAATTAAACCAAAAATTATTTTTTTGAAAAACTCGAAAATGTGGGTGATATTGAAAAACTAGATCTTCATCATTATGCTGATTATCATCAGAATCACTTTTTTTAGTTTTGGAAAATTACGAAACTTGTTACGAAATTAAAAATTAAATTTGTTACGAAAAAACTTGTTACCAAATTAGTTTTCTTTACAGTTTTAACCCCTCAACAGCCTTACTCACTACATTTTTATATGTTTTGAGCTACGAATGCGAGGGTATAGTACATTACCTCCCATAGGAAACATCGCTGGGTCTAACAAGACCCACGTTGTGTCGACTTGAGGATGACATTCATATCGTACCGCTTTTTTTTTTAGGTTATATTTTTAGTGTTTTTTCTTTTCGTAGACAAAGTTGCATGTAACTGCTAGTGGAAACTAATTTTGTAAAAAAAATTGTTATTCAGGGTCTGACTCGTGCGTTCCGCAACATTCCCGGAGTGGAGATGCTAAATGTCAACAAACTGAACCTACTGAAACTCGCACCCGGTGGTCACGTCGGACGCTTCATCATCTGGACGCAGTCCGCATTTGACAGGCTTGGTGAGTCTAATATTTAGTTTTTGACATCTTCTTCTTCTTACGTGTCAATGGTGACAACAAACACTAGACGAAGTTTGAATAGAACTTCGCTTGACTTTGACATAATATTTTTTAATGAAAAAAAAAAAAGGAGTGGAGCAACCAATGTTATGCAGTTACCTCTGCATATAACAATGCATTACCTCACACAGCTTTGTGAACGTGCCCTGTGAGGCATTGCGCCCATCACTTTGAAGCATAAGATGTTAAGTCTCATGTACAAAAAAAAAGTATTTAAGTATTCTATCAGCATCTAGTTCCCATATTACAAGCTTTGCTTAGTTTGGGACTAGAGGGCGTCGTGTGAAATGTCCATGAATATTTATTTATTTTATTTATGTGCGTGTAATAGCACCGGCACCCATACCATTCAAACTAAAACAGCAATGCACATCACTTATTCTAACTGATATTTCCAGACCCCCTCTTCGGATCATGGAAGACTCCATCCAAGGAGAAGAAGAACTTCAACCTCCCTCAACCTAAGATGGCTAACACCGATCTAAGCCGTCTGCTCAAATCCGATGAGATCCGCAAGGTTCTGCGCGCTCCCAAGTACGTAACCAAGTTTTGTAGAATATAATTTCAGGAATAATTCTAACTAGCAGTTGCCCGCGACTTCGTACGCGTCTACAGTTTCCGTGTACATTATATTATCTGTGCGTGTACCGAGCGGATACTTCTTTGAGAAACTTGACATTACACCTCATTACACCGAACTCGTACTGGAATGTCAAACGCTTGTCGTTAGACCAAAGAGGTAGTACTACGCCCTGTCAAACTGACGTGACATGACATGACAATGAAATCCTCTTGCCAATTGGCGCTGCTAATCCTTTTCGTTCATTTTATCCTGTAGATCCTGTTAATTATTCGGGATAAAAAGTAGCCTAAGTATATGTCAATCCAGGTTACGAACTACATATATGCCAAGATTCACCCAAGTTGGTTCAGTAGTTTTGACGTGATTGAAACACAAACATCCAAACATCTAAACTTTCGCATTTATAATATTAGTAGGATTAGTAGGATTCAAGATAAAAAGATCTGCGCTGACGTCCCGCGTTGGGGTGTATTGTGCATTGTCTCTCTGTTAACCTCAACCCAGCTAACCCAACTTCATAAAATAACAGACAAGTACGTTGGGTTAGGGAAATGTGCTTTAGGTTGAAGACAGCAATGTTTTAGTATACCTGATGGTGTTTTTAATGCAGAGGAACAAGACCCGATCAGCTTCCTCAGTCAAGACCCGGCTTGACAAGACGCAGAGCATTTTACATTACAGTCTATGTGTACCTAAGAACATTTAGCTTCCAAAACCTTCTGATCCGTAATGGATGCAAAGACTTGTTATTAACACTAAATGAATTTGATGCTATTTTACAATAGATACATTGAACTACGACACAAAGGAACCATTTATTTACGAAAATAACTATTTAGAGATTTTCGAGGTGTGTTGTTTTTACGCTTGTCCAGTAGTTTGTTGTCGTACATTGCAGATTGGCTTTTTATCCCCTCAAAGTGATCGTTGATAAAGCCGTTAATGTATAACTAAGAAATGTGCTCACATCCTCGTCCAAGCACAATTGTACCGTTCCATTTTCAGAGTGCCAATGCAATGTTTGGTGTATAAAATGTCGTTCAGATAATAAATTGTATGATGATATCTCTATACAGAGCATTGGGTTATGAACACCATGATTACCTGAATCACGTTGACTTATTCTGACATAACCTCAACCTTCCATCTACCTCTCCGTTCCTTCCTACGGAACTCAAAATACTATTATTTTACAGCAAGCGTGTGGTTCGTGCAACTCGCAAACTGAACCCGTTGACAAACAGCAAGGCAATGCTGAGACTTAACCCGTTCTCGGCTGTGCTAAGGAGGAAGGCCCTGCTCGATCAGAACAGGAGTAACAATGTGAAGGCTTTGGCCCTCGCTGAGAAGCAAGGAGTGAGTACAATACATTTTCATTACTAGTTGAGCAAAAGCTATGATTAAAATAGTTTACCAAACATTCTTTCAGGCCTTTGTGAAACTGATTCAAACATTTTTAGGATGAGAAATGTTAAAAAATATGCTTTTGTAGCTGACTACTGAAGCTACACTCAACAGCTTAGTCTCGATTTACCATTAGCGCTTTAGATTACATTCAACTAATATTAAAAAGAATCTAAATGATCCTTGTAATTTTGATTTTATAGCAAGTCCCTACAAATGGTTTTTGCTGGCAAACTTATTAACTAGTAGCTTTAAAACTATAATCTCTAAATGATGATATTCTCTATCAGAGCATTGGGTTATGAACACCATGATTACTTACACGTTGACAACATTCTGATTTTACCTAACCCCCATCAATATTCAACGATTTTTGTCGCATTTTCTAGCCAATTCTCTTTATTCAGATCAAGCTGGCCCCGACTGACCCGGCGGTACGTGCACAGGCGCTGCGTGAAAAACGCGGCAAAGCTATCAAAGCTGCAATGGCTAAGAAGCCGAAGAAGCCAGTCGCAAAGAAAACCGCCCCACCACCCAAGAAAGTCAAGAAAGTAAAGGACGGCAAAGTTGCGAAGCCTGCGAAGGTTGCTAAGGTTGCGAAGCCAGCTAAGTGATGGGACGAATAAAATTTTATAAACCTATGATTTGTTTGATTTTAATGTATCTTGATTTTCTACTGATAGGCAGGATGTATAAGTTCCCAGCAATACACAATGTGCATGTCCCCAGCATACACATAGAACATTCTAGATTTTTGAATATGCCATTATTCAGTGCAAATTAGTGCAATCTGAAATACTAGGTCAAAACTAAGGTACCAAAAAACCTACCAATACACATAGAACATTCTAGATTTTTGAATATGCCATTATTCAGTGCAAATTAGTGCAATCTGAAATACTAGGTCAAAATTTAGGTGCCAAAAAACCTACCAATACACAGAACATTCTAGATTTTTGAATATGCTATTATTTTGTGCAATAGTGCAATCTGAAATACTAGGTCATTTATAGGCAGGTTGGGCAGTCGCACCCCATTTGAACAGCCTCGGGCCCTTGTGGGCAGCGACTGCGTGTCGAGTGACCAAGATTCTAGATTTTGGAATATGCCATTTTAGTGCATAATTAGTGCAATAAGGCGGTCTTCAAGAAAAAGCCAGTGCAGTGCTGTACAACAAAATGGCAAGTAATTTTTTTTCCAAGGTATTCGTACGTAAGAAGTTTTGTGTTTTTTCGGATAGATATGCTACTCTGTGATGGATAATCTACTCTGTGGTAAGGTACATACTTACCTAGGTTTTACTGAGACAAGGCAGTAGATGAAAAACGAGATGTTTTAGTTCAAAATACGTTTATTATGTATTCTTTTTACAACTACGATAATACATGTTTAATGGATAATTTATGTAATTATTAAATAACTGGTTTGAGCCCATTTCTCTTCAAACAACTGAAACGAAAATAACATTATTAGTATTTTTTTATGTTCTCAGCCATATTATGTTTCCAAGCTTTAAAAGTAAGCTTTAATTTAGCGCATTTAGAGTACAATGTATAATATACCTTATGCCTTTGTGATAGGTGCGCATTCTGCCTTCAGCCACTCGTAATCATCAGTTAGGCCGCGTTCTTTCAGAATGGGGCCTAGAGTGTCCAAGACCCTTTGATGGTATGTGTTTATGTATTGCAACTGTAAAATTAAACAGGTTTAACTTCCGATCGAAAAAGGGGTATTGTAAGTTTGACAATGTTGTGATACAAGTTAAGATATTCATCAGCCCTTATCATTTTATCCTCTCAGCCTAATCTGCCTTATCCTGGTTAACTTAGCCTACTCCATATAAACATGTCCCAGGCACTGCAGCCTCTCGTACATCGGGGCATGGGTAACAAGTGGCTCCTGACGCTGTATAAGGGCCAACGCACATCTATCGACAAAACTGTTTTGTCGCGCACTTAGTGACGTGAAAATAAATTTTCTGTTATAACGAAAACAGCATATGACAAGGAAGCACTCGTCATATGCTGTTTTCGTTATAACGAAACTCACATCAATTGACACTACAGACTTTTCTCAAGTATGTTTACCTATCTATTATAGCATTGTTTAGTACCTACCTATTAAACATTGCTTTATACGCACATACCTAGAGAATGAACTGTGTTTTTTTAATAAATAAGAATATAGAGTAATTATGTAGTGTACTTAGTATTATTATTAAGTACTTAGGATGATTCTCATTAAATAAGCAAGTAACGAAAACAGCAAATTAAAAGTAGCATATTGTAACTAAAAAAGTTTTACTGACAGTTTCACATCACTAACTGTTCGACAAGACGTTTTGTTTTCGGTTTGCGTTCGCCCTAAATCATCTAGAATAAGATGTAAAAAGGTCTGATTTATCTTCCACACCTACCTACTTTCAGAGCTACGATGCCACAGAGAAATAGACACACAACGTTGTTAAATTAACATTCCTTCAATTTTTGGTCAGGGTTAATCAACTAGGCTCATAAAACGTGACAATACTGTCGATTCTGTTGTTGCATTTTTCTAAACTAACCTAATTTGACAGCGCTAGAATTATAGCTGTCTTTGTAGTTTCAGTTTACGAGAAAGGGACGGCAACATTTTTAGTGCTGTCAAATTAGGTTAGTTTAGAAAAATGCAACAACAGAATCGACAGCATTGGCGAAATTACAGGTCACACTGCAAAGGCCATTAAAAAAAAATGAATTGAACTAGGCTCGTCTAACAGTAGACATTCTTTCAGAGGGATAATCACGAACAAATCTGACAGGCGCCGCGTTACATAAACCTAAAGTATTCGAATCATATTGCGCGTCAACGTCAGCTCGTCTGCCGAACGTTGTAGCGTCACCGCGCAGTGTATCAGATACGCTAGCGTTACGGTACGTTTACGATTGTCACATTATTCGGACCAAGGCACAGATACAATATCTCTAATAAACTTACCTCAGCGTCATCGAGCATGTTCGCATCAATGCATTCCCTCTGGTTGGGCACCAATGTTAGAGTGTTGAATCCAAGCACGCCTCTGCCGTCGTAACTACCGATCAGATTCTTCGCCTGTTCATACAAAAACAATGTTAGATTACTCACACAAATGTAAAAAAAAACATCCTACTGTGAGAGTTTAGATTACGTTGAAACTACTGATCCGATTTGGCTGAAACTTGGAATATATATTAAATAAATATACATGGACTTTACACACAATGCCCTCTAGTCCCAAACTAAGCAAAGCTTGTAATATGGGAACTAGATGCTGATAGAATACTTATATACTTTTTTTTGTAAATACATACTTATAACACATAGTAACACACAGACATAGAACAAACATCTATGTTTGCTACATATAAATGTTTGTTCTCAGTGGGGATCGAACCCACGACCCACAGCACGGAAGGATATGTTTCATAACCTGGATTAACACTTATGCTACCTACTTTTTATCCCGAAAAATTATTGTATTAACGGGTAAGCGACAAAGTCGCAGGCGGAAGCTAGTAAGAAATATTTGAAAAAGAACTCACTTTAGGATGGTTAGACTCTCTGGTGACTTGTATGGTCTCCACCAGATCCTCATGACGAATGCCGTACTCACCAACTTTGTAGTAACCAGGCTCTGGAAATGAAAAACAAGTCAAATTGCAAGACAGGCGTCACAGCTCAGTCGGTATAGCTCTGCCTTCCGGGCTGCGGGTCGTGGGTTCGATCCCCACCAAGAACAAACATTTGTGCGTGGAAAACATAGATTTTTGTTCTATGTCTGGGTGTTACTATGTATTATAAGTATGTATTTACGAAAAAATAGTATATAAGTATTCTATCAGCCATCTGGTTCCCATATTACAAGCATTGCTTAGTTTGGGACTAGAGGGTGTTGTGTGAAATGTCCCTGAATATTTATTTATTTAACTACTCGTGTAGGCTAAAAACAAACCGGAAGGCGAAGCGTAGTACGGCACATAATAACTATGGTCAAAAAGTGAGCCATAGTGTAACACGCACCATGGTGTATTTTTTTCCAGTTATTTCTATTTATAAGCCAAACTACTGAACTGATTTTGATGAAAATTGAATGGGACCAACCTGGAAGTACCATCAGCAAAATTTCCGCCTTACCACTTTTGAAACTGTTTCGCTTGCAAGCAGTTAGCTACCTGACCTCGCCTTTTTCTTTTGTCTTATTTTGACCAACCAGAGACCCAAACATCTATTTATTTTTATGACGGCCCATTGTTTTCATAACTTTTACACCCGAAATAATTGGCTTCTATTGGTATTTAAAAATTAACTGCTAGTCGGTTTACAGGAAATGCACCCTTAAGGTGGTAAGGCAGAACTTTTGCTGATAGTACATCCCTTCAGATAAAAAAAGAATTTTTCAAATTGGTTCATAAATGACGGGAGTCAGATTTAACAAACAAAAAAATACAACCGAATTGAGAACCTCCTCTTATTTTGAAGTTGGTTATAAAAATGAGCCATTGTCTCACCATTGCTAAGTATCTGATGCGGCGCTAGCCCCGGGTCCCTCGGGTAAGGCCGCCAAGAGACGCCGCTAGGCCCCTCGTGCACGTTCAGGAAATGTCCGACGCCGTGGCCCGTGCCGTGGGCATAATCCAACCCCACGTCCCAGAGCGATTTGCGCGCGAAACTGTCTAGCACGTTACCCTGAAAAAAAAAACCGCATCAAAATCTAAACACTTAGGGATGAAAGTGCGTAAAAAAATTTGGACTTCCGAGGAGGCCTCAAACTTTTTTTTTTTAACCTATCTCGTCCCACTGCTGGGCAAAGGTCTCCCCCAAAGACTTCCAATGTTCTCTCTCCTGGGCTTCCTCCCACCATCTCCTTTCAAAGGCGTCCAGGTCGTCCCGCCAGCGCTTTCTAGGCCGACCACGAGACCCGACGTCCGTCAGGGACCCAGGGTGTGGTGATGTTTGCCCACCTATCGGGCGGCATCCGGCTGACGTGCCCCGCCCAGCCCCATTTAAACCTAGCGGGGTTGTTGCCCACATCGGCAATGCCTGTTAATGAACGCAGCATGGTGTTTCGCACTCGGTCAATCCGCTTGAAACCAAGGATGCTGCGTTCCATGGCTCTCTGGCAAATCTTGAGTTTGGACTTCAAACTTATAACATTTTTTATCTTCTTTCTGTTTTTCGGCGGTGGGTATACGTACCTTGACGCCTTTAGGAAAGAGCGCGCTGCCAAGCATAATTTGACCCTTCAACACTCGAGTGAAGGCATCTTTTTGCTCAGCACTCGGAGCACTGCTCATGTGCCTCGTACGAGTTATATCAGTTGTTCCGTCTCTGGACCACAAAAGTTTTTATTACAAAAAAAATTTACCACAATTTTTTATTTATGCGTCATTAAGGATCATAGTCCTTATCAAGACGAATCAAACGAGCCAAAACTAGATGGGGTGGCGTCGTATTATCACAGAGTTCCTATAGCCACTTTCCGTCTCCATCATCAGATCAGCTCGCTGTCACCATATTAATGCATTGTCACCAAAGACTAATATGTATGCGAAATATCAGCTAAATCGGACATCGGGAAGTGAGTCTGTCTTGCAAGATTTGACCTGAACAAACACCAACCCACAAACATACATTGCAAGTTAAATAAAAGCTTCTAATAAAAAAATAATTGACAGGCGTCACAGCTCAGTCGGTATAGCTCTGCCTTCCGTGCTGTGGGTCGTGGGTTCGATCCCCACTGAGAACAAACATTTGTGTGTGACAAACATAGATGTTTGTTCTATGTCTGAGTGTTTTTAATTATGAATTTACAAAAAACCTGTAGGTAGGTATAATGCAATGCTCTCAAATGATGAAGGAAAACATCGTAAGGAAATCCTTGGCTTAGTCAGCTCCGCACGTTGCCCTTGTCTCTCCTGTGGATGTCGACTAGGCTGAGAGGATGGTATAGGTGCTACAAGCCTACTCCATCTAAATCATGTCACTGCAGCGTCCCGTTCATCGGGGCATGTGTAAAAATTAGCCCCTGACGCTGTATAAATCATCTAGATTAGATGCCAAGGGTGTACTTACCTGTATTGACCACCAGAGTCCAGTAGAAACATATCCGCTGGTCTGATGACCCTCTGCAGGCCATCTCTGCTGGGGCTGTAGTGGATAACCGCTCCGTTCTCTCCCGCGCCGGCAATTGTCTCGAATGATGGACCCATGAAGTCTAATTCTTCTCTGTAATAATATAACAAGTAATTCTTAGTTTAATATGTTACAAAATTTAATTAAAAAAATCTATAATTTTATTGTTAAAGCAAGCAACGTGCACTTTCTCCTCTTGTTCTCTTGTCAGGAACTTCACACTTGGTAATTGTACTCTAGAAGTCCAAAATACAAGCTCAACGCTTAGTTTAGCCTTCGCCGGTAAACCTAAGTAAGATTTATTTGTACCTACCTTTGTTGCTACCTATGTTTTATTTCTAACTAGTGTTTTGGTAAATAAACTATTACTATAATTAAATTAAAAATTAAAAAAACCCCCGAATCTTGGACCGATTTTCATCAAACATAGCTAAGAACACCCCCGACTAATTCACCTTTCAAACAAAAAAAATCAAAATCAGTTCATCCGTTCGGGAGCTACGTTGCCTCAGGCACACACACAGACATGACAAACTTATAACACCCCGTCGATTTTGCGTCGTGGGTTAATAAATAAATATAAATAGACATTTCACACAACGCCCTCTAGTCCCAAACTAAGCAAAGCTTGTAATATGGGAACTAGATGTCGATAGAATACTTATATATACTTTTTTTTGTAAATACATATAATAGTATTATTATATTTCCGTGAAATAAAGACGAAATTGCGTTTTCTGAAATAACAAATTTATCTTTTATTCAACACAAATACATAGTTTTAGCACGATTACCCATTCAAAACAGAGTAACTTACCTGAAATAACAAAAAACAACATTTAATAATAATACTATTATAAAACAACATTTAAAGCCTTTACTTCTAGCTTAGTTTATATTATTCTTCCTTTTATTTATCTAGGAAACTATTGTTCCCTATTTTATAAAATTACATCACCTAACTTTCTTCTTCTTCACTTCTTATAAATTACTGACAGTTTGTGTCACTGACATGACACTGACATCTCTATTAGAGATGAAAGGAACGACACGCCTAGTGTGGTGATATTCTTTACATACATACTTATAATACATAGTAACACCCAGACATAGAACAAACATCTATGTTTGTCACACAAATGTTTGTTCTCAGTGGGGATCGAACCCACGACCCACAGCATGGAAGGCAGAGCCATTACCGACTGAGCTGTGACGCCTGTCAAATTATAAAGTTACTAGCAGTTACCCGCGACTTCGTACGCGAGTACCGTTTCCGTGTACATTATATTATCTGTGCGTGTACCGAGCGGATACTTTGAGAAACTTGACATTACACCGAACCCGTTCTCGAATGTCTAACGTTAGTCGTTAGACCAAAGAGGTAGTACTACGTCCTGTCAAACTGACGTGACATGACATGACATCCTCTTGCTAATAATTGGCGCTGCTAAACCCGTTTTTTTTTTCATTTTATCCTGTAATCCTGTTAATTATTCGGGATAAAAAGTAGCCTATGTGTCAATCCAGGATATGTGCTATATATATGCCAAGTTTCATCCAAGTTGGTTCAGTAGTTTTGACGTGATTGAAACACAAACATCCAAACATCTAAACTTTCGCATTTATAATATTAGTAAGGATCCTCACTTGCGGAACTCGAGTAGTTTATCAGCGAGTTGTATCTCGGTGAGTTCTGCGCCGGACTCGATCTGCACGTGCAGCCACCGCAGCAGTCTAACTACCGCTATGCCGTCACGTATGTGACATTGACGGAAGCCCTGAAATAATAAATATTCATGGACATTTCTCACAACGCCCTCTAGTCTCAAACTAAGCAAAGCTTGTGATATGGGAACTAGGAATGAACTACTTATTTTTATTCCTAAAAGTTTTTCTTCTTCTCTTATATTTTTTTTTTTTGTATAATATAGAATGTCGTTTGGCCACAATCTCACCTGATGGTAAGTGACGATGAGGCCGTCGATGGAGGAGGACAGTCTAGAAGACACCTATTCACTCTTGCCTTGAAAAGACCCAGATTATATTTCTCAGGAAAGACAGAAGACGGCAACGCGTTCCATTCCTTGGCAGTTCGCATAATGAATGTAGATCTAAAACGTTTGGTGCGAATGGGTGGAATGTGTACCAAGTATGGATGGTATATATGGCCTCTGTCCGTCATTTCGACAGACAATTTTACCAGTGTCAAGTGGATTATTTGAAATAAGTTTAGTCAAGTCGAGTCACACGTCAAGTGGTTTGTTTTGAAGACAAAATGGTGGATTTTCCCTTCAAAACTTGGGTACGAATTCCAACAAAAGTAATCTGACATTTAAGACCTCTTGTCTAAGGTTGCTATTATAATTTCGAGGCGCTCGAATCTAGGATTCTGAGCCTGCACACTACGACAAAGTGCCCACGCACACATTGAAGCCGCTTTGCGCTCGATTTTATACATCAAACAACTAATCTTGGTACTTAGTACCAAGTATTACCAAGTATTAAAACAAGTATTTAATAACCCAATATATAGTCCAACCATGCCAAGTTTGCAACGTATTTTCATCATGATTTTGCAAGTTTGAGGAGTTTCAGATACATCAGAAGCGGGAAGGATAGAAGAATTAAACAAAACTAACCTCCAATTCAACATCGTTTTTAATCAGCTTGGCGAGAGCTACCGGTGATACCTTCGATATGAGGTTTAGAGGTTTCTTCAGAACATCACTCTGAAAAAGAAAAAATAAATAAATATTCTTGGACTTTACACACAACGCCCTCTAGTCCCAAACTAAGCAAAGCTTGTAATATGGGAACTAGATGCTGATAGAATACTTATATACTTTTTTTTTGTAAATACATACTTATAATACATAGTAACACCCAGACATAGAACAAACATCTATGTTTGGCCACACACAAATGTTTGTTCTTGGTGGGGATCGAACCCACGACCCACAGCACGGAAGGCAGATCCATTACCGACTGAGCTGTGACGCCTGTCAATACGTGACAAATATCAATAAATGTTTTATTTTGACGCTGCTAATCCTAATTACTCATTTTATCCTGTATTAAGTCCCTGATAAAACGTGCAACATATTGTCCCTCTAAGCCGAAAAGGTGCTTATTCAGACCAAAACACGAGAATAGATTGGCATGTGCAAAAATTTAATACAACATGTTTGAAATATCCATTTTTTTTGTCTTAGAAATTCGCGACCACTTTCAGTGTTTATTTACTTTGCGTATGTATCCAGCCTGTTAGTACACATGCTCACGCACCCTCCTATCACATCGCACCCACACATAGACACTTTAGCACGTGTGCATTTTTAAGGAAACTTTAAAACGCTTTTCATGAATGAAAAACGTCGAAATATTAAAAGTCGTAGAACAAATATTGTTCGCCATGACGTGTAGAAAATAACCCCTTTCGGACTTATAGGGACATTATGTTACACCCTGTATTCCCCACCACTGATATTCTTTACCACTTACCCCAGATGCCGCCCTGTGGATAGCTTCACTTGCTTCGCAAGATAACCACACGTTATGTTTACCGTCACCAGTTTCCGATAACTTCATCTGTGATAGAAAAAATATTACAATAAATAAATAAATAAATATTCATGGACTTTACACACAACGCCCTCTAGTCCCAAACTAAGCAAAGCTTGTGATATGGGAACAAGATGGCTGATAGAATACTTATATACTTTTTTTTTTTACTTTTTCAATATAATCATTAATTAGATTCAGCGCGGCAATGCAGCCAGTGTCTTGGGCACGCTTCCGATTGGTACTGATTTGGATTAGTTGAGCTATCTATAAATCGTTTGCAACGGTGTGTAGATAGCTCAACTGCTTCATGTGTATTTTGTACATATAGTCTATATTATAAAAGGGAAAGACTGTAGTTTTATTTTTTAAATTAAAACTAAGCCTTTATTATTAAGAGATACGTCAAACGGTGAAGGAAAACATTAAGGAAACCCTTAATGGCGTAGTCAGCTCCGCACGTATTGAGCTTGTCTCTCCTGTGGATGTCGACTAGGCTGAAGATGGTATAGGTGCTACAAACCTACTTCATTTAAATTGGCACTGCAGCGTTTGCGTCAGCGTTGCAAAGTTTAGATATTTGGATGTTTGTGTTTCAATCACGTCTAAACTACTGAATCAACCTGGATGAATCTTGGCATATATATAGTTCATAACCTGGATTGACATATAGGCTACTTTTTATCCCGAATAATTAACAGGATCTACAGGATAAAATGAACGAAAAGGATTAGCAGCGCCAATTGGCAAGAGGATTTCATTGTCATGTCATGTCACGTCAGTTTGACAGGGCGTAGTACTACCTCTTTGGTCTAACGACTAGCGTTTGACATTCCAGTACGAGTTCGGTGTAATGAGGTGTAATGTCAAGTTTCTCAAAGAAGTATCCGCTCGGTACACGGAAACTGTAGACGCGTACGAAGTCGCGGGTAACTGCTAGTCTAGAATAAGATGTAAAGTCCTGTTTCAACATAGATGAGAGTCCAACATAGATGTTTGTTCTATGTCTGGGTGTTACTTTGTATTATAAGTATGTATTTACAGAAAAAAAGTATATAAGTATTCTATCAGCATCTAGTTCCCATATCACAAGCTATGCTTAGTTGGGACTAGAGGGTGTTGTGTGTAAAGTCCAAGAATATTTATTTATTTATTACTTCCTACCACGCTCAGAAAGAGAGTGTGTGGGAAGTGTAAAAAGTATTTGTTTAAAAATGTTATTTTTAAAAACAAGCTTTTAATTTTGCGTCATCTAGGACCGGAGTTCTAGACAAATCAAACGAGCCCAAACTCTATGGTGTTGCGACGTTTCAGTATAGAGTTCCTATGGCCACCTTCAGCCTCCATCATCAGATCAGCTCGCTGTCACCATATTATTGCATTGTCACTAAATATTAATATATACTAATATATGCCTTCAGCTAAATCGGACATCGGGAAGTGGGTCCAATTTGTCTTGCAAGATTTGACCGGAACAATTAAACCCACAAACATACATTGCAAGTTAAATTAAATAAACGCTTAGAACAAGTAATTAAATTTAAAAAACCCCCGAATCTTGGACCGATTTTCATCAAACATAGCTAAGAACACTCCCGACTAATTCACCTTAAAAACAAAATCAAAATCGGTTCATCCGTTCAAGAGCTACGTTGCCTCAGACAGACACACACACACACAGACACGTCAAACTTATAACACCCCGTCGTTTTTGCGTCGGCGGTTAAAAATGAACATTTTGATTTTTAAACTTACCGCTTCCTTCTCCAAGTACGGTACAATATCAGTGTATTCCATCACCGAGAAATTATCCACTCCTTCAGACTTAAGATGAGATGTCACAGCGTCTGACAGTTTGCTGTCAAACCAGAATAGATTGACACCTGTCGGGGTTACGACAAGGTAGGAGAAAAAAACTGGATTGTATTCTATATCGCTGCCTCGTAGATTTAAAGTGTCTGAAAAATTAAAGTTAATTAAAGTTGATCCAAATCAGTACCAATCGGAAGCGTGCCCAAGACACTGGCTATTATTTTATTTACTTAGTAAAAATACTAGAATTGTGAAGTTACAATACTCACAAGCCACTTCATCCAATGCCGTAATAACCAAACTGGATGCTTTTTTCTCCACCATTTTCTTTCTTAGATCTTCAATTTTAGCGCCAGCTGTCTTTCCTGAAAATAAATAAATATTTATGGAAACACACAACGCCAAACTAAGCAAAGTGTATCATAATAATATTATGGGAACTAGATGGCTGATAGAATACTTTTAGTATACTTTTTTTTTGTAAATACATACTTATAATACATAGTAACACCCAGACATAGAACAAACATCTATGTTTTCCACGCACAAATGTTTGTAATATGGTTTTTAATAGTTTTAAATATCTTTACTTAAAATGCTTGAGTCACTCCTAAATCTGAATCCTATAACAGATTACGAGCCTATAAGCTAGTACAGTACGCACAGCGGATCTTTATAGTTACCTGTATATTTAGTTAGTTGCCTGTATATTTAGTATAGTTACCTGTATATTTAGTATAGTTACCTGTATATTTAGTATAGTTACATGTATATTTAGTATAGTTACCTGTATATTTAGTTAGTTACCTGTATATTTAGTATAGTTACCTGTATATTTAGTATAGTTACCTGTATATTTAGTATAGTTACCTGTATATTTAGTATAGTTAACTGTATATTTAGTTAGTTACCTGTATATTTGACGGACAACGGTATAATATCGCGATGTGGTCTCGCTGGTGGGAGATCATTCAGTTCATTCCTAACTTCGTCCACTAGATTTTTGGGTACGGCTACGATTTTCATGTTGACTTGCGATAGTGCAGTCTGAAATTTATTTTTTTAAATATTTGTTAGTTTTTAAAGCTAAACAATAAACTAATAAGTTTTTTTTTTAATACATAGTAGTTTCGTTCGTTTGTATGAGTGAGTGGCCAACTCTGGTGAAGGAGTTCTAGGCCGCCTTTAGGCCTCCGTCATGGCTTCGACTGCTAGAACCGGGATCGACAGTTTAACGTGCACTCGGAAGCACGGAAGCGTTCAGATGTAAATGCTACTAGCGGTCACCCATCCAATACTGACCGCGCACAACGTTACTTGGATAATCGGCGAAGATTGACTAAGCAAGCTATGCCAGAACCTCTTCGTCGTTTTTAATTTTTTAATTAATTTAGTGTACCTACATGTACTAATAGATAATACTAATACCCTAATTATATTACGATCTAGCCACAATGCAGGCTAATTAGTAATTACATTGACCTACATTTTTATCATAAACTAATCTAAGAATGTGTCCGTTGGCACTTTTCTTATTGTCTCTATTTACTTAAGGCGAAGACTCTTTGGTTTTGTTTTCTTTGTAGGTGGCACTAGTTTGCACTCGCACTACACTTATTACTGATTATTTAACATTATACTAGCTCAAAAGGTTTTTTCCTTCGCGCTTCGTAATAAATACATACATAGTTGGTAACACCCAGACTTAGCCATCAAACAAAACACATATATTTTTACCATGACACAAATGTTTATTCTTGGTGGGGACTGAACCCACGACCCACAGAGAACAAACATCCATATTATTCATATTCATATTCATTTATTTTTAACCATAGGAACTTATATAGAACACTTAGTTACGTCACTTTTATACAAAGCAATAAATAGGTATAGCAAAAAAATCAATAATAGTAAAAAAATTCTAAAAGTTAATTAATAAATTTGTGTTGTAGCTGTATAGGGGCTTTGTCAAAAATAAAAATAACATTAATAATAATCTTATACTAATGTAAAATATAAATAAATAACGAAGCAGCTGTACAAGGCCTTGTCAACAAACAACTAAACTAAGTATAGGTACTAATAGGTAGATTGTTGGAGCTTTTCAGAGAGTTTGTTATGTCCATCGGAATCGTTCGCAGCGATTGGTAAACACCATGCATTTCTATCGTCCAAATAGTTATTGATTGTGTAGTATGCTTTATGAATTTAGTTATGTTTAATACATTTTTTAAATTTATTTTCATTTAAGGCTAAGATTTCTCCATTACTAAGTACCTGAATAGGCGTCCACTCTCCTCTCGTCATGGTGTGAGGGTCAACCCCGACCACAGCGCCATCTGTCAGGTTACATGACAACCATTTTTCTATGGACGGAGTGTCTGGCAGAGCTGTATTACAAAAAACTAGTTTAACTAGCCGACTGCAACTTCGTGTGACTTGATTTACAAAATAATGAGATTATACACCGAAAAACTATTTTTCTAATTATCAGGTTGTACATTATTGAGTTGTACAAACGACCACAGGTCAGGTTATACACAAAATACAAGCATAACTACGCTACATACAATGCAGAGGTACGTTGGGGCGGGAGCGCAATAGGCTAGGGCGCGCCGCGCTCGCAGCCCGACCCACACAAACACACTGTCGTCCCTCTCGCACGATTCGCAATGTTCAACTTCTAACAGTCCAAAGTCCAAACAGTATAGGTAGACGTGTCTTCGACTGTACAATAATATGCTGTGCATTATTGCCTCCCAAAGATTACCTCATAGAAACGAACAAACAAAATGTTGTGATATGCGAAAACAATTTTATTCAAAACAACTTCATTGCGCAGTGAAAGCTTGCTCCACGATTGCCTAGATTCGCTGTCCGTACTATCTTACAGTTCCGAGTGTTAGATATGTGTGGCTAGGTGATGGGTACTTACACTGCTTCATCAAGGTCCAAATCGTCATGTCTGCTTCCTTTTCAAATTGCGTGTAATACCTGCAATGCAAGAGCAACTTTTTATTTATAATTCACAGAAAAAATCCATTAAGAACGTCCATCGTCCATCGCTCTGAAACGAAGATATCCTGAGATCTAGATCAGGCCCGTCTAACATACGGCCCCTTGAAACAATGTGGCCCGCATAATTCCTTCATCCGGCCCGCAACGACATCAATTCAATAGGATAGTTTACTTATTTAAAATGCTAAATAATAATAATTATGACTAATTAATAATTTAATTTAATTTTTTTATTAATTTTATTTAATGGCTTCGCTATTGGACATTTCTTTTGGCCCGCTACGGTTACAAAAATACTAAATCTGGCGCTCTAGAAAATTACAATTTTTTTCACAAAGAAAATTACGACTAATACAGTATTTACAATATTTATAATATGTACAAAATACACATGTAGCAGTTGAGCTATCTACACACCGTTGCGAACGATTTATAGATAGCTCAACTGATTCAAATCAGTACCAATCGGAAGCGTGCCCAAGACACTGGCTGCATTGCCGCGCTGAATAGCAATGCTGATATTATTATATCCCGAAAATTATGTTGGACACCCCTGATCTAGATAGATTAGTGCACTAACCTGCCATCAGTCCAGACCAGCGCGTGTGATGACGTCACTACCGCAGTGCCAGCAGAGCCGGTGAACCCTGAGATCCATTCTCGACGCGCGTCCACCGGCGCTATGTATTCTGACTGCAAAATAATTAAACTCCAAGTGACAGGGCATGATTTAAATTTTTAACCGCCGACGCAAAAACGACGAGGTGTTATAAGTTTGACGTGTCTGTGTGTGTGTGTGTGTGTCTGTCTGAGGCAACGCAGCTCCCAAACGGATGAACCGATTTTGATATTGTTTTTTTTTTGTTTGAAAGATGAATTAGTCGGGAGTGTTCTTAGCTATGTTTGATGAAAATCGGTCCAAGATTCGGGGGTTTTTAATTTTTAATTTAACTACTGGTTAGTTCATGACTTTATATCCTTATAAAAGAGAGAGAGAGCCCTTATAAAAGTTGTTAAGAACAGAAGAGTAAAGATGATTGGACACCTTATACGACATGACAGCTTAATCGGAAATATCATTGAAGGGAAGGTAGAAGGAAAGAGAGGAAGAGGAAGACCACGTATTGGCTTTAAGAGCCAAGTGAAGGCGAAGATCGATGAAAATGAAAATATCTAGATATCAAACTGGCAGATAATGCTTTAGCATTATGTAAGTCCTCCCTTTGTATAGAATTTGTGTAATTAAGTATTAAATAAATAAATAAAGTAAGTACTTACATTATGAGCATCAGCAGTGGGGATGATGTAAGCCGCCAGCGCTGTAGGCTGACTGACCATCAGAGCGCGCAGCGCTGTCAGCCGCTGGAGGGACATTTTCACCTGTAACAAGATAATTAAGTCTTCTTTAGCTTTGGGAAGTCCAGCAATAGATAAATCTTTCCCAAAAAGTTTTTAGAAAGATAAAAACTCATTCGGCTTGAAAGAATTCCACTCAAGTGTATCTCCCCAGCATCTTAACGCGTAGGTTTGTGACACCTCCGGCGTCCATAGGCTACGGTAACCGCTTCTCATCAGGTGGGCCGTATGCTTGTTTGCCTAAATTAGTATAAAAAAACCATAAGCTAAGAGGTTTGTTTTTTTATACTACAGAATGCTATTGACTCAACGCTCAACTTTTTAGAGACTCCCTTCTTCGCCTATCATTTTTCATAACTTACCAACTCAGATCTCCGCCTTTTGTTAAAAGATAAGTAAACTAGTATACGCCAATAAACACTGACATTGGCAAATTCGTAGCAGCCCTAGCCACCGAACTGCCAGAATAACAAGTAATTCAATTAAACATTAAAAAAAACCCCCGAATCTTGGACCGATTTTCATCAAACATAGCTAAGAACACTCCCGACTAATTCACCTGTCAAGCAAAAAAAAAATATCAAAATCGGTTCATCCGTGCAAGAGCTACATTGCCTCAGACAGACACACAGACACGTCAAACTTATAACACCCGTCGTTTTTGCGCCGGGGGTTAAAAAAAAGAAGAAGAGTTTCTATCGAGGCGTAACCTTAAACCCGTATTTGACCTTTTGAGCAAGACCTGACCTTTGGAAGAAATAGAAAACATAAAAATAGGTAAGCTGGGTATAACCTAGCGAAACATTTTGATCTTTTAAAGGTCTTATTATGAGGTACAGCCTAACCTAGCACTTTTAGATTTCCCCGCATCATACTCAGGGCCGTCTTTAACCTATCGGAGGCCCTGGGCATATTAGGATAGGGGCCCCTGACTTTGACAGAGCACTATTTTGTTAAAATAGACAAAGAAAGTAGATAAACAAAATTACAAATTAGAACGCTTTAGAAATAAAAGTTCAATTAATTTAATACGTTGTTCGGTAATAAATATTGGTTATCGTATGGTGGCAGGAACTAGAGGGCCCCTATCCATCGCGGGGCCCTGGGTACTTGCCCAGAGTGCCCAATGGGAAAGATGGGCCTTATCATACTATACAAATAAAAATGCATTATTTAGAATTACTTTAGTTTTAATACATTTTACATAACATTAGCTTACCGACTAATTTAATAATACATATAACTATTGCTACTTCATGCTATTTGAGTTTCATTTCGTTCGAAAATCGTTATTTGTTCAGTTATTTGCCCGATTTTAAACAGGTTAAATCATAGAAAATAAATTAAGCTAGGTATCTATTATTAGTGAAAACCGTTCAGTACATTTAGAAGCCTGTAAAAGTTAAAACACTTCAAAAGTGTTTGCTGCAACGCTCCATATTAGAATTTTTGCTCTAATTCTCTATCTAACCCCTTCCACTGTAGTTCTGAAGAGTGAACCACGCATCAGTATCTGATTTAATGTAATGCGGGATACAGAGCAAGGTACCGGAAGCAAGCAAACACATATGTATAATAGTTCTGTTAGTTTGTATCTGGCATAACAAGTAGCATTCTTAATTCCTAGTGAACTCTATCCTAGTTATTACAGAAGTTGACAAGGAACACTTATTTACATTCTAACAAGGCACTGTGTTATTATAACTAATTTGGTAAACTAACCAGAGTAAATTGAACCCAGTGAATAATAATGCCTTTAATCCTATAACAATGCTTATATTAGGTACTGCGACGCCTGTAACGCCCGTAGCACACCTCCGCCGCGTTATCATAACAACGGAATCGCAGTAATGGGCTTATTAGACTGTGCAATCTCAAGTCAGACTTACTGATAGTGATGTAACGTGATGAGTTGAGTTATTTCGAACTCAAGTTATTTGAATTGACTCGCATCGAGGACATGCATGCGTTATAAAGTCATACAAGTGAAAATCTAGCACCAATTTCTTTAACCACTTACGTTGCATAAAGACCTAGTTGAGTCAACCCAATTGGCGGCTCGAGTCAAGGTTCAGTTTAACTAAAATAATTCGAGTTCGAAATAATTCAACTCGTCACGTCACATCACTGTCAGTAAGACTGACTTGAGATTGCACAGTCTAATAAGCCTTTAAATTCGCCGTATCTTGTCCGATTTATAAGAGAAGCCGAACACTAGCGTGACTGCCTGTTCTAACGCATAGATTTGACTATAATTCTATCTCTTTCCCCGCGCGGATTCGGCGATCTGCTCCGACGCCGGTCACACCTACGCGCTCCGGCCGCCATTGCGTTGCGGTGCCGCGTTGACTCCGCACGTGTTTATGTATGTCGAACGCTCCGACGATTCCGCAAATCCAACTACGCTTGATCGCAGCGGAATTCATTCAGCGGCCTCGCTACTGCAAAATCGCGGCGGAGGTGTGCTACGGGCGTAATAGTCAGTTTTACACTCAAGCACAGTAGAACTAACAAATTAAGTTACAATGCACAGCAACTTGACATGCTACTAGACTGATGTATAGCAGGCATTAAAAACAAGTTTCACAAAGTTCCACATAGTTGCCAGGATCATGAGTGTAAAATAAGAAATAGTTTTAAATAAACAATTACACGCAGTTCTAACTAGGCTTAATGGCCAATTTACACCGCTTTTAATTTGACAGCACCGCTACAAAGTCGCCATGGGCGCGCGCCCCTACATTTGGATATATAACAAAAACAACTACAAAAACACTTACATTGCTGAAAATACACAACACTCAAGAATTCTGAAGACATTTTTATGTTTTAAAATAGACTTTCACAGTTTTGCTATAAGCAGAAAATACTTTTAAAATCTTGTCACTATGAAAGAATGGTATGTTTTTTTTTCAATCATCCAGTCTCCAGTCATCTACACTCTTTAAGTTTCCTGTGGGACTTGCAGGTAAGGGCCTCGGGTATATGACCCATTGCCCTAAATCTATTGTTGCATTTTCCTTAATTTGACAGCCCTAAAACTTGTCAGTCTTGTTGTTTCTTAGCGTAGGAAAATGATAGGACAGAATTACTATTAATATGTATAAAATACAACCTCGCACACATACAATATATCAGTCATAATTTACTACACTACTGTACAATTTCTTTGTCTTACAGAATATCAAGTCTCGTGCTATCTCTTTTAATTATTGCAAGTGAGACAGTGATTTCATGATCTTTTTCTTTCTCTTTCATCTGCAACAAGAAATAGCTATTAGAAAAACCCCAGTACAAAATATCTAACTGTAGGTTCCCACCAACAAACATTCACAATCAATTTACATTGCAGTCTATACACACAATTAATTTTGTAGGGTTTGCATTTACACTGCAAAAAACTGTGAGTCCTACTCCTATGTAAACTTGCACAACATTATGAAATGTCAAACATATCTTCTACAATTATTTGTATTGACAGTGGGAATGTGGTTCGATATGCATACAAAATTGTGAATATTTTGCTATAACGTTTCGGCAGTGGAAACCCGCAGTAATAACAAACATAAATGATGTGAACAAATAATATGTCAGAATTTTCTAAAAATTTATTAAATATCGTTGAATGATACACACCTCAGCATTCCATAGGAGCTATTGAATTTGAGTTATCTCCATAACCACTCAAACTATCATGGAACATGCCACCGATCTGCCCCGCACTGAAATAAGAGTCATTACTCGGTGCATGTGACGATTCCAAGTTCACACCTCCAGAGTCTGGGACTGCTGCGTCAGGTTCTGCCCAGTTAATTTTAAACCTAGTCACTCGGGGCTCCGAAGCCAGAATGTTCCTAAGTACTTTGTCGAACTGCGGCTTCGCGGGAGGGTTTTCTCGTAATTCAGGCTCACTCTCACTGTACTCATTGTTTATGAAGTAACCGACACGGACAAACTCTTGACCGCGATACGAGCACGTTAGGAGCACCACAGTGACGCCAAGCGCGTCATTTTCTGGGATTCGAGTCACGTCAGGTGATGGCGCTTGAAAGACAAACATGTGCCGCCCTTCAGGTATCGGCCCAACGTATATTGTATCCAAAATCTGATCGTGCTCTTCAGTCTCAGCCGATCCCACGTATATCATCTTCCATTCGAGATCCTCCTTCAGTTCCTCGATGCATTCAAAAGTCAGCTCAAATTGGAATGGATTCAAGAACGGACTCGGGTTGTCGAGAACAACGACGTTGGTTATGTGCACTTTTGCCATTGTTCTTACTGTTTTCTATTGATGCTGAGAAGACGCAGTGTTTATAATTTCGACTATGATAAATCACAATGGAAAATAGTGGAAATTCTTAAGTATCTTTCGTGATAATTATGAAAATCGAACCGAACAGTCGGCAAAATAAAATAATATGATATGCTATGCTTTGATAATGTGACACTGACATTATTTTTGGCGGTTGATCTGCCTGCTTGCTCATTTATTGGCAAGCACTAGCAAAAATGTCAGCCACTTCAGTCAGCGTCAGTTAAGCAAACGAAGACAAGAAAATAAAAGCCAATCCAATCCATCCATTCAAACAATGAAAATAATGAACTAGGATAGGATGGCAAAATGTGCTTTGTTTTTGTTTATCTTCGTTCTATCGGTACGATTTTGCTTTGTACTCATCGACCACATTTTGTACTAGACATCTTAGTATGAAATTGGTTGGATAATTAACATTACTTACAGTTCCTTTTGATTTTTATGCTTTGTTTTTCACTAAAACTAAAACGTCAGCAGCACTCGACCGGCAGGCAGAGAAACGTAATCGAAACAAGCACAAAAAAGGAACAAACAAGTCAGTCAGTTGAGTCGAGTCAGTCCAGTCCAGTCATGACAGTCACGTCACGTCGTCAACCAATCAAAACAAAGTGTAATGCATTTTTCAAAATCCCGTGGAGTTTAAATATCTGTCAAAAATCCTGTCCTATCCTATTTATGTCTTATACTTAAATACACCTGGTGGGAAATGCATTACGCCGACAAGAGCATAGCTCTTAAGTTAGAAGAAGAAGACTTAAATACACACATATTCCAATGGCTCACACTTTAACCCTAGACACCTAACCTTCACACATACCCCTTTAAACCTAACCATACGTCGATTCGACGTGCAATTTTTACCGTTTATAATTCTATCTATTAATAAATGTTTCCGTTATTTTTATTACATAAATACATAGAACAAGTATTATTGAAGTAAAAAAAAACAATAAATTTAGGTTTCGCTACAGAAATATCTATTTTATACCTTATATTATAAGACACTAGTTTTTTGAGACCAAATGAAAGATACACATCGAAAAATTAAAATTAAGAAAAATTAACACATAATAACCATTTTTTCTTTGGCGAACAAAAATTCTAACAGTCCCGTTAGTCAGTAAAAAATATAAATACTATTATTTTGAAGCGCATTTTATGCAAAAATCAACTTTGTGTTCACCACAAATTGCAGTGTTACATTTTGAGCAATATGACTTTCTCATGCGTCTTTTCACATAAGAACAGTGACCACAGACTTTTCTTTTCCTCACATTTGGGGCGTCGACTGGTTGAAGGTCATTACTGGATGATGACTGAGCTTCACCATCAACTTGACCTACGCCTTGGCCTTCATCAGTCTTTGCTCATTCTCCGTTTTACAATTTCTTCTAGTATCTGATTAGTGATGAATTGTTCAAACCATAGCAGTGGATCCAGTATATTCCTTATCATACGCGTAGACCCTCTGGCAACACGCACAATATTTATCGCAGCTGTTCTACTTGTGATACGCCCTTTGCTGGTAGCCCAAACATGACGGGTCCGACTGCAGATATTGCTTTGTGAGAAGGTCAATATATACGGGAATTACCTACTACCTTAGCTTTCTGCCGCTGGAACAGAAGGTATTTGTGACTCCCGCACGTCATCTCGCAAAGCAGGTGAAGAACGACTCTGAGTACCTTCATGATCGGAAGGGTCGTCTTGAGTGTCGCTTTCTACATCATCCACCTCCACATGGTCTTCTGTTTCGCTGTCAGTTAACTCCAACTATTCACCAACATCTTCCTCACCCAATAATAAACGCGTAATATTTTCATCAGACAATAATCGTTGAGAAGCCATCGTAAAATCTGCAAAAAAGTATAAACACTAGTTGTAAAAAAATTATACACAAAACCTAACCATTCGTCAAAACGACGACTGTTTTCGTTATATCTCGATAAAGAAAGTACTTACGTGCCGGACATCACCGCTTCCTTAGAAAACTCGGCGAGCACTGAGTTGACAATAAACCACACTTAAATAGACGCGTCTCTTAAAAAGATATAGCAGTATTTCCGTTGTGTACTCGTCGATTCGACGAAGGTTAGGTGTCTAGGGTTAAGCTACGACCTCAAGTATTGGTTAAAATTACACGAAAATTAGAGAATAATACTCACAATAACACAAAGAAAAACTATTAAAATAAAATGTTACTTCTACATAATAATAATAATAATATAAATGGTACTTCTATAATTTACAAAACTCCAATGATTTTGCTTTTGTAACACTCATGCAACACTCACTTCAATACTTCATAAATGACATCAATCACAAAGCAATCAATCAATCAGTTAGTTTATTTAATCAAGCAAAATTAAAGCAATCAATCATGGCGTCGTTGCACCTTTGTTGTGTTTTGTGTATAAAATTTTAATTTGTATTGGTTAACTCTACGAACTTGTTATTTTACTTGCTCAGTCAACCGCTACAGTTTTGCGCAACAGAATTACATACACTGCGCTCTGATTGCACTCCTAGATTATGAATACTGATCGTTGAAAGTTGTCCATTGTTTTTGAGGTAACTTTATTGTGTTTTACACTATATTTATCACATATAATTATGGTAAATTACTTAATTATTTATTTACCATAACTGTTACTATCCTTTGAGTAATGGCTTACGATTATTTCAATACTTATTGTTCTATCGTTATACTTGTTAATTCCACTCTGTGTTCGCATATTTTTAGATTGAGTCACTCTAGCAGCCCCAATGTCCATACTAATTAAACTCTTGCGTCAAATGTAGACTATTGTTGTATGATAGGTACCTAGGTACCGGATTTTCAGTGTATTGTACAATGTAGGTTCTAGAGCTTATTATAAATTGTTGCTTAGTGATACCTACACATAGAAAATAATTTTATTCAGTAAGTACCTGTCTCTTTATTGCTGTACCTAGCTACTATTTACAAAAGTATGAAGAAATTATATGATACCATATAACCTTTTGATTGTGTGTGTTCCAGACACAATAGGAAAACTATTATATAAATTTAGTCAATGATATCTACAAGAAAAACAAGTACTAAAATGAACATGAATATGAACTAGTGTAATAAAACTTTGCTCTATTAATAAATCTATTGGGTGACTTCACACAACAGTAAAATTATAAAAACTTCCATTGTGTTAGATTTTATGTTGTTTTTGATAAAATAAATCTTTCTATATTATGTCTATTACATAAAATAACATAATAACTAAGGAAAACTGTAAAATAAAATAGAGATAAAACTAACACATTGGTGACCCTATAAAAATCATATTGCGGTCACCAATATCTAAGATCCTAAGTGGTCCCGGAACAAATATTTTAATGATGTTAACATCAGTTTTGTGTCCTTTTTTTCTACATATGGGTGAATGTTTTCAGTGTGAGAATGGCGCAAAGAGATTCAAGCCCAGTGTACTACAGGGAGATACAAAAACATGCATATCTTAAGAGGATGCCGGATGAGGGCAGCGGGAAACTCAGGCCTTTGTCCCTAAAAGTTTGTATTTTATATTATCCTACTTTATTATCCTATCCCAATGTAGGTTGGTTTTTAACCTTAGCTGTGGAATGTTGCTTCACAAGGCACATTCTCTGCAGACTTGTGCTGTTATGTAATGCAGGGGTACCTCTTAGGTCACGACACAGTTTAATAGCTCTAACCTTGAATGCACACAAATGGAATTTTATACAGCGTGTAGCTACAATGGCGACATTAAATGAACACACGGGTAGAGCTACTTATAAGTATTCATAAAAAAAATAAAAAAATAATTAAAGTACATAATAGAAATTTCGAATTTTTCAAACAAACTTAATAATAAAATACGCAACAAAAATTAATCATTCTGTGAGTGTGCAAACCGCGCCGCGCCCGCGCCCGCGCCTGCCTGCCCGGGCGGCTCGGTGGCGGCGGCGGGGCGCGGTGGAGCGCGGGGCGGGGAAATCAAGCGACACCAAGGAAATCAAATAATTTCACTTTACCTTGTTCACTTTACTATTAATTTTATTGTTGTGACCTATGCACCTCGCGCCTTACACTTATTAAATCTTCAAGTTCTCAATGTAGCCGCCGCGCCGCCGCCACCACGTCGGACACAAAGATGTACCTTTTGCATTTTTGCATAAACGTCGTCTTTCACAAAGCCCCATAAAAAAATCGAGGGGCTTGAGGTCAGGTGACATTGGGCCACCTAAGAGGTCCGTGTCGTGTCGTCCTATCCAGTATCCACTGAGCACCAAACATTTCATTTAGCCGCTCCCTAGTCGCAAAGGTAGACAGATAAACAAATAATAAATCAAAGCGTCTTTATCGCTGTACCTACGTAGACCTGATTGGGTACTTAGAATAGAAAAGCTAAACTAACAAAACCAAGCGTCTTTTTCGCGAAACATTCAGAATAGGTAGATAATTAGCAAAATTATTAAAATAAAGTGTGTCAAGGACACCGGCCCGCGTATCACTGGCTAGGCAGGACGAGTCGGTCGAGCGGGGGGCGGCGCGGGCGGCGCGGGCGGCGCTCCTCAATCAAAGGGCGAGGCGAGCGGAGTTAGCTATCCCTTTCATGCACAAGCACAACGTCGCAATTTCGGGTGTCTTATTCTAACAATACTTTCTTGCTCTTCATACGCGGTTATGACCCGTGAACCCGACAGATGACCTCTGCTCTTACGTACAGGTTGCTCCGAGGCGTTATTTAAGAAAATTGATTTATTTCGATAAATCTTATGTTTAATGAAATAAAAAATATGTCTATATTCTGAAAACGCGAAACCGGATACGCTGGTTAATTTAATGTCGCCATTGTAGCTACACGCTGTATATCCTTGACTGGGTAAAGAACCCTCCCACTACCATGTGAAAGCTTTACTAATATTTATTATTCTATCTATCTATCCTTATTCAGAAAGCTCCATTAAAAAAAATGTGGACTCAACTCTGCGTTCACAACGGTCGCACACCATACTTAGAACAGTACCAGGATCCCACATCCACTAGATCTCACAGACCGGCATGGAGAGCTTCACTCGCTACTGCTAGACACGTGACAGCTAGTGTTACTCCGAGGGATACGGAATACGACTTCCTGATTGATACTCATCAGGGGCCTGTTAGAATGCTAGCTCCGACATGGTATGTATTAAAAGGGTGCTACAATCAATTGCAAACTGCGGTCATAAGAACGTTGGAATAAGATTTAAAATAGGTCTCACGCATTTAAGATCCCGCAATGTTTCAAATGAAAGAATTGATATTTTGCGAACACTACTTTACAAAAGCCACTGTCTTTTCCAATATAGTAGGTATATGTTAAGTTTGTGTATTTAATCCTGTGAAGGATCTGCAAGTTGCATCGTTTACTCTCATATCGATCGTGGGTTCGATCCCCACTGAGAACAAACACTTGTGCGTGGAAAACATAGATGTTTGTTCTATGTCTGGGTGTTACTATGTATTATAAGTATTATTTACAAAAAAAAAAGTATATAAGTATTCTATCAGCCATCTAGTACCCATATCACAAGCTTTGTTTAGTTTGGGACTAGAGGGCGTTGTGTGTAAAGTCCGTGAATATTTATTATTTATTTTATATGAAAAAATAACACTGCCGGACGTTGGTTTGATTTTGACTTATAACTTCTTTCCAGGGAAGACATGCAAGACTGGGTAACAACTCTCCGCAACAAACTACACGAGCTAAAGATACTGCCTCTCTGTGAGAATGTGTACATGGCTCCGCCCGTACCCCCCGCGCCGAGGGCCGCTGCTAGAGATCCGACATCCCCCCTACCCCCCACTCCCCCATTACCTCCCGACAGGTTAGTAGCTCTCTGGTGATCGAATTGTGACGTGACGTAAAATCGAAATAAAAAAATGGGTGCTGAGGGCATTTCATGTGTGGGTAGAATGAGGTTATCATCAAAGATATTTGATTAAATCTTAAACAAAGATCAAATCTAGTACCACAGCCTGCTAATCAGTACTTACAAGACTATTTCTATTTCAGAGTTCCTGGCATAGACCTAACATCAGTCACGCGTACTCCAGCCATCCCTGAAACGCCTGAGCCAATCACCCCTGAACCCCCCACATCACCACTCGAACCCCCCATATCATCCCCTGAACCCCCTATAGATATTTCAAACTGGGACGAGCTATCCTTACCTAGTACAAGTCAAGCTCCGACAAGTGTTGCAAAAATTTGTGGCCAAAACATATGTTTAGATGATTCTATATTTAAAAGGGGGGAGAGTGATGATGAGTTTACAGATTGTGATAGTGAGGGTAGTTATAGACAGACTGTGGTCGTTGGAAGGTCAAAGGAGGCCGAGGATCTAACGAGGTCAGTAGTATACATTTTTCAGTTGGTTTGAAGGTGATGGGTAACGTCAAACAGCCTTCTCGCTCGCACATTTAACATTTTTGAAGATATTAAACTCAGTGAATGTAATTATGCAAAATCACAAAGCATCACGATCTAGAGAATAACAATGCAATTCAGCAAAAAAGTTACATTTTGATCATATTTCAGTCCAAAAATATTGCACGAATGTGACCAAATTTTGGTGCACATTTTTTGGTCGGAAACAATATTGTAGAAGGGCGATTATTGGCTTCCCTTCGAATATTCAATCGTAAGCCTTTTAAACATTCTTTTGATAGTAAACATGCATATTTTGAAACTAGGTGCTCGGTTGACAAAAATTAAAATAAACTATAGTTTTTATGTTTTTCATCTTGACTATTATTGTTTATTTCTTTCAGCGAACGACCATCTAACATAACAGTAATTCAAGTGTCCAACAAAGAGGCTCCACACACAGCGATTCCAGTAATTGGCACAGAAACTGACATTTTTAATTTCGAGTTAAAAACAGCTCCGGACTTCATAAACATAGTCAACACTGAGAATGTTCAAAACGACTATGGAACTGTATTCACTGACAACGACTATGGCCACTTGAGTTTGACAACCACTGTCAGTTTGACAGGAGATGTCACTGTCAAAAATGAAGATCTGTATGAAAGGTTATGTCTGGCATCGACTAAGCCATCGCCTTTGCCTGTCAAAAGACTAAAAAGTGTAGAAAAAGTTAGGAAATCTTCGCTGCCTAATTTAGATACAGTAAACTCTACATATGAGTATCTATTTCTTAGTCAGAATAATAATACTGCTACTTATGATAATGTCACGCCGCAAGTCACTCAAAGTGCATCAATATCCACTCAAAGTGCACAAATATCCACTCAAAGTGCACAAATATCCGGTCAAAGTGCACCAGTAACCACTCAAAGTGCACAAATACCCTCTCAAGATGCACCAATATCTAGCAATGTTACATCAATATCAACGAATAGTACATCTGTTATTATTACTAGTACATCTAATGTAACAAGTACAGAAATAAATTCTAATAGGCATATAAATTCAGTTGCGATTGTAGACTCTGATTCAAGAGGCATAAGTTCGAATATTGAAAGAACGCAAAGTCAGAATTCGTATGATTCACTGAGGAGAGAAAGAAGACAAAATGAAGGGCAGAAAAGCAATGGAAAAGTTGGTAAGACTTTTTATATCGACTTCCCCATATTTTCCCTAAATAAATCCCACTAATATTATAAATGTGAAAGTTTAAATGTTTGTGTTTCAATAACGTCGAAACTACTGAACCAACTTGGATGAAACTTTGTGTATATAGCTCGTAACCTGGATGAACACAGGCTACTTTTTATCTCGAATAATTAACAGGACCTACAAGATAATATCAACGAATTAGCGGCGCCAATAAAACATTTAAACACGAAGACGACGTCACGTCAGTTGCTTCAAAGGACCTAGTACGAGTTTTGGTGTATAAAGCTGATGTAAAACGTTTGAAAAAAAAACGGTGCACGTGTACGAAGTCGTGGGTAACAATATTCATATTCAAACACAGCAAACATCTTGGTTCGTCGTCACACAAATGTTTGTTCTCAGTGGGAATCGAACCCACGAGCTGTGACGCGTAGAAGGCAGAGCTGCAAAGTCCATTCTATTTAAATCAATTATTTTCTTTTGCAGAGAAATCCGATGCACATAAACCTATTTGGAAAAGAGGGTTGACAGAACTGTCACTTCTAACAAGATTGCGAGGAATAGGCCACGGGAAAAGGCCTGAAAGTCCTATCAGAAATACTGACAATAATGACAGGTACTTACGTCACCGAAGTTTTTGGCAAAGGGGCGTAGGCTATTCATTTTTTTTTTTTTATAAATATTCATGGATATTTCACACGACGCCCTCTAGTCCCAAACTAAGCAAAGCTTGTAATATGGGAACTAGATGGCTGATAGAATACTTAAATACTTTTTTTTTTTTTGTAAATACATACTTATAATACATAGTAACACCCAGACATAGAACAAACATCTATGTTTGTTCTCGGTGGGGATCGAACCCACGACCCACAGCACGGAAGGCAGAGCTATTACCGACTGAGCTGTGACGCCTGTCAAATTACACCCGCCCGAGATGTTTTGGAGTACAAGCGAACGAACGCGAATGATGACGTTAAACAATTCGAAGGTGTAATGATGACTAACCTACACTCACATTTCATCCAATGCACAATACACTCCCAACGGGCAATGCACAATACACTTCAACGCGCAATGCACAATACACTTCAACGCGCAATGCACAATACACTTCAACGCGAGACGTCAGTGCAGATCTTATTCCCCCACCACGAATTAGAAGACTTTTCATCATGAATGCGAGGAAATTTTATTTTATTTATTTTTTATATTTTGTTCTCTTCAAAACCAAGCTGTGGCCAGCTCCATTTTTGAATGGAATTAAGAAATTCTCAAAGAGATAGTATTTCACTATAGATTATTATTAGAGTGTTTTGAAATAGGGCGGATAACAAATTAAATGGTAAAAATTTATAAACGTTTTTAACCCCCGACGCAAAAACGACGGGGTGTTATAAGTTTGACGGGTCTGTGTGTGTGTGTGTGTGTGTGTGTGCGCGTGCGTGTCTGTCTGGCTGAGGCAACGTAGCTCCCGAACGGATGAACCGATTTTGATTTTGTTTTTTTGTTTGAAAGGTGAATTAGTCGGGAGTGTTCTTAGCTATGTTTGATGAAAATCGGTCCAAGAGTAGGGGGTTTTTTAAATTTTTAATTTAATTGTTTGATTTCTTGTTTTATTTTAGAAATGGCATAACGTCACCTGTGAAAGTGGTGCACCGATCGCGAACAGAAGCGAGGGCCGATAGGAGCAGGCGAAGAAGCAGTTCCTTGACTAATGGTATGTGTTGCAGTAGTTAGGGCTCCTCTGATTAATCACGTGATGTTTTTTGGCAACTTTTTAACCACAGTCACAACTAATCTTTGTCCCTCTGAAGTATCTGCGCAGAACACATTTTTGAATAATTGAAGGTAAGCCAATTTTTTAATCGACTTCAAAAAAGGAGGTTCTCTATTCGGTTGTATTTTTTTTTAAATGTGTGTTACATCAGAACTCCGTTATTTATGAACCGATTTCAAAAATTGTTTTTTATCTCAATGGATGTACTTCCAGGTTGGTCCCATTCAATTTTCATGAAAATCGGTTCAGCTTATATTATATATATTAATAGAAAAGCCTGGAAAAAAATATGCCATCCACGTGCATGAAATGGCGTATTTTGCTTTCCTGTGACTTTTTAGTGGTGTTTATAGTCACTAGAACATCCCTAATGAACTGCCATCATCATCATCTGATGATGAAGCCGGTAGTCGAATTGAAGTCGGTTTTTCTAGTTTTTTAAACTTATAAATTATTATCTGGACAACAGTACATGCGCAATCGTTTGTTGCACCACTTCAGAGGGATAAAGATCCCTTGACCGTACTGTACAAAAATGTGAAGGTTTTGTTGTAATTTTTGCAATGGAAACCCACAGTTTAAATAATATTTTCTATATTTGTAGGTCAATCACCTCCATCGACATCCGTTCCTTCAGCACTCCAGCCTTTGAGAGCAAGACAGGTACTTTTAGAAATGAACCAACGGTTTTTTTTTTATACTAATTGCCTCAAATTACCCATTTTTGGGTAATTGGAGGTAAGCAAATTTTTCCGCACAACAGTACATACGCAATCGTTTGTTGCACCTAACTACAGAGAGATAAAGATCCGTTATGCGTACTGTATATGTGCAATGTGTTATATTGACAGGCGTCACAGCTCAGTCGGTATAGCTCTGCCTTTCGTGCTGTGGGTCGTGGGTTCGATCCCCACTGAAAACCAACATTTGTGTGTAGCAAACATAGATGTTTGTTCTATGTCTGGGTGTTACTATGTATTACGGTATAAATTTTCAAAAAAAAAGTATATAAGCATTCTATCAGCATCTAGTTCCCATATTACAAGCTTTGCTTAGTTTAGAACTAGAGGGCGTTGTGTGAAATCTCCATGAAGATTTATTTTTTACTAGCAGTTACCCGCGACTTCGTACGCGTCTACAGTTTCCGTGTACATTATATTATCTGTGCGTGTACCGAGCGGATACTTCTTTGAGAAACTTGACATCACACCTCATTACACCGAACTCGTACTGGAATATCAAACGCTAGTCGTTAGACCAAAGAGGTAGTACTACGCCCTGTCAAACTGACGTGACATGACAATGAAATCCTCTTGCCAATTGGCGCTGCTAATCCTTTTCGTTCATATTATCCTGTTAATTATTCGGGATAAAAAGTAGCCTATATGTCAATCCAGGTTACGAACTATATATATGCCAACTTTCATCCAAGTTGGTTCAGTAGTTTAGACGTGATTGAAACACAAACATCCAAACATCTAAACTTTCGCATTTATAATATTAGTAGGATTTTTTTATTCTGTGTTTGCAGGCGGCCGCACTAATAGCCGCCCAGCGTCGCGGCGCGGCAATGGTAGCTTGCATCTCTACCACGGATCCACCCATCTTCGCAGACTACAACAAACAAGTGTGGTGAGTGTCAAATTGAAGTCGGTTTTCCTAGTTTTTTAAACGTATAAATTACTATCTTCTGCCCGCGACTTCGTTCGTATACCGTTTGATCCTGTTGATTTTCCGGGATAAAAAGTAGCCTATATATTAATATATATTCCAAGTTTCATCCTAATCGGACCAGTACTTACAGCGTGAATGAAACACAAACATCTAAACTTTGACATTTATAATATTAGTAGGATTTGTCGTAATTATTATAGGTCCGATCATCCATACTTTAAATTCTTCTCCATCCAAAGGTTCTCTGGAAGAAATCGCTCTTTTAGCGGTAAGACCGCCCATGGTACATTTTCAATTATTCATTTCTTCTGTAATCTTCTTCTTTTTTCTTTTGATTAGTGTGTAAGGTGTTTTTTAGGCTTTTTCGTGCTATACTTCTTCTGTTTATACTCTTAGGGCGAACGCAAACCAAAAACAAAACGTCTTGTCGAACAGTTAGTGATGTGAAACTTTCAGTAAAACTTTTTTAGTTACAATATGCTTCTTTTTATTTGCTGTTTTCGTTACTTGCTTATTTAATGAGAATCATCCTAAGTACTTAATAATAATATTAAGTACACTACATAATTACTCTATATTCTTATTTATTAAAAAACACAGTTCATTCTCTAGGTATGTGCGTATAAAGAAATGTTTAATAGGTAGGTAATAAACAATGCTATAATAGATGGGTAAACATACTTAAGAAAAGTCTATCGTGTCAATTGATGTGAGTTTCGTTATAACGAAAACAGCATATGACGAGTGCTTCCTCGGCATATGCTGTTTTCGTTATAAAGGAAAATTTATTTTCACGTCACTAAGTACGCGACTAAACAGTTTTGTCGATAGATGTGCGTTGGCCCTTATTTAATAAGCAGTTTGTTTTCCACATAAAATAAAAAGTTTTTCATTCATTCATTATTTGATCAGAAATGTTAATTGCAGGATAGCGTGGTGGGGCTCGAGTGGTGTTCGCTGCAATGGACGAACCGGTGACCGCGTCGTGGGCCTCCGAGCCAACGCACCGCGCGACGCGGCGCACGCCAAACTAGTGCTGCACTCTTCGCACGCGCGCGCCGTGAGTACTGTGCGATAGAGATAACACGTAGAGTCACAGTGCGGCTGTTCTGATTCATTCGGAAAGCATTTCGTACCGATATCGAAAAGTTGCGAACGTAAATTTGAAACGAGCTACGAGTTTATAGACGAACACACTTAGTCCCGTATGCTCATTAGTTGCTCAAACACTAATCCGGACTCAGATGTACTGAGTCCAGATTCAGACATACACGAGACTCAAGTCACGTTCATAATGCGAAAACAACAAAATCTCTACTCAAGCGTTTTTGACCCTCGACTCAAAAAAAACGGGGTGTTATAAGTTTGTCGTGTCAGTGTGTGTGTCTGAGGCATGGTAGCTCTCGAACGGATGAACCGATTTTGATTTTGTTTGAAAGGTGAATTAGTCGAGGAGTGTTCTTAGCTATGTTTGATAAAAATCGGTCCAAGATGGCCGCCGCCACCATGTGGTTGATTATATTTTTTTCACAACTCCCTCAATAAGGGTATCAAAGACAGGTTTTTTTTTTTTAATTTTAATTTAATCACTTGTTCTTATAAAAATGACAGATGATTTCGATGCTTGATTATCGTTTCAAACTTGGCTGAATTCTATTTAAATATTCGACACTCGAGTAACGTTTCTAAGTTCGACTCGAATATTATACCTTAGATAACTATATTAATGACAAAACTGCATGGCCCGATGTCGCTCCACCCATCGACAGCTAACTACTCGACTTGCAATGTCAGTGCTATTCTTGTGTTCTATGTATATTTCTCTGTAAAAGGGATCATACAAAAAAACGCTAGGAACCAGGCCGTAGTTTCTTGCCCGTTCTTCTAGGCTCTGGTCGCGTGGAACTGGCACCTAGAATCACCTAGTTATGTAAGACGAATCTAAATGATCCTTGTGATTTTATTGAATAAAGAAATTTTTACTTTGACTTTGACTTTGACTCAAATCAACGCTCAAACATTCTTCTTGTTCTTCCCTGTTCCCATTATTTGGGGTCGGGCCTCCTCACTTTAGTTCGCCAAGACAATCTGTCTTGGGTTGTCGGCTCAGGCAATTGGGCTTTTATGAGGTCTCTCTTGATGTTGGTCCACCAAGTGGAAGGCGGGCGGCCTCTGCCTCTTTTTTCTTCTGCTATATTCAACGCTATTTGCACCACGTGGTCTTCGGCGCGTCGCTTTACATGTCCGTACCATCTGAGGCGCGATTCAATCAACGCTCAAACATTGATTTTTTAATTAAGCAATAAGCTTACGGCCCTAAGGCCTCAAACTTACAACACCTCTAGTTTTTCATTCGGGGGTTAAAAATGATTGTTTTCGCACTTTCAGGTGGACATATTATTTCATCGGGTGCCTCTAGCTAAAATATACGTCATTACGAAAAGGGACCAAGAACATCTCGGTAAGTTGAAGATATCTAGCTGTATAGTATACTAGCTTCTGCACGCGACTTCGTCCGCGTCCCGTTTGATTCTGTTGATTTTCCGGGATAAAAAGTAGCCTATGTGTTAATACAGGCTTCAAACTATGTATTCCAAGTTTCATCCAGATCGGATCAGTAGTTTTTTCGTATAAGAGTAACAAACATCCATACATACATCCAAACTTTCGCGTTTATAATATTAGTAGGATATGTTGACACGCGTCACAGCTCATTCGGTAATAGCCCTGCCTTCCGTGCTGTGGGTCGTGGGTTCGATCCCCACTGAGAAAAAACATAGATTTTTGTTCTATGTCTGGGTGTTACTATGTATTAAAAGTATTTATAAAAAAAAGTATGTAAGTATTTTATCAGCGATCTAGTTTCCATAAAGCTTTGCTTGGTTTGGGACTAGAGGGCGTTGTGAAAGGTCAATGATTTTTTTTCTAGGTATAAAGCTGGACAGTGAGTGTAACATAGTGTGCGTGGAGAGGGACTCCCCCGCGGCCCGCGCCGGCGTCCCGCCCCCCGCCGGCCGCTGGGCCCTCACAGAGGTCAACAACCGACCTCTCAACCTGCTCAAGGTCACTATACTAGCTATTTAGAATAAAAAAACTTGAGAGGTGTCAAGGGACACCCGGATGGAACGAAGTTCTATAAGAGAGAGAGAGACAGACAGAGAAACATGCGACGCCGCACAGCTAGCAAAAAGTGTCGTGACAACTTTTCGTAAGAATTTTTTCCGCCTAGCCCCCATTCACAACGCGCGATAAGGAACTTCGTTCCAAAATCCTATGTCGCCCTAAACACGTGTTAAGTGACCCTAGGAACCATGCCGTAATTTGTTGACCGTTCTTAAAGGCTCCGGGGCCTAATTCTCACTTCGGCAGAGATTTTACTCTACTATTTTACTAATAGGGATGACGTCAAAATGACATCGTAAACTCGTTTAACTAGTGGGTGAAACGTGTTTTTGGCCGAGATATGATGTCATCCTTATTAGAGTAAAATCTGCCAACGTCAAAGTCAAAATCAAAAATTTTTTATTCAATAAAATCACAAAGATCATTTATAATCGTCTTATATAACTAGGTGATTCAACGTGAGCATAAGGCTCTGGTCGCGTGGAACTGGCACCTAGAATCATCTAGTTATATAACACGATTCTAAATGATCCTTGTGATTTTATTGAATAAAGAAATGCGAACGCGGTGGTGACCGTCTCATCAAACTCTGCAACATCCGTTACACTCAATACAAACTTTCTAACTCTGAATATATGATAGGCACAATCGGTAATAGCTCTACCTTCCGTGCTGTGGCTCGTGGGTTCGATTCCCACTGAGAACAAACATTTGTCGGTGCCAAACATAGCTGTTTGAAAAAAAACACACAACCGAATTGAGAAAATCCCCTTTTTTTGAAGTGGGTTAAAAATAAGTATTCTCAGCATCTAGTTCCCATATTACAAGCTTTGCTTAGTTTGAGACTAGAGGGCGTTGTGTGAAATGTCCATGAATATTTATTTATTAATTATTTTTAGTGTGGTGAAGACGACATGAACAGAATAAGCCTGAACGGTACAGAAACATCAATTCTACTACAGCCTTCAGCATTTGTGAAAAAACTGCGAGCAGCTCTCAAAGGGAACAAAACCTTACTGGGATTAAGATAAGAACTATTATTGAATAACTTTTTATGACAGAAATTGATGCAATTCCAACGACACTACAGATTTTTTTTTCTATTCAGTGATAGTCCACGCTCTGTAGAACTTGGAATATGATTAAAACACAGTGTAACTATTACAAACTTATGCTGGGGTTATTAGTATGCGTAAACGAAAAATAGACGAAAACATTATTATTATTATATTTAGCCCTCTGTGTCCCACTGCTGAGCAAAGGCCTCCCCCCATTCTCTCCACACACTCCGATCCTGGGCTAGCCCAGACGAAAACATTATTATATAAAATTTAAAAAAATTCTAGTATTTTAGAAGAAAATTTCTAATTAAGTATATTAAATTTTTGTGATCTTTTACAATGACCAAAATTATGCATATTTTATGAATAAGTGATATGTAAAGTGTATATAAATCAATGTAAAGATGGTGTAGGTGTAATTTAAATAAACTATTACGGCCTTATAAATAGACTATGCTATGAATTTCACTGTAGGCTGAACCATTTTAGATACAATTTATATTTACAAATGTATTTCTAAGGTTAGTGCAATAATGTGTCCACTGTATTTATACATTTTATTTATTATAAATATCAAAATAGCTAAATTTTAAAATTACTGAAACAATTGAGCAATTGAGACAGTTGAGCTATCTAAAGGGTGTAACATAATGTCCCTATAAGTCCGAAAGGGGGTTATTCTACAAGTCATGGCGAATAACATTTGTTCTACGACTTTTAATATTTCGAAGTTTTTCATTCATGAAAAGCGTCATAAAGTTTCCTTTTAAAAAACATTGAACAAGTATTAAAGTGTCTATGTGTGGGTGCGATGTGATAAGAGGGTGCGTGAGCATGTGTACTAACAGGCTGGATACATACGCAAAGTAAATCAACACTAAAAGTGGTCGCAAATAACTATCTAAGACAAAAAAATTTAAAAAAAAATGGAAATTTCCAACATGTTGCATTCAACTTTTGCACATGCCAATCTATTCAGGTGATTGGTCTGAATAAGCCCCTTTTCGGCTTATAGGGACAATATTGTACACGTTGTATAGACCGATGCAAAAGATCTATAGATAGGTTGATTGATCCAAATTGTGCCCAAGACACTGAATACATTGTCGGAATAGCAATGTTGATAAATATACTTCTCATCAAAAAAATTGAGTCATACCGAAATTTTTCTATTATTACACTTGACAATTAACTATTTGTATAATTAAATGGTCCTATTCATATACCCAAGGCTACGCTAGCTGAAATGTATTTAAGTTTGTGATTTATTTTAAAATATTTACTGACGTACATATCTCACACTTTGTGATCATTTTATTGTAAGATTGAAAATACATTTTTATAAATATTATTATTTTTTATTGAATCCGGGTGAAATTTATCAACATGTTTTTTTTCTATAGAACCGATAATAAAAGCGAAATTAAAAACTGCAGTTCCATAAATTTTTCCCAAGTAGGTTCTATGGTGGAATATTGCTAATGTTTTTTCGCGTTCACTCTTTTTGGTTTTATAGAAAAAGTTTTTCATATTTGCGTCACAGCTCAGTCGGTAATAACTCTGCCTTCCGTGATGTGGGTCGTGGGTTCGATCCCTACTGATCTATGTTTGCCACACACAAATATTTTATGGATTTGTGTGTGGCAAACATATGTTCTATGTCTGGGTGTTACTATGTATTTATCTTTTATCCACATACCTGAATGTTGCAGTTGCACGTAGATTAAACCACAGTAAAATAAAGGGTCATACAGAAGTATCGTTCAGTTCGATAACATTAATCTAAATTCTTAATGGTTTTATCAATAAGATATCAAACCGATAAACTGCTTATCGAATTTATTTGTTCATTAATTATGGAGCTGAAGTGTTTGTTAATATGTTTTACGTGAGTATAAAAACTAATTTATTAATAAAAGTTTTTCCAGCATCTGTCAGTATAGTCTGACTAAGCTATGTTTGCAATTAAATAAATGAGTTACTTCTAAAAGCTTAGTACAATGGTACTTATGTATAATATGTGTTATTTTTTTCAGTTTTTCAGTAAATATGGCCTGGGGCCATATTCCAATGAGGTATTTCAATTCGGCTGAGCCTGACGCACCAATATATGGTTAGTAGTATTTTTACATTAAGACAATCTTTATGATTCAGGTTAGATCAAAGTTTCGTAATTAGGATACAGACAATGAATTAATTTTAATTAATTGATTCCAAACCCGTTATTAATCATAAAAAAAATTTAGAGTTTAATTAAGTAACTGAGAAAAAAATATTTCTTGGCTTGGTGTGCCTTCATTGTTGTGTCGTTTCCTGTAGTTTCCTTTTTAAGAACCTTAAAAACGTGTTTTTTTTTGGTCGCGGCTCGCTTCTTTACGAACCCATTTTTCCTATTTTATGGGGCGAGAAATATTTTTGACCGTAGGTCAAAAGGTAGGTATATTTTACTTATATACCTAACTTACATACGCCTCTATATACCTACGCCCCTGGGTATGATAGTCTTGTTCTCGTCAGATTGTAGACACAGACTAATATGTATGATTGTATAGATTTGGTTTTTATTTTTAACCCCCGACGCAAAAACGACTGGGTGTTATAAGTTTGACGTGTCTGTGTGTGTCTGTCTGTCTGAAGCAACGTAGCTCCCGAACGGATGAATCGATTTTGATTTTGTTTTTTTGTTTGAAAGGTGAATTAGTTGGGAGTGTTCTTAGCTATGGTTGATGAATATCGGTCCAAGATTAAGGGCGGCTTGCACCAGAATCGCTAAACGCGTTTAACTCTTAAATAGTATTTAGCGAGTTGTCAAGTCGTACAAATACGTCAGATTTAAATCTATTTAGCTGTTAAACACGTTTAGTGATTCTGGTGCAAGCCGCCCTAAGGAGGTTTTTAAATTTTTAATTTAATTACTTGTTAACTAGTGTCAAAACAATCAAGTCAGCTCAGTCGTCAAACAGCATTTGACAGACTGACTGCTCTGCGCCGCGTGCTAGAAGAGAAAGCAGTGGATGCGTACATTGTGCCTACTGCCGATGCACATAATGTGAGTATACCTACTTACAGGGTGAGTTCTCTCGACCGCCCTCTGAGGGAAAAATCTAAACGGCTGTAGTTATAGAAAATGTTAGAGTCACGGGCTGGATTTTGATTTTTTTTATACATAATATAGAATGTCCTTTGACCACAATCTCACCTGATGGTAAGTGACGATGGAGCAGGACAGTCAATTGCATTTTATTTAAAAAATTTCGTTTATTTTTAGAGAATTTTGATTTTGTTGATTTTATTTTTTTGGCATATATCGATCTTTTACCTGATAAAAAACAGATTCTGTAAAATATCAATAGGTCTAATGTTTGGATGGAGTTCAAAAACTTTTGTCGTAATTTTTACATTTTAACATTACTGCGACATAAAGTCAACAAAATATATTTCAGAATCAATACATAGCAATCGCCGATGCCCGTCGCGAGTGGCTCTCTGGCCTCCAGGGCTCCGCCGGCACAGCACTAGTAACATCTACCAAAGCGTTAGTATGGACAGATGCGAGATACTTCACGCAATTCGAAATACAGGTTGACACTACGCAGTGGGAGTTAATGAGACAGGGTAAGCGAAGCGAGCAGTGGTGAGCGAAGCGTTCACGCAATTCGAAATACAGGTTGACACTATGCAGTGGGAGTTAATGAGACAGGGTAAGCGAAGCGAGCAGTGGTGAGCGAAGCGTTCACGCAATTCGAAATACAGGTTGACACTATGCAGTGGGAGTTAATGAGACAGGGTAAGCGAAGCGAGCAGTGGTGAGCGAAGCGTTCACGCAATTCGAAATACAGGTTGACACTATGCAGTGGGAGTTAATGAGACAGGGTAAGCGAAGCGAGCAGTGGTGAGCGAAGCGTTCACGCAATTCGAAATACAGGTTGACACTACGCAGTGGGAGTTAATGAGACAGGGTAAGCGAAGCGAGCAGTGGTGAGCGAAGCGTTCACGCAATTCGAAATACAGGTTGACACTACGCAGTGGGAGTTAATTAGACAGGGTAAGCGAAGCGAGCAGTGGTGAGCGAAGCGTTCACGCAATTCGAAATACAGGTTGACACGTCGCAGTGGGAGTTAATGAGACAGGGTAAGCGAAGCGAGCAGTGGTGAGCGAAGCGTTCACGCAATTCGAAATACAGGTTGACACTATGCAGTGGGAGTTAATGAGACAGGGTAAGCGAAGCGAGCAGTGGTGAGCGAAGCGTTCACGCAATTCGAAATACAGGTTGACATTCACTTATTTTAGCAGTGAGCTAAAATAAGTGAAGCGTTCATGCAATTTGAAATATCGCTTACACAGTGGCTTAGTACGTAACCTTGTTTGTAAATGAAGTCGGAGAAACAGACAAACTTGCGGGGAGGGGTTATAAATACATAAGTCAACGTTGAATTTTTAACCGAAAAACGACGGGGTGTTATAAGTTTGACGTGTCTGTGTGTGTGTGTGTGTGTGTGTGTGAGTGAGGCAACCCAGCTCCAGAACGGATGAACCGATTTTGATTTTGTTTTTTTTTTTGTTTGAAAGGTGAATTAGTCGGGAGTGTTCTTAGCTATGTTTGATGAAAATCGGTTCAAGATTCGGGGGTTTTTTAAATTTATCTTATGTATTTTCAGGAACAGATTTATCAGTGACTCAGTGGTTGGTTGATAACCTACCAGCTCGGTCTGTAGTGGGCGTTGACCCCACCACTTACACTAGAAGTTCTTGGATACTTTTGGAGGTAAGTTTCCTAACTCATACTCACTCATTTAAAAAAAAAATCGCACCTAATCTTACAAAACCCTATGTATAATTATTTGTAAAAAGGATCATACAAATACGCTAGGAACCAGCCTGTAGTTTCTGGCCCGTTCTTCTAGACTTAGAGGCCCTAGTACGAGTTTTGGTGTATAAAACCGGTGGTGTAAAACCGCCCGACATACCAGTGTGCGCTGATTGGTATGGAAATACTGAGCGGATTTTTTGGAAAAGCTTGACTGGTCTAGCTTCTCAAAGAATCCACTCGTACTAGGGCCTCTGATCACGTGGAACTGGCACCTAGAATCACCTAGTTATAAAAGACGATTCTTAATTGTGATTTTATTGAATACTAGCAGTTACCCGCGACTTCGTACGCGTCTACAGTTTCCGTGTACATTATATTATCTGTGCGTGTACCGAGCGGATACTTCTTTGAGAAACTTGACATTACACATTTACACCTCATTACACCGAACTCGTAGTACTACGCCCTGTCAAACTGACGTGACATGACATGACAATGAAATCCTCTTGTCAATTGGCGCTGCTAATCCTTTTCGTTCATTTTATCCTGTAGATCCTGTTAATTATTCGGGATAAAAAGTAGCCTATATGTCAATCCAGGGGGGTGATTCTAGACCGATAGATATTTTATCACGATAGATAAATATCCCTCAAACTGTCAAATTTCGATAGATATAAAAATTGGCAATAGATATCGTATTCTGGACATATCACTGTAGATATATATCGACCGTTAACCGATAGACATGTATCGACTGGTCGGCAGCAGTAGATATTGAGATCTCTACTAGACATTTCAGTATCTACCTAGTGTCAAATAGAAATCTACTTTCGGTAAAAATCCAAACGGACGAACTTATCATAGAATATGTGGCGAAATCAACTTGTGGAGGCTGAAATTGACTCTTGTTTGTATCCTAGAGCCTAGGCGATGCGCCCGCTGCAATTTTACCTACTACCTAGGTCACCCCCACAGGCCTGCGCAGCCCCTAGAAAACTTGTGTGCTTCAATGTTACTCTGACTACCTACCTTTGCTACAAATCTAAGCCTGCCTAAATGATCAGTGGATGCGGGAATAAAACTACAAGCTAGGTAGCCTACCTACTCACTTTTAAATTAATTAAAACGACATAATAAGTAGACATAATATTTCTTTATTTTCATATACCTAGTCCAAAATGTAAGTATGTTTATCAAACACTATCAAATCACTGTCTCCAAAACCATTGTTTCTTATGTATTGCTCTTCATGGATGATTCTTGCCACGTTTTCTAATACCAAGCATGGGGAATTTTCCCCTATGTGATGCATCCACAGGAGGACTCATCCAACAACGCACAAAAATCACATTTGCACTAAACTTTTTTCTCTCGTAATGTGCCTTCAAATAGTTTATATGAACGGAGTTTTTCGAGCTGCAACGATTTTTTGGTAATTATCTAAGTATTTTAATAGTAAACAATAAAAGTCAAAAGGAAAATGAAATGAAAATGTTTGTTTTGTTTGGAAAAATTTCTTTGATTGCCGCTTCTTCTTTTTTTTTTTTTGCCCCCCTTGTGCAGGCTGGCAGAAGGTCAAGATAACATTCCATTTCTTGTGAAAAATGTGAGACGAAATTATTATTAAATGAGTATTTGTACAAAAATACCTATTTTAAAACAACAATGAGATTTACTATTAAAACATTTACTAGAAAATATAACTTTTATTGCGACCAAACAAAGTTATTCGGTTAAATACTAAATGTATATAATAACTGAACGCATTTCGGTGGAAACAAAATCTAGATAGTCTGTGGAAACCGGTGTAAGTGTAAATGAACTATTTGAATAAACCTCCTTTGTGATATATCTACTAAAGCAAAAGTCTATTGCCGGCTAGAATACGTATTTTAGCGTGGAGTAGAGATATTTGTAGAGATTTCAAGTGATATGATATAATTGCCTATAGATATAAAATCTCTATATCTATCACCAATATCTATCGGTCTAGAATCACCCCCCAGGGGGGTGATTCTAGACCGATAGATATTTTATCACGATAGATAAATATCCCTCAAACTGTCAAATTTCGATAGATATAAAAATTTGCAATAGATATCATATTCTGGACATATCACTGTAGATATATATCGACCGTAAACCGATAGACATGTATCGACTGGTCGGCAGCAGTAGATATTGAGATCTCTACTAGACATTTCAGTTTTTACCTAGTGTCAAATAGAAATCTACTTTCGGTAAAAATCCAAACGGACGAACTTATCATAGAATATGTGGCGAAATCAACTTGTGGAGGCTGAAATTGACTCTTGTTTGTATCCTAGAGCCTAGGCGATGCGCCCCCTGCAATTTTACCTACTACCTAGGTCACCCCCACAAGCCTGCGCAGCCCCTAGAAAACTTGTCTGTGCTTCAATGTTACTCCGACTACCTACCTTTGCTACAAATCTAAGCCTGCCTAAATGATTAGTGGATGCGGGAATAAAACTACAAGCTAGGTAGCCTACCTACTCACTTTTAAATTAATTAAAACGGCATAAGTAGACATAATATTTCTTTATTTTCATATAGTCCAAAATGTAAGTAGGTATGTTTATCAAACACTATCAAATCACTGTCTCCAAAACCGTTGTTTCTTATGTATTGCTCTTCATGGATGATTCTTGCCACGTTTTCTAATACCAAGCATGGGGAATTTTCCCCTATGTGATGCATCCACAGGAGGACTCATCCAACAATGCACGAAAATCACATTTGCACTAAACTTTTTTCTCTCGTAATGTGCCTTCAAATAGTTTATATGAACGGAGTTTTTCGAGCTGCAACGATTTTTTGGTAATTATCTAAGTATTTTAATAGTAAACAATAAAAATCAAAAGGAAATTGAAATGAAAATGTTTGTATTGTTTGGAAAAATTTCTCTGATTGCCGCTAGAGGTGGTCGTTTAATCAATTAACTGCTTTTATAAACAACTTTATGCTCGTCAACGAATTAGCTGCTTTACTTCAACGAAATAACCGGTTGAAAATATGAACCTAATATTTCCGTCAACGTCTTCGCACGCAACTCGCGCTGTTTTACTTCAACGAAATATAACCGGTTGAAAATATGAACCTAATATTTCCGTCAACGTCTTCGCACGCAACTCGCGCTGTTTTACTTCAACGAAATAACCGGTTGAAAATATGAACCTAATATTTCCGTCAACGTCTTCGCACGCAACTCGCAAGCGAGTAATGAAGCATAGTTCCGATCCTTTTGCACCTATCCCTTTCTTACTCGCACTTCCGTTCTTCCACGCTAATAAAATTGAAGATTGAATGCCTCACGAAAACCGCACTTATTGCTTGCAAGCTAGAATCTATCTACGTTCAATTTGATAATCCGATTATTTGAAAACCCGTTGACCGATTTATTAGCTTTTTTTAACCTGTGTACCATTGAGGAAAAACAGTCCTTTATTCAGTTTTTCTTCAACCTAATAATATTCCGCCAACGTCAACGTATCTCGCAATGCACCGAAAAATTGTTAAAAATTAAAATGCTAATAAAATTCCTTCAACGTCTTCGCACGCAACTAGGGCTACCAGATGACAGGAATTTTACCTGTTATGAACGTCGTTTTTCAAAATATATGTAAATAAAAAATATAACAAAAAATACATCAAAAAAATATAACAAAAAAATAATAACAAAAGAAAAAATGTACCAAAAAAATAAGAAAAAAAATTGTATACAGCGTGTAGCTACAATGGCGACATTAAATGAACACACGGGTAGAGCTACTTATAAGTATTCATAAAAAAAATAAAAAAATAATTATAGTCCAAAATAGAAATTTCGAATTTTTCAAACAAACTTAATAATAAAATACGCAACAAAAATTAATCACCCTATGAGTGTCTTTACCTACGTGTTCTGCATTGAACGGCAACGCCGCAAACCGCGCCGCGCCCGCGCCCGCGCCTGCCTGGGCGGCTCGGTGGCGGCGGCGGAGCGCGGGGCGGGGAAAACAAGCGACACCAAGGAATTCAAAGAAATCAAATAATTTCACTTCACCTTGTTCACTTTACTATTAATTTTATTGTGACCTATGCACCTAGCGCCTTACACTTATTAAATCTTCAAGTTCTCAATGTAGCCGCCGCGCCGCCGCCGCCGCCACCACGTCGGACACAAAGATGTAACCGGCGGCGCTGAATATTTGCCCTCGCTTTTGATAATACATTTTATTTTATTTTTGCATGAACGTCGTCTTTCACAAAGCCCCATAAAAAATCGAGGGGCTTGAGGTCAGGTGACATTGGGCCACCTAAGAGCTCCGTGTCGTGTCGTCCTATCCAGTATCCACTGAGCACCAAACATTTAATTTACCCGCTCCCTAGTCGCAAAGGTAGACAGATAAACAAATAATAAATCAAAGCGTCTTTATCGCTGTACCTACGTAGACCTGATTGGGTACTTAGAATAGAAAAGCTAAACTAACAAAACCAAGCGTCTTTTTCGCGAAACATTGAGAATAGGTAGATAATTAGCAAAATTATTAAAATAAAGTGTGTCAAGGACACCGGCTCGCGTATCACTGGCTAGGCAGGACGAGTCGGTCGAGCGGGCGGCGCGGGCGGCGGCGCTCCTCAATCAAAGCGGAAGCGGAGTTAGCTATCCCTTTCATGCACAACGTCGCAATTTCGGGTGTCCTATTCTAACAATACTTTCTTGCTCTTCATACGCGGTTATGACCCGTGAACCCGACAGATGACCTCTGCTCTTACGTACAGGTTGCTCCGAGGCGTTATTTAAGAAAATTGATTTATTTCGATAAATCTTATGTTTAATGAAATAAAAAATATGTCTATATTCTGAAAACGCGAAACCGGATACGCTGGTTAATTTAATGTCGCCATTGTAGCTACACGCTGTATAAAAAACTTAAAATTTACAAGATTGATTACTCATGTACATAAAATGAAATGAACTTCTAAGTGCGCCTGGATGTCTACTATTTTATTAAGACAAAGCCAAGCCTTTTTCCTAAGCCTGGAAAAAGTACGAAGGGAAATCTTAGTTCAAAACAGCTTGCAAAGTTGCTATCGAAAACGTTGACATAATATTGAAGCTATTAATGCATAATACGAATATTTATTGAAAACCCGTTGACCGATTTAGCAGCTTTTTTAACCGGTTAACCATTGAAGAAAAACGGTTACGTTAAATTAATCTAAAAACCCTCAATGACACACCTCTAATTGCCGCTTCTTCTTTTTTTTTTTGCCCCCCTTGTGCAGGCAGAAGGTCAAGATAACATTCCATTTCTTGTGAAAAATGTGAGACGAAATTACTATTAAATGAGTATTTGTACAAAAATACCTATTTTAAAACAACAATGAGATTTACTATTAAAACATTTACTAGAAAATATAACTTTTATTACGACCAAACAAAGTTATTCGGTTAAATACTAAATGTATATAATAACTGAACGCATTTCGGTGGAAACTAAATCTAGATAGTCTGTGGAAACCGGTGTTAGTGTAAATGAACTATTTGAATAAACCTCCTTTGTGATATATCTACTAAAGCAAAAGTCTATTGCCGGCTAGAATACGTATTTTAGCGTGGAGTAGAGATATTTGTAGAGATTTCAAGTGATATGATATAATTGCCTATAGATATAAATCTCTATATCTATCACCAATATCTATCGGTCTAGAATCACCCCCCAGGTTACGAACTATATATATGCCAACTTTCATCCAAGTTGGTTCAGTAGTTTAGACGTGATTGAAACACAAACATCTAAACATTCGCATTTATAATATTAGTAAGATTGAAGTTTTTATTTATTTTTGGTTTCTTTTTCAGAATGCTCTGTCGGCAGTTAACATCTCCCTATCGGCGACTACTGATAACTTGGTGGATCTGGCACGCGTCAGCATCAATGATGGACCTCCAAGTAGGCCCAGTAATGAACTGATAACCCTGACTACCAATTTTACAGGTACCAAACTTATTCATCATCATAATATCCCACTAATATAATATTATGTACCTAACTTTTCTGTTTTTAACCCCCGACGCAAAAACGACGGGGTGTTATAAGTTTGACGTGTCTGTGTGTGTCTGTCTGAGGCAACATAGCTCCTGAACGGATGAACCGATTTTTATTTTGTTTTTTTTTTGTTTGAAAGGTGAATTAGTCGGGAGTGTTCTTAGTGATTGAAACACAAACATCCAAACATCTAAACTTTCGCATTTATAATATTAGTAGGATTATTATCTGTGGTAGGTATTAAGTTTAATATTCTCCGCAAATCTCGAGTGTTGCCGATAACTAGGTAAATATTTCAGGTAGACCGGCGAATGATAAAATAGTTGAGTTGAAGTCACAGATGGAAACACGCAATGCCGATATACTTATCCTGACTGCATTGGATGAGATTGCCTGTAAGTAATAGGGCTCCTTGTAAAAGAGCAGTGATGCTCGCATTGCAGAGGGGCGATTACGAGTTGACAATGTAAAAACCGGTGTCAAACGTCTGACGCCGAGCACACCGGTGTGCGCTGCTTGGTATGGAAACACTGAGCGGATTTTTTGAGAAGCTTGGTTTCGTCAAGCTCCCGCTCAGTGTTTCCATACCAAGCAGCGCACACCGGTGTGCTCGGCGTCAGACGTTTCACACCGGTTTTTACATTGTCAACTCGTACTCGCCCCTCTGTGTGCCGGTTTGAAGGGTATGGGTGCTGGCGCTATTACACGCATATCACACTTTTCACATACCTACCCTTCAAACCGGAACACAGCACCAAATTCATGGACATTTAAGATAAGATATATATTTATTTGTATAGGTATAGGTACATTTCACACAACGCCCTCTAGTCCCAAACTAAGTAAAGCTTGTGATATGGAAACTAGATTGATGATAGAATACTTATCACAGGCGTCACAGCTCAGTCGGTAATAGCTCTGCCTTCCATGCTGTGGGTCGTGGGTTCGATCCCCACTGAGAATAAACATTTATGTGTGGCAAACATAGATGTTTGTTCTATGTCTGGGTGTTACTATGTATTATAAGTATGTATTTACAAAAAAAAGTATATAAGTATTCTATCAGCCAACTAGTTCCCATATTACAAGCTTTGCTTAGTTTGGGACTAGAGGGCATCGTGTGAAAATGTCTATGAATATTTATTATTTATAATATACTTTTTGTCAATACATACCTACTTATAATTACATAGTATCTAACACCCAGACATAGAACAAACATCTATGTTTGGCACACATAAATGTTTGTTCTCGGGGGATCGAACCCACGACCCACAGCACGGAACGCAGAGCTATTACCGACTGAGCTGTGACGCCTTTTAAACGATAACTCTCTGAGCACATGCAGTGAGGCATTGCACTGCGTCCATCAAACCTCATGTTGCAGATACATTGAACCTCCGTGGCTCTGATATCCCGTACAATCCGGTGTTTTTCTCCTACCTTGTAATAAGAAGCGATGGTCTGGTGAGTAACCATAAATAATAATAAATAAATATTCATGGACTTTACACACAACGCCCTCTAGTCCCAAACTAAGCAAAGCTTGTGATATGGGAACTAGATGGCTGATAGAATATTTAAATACTTTTTTTTTTGTAAATACATAATTATAATACATAGTAACACCCAGACATAGAACAAACATCTATGTTTTCCACGCACAAATGTTTGTTCTCAGTGGGGATCGAACCCACGACCCACAGCACGGAAGTTTTCTGAAGTGATCTTATTAATGCAATGAACATTTATTTACGTGAAGTATGGTAAGGGAATGTACTCATAATACGTGACCCTTTTTAACCCCCACGCAAAACGACGGGGTGTTATAAGTTTGACGTGTTTGTGTGTGTGTCTGAGGCAACGTGCTCCCGAACGGAAGAACCGATTTTGATTTTTTGTTTGAAAGGTGAATTAGTCGGGAGTGTTCTTAGCTAGGTTTGATGAAAATCGATCAAAGATGGCCGCCACAAAATGGCGGATTACATATTTTTCACAAATGTCAAAGTCTGAGGTTTTTTAAAATTTTTAATTTAATTGTTTTACCCCCACCCCCTCTGTGAAGCATGGTATTTTGAAGACCTTCCCCCCTGAACGGGTCACGTAGTCACCTAGTACGGGTACGTATCTAAGTTGCTAAGCAGGTTATTACACCCTGTTTTGTATTTACAGAGCTCACCAAACAATATAACTCTGTTTTGGAACAACGGCGTACTATCTACAGAGGTGGTAGAGCATCTAGCCTCAGAGGACGTGCAGATAGAGGCCAGACCATACTCCGAGATATTCACGTACTTGCGGAATATTACTGTGAGTTTTTGACGTATTGAGCTTGTCTCTCCTGTGGATGCCGACTAGGCTGAGAGGATGGTATAGGTGCTACAAGCCTACTCCATCTAAATCATGTCCCAGGCACTGCAGCGTCCCGTTCATCGGGGCATGGGTAATGTGGCTCCTGATGCTGTATAAATCATCTGGATTACATGCAAAGGCCTGATTTTTATTATTACTTACAGTAGCTTTCAGAGATGTACGCACGAAAACACGTCCACCTATACTGTTTGGACTTTGAACTATTAGAAGTTGAACGTTGCGAATCGTGCGAGAAGGACGACAGTGTGTTTTAAAAGTAGAAATTATAGGATGAGATTTTTTTATTGTTTTAGTCGGAGCTGCCCTACGGAAGTAATATTTGGCTTTCAGAAGACGCCAGCCATGCGGTGTACTTGGCAGTTGAAAATGTAAGTCATCTTGAATCTTGGATGTATTTTATGTGAAGGATAGCTAAATACACTATAATTTATAAGTTTAAAAAAATAAAAAAACTGACTTCAATTCGACTACCAGCTTCATCATCAGATGATGATGATGATGACAGTTCATTAAGAATGTTCTAGTGACTATAAACACTACTTAAAAGTCACATGAAAGCAAAATACGCAATTTCGTGCACGTGGTTGGCATATTTTTTTCAGTTATTTCTATTTATAACCCAAACTACTGAACCTATTTTGATGAAAATGAAATGGGACCAACCTGGAAGTATATCCTTTCAGATAAAAAAAGAATTTTTGAAATCGGTTCATAAATGACAGGAGTTCTGAGATAACAAACATAAAAAAATACAACCGAATTGAAAATCTCCTCCTTTTTTGAAGTCGGTTTAAAAGCAATAATTTATATAGATTTGAGCAGTACTTAAAATTTAATTTCAGGATGGCGCTAGTTCAAATCTTAGCATCTTGTCGACAGTATCGCCAGTGGCACTTATGAAAGTAGTTAAAAACGAGGTTGAATTACAGGTACTTACATAAATTATAATCGTTTGTACGCATGAGTGAGAGGCCAACTCTGGTGACTTTTTAGGCCTCCTTAAGGCCTCCGTCGTGGCTTAACGACTGCTAGAGACGGGACAGTTTAACGTGCCCTCCAAAGCACGCAAGCGCTTACATCTGAGTGTTATCTGTAAATATGCCTGAAATATTTGGTTCATCTCAAAGTATTCAGATTTGATCAATATAATGAAGAGGATCGAAGGCTATATCAATTTTGAAAAATTTTCGAAATTGGATTTTATTTTTTTGTTAATTTTTTTTGCTTAGGGCTTCAGAAACGCGCATATAAAAGATGGCATAGCAGTGGTGAGGTCTTTCTACTGGGTACACCAACAAGTGAATGCAGGAGTCAATGTTACTGAAATGCAGCTATCTGATAAAATGAGGGATTTCAGAGCGTAAGTAAGACCAGAGGGGCGAGTACGAGTTTACAGTGTGCAATACGTCTGACGTCCAGCACATCGGTGTGCGCTCATTGGTATGGAAACACTGAGCGGATTTTTTGAGAAGGATGGTCTCGTCAAGCTTCCGCTCAGTGTTTCCATACCAATCAGCGCACACCGGTGTGCTGGACGTCAGACGTATTGCACACTGTAAACTCGCACTCGCCCCTCAGTTTTTAAACCCCGGCGCAAAACCGACGGGGTGTTATAAGTTTGACGTGTCTGTGTGTGTCTGAGGCATCGTAGCTCCCGAACGGATGAACCGATTTTGATTTTGTATTTTTTTGTTTGAAAGGTGAGTTAGTCGAGAGTGATCTGCTAAGAACACGCCCGACTAATTATCCGATCAACATAGCTATAATATTTGATAAAAATCGGTCCAAGATGGCCGCCGCCACAAAATGGCGGAATAATTTTTTTTCACAACTCCCTCAATATGGGTATCAAAGTCGGGGTTTTTTTTAATTTTTAATTTCATTGTGCAGTCTCTTGACAGTATATATCGGTATTTTTCACGCGAATGATGCTGCACCGTTCTTTTGGTCGGAAGCGGTGGGCGTGCGACAACACTATCGGTATTTGTGTTCAAAGAATCGATACTTATAAAATAGTGGTATTTACCGTTGTGGTACCAGTAACAAACCCTGATGCAACAGAACTTCATTGCTAACTGAATACTGACCGATTGATGACAGATTTCTGTGTAAATTACCAGTTATATATTAGATCAACAATGAACAGTCGTTGCAACCATAGTTTCGTAATCGTTCTAATTACTAATATCTTTAAAAATCTTTGAAAACATTGCCATCCTTTTTTTTTTATTTAACACTAAACAAGAAGATTTCATTCACCTCTGTTTTTTTAATTCAGTAAAGTAATTTCCTAATCTAATCTTAGAACAGTAGTGGGTTCGAATCTCATTACATATATAACGTTTGAATATTCCACAGTGAAGAGAAAGATGCAATGGGTCCATCGTTTGCAACAATAGCAGGCGCTGGTGCGAACGGAGCAATAATACATTACAAGCCAAGTGAAGAAGGCATTCAAACTATTATTACTAAAGAGGATATGCTAGTTGTCGACTCCGGAGGACAATATAAGTAAGAATATTAAAGTTCGTAAATGTGGTGCTTTTTAACCACAAACGCAAAAACAACGGGGTGTTATAAGTTTGTCGTGTCAGTGTGTGTGTCTGAGGCATAGTAGCTCTCGAACGGATGAACCGATTTTGATTTTTTTTTGTCTGAAAGGTGAATTAGTCGGGAGTGTTCTTAGCTGTTTGATGAAAATCGGTTCAAGATGGCCGCCGCCACAAAATGGCGGATTACATATTTTTCACAACTCCCTCAATATGGGTATCAAAGTCGGGGGTTTTTAAATTATAATTTAATTACTTGTTAAAGAGTTCGTCCGTACTACCACCTATTCTGTGCTTATGCTCGCTGTGTTTTGGTACTCCTAAACATGTCCCAGGCACTGCAGCGTGCCGTACATCGGGGCATGAGTAAAAAATGACTCCTGACGCTGTATAAATCATCTAAATTAGATGCAAAGGCCTGAATTACGACTGCATTTATAAGATTTTAAAAAGTCAAAGTTTATAGTTTTTGAGTTAAAAGTGATATCAAAAGTATCTTGAAAAGTTTAGTGTTAGTAAATAAACAAAATGGCCGATGCGTCGCTCTGACTGATTGAATGAATGATTTCCAGAGACGGTACGACAGACATAACCCGCACTAGGCACATGCTCGCTTCGCCTTCCGCCGCACAGCGTCGCGCGTTTACACGTGTACTGAAAGGACAAATTAATCTTGGCACTGCTGTCTTTCCTCAGGGCACACAGGTACTATGCACACAGGCCTTAGGCCCGTATGCTCAATAATTGCTCAAGCACTGATCTGGACTCGCCGAGTACAGATTCTGACATACCTAAATCAAAACTCAAGCCACGTTCTTATTCCAAAAACAACAAAATCTCTACTCAAACGTTTTCTTTTTAAAATGACAGATGAAATCTATGCTCAAGCGCAGATTTCGATGCTTGATTATCGTTTCAAACTTGGCTGAACTCTACATAAATATTCGATACTCAAGCAACGTTTCGGAATGAAAGCTTCACTCAGATCAATACAGCAAACCTTAGTGGTTTTTAGATGCTATAGAACCTATTATATGTACCAAATGTTAAAACTAAGTACAAATAATTTTAAAAAAGTAATTAATGAGCATACGGCCCTTAGTTTGGAACTCCATGCATAAATATTGAAAATGAAATTGATTATTTATTGTTTTATAATTCCAGGGGCATGTAATAGAGGTACTAGCTCGTAAATCACTATGGGACGTGGGTTTGAATTACGGCCACGGCACAGGACACGGTGTGGGTCACTTCCTCAATGTCCATGAAGGACCCACCTGGATCCTCAGTAGTCCAGCCGCTAATGACCCAGGAATCCGCCCCAACATGGTTTATAGCAACGGTAGGTATTTTAAACAGGACTACTTATTTTTGTTTTTCTATACAATCCTTTCGATCATTTCATTTAATTTAATTAACACGGTGTTAAAACCAATTACATTAATTAATACTAATAGTCAAGAAATAGGTTACAAAATATGTCAAAATTATAGATTATATACATTAAATTAGAATTATTAATATAAATTTAAAACTATTTTATACAGCAACACGTTCACAAAATTGCAGACACTCACATAGTGTCCTCTTCCATCCGTCAAAGAACAAATCGCATTCAGGGTTGGCGTCCAGAAGAGCATTGAGTGCGGCTAGAATACGCGGTACAGGAGAATATTCATGGACTTTACACACGACGCCCTCTAGTCCCAAACTAAGCATAGCTTGTGATATGGGAACTAGATGGCTGATAGAATACTTAAATACCTACTTTTTTTTTTTTGAAAGAATGAAAGAAAGAAACATTTATTTGCAAAATCACATGACACATACAATACATGATACACAAACAATACATTTACAAATTGGTGACGAACTCAGCATGGTGTTGCGTCAAAATGTTTTTGTAAATACATACTTATAATACATAGTAACACCCAGACATAGAACAAACCCGAGAAGCCCGAGCCTCGGTGCGGCAAGTAGGGACGGCAAACAGCTTATGCCTGCGGCTGATCATGAATTTTTGTATTCGGAAAAAAAATTATGTCCGCAATACGAGGTCTCAAACGGTAAAGGAAAACATCGTGAGGAATTCCGAGACTAGTGCAGTGGTCAAAATGTCTATACGGACCGGCTGTCTATGTGGCAAAAAGTATGAACGTCGAAATGTACAGTCGAAGTCACGTCCACCTATACTGTTTGTACTTTGAACTATTAGGGCGTCTTGCACCAGAATCACTAAACGTATTTAACAGCTAAATCGATTTAAATTTGACGTATTTGTATGACTTGACAACTCGCTAAATACTATTTAATAGATAAACGCGTTTAGCGATTCTGGTGCAAGCCACCCTTAGAAGTTGAATGTTGCGAATCGTGCGAGAGGGACGACAGTGTATTTGTGTAGGAGGGCAGCGAGCGCGGCGGCGCCCTAGCCTATTGCGCTCTCGCCCCAACGTACCTCTGCATTGTATGTAGCGTAGTTATGCTTGTATTGGGTGTATAACCTGACCTGTGGCCGTGTGTACATATCATCATGGTCACAATATTTTAGTTCCGTCACCAGCTAGTTGGCCACTAACTTAAACGAACTTACTTTTTAATACTTATAACAGTAATTTGTCCCTAGAGCCAGGGTATTATGAAGTTGGTGAATATGGCATCCGTCATGAAGATCTGGTAGAAACCATTGCTATCACGAAGGATGCTGATCATCCATATGTAAGTTTTTTAACCCCCGACGCAAAAACGACGGGGTGTTATAAGTTTGACGTGTCTGTGTCTGTCTGAGGCAACGTAGCTCCTGAACGGATCCTGAACTCCGTCATTTATGAACAGATTTCAAAAAATCTTTTTTTATCTGAAAGGATGTACTTTCAGGTTGGTCCCATTCAATTTTCATCAAAATCGGTTCAGTAGTTTGGTTTATAAATAGAAATAACTGGAAAAAAATATGCCATTCACGTGCATGAAATTGCGTATTTTGCTTTCCTGTGACATTTAAGTGGTGTTTATGGTCACTAGAACATTCCCAATGAACTGCCATCATCATCATCTGTTGATGAAGCCGGCGGTCGAATTGAAGTCGGTTTTTCTAGTTTTTTTAAACTTATAAATTATTATTTTTTCTTTACAGGCAGAAGGTATGGTAGCTGATTTCGATGGTAGAGGAGCGGTTGGCTTCTATACCATATCTTTAGCGCCACATCAAACGGCATGTCTTGATATAGACCTGCTAACTGACTTTGAGGTACCTACCTACTTATTACACGCGTATGTAGCAAATTAATAGCACTTGTATAGAAGTTGATCATTTTTTAGGAATTCAGAAACATATCTAACCATCTAAATAAAAAAAACTATTCCTAGGAAGGTTCCAGGTACTAACAAAGTTTTTATACGTCCAAGGTACCAAGACATCTTCATCAAGATTTAAAGAACCTATTTCATTTTTTCAAGCCAAACTGTATTACTGTAAAATGCTTTTATCTTTAGGTACAAATAAAAGGTTGCTTAGTCAAATTGACAAAATGTCGCTTACCTTAGATAGTAGACTTAGGGCGTCTTGCACCAGAATCACTAAACGTATTTAAATCTGACGTATTTGTATGACTTGACAACTCGCTAAATACTATTTAAGAGCTAAACGCGTTGAGCGATTCTGGTGCAAGCCGCCCTTAGGTTCTGCGCTGTCACTACTTGGATGGGTGACCGCTAGTGGCATTTACATCTGAGCGCTTCCGTGCTTCGGAGAGCACGTTAAACTGTCGGTCCCGACTCTAGCAGTCGTTAAGCCACGACAGTCTTAAAACCTCTGTCACCAGTGTTGGCCACTTAGGTATACGAATTTTACAGATTTTTTTTTTGTTGTTTTCATCTGCGATCAGACTATGGAGCAGGTTTGGTGTGAGCTGTCGGGCTTGTTGGATGGGGGCTCCAGCGAGCACTTTTTCTTTCTTTGGCGATCATGTTCTGTCTATTTCCATGATGTGTTGTCTGCGAAGCCTCTTAGGGCTAATGGTAGTGAGCTGTGTAGCCAAGTGGTTAGGATGTGCGTGTAAGCGTTCTTTATATTTGGGTACTTTACAGATAAAATACATAAACGACTACCACGCTCGAGTTTTATCGACCCTCGGCCCAATTTTACAAGAAAAAGGATTCACCGATGAGTATGCATGGTTAGAAGAAGAATGCGCGCCAATCGGACGCAGCGACGCCATCTTGTTTAAACTGTCGCCTGTTCTGGGGTTGCTTGCTGTTATAAAAGCCTTTTTGTAAATAAATGAGTTGGATAATGATTTCGTTTTTGTTTTATGCTCCTACAAGTATGTGGTTCATATTATTTTTGTTGTTATATTTAGAGCTAGGTATGTATTGTTTTACTTAAATGTCTTTATCAATTATGTAACGTAGCTTCTAAACGTGTTTAAGAGTATAAATAATGACTTGATGCTGACAGTAATGTCCAACTTCAAGCATGAGTATAAATGAATTGATACTTTGACCCTTCCTTTTTCCACACTTCGATCTTTGCTACAATAGTTAGTCACATAGTTGGGGGACCTATATTGCATGACATAATTGTTGGCATTGCACTAGTGCATCTCCCAATCCTAATAGAGTCTAGGACATCCACAGCTCTGAGACTAAAGTTGTATATTTCGGTACACTGCTAAAGCACGATGCCTAGTCCAGTTAGTAATTTTGGCCAGGGTTAACCGGTGCAACACCAGGTGAGCCATCTGCTTGGTCCAAAAATACAGAAGCAACCTTAGCAGGCTTGAAGAAGTGACCTATATGGAATTATCTAGGCATGAAGTCTAATCATCAAGTTTGATAAAATTTAGTTTCGAACCTTAATTTACTAAGTATGGATTTTAAAAACACAATTTTAAATTAACTTTTTATCTATAACTTAAATTGACTACATTGCATAAATAAACGATTAAAAATAGTTTATTCATCGTGACGGTAGTATTTGATGTTGACCAACACCCAGGCAGGGATTGCAGACCATCCGATCACCATGAGAGTAGCAAGCACAATCTGCTCCTGGAAAAAGTAATGAAATGTTTAGGATAAGTACATTTCCCTGCTGTGGGTGACAATAAGGGTGGCTTGCACCAGAATCGCTAAACGCGTTTATCTATTAAATAGTATTTAGCGAGTTGTCAAGTCATATAAATACGTCAGATTTAAATCTATTTAGCTGTTAAACACGTTTAGCGATTCTGGTGCAAGCCGCCCTTAAAGTAGACTCAATTTGGTAAACACACATAAAATTTACTAACCCATAAACCAAGAAGTTGAGTTGAAAATTCACTGACATAACAATAACCTTTATTGCACTTTAAATTGTCTTGTGTAGTATAAACGTCTGAGGTAAGCTTGTTGATTTCGTTATCTCTGCGTAAAATAGGTGGAGGTAACCTAACTTTTTCAACAAAATTACGTAATGTTTTGATTCGATTTTTACACTAAGAAACACAATGTTTATGCCTCAAACATCTTACTATCACAATATAGGTTCTATTTCGTGTGTAAGCGAACCCAAAAACAGTTTTAGGTGGTTTAATCACATTATAAACCATGGAAAACTTACCCCCTTGGAAATTTTGTTTCTGGCTGGTGTAGCGATTACACTCATGTTCCTTTGCTGAGCGACATTCTTGAGGATTTGGTTGTTTACTTTGAGAAGGTTTCTGATAGCAAGCATCTTGAATTATTTAAAAACTACACTTGTGAATTTTAGTTCTACAAATCCGAAAAATTGATCGATAAATCGCGGTGTGATAAAAGGGTGGAGGGAGGGGTGGAATGAGATAAACTGACAGTGACAGACAAACGGACATGACTGACAGTTCCCATTATTTATTATTAAGGATGGGATGAAATGTCTGATGTGCCATTATTGCCATTGCTAGTGGATATTACCATAGAATAATAATTATACTACCAGTATTACGCGATGCTATAGACATATTTATGTTCTTGTTTTTTATACGCGATCTCACTCAGGTCGCAAATCGCACGATAGTACTGCGCACAGATTGCGCTCTTGCCTGGTAGTATTCAATATACACAATACTGGGTCGCAATACGCATCGCGTGATAATACTGATAGTGTAATCACTTGCTTGCCATACTTTTTAATAAAATAACAAAAAAGAAATACTGTCAATATTGTCAATGTCAGTCAAACAAGGAGTCAAGAAAAGAAGTTTGTTGTTTTGTGTTGCGAAGTGACCAAATAACACGCTTTAATTTTTCTAGATTTTCTTGTGAAACCCGTGAAACTAATAGGTACTGCTAGTGCTGAAATTAACATGGCTGTAAGTATTCCTTCACTATTCGTATCATAATTCGAACGATTTGTCCTATTTCTGTCGGTTGTTATTATTTACAAAATTATAACCCTACTTTTCAGTGATCCGGTCTCGATATATTTTTTATTGGATTTTAGTCGATAGCAGCAGCTCAGGTGCAGGAGGTGCGTTCAATAACGCGCATCGAGAGAATTGGTGCTCACTCCCACATCAGAGGCCTAGGGCTCGATGACTCGTTGGAACCCCGAGCTGTGTCTCAGGGCATGGTCGGCCAGAAGATGGCCAGGAAAGCCGCTGGGGTCATCTTGCAGATGATCAAAGAAGGTATGTTTCAGAAAAATCTCAATACTTTGCTACAAATTCTTGGAAACGAGAAGTTTGGGAGGTTGCTATGGCAACACAATTTAATTCAGAAAAATCACATAACCTGATTTAAAATGGCTTATAATCCAGCTAGTTCCTTCCGACTAACGGCCAAACCCAATATTCAACCCTCGGCAAAGGTTAAAAAGCTTTCTTTATCAAAGACATACAGTTTTTGATGACATAAGCTATGGTGATAAACATAAGATATGGTGGTTGAATATTGGGAATGGCCACAAGGCTGCAGGTCCAGAGATTTGCGAGGCAAATTGTAAATAAAATAAATTTCAGGTAAAATTGCTGGTCGGGCAGTATTGCTGGCTGGGCAGCCGGGAACAGGCAAGACTGCTATAGCCATGGGGCTGGCACAGGCTCTTGGGCCCGACACACCCTTTACTAGCATGGCCGGTAAGTATAATCATGAACCCTACAGGTGGTATATGGGGTATAATTATGTATAGTTAAGTCTTTATAGGTATCCAATACTCAAAATAAATTAAAATTTAAAATATTTTATTACAAACCATTAGGCTATATAATATCATACTTATAAATCTGAACAAAATGGCTGAAACATGATTATTTCAAAATTATAACCAAATATAATTAATTTGACATCCTCAGTTGACGTGCTCAGTGAGACACATCATTATAGGCAGTGGTTAACACTTAACATCAGGTGTGCCAGCGGCTTGTTGCTTCATATAGTTGTATAAAATAATAAAATAAATAATAGTTGTATACAAAAATCACAGACATTATGTACACCTTAGTATGTACTATCGGCAAAATTTCCGCCTTACCACTTTTGAAACTGTTTCGCTTGCAAACAGTTAGCTACTTGACCTCGTCTTTTTCTTTTGTCTTCTCATTTTGACCAACCAGAGACCTATAACCATCTATTTATTTTTATGACGGCCCATTGTTTTCATAACTTTTAACCCGAAATAATTTGCTTCTATTGGTGTTTAAAAATTAACGGCTAGTCGGTTTACAGGAAATGCACCCTTAAGGTGGTAAGGTAGAACTTTTCCTGATGGTGCCTATGCAATTCTATTTACAGGTTCTGAAATCTACTCACTGGAGATGAGTAAGACTGAAGCATTAACACAAGCCATTAGGAAATCCATTGGCATTAGGATCAAGTAAGTTTATAATTGTGGTTTAGGATAAGATAATGTTTATTTCCAAAGAAAATACATAGCTTTACAGTAATACAAACGAAGGTAAAATTCTAAATGAGGCTACTTACTACTAAAAATAAATATTTGCCGTCGAACCGACAATCGTTGGAGCAAACGAATACTCGAGTGGAGACCGCGTTTAGGCAAGCGTAGTGTAGGACGCCCTCCGGCGAGATGGGGCGACGATCTGCGAAATGTAGCGCTAACACTGGATGAGAAGAGACGAAGACCGGACTCAGTGGCGCGTCGCGGGAGAGACCTACGTCCAGCAGTGGTCTGATATAGGTTGATGATGAGATGCAAAGGCCTGATTAAAGACGGTGCTGTCGATTCTCTTGTTGTATTTTACTAAACTAACCTAATTTGACAACACTAAAAATGTAGCCGTCCCTTTCTCATAAACTGAAACGACAAAGCTAGCGATTCTGTTGTTGCATTTTTCTAAACTAACCTAATTTGATTTGACAACACTAAAAATGTTGCAGTCCCTTTCTCATAAACTGAAACGACAAAGACAGCTATAATTTTAGCGCTGTCAAATTAGGCTAGTTTAGAAAAACGCAACAACAGGATCGATACCAATGTCTGCTCGTCTATATAGATAAATAATTCAACAGGGAAGAATCTGAAATTATAGAAGGCGAAGTCGTAGAGGTCGTTATAGAAAGAGTGGGCGGTGGCTCAGCCAGGGTTGGCAGGCTCACGCTGAAGACAAGTGACATGGAAACCAACTACGATATGGGAGCTAAGATGGCCGACGCACTACTTAAAGAAAAGGTACTCAATTAAATTGAATAATTTTCATTTCAGACCACAATATATTACATTACACATGATATACAAAGTCCATATTTTAGAAATCTGAAATTTAGTTGATTGGATATTGGGATTTTTGTGTTTCAATCACGCTGCAACTACGGGTCCGATTTGGATGAAACTTGGAATATATATAGTTCGTAACCTGGGGGATTATTTTAAGACCGATCTTCCAAAAACTATTGAGTTTTGACAGTTTTTGGGATATATATCTGTAGTGACTAAAAGTTTTATAAATAAATAAATAATTATAGGTACAAGCAGGTGACGTTATCACCATAGACAAAGCGACGGGAAAGATCAACAAGTTGGGCAGAAGTTTTTCCCGCGCTCGCGACTACGATGCTACAGGTAATAATAAATAAATATATATTCATGGACAATTCACACGACGCCCCTCTATGGGAACTAGATGCTGATAGAATACTATACACTTTTTGTTTGTAAATACATACTTATAATACATAGTAACACCCAGACATAGAACAAACATCTATGTTATGGTAATGTACTGACTATACTCCTCATACAAATTATTCAAAAAAATTGTTTGTTCTCGATGGAAATTGAACCCACAGTGCGGAAGGCTATACCGACTAAGTTTTGACCTCATTTTCAACCAACTTATAAAAGAACATTATATTCTGGCAAAAAAACATCTTATACTCAGGCGTCACAGCTCAGTTGATAATAGGTCTGCCTTCCATGCTGTGGGTCGTGGGTTCGATCCCCACCAAGAACAAACATTTGTGTGTGGCAAGCATAGATGTTTGTTCTATGTCTGGGTGTTACTATGTATTATAAGTATGTATTTACAAAAAAAAGAATATAAGTATTCTATCAGCATCTAGTTCCCATATTACAAGCTTTGCTTAGTTTGGGACTAGAGGGCGTCGTGTGAAATGTCCATGAATATTTATTTATCTTATCAAAGATGGCGTTGTGTGAAACGTGTTTGATTATTTCAGGTCAGCAAGCTCGGTTTGTGCAGTGTCCGGAAGGCGAGCTTCAGAAACGGAAGGAGGTGGTCCACACGGTGACTCTGCATGAGGTGGATGTCATCAATTCTAGGAGCCATGGCTTTCTGGCGCTCTTCTCTGGTAAGTCCTTTAGTAGTAGTAGAGCTTCTTGTGAAAGAGCTTTGACAGGCGTCACAGCTCAGTCGGTAATAGCTCTGCCTTCCGTGCTGTGAGTCGTGGGTTCGATCCCCACCAAGAACAAACATTTGTGTGTGGCTAAACATAGATGTTTGTTCTATGTCTGGGTGTTTCTATGTATAATAAGTATGTATTTACAAAAAAAAAGTATATAAGTATTCTATCAGCATCTAGTTCCCATATTACAAGCTTTGCTTAGTTTGGGACTAGAGGGCGTCGTGTGAAATGTCCATGAATATTTATTTATTTATTAGCTCGTCCGGGTTCAGTACTAGCACCTATTTAGTGTGCACAGTGATGCTCGCATTGCTGTGTGCCGGCTTGAAGTGTATGTGTCGGTGCTATTACACGCACATCACACAACACCGACATGTCTCAGAGTGATGGACGCAGTGCAATGCATCACAGGGCATGTCTTCAGTGGACGTGCTCAGTGAAGCAATGCATCGTTATAGGCAGAGGTTACCACTTAACATCAGGTGGGCCATCGATCGTCCCCTTTTAGGCTGTGCTTTTAGAAGACTTCTAGCTTTTAGGTATTTAATTTTTTACCAAAGCATTTTTATTTTTAATTTTCAGGTGACACGGGAGAAATAAAATGTGAAATTCGCGAACAAATAAACGGTAAAGTTGCGGAATGGAGGGAGGAAGGCAAAGCTGAGATGATTCCTGGCGTACTATTCATTGACGAGGTAATTTCAGTAATAGATATGTGAAACATACTCTGGCTCAGGCTCTGTCCATTATTAAATCCCATATATATATTATATATATGGGATATCATATATTATTAATTATTATTGTTAATTATTATTAAATTATTAATTTTAAGTAGGTAATTTTTATATATTGTTAAAGTCGTTTCTCCCTACCAAGTTTTCCATATTAGCACTACCTTTTCTCCACACTACACAAAGGTTGGTTGGAAGAAAATGCTAAATAGCATTAAGCCCGCCTCTGTACTGTTTTTAAATGTGCAATAAAGAATTTTCTAATCTAAATCCCCTTCGAGTCGCAGGGGGACCGATAGTAATAAATATAAATAAATATATATTCATGGACTTTACACACAACGCCCTCTAGTCCCAAACTAAGCAAAGCTTGTGATATGGGAACTAGATGACTGATAGAATACTTAAATACTTTTTTTTTGTAAATACATACTTATAATTACATAGTAACACCCAGACATAGAACAAACATCTATGTTTTCCACGCACAAATGTTTGTTCTCAGTGGTAAATTAATTTATTAATTGGTTATTTATTTCCAGGCTCACATGCTGGATATAGAATGCTTCTCATTCCTAAACCGAGCTTTGGAATCGGAGACGGCTCCGGTGGTGATGATGGCTACAAACCGAGGCATTACCCGGATCCGAGGCACCAACTACAGAAGTCCTCATGGCATACCCTTGGACCTGCTAGACAGGATGATCATCGTGCCCACTGCACCGTACTCGCATCCTGAATTGAGAGATATTCTGAACATCAGGTAATCTTATTCCGGTTATTGGCACACATTCTATGGCAGGGGTCACCAATTAGTTTCGCTCGGGGTCCGTTTTAAGAAATGAAATGATCATCGCGGTCCGCACTACATTTAATAAAAAAATATTTATATAACAAAGCTATTTTTTTACATATAAATGAGAAAAATTATATTTTGTGTTGAAAGAGATATTTTGTCCCTTCGAATTTTTTTGTGATGTCATGATTTTATAGTTTGCGTAACCAGCGTCGCCATGTTTAGTTCCGAGTTTGTGGTAGATCTGCTGTCAATACAACTAAGAAGGCAACCATATTATGTTCCGTAGTATACACGCTTTTTTTTTAATTATAATAAAGAATGTCCTTTGGCCACAATTTCACCTGATGGTAAGTGACGATGAGGCCGACGATTTTTTTTAATTGGTAGAGCATATCCATTGGTTTTCTGTATCAGAGGTATTTTCCAGATGCGAGGAGGAAGATTGCCAGATGTCGAACGACGCGTTGACCGTGCTGACGCGAGTGGCGACGGAGACCTCCCTGCGGTACGCCATACAGCTGATCACCACGGCCTCGCTTGTCGCCAGGCGCAGAAAAGCTAGCGAGGTGCTGTGCTTTCATCACGAATAAATACAAATATTCATTTACACACTTCCGTTTCTGAAGCTCGTTTTCCGGACACTGCACAAACCGAGCTTGCTGACCTTAAATAATCAAAGACGTTTCACAAAACCCCATCTTTACACTACCTTTTCTCCACACTACACAAAGGTTGGTTGGAAGGAAATGCTAATTAGCATTAAGCCCGCCTCTTGACTGTTTTTAAATGTGCAACAAAGAATTTTCTAATCTAATCTAATCTTTGATAAGATAAATAAATATTCATGGACTTTACACACAACGCCCTCTAGTCTCAAACTAAGCAAAGCTTGTAATATGGGAACTAGATGTTGATATAATACTTATATACTTTTTTTTCGTAAATACATACTTATAATACATAGTAACACCCAGACATAGAACAAACATCTATGGTTGCCACACACAAAAATATAAATATTCATGCACTTTACACAACGCCATCTAGTCTCAAACTAAGCAAAGCTTGTGATATGGGAACTAGAATTAATAAATAAAATATATAAATTAATAAATGTAACAATCGTAAACGTATCGTAACGCTAGCGTATCCAACCATTGAACTACAATACAAACGCTACATTCTGGGGTTTTTCGTACTGAAATGCAATCAGTATTTCATTACGTCACAACGCCCTCTAGTCCCAAACTAAGCAAAGCTTGTGATATGTGAACTAGATGGCTGATAGAATACTTATACCTATACGTTTTTTTTGTAAATACATACTTATAATATATAGACATACATATACATATTTATAATCGTGATGTTATTATTTAGGTGAGCATGGAAGATGTTAAGAAGGTGTATTCTCTGTTCCTGGATGAGCACCGTTCGGAGCAGTTCCTCAAGGAGTACCAGGATGAGTTCATGTTCAACGACGGATCCGGAGGTACCTATCTATTTATTTATTCTTACATCTTAAACGTACAGTCGGCTACACATCAACCTATCAACGGTTCGAACTTTAAACTATTATAACTTGAATGTTGCGAATGATGCGAGAGGGACGATATATTTTTATGTGAGACTCGCTGCTTGCGCGCCACGCGCCTACACCTATTGCGATCCCTGATTCGCAACATTCGAATTATAATAGTTCAAAGTTCAAACAGTGGATAGGTTGATGTGTAGCCGACTGTACCATCTTTGTGAAATCGGGAGTTGAAAATCCCACTAATATTTATAAATGCGAAAGTTTAGATGTTTGGATGTTTGTGTTTCAATTACGCTGTAACTACTGGTTCGATTTGGATGAAACTTGGAATATATTACAGTTCGTAACCTGGATTAACACATAGGCTACTTTTCCCCGCTTTTTATTTTTCGTGGTCGAAATCGCGGGTAACTGCTAGTAATATATAAAATTGGTTAATTACAGACGCACCACAAATGATGGAGGCATCGCAATGAAGATTTACAACTTTTAATGAACACATAATCATTGAAAAATTCCAGATAACAGTGGTATTATTAAAAAACCTATGAAAAGTTGATTTTAAGTTTGTAATTTGTTAAAATGAGAGGCGTATCTCAGTATGCTTAGTATGAGCGCATTAGACAGCGATTTGTCTACGGAAGAGGCCTTTGCATCTAATCTAAATGATTTATTCAAAGAGGTTTATTACCCATGTTCTGATTTACTGGGACAAAAAAGTTTTTAAGCTAACTGCAACATATTAAAGAAATGCTTTAATTTGGATAAGATATAAGATCTTTTTGTTTTGTCCACGACTAAGTTAGGTAGAATAAGTTTTTTGAAATAAAATGCTAGTATATTAATTCCTGTATTTTGTATTAGTTATATTACTTCGTAACATTAGCTCTTAATAATTATGTCTACTTGAGTTTATAATTTATAAGTTTAAAAAACTAGAAAAACCGACTTCAATTCGACTACCGGCTTCATCATCAGTTGATGATGATGATGGCAGTTCATTGGGAATGTTCTAGTGACCTTAGAATATAGAAAACACTCTATAATCTGTGCTAGTGACTATAAACAACACTAAAAAGTCACAGGAAAGCAAAATACGCAATTTCGTGCACGTGGATAGGATATTTTTTTTCCAGTTATTTCTATTTATAAGCCAAACTACTGAACTGATTTTGATGAAAATTGAATGGGACCAACCTGGAAGTACTATCGGCAAAATTTCCGCCTTACCACTTTTGAAACTGTTTCGCTTGCAAGCAGTTAGCTACCTGGCCTCGCCTTTTTCTTTTGTCTTCTTATTTTGACCAACCAGAGATCTAAACATCTATTTATTTTTATGACTGCCCATTGTTTTCATAACTTTTACATCCGAAATAATTTGTTTCTATTGGTATTCAAAACTTAACGGCTAGCCGGTTTACAGGAAATGCACCCTTAAGGTGGTAACGTAGAACTTTTGCTGATGGTACATCCTTTCAGATAAAAAAATATTTTTTTAAATCGGTTCATAAATGACGGAGTTCTGAGGTAACACACATTTAAAAAACCATAGAACCGAACCTTCTCCTTATTTGAAGTTGGTTAAAAGTTGAGATTGCTGCCTCCCTTCGCAGCCTACCACCGTCCCGAGTTGTCATAATAGCCCTCATGACCCCAGAGCTTCTATAACATCGTCGTACGCAGAATAAATAGCACCCACGCCTTTTTCATTCTGTGTAACGCTCCATAAACGGTGACCTAAATAAGTTATAGACAATGGTGTCAAAGTCAAACCAGGATATTTATCACGTAAATTATTCAATATTATTTCATTTTCCGGAAGGTCTCCTAACTTTATGTCACAGTTGATGAGAACTTTGACTACCATCGTAGGATCAACGCGTCTAATAGCGTCCAGTACATATACTATCAAGTCTTCAATTATGATGGTGAATTGGAAAACATCACTGATTGCTTCTACAAACTTTTCTATGTTTGCAGAATTCAACGCGTCTTTTGTACCTTTAAACAGCAGCCAAGCTGTCTCAATCAATCTATTCTGTAGTACCTTCGTTAGACATTGTTTATTTAGTTCTTCTTCGTCACAACGAATGTCTTGTTCTAGCCATACAGTAAAAAAGCACTTCTTAGTAAAGTCTCTATCTAAAACCTCTTGTAATTCTCCATCATTCTTTAGTTTGTGATTGAAGGCGGTCATGATACCCACTGAGCTTTTCAGCAAGCAGTTGACGACAAAATCTATTTGTCGGTGCACTTCATCATCAGTCAAGGGGTTCCTCTTCAGCATATCAGCTATGTACTCTACTGCAAAATATTCAGCAAAAACTATATGCACGAATCGTGGCACATCATTGTGAATTTCGTCGATCAGCCCAGTCTTTTCCTTTGCTTCTGTGATTCTTTCTATAATTGATTGTATTTTTAACCACTGGGTATCCGGTAGCACCTTTTTAAAATGACTGGATGCGTTGTGGAAAAACGCGTAGAATGCCAGTTTCTTGTGTTCCTCGGTCACCTCTGCCACTAAGTTTTTGTATTCGATCAAAAACGCAGCAGAATTAACATTCTCGCCTCCCTTTTCTTCTAGTCGAATATCTTTCAATTTGATTTCCAGAAATCGTTTATAAAACTCAAATGTATAAACGCCTATGTCCCACTGTTTGATAGACGTTGTATCTTTGATTTGGTTGATGAAGAGGTCTGCGTGAATCTTCATGTGAAGTGGTATGCCAGTTAGCTGCTTTGTGTCATCATCTTCTTCAAACCTGTCATCGACGTGGAGTATTTCTATTGGTGAAGTCCATTTATCCAGAAGTGTTTGCTTATCAATGTTGCTATCCAGTGATGAGTTAACCTTACTCCTGAAGTACTTAACAGCAGCTTCTTCCAAACGATAAAGCAGCATATTCCTTGAAATCCTAGACCTTCCTAAAATTGAATCATAATCTATGCGATACGTATTTATGTGTTCGAAAAATGCATCCACGTTCTTAAACTGATCTGAATTTAGTTCTTCAAGCTTTAGTCTAGTTTCCCAATACAATTTGTAGAAGTGGTATTGTTCAAATATTGAGAGTCGTGTAAGATATAGAGGTTTAACGTTGAACTCCGTCTCCAATGTTTTTTTAATTGCGTTGTATGATCGAGAGGTTATCACTACCTGCTTACCATTTATTTCAGCTTCTTCTGAATCTGTTGAATAATCGCTTGCAGTCATTAGTTGATTTAGATTGATTTCTGAGCCAAGCGAATCAGAATCAAAACATTTAGTATCACTATTTACAATATCTTGAGTAAAGGTTTTTATAAATTGCACAACAGTTTTTTCATAGTGCGGGCATATTTCATCGAATCCATCGAACAGAAAGATAATATTTCTTGAGTTATAGCAATGGATAATTAATCTTAAATGCAGTGAAGCTATAGGATCTAGTTCTTCTGATTCTATCAGAATCAAATAATCTTCAGAACCTTTTTCAAGAATGAAGAGATTATCGAACTCTTTGTGATTCAATTCAGCTCTGCAAACGAGGTGCATACTCTTAGTTATGTCAACGTCAGTATCTTCTTCTTTCCAATTGAAGAAATCTTCACAAAAGTTTAGTAAATTCATTCTTAAAATCCACGTCTTAGGGTAAACATGCTTCATATTAACAGACATATGTGTAAGTAGAGTAGTTTTACCCATACCTGGTTCAGCGAATATAGCAACGACTTCATTATAGAAATCAAAGGTCCTTGTATCGAGGTCAATGTGAGCGATATTATTCATAATAGGCTCCCCTACATCATTCACACTCATATGGTTTAAAATAGTGTCGCAACTAGATGAATTTTCGCAAAGGCGCCGATCAACAAAACAATCCTTAATTTCGTCATAAGATGAATTAGATAAACATTTCCCTATTTCTATGTTATCACTTGTTATAATTTTGGTAAGTATTCTGCCATTGATCAAATTTATAGATTTTTCATCAAAAATCTTTCCTAGCTCGACTTTTTCCCCTTGAACAGTTATTTCATATTTCAATAAATCATTTGTATAGTCAATATCTTCTGAACCTTTTATAATATCATAAATGGTTTCAAAATCTTCAATATCATGATTGCAGACTGCAAAAACACTTCCAGGGAAGCCAACAACAATTTGTTTAAGCTTATCAAATTCTTTTGTATGTTTCTCAGTTTCACGCAAAATTACTACTAATGTTTTGACGGTTGATTTGTTTACTTCCTGAATTAGCATATTGAGTTCCATATCCTTCATGTTACATACCTGATCAAAATATAAAAATAAACATTCTTTATCTGTAAAGTATTGCATTAACTTTATACTTGTCAGCAACACATTATTCGATACAACAGTAATACAAGATTTCGTATCGACTAACTTTGAAAATGAATTGAAAGATTTGTTATTAAACTTTATGGAATACCCTTGCAGTTCCATTATACAATTGTAGTTAAGAACACAGAGATGCGGGTCGACAATATTTGTTTTATCTTCTAGAAAACCACAGCTTTTTGTTAGATATTGTGGTTTATCCATAGATAGCATCCATTCTTGCACTTTATAATGCAGTTTAACAAGCAATGCTCCAGGCTTGTTCTTAAACATGTTAGTATTTTTGTTGGTAGCCTGACTTTTGTTAATTTCTTCTTGTACTCGCTTGCTTATATCATTTTCCTTAACTTGTTCAGTGTATATGTACAGATTCTGAAGAAATTGATCCGCCAATTGTTTTTCAGCTTCAAAAACATCTCCTGGTTCTATCTCACCCTCTTGCTTTGTAATAATTTTTCTCATATCCAAATCATTAAAATGTATTTTGATACGTTTCAAGGCTTTCATGCCAGCAGTCACGAATGCTTCATTAAATATAGATTTTTCGACTTTTATTTCATCTATTGGTTTCTTTTTGATAAAGTCTGAAACCCTAGGCATGTATGCAAGCTTGTTAGTGTTCTCGTCAAACGTTATAACAGAACCAACCAGTGTGCTAAGCAGCTCTACTGTATAATCATTTCCTTCCAGTAGTAATTGAATATTTGTACTCGCTTCTTCGTCTATTACTTTAGATTTCGTTAATATTTTGGTAAACAAAACTTCTTTTAGCAGTTGGATGTAACTGTTTTTATTCTCGTGCATTGATTCATTGAACTCTCCGCAGCAATTTTCGTCCAGTTCATCGATTTTTATAACGTGCGGTATCAAAAAACTACCATATTTCATTAGTATATTTTTCATATCGTTTATAATTTCTTCCCTATCATTTTCATTAAATGTGACATAGGCAACTATAGTTCTACCTATAAGTTCTGTAGTTGAACTTATTAAATCAGTGACTAAGCTTTCGGCTTGAAGTTTAAAAATATTTTGCTTGTTTCCAGTACTTATGATGCTATTGACTTTGTTCGTAAATATATTGTCGGTATCTTTAAGGAGGGCCAAATTATTGTTTAATTTGCTGTGGTGTGGAGTGTAAATAACAAAATAAGGTGATATATCACCAAGCCCTCCAGTGAACAAAGCATCAGAATCTTTATTAAATTTTTCTTTAATTAAAAGAAAACTTTGGTAGCATTTATACAAATTAACAGCACTATTAGCATTAGTCAAATCATCGTCAGTTATGTTTCCTGTGTATTTAGTTTTCATGAACACAGCCACTGGTTTCCCTTTGTTATCTTTATGTAGAAATCTGAAGCATATTTCGCTCATAACGCCGATTTCGTCCACATTGCATCCTAAAACGAATTCCGTGTCTTCATTCAGGTTTCTAGTGAGTATTAAGCTAAGGAGGTGTGACCTGTAGAGGGATCCAGTGATCGCAGATGTTCCCGCTCTCTTCTTGTACTTGGAGATCTTATTTTCTTCGCGTTTCCTCGTAGTTTTGTTTACAGTAGTCATATTAATGTCTGATCTCAATCAAATATTTCAAAGGATCTGAAATAAAGATAGTAAAACTTTTTTTAGTAAGTGGTAGGTACCTACCTACCTAGAATCTCGAGTAGGTAGATAAAGGGTCTGAAATAAAGATGGTGACGTCAAACAATCTTGCTCGCACATTTCAACATTTTTGATGCTTTTATGCAAAATCGCAAAGCTTAAGATCTAGTCAATGACAAAGCAAAGGTTTAGCAAAAATATCATTTTTGATCCAAAGTTTGGATTCTAAACAAGTTGCCTACATATGTTTCGTTTTCGATGTCTAGCAATACTTACCTACATTACAACTCGTTTCGCACTGTCTTTCACAAAACTTCACATCATATTATTTGCATTGATAAAAATAACGTTCAAGGTTAATTATGTATACCTACATGAACCGAGCGCTTTGTTATAATAATGACGGCACTTGTCTTGAACCTATGTAAGCGGTGTACCAGTGATGTAGTTAAGGTACATAAAGTGACTCAAAACAAAAAGCAACGCGAAACTTGCCAGAAGCTGCGGTTACTTTATTATTTTTACTGAGAGCGAGAGCTGATCAACCAGCGTCAACCAGTCATCCCAAACCATAAAGTCAGAGTCATAATTCTTTTATTCGATAAATCACATTCTCCACCGGTCATTCTCCTTCGTGCTATAAGTAATAGTCTAATGCCCCATCTAGACTCTCCACGAGGCTACACGAGGGAACGCGAGTGCGAGAGTGAGGACGATCGCCAAGACTCGTACCGAGAACCTCGGCGAGGCGCCTCGCGAGAGTCTGGATGGGACATAACAAAACGTGACATTGACGAAATTGCGGACAACACCGCAAAGGCTATTCAAACTTTGATTCAAACAAGAATTGAATTGAACCACAAAGAATCGTCTTACATTTCCAAAGAGAATATAAATGTTCTACGCAGCCAGAGCCTAGAAAAATGGGCAAGAAATTACGGCGTTCCTAGCGTGTTCCTAGCATATAGGTACTTAAGGTCTATTCCAGCAGCTGTTAATTTTGCCAAAAAAAGCACAAAAAGATTAGAATGATTCTACCTATGTACGCTATATAGAGCTAAAAAAGAATTTTTAAATTTTCACGCACGCACGTCATGTCTAATTTTCGATGAAATAATCCACGAACAACTCCCATTTTCCATGTTTACCTAAACACCTATGTATTTTGTATGTATACCAATACCAATACAAAATACCTATGTATTTTATATCCGTTTTCACGGACTGCATTTAACATCCTATCCTATCCTTCCTACTAATATTATAAATGCGAAAGTTTAGATGTTTGGATGTTTAGATGTTTGGATGTTTGGATGTTTGTGTTTCAATCACGTCAAAACCACTGAACCAACTTGGATGAAACTTGGCATATATATAGTTCGTAACCTGGATTGACACATAGGCTACTTTTTATCTCGAATAATTAACAGGATCTACAGGATAAAATGAACGAAAAGGATTAGCAGCGCCAATTGGCAAGAGGATTTCATTGTCATGTCATGTCACGTCAGTTTGACAGGACGTAGTACTACCTCTTTGGTCTAACAACTAGCGTTTGACATTCCAGTAGGTACGAGTTCGGTGTAATGAGGTGTAATGTCAAGTTTCTCAAAGTATCCGCTCGGTACACGCACAGATAATATAATGTACACGGAAACTGTAGACGCGTACGAAGTCGCGGGTAACTGCTAGTAATGTAATAAAAAAACAAAATATACTTAGCTTGTTTACAATTTTTATCACAAAATGCAAAGGTATGATTTATTAAGTTTGTAAACATTTTCGGAATGCTTTTCATAGTGTATGTACCGTACCTACACGTATGTATACCTAGGTAGTTATGTGATCGATTCAAATTATAGTATGGAATAATAGATGGCGCTGTCATATAATAAATTTATTATTAGGTAGAAAAAATGATAGATAAACTCTTTATTGATCAGAACCTACGTGCAGTTAGGTACAATAAAAAATAAAAGAATTTTAGCAAATTAACATGTAAACAATAGACATCTAGACAAACGTTTATTTACTACCTACCATAACACACAGAAATAAAACAAAATAGGTAGGAATATAAAAGAAACAAGAAATGAATAATGTAGACAACTAACCTATTAGTGAGTATTGTGTGTTATGTATTACATTACTAGCTCCACCTATATAGGCCGCCAATACTATAGAAACTATCACCTGAAATAGCATCAGTCGATTTTACTACAACAGCTCTAACATTTTTCTTTTTATCACGCATATGTTTTATTATTAATTCATTGTCTGGAAGGTCTTCTAACTTCAAGCCACAGTTCTCAAGAGCTTTGACTACCATAGAAGGATCAACGCCTCTGATAGTATCAAGTACGTATACTATCAGGTCTTCATACCTTAACGCAAATTCAAAAAAGTCACTGCCAATCAAGTCTATGAACCTTTCTATGTTAGCAGTGTTCAAATTGTCTTTTGTACTTGTTAGCAGAAGCCTGACTGTCTCAATCAATTCATAACCCAGTATTTTCTGTAAAAAAGAATCTTTATTTAGCATCAAACCTTGATTGGTTTCTTGTTGCGGTTCTTTTACTATGTTTTGTTTCATCCAAACAGTAAAAATAAGCTTCCTGGTGGAATCTTTATCTAAAGTCTTTCGCAATTCTCCATCGTTTTTTAGTTTGTGATTGAAGGCGGTCATGATACCCACTGAGCTTTTCAGCAGGCAGTTGACGACAAAATCTATTAGCCGGTGCACTTCATCATCAGTCAAGGGGTTCCTTTTCAGCATATCAGCTATGTACTCTACTGCATAGTATTCAGCAAAAACTATATGCACGAATCGAGGAACCCCGTTGTCAATTCGGTCGATCAGTCCAGTCTTTTCTTCTGCTTTTTTTATTCGTTCTATAATTGATTGTATTTTCAACCACTGAGGCTCTGGCAACACCTTCTTAAAGTGACTGGGTGCATCGTGGAAGAACGCATAAAATGCCAGTTTCTTGTGCTCATCTGTCACTTCTGCCACCAAGTCTTCGTATTCTATTAAAAAAGCAGAGGTATTAACATTCTCACCTGCCTTCTCTTCGAAACGTATTTTTTTCAATTTGATTTCGAGAAATCTGTTGTAAAACTCAAATGTATGAACTCCCATATCCCATATTTTGGTTGACGATGTATCTTTGATTTCATTAACAAAGAGTTCTGCGTATATCTTCATGTGAAGTGGGGTACCGGTTAATTGTAGTTCGTCTAGGTAGCCCTCTGTAAAACGTGAATAATCATCAACGGAGTACATTTCATACCGCGAAATCCATTTGGTTAGAAAAGCATTTTTATCGATATTACTATCTGCTGCTGATGAATCTACTTTACTTCGGAAATAGTGGACGGCAGCTTCTTGCATACGGCACAGCAACATATTAGTATCCCTTTCTGAAAATAAATCATCACTAATGCGATAACGATTCATGTGATGAAAAAATGCTTCTACATTGTGAAACTGATCTGAACTCAACTCTTCAAGTTTTATCCGTGTCTCCCAGTACTTTTGATAGAATTCAAATTGTTCGTCTGTTGTAAGTCTTGTAAGATACAGTGGTTTAATATTAAACGCAGTCACTAATGTCGTTTTTGTAATATTATACGATCGACTGGTGATCAAGATCTGATTTTTGCTTTTAACTTCTTTTGTAGTATGAGTGGAGTTATTTTTTGCAGAACATAATTTATTATCATTTACTTTTGGAATGTCAAGAGTATTAAAATTATCGTCCACTATAATTTCTGTATTTTTTAGAAAGTTCTTTATAAATTGCACACCAACTTTTTCATAATGCGGGCAAATTTCATCGAATCCGTCCAAGAGTAGGATTAGATGTCCCGAGTTAAAGGAGTTAATGATCAGTTTTAAATGCAACAAAGCTATAGGATCAAGATCTTTACATTCTTTTAAAACTAAATCACCATCAGATTGTATTTCAAGAGAAAAATGCTTATTGGACGGTTCGTGATCCAATTCAGCTCTGCAAACAAGATGCATACTCTTAATTATGTCAACATCAGTACCTTCTTCATCCCATTTAAAAAAATCCTCGCTATACGTCTGTAAATTCATTTTTACAATCCACTTATTAGGAAAAGCGCGGTTCATTTTAATCGCTAGATCTATTAGTAAAGTAGATTTGCCCATACCTGATTCAGCAAAAATAACAACGACAGCGGCTTCATTAAAAAATTTGAATGGATCCACGTGAAGTGTAAAGTGATCATAACCATCTTCGTCGTAGTCACCTGTATCATTTGCACGTAAATGATTTATAAAAGTATCGCAACTTGATGCGTATCCGCATAGTTGTCGATCTATAAAGCAATCCTTAATTTCGTTATACAATGAATTCGTTAAACTTTTTCCTATTTCTATGCTTTCATTTCTTATAATTTTGTTAAGTATTTCGGCATGGATTATATGCATAGTTTTTTCATTAACAATCATTCCTAACTTTGTTTTTTCACCGTGAACAGTTATGTCATATTTTAATAACTCATTACCATTATAAATATCGTCAAAGCCTTTTATTGTATCACAGATGGTTTCAAAATCTTCAACGTGGTTTACTGACACAAGTTTTCCGTGGAAGCTGTTAACAATATCTTTAAACTTATTACATTTTACTTTATAATAGTTCATATTTTCATAAAAAATAACCACTAAAATTTTGATGGTTACTTTGTTTACTTCTTGTATTAACATATTAAATTCTATATCCTTCATCTTACGTACATCATCAAAATTCACAAATAAACAACTTTTATCTGAAAAGTATTGCATAAGTTTTATACTTGTCAGCAACACACTATTTGATATAATACTAGTAGGAGATTGAGTGTCATCTAATTTAGAAAAAGAATCGAAAGCTTCACTCTTGAACTCCAAGGGATATCCTTGCAGTTCCATGATACAATTGTAGTTAAGGACACATAGGTGAGGGTTTGCAACTAATGTGATATCTTCCAAAAAGTTACAACTATTGGTTAAATACTCTGGGTTATCCATAGACAAAATCCATTTTTGTACTTTATAATAGAATTTAGCAAGCGCTGTTTCAGGTTTGCTTTGAAATATGGTAGATTTTTCCTTTGTCATTAGTTTTTTCATAATTTCTTCTTCTAAACGCTTGCTCACATTGTTTTCTTTGCCTTGCTCAGCGCATATATATAAATGGTTAAGAAACTGCTCCGCAGATTGTTTTTCATCTTCAAAAACACTGTCAAAATTGTTGTCTTCATTATCGTCTACCAGCTTTATAATTAATTCTTCATTGAAATCCATCTTAATATATTTTATGGCTTTCATGCCAGCAATTACTAACGCTTCATCAACTACTGATGTTTCTATTTGTATTCCATCCAACGGTTTCTTTTCGATTTCATCTGAAGTCCCAGGTATGTATGAAAGCTTATTTGTATTCTGATCGAATGTTATGATTGTACCAATAAGCTTGCTAAGCAGATCTGCGGTGTATTCGTTTGCTTCTAGTAGTAATTGTATATTTTGACTTGCTTCTTCGTTTATTACTTCCGATTTTTTTAATACTTCTGTATACAAAACTTCTCTCAGCAATTTAATGTGTCTATTGCTATTCTCGTGTAGTGATTCATTGAACTCTCCGCTGCATTTTTCGTCTCGTTCATTGATTTTAATAACATGCGGAATTAAAAGGCAACGGTATTTTTCTAAAACGCCTTTTATTTCTCTACTAACTGTTTTTTTATCTTCTTCGTCACAAATTGTGACATAAGCAGCTATAGTTTTGGCTATCATCTCTATTTTAGCATATATCAAATCAGTGACCAAATTTTCGCCTTGAACTTGAATTATCATATTATTATCTCTCGTACCTATGATACTATCTACTTTGTCTGTATATATTTTGTCATCCTTAGATACGGTCACTTGGTTCTTTATTTTGCTTTGATGAGGAGTGTAAATAACAAAATAAGGTTCTATAGTATTGAACTTTCCTTTGAATAAATCATCATGATCGTTATCAAATCTTTCTCTAATTAAAGTATGACTTTGATAGCATTTATATAAATTGAAAATACTCTTTGGATTAACCAAATCATTATCAGTTATGTCTCCTTTATATTTCAGTTTTATGAATACTGCTACGGGTTTTTTTATGCTATCATGAACAAATCTGAAACATATTTCGCTCATATTACCGATTTCGTCCACGTTGCATCCTAAAACGAACTCCATGTCATCATTTAAGTTTCTGCTTAGAATTAAGCTAAGAAGATGTGATTTGTAATGAAATCCAGCGATCGCAGTTGTACCTGATCTTTTTTTGTACTTGAAGGTATTTCTTACTTTGTTTTGTATGTTCGCGTTAGCAGTCGCCATTATGTTTTCTTCTTCCGTTATCTCTTCGGTACTTTAAATCCCAAGATACTTAGATTCTGAAATAAATAAAACTAAATTATAAGACACCTGTTTTATGGTTCCGAAGTTTTTTTTACTAATTACGTTATAATATCCTGTCTGTCTGAGCTGTTTTACAGCTGAGTGTAAAATTATTAGGGTGTAGACTTTGTGTAGACCATTATATATGTAGGTACTAAGATATCCTGACTTTGGAAACCATCCCTGTGTGTGGTCTGCCACGCTCTTGGTAGTATTTCTAAACCACCATTCGAGCGATTGTTCTTATAGTAAATGAAAGGCAGGTTTTAATTTATAACAGATAGATAATTTTATGTAGGAATTTAGAGAAATAACCTCGTATTCACTTTTAAAATGTGCAATCGTAGTAAAGTGAAACAACTTGTATTGTAATTTAATTTTTATCAATTTTATTAAGAAAATAGTTAGGTATACGGCCGGTTTCTGAAAGCGCGATCAAAACTAATCGGCTGTCAAGTCACTTGCTATTTCAGCTTTTACTTCAAATTAGGTAGAGATGGCAAGTGACTTGACAGCCGATTAGTTTTGATCGAGCTTTCAGAAACCGGCCGATAGTCTATTGTTTTTTTGATAAAAATACAACAGAATTAAATAAATATTATTTAATTTAGGTAGGTATACCTAGGGCGGCTTGCAACAGAATCGCTAAACGCGTTTAACTCTTAAATAGTATTTAGCGAGTTGTCAAGTCATACAAATACGTCAGATTTAAATCGATTTCGCTGTTAAATACGTTTAGTGATTCTGGTGCAAGACGCCCTTAATTCATTTAAAAATACAGATGTAATTATGATAAAATAATGTATATTAGTAACAACGAATAAACAAATGACAAACCATTTGTCTGTTAGGCTCGCCTCAGAGCCAATCCAGTATATCTTTCACGCAAATTATTTATTATTAACTCATTTTCCGAAAGGTCTCTTAACTCGAAACCATAGTGTGAGAGAGCTTTGATCGAAGGATCGATGCGCCTGATAATATCAAGTACATATTTTACCAAGTCGTCGAACTTTATAGCGAGCTCGAAAAAATCATTACCGATTAAATCTATGAACTTTTCTAGGTTAGCAGAATTTAACATGTCTTTTACACTTTTTAGCATTAACCAAGCAATCTCAATAAATCCATTCTTCAGTATTTTCTTTAGAAGTGTTTTTGTCTTTTTGTTGTCCATAGAACTGATATCTGGATTCATCCAAGCAGTGAAAATACATTCCCTAGAATAATTTTTATCTAAAACTTTTCGTAATTTACCATCGTTCATCAATTTGTAATTGAAAGCCGTCATGACACCCACCGAGGTTTTTAGCACGCAGTTGACGATGAAATCGATTTGTCGATACACTTGTTCATCAGACAGAGGTCTCTTTTTCAACATATCAGCTATGTACTCTACCGCATAATATTCAGCAAAAATAACATGCACGAATCGTGGCACCCCGTTATGAATTCGGTCTATCAGTCCAGTCTTTTCCTTAGCTTCAGTGATTCGTTCTATGATTGATTCAATTTTTAACCACTGGGTTTTCGGTAGCACTTCTCTATAATGAATAGATCCGTATTCTTGAAAGAACGCATAAAATGCCAGTTTCTTATGCTCTTCAATCACTTCAGCCTTCAAGTTTTTGTATCCAGTTAAAGAAGTGGAGGTAAGAATATTCTCACCTACCTTCTGTTCAAAGCGTATTTTTTTCAATTTGATTTCGAGGTATCGGTTATAAAATTCAAACGTATGAACTGTCATGTCCCATTGCTTGGTAGGCGGTGTAGCTTTAATTTGGTTTACGAAAATGTCTGCGTGAATCTTCATGTGAAGTGGTATACCTGATAATTGAAGCTCCTCTAGGCATTCATCGTCTGCGTTATTTTGATTGAGCATTTCCACTGACAAAGGCCATCCGCTCAAAATACTTTTCTTATAGATGTGACCATTCGTCAGTAAACGAGCTTTTATCCGGAAAAAATAAATAGCGGCTTCTTGCATGCGGCGAAGCAACATGTTATTGGATATTGTTGATCTTAGAAACAAATCAGCATGTCGGCGATACTGATTTGCATGTTTGAAAAATGCTTCCACATTCTGAAACTGATCAGAACTCAACTCTTCGAGTTTTATCCGAGTCTCCCAGTATTTTATGTAGAAGTTGTATTGTTCTTCTCTTGTTAACCGTACAAGATACAGTGTTTTGATGTTCAGTTCTGTCTTTAATGTAGTTATTATGTTATTGTACGGTCTACTTGTTAACAAAACCTGATTCTTTTTTGCAGGTTCTTTCAAAAAATATGCTCTGTATTCGTTTGCATTAGGTAACTCAGAATCAAAGTATTCGCTTTTATTATCGACTGTATCAATATTGGCAATATTTTTTAAAAATTGTATAACCACATCTAAGTAATATGGGCAAATTTCATCGAATCCATCAAAAAAGAAAATTATATTTCCTGAGTTAAAGCAATGGATTAACAGTTTTAAATGCAGCGTAGTTATAGGATCTAGTTCATTCGGTTCTATCAGAACTAATTCATCTTCAGACCCTTTTCCAAGAGCAAAGAGATTGTCAAACGCTTTGTGATTCAATTCAGCTCTGCAAACGAGGTGCATACTCTTAATTATATCAACGTCTGTTTCAACCCAATTGGAAAAATCTTCACTATAGTTTAGTAAATTCATATTGACAATCCATGTTTTAGGATATTCACGTTTCATTTTAATAGATAGGTGTGTCAGTAGAATAGATTTTCCCATACCGGGTTCTGCGTAAATAGCAATCAATGTATTTGAAGAATCAGCTGTGCTAGGCCGAAGATCAAGATGCTCGCAGTTATATGATGACATATAAAAATCACTTCGAAACTCTAGAGAGTAACAATTGTATTTGCTCAGTTTTCGATCTGCAAAGCAATCTTTAATTTCGTCGTAAAATAAATTATATAATCTTTTACCTATTTCTATACTCTCCTTCTTTATAATTTTTTCAAGTACTTCAGCGCTGACTAAATTAACAGTATTTCTATCAAGGATCTTTCCTAGTTCGACTTCTTCACCTTGGACAGTTATACCATATGTCAATAATTCATGTGGATTATATAAATCGTCCAAGCCTTTTAAAGTATCATAGACGGTTTCAAAATCTTCAATAGGTTTGTTTGAGACTGCAACAACGTCTCCGGGAAAGGTATTTACAATCTGTTTAAACTTATCAGATTCCGTTGTATGTTTGTCAGTTTCATAAAAAATTATCACTAAGGTTTGTGCAGTTGTTATTTTCACATCTTGTATTAGCATATTAAATTTCATAATCTTCATGTTACACACGTGATCAAAATTAATAAATGTACATTTTTTATCTGAAATGCACTGCATTAGCTTTATACTTGTCAATAATATATTATTCGATACGATGTTAGTACGAGATTTTGTACCTAAGTTTAGTTTAGACAATGAAGTTAAAGATTTGTTATTGAACATAATAGGTTGCCATTGCAGTTCTATGATACAGTTGTAGTTAAGGAAACTTAAGTCTACTGTAATGTCTTCCCAAATGTCACTGTTATTTGTCAGATAATGTGATTTATCCCTATACTGCATCCATTCTAGCACTTTATAGTGGAATTTAAAACGGGCTTCTTCAGGTTTATTTGGTGATATAGTGACATTATTGTTAGCTGCTTTAATTTTGATTATTTCTTCTTGTAATCGTTTGTCCACATTTTTTTCCTGTACTTGCTCAGTGTATACGTACAGATGGTTAAAAAACGACTCTGTTAATTGTATTTCATTTTCAAAAATACTTTTTGTTTTTTTTTGTTCTACTTCATCATCTTGCGTTTGAATTATTTGTGTCACATCCACATCTTTTAAATTTATCTCGATACATTTCAAGGCGTTCATGCCAGCAACCACAAACGCTTCATCCGCTATTGATTTTTCTAACTTTATATCATCTAACGATTGCGATTTAATAGAATCTGAAACTCCAGGCATGTATACAAGCTTACCATGCTCATTAAACGTAATAACAGTACCAATTAGCTTGCTGACCAACCCTATGGTGTCTTCATTTGTTTCCAGTAGCAATTGTATGTTATTACTCGCTTCTTCGTCTATTATTTTTGATTTCTTTAATAACTCTGTGAACAAAACTTCTCTCAGCAATTTGATTTGACTATTGCTATTCGCATGTAATGATGCATTGAACTTCGCCTTACATTGTTCATTTAGTACATCGATTTCTATAACATCCGGTATTAAAAGGCTACCGTATTTTATAAGAACCCTTTTCATTTCCTTGTTAGATTTTTCCCGGTCATTAGAGGTAACATAATCAATTATAGTTTTACCTATAATCTCTATTTTAGCATTTATCAAGTCATTCGCTAAACTTTCCGTTAAGGTATCTGAACTTTGAACTTTAAATATCTTACCCTTACTATTGAATCCAGTATTTATAAAGGTATTGACTTTGTCTGCGTATATATTATCATCTTCAGTTATAGCCACATGATTCTTTATTTTACTTTCGTAAGGAGTGTAAAGAACAAAATAAGGAGCTATACTGTCAAACTTTCCTTGGAACAAAGCATCAGGATTATTGTCAAATCTTTCTTTGATTAAACTACGACTTCGGTTACATTGATACAAATTAATAGCACTTTTAGGGTTAGTCAGATCATCATCAGTTATGTGTCCTGTGTATTTAGTTCTTAAAAACACTGCAACTGGTTTTCCTTTGTTATCTTTATGATGAAATCTAAAGCATAGTTCGTTCATAGTGCCGATTTCATCCACATTGCATCCTAAAACAAATTCTGTTTCTTCATTCCGGTTTCTGCATAATATTATGCCAATAAGGTGTGATCTGTAGAGAAATGCTATGATCGCAGACGTTCCTGGTCGTTTCTTGTATTTGAAGACCTTTTTAACATTGTTTTCTGCCGTAGTTTTGTTTACAGTGGTCATAGTCACGCCTACACTTTAAGTGATTTGAATAATTTTGATATCGTTAATCTGAAATAAAATAAAAACTATGTATAATATAAAAATTAAACTTTTATTGGTCTTATCTTACTCGAATCGGATTTTTGATGAAAAAAGTTTTCTAACGATTGCAATCTACTTAATGAATTTTACGATTGATGGGTTAAGTAAGGTAAAACACCGTGCCTATTTGTAAATTTTAATAAATTAAAAAAAAAATGACGGGCTTCAAAGAAGAAATAGTACAAAAAAAATGTAGTTTCGAAAACGCTATGGATCTCACTGGTAAGTTATTTGTAAATAACTTGAAATAGCTACCTACCTAACTTCCTTTTAGTAAATAAATAATTATGAATCAATTACCTATACCTATTGCCAAGCGCTTGTCAAACTACACATAGGGAAAGGAAGGCTCATAGTAGTAGGTAGGTATAGGTACGTACCTAGTGTACCCAGGTACCTTACCTACATGCATACATAATTAATTTGTTTAATTTTTCTAATTAATTAAAAAACAACCGAGAAATTAAAAAGAAACCTGCCTAAGACTATACCTAGGATTAGTTTGATAAATATTAGGGTAATAATCCATAGGTAGGTATAAATCTACTAACTTAAAAGTTGACTACCTAATGATTGTGTTTCATATTTTCGATAAAATAAAGTGATTGGTGGACACTACTATACCTATTTAGCTACGACTTTGGTACCTACTTATAATCTACTTATTGTTATATTTAGATAGGTAAGTACTTACCGTTTTGTATGATTTGCACGTCAGCAGTTTCAAATTGTAGGTAGGTATCACCTACCTACTTATAACAACTTTAATAATATTATCATGTTTTATATTGTTCAAGGCTAAAATACGGTGTATTAACGCAACTAAAAGAAGACAGAGACTGCCACACAACATACCTAAAAGCTTATCAATCCAAACAACTTAGGGTGCTGCCACACCAATTGGTCGATCGTCGATCGATTTATTCAACATTGATCGATGATCAACCGATTATTGTGGCAGCACCCTAAGTTTATTGGGTTGATCCTTGATGATCTAAATGATCCTTGTGATTTTATTGAATAAAGAAATTTTGACTTTGACTTTGACAGACCCTTTCTACTACTAAAATCGATGAGCTCGATCGGTCACAGAAAAATAAATAAAATAACATTGATGGGGGTATAGTTCGAGTTAATTCATCATTGAGCATTGATCGAGCGTAGACCAAGCATTGGTCGAAGACATAATAGCTTTTGTCTCACTACTACACCAATCGAACGATATTGATTCATCATCGATCGATGGTGATCCATACGGTAAACCATCGATCCATCGATCGACAGTACGAAAATGGTCGATACATGATCGATGTTTTATCGACCCGTATTCGTCGATCAGCTAAGCACACCAATCGATCGACGTCGGTCGATCAAAATATCGATCGATAGTGTGGTAACACCTTAAGCTGACCTAACCGCCATCGCCGCCTGGTGGCAATATATGAAACTAACGTTTATTTGTTATTGTCTGGTTTAGACGCGTGTAAAAATGTATGACTCAACAGTGCTATTTGTAGGGTGAACGATACGTCCATGAATTTTGATGGCCATCGCGTAGGTATACCTACTTAGCGCTTATTTTATTTTTTAAATTATGAGTAAGTACGCTATACATAATGCCGAGCGTGGAGCGGGATGACGAGATATAGGTTTTCTCGTGAGTGAGGAGTACAGAGCTCAACGGTTTTTTTACCTGCCAAAACTGTTTTACTTAATTAAACAACCACTCAAAATATTAAAAGACGCTAGGTGCTAGGTTTCTTGACAAAACAAAAACACAATAAAAATGGTGTGTTGTTCCTGAGATAAATAGCAAAATGTGTATGTATCCCTTTTGCAGAATATTTTTTCTACATACTTAGGTACTAACCATTTATCTTGGGTTGTAGGTAACAAACTATTCTTTCCAAGTTCCAACTCTGTAGCGGGTATAGTTTAGCTTTAGTGGATGTGACGGACAGACGGACACCGGAGTGAGACCATAAGTGTTCCGTTTTTCCAAAACTGGAACATTAAAAACGGTGAAAACGGTCTGCATACAGCTTTACCTAGACATTAATAAATCGAAGATAGTGACGCGGCGCCGGACATACAGATAAGATAAAGTTAGTGCTTATTTATAAGTACTTAGGCACTGCCTTGATCACGAATAATGACTATCGTAAACGTATCCGAGATACACTGCGCGGTGACGGTACAACGTTCGGCAGTCGAGCTGGTGTTGACGCGCAATATCACTCGAATATATTAGGTTTATGGCGACGACGCCGATGACTGTCTCCGCGTTACATAAACGCTTTTGCGTCGGGGGTTAATTAAGTATGCCATAGTATATAATAAATAATAATAAATATTCATGGACATTTCACACGACGCCCCCTAGTCCCAAACTAAGCAAAGCTTGTAATATGGGAACTAGATGCTGATAGAATACTTATATACTTTTTTTTTTGTAAATACATACTTATAATACATAGTAACACCCAGACATAGAACAAACATCTATGTTTTCCACAAATGTTTGTTCTCAGTGGGGATCGAACCCACGACCCACAGCACGGAAGGCAGAGCTATTACCGACTGAGCTGTGACGCCTGTCAATAGTAGGTATATTTTGACATATTTTTAACCGACTTCAAAAAAGGAGGAGGTTCTCAATTCGGTTGTATGGTTTTTTTTTTATTTTTTTTAATGTTTGTTACCTCAGAACTCCGTCATTTATAAACCGATTTCAAAAATTCTTATTTCATCTGAAAGGATATACTTCCAGATTGGTCCCATTTTATTTTCATCAAAATCGGTTGAGTAGTTTGGGTTATAAATAGAAATAACTGAAAAATATATGCCCGGCGCGGCGCAGCGCCTACTATTTTACTGCTAGCAACGATGCAATATGTCAAGTTGCGGCGTAGCGCCTACCATTTTACTGCTAGCAACGATGGACCCTTCGTGGTGCACACCTATATTTTTACATTTTTCTAAATTTGTCAATAAACCCAGTTTGTACATTCAAACCGCATTTAATTGGAGAAAAGCAAAAACCCACCAGTTGTTCCTCTAAAGAATCAACACCAACCACGTGCACGAAATTGCGTATTTTGCTTTCCTGTGGTGTTTATAGTGACTAGAACATTCCCAATGAACTGTCATCATCATCATCATCATCATCATCTGATGATGAAGCTGGTAGTCGAATTGAAGTCGGTTTTCCAGTTTTTTTACTTATAAATTATATGCGATCCAATAGTAAACTTTGTGAAGTTGTGTCACTGCTTTGTAGTCAATTATATCATAACAAAATAACGACGTGACGCCGGCAGAAATGTCCAACTACGGACGATTGCCATAAAAAAAATATCAACAAAAGTCCACACGCGTTATCAGTATTAGGTGAAAAAGCAAAACTACTGGATGGTCAACTTCAGCATATGTTTATGCGTATGCGATAGAAGGAACATGGAATCATAACGGTCAAACCTTCCAGTCGCATTTCCCATCAGCTATTCTTAGAAAATAAAAAACTGAAAATCCAATAGTAGCGCCAAAAAACAACCCCATTACTGGGGGGCGAGCACGAACAAATCTGACAGTCGCCGCGTTACGTAAACCCAAACCTAACGCATTCGAGTCATATTGCACGTCAACGCCAGCTCGACTACCGAATGTTGCAGCATCACCGCGCAGTGTATCTCGGATACGCTAGCGTTACAATACGTTTACGATTGTCACATCTATTCGCGCTGAGGACTTTTGAGTTCCGTTCCACCCACCCCTGTTGCACCTTTCTCTATCTTTCTTACCGCTCAAATGTGTCTTGCTATCTCTCTCACGGGGTGGAAAATCGATACGCCATCATTAGCAACGCGGTTCTCGAGCGAAAGACGCGTTTTCTGGAATTTTCACCTTCCTGTTGATCCCATGTGAATTTTGTGAATTGTGGACGCCATTTTGTGTTATTGTGTTTTTCTCAACAGTACACTGTAAGTAGATAATATTTTACAAGCTTGTATATTAGCAGTGCTCTCAAACGGTGAAGGAAAACATCGTGAGGAAACCCTTGGCTTAGTCAGCTCCGCACGTATTGAGCTTGTCTCTCCTGTGGATGTCGACTAGACTGAGAGGATGGTATAGGTGCTACAAGCCTACTCCATCTAATCATGTCCCAGGCACTGCAGCCTCCCGTTCATCGAGGCATGGGTAAAAAGTGGCCCCTGACGCTGTATAAATAATCAAGTAGCTAGGGACTTCTGTAATATCTGAGTTTGTAAAGCCCTTAGCCTAGTTGATATTCTATAATTTATAAGTTAAAAAACTAGATAAACCGACTTCAATTTTTATCTATTTATTGTGCTCTATGCCTTGTAGGTATTACAAATAATTTATAAGTTTAAAAAACTAGAAAAACCGACTTCAATTCAACTACCAGCTTCATAATCAGATGATGATGATGATGACAATTCATTGGGAATGTTCTAGTCACTATAAACACCACTTAAAAGTCACTGGAAAGCAAAATACGCAATTTCGTGCACGTGGTTGGTGTTGATACTTTAGAGGAATAACTGGTGGGTTTTTGCTTTTCTCCAATTAAATGCGGTTTGAATGTACAAATACTGGGTTTATTGAAAAATTTAGAAAAATGTAATAAAGTGTACACAGCACAAAGGGTCCGAAAGTAATGCATTGGTAGCTTATTGAACAATAATACGCGGGCATTGTTGCTAGCAGTAAAATGGTAGGCGCTGCGCCGCACCGGGCATATTTTTTTCAGTTATTACTATTTATAACCCAAACTACTCAACCGATTTTGATGAAAATAAAATGGGACCAATCTGGAAGTATATCCTTTCAGATAAAAAAAGAATTTTTGAAATCGGTTTATAAATGACGGAGTTCTGAGGTAACAAACATTAAAAAAAATAAAAAAAATAATAAAAAAAAAACATACAACCGAATTGAGAACCTCCTCCTTTTTGGAAGTCGGTTAATAAAATGACGAGAGACTGATGTCACACCAACTCTGTTAAATTAATTTTATAATTGTTACTTGTACACATCTTTTTTAATAAATGTTTCTATTCTATTCTATTCAATTCAATTCAACTACCGGCTTCATCATCAGATGATAATGATGATGGCAGTTCATTGGTAATGTTCTAGTGACCGTAAACACCACTAAAAATTCACAGGAAAGCAAAATACGCAATGAGGAAGATGAGTTAGGCTTTTTTTCCTGTTTTTTTAGCTTAAATCAAAAGTCTAGAAGATTGTAAGAACAACTGTGAAAGAATTTTGGCGATAGCTCAAAAACTGAATTTTCTACGATTTTTTAAAGTTTGGATTTTCAAAATGTGTTTTTAGCCCGGCGATTTCGCGTGTGACGTCAGCCGGGTCCGATCGCTCACCCGCGCGTTTTAAGCGTTTTCTGCCTTTACGTTTCTATTTATATTTCTGATAAATAGGGAGAAAAGTACCAATATTTTTATGTAATATTGTGCCTCTAAGTCCTAAGGACACGTTTAACGCTTCAGATAAACTTTTTAACCACCGACTGAAGAAGAAAGGTGTTCTAAGTTTGAGGCTTTTTTGTGTCTATGTGTCTGTACCTTTCAAGGCTCGTAGCTCCAAAAAATCACTCGTAATTTTTTTATAACTATTCTTGAAATGGAAAGCAGATAAATCTGGCATAGTTCTAAGCCAAGTTTGGTAGAAATCGGTGCAGCGGTTTTCAAGTTATGAGGATGTTTATCAGCCCCCGACACGCATTTTGAAGGGTTCTCAGGCATATATTGATTGTAGTTTGAAACATTTGGTTCATATACCAGTATAACGTGAGCTACTATTTCTTAGTGTTTCATTGATTTTGTATATCAGGTAAGACTGGTAATGAGCAAGATTGTGTTATCGACGTGATAAGCAATGTTTTTAACCCCCGACGCAAAAACGATGGGGTGGTAAAGTTTGACGTGTGTGTGTGTGTCAGTGCGTGTGCGTGTGTCTGTGCGTGTATGTGTGTGTGTGTGTCTGTCGAATGCGCGCGTTGGTGCGCGTGCGGATGCGGATGGTAGTAGTCTAAGTCACATTGTCTACTAAGGACGTGCCTAGTGAGACATTGTACTGTCAAGTACAATGCCTCACTAGGCACGTCCTTAGTAGACAATGTAACTCGCTAAGAAGAAGAAGAATGTGACTTACACTAGGACGTGCCTAGTGAGACATTGTACTGTCAAGTACAATGTCTCACTAGGCACGTCCTCAGAAACTAAGGACGTGCCTAGTGAAGCATTGTCTACTGAGGACGTGCCTAGTGAGGCATTGTCTACTAAGGACGTGCCTAGTGAGGCATTGTCTACTAAGGACGTGCACGTGCGGATGCGGATGGTAGTAGTCTAAGTCACATGACAATGACAATGTGACTCGCTAAGAAGAAGAAGAATGTGACTTACACTAGGACGTGCCTAGTGAGACATTGTACTGTACAAGTACAATGCCTCACTAGGCACGTCCTTAGTAGACAATGCCTACACATACATATAGTGCAATGCCTCACTAGGCACGTCCTTAGTTACGAAGGACGTGCTTAGTGAGGCATTAGCAATGCATTGCTTAAGGACGTGCCTAGTGAGGCATTGTACCTACTGTACAATGTCCTTCGTAACTAAGGACGTGCCTAGTGAGGCATTGCACTATATGTATGTGTAGGCATTGTCTACTAAGGACGTGCCTAGTGAGACATTGTACTTGACAGTACAATGTCTCACTAGGCACGTCCTAGTGTAAGTCACATTCTTCTTCTTCTTCTTAGCGAGTCACATTGTCTACTAAGGACGTGCCTAGTGAGGCATTGTACTTGACAGTACAATGTCTCACTAGGCACGTCCTTAGTAGACAATGTGACTTAGACTACTACCATCCGCATCGCACGCGCACCAACGCGCGCATTCGACAGACACACACACACACATACACGCACAGACACACGCACACGCACTGACACACACACACACGTCAAACTTTACCACCCCATCGTTTTTGCGTCGGGGCACAGTGCGAAATTTTCACGATCTAGCGGGACAAAATTATTTAACTCGATCTTTGTATACTAACTGTCCTGATATTGGTTCTAATGTGTTTTTTATTAAATTTAAACACAGCGAGAAGGATTTATATATTATATTTCAACAAAAAATATGAAAAAAAACCATGCAAAATTAAAAAAATTGAACATAATTAATAAAAAATTAGAAAAAAATCAAGTAAAATTCAAAAAATAAACAGATTAAAATTAAAAATCAGAATCATCATCACAATCTCTCTCTTCAGGATCAAATGGAGATTTTAAAAGCTCGCATACCTCAGTTGTAAGTTGACCATGTTTAGTTTTTGGAGGAGCTCGTAAACTTGCAATGAATGGGTCTGATGACACAAGCAATCTATACAATAAATCCTTATTTGTATCAACTCTTGATGTCTTTCTTGTAAATAACTCTCTGAATTTTTTATTGTGCTTATTTCTAGCTTCTTGTGATTCCTCCGAAAGTTGTCCGATTGGAAGGACACAAGCTGTAATTATATCTTTTCCGTGGAAAAGTATTTTATGGACGCTAACAGGCATAGAGTACCATGAATACTCTTCAATGTACAATTTTCTAGTTTCTGTAGCGTATTCATGGAATTTGTTAACATCAATAGGAAACCCGCTATTTATACACTCTAATATAACATGGAAGCGCTTGATAAGCTCCAAATTAACCCCTGTAATTTCAGCTGATATTTCAGCATTTCTGAAAAACTTCCGAGCCGTGTTTCCATCATTAGTATTTCCTGTCTGTTGTTTAGGCATATCTACTAATAAGCCTAGCTTACGCCTAAACTTTTCTTGTACGCTTTTTTTTTTTTCTGCTACTTTACTTTTATTATCAGCTCCTCGAACCTGCCACGTTTTTATATCAAGACGATAAGATATGTGTAATATGCATTCAAAAAATCTTATCCAAGAATGAAGTGGTGACAGACCAAATGAGAGAAACTCGCTTTTTACCGTCTTGTCTAAAATGCGGTTTTCGTTATTCATTTCGCTAGGTTTTGTACCACATAAATAGCATGTTTGTGTCGATGCACACGAAGCTATGGCATTACAAATTTTACCGTCAATCATACAGAATATAAATGTCGGCTTTACCAAGACTTCAGTGTCATTTACAACAATTTTAGTAGGTTCTAATAAAGTTACCTGCTCTTTAACTTTGTCAACTTCTGTAACAATCATATCCACAGTTTCCTTTACAAACACAAACTTTATGGGTCTACAATATCTAGTAGAAGATGGGGAAGGATTTTGCCACACGATAGTTTTGTTGCCTCCTTGTTGTTGGTCATTTGCCGCATACATTTGGATAGGCACCATCGAAATACTGAATAAACTGGCATCACTGGAATGTTCTTCAGAAAATTTTTGTTTATACCTACTTTGTTCCGCTCCATCACAACCCCATTTAACTATAATATCCAGGCTTCTTAGGTCCGTTAAAGTTTTCAGAACCTCTTCTTGCGCTTTGCATAGTCGAGTAATCGTATGATCCATTAAAGACTGTAGTTTAATTTCGGCGTGCGTCTCTGTGACATTAATGTCACTAGGATAACACATCTGTTTTGCCGCTCTAACTTTATAATAAGGGGGATATATTTTTTTATTCACTTCCATCATTTGCTGGCGTATAACACTATATTGATGTGTTGAGAGATTTGCATCAATCATTAATGAGAGAGCTTGGTGTTCTGAAAGTCCGTCTGGTTTTGGGAATAGCAAACACTTCCGCACTTTTTTTATTTTTGTGCCTCTTTGTGGTGAAAAGAGGCAAAGCTCCTTCACAATTTCTGCTGAATCTCTTTTCCCAGACTGGCGAAGCTTTGCTTCTGTTGCCATCGATAATTCTTCCTGGCTCGATGTTTCTAGGAGCTGCTGAATTCGTCGCCTTTTCGTTTTACCGCTAGACTCTCTAAAGTCACTTTGGTGTCTTCCTGGTCGGTTTCTCGTTTCAGGTAGTGAGACATCCGTGGAAGGTACATCAATAATAATTTCCGCAAATGAAATATAATCTTGTAGCCATGAAGAATTCACTCTTAAAAAGCGATCTCGGTGTCTTCCCGACTTCAACCATTTTGCATCAATTTTTGAGCAATTATTCCGGATAATGGCCTTAATATCTCTTAAACCTTCATCAGAAAGAGGTGGGTCACCAAGTTCTTCAAGAACATGATGTAGCAAGGCATCCATTCTAATTTCTTTTGCGTTGGCAAACCAAGCATCGAAGAATGTACGGCGCGATACTTGCGAAGCCATTCTGAAAATCAAAAATAAATGTATGAGTGTCGCAAACTTGCGCAAGTAAATAAACATGTTTCGTGTAGCTAATAGATGAGTCTTTTATTATAATATAATATGCGGTCGGAATAATGCGGAATAATAAAGTAAAACTCAAGTTGAAAATGACATAGTCATTTTTCTTACTAAATAAAATAGTTAATCTATTCTAATGGAGCCTATGCTAAAATTAGACCACAAACGAAAGAAAAAAACGTCTATAAACTTACCTTGGAAGTCACTTGAAAACAATACTAACACACAATCACTATTTTCTTACAAAAACACAACGTATTCATCAAGCGAACGCAGACGAATAATTCGACTGCATTGAGAAAATGTCAGCGTAATGCGGGTAGGCGGCCTTTCCGACACTTGTATTTTTTGTCACTTGCAATTTAAAGGTAAATCAGGCTCAGTCCATTAAAATATAACTTATTGACTACCAATTTACATAACTACTGATCTTTTTTAGACAAGTACCAAAAATCAATTTTGTCCCGCTAGATCGTGAAAATTTCGCACTGTGCGGGGGTTAAAAACATTGCTTATCACGTCGATAACACAATCTTGCTCATTACCAGTCTTACCTGATATACAAAATCAATGAAACACTAAGAAATAGTAGCTCACGTTATACTGGTATAAGAACCAAATGTTTCAAACTACAATCAATATATGCCTGAGAACCCTTCAAAATGCGTGTCGAGGGCTGATAAACATCCTCATAACTTGGAAACCGCTGCACTGATTTCTACCAAACTTGGCTTAGAACTATGCCAGATTTATCTACTTCCCATTTCAAGAATAGTTATAAAAAAATTACGAGTGATTTTTTGGAGCTACGAGCCTTGAAAGGTATAGACACATAGACACAAAAAAGCCTCAAACTTAGAACACCTTTCTTCTTCAGTCGGTGGTTAAAAAGTTTATCTGAAGCGTTAAACGTATCCTTAGGACTTAGAGGCACAATATTACATAAAAATATTGGTACTTTTCTCCCTATTTATCAGAAATATAAATAGAAACGTAAAGGCAGAAAACGCTTAAAACGCGCGGGTGAGCGATCGGACCCGGCTGACGTCACACGCGAAATCGCCGGGCTAAAAACACATTTTGAAAATCCAAACTTTAAAAAATCGTAGAAAATTCAGTTTTTGAGCTATCGCCAAAATTCTTTCACTGTTGTGTTTTGGACGTAAAAATTTATCGATCTACATTAAAAAAAAAATACGCTCATCTTCCTCATTGCGTGCACGTGGATAGCATATTTTATTTATTTCTATTTATAAGCCAAACTACTGAACTGATTTAGATGAAAATTGAATGGGACCCCAATCTGGAAGTACATCCTTTGGTGACGGAGATCTGAGGTAAAAAACAACCGAATTGAACCTCGTCCTTTTTTGAAGTCGGTTAAAAATATCGTTGTCGGCGCCCCGACACGGGCTGAAAGCGTCCACTACATTAGCTTTCCAACGATATCGTGTAGTATAGGGTGATTGGAAGGTGGGTGCAAAGCTGAAAGGGGAAGGTAGTCTAGACCATTTAGAACCATTTAGGCCATAGTTATGTTCTACGAAGTCTGACTATTTTTTTTTTACCGATTTTTTTATCTTTTTCTTGATAAAACCCGAAATTTCACAGTTAATTGCTAATACTTGCCAGGTTTCTTGATAAATGTTTTTTTATTTTTTTTTTTAAATTAAAGTAATGTGTAAGCAATGTAACAAAACGTGGTTCAAGCATCTGTGTCATCAGACATTTTTTTGGCAGACACTTTAAGCTACGAAAATTTTCAAAGATTAAAAGAGACCGGTTTTTGACGCTAAGTTAAAAAATAACGGATGGTGCTTTCTTCGTTCAAACTTTTTGAAAACATGCTAGGTTATTACTCTTTTATTTGAGATATTATTTACGTGGTTATGTTACAAATTAACAAAATTGGGACCTAAAAACCAGATTGAGGGAAAAAATTTAAATTTTTAGGCAGACTAATAAAACAGCATTTTAATTTAAATTAATTATTTATTGGTGCTCAAAATGATTTCCGTGATTCCTTACACAAGCACACCATCATCACATTAGGCAAACAACAAAACATACTTTGTGAGTTCAAAATGATAACAGAGCTACTTAATTCTAAGAATTCTAAGAACCATATTGACAGTATTCTTCAGTTAAAGACCGCCGCGCGCGGTGCCATAAAGCGTTTTTCCAGGTACCAATGCCCAATGAATAGAATAGAGAATAGGGAGGGAGAATGCATTGGTTTATTTTACAGCAAAGTCGACTTAGTTATTAAAGCACCAAGGTCGTGTTTCTTTAGTCAGGATCTGTAACTATGAAGGGATTGTCACATCTTATTTAGTTTTTTTTTCGTTAGTCAATTAACAAGTGCCCTTGTGACTTGACGTTATTTTCGTATTCGCGCTAATTCGCAATTAACCGTGTCCAGTTGTAGCCCTTAGCGCTCCTGCATGTTTTGATATCTTGTGTATTGGATAATTTTGTTTCACCGTGTCCAGTCGTAGCCATTGCCCTAGCTTTGCGCTCCTGGACGTGTTGATCTCAGACTATTGTGTTGTGATTAAGTTGAATTGTCACTTTTTGAGTTGACATTTAGTGCGCTCCTACGCTGCTTTTGAATTGTGAAGCGAGTATGGCTACTTTTTCCAATGAAGAATATGCGGATATCATCTTTATGTACGGCAGAGCAGATGGCAATGGTTCTTTAGCGCGACGGATGTATCAAGAGCGCTTTCCGAATCGCAGGGTACCGAATGTGAGAACTTTTTACAACTCATTTCGTCGGCTTGCTGAAGATGGGCTACGCCACAAGGAACCTGGAGTCAACCCCGGTAGACACAATCCTAGCGTCGAGGAAGACATTTTGGCAGCATTCCAAGCGGATACTCATGCCAGCACCAGGGAAGTAGCTCGAAATCTTAACATTTCGCAATGGAAGGTGTGGACTACAATGCACCATGGTGATAAATATCCGTTTCATGGCACTGGTGTCCAAGGCCTGGAAGAGCATGATCCCCAAAGGAGAATTCAATTCTGCCGCTTCCTTCTCAACAGAGACATTGAAGATGGATGGTTTTTGAAATCAATTTTGTGGACAGACGAAAGCAAATTTTCTAAGGATGGGCGCACTGGAAGAAACGGGTCTCATCACAGAGGAAATTCTCTGTCAATGTGTGGGCTGGAGTAATTGGCAGGACCATAATTGGACCCCACTTCTTACCAGATACTTTAAATGGGAACAATTATTTGGAGTTCCTACAGAATGATCTTCCAGTGCTTGTGGAGGAATCCGGTGCTCCGATATTGAACACAGAACGAGAAGTAATCTTCCAGCAAGATGGCTGTCCAGCTCATTGGACGTTAGTTGTAAGGGAACACCTAAACAATTGCTTCCCACACAGCTGGATCGGTAGAGATGGGCCAATCCCCTGGCCCGCTCGGTCACCAGACCTGACCCCATTGGACTTTTTTGTGTGGGGTCGTGCCAAAGAACTTGTTTACAGTAATGTAGAGATAAATACTAAAGAAGAATTAAAAGAACGAATAATTTCAGCGTTTCAAACGATGAAGCTGGAGATGATGTTAAAAATTACAACAACAGAAGTAAGACGACGGGCCCGTGCTTGTGTAAGGAATCGCGGAAATCATTTTGAGCACCAATAAATAATTAATTTAAATTAAAATGCTGTTTTATTAGTCTGCCTAAAAATTTAAATTTTTTCCCTCAATCTGGTTTTTAGGTCCCAATTTTGTTAATTTGTAACATAACCGCGTAAATAATATCTCAAATAAAAGAGTAATAACCTAGCATGTTTTCAAAAAGTTTGAACGAAAAAAGCACCATCCGTTATTTTTTAACTTAGCGTCAAAAACCGGTCTCTTTAAATCTTTGAAAATTTTCGTAGCTTAAAGTGTCTGCCAAAAAAATGTTTGATGACACAGATGCTTGAACCATGTTTTGTTACATTGCTTACACATTACTTTAATTTAAAAAAAAAATAAAAAAAACATTTATCAAGAAACCTGGCAAGTATTAGCAATTAACTGTGAAATTTCGAGTTTTATCAAGAAAAAGATAAAAAAATCGGTAAAAAAATAATAGTCAGTCTTCGTAGAACATAACTATGGCCTAAATGGTTCTAAATGGTCTAGACTACCTTCCCCTTTCAGCTTTGCACCCACCTTCCAATCACCCTTATATCGCGTCGGAGTGTGTAGCTGCACGGGCCCGCGCGCTAAATGACTTTGAAAATTGGCAATTTCCTTGCGCTCAGACAGACACGGAAATTAAAATAGATAAATGAATCTTTATTGCAGACACGTAGTCCATAGGGTAGGTTAAGTGTACAATATAAAAAACAATACAAAGTAAAAACTAAAATAAAAGAACACTAAAATAAAATAGTATTTGGGCAGTTGTTCACCCTGTCTATGAAGGCCGCAATTCACGTGTCAACTGCTTCTGCGAACATTCCTGAAGCGCTGCAGTAACGCCTCAGCAGGGGTATTCTAACCTCAATTGAACTGCAAAGTTTTAAATCATGGTCAGTTCATACTAACTCATAGTTATTTTGTGACTAAATAGTGACATTATGACGTCATTTGATGTGGTTTCGCGCATATTTTGCTGTCAAATGTCTAGAAAGAATGATCACGTGGTATAAAATTGTACCACGTGACCTGAAGAAATTACACTGGGCAGTGAAATATAACTTGACAGCAAAAGATTGGAATACGGGGGCAGACCGATATGGTGCCTGAAGATATTATTATAGGCCACCCTTATGCCTATTAATTAGTTGTCATCAAGCTACACTCGCACTTGCCGGTCTAAAATATCCAGCGAATTAAGTGTTCAGTTGGGTTATATTTTGGTTACACCTCAAAATACGAAAACCATTTTTCTTCATACAAAAACTGCTTCAATAGTCCAATTTGAAAATGAATCTCAAATTCATGTCCATATTCTTAGCCTCGAATAATCCTCGCCTCAAATCAACCTTTGCTAGTAATTTTAACAACAAAAGCACAATTTCAAGTTCGAGTCGAAGCGAGATACTAAAAACACGGGCATGGTTTGAATTTTATTCTCAAAAACATTACACAGTCGTTTGCGAATCAACAACAATTTTTCTTCATACGAAAGTTGCGAATCAACAAAATGAAATTACGAGTTCTAGATCAGCTTGTCCCATCATTTATTTGTATAAACAAGTAATTGAATTAAAAATTTAAAAAACTCCCGAATCTTGGACTGATTGGACTGATCTTGGACTTGGACTGATCAAACATAGCTAAGAACACTCCCGATTAATTCACCTTTCAAACAAAAAAAAACAAAATCAAAATCGGTTCATCCGTTCGGGAGATACGTTGCCTCAGGCAGACAGACACACTGACACACACAGACACGTCAAACTTATAACACCCCGTCGTTTTTGCGTCGGGGGTTAAAAAAACGGTTTGTACACAGTATTCGTTTTTCTCCCGCGAGGGTTCTATAGATTCTTATAAGTAGGTAAGTTTGTAGTAAGTGCACACGTTGGGTACATACATTAAACAAAGCTAAAAGGGTCGCTTTGAAACCTACCCTCCAAGTTAATGGGGCATCAGGGAAGCGGGCTAAACCAAAACCATACTAAACACTAGGGCTGTCATCTGTCTAAAACAAAAACTTGCTTTAAGGGCCAACGCACATCTATCGACAAAACTGTTTTGTCGCGTACTTAGTGACGTGAAAATAAATTTTCTGTTATAACGAAAACAGCATATGATGAATGCTTCCTCGTCATATGCTGTTTTCGTTGTAACGAAACTCACATCAATTGACACGACAGTCTTTTCTTACATTTTTTTATTAATAGGTTCGCAAACCAGCCGTTAAAACAATTTAATTAATTAATTAAATTGGCCGAGCGGCCTTCAAAAGCAAACATGCATGCATAAAATTATGTTTACCTATCTATTATAGCATTGTTTAGTACCTACCTATTAAACATTGCTTTATACGCATATACCTAGAGAATGAACTGTGCTTTTTTAATAAATAAGAATATAAAGTAATTATGTAGTGTACTTAATAATATTATTAAGTACTTAGGATGATTCTCATTAAATAAGCAAGTAACGAAAACAGCAAATAAAAAGAAGCATATCGTAACTAAAAAAGTTTTACTGAGAAGTTTCACATCACTAACTGTTCGACAAGACGTTTTGTCTTTGGTTTGCGTTCTCCCTAAAATATGAATTAAGGGCGTCTTGCACCAGAATCACTAAGCGCGTTTAGCTATTAAATATGTAGTATTTAGCGAGTTGTCAAGTCATATAAATACGTCAGATTTAAATCTATTTAGCTGTTAAACACGTTTAGTGATTCTGGTGCAAGACGCCCTAAGTATCTATACTCAATACTCAATACTTTATTGCGTTCATGTTGTACAAAAGGGTCTTAAATATATTTATGCTACCAACATGAGCCCAGTTAGGGCACGACAATTTAAAAATAGTCACTAGGTATTTTAACCATATCACAAACATAATTATTAAATAACATTTTTATATTCTTTAGGTATCTACTCAATATTCTAATTTACATACTTATTAATATTGCACTTTAAAATAAAACGAAAAATTACAAAGTTGCTTATTACTATTTATCATTAAGAAATTCTTGCAGGGAGTAGAAACAGTTTTGAATGAGGAATTTTTTTAAGAGAGTTTTAAATCGATTTGGATTAGCTTCATTTTTTAAATCTGTAGCGATTCTACAACCACAGAACAGATAAGTAAATACAATCAGCCACCAAAAATTAATCTGTGGTCGTAATTTTTACAACCTTTGTAAGTAACAATACAGGCGTTCTAACAAGATTTAATAATTTTAGAAAACATTAATTCGTTTCGTTTTCTTCCATACATTTTTGTAGTTACTGAAAGTTTCCGCTAGGGGCGCTGCAAGTAATAGTGTGGATTGAAACGTAACGAAATAAAGTTTGCTAAAACTAATAAAGTACTAGATCTATCTAACTATGAACCTATGTGTTGTGAGTGCGAAAATAAAATCAGCTATTTCATACAAATACTTAGCGATAAGAATGTAAGGAAAAGCAAAATTTTTACTCTTGGTTTCATAGGTAAAGTTGTTTAATTGATGGGTACTTAAACTCCTCGAAGCTTTTAGGAATTTTTTATTACACCCGGTATGTCTAAAACGCGTTGGCTTGCGTGGAACCGTGGAACCAGCGTAGGCCTTGCTAGGATATGCGTAGAAAGAACGTAGACCATCTGTAGACCATGCGTAGAGTGTACTTACGTAGACCATGCGGGGAGCGTGCGTAGACCATTTGTAGACCAGACGTAGACGATCCGTAGAGCATGCGTAGGCCCTTCGTAAACCATGCGTAGAACATGCGTAGGCCCTCTGTAGACCACGCATAAAGCGTGCGTAGATCGTGCGTAGAGCGTGCGTAGGCTCTCCGTAGACCATGCGTAGAGCTTGCGTAGGTCCTCTGTAGACCGTAGATAAAGCGTGCGTAGACCGTGCATAGAGCGTGCATAGGCCCTCCGATGACCATGCGTAGAACATGCGTAGGCCCTTCTGTAGACCACGCATAAAGCGTGCGTAGACCGTGCGTAGGCTCTCCGTAGAGCACGCGTAGAGCGTGCGTAGACCATGCGTAGATCTTGCGTATCAAAAATAAGGATTGAGATCCTGACAGTTGGCAGCCCTAGAAATAATGCACAACCAACCACGATGTCGTCGTACGCACGACGCAACACCCCTTTCTCACCACTTGTGAGTTTTTAATGATGCGTTTCCTGTAGTTATTGTTTTCTTTCCATAGCTTTGAAAGGAAAATTCTTACGGAAAAGACTCATTTAAAACAAAAACTGGGCTATAAAAATACCCTTATTTTTATATATATATTTATGTTATGGTTGCACTAACTTACCGCCTACCGGTTTTGTTACCGCATTCAAATGTTTGTATCTTTTTAATTTTTTTGCAGTTGCAAATAAAACGTTTGATTTGATTTTTTGATTTCTGAGAACTACTGCGTGAAGTGGTGTGGTTACACTAGAGTTTACTAGATAGGACTATGAATAGCCGGTAAATAAGTTCTACTGCCATATACCATTTGCTTGCCATTATATAATTTGCCATCCTTAAAGCAAACTTAAAACTACTCGTAGCCTCTATTTTATTAGCACTAAGTATGTAAAGTACCTAGTAATTTTATTGTTTACCGATTTTTGTCTATTGCTTGTGTATTAATTTTTAACTTTTATTAGCACTGTGATGTGATTTCTTTGTCATTAATTAATGTTAAGTTGTTGTTTGTTCCTCATCGCATGCTGTGACGCCCTATAAGTATGGGAGCACTATTTATTATGACCCTTGACTAGTTTTTTTGATACGAAAGTGTAAACCCGTGTTGGGAGTCCTATTTAAATAAAAAAAAAATAAAAAAAAACGTTCATAGGTACAGAAAACATGTAGCTAGTGAATATGTAGTAGATAAGTATAGGCAGGCATATTAAACAGTTTTGAGCATTTTACATAATTATCGCCAATAACAGATGTCTTCTGATATGTATAGGGTATAATTAACATTCGCTTCGTGCAGAAAGTTTGGTAGGAAGAATGAATTTTATTTACATTCCACTCACGGTTTTCGACCTTTATCATTTTATTCTTTCACAAAGGTGAGTATGAAACCTTTTTTTTGGCTTCCAGAAGCAAAGAGATTTCATACCATATTTCGGCAATAAGCTATTTTCTGCTGATGAATATTTTTTTATGTTTTTAGGTAACTTTCGGTATGAGGCGTGAGGAGTGATGGACGGCATACAAATGGAACCGATCGGCAAATACAAAGCCGACAGAAACGGGTCTGCCAAGGGTGAGTAGGGTTCAATTTCCGAACCATGCAATTTTTTTGTGTCCGATCGATACATCCGAGGTATTATAAGATTGAAGCCATAGACATTCAGTCTGGTCTATGTGGCCATGTTGCTCCAAAACTGATGGTACGATCTCAACATGTTCTTTTTAAAGCTGAGGTGGCTAAAAATTAAGAAGTTCTAAAGAGATTTTAAGCATACTGGCAGTTTCAAACATTTCGTGGACGTCAAAATATTTCCTCAACCTGAAGTCCATTCTCCAGGTTGTGATGATAACCAGCATAAAACTCTAGGGCATAGTGTTAAGTATTATGTGCCTGTTATTGCGCCAGCACCTTCAAGCCAGAACACAGCATTTTTGCAAAACAAACTTGTAGATTAGTGTTTTTTTTTATTTTTAAGCATTGTAAAAACGTCAAAAGAATCGTGGTAACAGATTTTTTTATAACACTATTTTTATCTTCAGCAGCGGCTTGGCGTAATATGGTGGATCAAGATTTAGATGACGTCGCCTTCTTAGCTGGTAGGTTTGTCCACGGTCTACGATTGGAGTTCCCCTTTCATTCTACTGCAGACTCAACGTGTAGACATCTAGTAGCTTACCTAACTATTTAGGGGTATTTTCCGAGCGACACTGCTCTGTCACACTGGTGTGACGGTTTGGAAGAAACTTTCCTATCGGTAACAATAGTTTAAGGGGTAGGAAAATGTTTTCCTAACCTTCACACTATTTTTTTTATAATTGGCTGCCAGTTCTTCTGATGCTGATATTATAGTCTGTGCCCGTGATCGATTAGATTCTGATAAAGCGAGGGAAGCGAGAGATCTCCGTGAGACGCCGGTGGCTGTCTGCTCACAGCGCAGAGCTCTCTGCCTGGCGGCGCTCGTGTTCTCTGCCATATTCGCCAGCGCGTTACTGGTGGTCTACGCTACACCTCAACCGTGTAAGTCTAACTCAATTCTCATTCAGTTAGGTTTTATGTAAAATCACAAGTGTAAAAAAAAAAAAAAAAGAAGAAGTGTATCTTGCCTGTACCTATTCTTTGTTTTCTTATTTTATTTTTTTCTTTGTGTACCTACTTACTTGTGTCTTATTTTTTTTTGTGTGCCAAAATAATTTTTTTCATTTTCAAAAAAAAAAAAAAAAGTAGGGTGAACAGACGGGACAAGACAAGGACAATGTACTTAAAAAGATAAATGAGTTTTATTTGCAGTGAACATGGTAGGTAGGAGACTGTTTCATCTTTTTAAAATATTAGGACCAAAGAGGTAGGAAATTTTTCTGTATCAGAGATTAGGGGCGGCTTGCACCAGAATCACTAAACGTGTGCCAACAGCTAAATAGATTTAAATCTGACGTATTTATATGACTTGACAACTCGCTAAATACTATTTAATAGTTAAACGCGTTTAGAGATTCTGGTGCAAGCCGCCCTAGGACCGACATTTACTTGAAAAAAAAAATACTGTCAGCAAGTTTAGCAATTTACATAAAAACTTTTTATGTCGCCAATCTATCTTGTCTTTCAACTCAGTTTAGAGTAGGTAACCTACCTTACATCATTTGTAAAGTCAAGTGTTCAAGAACGGGGTGATTCGGGAACCCCGTTTAGTACTCTTCATTAGTCTTCACTGTACCGTCTGTACCCTTATTTTCAGACTGCCCGTGTGCTTCGGAAGCTACGCTTATTCCAGGACAAGCACCCACAGACCCCATCTCAAGCGAAGCAGCAGCTAATAAGTAAGAAGATATTTTAAGCCTTAAGGGCGTACAATGTACAGATTTTTCAGATTATTAAATTGTTTTAGAAAATCGCGCCCGGTTTTTTCTCGGTCATAGAATTTCACAAAAATAATTAATAGTAGCTAGATTATAAATAATTTAGCAATTAATTATAAAAAGAGGTAGCTATAAGTTATAATTATAGTAAAATTTTATAAAGTTAAAAAAATATGGCAAAAATTTTTTTTTCTAAATTTTTATAACGTTTTTAATCCGATATTTTGTAAGAATTTACTTAAATTGATGCTTAGAAGCCAAGCATTTGTTACAGAGAACGAATAGCCAGTATTGGTGCTGTGTTTCCGTGGCGCGGCGCTAGGCTACCCACCTTTGTAATTCCAAAGCATTATGGTCTATGGCTGCATCCTAATCTTACCACTGGAGAATTAAGAGGTAGATATAAAAAAAATTCCGTACCATTACACTTGGCGGTCAGGCCGCAGGTAGTACTATCTATGTTCCTATCTAGTACCTATGTTATTTGTGGGGCGATTTTCAACACGAGAACAACATAATATTCTACGGCTTTGGTGAATTCAATAATTTTTATTGAAATCCTACTAATATGAGTATGGATGTTTGTTATTCTTTCTCGCTAAAACTACTTATCCGATTTGGATGAAACTTGGAATACATATAGTTCGTAGCCTGGATTAACACATAACCTACTTTTTATCTCGGAAAATTAACAAAATCAAAAGGGACGAAGTCGCGAGCGGAAGCTAGTAATTTATAAGTCTAAAAAACTAGAAAAACCGACTAAAAGTATAGACAATTGTGGCTCTATCAACGCAAACTATTTTGGCGGCCAAATGCACTTACAGCCTAATTATTAATAATAAAAAATAAATATTCATGGACATATCACACGACGACCTCTAGTCCCAAACTAAGCAAAGCTTGTAATATGGGAACTAGATGCTGATACAATACTTATATACTTTTTTTTTTGTAAATACATACTTATAATACATAGTAACACCCAGACATAGAACAAACATCTATGTTTGCCACACACAAATGTTTGTTCTTGGTGGGGATCGAACCCACGACCCACAGCACGGAAGGCAGAGCTATACCGACTGAGCTGTGACGCCTATTTCTTATATTAATTTATACTTTTTAATGCAGGTGAAGTCTCCATAGATTTCAAGGTGGATCGTGATACTACCTTCGTAGTTCTGAACGTACGAGACATGAATGTTACCGAACGAGCACTGTTCAAATCTGGCGGGGCGGTCGGTCCTAAAGTCGCCCGGGTACTGGACTACCCACCAGCCGATCAAACATATATTGAGTTTAAGGTAACAGATAGAGATAGAGAGACATATTTATTTGAAACATGACAGGTACAGCCCCCGTATGCCAATCTTTTGCTGTCAAGTTATATTTCACTGCCCAGTGTAATTTCTTCATTCTTCTTATCATCATTCTGATCATTCTTTTTAGACACTTGACAGCAAAATATGCGCGAAAACAAATTAAATGACATCAATGTCACTACTTAGTCACAGAATAACTATGAGTTAAGTAGTATGAACTGACCATGATTAAAAACTTTGCCGTTCAACTTTGATTGGCAAAATAAGAGATGGCTATGGGATAAGAGAGATCTTAAATTGCTCGGTTACTATACTACCCTTATATTTGATCACACCTCCCAAGACAATCCTTCAGTTTATTGTAATCTCTGTGAAGAGTTTGTTTTTAACCCCCGACGCAAAAACGACGGGGTGTTATAAGTTTGACGTGTCTGTATGTGTGTGTCTGTCTGTCTGAGGCAACGTAGCTCCGGAACGGATGAACCGATTTTCATTTTGTGTTTGAAAGGTGAATTAGTCGGGAGTTTTCTTGGCTATGTTTGATGAAAATCGGTCCAAGATTCGGGGGTTTTTTAAATTTTCAATTTAATTACTTGTTAAAGCTTTACTTAGCGCAAAATAACAGTTGTTTCATACATTTTTCAGTAATCAAGTTGTTCAATATTGTTGGGTATCTACTTTTAAAGATTTTTTAGATAGTTAGGTACTTTAACCCCCTTAAAGTTTTCGGTCCTATTACACCCGGTTTATCTTAAAATGGTTTCCAGGAAAAACTACGACGCAAGTACAACTACACGCTGAGTCTAAGGTTCATCACACGATTGGAGCGGAGCGATAAGCAGCGCGGGTTCTTTTTAACTGGGACTCATAGGCAGTAAGTTATCATAATTTTCAGGTTTGTTTTGAAAAAGAGGCGAATAGTACACCTCTTTACAAACTGGTAGAGAAAAAGAAATAAAAAAGTATACGTAGCCTTGGTCTAAATAGCCAAAAATGTTGTTAAAACCTTGAAATAAAAATTACATTATAGTTTTGATGAGTTGTTAACAAGTCGATGAGAGGAGCGAGCCGCTTTTGTACATTTTTAATTGTTTTACAGTCAATTTCTAAGTAAAAAATATATAATTCAGCTATAAAACAAAATTAACCAGCATCTGAAAAAGACATAGATAAAATAATGAAATACTACATAGATATCTATAGTTGTCGCGACGGATCTATGTCCCACTGAATTATCTGCGCCATTTTTGGGTCGAATTGGAGCTAAGCGAGTTTTTCCGCACAACAGTACGATGCACATAACTTCAGAGGTATAAAGATCTGTTGTGCGTACTGTAATTATAAACAGTTGTCAAATGAGTAGGTATTTATATTTGGTCACGTCGTAATTTTCTGTATGAACTTTTTATAGGTAGGCATTATTTACCAATTTGTAAGTATTATTTCAGACGCTGCGCCGTTTCAAGATTCTGGTTGACGCATGCGCGTTCAGCGTTCCCTTGTTTGGACGAACCACACTTTAGGGCTACCTTCAAACTAACTATAGTTAGAGACAGGTATTTCTATTAAATAAAAAAATAAAAATAAAAAAGCCTTTATTCCTAACTTATTTTATAAATTATAGACACTTTTAACTGTATTAAGAAAAAACTTAATTTGTTAGGACCCCTCTTGGGTATAGGCCTCCTCCAGTGTTCTCCAATTGTCTCGGTCCTGAGCCAGATCTATCCAGTTTGTTGTATTTGTAGTTTTATGTATGTCGTCTACCCCTAGATGGGTATTTCTATTACTTATATAATTTGTTTTTTCAATACGCAACGCCAACAACACACGTAATATGCAGGCGTCACAGCTCAGTCGGTAATAGCTCTGCCTTCCGTGCTGTGGGTCGTGGGTTCGATCCCCACTGAGAACAAGTATTTGTGCGTGGCAAACATAGATGTTTGTTCTATGTCTGGGTGTTACTATGTATTGCATGTATGTATTTACAAAAAAAAGTATATAAGTAATCTATCAGCCATCTTGTTCCCATATTACAAGCTTTGCTTAGTTTGGGACTAGAGGGCGTTGTGTGAAATGTCCCTGAATATTTATTTATTTATTTTACACGTACGGAAAAAAACACTTATAAAACCATGTTTAAACTATCAATACTCGTAATTACATAAGCAATGTGTATTGTGAAATGAAACAAGATTTCACCAAAACAAACACACAACCACAAGCAAACACGCAAACATTGGTACACATTCTATAGTATAAATTATTGTTTTTAAGTGTTACTTTCGAAAGTGTATTATGTGTGCTGTTGATGATGCCTATTAAATAAATGAATAAACCTGCAAGTTAAATAAAAGCTAATTAAGTAAGTTAATTAATTAAGTAAATTTAAAAAACCCCCGAATTTTGGACCGATTTTCATCAAACATAGCTAAGAACACTCCCGACTAATTCACCTTTCAAACAAAAACAAAATCGGTTCTGCCGTTCGGGAGCTACGTTGCCTCAGACCGACACACACAAAGACACGTCAAACTTATAACACCCCGTCGTTTTTGCGTCGGTGGTTAAAAAAAGCTAGTCCATACATTTTTGCCAAGTAACATTTTGTGGATAAAAATAGTTTTCAGTGCGTCTTATCGTCTGTTCTGTTTTTCTAGGTTTCACGTATCACTTACTAATATGCCAATAGTAGCTACGGAAGAGGCTGGATTCTATTTGGGACATCGTTTGGTAAGTGGTATAGAAGAATCACGTCTAGAATTTTTAACTGTTAAAAGAAATCTTATTAAAACAATATATTTTACATACTCTATCTTAAGAAACCAAATTGCAGAAATAAAATAAATATTTATTCACAAAGAAAATTATGACTAATACAGTATTTACAATATTTATAATATGTACAAAATACACATGAAGCAGTTGAGCTATCTACACACCGTTGCAAACGATCTATAGATAGCTCAACTGATCCAAATCAGTAGCAATCGGAAGCGTGCCCAAGACACTGCTGCATTGCCGCGCTGAATAGCAATGCTGATTCGCTATAATAAAATAAAATAAATAAATAAAAATAAAATAAAATTGGTTTATTTCAGACACGGTTGGTAACAAAACAATGTACACAGACCCATATCACAAAAAATTAAAATAAATATAATAAAAATAAACAATAGAATTAAAGGTAGAAATCTACCCGAGTCGTTTTTTATTCTGGTCCATGTGGACAGAAATCCAGTGCCTGCAGGGGTATTCCAATCTCAGTTGAACTGCAAAGTTTTAAATCATGGTCAGTTCATACTAACTCATAGTTATTATCTGACTAAATAGTTTAATTTGTTTTCGCGCATATTTTGCTGTCATGTGTCTAAAAAGAATGATCACGTGGTACAAAATTGTACAACGTGACCTGAAGAAATTACACTAGGCAGTGAAATATAACTTGACAGCAAAAGATTGGAGTACGGGGGCTGGATAGTGTTCTAAAAGTAATATAATAAGTTCTAAAAGTTTTAAAAAGAGATCCACAACCATTTGTTATCCATGGAGATAGATACGGCACCAGGTAGAAAAAGTAATTTTTTATACATTAAAAGTATAGGTAAACGTTTAACCGCAATCTCACCTGATGTTAAGTGATGATTCGGTCGACAATTTAGCATATTTGCCTAGAAAAAACCTATTTACTCTCTTGAAAACATCTGTAGGTGTTCGGAAACACAGACGCCGGCGAAGAAATGTTTACATTGATTGTTTTTTTTAAACCCTGAATTTATCGAAAGTTATCTTATTATTTATTAGATATTAATTTATCATTATTTTTGTCAATTTAGCTCCAAGATGAATTCGCCACATCACCACCAATGTCTCCTCACATGATGTCGGTAGCCGTTTGCCGACTTCAACGTCGCGCAGCTCCCACCATTGACGTCAACGTCACTGACGTCATTGACGCCACTGACGTCACTATTACTCCGGGAGACGAGGTAGGTACACGCCAACTGATGTCGATCACTATTGACGTCAACGCGACTGACGTCATTGAGTCACAATCACTTCGGGAGACAAGGTAGGTATACATCTACTGATATCAGTCACCATTGACGCCAACGTGATTGACGTCACTGATATCACTGTCACTCCGGGAGACGAAGTAAGTACCAGAATGAGCCAAAAATAATTGTATGTAAGCGCGTAGTCCCTACCATTATTGTCGTTAACGTGACTAACGTTATTGACCCTACGTCAGTAGTTAACGTCACTATAACTTCAGGAGCCGAGATAAGTACCAGAAAAAGAAAAAACTGTGTAAACGCGTAGTCCCTACCATTGACGTGAACGTGACTAACGTTATTGACGCTACGTCAGTAGCTGACGTCACTATAACTTCAGGAGCCGAGAAAAGTAACAGAAAAAAAACTGTGTAAACACGTAGTGCCTACCATTGACGTGAACGTAACTAATTTTCTGTGAACTTATTTTATGGTGCCAAAGAATTAATGAGCGTTTCAACGGAGGGACCATAGTGGAATTTTAGGTTTCTGAGCACCTCAATATTTAGTAGAAGTTCTCAAACAATTGTAAAACTGAACCGGTAATTTGTAAAAGTTACGAATCAAAAGTTATAAGCATTTTAAAGTGGTCCCTCGGTTCCACACATGCAATGCTGGGTTCCAAGGATCTAATCAGTATTCACATCTTCTTTCACTGTCTATATTTAGTAGAAGATTTGTAAAAAAAAACTACTTAATTTCAGCCCTTCTTCTTCTTGCAGAGAGACGAAAACACGATAACAAAGTGGTCCCTCAGTTCTACATTGACGAAAATGTTTTTGCAGTTTTACAAAAAAACTAACTGGAATTTTTAGTTTCTGAATCAGTCAATATTTAGTAGAAGTGCTCATACAATTTGTAAAATCAACCAGTAATTTGTAAAACTTACCAATCAAAAGTTATAAGCATTTTAATGTGGACTTTCGGTTGAACACTTTCCAAAACGCAAAAGTAACTTTACAAAAAAACTATAAAACTTAGAGACGTGTAATATAGCTTATCATTTAGTAAAAATTTTTACTAAATATCTACATACAACAATGAACAATAGACAGAGCCATTATCGAAATATAGCAATTTTAGTTTCCGGCATAGAGATGCAGCCGCAGGGTGACCACACGGCTTAAATTTTCGGGACAGGGAACAGCATGACAGCCGCGCGACGCGACGATTCCACTCTCTGCTGATGCGGGTGTGACTCAATGAAGTCAGCGTTGGTACTCTAAGTACCTATTCATCCATTGTATTTTCAATAGGTGAGTAAAAAAAATCCGATGATTGTCAAATAAATATAAGATCATACGAAAACGGAACGTCAGCGGAAAATCAATACTATTTATACTTACCTATCACACTATTCAAACAACTTCGAGAGGGCTTTCGCTGCCCAGTTCAACAATAGAATCTACAAGGTGCTTATCTAAAAAGAACAATCGCTAGGAAAACTTCAATAACCACTATCCCACTACTATTATAAATGTCAAAGTTTAGATGTTTGTTTTTCAATCACGCTGTTACTACTTACTGGTCCGATTTGGATGAAACTTGGAATATATTATAGTTCGTAACCTGGATCAAACACATCGGCTACTTCTTTTATTTTTTTTTGTAGACAAAGTCGCGGGTAACTGCTAGTAATATTATAAATGCTAAAGTTTAGATGTTTGGATGTTTGTGTTTCAATCACGTCAAAACTACGAACCAACTTGGATGAAACTTGGCATATATATTATAGTTCGTAGTCTGGATTAAGACATATGCTACTTTTTATCCCGAATAAATTAGCAGAATCTGGGTACGGCATTAAATGAACAAAAAAGATAAGTGGCGTGGCGTCCTCGTGTCAAAGGGCCAACGCACATCTATCGACAAAACTGTTTTGTCGCGTACTTAGAGACGTGAAAATAAATTTTCTGTTATAACGAAAACAGCATATGCTGAATACTTCCTCGTCATATGCTGTTTTCGTTGTAACGAAACTCACATCAATTGACACGACAGTCTTTTCTTACGTTTTTTATTAATAGGTTCGCAAACCAGCCGTTAAAACAATTTAATTAATTAATTAAATTGGCCGAGCGGGCTTCTAAAAGCGAACACGCATGCATAAAATTATGTTTACCTATCTATTATAGCATTGTTTAGTACCTACCTATTTAACATTGCTTTATACGCATATACCTAGAGGATGAACTGTGCTTTTTTAATAAATAAGAATATAGAGTAATTATGTAGTGTACTTAATAATATTATTAAGTACTTAGGATGATTCTCATTAAATAAGCAAGTAACGAAAACAGCAAATAAAAAGAAGCATATCGTAACTAAAAAAGTTTTACTGAGAAGTTTCACATCACTAACTGTTCGACAAGACGTTTTGTCTTTGGTTTGCGTTCTCCCCACGTCAAGAATGTTTTATTGGCGCCACTAATCCTATTTGTTCATTTAATGCCGTACCTAGATCCTGCTAATTTATTCGGGATAAAAAGTTGCCTATGTCTTAATCCAGGCTACGAACTATAATATACTAGCAGTTACCCACGACTTCGTACGCGTCTACAGTTTCCGTGTACATTATATTATCTGTGTGTGTACCGAGCGGATACTTCTTTGAGAAACTTGACATTACACCTCATTACGCCGAACTCGTAAGTACCTACTGGAATGTCAAACGCTAGTTGTTAGACCAAAGAGGTAGTACTACGCCCTGTCAAACTGACGTGACATGACATTACAATGAAATCCTCTTGCCAATTGGCGCTGCTAATCCTTTTCGTTCATTTTATCCTGTCAAGTTTCATTCAAGTTGGTTCAGTGGTTTTGACGTGATTGAAACACAAACATCCAAACTTTGACATTTATAATAGTAGTGGGATAGTGGTTATTGAAGTTTTCCTAGCGATTGTTCTTTTTAGGTAAGCACCTTGTAGATTCTATTGTTGAACTGGGCAGCGAAAGCCCTCTCGAAGTTGTTTGAATAGTGTGATAGGTAAGCACCTAAGTATAAATAGTATTAATTTTCCACTGAAGTTCCGTTTTCGTATGATCTTATATTTATTTGACAATCATCGGATTTTTTTTACCTATTGAAAATACAATAGATGAATAGGTACTTAGAGTACCAACACTGACTTCATTGAGTCACACCCGCATCAGCAGAGAGTGGAATCGTCGCGTCGCGCGGCTGTCATGCTGTTCCCTGTCCCGAAAATTTAAGCCGTGTGGTCACCCTGCGGCTGCATCTCTATGCCGGAAACTAAAATTGCTATATTTCGATAATGGCTCTGTCTATTGTTCATTGTTGTATGTAGATATTTAGTAAAAATTTTTACTAAATGATAAGCTATATTACACGTCTCTAAGTGTTATAGTTTTTTGTAAAGTTACTTTTGCGTTTTGGAAAGTGTTCAACCGAAAGTCCACATTAAAATGCTTATAACTTTTGATTGGTAAGTTTTACAAATTACTGGTTGATTTTACAAATTGTATGAGCACTTCTACTAAATATTGACTGATTCAGAAACTAAAAATTCCAGTTAGTTTTTTTGTAAAACCGCAAAAACATTTTCGTCAATGTAGAACTGAGGGACCACTTTGTTATCGTGTTTTCGTCTCTCTGCAAGAAGAAGAAGGGCTGAAATTAAGTAGTTTTTTTTTACAAATCTTCTACTAAATATAGACAGTGAAAGAAGATGTGAATACTGATTAGATCCTTGGAACCCAGCATTGCATGTGTGGAACCGAGGGACCACTTTAAAATGCTTATAACTTTTGATTCGTAACTTTTACAAATTACCGGTTCAGTTTTACAATTGTTTGAGAACTTCTACTAAATATTGAGGTGCTCAGAAACCTAAAATTCCACTATGGTCCTTCCAGTGAAACGCACATAAGAATTATACTTGAAGTGACTTATTTATTTTTGATACAAAGTATTTTATTTTAATTTTAGGTGTTGCCACCGCCGGAAATCAGCCTGTACAGCGATAAACAAGTCATACTGGATGAGTCTGAGTAAGTTAATTATTATCATATCCTACTAATATTATAAATGCGAAAGTTTAGATGTTTGGATGTTTGTGTTTCAATCACGTCGAAACTACTGAACCAACTTAGATGAAACTTGGCATATATGTAGTTCGTAACCGATTGACACAGGCTACTTTTTATCCCGAATAATTAACAGGATCTACAGGATAAAATGAACAAATGGGATTGGCAGCGCCAATTGGCAAGAAGATGGTGTCATGTCATGTCACGTCAGTTTGACAGGGCGTAGTACTACCTCTTTGGTCCAATGACTAGCGTTTGACATTCTAGTACGGGTTCGGTGTAAAGTCAAGTTTCTCAAAGTATTCGCTCGGTACACGCACAGATAATATAATACACAGATAATATAATGTACACGGAAACGGTATTCGCATACTAAGTCGCGGGTAACTGCTAGTTTTACATAAATTACAATTTTTAAGGCCATTTACAAACTAAGCTCGCCACTTATTAGTGTGTAAGTCAACTAGTATTACAATTACAAATAATCTACGGGCTCAGTGACCCAAAGTGTATCTTCAAATCATCTATTAAGTACCCGTACGAATTTTAAGTATTTACACAATGGTGTCGATGTTGTTGTATTTTTCTATACTAATAACCCAAATTGACAGCATTAAAAATGTTTGCCGTCCCTTTCTTATAAACTGAAACGACAAGGACAGCTATAATTTTAGCGCTGTCAAATTAGGTTAGGTTAGAATCGACGCCAATAGAAATTATATTAATTAGTTTTTTTCAGGCCTCTACTAGAATGGGTGCAAAGAACTATCCAGATGTTTGCTTTTGAGCTGAACACGTCGTATCCACTTCCTAAGTTTGGTAAGTTAACTATTTGTTCGTGTTTTTCTATAAGAAAAAGAGATGCAAATAAATAGTGGTTGTCTCTTCCACAATACAATACAAAACAAAACAGAATACAAATGCAAATTCATTTATTTAACAAAAGAAGAAGAAGACAGTGTTATACCGGCTGAGCTATGATGCTTGTCAAAAGGTGTAGGTATAATAAGGTCAGGGTGGTGTGTAAGTGTGTGTGGTGTGTGTGTGTGTGGTGTGTGTGTGTGTGGTGTGTGTGTGTGTGGTGTGTGTGTGTGTGGATCTTTATCCAACAAACGATTGCTCATGTACAGGTGCGGAAAAATTAGCTTACTTACCTCCAATTTGACCCAAAAATGGGTTTTGTGTAGATAGTTCAGCAGGGGTATTCCAATCTCAGCTGAACTACAAAGTTGAACTGCAAAGTTTTAAATCATGGTCAGTTCATACTAACTCATAGTTATTCTGTGACTAAATTGTGACATTATGACGTCATTTGATTTGTTTTCGCGCATATTTTGCTGTCAAGTGTCTAAAAAGAATGATCACGTGGTACATAATTGTACCACGGTTGAAGAAATTACACTGAGCAGTGAAATCTAACTTGACAGCTAAAGATTGGAATACGGGGGCTGAGACGAAGATCCGTTGTAACTACTACGTATCTAAATGGCATTTGTTTCAGATATCGTGGTGGTGGAAAGTGGGAACTCCTACTCTGAAGGGTGGGGTCTAATCACCCTGTCTCCATCCACACTCTCCGATACTAAAACCATTGCAAGATTGCTGGCACAGCAGGTATTTTTATATAGTGTCTAAGATTCAATATTTTTTCTATGTTATCTTTAGATAGCACCCCTAGTTATTACCTCGTAGTCCTTTCCGTCCAAGGTTGTCTGGAAGAGATCGCTCATTAGCGATAAGACCGCCCATTGTACAATTAGTTAAGTTTTGTTTTGTATGTTAAAGTAGTCCCTAGGTTAAGGTGTGCAATAAAGTATTTTCTATCTATCTATCTATTATTTACAATGAAAATTGAATAGTGAACGGAAGTGAACTGTCACAATCGGGTCTGTGACGCTGAATCAGGTTTTATCTACTTCACTCGACACATCCATTTTTAGACGTCATATTAAAACTACAAGCTACTAACTAGTATAGTCATACTATCTCATGATTACGCCATCCGTTATAATATAAATATCTCAGTCTCTACTTTAGACTTATCAAAAACAAAGATGGATATATTTTTATGGTGAAACAGCCCCCGTATGCCAATCTTTTGCTGTCAAGTTATATTTCACTGCCCAGTGTAATTTCTTCAGGTCACGTGGTACAATTTTGTACCACGTGATCATTCTTTTTAGACACTTGACAGCAAAATATGCTCGAAAACACATCAAATGACGTCATAATGTCACTATTTAGTCACAGAATAACTATGAGTTAGTATGAACTGACCATGATTTAAAACTTTGCAGTTCAAATTTGCAGTTCAACTGAGATTGGAATACCAATTTAATGCAGCCTTTAACATAAATTTAAAATAAATTTAATGGCCTTATCATCATTATTTTTTTAAAATACACGAGACCCAAGAATCATCCTAGGGATATCATGAAAATGTATCAATAAGAAGTCTCTTTTTTGATATATAAAATTAATCCTACTAATATTATAAATGCGAAAGTTTAGATGTTTGGATGTTTAGATGTTTGGATGTTTGTGTTTCAATCACGTCAAAACCACTGAACCAACTTGGATGAAACTTGGCATATATATAGTTCGTAACCTGGATTGACACATAGGCTACTTTTTATCCCGAATAATTAACAGGATCTACAGGATAAAATGAACGAAAAGGATTAGCAGCGCCAATTGGCAAGAGGATTTCATTGTCATGTGATGTCACGTCAGTTTGACAGGGCGTAGTACTACCTTTTTGGTCTAACAACTAGCGTTTGACATTCCAGTAGGTACGAGTTTGGTGTAATGAGGTGTAATGTCAAGTTTCTCAAAGAAGTATCCGCTCGGTACACGTACAGATAATATAATGTACACGGAAACTGTAGACGCGTACGAAGTCGCGGGTAACTGCTAGTATTTGATATTTTGGATTTAGAGCTTGCATTTTCTATTTTCTAGTGGTTTTCCGGCCTCGTCTCTCCCCGCTGGTGGTCCTCACAATGGCTACTTGAAGCGCTAACGTCAGTGTTGGCTGAACGAGCACCTCCGTTATCAGACCCTGCAGAAAGGCAGCAAGATGCATTGTTGTTGGACCATGTGCTGCCTGCATTGAGGTAAGTTACTGACGTTATTGACGTGACAGACGTGACTGACGTGACTGACGTGATGGACGGTTCGGACGTTACTGACACATTGACCGCAGTGCAGGGTATGCATTATTATAGGCAGAGGTCCGTCGGCATTTTGACGAGCAATGATAGTTGACGCTACTAAGATGTCTGACGTAACTGACGTGGTTGGTTCGCTAACGTGACTGACGGAATAATCTAAGCAATCTATTTTTCAGGTTGGATTCGAGCAACTCAGTCCGAGCGGTTGCATCTCCCAGACTTGAAAGAGCTGATATAGAATCAGCTACGGATGAGCTATCTCTTCACAAGGTTAGTAGGCTTACAAAAATACGACGATTTTACGGCTTTGAGTTATGTGTCTGACGCGACTGAAGTTATTGACGTGACTGACGCGACAGGAATGACTGACGTGGCTGACGTGACTGACGTTTCTGACGTGACTGACGTGGCTGATGTGACGGACGTTTATTTCTACAGTTGAGTTATTTTAACAGGGTGCAGCAATAGTGAGTATGGCGATCGAAGCAGCCGGCGAGTCGGCCGGGCGCGCAGCCCTAGCGCGGCTACTGAGGGACCATAGGTCTGCTAGTGCTGATGCCAGGTGATTATCACTCCTATACCTTAGACAATAAGGTGTAAATTCGGATGAGCTCACTTAACGTCTGCGCCAGATAAGACAACTAGATTGCTGATAGAATAATACATACTAATACATAGTAACACACAGAACAAACATCCAATTTAGCACACACAAACCACTTACCATCAGGTGAGATTGCGGTCAAACGTTTGTCTATAATGTATAAAAAAAAACACGTTTGTTCTCAGTGGGGATCGAACCCACGACCCACAGCACGGAAGCCAGAGCTATACCGACTGAGCTGTGAGGCTTGGCGTGTTTGTAAAATGTAATTTGTTTAATTTCTCAGAGATCTTTGGCGAGCCTTAGAACGCGATGGTCCAGGGGATCCATCCCACGCCCACGCGTGGGACGGCTGGTGTGAGAAGCCAGGGTACCCACTGCTATACGCCACTGTGATTGGCCCCGACGTCGTACTCAAACAAGAACGGTATATTATAATTACTAACAATTTGAACTCTGTTTTCTATCTCTAGCATTTAGAATTCAGAGTTCATTTTAATAAATTTTTTTTTGTTAAAAATGCTATTTTCTTATAAGTATTTGTATATAGTTATTGTTTTGATCAATAAAATTTAATTACTAAGGGCGGCTTGCACCAGAATCGCTAAACGCGTTTAACTCTTAAATAGTATTTAGCGAGTTGTCAAGTCATACAAATACGTCAGATTTAAATCGATTTAGCTGTTAAACACGTTTTGTGATTCTGGTGCAAGACGCACTAACTATATTTCACTCGCGACTTTTTTTTTTCTGCGACGTCCGCGTCCCGACGAATTTGTTGAAATTTGTTGTCAAAATCCTGTTGGTTTTCTGGGATAAAAAGTAGCCTATAAACCAGGTTACAAACAGGTTATACTTACAGGGTGTTACATAATGTCTGAGAGGGGGGGTATCCTACACGTCATGACGAACAATGTTTGTTCTAAAAAAAAATGTTTAGAAGTTTTTCATTAATAAAAATGCGTCCTAAACTTTAATTAATTTAATAACATTACACGCACGTTGAAGTGTCTATGTGTGGGTGCGACGTGATAGGAGGGTGCGTGTGCATGTGTACTAACAGGCTACGCAACGTAAACAAACACTGGGTTGTCGCAAATTTCGAAAATAAAAAGTAAAAAGAAATTTCAAATATGTTGTATTCAACTTTTGCATTTAGGCTTGTCGCAAATTTCGAAATAAAAAGAAAAATGAAATTTCAAATATGTTGTATTCAACTTTTGCATTTAGGGTTGTCGCAAATTTCGATAATAAAAAGTAAAAAGAAATTTCAAATATGTTGTATTCAACTTTTGCATTTAGGGTTGTCGCAAATTTCGAAAATAAAAAGTAAAAAGAAATTTCAAATATGTTGTATTCAACTTTTGCATGTGCCAATCTATTCACGTGTTCAGTCTGAATAAGCCCCTTTTGGTTTATCGGGACATTATGTAACACCATGTATATATACTTCAACAGTGAACAGATGGATTAAGCTAAGCTAACCCATCCTAGGCTGCAGCTTTTCATTAAATGAGCTGGTAGCCAATCACTTAGGGCGTCTTTCACCAGAATCACCAAACATATTTAACAGCTAAATCGATTTAAATCTGACGTATTTGTATGACTTGACAACTCGCTAAATACTATTTAAGAGTTAAACGCGTTTAGCGATTCTGGTGCAAGCCGCCCCTAGCGTATTAATTTAATTAACTTAATCAGCGCATCAGCATTGCTATTCAGCGCGGCAATGCAGCCACGCTTCCGATTGGTACTGATTTGGATCAGATGAGCTATCTATAACTCGTTTGCAACGGTGTGTAGATAACTCAACTGCTTCATGTGTATTTTGTATATTATAAATATTGTAAATACTGTATTACTTAGTCGTAATTTTCTTTGAGAATAAATTCATTTTTATCAACTTAAAAATCACTTAGCTATCATAAAAAAAATTGAATTTTTGATTTTTCTCATTTTAGGTTTGTTATGTCTGCCGACCCTCCAGATCCAGACCCTCCTATTATGAACAACCTCCTTACTCTGGACTTGAGAACTGAATTGGATGAGCTGTTTTACGAACCAGGTAACACAGAGAGCACAGGTGGTCTAGTGGTAGCAACACTAGCAACCACGCCTACCGATCCTAAGGTCTTGAGTTCAAATCCGTGCATCTATGGATTTTTCTATTCGGAAAATTGAACTTTTCTTTCTTGTGGATGTCGACTAGGCTGAGAGGATGGTATAGGTGCTACAAGCCTACTCCATCTAAATCATGTCCCAGGCACTGCAGCCTCCCGTACATCGGGGCATGGTTAAAAAGTGGCTCTTGACACTGTATAAATCATCTGGATTAAATAAACAAAAATTCATGGATATTTCCGGGACTAAATGTTTGTTCTCAGTGGGTATCGAACCCACGACCCACAACAGAGAAGGCAGAGCTAATACCGACTGAGCTGTGACGCCTGTCAAAAATCATCATTTAGGTCTACGAGAGAAAGATTGCTTTTGGAAAGTAGATAAACATTGATATTGAAAAATGCTTTCTAACATCAGACAAGTAATTAATATTTTTCTTTTTCAAGAAAACTTCACAGAAATTTCCGAAGAGGATTTCAACTCGACAACTATTGCTCCCACCACGACCACAACTCGGCGTACTACCGCGAAACAAGCCCCGCTCGCTAAATGGATGATACCGGTGACGTTCGCGGTTGGACCCATTGAGGAGGAAATTGAGAATATTACTCGCGTTTGGAGGAACTCAACTGAAAACGTTCATAATGGAACGTGGTAAGTTAGACTGTTCTTCTTCTCTTCTCTTATAATATGGCTTCTGTCCGTCATTTCGACAGACCATTTTGCTAGTGTCAAGTGAATTATTTGAAACAAGCAGTTACCCGCGACTTCATACGCGATTACCGTTTCCGTGTACATTATATTATCTGTGCGTGTACCGAGCGGATACTTCTTTGAGAAACTTGACATTACACCTCATTAAACCGAACTCGTACTGGAATGTCAAACGCTAGTTGTTAGGCCAAAGAGGTAGTACTACGCCCTGTCAAACTGACGTGACATGACATGACAATGAAATCCTCTTGCTAATTGGCGCTGCTAATCCTTTTCGTTCATTTTATCCTGTAGATCATGTTAATTATTCGGGATAAAAAGTAGCCTATGTGTCAATCCAGGTTACGAACTATATATAATATGCCAAGTTTCATCCAAGTTGGTTCAGTAGTTTAGACGTGATTGAAACACAAATATCTAAACTTTCGCATTTATAATATTAGTAGGATAATTAGTCAAGTTGAGTCATTCGTCAAAATGGCTGTCGTTTTTTTGATGGCAAAATGGTGGATTTTCCCTTCAAAACTTCAAAACGAATTCCATCAAATAATCAAATCACATAGGTACCTAATACACATTTATTCCAATGGCTCACACTTTATACTGCGACCTCAAGTATTATTGGTTAAAATAAAACCAAAATTAAATTCAGAAAAACATCTGTGGTATATTCCTTCTACAAATGACCGAACTTCTCTGCCAAAATATAACGATTTCATTTCATTTCAATATTACCTACCACAGATAATGTATGTAAATAATGTAAATCGGCAAAAAGGTTGCTAATAAGTTGAATATTTTTTTAGGTATGATGTCGGAAACGATACAAAACCTATCAAGATCTCACGTTGGACTGAAAATGTTACGCATTTGATTTGGATGAATGACACCCAGAGTAAGTTGTAAAAACACCGTACTAAGTACCACTGTACCATTTCGTGTGCACAGTGATGCTCGCATTGCTGTGTTCCGGTTTGAAGGGTACAAAAATACATATGACAGGCGTCACAGCTCAGTCGGTAATAGCTCTGCCTTCCGTGCTTTGGGTCGTGGGTTCGATCCCCACCAAGAACAAATATTTGTGCGTGGAAAACATAAATGTTTGTTCTATGTCTGGGTGTTACTATGTATTATAAGTATGTATTTACAAAAAAAAAAGTATATAAGTATTCTATCAGCCATCTAGTTCCCATATCACAAGCTTTGCTTAGTTCGGGACTAGAGGGCGTTGTGTGAAATGTTCCTGATTATTTATTTAGTGTTCTTAGCTATGTTTGATGAAAATTGGTCCCAGATTCGGGGGTTTTTTTAATATTTTAATTTAATTACTTGTTCCTGCAGTGACCATACCAGACCTTGGGAAGCATAAATGGGTTCGGTATAACGTCGGAGCGAGAGGCTTGTACCGAGTTGCACCGCAAGACATCACTGCAGGGGATGTAAGTATATATCTAACAAGTAACCACCAAATTGAAGTAAGAGGGGTGTTATAAAAGCCTATGTTTTTAAATTTTTGTAAAGGGTCTGGGGCAAAAATCTATGGAGCCCAGGTCCCGACTTTTTTAAACTCGCATTAATGAAACTTTCTTTGTTACAATGTACTTGTAACGTAGTTTTCATATACGTAATAATTTTATTAAAAAGCAACGGGAATACTTAGATATTCGACATCCAAACTTCGTCAAAAAACAAAGATTGTCTGCCATATTACTTTATGGTCTGCCAGAAAATGGTATTTTTCGATGACTTAATTGACAGTTTGTATTTGTTTGACTTACTAGCTTTCACCTTTTCTCGAAGTTTGTGATAAGTAATATCATATATACTATCGTTTGTTACGTTTGTTTGGTATACCTACCTACTCAAACATAATAGCAAACGATAGTAGTGGTGTGAGTGAATGAATTGCATTTTATTTAGGTATGAGTACAAGTCAGGGTACAATAAAAAAATAAACACAAACAAAACTCTAAAATAACTAATATGTCGATATTAGTTCTTCTACGGAGTTCCTCGATTCGGGTTTTATCACATATTGAAACATCCATCATAGCTCTGTATAGTTCGCTGAGCGTCTGAGATGGACGCGCTACAATGCCACAAAGGGTACGTCCTCCGTGGAGTGGACTTGTTTCGTCATTCGTCTCATGAAAATAAAATGAAATAGTACAAACATACCTGAATTGGGGCTATCCACAATGACACAGCTTCAACAATATTAACTGGTTGAGCCTGCACCTACAATCTTCTCTTTCTAGGGTCTAAACATATTGTTGATGCACCGTTCTCATACTTCTTATCGGTATTTTCCATATTTTTATCGGTTAAAAATCCGGAAAATCAATGAAAGAAAAGCCAGATAAAAAGTACAAATGCGTGCGCTTTTCAAGTTCTATCAGAACTCCCGCAAAAACTATAGAGGGACGTTCTTTTTTTAAAAATAGTTTTACTTGGCCTGTTGCGATTGGGAAGACGTGATTGAAAAAGAAGGTTTTACCTAATCTAAATTATACTTCATGTTTATTTTATTAACTATACCTACCTAGGTAAGTACCTATGTAGGTGCTTACCGAACAAAAAAATATTTTATTTTATTTAGGGTACCAACCTCAAGAAAAAAAAATATTTTTAGTTCGGAGTTCATCTGCCTAGTGAGTCAGCAAACTGTCCAAAGAGTCTTTAGACTTTTCTAACCTTATATTATGAACGAAAAAAAAGATGTCACAGTCCCATTTTCTTGTCGTGTCATCAAAATAATGACTTAATATTGCATTTTTATAATTCCCGCTGCAATAGAGATTTCGATAGAACAAATAACTACTTAAAAATAACAAAACTAATTTATAGCAATATTATATTGATGCGAGTGGAGACCTGCATTGCCCCATGGCCTTTAACTTAGTAATTATTCTATGCAACAAGTTGCGATACGTTACGTTTGTAAATGAATAAATAATGAGGTTTATGTATCGTAACTTACGTATTTTTGTATAAAAGTTTAAAATCCGGTAAAAAGTCAGATTTTAAAATGCGGCGTCATTTTGTTAAAAATTTAATTAATTCCGAGTAAAATTAAATAAAAATTAATCGGGAATTTAGTATATCTTTTTGGTTGTAGAAGCCACTATTAGCAATGTTAGACCATGTACTCACTGCTTCATGTGTATTTTGTATATATTGTAAAATAAATACCTAAAAAAATATTCTTGGACTTTACACACAACACCCTCTAGTCCCAAACTAAGCATAGCTTGTGATATGGGATATATTGTAAAATACGGTATTAGTCGTATTTTTTTTGTGAATATAGACATTTACCATAGATTATTGTTTACAACAGACTGCAGAATCAGTAGCAGCGCGCGCAGCAGAAATGTACGACAATGGCGGGCCGGCGGAGCGCGCACTCATGTTAGACGACGCATTCGTACTGAGCCGAGCCGGCCGGCTGCCAGCTAGCCGAGCCATTGCCGCCGCCAGTGAGTACACTACACATCACATCACATCACGTCACGTCTCATCACGTCACATCACATTACATCTCGTCACGTCACATCACGTCACATCACATCACATCTTATTACATCATATCACACCACATCACTGCACGTCACGTCACATCACATCACATCACGTCACGTAACAGCACATCATATCATATCACGTCACGTCACATCACATCATATTACGTCATATCACATCACATCACATCACGTTACATCACATTAATTACGAGTACATTACATCACGTTACATAGTATAGCGTCAGTGAGTTGAGTATCACACCGGCTAGTAACTAGAATGATCGAATCCGAATGTAGCACCCGTAGAGCTTTGTAGCATTTACGTAGCATCCGCGTAGCACATGCGTAGCACTTCTACAAGATTCTACAAGGTTGTAACAATGGTTTTCCGTATCCGTACGTACGTTCGTTTTATACATCATTTTTCAAGCATTTGATTAATCTAGTTCCCATAGTTCAAGCTTTGAAACTAGATGGCGTTGTGTAAAATGGTAACATTTTTTTATTTTTTTTCTCAGCTCGTCTAAGTACTGAAACGCATTGGGCGCCATGGCGTGTAGTGGTTTCCCAACTGTCCTGGTGGAAACAACTTCTGGCGCTAAGTGCGTCCGGACCACGGCTAAACTCACTCTTGGCCACTTTACATTCTACTACTAATACTGGCCCTGCGTTACCTTCAGATCAACTGTAAGTTTGTTATACTGGGTGTTCATTGACAGCCGTCACAGCTCAGTCGGTATAGCTCTGCCTTCCGTGCTGTGGGTCGTGGGTTCGATCCCCACCGAGAACAAACATTTGTATGTGACAAACATAGATGTTTGTTCTATGTCTGGGTGTTACTATGTACTATAAGTATGTATTTACAAAAAAAAAGTATACAGCGTGTAGCTACAATGGCGACATTCAATTAACCAGCGTATCCGGTTTCGCGTTTTCAGAATATAGACATATTTTTTATTTCATTAAACATAAGATTTATCGAAATAAATCAATTTTCTTAAATAACGCCTCGGAGCAACCTGTACGTAAGAGCAGAGGTCATCTGTCGGGTTCACGGGTCATAACCGCGTGTAACCGCGTATGAAGAGCAAGAAAGTATTGTTAGAATAGGACACCCGTAATTGCGACGTTGTGCATGAAAGGGATAGCTAGCGCCGCCGCGCCGCCGCCCGCGCCGCTCGCTCGACCGACTCGTCCTGCCGCCTAGCCAGTGATACGCGGGCCGGTGTCCTTGACACACTTTATTTTAATAATTTTGCTAATTATCTACCTATTCTCAATGTTTCGCGAAAAAGACGCTTGGTTTTGTTAGTTTAGCTTTTCTATTCTAAGTACCCAATCAGGTCTACGTAGGTACAGCGATAAAGACGCTTTGATTTATTATTTGTTTATCTGTCTACCTTTGCGACTAGGGAGCGGGTAAATTAAATGTTTGGTGCTCAGTGGATACTGGATAGGACGACACGACACGGAGCTCTTAGGTGGCCCAATGTCACCTGACCTCAAGCCCCTCGATTTTTTTATGGGGCTTTGTGAAAGACGACGTTCATGCTAAAATAAAATAAAATGTATTATCAAAAGTGAGGGCAAATATTCAGCGCCGCCGGTTACATCTTTGTGTCCGACGTGGTGGCGGCGGCGCGGCGGCTACATTGAGAACTTGAAGATTTAATAAGTGTAAGGCGCTAGGTGCAAAGGTCACAATAAAATTAATAGTAAAGTGAACAAGGTGAAGTGAAATTATTTGATTTCTTTGAATGCCTTGTGTCGCTTGATTTCCCCGCCCCGCGCTCCGCCCCGCGCCCCGCCGCCGCCACCGAGCCGCCCAGGCAGGCAGGCGCGGGCGCGGGCGCGGTAACACGTAGGTAAAGACACTCATAGGGTGATTAATTTTTGTCGCGTATTTTATTATTAAGTTTGTTTGAAAAATTCGAAATTTCTATTTTGGACTATAATTATTATATTTTTTTTTTTATGAATACTTATAAGTAGCTCTACCCGTGTGTTCATTTAATGTCGCCATTGTAGCTACACGCTGTATAAGTATTCTATCAGCATCTAGTTCCCATATCACAAGCTTTGCTTAGTTTGGGACTAGAGGGCGTTGTGTGTAAAGTCCATGAATATTTATTATTATTATTTATTATTAATTAAAATAATAGCTTACCCCGAACTAAAAAATTAGATTAGATTAGAAAATTTTTTATTGCACATAGATAAATAGAAAGAAAGAAAGAAAAAGCTTTATTTGACAACACATCGTAATACAAACATAAAACAAAAGTACATAAAACTATATGTTGCCAAAAGGTGGCAGCTCAGCATAATTGTTGAGTTGCTAAAAAATGCAATTCAACGCTGATTTTCAGCTGAACCCAATCGAGTGACGGCTAGTGATAGATAGATATATTCTTTATTGTACTCTCCACTTAAACTAATACAACAATAATACAGATTCTTTAGGAGGTAAGTACAATGAGCGGCCTTATTGCTAAAAACAATCTCTTCCAGGCAACCTTTGGATGGACAGGATCTAATACACAAAAACACATAAAAATAGTACAGAGGCTTGCTTAATGCTATTTAGCATTTTCTTCCAACCAACCTTTGTGTAGTGTGGAGAAAAGGTAGTGCAAATATGGGAAATAAGAATAATCGCGATGTGAAAAAAAAACTTTGGCAAAACAAAAATTAAGTACTAAGTATGTTGTAGATGGCTTAGCGGTGCGTTGCTGACTGCGGGCGTGGAATGGGAGAACAAAGAAGTAACAAAGCAAGCCTTGGAGATGTTCGACGCGTGGCTCGAGAGAAACGACACTATACCGGAGATTTATCAAGAGGTTTATTTATTTATTATTTATTTATTTATTATTATTTCAAATTCAAAAAGATACACATGTTTAAAAATTATATAGTGCCTTAAAGCCTAGTATACTAGTCACACACACTTAGATAGATAGATAAAGGGGTTCGAACATTTTTGTATGGAAGCTGGCATATCCATCGGGCGCCATTTTGAAATTTTTTAAAAGTTTCCGCGCACGATGAAAGTAGTATAATATATGGGTAGAGGACACTAATACAAGCAAAAAATGTTCAATATTATATTATCCTAAAGTGTCACGTTTCCGAAATATTTGGAGTTAAAAATCGCCAATGATGTAAATGAGTCAGAATTTTTTCTGTTTTTTTAGCCTAAGTATATCAAAAGTTTAGAAGATTCTATGGCCCACTGTGAAATAATTTTTTAGATATCTCAAAAACTGAATTTTGTAGAACAGATTTTAAAATTCAAATTTTAAAAAATCGCAGAATGTTCTAGTGACTTTAAACACCACTTAAAAGTCACAGGAAAGCAAAATACGCAATTTCGTGCACGTGGTTGGCATATTTTTTTTCAGTTATTTCTATTTATAACCCAAACTGCTGAACCGATTTTGATTAAAATGAAATGGGACTAACCTGGAAGTATATCCTTTCAGATAAAAAAAGAATTTTTGAAATCGGTTCATAAATGACGGAGTTTTTGATGAGGTAACAAACATAAAACCGAATTGAGAACCTGCTCCTTTTTTGAAGTCGGTTAAAAATAGGCCACGCGTGGTCAGCCACTCTCATTGCCTTATGTTTGTGTATAGGCGGCATTCACAGCAGGAGTCCGTGGCCACGGCGTGGCCGCGTGGCGAGCATGTTGGCGCGCTCTCAGCCACTCGTGGTCGGCGCCACTCGCCACGCACTCGCATAAAGCTCTTCTCGCCGCACTCGCTTCGCCTTCCAGTGATTGGCTCTTTTACAAGTATGTATATTATTTGTTAAGTACTAGCTGTTATTCGTGACTTCATACGCGTTTTCTTTTTTTTTAACCTGTTCTTTCCCACTGCTGGGCAAAGGTCTCCCCCATATCCTTCCAATTGGAAGGACGCGTTTATTAAAATGATTAAAATTTAATATTATCAATTTCTGAGCAGATTCTTTGAGAAGCTAGACATTACACCCTCGCATCCCATTAGACGTTTTACACCGACTTTATACACCAAAACTCGTACTAGATCCTCTGAAGCAACTGACATGACGTCGTCAAAGTATGTTTTATTGGCGCTGCCAATCCCCCTCGTTTATAATATCCTGTAGGTCCTGTTAATTATTCGGGATAAAAAGTTGCCTATGTGTTAATCCAGGTTACGAACTAGGTATGTATAAAGTTTTAAGAACTATATTCCAAGTTGCATCCAAGTTAGTTCAGAGGGGCGAGTACGAGTTTACAGTGTGCAATACGTCTGACGTCCAGCACACCGGTGTGCGCTGATTGGTATGGAAACACTGAGCGGAAGCTTGACGAGACCAAGCTTCTCAAAAAGTCCGCTCAGTGTTTCCATACCAAGCAGCGCACACCGGTGTGCTGGACACGTATTGCACACTGTAAACTCGTACTCGCCCCTCAGTAGTTTCGACGTAATTAACAACTAATAAATACACCTATAATAATTTACAACTAATATTAACACCTATAAAATACTGGCATAGACCGCTTTTGTTTATTTTTGCTTTGTTTTGTTTTATTTAAGTTTGTGTCCTACCTATACCTACCTATATATTACATATTATAATATATAAATATCTCTGTATCTTGCCTGTACCTATTCTTTGTTTTCTTATTTTATTTTTCTTTGTGTATGTATTATCTAACTTTTTGTGCCAAAATATTTTTTTTCTATAATATTAGTGAGATTTATTTATTTCAATTTAGATGGGAATAACTAATATTTATAATTTTCTAGGTTTGCGTTTACAACGTTATCAAACGAAGCGCAAAGAAGTAGAGAATGGAAGCTGTGGGTTACAACATTACTGTCAAGCGCGTGCAAGTAAGTATATTATCGTACAGTCGGCTACACATCAACCTATCCACTGTTCGAACATTGAACTATTATAATTTAAATGTTGCGAATGATGCGAGAGGGACGATATGTTTTTATGTGAGACTCGCTGCTTGCGCGCCACGCGCCTACACCTATTGCGATCCCTGATTCGCAACATTCAAATTATAATAGTTCAAAGTTCAAACAGTAGATAGGTTGATGTGTAGCCGACTATATAATTAAGAGTTTTCTATCTATCTTACTTAGGGCGGCTTGCACCAGAATCGCTAAACGCGTTTAACTCTTAAATAGTATTTAGCGAGTTGTCAAGTCATACAAATACGTCAGATTTAAATCGATTTAGCTGTTAAATACGTTTAGTGATTCTGGTGCAAGCCGCCCTTAGTATTTAATTAATACGTATAACTGCTATAATTTTAATTTTCCCTGTAGAATTGGCGGGTTTTTTTTTAGACATTTATTTATTTATTTTGTCCAAAAGATGGCGCGGTGCCGCTGGAGTTTGGAGAATATTACGACCGAAGCCAGTTCTTCCACCATCAGCATTGCTAGCCGCTGCGAAATGTCTGCACCAACCTCAGGATTACTACACTGTAAGTATTAGTAGCTGGGTAAAAGTAGTAGTAGTTGGGTAAAAGTAATAGTAGTTGGGTAAAAGTAGTATAAAAGTATATTTCTTTGTAAGAAGGATCATACAAAAATCGACTACGTCACCAGGTGACCATTGTTGGCCACTTACTCATACGAACGAACGAACGATCGACTTATAAATTATTTCTATTTTTTTCAGTTCAAGGAAATGTTTGGAGATCTCAAAGGAGCCTCCACAGCGTTAGATACGATAGCTCTCAATGTAGCGTGGGTATCGCGCGCTGACGCAGATCTACAGAAATACTTCGCGGCTATCGACAAACAATAAAACTTTAAAGGCCTATTTTACCATCTCTGACTAACGCTATCCATCAAATAAAATATTTTTAACTGATGGATAACGTAATTATCAGATGGTGAAATAGATACTACAAAGCGAAAAACAACAGAAAAAAACCCAAGATATCAATAGATTTACCCAATCACCAAAAAACAGGTGGAAGTTCGTTATTAGTTACACCGTGTTTTAAGCGGGTATTGACAGTCAATAAATTACAGATTTACCCAATATATTTATGTACCTAGTTACCGAAATCACAGCGTACACCGCGTGTAAGAATTACAAAGAAGATTTACCCTATTACTAAGAAACACTGCTTATTATTGCAGGTTTATTAGAAGTCGGGGTGTTATCAATATATAAATAAATAGTAAATGTTCATTAATGATCGGTTATTAGGAAATACTTTGTAATCGATTGTCGATAGTTCGTATCTACAAACACTGTAGTCAGTGCGGTGCTACCATTCCAAAAACCATTGATCGATATTGATTAGTGTAGCGTAGCATCCTTACAGTCTGTTCATCTACGCGGCATTTGCATAATAATGACAGTTTTTTGTCATAAAATTATGACTTTCTATTACTTTGAATCATTCTGTATGTACTCTGCTATTCTAAGAACGAAATTCTTCTAAAACTTGGGCCTGTTTCACCATCTCTGAGTAACGCCAACGCTAAGTATCCGTCAAATGAAAATATTTCTACCTCTGTTTTTGACAAGTCTTAAGTAGAGACATCAACATTTTATAACTGATGGTTAGCATAATCATGAGATAGTGAAATAAGCACCTAGGGCCTATTTCACCATATCTGAGTAACGATATCCGTCTGATAAAATTATACCCATCTTTGTCTTTGACAAATCTAAAGTAGACGGAGATATTTATAACTGACGGATAGCGTAATCATAGGATGGTGAAGTAGGTACTTATTCTTTAATATTTGGATTAAAATAAGTAATGGTTTTTATTCAATATCAGATAACCAAACTCAATATATTTTAAATTTATCATAATCTCGCATATCTCGCCAATAGCTTTACTATATTTACCTATCTTGTTAAAGTTCCATACCATTATCTCAAAAATATTTCGCCTATTATTCGTATTATTTAATAATTGTATGTAGAATATATGTAAGTTTACTAGTTAAATTACAGTAAGATACGTCATAGCCCCCAGATTTATAAACAGAGGTCGAACAGTCGGCCTACCGATTACACCAGCATCTACTTACATCATTTATAAATTGGAGGGCTTAGACGTCATTATCCATTAATGTACAATACTCACAACGAACCTTTGTCCCTCAGAAGTATCTGCGTAGAAGCGATTTCTGGTTCGTACTTATTGGAGATAAGCGAATTTTTCCGCCAAACAGTACATGCGCAATCGTTGTTGCACCTAACTTCAGAGGGATAAAGATCCGTTGTGCGTTGTGTACGTTCGTAAATCTAAAATTTACTTCAGAAAGGCTCAGTCGAAAATTAGTATTACCAGTAAGGATAAAATATATTCACAGTTATTTTGCGCACAGAAAACTATTTAGTACCGCTTAAGAAATCGTATTTATTCCAGGATTTAGCTATGTACTTAACTGTCAGTTGATTTTGTAAAATGTTATTACTTACTTATTAATTAAATTTCTATGAAGTTTCCCACCAAATTTCTAGTCAATTATTGATTTTGTATGGGTATGTGCAGTTTTATTATTCATACTTAAAACTTTTACCTACTTTAGTTTTCCTTACTCTATGTAGTAAGTACTACTTCTTACTAAGTAGGTACATGTTTTCATTAAGTACTAACTTATGAGTAAGTAAAGAAAAAAATCTGATAGCAGTAGCGTTTCGCAATGAAAATAATGTTTGTTTATTTATTATTTCCTCATACCAACATTAACGATTAAGAATTCCAGCTTAGATCTATAAAATTATGTAGTTTAGCAAATTGTACTGTTTAGAGAACAATTCTATAAGTATAATTATAATATTACATTTTAACTAGTTACAAAAACGAGAAACTTGTGTACTAAATTGAAAAGTATAAAAAAAAATGCCGTCTTTATATCTTTATAAACCAAAACAAACAAAACTTTTGGTATATTTTTGTAGAAATTGTAAAACTTTTTAATAACTTTTTCTACTAGAAAATTGACAAAATTGATCCGACCAGTAGGAAAAATAGTAGCAAACTTGGTTGTGTTTAAACCAGTGTTGCCATGTTGGGTATTTACCCAAAATATGGGTAAATATTCTGTCATTCATTAATGTTTTCAATGTTAGATTTCATATCACTCATTTAGACGTGTCTTTTAAACTACTTCCTTCACTAGGCCGTTTAGAAGTCTAGATTGTTGCCTGTTATTTGGGTATTACTGTCATTTTCGGGGTAATATTGGTATCAATTACTTGAGAAAACCTAAATAAATTTATTATAGTTTTAAATAAAAACACATAACACCTTAACACGATTTAAACTAGGTACCTAGTAGGTATATCAAATAGGATGTTAAAGAAATTATCTTTATGTAGACAGACTTTGTCACATTTTATTTACCCTGAAAATGACACATTTACCCAAAAATTTATAAGTAATAGGTGGTGCGTGTTATGTCTAAGTACTACTTGTATGTACAATTTTTGTATCAGCTTTTGTAATAAACTTTCCGAATGTAAGATTTGTTTTATTTTAAATATTGGCAATTATTTATTAATTACAAAAACCCTAACGTTGGATCACAATAAACTTCAACAAATGCCAAATAATATGATTCAGCTTCTTGATTTTGACCAAAAACGGGATATTCGCCGCTTTTAGGGAAAATTAGTTTGAAAAATTATTTCAATTTTGTAGGTAGGTTAGGTACCGATAAATTGTTGTAGGCAAGTCATATGAGCGCAGAGTAAAAATAAAAAAAAACCTAGGTACTACGAATATTTGCCTCTTGGCCCGTTAAACCAGTAGTAACCCAAATGGTGTATATCATCGTCGTCCCAATGAAACCTCTTTGGTAAAAAATGCTGTAACCTCTTTCGAAAATCACCGTACAGTTTATTCCCTTGTAAATACGAGTACTTTTCCGTCTTCGGCTTTTCTGTAACTTCTAGCGAATCTGAATCCGATTCACTCGATTCTCGATTCGATTTTTTTGTTTCTTCAGATTCTGACGAAAAAGACTTCGATGGTTTTTTCTCTTCTTCCGATTCTAGAGATGATTCATCATTGAAGACGACTTGGAATCGATTTGGTCTCCTGCGTTTCCTATGTCTGTCACTTCGTTGATCACTGTGGCTGGAGGAACTTTCGTCTGATGAACTTTCTTGTCTACTTCGTCTTTGAGATTTTACGACGGAGTTCGAAGATCTCAATTTACGTTTTTTATCTCGATTTCGGTCTTGCAAGCATTCGGGGTAGATGCATTTAGATTCGATTCTGCTTAGTTCTCCAACATCGAGATAGTCTTGAGAGAACTCTTGCCGGGTCAAGTCTGTGAACGAAGGTTTATATTTCAAAAGTCCTCCGTAAATGTTGTAGAGAGAATAAATTGTTCTTTTTGGTCGTTGTGTGTAATACTCATGATACAAACCGGGATAGATAAGGGACTCGCGTCCGATTGCCTTCTGTAGATTCTCCAAGCATTTAAGTTTTTCCGCTTCCGCAGTCACAGTCAGACAATCATTATTACTAGCATCATCATCGTCATTATCAGGTTTTACGAGAACTCTTTTATTTTGTTTGTCTTCTCTGTTTTCAATTTTTTTGAATAGTTTCAGAAGCTCGCGAAGTTTGATATTGTCATCTTCGTAGGAGTCATTTGTTAGGTCAATGACGTAAATTTTGGGTGTAGCATAATGTACTGTAAAAAAGTTTTATAGATAAGTCATGAAAAACCACGTGTAGTGCGCACAACGGATCTTTATCCCTCTGAAGTTAGGTGCAAGAAACGATTGCGCATGAACTGTTGTGCGGAAAAATTCGCTTACCTCCAATTCGACCCAAAATATGTTCAGCGCAGACGCTTCAAAGGGACAAAGATCTACTATAACTAACTACTTAATGATCCATGGGTAGATTTAATACTCATTTGTAAAATATGTAAACTTAGGTGAGTGTATTTTATTAAACTTTGTTGCAAAAAATATGCCGCTGTGCACTCTAACAATTTTTTAAAGCGCTCTACATTTCTCTACGAAATTACACCACCGCTTATGAGAAGCCTCACCTAATGTAGAGTAGGTACTTAGTCTAGACTAGAAGTTAGACACCTTTTCAACATTTTTATAAATAATAACGACCTGACGAAAATATCCGCGGCAATAACTTGTGTGACAATAATTATATTTTTCAAAGATATGTTACGATAGTATGTATTTTGTATTTTGGTACTAGCTAGGTAACTTGAATTTTTTTGCGCTTATAACTTTGTTATCTATTTTTTTTTAGAAATGTAATTGTTTTAATTACTAAATTACCATAATTAACACGTTAAGTGCGAAGCGAGGCCTAAACCACCCCTGATGCAACTTCCCTGTGGTGCGGCAAGCAAAAAAGTGAATTTCTCTGTCGTGCGAATGGCATAGCTTTGGTTTGGTCCAGTGTAGGAAAGAGATAAATATATATTTGAGATCACTAATGGTTCCGGACTCGGTGGTGTACCTACCTTGGTACCGGATGTCTTAGGCCTCGTGCCGCACTGAATTAATATAATTTTAATGCAGTGCGGAACGAGGCTAAAACGTCCCATATCCCCCCTGACCTCGTACCGCACTCAACGCGAGCTTCCCGCGACCAGTGTTGTGCATCACGTCGATTGGAGAGCAAGTCCTTAACCGTAATCCATTATTTTCCAATAATAAGTCTGTAATAGGTGCCTCTTAATGGTATAGAATAGAACGCTTCATGCGCGAGTCCGACTCGCACTTGGCCGGTTTTTTTTCTTTATGGCGCCTTCAAGCACAATTTAGATTATTTAAAAAAAAATGTATCCTTTGATAGCTTTGTGTTGTTTTGCCAGGTTTTGCCCTTAAAACGATCTAATGAGATATAATTGATCAAAATCGGTCAAGTCGTTGCGTAGTTAAGACAGTTTAAAAACGTCGATATTATTTTTCCCATCACTAATCGCAGCGAAAATTTGCCCTATTTCAGTGCGTTACGAGGTGTATAAGATCCCATATTTTGTTTTGCTAATAATTCCTAAACTAGCCATCAGATCCCGGGGCGACGGTGGATTAGGGTTCATCAATTCACTGTCTATATCAATAAGGACCAAAATTCTCATTTATCTTTGATTTCGCGCCAGAAAATAGATTTTAGTCTGTAAAAGGAAGTGGGGTCTAATAGACCGCGTGTCGCCCTAACGTCTGGTCACGGTACGGGCCGATTATACCTCGTGCCGCAGGAACGGAAAGTATGCAAAAATTGGTGCCGCAGCTAACGTGTTAATCATACATTTTAGAACGGCGGCTTTTGAAGTAACAGCGGTTATCTATAATTATCTATGAAAAAAAACAAGTGTGTTCATTCGTACTTACTGAATAATAATAAAATATATAAACAAATCGTCGAAGTATGCATTTCCACAACTCAACAACACATTGTAGTGAATAATTAGAAATATCTATAAAAATTAAAACCTACATCTCTCTGTCGTCGTGTTGAAATTAATGAAATCATGTTTAGTTAGGAATGTAATTGAATTTCAGCGTCATAAAATCAATGATTAATTTTTTCTGCCATATAGGTACTTAGCTGAAATACCTACCTAGAACTAAGAAGAAATCATAATTATAGGTATCTTTGCTTAGGTATACTTAATAACAAACAAACAAATATTCATGGGCATTTCACACAACGCCCTCTAGTCCCAAACTAAGCCAAGCTTGTAATATGGGAACTAGATGCTGATAGAATACTTTTTTTAATACTTTTTTTTTGTAAATATATACTTAATACATAGTAACACCCAGACTTAGAACAAACATCAATGTTTGCTACACACAAATGTTTGTTCTCAGTGGGGATCGAACCCACGACCCACAGCACGGAAGGCAGAGCTGTTACCGACTGAGCTGTGACTTCTCCGGACGAGCTTTTTCACAAGAAGCTCTACTGCTACTAAAACGAGTAATTTTTTATTTACTTTGTAGTTTTTTCTGTATGTAACTACTTTATCTACAACGCAAATAAATAAAGAATTTATGAATAACAATATAACACGTAGGTATTATAAATAATCATATTTCGCCACACCAATAAAACATACATAAGTTGTTAAAATAAATTTACTTTCATCTATATTTTCAGTGCTACTGAAAATGTGGAAATATTCATTGAAAATTTTATTTTTTATAGTATTTTTTACAGGAGTTTCATGTCGACTGCAAAATTTAGTTCAACAAGCTTTGGAGCACACAGGTATGTGCAAAGCTCTTGTACTTTAAAGGTAGTGGATTCGAATCCCGGACATTAAGATCCTTTGCGAAATAGGTTCGATGGTGGTACTTCCCCGGACGAACTCTTTCACAGGAAGTTCTACTAATTACTACTATATTTTATGGATACAGATACGTAGGTGGGTAAGTACGTACGTATGTTAATTTGTATTTATTTTTTTCAGTTATTTCAATAAAAAACTATGTTTTCTGGCCTAATGCCACTGTTCCTTTCTACGTGAACCCTGAACACTTTGGTAAGAAAATAATTGAACTCATTTAAATACCTACAAAAAAAACCACTGGAAAATAAGTACTGTTGTGCGGCAAAACTAAGATTTTTAAGTACTTCAAATTACCCAAAAAAGGGTTCTGCGTAGATTAGATACTTCAGGGGACAAAAATCCGTTGTGGCTACTATACTTATTTGTAACTTTTTACCCACAAATGTTTTTACCCTGCTTACTGGAAGTTATACCTAAAACTACGCTCTACGCTCGCTTCGCTCGTTCGATCAATTAAAAATAGCGTTTTATTTACCCAGACCACGAGCAATCATTGGCAATCCTATCCGCTCTTTCGATGTTCGCTTTCCGAACGTGCATAAAGTTTTTACCAGTGATGGCGCCACCGTCGTCTAACGAGCACGTGTTGCTGTTTGAAAATACTGACGGAATCCGCCGTTGCGTTTTCGACGTAAAGGGGCATTCGGTTTTTGAACCTCATGTGAGTATTCTAACCTTTTCATCTCAGAAAGTACTTACTTAGTTATACTTTAGTTCTAAAACCTACCAGCCATAACCATTTTATTAACCCCCGACGCAAAACGACTGGGTGTTATAAGTTTGACGTGTGTGTGTGTGCCTGAGGCAACGTAGCTCCCGAACGGATGAACTGATTTTGATTTTATTTTTTTTGTTTGAAAGGTGAATTAGTCGGGAGTGTTCTTAGCTATGTTTGATGAAAATCGGCCCAAGATTCGGAGGTTTTTTTAAATTTAATTACTTGTACAACGTGATATTAAGTGGTAATCTCTGATGCATTGCACTGCACCTTTGAAACATAAATATGTCTGTAATATCACCGCCGCCCGCGCCCGTACCCTTCAAACCGGCACACAGCAATGCGAGCATCACTGCTTGGCGGCAGAAATACGGTGCTAGTAGGTACTTCCCCGGACGAGATCTTTCACAAGTAGCTCTACTAGGTATACCTATCTAACTACTAAAAACATTTCTTTAAAATTCCACCTAAATCGAAAAGTACGAAAAAGTAACGAGTAAGTACTTAAAATAGCACGAAATTCAGTAGGCCTTCATGTTTGCAACAACAGCAACCCAGTTCAGAGCGATCTGAGGGGTGAGTACGAGTTTACAGTGTGCAATACGTCTGACGTCCAGCACACCGGTGTGCGCTGATTGGTATGGAAACACTGAGCGGAAGCTTGACGAGACCAAGCTTCTCAAAAAATCCGCTTAGTATTTCCATACCAATCAGCGCACAGCGGTGTGCTGGACGTCAGACGTATTGCACATTGTAAACTCGTACTCGCCCCTCTGGCAGGAAAGTTAGAATCCGAGTGCCGAGTTCAATTTTATTAAGTTATTGTTAAAACTATGAATATTTTTACTAAACTTCCTAAAATGCCTCTGCGTTGTATTGCGTCGGACGCGTGCCATAAGGTTAGTCTCAAAATCTCCTTTAAAAATTCTAGGGTATATCAAGTTGCTTATCATAAAAATATTGTGATTTCAGCGCGTGGTCCTAGGCTATGACTGCTTGCAAAGCCCACAGATAGACATGGTCATCATGAAGACCCTGGGATTCCCCTTCGAGCACAACCGTATCAGCAGAGAGATTTACATCAATGTGTTGGAGGAGAATATTGAACCAGGTACGATTTTACTAACTTTTACATTAGTGCTATGTTTACTAATTTGGTTCAGTTTTTAAATCCATTATTTTAAAATTAAAAGTAAAAAATGTATTAAGTACTTCGATTAATTCAACAATGGGCACGCTTCCGATTGGTACTGATTTGGATCAGTTGAGCTATCTATAAATCGTTTGCAACGGTGTGTAGATAGCTAAACTGCTTCATGTGTATTTTGTACATATTATTATAAATATTGTAAATAGGTACTGTATTAGTCATAATTTTCTTTGTGAATAAATTTTATTTCTGTCAGCAGCGAAAAAACTTAAAATTAAATAGTTCATTTTAGCCTGCTGCAGGCATCGAACTCGCATCTCTGTCGTCTCAGGAAAGTCACGTAGACACGACATAGAATACATCTTTTTTTTTTGTGTGTGGAAATTCGTCATGGATACCTCGCACTTGATAAAGCAGTGGGTTATTATTACACTCTCGTGGTTAAAAGTTTAAACCACATGGTCCTTCGGTCATTTGAACCGAAGGACGCGAGTACACGTCAGCAATCTTGCACGATAAAGGATCACCTATCTGAAAATCGATTACAACGATTATAATGAAATATTTCCAACTGGATCTTAGTAACAAACAATCGATGTATTAATCACTAGATTACTGCTACTTACGAGTAAATACTGATAAAGTTATTTATATGATTGCAACCTACCATGTTCTTATCTCTTCAGTTGTGTTTGAAACCTAAGCTAGGAGTGACGCTGCTAAACAAAATTAAAACAATAGTATTTTCTATCAAACATAACGCAGCACTAAAATAAATAAAAACAAATAATCCAAGGGTGGTAGCGATAAAGAAATCGCTAAGGATGGAAAAAATGGGAGATTTTAAGCTATACGATAACATATTCATAGAAACAAATCTACAATCTAACGAATACGACTCTGTTATACTTATCCTGTACCCAGAAGAACTCAACGTACCTCTCCCAAGTCATATTGAAAGCTTTATAGACAAAATCGCTAAACTTGACAAACATATTCACAAAACCGCTACAGTATGGAACTGTGACTATGTGTCTGGAGGGAAAATCATCCTGTCTCCTACAGGAAAGATCAGCCCTTACCACGATGCAAGAGTGGTGAGAGATGCAGCGTATAAAGGAATGATAAGGGCACTCGATTCTGGGTCAAAAAAACCTCTGATTGTCGTCCAGAACGTGATACCTTTCCCTGATGGGCAGCTGGTGTGCATCCTCGGATCTTTTGAAGCATTGTATGTGCCAATACAGATGAAAGAACGACTCAACACGAAAAACTTCTTAAAGATTGGGTTCTTTGCAGAGGAAAAACGAACGGAAGATTTTGAGAAGGTGGTCAGAAACGCCATAGCTTTAGAAAGAGCCAGGGTTTTTACCCGAGATATCGCTGGAGGTGACCCTGAGAGAATGGCGCCTGGTAGAATTGCAGATTTCGTGAAAGAGTCTTTCCGTGGAGATAGCAACATAACCGTCAAAGTGATCGAAGAAGAGAAAACAATCGCAGAAGAATACCCTCTTTTAGCTGCTGTATCCAGAGCTTCAACACATGTAGACCGCCATAAGCCTAGAGTGGTCGAAATTGAGTACACACCTTCAGATATAGCGAGGGTTACTGAAACTATTCTCCTGATCGGCAAGGGTGTAACTTACGATACTGGTGGTGCGGATATCAAGATTTCTGGTAAAATGGCGGGCATGTCTCGCGATAAATGCGGTGCTGCTGCCGTAGCCGGCTTCCTTAAAGCTTGTTCCATCCTCAAACCACCTCATTTAAAGGTTATTGGCGTACTTTGCTTATGCAGGAACTCTGTAGGCTCAGATTCTTATGTAGCTGATGAACTGCTGATATCCAGAAGCGGCCTATCAGTTCGCGTTGCCAACACAGATGCAGAGGGAAGACTGGCGATGGCTGATGCTCTTTTCAAAGCTTCTGAACTCGCTCTCAGGCAGTTGAACCCACACATCTACACTATAGCTACACTGACAGGGCACGCGAGAGCTTGCTACGGGAACTATACCGCAGCGATGGATAACTACAGCGCTAAAGCCACGAACCACTCGAGCAGACTTCAATTCAGTGCGTCCAGGATGTCTGAAGGCATCGAAGTATCGATCATCAGGCCAGAAGACTTGGCGGTTAATAACGGTAAGGCGAAAGGTGATGATTTGGTGCAGCTAGACACTGATGCCAAGGGAAGAAACCATCAGTTAGCTGCCGGGTTTTTGATCAAAGTTGGGGGGTTGGAAGATAAGAATGTGAAGTATACACATATGGATATAGCTGGGGAGGCAGGGGCACCGCCTGCGGAGCCAACAGCAGTACCTGTTTTGTCTTTATGTCACGTCCATAAGGTTTTACTCTAAGCTATGATACTTCTACAACATTAAATACACTTATAATCTGTTTAATTCTTGACATCGCAGACAGCCTAACTTATGTAAAAGTGGGCGCTTTGCTCGAAAATATTTGTTGTTAGGATTTATGCATGGGTGATCTTACACAAGTTTTTTGTCGTAATATTTGTAAGTTCAAATGACTTAGGTACTTTAAACTATGGCCTAAGAGTTCTATATCTTTGACCAAAACATCTATAAGTACCTAGTAGTGTACTCGGGAGGTACTTAATCGTATGTTTTGTATGTAATAAAATTACCTAAACAATACCTTCTGTTGGCTTAGAGATTATACTTAGTTTACTTAATTTATGTAACACCTACTTATCAGTTTTATTGTTCAACAGCAATGTGTAAATAACGTTTTATCTTATTGTTGCGTCTGTTATAATCTTAGATAATTGCTCGATAAATATTGATAAATTATTTAACATTGTTCTCATGTTACCCTGTCCTCGTAATTAATGAATTGGTCTTAAATATAAATAGTTTACAATATACTCGTGTTTATATTAAATTTGCTTTGTTGGTTATCTCTCCTTCAATCATTCCATTTTTACCTACGGTTTTCTACTTGGGGATCTTTTTTTATGACAAAAAGATCGAATAAGCAGATGTCCACGTGATGTACCTAGTGCGGTTACCTCTGCATTTACTAATTTTACATCACCACATTGCCGTCTTTGTCATATCAGTTTAAAAGAAAGGGATGGCAACAGTTTTAGTGCTGTCAAATTAGGTTAGGTTAGAAAAATACAAAAATAGGTAGGTAGGTATATGTAGTTACTTACAAGCTATATACGTTGGTACAGTAAAAAGTTTGGTAAAAAGTATGCAAGGCTGAGTGTAAAAGGGAACGCCTGTCTGGTATGGTGGACCGACTATCCCTTTTTATATATATAGTTTATGGTTTTATGGTAATCAAATAGAAAGTCACTTTTCGATGACAAACTGGTTTAATTAATTTATATAATTAATGGTTAAATGGTTTTAGTGGTATTTGAGCACGCGAGTGCTCAATGGTAGATGATCGCGTACTGGCGGTGAAACGCCGAAATTGGTTAAATCTGTGCTCGAAAGCGCGTAGCGATGCACAAAACGCTAAACGCTTACGTGTTCGGTTTACTCCGAACACTGAGTAAAATTATGGTTATCTACAGCTCTACTTACTACTGACACTTTTGAGAATCATAACCATGAGTTCAATGTTTACAAAGTCATAACTCCATTGTTTTCAAAGGTTACATTGACCTCTTCACCAAAGAGGCAACACAGCCAATGGAGCTCCGCGCGATGCCTTACGACGTCAACAGCGTCATGCACTTTGGCACTCGAGACTTCAGCAAAAACGGTCACAGGACCATCCTGTTCAAGGTACTTAGTGTAAAATAGCCATTATCTAATAGTCTTTCTTCATAATCCGCTGCCATTTCATAGCGACTCTATAAAATGCTCTATCATTGTCACTTAGGTACGGATTTATCAGCCATTTTAGATAGCATAATCCTTAGTAATTGAGATTAAAAAAAACCTTGACTCGGAAAGGCCTACGTTCAGAATTGGCTACCAGAGATTAGTACCTACATGGTGGTGGATGGTGAGTGTAAAGCATGGTGGCTTACTTGCATGAATCAGATCTACTTGTTTTAAACTATCACCTGAGTTATAGCTAGGTAGGTACGTTACGTAACTACTAAATACTATATTACTAGACTATAATACTATACATATATACTATACATGTATACTAAATACTAGATTTCAAATTTTAGAATCTTATTCCGAAATTTAGACTTTAAAGATGTTTTAGGATCCAAATCTGCAGCAAAACCGCTTAGGACTGACCAAGACTGATCTAAGAAAGATAGATATCGTATACGGCCCGGAATGCAGAACTAGAGACCGACAAGAGAAGCTTGAGTTATGTCAATCCTACCCCGGAGTGGCTAGAAAGAAGAGAGATGTCTCTAGCAAAGACATATCTCACGAAAGATTTGAGATTTTAAGGAAGAAGAGAGATACCAGACCTAATGTTGATATCAAAAGACCTAAGATTCAGAGAAAGAAGCGAGATGCAAGACATGGTATGGACATGTCTTCTAAGACACCTGAGATTGGTAGAAAGAAAAGAGAAGTCGAAGAAGTAACTAAAAGCTTACGCGTAAACCCTAATATAACACCCCCACCACCAAACGCTGTAGACAGCACGTTAAAAGAACTGGGTATCGACGAAGCAGTTCAAGATGTCGTTGACCATGTGCACAAAGTATCTGCACTAGCATTGCGAAACGCAAGAGAAAAGTACTGCAATGAGAACGAATCTAAACCGATTCTGAGAACTATTGAAGTAAAAGAAAGAGAAGGTACAGATGTGTTAGGGATAATAGAAGTAATAGCAAACTACGCGCGCGGAATGGTAGGTAACGCTGTAGCTAATCTAACTAAATTCTGCGAAGAGTCAGAATCTATAGACATATACCAAAGAGCTAGATGCGGTTGGAACGATGGTAGCGATAGATGCAGACAATCTTATAGATCCACAAAATCAGGTGCCGTCAAATACTCCACACAACACAGACCAGTTTACGTACAACCAACCAGAGTAGCAGGTCATAATAAGAAGATCTACGCTCATATGTTTAGATCTGGCAATAATACCGACGAAGTGACCACAGAATCTGCGACTTCTGGCGAAAGAAAAAAAAGAGAAACGGATCCTAAAGATGAGGAAGATTTAAAGAATACTGATAAAAATCTCATGATAGAAAATGATCATGAAAGAGAAAGAGGACTAAAAGGAGATGAAAAAGAAAAATCCAATAATCAAGAAGAAAAAGCTAAGGATAAGAAAATACGGTCAGATGATAGAAAAGGAATACACGAAAAACGAGAGGATATAGTAGTATTGAGATCCGGGACGACTATACCACCGCTTAAAGTAAACCGGTATGAGCCAATAAGAAGACATGCCAGGAGAAATAGGTAAGATTTTTTTGAAATAAATCACCCTTATCTTAATGTATCTTTCATTTATAATCCTTATTTTGATGCACATAATAAAACTATTAGAAAAGTTCAGAAAATAAGCTTTTTATATTTGGAAAAATGGAACACCTGTGAAGGTCTGACCATTCCATTTTCTTTTAGATATCAAATTATGATTGAAATTAAAGTATACAGATGTATCGAGTAATCTAACTACAGAGACAATAAATTTAAAGTTCAAATTTATCAGTTTACTTAGCATATGTGGCAACTCGCCAAGAGACAAACTACTACACTGCCAGACTACTAAATATATTTTGAAAGAAAACTCGGCCATATATTTCATTTTTACCAGCAAGATTATACAAAATATTGCATGCTCGTCGCGTTTTACAGTAGGTAGGTACATATTTATTTAGGAAATTATCCAGACTTAGGAACAATAAGAATTACTGTAACAATAAAGGTAGCTCTCGAAATGACATAACTAGTAATTCTTCCCTGAGAAACATTTTCAGGATACGAACCACCAAATCCAGCGGGGAAATAGACTACTCCAGCATATCTATGGAGACAGAGAAACCAATAAGGCACCATAGACAATCAGACGAAAAAGATAAAAAGTGGAAACATAAAGAGACGACGCAATACGAGGAACTGACCAAGCATCATACACAATCTGACGGAGAGGATAAAAAGTGGAAACGCAAGGAGACGAAACGGTACGAGGAGAAACGAAGAAAAACGACTAAATACGAAGAACCGGCAGCGCACCATAAACAATCTGATGTAGAAGACGTAGAAGACAGAAAGTGGAAACGGAGAGAGACGACGCATGACGAGCGATGGAGGATGAAGCAAATGAAGAGGAAAGACAGAGATGAAAGCAAGAGTGAAAGTGATGAGGAGCTTACAAAAGAAATAAAATACACTACAGAAAGGTATTAATAATTTTCTATGGTATAGTACGCACGACGGAACGTTATCCCTCTGAAGTTAGGTGCAACAAACGATTGCTCATGTACTGTTGTGCGGAAAAATACGCTTACCTCCAATTCAACTTAAAATGGGTTCTGCGCAGATACTTTGGAGGGACAAAGATCCGTTGTGACTACTATACTTACTTTGTATGAAACATAGATTTTGGTCACCTGTTTATATGTCGGGAATCAAATGACACTACTGTATTGTCTATTGTTCTAATCCCAAGGTACAGAAGACCAAAGAAGCAGACAGAAGAAATACCGCGGATCGTGAAGCTGTCTAAATCCAACGAGGAGTTTTATAACGACAGAAAATGGCCGGGCGGCGTTGTCCGGTACATCATCAAGGAAGACACGACTTGTGAGTTTCAACATCTTTTAGGATAAATAGGTACTGCAAGTAAAAGCATGGATTAAAAAAGGTGTTTGGATGTTTAGATGTTTGTGTTTCAATCACGTCGAAACTACTGCACTAACTTAGATGAAACTTGCCATTTCTGAGCTGAGCTGTGACAGGCGTCACAGCTCAGTCGTTAATGGATCTGCCTTCCGTGCTGTGGGTCGTGGGTTCGATCCCCACTAAGAACAAACATTTGTGTGTGGCAAAACATAGATGTTTGTTCTATGTCTGGGTGTTACTATGTATTATAAGTATGTATTTACAAAAAAAGTATATAGGTAAGTGGGTGAATCAACTTTTAAGGCACTCCTTTTTTGTCCCTGGCATGGAAATAACGATAAAATCTGTATTTCAGTTTAAAATAAGATTGTTTAAATGTAAACGTAAACTTAGATTCTCTGCTAATATGGTAATTTCATACTTTTTATAGTTTATAGCAAAATTTTTGCTTTTCCTATGGTAACTCAGCGGAACTCCATACAAAAAACAGGTGTCTTTTGACGAAGGTGAAGTAACAAAGTACGATGTTACTTAATAAAAACATATGAAGACACTGCATTTTCACACATTACTACGCTTCAGAAAAGGTAAGGCTTACGTTTTAAGTAAAAATTAACAAAAGTTTGACTTAAATTGTGTATTTTACATGCACCTCAACTTTTTGTCCCAAACGTAGATTAAATCATCAGGTATACTGAGTTACCGATAAAAGTTCTGAGTAATATCAAGAAATGGCGTCTAACTTAGTATCATCAGAGGCTATTAGTATCTAATATTTCGTTGGTATGGTCTGACAAGGCCTACCTCGCTTTACCCGCCTCTGAGCCCGCAGTAAGCTCTCAACTGGTGCGCGTGCGTTTATTAGCGCTCTGCTGCGATGTTTATTAGGCACACTCATCAGGTTTTCTACAAAAACTCGTTTAAACTAGCTTAGATGTCATGCCACATAGCAAAACCTAAAGATAGAATAAATAGTGCAAATGTTAACACTATATTTGCTTAACATTTCGATAATTCATTTTTATTTTTAGCTATTCACAATGTTGTCAAAGGAGTGCCTTAAAAGTTGATTCGCCCAAGTATTCTATCAGCATCTAGTTCCCATATAACAAGCTTTGCTTAGTTTGGGACTAGAGGGCGTCGTGTGAAATGTCCATGAATATTTATTTATTTATTTATAGTTCGTAACCTGGAATCACATAAATTACTTTTTATCCTGAATAGTTAATCGGACCTACATGATAAAATGAACGAATAGGATTAGCAGCGTCAATTGACACGAAGACGACGTCACGTCAGAGGGCCTAATACGAGTTTTGATGTATAAAGCCGTCTAACGTCTAATATGCGAGTACGTAATTTCACAGAATCAAAAGAGTCGCGGGTAACAGCTAAATAGTAAAGCATATTCCATCTATCTTGCTGACCATGTTTTCTGAACCCCTAGATGATACCAACGACCTTCGCCACCGAATAGAGGAAGTCAACAATATCCTCAAGAAGAAGACCTGCGTCAAACTGAAGGAAATTACTGAGGACCAAGCGAAGAAGTACAAAGACTACATCGTCATAAACAACAGTCCAGACTATGTGACTGGGCGAGTGGGTGGCAGACAGGTGATAATAATGTAGTTTGAAAAAACTAAAAAACACTCTTGCGTTACCAAGCCTATTTCTACGAACGCACCAAATAGGGGTGGTACTTACACAAGTGGCGAACACAATAGGCCAGAAGGCCGCAGTGATATCATAGCCGCAAAAAACTAATAAAAAAAAGCCTATTTCTACATAATTTATATATGTCAGATGAAAGTAAAATAAGGCGTCGAAAGAAAACTCACGCGCGTAAACTGTAATGTTAGATTATTTATCCTACATTTAATTTTTTATCCTGGGACATACCTAAGTAATTAAAAAAAAAGAGGTCTCAATTCGGTTGCATTGTATGTTGTATGTTTTTTTTATGTTTGTTACCTTAGAACTGAGCCTTAGAACTCCGTCATTTATAAAACGATTTGAATTTTTTTTTATCTGAAAAGATGTACCTTTAAGTTGGTCCCATTTAATTTTCATCAATATCGGTTCGGTAGTTTGGTTTATAAATAAAAATAACTGAAAAAAATATGCCATCCACGTGCACGCAATTGCATATTTTGCTTTTTTCTGTGACTTTTTAGTGATGTTTACTTTACGATCACTACTTAGGATCACTAGAACATTCCCAATGAACTGCCATCATCATCATCATCATCATCTGATGAAGCCGTTAGTCGAATTGATGTCGGTTTTTCTAGCTTTTTAAAACTTGTACATTTAGGGCGGCGGCTTGCATCAGAATTTCTAAACGTGTTTAACAGCTAAATCGATTTAAATCTAACGTATTTATATGACTTGACAACTCGCTAAATACTATTTAAGAGTTAAACGCGTTTAGCGATTCAGCAAGCTGCTCATGTACAAGTTCTTTTTCTTCAATAGAAATTTTATACAAAATACAGAAAAATAAAATAAAAATCAGTTTCAAATTAAAAATAGGCTCGAGGTAAGTTTCCAGAAGAATCTAGAAAAAGCCACCCAAAACCATTGTGTAAAAAACGTCAGCAAAAATTCAGGTAGATAGAAAGGCAGGTAGCTACAAACTTATTCAAAGGGCTCGTACGTAAACAAAAACTAACCAAGAGCGTGTCGAATTTGCAAACTAGGGGTCCTGTAGGAGTCTCAGTCTTGTCTCGAAAATCGAGGATAAAAACGCATTTGTATCGAGAAAAATGGATCTTGACTCGTCCACTAAAGAGATCATACCAAACGACCTCGATTTCGAGAATCAATCAAAACAAAACTCATTACGCTCTGATGAACGGTCTACCAGAAAAACAAAATACTTGTCACTCAGCATTTTTTAACTTAGATACCTACCTTTTCTCATCTAATAAGTTTGCAGAAGTTTTCAATTAGGTACATAACTATTTATTTTTTATTTTAGGGTTGCCTTAGAAGTTCATAATGACCATACTATATCTACGTATTAGTTTTATTCAAAAATCTAACTGGATTCCTACCATCAGTCATAATAATATAATTATTTTATTTGAAAAAAAAACAACAAACTTAATTTCGTTTCGTTCGCACCCTTTGGATACGGAACCCCATAAAACTGTTTTGCATGGATAACCTTGTATGAGCGAGATGAATGTACGTAGTAAGTGTAAGAAGGACAGAAATACCACGTGTTTTCTCATGAATTAGGTTGATTGACCTGAGCGAGTTGCCATGTCGCAGAAAACTCCCGATTTTTTGTTAGAAACAAAAATTCGGAAAGGTCACTGAGGATTTAATTATGTATAATTCGCACATAATAAGTACGTAGGTATGACTTTATATAAGTACGTAAGTACATGTACTTAAATGTTTATAATTATAAAAGACAGGACAAACACCTGATACGTAAGTAAGTAGGTACTCTATTAGTAATTGTGTGCGTTTTTTACAATTTGAAGTAGGTACTAGGTACGTATAAACAATTTTTTTTAAGTGATGGTATTTTCTATTACTACGTGTTTTGTACATAGAGGCATGCACAATAAAGTTGCCCCTGACCCTTATAAGTCATAAATAATAAATCTATTGTTATCATCTATTGACATAAGTAATAGAGTTGTTTTTGTTTACATACTAAGTGTAGATTTGTTTCCCGGTAACGGGTAACCCAATTCTAGAAACGTCTTTTGCTGGCCGCGTTCTGATTGGTTAGAACTTTATACACTCTAGAAAATTCTGGACACCGATTGGCCGAGGGTATAAAATTGGCCGCGGGCGCGAATCAACTTCAGTTTGAATATAACGCGCGCGATGGACGAGTTTTTGTAACTTTTACAAAAATGGTGGCAATCGGAATCGACTTCGGGAGTACGTGTTGTTGTGTGGCTGTCTGGAGAAATGGAAAAGTGGATGTGATAGTAAACGAACAAGGTAACCGTACTACGCCTTCGTATATTGCTTTTACGAAAACGAAGCGTATTTTTGGTGAGTCCGCTCAGAACCAAGCATTTATAAACCCTGGAAACACGGTTTTTGGTATTAAGAAGCTTATCGGCCGAAGATTTGACGATGTCGGCCTCCAAAGGGATTTATGTCACTGGCCGTTCGAAGTTCAAAATAAAAATGGTAAGCCAATGATTATCTTAGACTACAAAGGAGAGAAAAAGAAATTCGCGGCAGAAGAAATAAGCAGCATGTTACTTTTTAGGATGAAGGAACTGGCAGAGGCTTACCTGGGCATGAAGGTGGACCAAGCTGTCATAACGGTGCCATACTATTACAACGATTCACAGCGCCAAGCTACCAGGGCAGCAGGAACTATCGCTGGTCTCAAAGTTCTAAGGGTCACAAACGAGCCAACGGCAGCCGCTTTAGCTTACGGGTTAGATAAGAAATTAAAAGACAAAAATGTGTTAATTTACGATCTAGGTGGCGGGACCTTCGATGTAGCAGTTTTGAAAATCAAAAACTCGGTGTACCAAGTCAAGGCTTCATCTGGAAACTCCCGATTAGGAGGAGAAGACTTCGACAATAGAATAGCAGCATACTTCGCCGAAGACTTTCGCAAGAGTTTCAATGTAGACGTTGCGAGGAACGCTAAATCATTTAAGCGCTTAAAAGTAGCAGCTGAGAAAGCTAAGAAGTCGCTCTCATCAGCCACAGAAGTTGCTGTAACAGTAGAATCTTTATTCAACGGCATAGACTACACTGGAAAAATTCGCAGAGATCTTTTCGAAGACCTGTGTTCCGATCTCTTCAGAGATACGTTGAAGCCAATCCAAAAGGTGCTTTTAGATGCTCGTTTACATAAATCAGACATAAACTGCGTGGTGTTGGTGGGAGGAAGTACTAGGATACCAAAAGTGCAAAGCATAGTTAAAGAATTCTTCAAAGGAGTACCATTAGCTGCCTCTATCAACCCTGACGAGGCTGTAGCTTGTGGTGCTGCAATACAAGCAGCAGTTTTGAGCGGAAAAAGACATAACACCATCAATAACCTACTTTTCGTAGATGTTGTGCCTTTATCCCTAGGCGTCGAGACAGCTAGGGGAGTCATGTTAAGAGTAGTCGAAAGAAATACTGCCATACCTTGCTCGACGACCAAAGATTTGACAACTCTTGAAGACAACCAAAGCAGTATGACTATCGAAATTTTCGAAGGAGAACGGAGTTTGACTAAAGACAATAACCTACTTGGAGTTTTTGATCTGCACGGTATACCACCGGCTCCCAGAGGAGTCGTCAAAGTGGATGTAACTTTTGAAGTTGATATCAACGGTATTCTGAGTGTTACTGCAAAAGATAGAATCACAGGAAAGTCGGAGAGCCTCACTATCAGAAACGAACATAGACTAAAAGCAAGCGACATAGGGAAAATGCTACAAGACGCTGAAGTTTACAGGACGGAAGACAACGAGAACAAACATCGATTGGAAGCCAGAAACCGACTAGAAACTTACATTTACAACGTCAAACACACTATAAATATTAATGGGTATCTTTTAAGTCCCAATGAAAGCACATACATACTAGAACAATGTACGCTAGCAGTGGATTGGCTAGAAGAAAATGATGAAAGGCTACAAGAAGAGTTTGAGATGAAGAATACGGAGCTGATGCTGCAATGGTCCGTGATTTTGGACAAGATAGATCGCCATTGTAGCCATCAAGCAAAGAAAAAAAGATTTGACGAGTGTTGAAGAGAGCTACGACGTTTCCTTTAAATGGCTGTGTAGCAATGATATTTTTTATTGTTAGGTAGGTAAGTACTATTATTTTTGCGTCTATTATCTTAGGAATAGAAGTTTAAAATATAATCTTTTTTGCTAATCGGAATTGATCTAATTGTATACTCTACGAGCTCATAGCCTTTTTGTGATAAACCGTTAGGATATTATATTCTTTGGATAAACCTTAGACGTAGAGGCAGAATGTTACCACACTAAAAAAAATTGTTTGTTGCCTATTTTTATGAGGACCACCACCGTGTTTATTTTTTAATTAGTTTAAGTGGGTTCTTTCTCACCGTAGTGTGTAGTCGTGTTTTTTTTTTAGTTATTTTACGATTGTTTAAATTATGATATTATTATTATTATTATTGATTGTTTAGTAATTTAATTAAATAATAAAAAAGTTAAATTAATTTTGAATGTCTTATTTTCACATTTTTTATTGACTGTAATTTCAAATATTAAAAAAATAGGTTTTAGGCCTTAACCAAATGAGATGATGATGATTTTATAATTGCTAAGACGAGATTTCAGCTACATTTTTTGAAGCAAAGCTAGTCTCAGACACATTTTGTCATATTAACCTTCGAACGAAAAATGAGGGGCATTATAAGTTTGAGGCTTTAGTGTGTCTGTGGCCTCGTAGCTCCGAAAATAAAGATCTAATTTAAAATCGGTTACTTTTGTTTTAAAGCTTTATTTCTTAGCTATATTTGGTAAAAAGACAGCATCGACCTGTTATGTGGCGATCAGCATCGCCAACACACTACAATGATGATGGCGCTGCTGGGCCCTCTATAAAATAAAACCTTATTGATTGAAACTCATTTTGACGTTTGCTTGACAGACGTTCGGCAGCATAGAGCTGTTCCGTGGTGATCAGCACCGCCAGCACACTGCGATGATGATGGCGATGCTGGGCCCTCTATAAAATAAAACCTTATTGATTGAAACTCATTTTGACGTTTGCTTGACAGACGTTCGGCAGCATAGAGCTGTTCCGTGGTGATCAGCACCGCCAGCACACTGCGATGATGGTGATGGCAATGCTGGGCTTCTACTTCGAAGTGTCGCGTCACGATCGTGACAAGCATGTCCGTGTACACATGCGTCATGTTAGACCTGGTAACTCATGTTCTTTTCTACGTAGTTTCTTGCTGTAGGTCTCTACGTGAGAGTTCATAGTACCACCGTACCTATTTCTGCCGCCAAGCAGTGATGCCCGCATTGCTGTGTTCCGGTCTGATAGGTCCCATACTGAACACACACAGGAATGCTTTAAAATTAAGCTTTCACCATTATTCTTAAGAGCTATGATTTTGTTATTCAATAAAATAAAATTATTTTCAGACAAACTTCATCACTTCGAAATGATACGTGAAGATGCAACTCTACCTTTGCCATACGATTATAACAGCGCGACTCACCCCGCCTGGCAATACTGGCGGCAGATCGGCAAAACTGGCATATCCACTGTCGCTACTTACAAACAACAGGTGAGTAAACACACTCAACAAAAAAAAATTACTGGTAGAATGTAAAAACCCGCGTTCGACCAAAAGAAACAAAGAGGTCATCGTGTATATAAACCTCCTTCCTTACCGATGAACATTAAAATCAGTTCGAAAAAAACCATCGAAACGAACCTTATTTTTGTATGCCAACATTGCCAACCTCTTTATTAAAATAATCACTCGTCACCACACCAGCAAAGCAAACTTCAGCAAAAATGCATCTTCTATCTATGGGCGGGAATACACGCCCTAGATACATATCGCCCTACATAGATAAGCTACATAGCTAGTTCATGATACAAAAGACTTCAACGCGCTCTTAAATTTTTGTGCAGTTCTCAGATCAATATTATTTTACTGAAGTAGTACATTTTGTATCCTTATAATTTACAGGATCCTGATGGTTCAGTTATGAAATCACTGGGACAGAACGCCAAACTTCTTTCTGACATCGACATCGTAAAGATAAACAGCGTTTATGGCGACAAATGCCTCCACATGGAAAGATCCGCAGTAAAAGACCTATCAAATTCACCAAAGCGAAAACTGGGGCAGAATGAGAAAGCTACTGCAGCTATGTAAAAATTAAAACGAAAGCTCAGGCATAAACAGTAGAATGCAAATACGGCTGCAGCTTTTTAAAAATTTAAAAATAAATTTGTTCATTTTAGGTTCTTTACGATGTACAGTTTCACTATCTAATCGGATGTTTCATGTAGAATATTTGAATGTTATATATTTGAGTTAAAAGCAAATAATTATTTGAATAAATGATTTAATAAATAAAACTTACATTCAGTACATTAATCGTATAAAGTTTCAAGGTTCCTCTTCGTTAAACTAATATCGCTTTTACTGATTATATCGTAAATGTATATATTCCCTGCATAAGTTCGTTTTCTAAATACGCACTTCTCAGTGTATATCATTATGCTCACTGCTGAAATAAAAAAAAAACAGGCATATAGGTAACTTACCAGTGTTGTAGGCATAAAAATTATGTTCTAATTGAATCTGGGCTATATTATAAACTTAACAAGCAGTGAAATAACATACCTAATAAGTACACTTACTAGGTCTTTCAACAAATGCTACACTCATTCTTTCGATCTTGTGCTCTTCTTTCCAGTGGAAAAACATTTTCTTTATGATTGCCATTACTAAAGCGATCATGAATATACTTAGGCCGAAGAGTATTGTGTACAGTGCCATTTAAACAGACAATTTGTTTGGTGAACATGTTAAAAATATTTCATGAAGAAAGTTCAAGCTGGTTCAAGCAAAACTTTATGCAAAATGTAAACTTGGCAGACATCATACTTCACGCCATGACATAAAATAAAAAAAACTAACCAAAGAGGTGTGCATTGAAATCAGTACAAACAAAGAACCTTTTTACAAAATTGTGGCGCGTAACGTGAAAAGTTTTTCACCGCATAAAAAATAATTTAATTTTTAGCTTTTTGCATTCTTTTATTCTAATGTAATAATATAGTATCAAAATGGTTTAAGATATTGTAAAAAACAATAATGAGTCTCGACGATTACGGTAAGTCTTTGAATCTATTTACTTAGGAAATCTAAGATTTTAATAGTTTACTAGTGTTATTGTTTAATTTTGGTGGTATTTTAACCATAGCCGTAGCGTACCTACAGTGCGAATCAAAGTTATTGAGAAGCAGTTCTCATGGAATTCGTTTCCCATAAGTTTTGAAGGAGAACATCCACCATTTTACCTTTAAAATAAATGACAGTCGACATGAAGACTAGTCTTGATGCCTACCCGTACATTATCTAGTCTAAGACCTAACTTGTTTGTAAAATAAAAAAAAACTTTATTTTAGCCCGGCATATGACACATAAGTACCGCCTAGCTCTATCAATAGCTATTCTCAACACTAAACCCGAGAACTTGAGCATCGATGAACACATAGAAGAAATAAAAAATAATATCATTCAAAAACGCAATGCAAATCAAAATGTTGACGATGATTTTAACATCAGTGCTTGTAGTGATGATTTCAATATAGATTTTGATGAAAATGATAATCAAGAATATATGAATCAAAATAGACTGTCAAATGAGTTAAATATAAGTAATAGTAATAAAAACAGCATCATTGTAAATAAAAGTATTGTTCAAACTCATAATGACGAAAGACAAGACGAAACTCTTATTAATGACAATGGGCTTCAATTTCATGATATTGAGAACAAAGCTAATGACAAAACTCCAGGTATTGAAGATCTGAATTTATATAGTCATTTTAAACTTTGAAGAGCAAATAGAAAAATTCATGGACATTTCACACAAAACCATCTAGCCCCAAAGCCCCAAACTAAGCAAATCTTGTATGGGGACTGGCTAATATAATTTAATACATATTATACTTTTTTTAGATGTAAATAAAGAAAGAAGAGAGAAGTTTAGAGAAGTAATACAAGTGTTAAAAGGAGTTGACGTTGTAACCATGGATCAGGTATCATTTAAGCGTTTGCTACATACTATTCATAGTCTTCTAAAGCTGCATTAGCTAAAACAGCTGCTAAATCTGTTGTCATCTCTTTTATTTGTCATACGAGTGACAATGACAGAGCATTTATCATGAGAGAATCCCAAAGATTTTTAAAATCTCAAAAATTTTAAAACATCCCATACTTTAAAATATCCCAAAGACTATATCACAAAGATTTATATTAATTATAAATTTCATATCCGATTACAAAATATCAAAGGTACAATACAATTAAAATTCGAATAATTTCAGGTTATTGTGGACGAAACTCAGCAGGACTTCAATTTCATAGAAGCTGAATCATTTGATCCAATGGATTTAGACCTCACGCAATGTTACGAAGAAAACTATAGTACACTATCTAAAACGATTGATAAATTAACTAATATAGATAAAAGAGATCATAGAAAAACTTGTAGTGAAAATCTCCAAACAAATGAAATAAAACATGACGCGCCCAAGCAAGTCACTAAAGATACAAATGCAAGTCAGAGCAGCAATACAGGCATAAATCACAGTCAAAGTGATAAAATGAAAAATATAAAGGCAGATATCAAAAGAAAAATGAATAACAATGATACTATGAATTCAAAAATAGCAAAAACTAAAAATTATACTAAAACAATGAATGATGTGAACGATGTAAGCAATTATAGCCTTGATACAACAAGACATAACGACGAAAGTCATGCAGCAAAGCACAATGTCAATACAGCTACAGATACACATTACAGTCAAAGTCAAATGAATGAAGTTTCTATAGATAACAGATTTATACATAGTAAAATCAACCGTAACCAAACGAAAGTAAGTGAAAAAGAAGATTTTGGTAAAGAATTCAACGTGTTCACAAATAATGAAGAAAATTTCAACAGAGAAAATCAAAACAGAACTACAGATGAAAACAGAAACTCATTTTTTTCTTTCGATACACAAAGACATTACCCAAACGAGTCCCAACTTCAAAACCCTATAGAAAATGATACAGCATTTACTAGAGACATTGTTACATGGCCAGAGAAAGCTAAGAATGAAAAAAATGGTAATTTTACAGAAAACCAAGCAACATATTACTCACAAGATCAAAATACGACTCAAAATGACAGTGTATTTAACCAAAATTCACTACAAGTCGATGATTTTAATCAAAATGCTGACAACTGTGTTGATTTTGATAATAACGCGGCAAATGATAATCTGAGTAATTTGAATACAGAAAAAGATGAATTAATACCGTTTAAAATATTAGAAGAAATGAAACGAATCAAAGTTTATTTGAAAAGGAAAGAGTCTCAAAGTTGTTCGAGTGGCTACAAAAGTTTACCATCCTTTGGTACTCTAGGGAGTAAGTATTTAAAAATAATTTATAAGTTTAAAAATCTAGAAAAACCGACTTCAATTCGACTACCAGCTTCATCATCATCAGATGATGATGATGATGACAGTTCATTGTGAATGTTCTAGTGACTAAAAACACCACTTAAAAGTCATACGAAAGCAAAATACGCAATTTCGTGCACGCGGTCGGCATATTTTTTTTCAGTTATTTCTATTTATAACCCAAACTACTGAACCGATTTTGATGAAAATGAAATGGGACCAATCTGGAAGTATATTCTTTCAGATAATTTTTTTTTTTAAATCGGTTCATAAATGACGGAGTTCTGAGGTAAGAAACATTAAAAAAAATACAACCGAATTGAGTAGCTCCTCCTTTTTTAAAGTTGGTTAAAAATATGGACATTTCACACAACGCCCTCTAGTCCCAAACTAAGCAAAGCTTGTGATATGAGAACTAGGAGTATATGAATATTTATTATTATGTACAATTATTTTTAGGTACCCAATCGGAAAATCAAGCAATGATCGAACAGTCAGCGTATAGCGTGTTCAACTACTTAACATGTTGTCCACTAGTTATCGCATCACGAACTTTAACTGAAGAAATATCCGAGGTTAGTAAACGATAGAAATCATTTATGCAACGTTTATAAGTATAGCGGTAAGTGATGGTACAGTCGGCTACACATCAACCTATCAACGGTTCGAATTTAGTACTATTATAATTTGAATGTTGCGAATGATGCGAGAGGGACGATATGTTTTTATGTGAGACTCGCTGCTTGCGCGCCACGCGCCTACACCTATTGCGATCCCTGATTCGCAACATTCAAATTATAATAGTTCAAAGTTCAAACAGTGGATAGGTTGATGTGTAGCCGATTGTACAAGCAGATGGCCCTGGCAGTAACCTCTGAGCCTCTGCCTCACTCATCACGTCCACTGAGGAGGTACACTGTAAGGCATCACGCTGCGTGTCACTCCACAAAACGCCCTCTAGCCCCAAACTAAACCTAGCTTGTGATATGGCAACTAGATTCTTGATAGAATACTTATGTAAATACATCGTTTTTTTATGGCTTCTGTCTGTTTTTTTTTTATTTTGTTCTGGCGCTGCATGCAAGTCCTTTTGCCAAGTCCTTTTTAGAGTCTGTTTAGACAATTTTGCCAGTGTCAAGTGAATTATTTGAATACATAGTTATAATCTTAGAAGTTATAATACATAGTAACACCCAGACAGAATAATCATGTCAGGCACGCACAAATGTTTGTTCTCAGTGGGGATCGAACCGACGACCCACAGCACGGAAGGCAGAGCTATTACCGACTTAGCTGTGACGCCTGTCAATACAGAATATTTTAATTTTCAGGTCCTGGGAAATTTAATAGACCGACTCCACGAGGATGAAATATATCCGCCATTTTTAGAAGAACTACTTAACACTGTAAAAGATACATTGAAATTAGTTTACGAGGAAGAAAACTATGTTTTTGATGTGGTAATATAACTTTAAAATTACTTATTAAGAGCACCAAGGACAGTGCAATGTTCAGGTCATGTCCTCACTGGACGTGATACATTAGTCTACCAACTTCCATTTTTAACCCCCGACGCAAAAGCGACGGGGTGTTATAAGTTTGACATGTCTTGTGTATCTGTGTGTGTGTGTGTGTGTCTGAGGCAACGTAGCTCCTGAATGGATGAACCGATTTTGATTTTGTTTTTTTGTTTGAAAGGTGAATTAGTCGGGAGTGTTCTTAGATATGTTTGATGAAAATCGGTCCAAGATTCGAGGGTTTTTTAAATTTTAAATTTAATTACTTGTACACTACCACGATGGGTTGGCTGGTAGAAAATTTCTTGGCATTAAGTCCTCATATTCTATAACTCTTTTTAAAATAGATAATTATCTATGTTAAGCAACGTTCTGCGCGGTTATTATTTGGATGGGTGACCGCTAGTGGCATTTGCATCTGAGCGCTTCTGTGTTTCGGAGGGTAAGTTAAACTATTCCGAGTTGGCCACTCATACGAACAAACTAACGTTATTAGTTTAAGAGCGATATTTTTTTTTCAGCTCTTAAATAAAGACGAGCAAATCCAAAGGATATTATTACTCAACAAGTCAACGCACATACAAAAATTCACAATTGAAAAAATAAACAATATCCTACAAAAATTACCAGATGAAATGTTGACAGACACAATATCAGAAATAAATAACATAAATCAAATGGAGAATTTATGCTACATATTTCATATCCTAGAAATAATATTACCTAAATATCGTACAAGCTATAAATCTACACAAAACTTACAAGACGAAAAGGTAACAAGAAAACAGGAAATATCTGAAATGTGGCGGAAAAAATGGATAGTTAGTAAGGAGACCAAGAAGGGTAGGTTAGAGTCAAAATGTGTTTTAAAAGAATGTAGTGATATATTGAACAAGATAATTGTAAGTGCTATGGATGGCTACAGTTTAGTTGCTTTTGCTGCGTTGCAATGTTTCAATTTGCTGCAGTAACACAGAAATATTAAAAACAAATTACAAATATCCCGGCGTCCCGGTTGACAGGCGTCACAGCTCAGTCGGTAATAGCTCTGCCTTCCGTGCTGTGGGTCGTGGGTTCGATCCCCACTGAGAACAATTTGTGTGTAGCAAACATAGATCTTTGTTCTGTCTGGGTGTTATGTATATGAGATGTGAATATTATAATCATTTTAAAATTTAGTGAGAAGTTAATATTTTAGTTATTTTTAATTATAAGTTTAGAGGTATCAGAACTCTTGTATTAAATACCTAATTAAATAAAACTGGTTTGTCCATGTCAATTGTTTTTTTCGCGACATGTTCTAACCCTTACCTTAGTCACAGATATTATAAACTAAGGGTTGTTACACACGTACAGTCGGCGACACATCAACCTATACACTGTTTGAACTTTGAACTATTATAATTGAATGTTGCGAATCAAGGATCGCAATAGGTGTAGGCGCGTGGCGCGCAAGCAACGAGTCTCACATAAAAACATATCGTCCCTCTCGCATCATTCGCAACATTCAAATTATAATAGTTCAAAGTTCAAACCGTGTATAGGTTGATGTATAGCCGACTGTACCACAACCACAATACGTGGGCGGGCGTTAATTTGTATGAAAATGAATAGTTAAATTCACACGGACCACATTTTGCCGTCAAACGCAACCGTACGTAACCACTGCTTCACCTTTTTTTGTCGCTGCGATTATGTGGTGCGGTTCATCATCAGATGATGATGATGACAGTTCATTGGGAATGTTCTAGTGACTATAAACACCACTTAAAAGTCACAGGAAAGCAAAATACGCAATTTCGTGCACGTGGTTGGCATATTTTTTCAGTTATTTCTATTTATAACCCAAACTACTGAACCGATTTTGATGAAAATTAAATGGGACCAACCTGGAAGTATATCCTATCTAATAAAAAAAGAATGTTTGAAATCGGTTCATAAAATGACGGAGTTCTGAGGTACGATTCCTTCAGAAACTTGTTGAAAGTGCTTACGGCCCCAAAACGCGGAAAGAATCAGATTTATATTTTTCATCATTACATTTATTGTTCATAATAAGTGGATAGCTCTTCCTCTAATTTATCTTTTTCACAAACATTTTTTAGATGTCTCTTCAATATGCTCGAACTCTGAAAAATAAAAACAGAATAAAAATCTATTGGTGCACCAGATTTGAACCCACGGCCTTAGGATCGGAAGGCGGGGTCGCTACCACTAGACCATCGGTGCATTTTGTTGTGAAATTAAGTTGTCGTAGCCTCTATTTTATTAGTACCTAGTATGTAAAGTAGTAATTTTATGGTTTACTAATTTTTGTCTGTTGTTTGAGTATTGATTTTTAACTTTTACTAGCACTGTGATGTGATTTCTTTGTCAATCAATCAATGTTAAGTTGTTGTTTGTTCCTCATCGCATGCTGTGACGCCCTATAAGTATGGGAGCACTATTATTATGATCCTTGACTAGTTTATTTGATACTAAAGTGTAAACCCGTGTTGGGAGTCCAATTTAAATAAAATAAAAATAAAATTACCTTGAAACTTTGTCCACAGGCGTGACAAAGAGGAAGCTGCTGTGGTCCAGAGTTGCTGTGACATCTCATATGCCTTACTAAGCCCTGAAAAAAATATATAGATAAATCCTACTAATATTATAAACTAGTTACCCGCGATTTCGTACGCGTCTACAGTTTCCGTGTACATTATATTATCTGTGTATTATTATTATCTGTGCGTGTACCGAGCGGATAATTTGAGAAACTTGACATTACACCTCATTACACCGAACTCGTACTGGAATGTCAAACGCTAGTAGACTGAGAGGATGGTATAGGTGCTACAAGCCTACTGCATCTAAATCATGTCATTGCAATGTCCCGTTCATCGGGGCATGGGTAACAAGTAATTAAATTAAAAATTTAAAAAACCCTCGAATCTTGGTCCGATTTTTATCAAACATAGCTAAGAACACTCCCGACTAATTCACCTTTCAAACAAAAAAATAAAATCAAAATCGGTTCATCCGTTCGAGAGCTACGTTGTCTCAGACAGACACACACACACACAGACACACAAACAGACTAACACACATACACACACACACGTCAAACTTATAACACCCCGTCGTTTTTGCGTCGGGGCTTAAAAAGTGGCTCCTGATGCTGTATAAATCATATAGATTAGAACAAAGACTTTTTTACCTTTCTAGTAGAATATCTAGCTGGACATTTAGCACAGAATAAATCTTTAGTTCTAGCGTGCATTGATGTCGTGTGGTTGTGCAACGAACGTATAGTGGGACACGTTTTATCGCAAACCGGGCATTTGTACCTAAAAACAAGTTTATTTTTTTCGACAGGCGTCACAGCTCAGTCGGTAATAGCTCTGCCTTCCGTGCTGTGGGTCGTGGGTTCGATCCCCTCCAAGAACAAACATTTGTGCGTGGAAAACATAGACGTTTGTTCTATGTCTGGGTGTTACTGGGACTAGAAGGCGTTGTGTGTAAAGACCATGAATATTTATTTATTTAATTTAACTATGTAAATTAAATAATTAATAAATATTCATGGATGTATCACACAACGCCCTCTAGTCAAACTAAGCAAAGCTTGTAATATGGGAACCAGATCGCTGATAGAATACTTATATACTTATTAATAATAATTGTATGTTAACAAAAATTATATAATTTTACAAGAATATTTTCTCGCAAATAAAATCCAAAATAATAACATAAATAAAAAACTCGTCATAGTAGAACCTAGCTGAGATCTTGCTTTTTTTTCAAATTATTTTATTATTTATTTTGTGTTTTTAATGCAAATAAAGACTATTTATTAATCAACTCCTCTTTTTTCAATCTAGGGTTAAAAATAGTTATCAAGACTACTTCTTGCATGCAAAGGTCACTTTAGTAAAAGGTCAAGGTCAAGTAGAGAACGGTCAAAGTAATACTCACACTTTTTCCATATGCGCTAAGGCGTTTCTCTGATGAGCTAGCAAACTTTTCCTAGTTTTATATCCAATGTTACAAGTTACACAGTAATGTAACTCCGTTGGTTGTAATTCGTGTTTTTTCTTATGTTGATTTAAAGTGTACGGACTACTAAATGTTGACGGACAGACGTCGCAAGGAAACTTTTTGTTTATGTGCGTTCTGTGAACGAAAAATTTACAAATTTTTAATAAATGCCATTTGCAATATACTTGCAATTTATCTCTGTTTTGCTTTAAATTAAATTGACCATCCAACATCGTTTATTTCATTAAAATATGTGACATTGACATAGATCGCTATTTAACCGTTACCAAGGGTTAATGGATTCGGCTTTTATCAAAGAAAAACCAGAAATTGATTTAATATTGGGAATGGCCGTTAGATTCCAATAGTGGATATTACGACTTACATCATATGAGTTCGAACCGCAGCTTGGTTATTGAAACTCCTGCCACAAACATTGCATAAATATGATCGTAAACTCTTTTTATTATGGACCCGCTTCAGATGCTGCTGGTAGTGGTTTTGACTCCTGTAAAATGTACAGAGGTCAAAGGTCAAAGGTCAATCCTGAGTCAAAATGATGGGGTCAAGTGGAGAAACCATCTTCAGAATTTTAATTTAGGAATCAAGTTCGTTTGGACTACAGAAACTAAATGTTACTGAAAAGGTCAAGTCTAAATCTTGTTATACATATTACTGGGATTTTATTGATTATTATACTTACGCAAAAATACTATCACATTGTTGGCAAACTACTCTAGTGTGCACAGTGTGCTGGCAATCGTGAGTCTGCTTGTGTCTACGCCTTATAAACTGATCGCAACGTTTGCATTGATACCTGTGGTCCAAAAATATTACAGAATATAATATCTATAAATCATATTATCCTATGACGAACAAGCACGTACAAATCTTTGCCTTGATCACGAATATGTGACAATCGTAAAGGTATCGTAACGCTAGCGTATCCGAGATACACTGCGCGGTGACGCTACAACGTTCGGCAGTCGAGCTGGGGTTGACGCGTAATATGATTCGAATACGTTAGGTTTACGTAATTCAGCTGTCAAATTTGTTCGTGATTACATTGCACCAGCTTAAAACGTACCTTACCGCATGGTTAGCACGATGCGAGCGCAGTACTGCCAAGTTGGCGAAACGTAGAGTACATATTGAGCATTTGTGTTCACCGTTTGACTGAAACAGAGTTAAAATAAAATAAATTGGTTGACAATGGCGGACACAAGATTTCGGATTGGGGGGATCTTGACCCAGCTATTTAGGATTATCCCTGACAAATCCTGGTCCACCCTTATAATACAAATACTGCTTTGTGGAGGGAGGGGCTGAATCTCTCTAGGGATTCAGGGGTACGATTCGAACCTCCGAAAAAAAATTTTAGATGTTTTTTTGTTTTCAAACTATTGAAACACTAATTTGTAAAGACATAGGAAGGCATTATTGCTGCATTTTACAAAAATTCAGTCCGATTTGGATGAAACTTGGAATACATATAGTTCGTAGCCTGGATTAACACATACGCTACTTTTTATCCCGGAAAATAGCGGTAACTAATTTATTATAATTTAGTTATTACCTCTTCATGTCTCATCATATGTGCTTGATAAGAATCTTTGAACATAAACCCAATGCCACAGTTGTAGCATTTATATACTGCTTCTGTATATTTTCTATCTTTCCTGTTTGCATCCAACTCTAATTTCTGTTCTTCTAACGTTAGGTTTATTTGCTTGTAAATATTCTTAGGTTTTTTAGCTTTGTGATTCTTTTTTTTTTGTTTTTCTTCTGTGTTTGTTGGTTCCAACTCCTCTTCGGTTGGTGAATTAGTAAATTCATCGTTTTGATTTAAAGTTTGATAATTAGAGGAAATATCAATAGTTTCATTTTCAACAAAATTGTTTTCTAACTTATCAAAGTCGGTATTCCTACTAAATTCTGGTGGTTGGATAAAGTCGATATTTCTAACAAGTTGTGGTGATTTTTCTAAAATATTTAATACTTCCTCGTGGGATTTATCAACAAATTCATTATTTATAACTTCTTTTTCAACAAAATTAGCATTTTGCATACAATATTCTTCAGGTCTTTGTGTATATTCATTATTCTTTACCATTTCATGTGATTTTTCAACAAATTCTGTGTTTCTAACATTGCATTCTTCAGATTTATTAACAAAATCATTTCTGTAATATGTTTTCTCAACCATATAACTTTTTTCATTATTCTCTTGTAGCTTTTCAAAGTTTCTTACATTCAAATCTGTTAAAGTTATATTCACTTCTGTCATTTCATCGAGATTAGCCAATTCTATTTTATTTATATTCTCCAACGGACATTCTATACTGTCATTACCGAATATAAACTCGTCTATGTCTCTCCGGGCGTTAACTTCATTTTCCTTACTAATACTGACTAAAAACTCGTTATTGAAATGAACATCTGCATCTGATTTTAATAGATTATCATTAAAATGGTCAAATATATCATCTGTTTGTACCTCTACATTGTTTGGTAGTAGTCCAAAATTCAAGTCTTCATGTAATTGTACATAGTTGTTTTCTTCAATCTCGAGTGGGGAGTTTTCGTTGTTGTTATAAAAATGGTACTTTGAGTTTCGGTGCTGGAGGCAGATATCTTCTGGGCAGAGGATGCCGACTTGTGTATCGCTTCTTTGTAGGTTTATCGTTCCTTTTTCACTGGAAATAATAAAGTAATAAGGCAAGGTATATATTCACATTTACTGTTCAAACATTGTTCCGGATCAAAGCATAGATTTTGTATGAAAATCTGTACTCAAATCTATGTTTAAGTAACAATTTCTGTACCCGAATACAAGCCCTAGTGCGAGTTAAATAAATAAATAGAGTATGAATTTGAATTCTAATCTAATGTGGAGGAATAAGATCTGCACTGGCGTTCCGTGTTGAGGCGAATTGTCACCATGCTTACTCCAGCCCAGCCACCACAACTCCTTAGAGTTATGGAGGACTCTAGGTTGACGGTAACTTTCCTATTATTTACCTGAACAGTACTGGATATTCTAAACTCCTCTTCAGACAAATAGACTTGAACAGCCACATTTTATTTAGAAAATGGCAGCAGATGAAGCATAAATGAGAGTCAGGGCATAGCTGAAAATATCAACAATGGCATAAACATCGGTGGTAAATTTTAGGTTTTTTGGTTTTGTGGATTATGTGGATCACTAGCATAGGCTCAAATTGAAAACATTACAGCTCAGCTTACAAGTACAATCTCCAGTCAAGGTAGACTTCCTCGGGTCTTTTGATAGGCAAATAAAGGAATAAAAGGGAGGAACTGACTATTGTGGAAATATAAGATCTTACATGCATTCCAATAACTTCGCGGTATTTATCCCGAGTGTCTTCATTCGTATCAGCATTGACTGTACTATGGCACACAAAACACAGGAAAGAGGACATTTCATTAGTGATATAACGTTCGTATATTCTTCAAGAAAAGAAAAATTAGAATTCAAAAGATCATAACAAAACAATGTAAAGCCATAGATAGAAGAAAAAAACTCTTTGATGCAAATTGTTTTTTTTTTAGTTGCAAGTTTTCCAAAGTGGATTTTGTCTATGAATTTCTAAGAGACTGAAGAGTTGCGATGTTGTGAATGTTAGTCAATCGAAGTAGTCGATTAAATAATCAAGCACAAGCAATGACTATCTTCTGTCACGCTTGCGAGTTAAAATGTTTCCAGCTTAATCATTTTAGAACTATTAATGGGAGTTTATGTAAAGACGAAGAGACGTTTATTATAAGAATTTTGGTTGATTGGATGGTGGACAAAATAATGAAGACGACGACGTCATTGGCGGAAATACACAATCATGAGGTACAGTCGATGACACTTTGTAGTCTGTTAGTCTTTGTAGACTGTTTGGACTTTGAACTAAAAAGTTGAACGTTGCGAATCGTGCGAGAGGGACGGCAGTGTGTTTGTGTAGGACGGGCGGCGAGTGCGGCGCGTGCCTATGCCTATTGCGCTCCCTTTTCAACGATTTTCTGCATTGTATGGTAGTGGTGTTATGGTTGTATTGGGTGTATAACCACTTGTGGCTGTGTATAGTACATGATATTTTTAATAATACCATCGCCAAAGTTACAGCAGCCGTATATTATCGTCATCATGTCAGTTAAATGGAGTTCAAATACTTTGGTCATCATATTTTTCAACCTTAGCATTACCCAAATCTTTTAAAACTTATATATTATTTGGCAATAAGGCTGCTGGTTAGGAGGACAGAATCAAAGAAATACTAGCACAGTATAGTGGGGATGGTGGCATTACAGCTGACTTGATTTACACATCCGTTACTGCTGCGAAAATGTAGGGAAAATATTATCGTCAAAAAACTAAGGTAAGCTGGCAATACTGCGTACGTCACGTCACTCGCGTCAAGAATCCGAAAAAAAAGAGGATAATTTTATTTTTGTGCCTTGAAGCATTCAAATTCAATAAAACATTGTTTTTATCAAATCCCATACAACAAACCCGAATTACTCATCAATTAGGGCAATAAACTGTGCAATAAAGACTATTTTCCGATTTTTCCGTGCGAGTGTAACACAATTTGGTTAGAGCCTTGTTTTGCGGCGGAAGAACTCTGCAGTGGACTTAATTAGCTATTTGCTTATTCCGATACGTTGTTTTTACAACAATCGCCGGACATTATCGTTGATTGTTCGTATTACAATGGCTTACAGAGTGATGTGATGGTAGCCAAGTGATTTACGACAACATTTTCCAAAGGCTGTTTTCATGAGCGAAAATAGTGACCAGGACTGTAAGTACCTTTTCATTTCATTCATTCATATCCTTATTTATAGCGGATTCCTGTAATAATTACTTTCTGATGAAAATATTGTAATTACACTATTTCTCAATATAATTTGTTGTCATAACCTAATTAAATTTTCAATAGAATATGCAATAAATTCTACGCAACAAAATATCTACAAAGTTGAACTACTAATACAGTTATTAGGTCACAACTATATATTTCTTGTAGGTAATCGAATTAACTGTGTTAAATCATATTAGGTCACACTTCTCTGTATACATATATTCTCGTACAGCTCACTTTTAAAAAAGAAAAACAACTGTAATTCTGGACATTCTAAACAGATAGCCTTCCTATTCAACTTTTAACTAAAAGAAGAGGTTATTTAGACCTAGACTTCAAGACACAGGGAATCCTAGTGTGAGGTTTAGAGCTCAGATATAAATTATAAATTTCCCTAAGTACATAGCTTATAAATTTTTAATAACCATATAATAATCCAAATTCCTTTTGCCTAGTATTAGTAGTCTACCTAAATTTTAGACTTGTAAAATTGCAAGCACTATAGAATAAACGTACTAAATAAATATATTTCTATTTCATTCGAAAGTCTCATCACTATCTTCAAGATCATCACTATGGGGTGCAGAGGTTTAAAATATTATAACAAAATAATTTATCTGTAAAGGAAAAAGACTACTTAAAGTGGTTAGGTAGCCTGGAAGAGATCAGAGATAAGGCTGCTCTTACAAGCCTTCTTTCTCTGTTGTGTTTCCATGTTGTGCACCAATAAAGAGTTATATCTACAACAACGATGACATTTTGCACTCCGTCTTGCCCACACAGTTGGTGGTGGTTACCTCGTGGAGTAGGTTAGGTACCCATACCCACCACTACCTTTATTTTATGTTTTTTGTTAATATCTCAATATACCCAGTCATAATATTTACACTTATAAATAACCTGTTATAAACATCGTGTAGAGATGATGTTTGTTTAAAAATAGTTTAATGTTCTCTTTGATTTCGCTTTGTAGTTGGGATAATAAAAGGAGTCTATTAATCCTACTAATATTATAAATGCGAAAGTTTAGATGTTTGGATGTGTGGATGTTTGTGTTTCAATCACGTCGAAACTACTGAACCAACTTGGATGAAATTTGGCATATATATAGTTCGTAACCTGGATTGACACATAGGCTACTTTTTATCCCGAATAATTAACAGGATCTACAGGATAAAATGAACGAACGGGATAAGCAGCGCCAATTAAGCAAGAGGATGTCATGTCACGTCAGTTTGACAGGGCGTAATACTACCTCTTTGGTCTAACGACTAACGTTTGACATTCGAGTACGGGTTCGGTGTAATGTCAAGTTTCTCAAAAAAGTATCCGCTTGGTACACGCACAGATAACACAATGTACACGGAAACGGTACTCGCGTACGAAGTCGCGGGAAACTGCTGATCTGATATAATGTTTCACACTTTCCATGGCAAACTCTTTCACACACCTCTACTAGGTTGTAGGGAGGCACTACTTTTAAAAACACTCATCAACTTCTGCCACTAACAGTACTTGATAAAATTAGGAAAGATACAGGTCACAGGGTCACGGAAACTGGATCAGTAAACAAAGTGCTGATAATTTAACATGATAATTAGGTATGTTTAGCAGACAAACAAAATCTGTGAGTTTAATAAGTTTAAAAAACTAGAAAAACCGACTTCAATTCGACATCATCATCATCAGATAATGATGATTTATACAGCGTCAGCCACTTTTTACCCATGCCTCTATGTACGGGACTGCAGTGACATGATTTAGATGGAGTAGGCTGGTAACACCTATATATCATCCTCTCAGCCTAGTCGACATCCACAGGAAAGACAAGGTCAATATATGCGCAGCACACGCAAGAAGATACGTATTCAGTATCCTTATAGGTATGAAGCTTGAAAGGGGATATTTTTAACCCATTACCAGAAAAGGAACATGTTATAAGTTTGACGCCGTTGTCTGTCTTTGGTCTCGTAGTTTTAAAACGAATGGTCCGATTACACTGGACTCTATTATAGATAAGATAGCTGATAGTAGTTTGGTTAAAATCTGTCTCTAATAATTAAAAATTAATATAATGTCGTCTGTATAGATAGATGTTAGTATGGATATTATAAAACAAATGAAAATGAAACATAAAACTGCAAACAATTCTGTAAAGTGAAAATCTACTCCAGAAGTAGCTGTGCAATATAAAATTCTAGAGCGTCAATTGTTTTGTAATGCTGTCGCCGATAAGATATAGCAGGATATACTGTGGGCGTAGAAAATCTCCTTACTGCTAGCATTCAAGGAAATTGCTAGATGAGGTTACGTCATAGTTTACCAGACAAAACGGAATGGAGCAAGTTCTATTGCCCATTGAAAGTACCTTAAAGATAGTACAGTCGGCTACACATCAACCTATCCACTGTTTGAACTTTGAACTATTATAATTTGAATGTTGCGAATCAGGGATCGCAATAGGTGTAGGCGCGTGGCGCGCAAGCAGCGAGTCTCACATAAAAACATTATCGTCCCTCTCGCATGATTAGCAAATTCAAATTATAATAGTTCAAAGTTCGAACCGTTGGTTGATAGGTTGATGTGTAGCCGACTATACATCTGATGGCTCTAGACAAGTGGATATTTTGTGATAAACACTGAAACTTTAGCATATAAGTATATTTATTTGCAAGAAGAATTATACAAAATAAACTGGACGAGGCGCAATATTTATTTGAGCATGGTAGTGTTCCGAATGAAAGATTCGATGTATAACCAGCTCTCCACTTTTAAATGAAACAAATGCTCTCATGTGTAGGATTTTAAACTGCATCCGAATCGGACCTCTACTTTCAGAGCTACGAGGCCACAAACATGCAGACAGTCACACAACACTGTCAAACTGTATAACACCTCTTCCTTTTTCGGTCGAGTAAAAGTAATACAACTGATTTATTTATGGAAAATACCCTTCACGTACATAGATTTTTATTTCGGCTGTGCGTTGATCATAACTATTTAGATAATAACGTAAGCCTTTTGGCTCGATATTTCGTTTCCATCTCTGCCCAACTACTATTGTGGCGCCAAACAGGGTCAAGGGCACTGAAATGTCTGATTATTTCAGCTCAGGGCTATTGGAACGCCTATGGCACACAATTCTGTTGGTATAGCTTTGTCTTCTGCGTTCTGGGTTGTGGGTTCGATCCCCATTAAGAACAAACATTTTTGTGTGATGAACATCAAATTGCTATCTTTTGTAATCTTGGGCGAACCATTTGTAATCCATTGCCCTTCTACTAATATTATAAATGTGAAACTTTAGATGTTTGTGTTTCAATCACGCTGTAAGTACTGGTCCGTATGGATGAAACTTGGAATATATAGTTCGTAACCTAGATTAACACATATACTACTTTTTATCGCGAAAAATTAACAGGACTGACAAGACGCGGACCAAGTCGCGTGCGAAAGCTTCTAATTAGGAAAAAAGTCACGTTTTATAGACAGCAGAAGGACTGCAGCGTTAAATTGAAATGTCTGTATCCCGCCATCTTTTAAAAACACGAAAGATTACCACTAATGCCTATGTTATGTTTATCTATCAGTCAATCAATATGAGTCAATGCGATTTCATTTGTTTACCTAGTTATTTGTAACCAGCTTCCGCCCGCGACTTCTGTTGATTTTCCGGGATAAAAAAATAACCTATTGTAAATTAATTTTAACACATGTTCGTTATTACATTCTTAAATATTATCGCTGATTTTCATACCTATAGTGTCAATATTTATCCATTAGTCTACACTTAAAAAATATTTTTTCAAAAACACGATAAATTTTTTCGAAGTTTGACAAAGTTATAGGAGTTTTTAATGATCTAATTTTACTTTACTTCTGTGTTATTCAATGTCGCCATTGTAGCGCCACTCTGTGTATTTTTTTTAATGGTTAAAAGACAGGCATGTATGATCTATAGAGTAAAATTCCATACGTGACAGTTTCCAAGCCCATCGACGCATCGATGACAAAATATATTTGAAAATACGACAATAAGTATATAAATATATGACAAAATACACTCAAATTAATATCAAATAAATGATATAAAAAAATTACATGATAATATTAAAAACGAAAGACATCAATGTGGTAAAATAACACGAAAAAAAAAACGAAAGACGAGGCAGAGGAGGCGAGTCTTAGGACTTTCGCCTGGCCGTAATGGCCAAAAGAAAAAAAAACCATCGACGCATCATTTTCGTGAAAACAAACAAAATGTGATCCATCATAACTACTTAGGTGAACAGAAAAAACTCTTATCATTCAAATACCTACGTGATATCACTATCATGTATATCGCGGTGTTTTTAACCCGAATGTGACAAACTGCGGCAATATCACGAGGAAACAACAATCTCTTATAAATGGCTTCACGAATTTTTATAAACCCTTTTTGTACAAACTCATAGCACTTTAAAAAAATCTCAAAAAATCTGACTTCAAAAAAGGAGGTTCTCGATTCGGTCGCATTTTTTTTTAATGTTTTTTCCTCAGAACTCTTAAATGATAAGGATGCTTTGATACTTATGTAATTGATTTAATGATAACTGCTACTGAATACGATTGCCGCGACGGTCAAACGCGTACTAGTCTAATTTATTCTAGGTAAGCACAAAAATGCACCGCGGTAAAAATGTGCAATTTGCATTAATTGTACAAACAGATTTGAAAAATTCTGGCAGTATATTCATTCAGATTAAAAAGTCTGCCTCACTATCTATAGTGAGACATCCAGACAGTTCTGGATATCTCACTATCAGTATATTAATGGTCACAGATAAATCATTGACAAACATCTCCAGTCAGTTACGCAAAGTTTTTTAAATATAATAAATCGAGATATTTTTTTTTAGTTGTAAAAATTGCGATCAAATCATTGCTACTAGGCTCAACAACATTTAAAATGAATGACGCTTCTACAATTTAATTGGAGCTTATATGGTTTACCTAACAATAGTTTTAATAGCCTATTAAAGGTTTTCCGTATGTCTATTAATATTTTTTATTTTTACAGGAAAATTACAAAATAATCCTTTCCTTATGCCATCATACTTCCAAACCCATTCCATTGTACCTAATGTTATGTACATAATATTGTTATACGATAAATAGATAGATATTCGCATTCCATATAACATATTTTTCCTATATTGCCTTGAAGTATACTTTAAATAGTTCTAATAATAGACATATTTTTATAATATACGCACCAATTTCATTAAATTCAATTGTAATGACCACTGTTTTAATAATCTAAGCAATAAAAAGCCTTACATAACCCAAATCTTTACGTTCACAATTAATTTAAAAAAAAAATCGTAACTGTCAGCTGTCAAACTGACATTACTCGGATGCTGTGACGCCTACTCTAGTTCCCCAAAGCCTTATAAAGTCTGATTGGGTAGACTAATAATTAAAAAGCAGGTTGCAATACGCAAGAGTGACTGTTAGCTGTCAAACTGACATCACTCGGATGCAGTGACACCTGCTTCCCGTTCCCCCCCGCGTCACCATGTGGTGACGGCCCTGATGTGAATATGAGCTCCTCCCCAGCATTGGAACCTTCCTCCCCTGCCACTACCCCGTCGTCTCCGGCGCTGAGAACAGACTGCGTTCAGTTCCACACTTCCACGCCTAACTATATTGGACGGGTAAGTTATAAATCAATATTCAGGTACATTTGTGACAGGCGTCACAGCTCAGTCGGTAATAGCTTTGCCTTCCTTGCTGTGGGTCGTGGGTTCGATCCCCACCAAGAACAAACATTTGTGCGTGGAAAACATAGATGTTTGTTCTATGTCTGGGTGTTACTATTTATTTACAAAAAAAAAGTATATAAGTATTCTATCAGCCATCTGGTTCTCATACAAGCATTGCTTAGTTTGGGACTAGAGGGTGTTGTGTGAAATGTCCCTGAATATTTATTTATTTATTATTTATTTCACACAATGCCCTCTAGGAGATATAGTTGATCGAAGCCTCTAGTCCCAAACTAAGCAAAGCTTGTGACATGAGAACTAGATGGCTGATAGAATACTTACATACTTTTTTTTGTAAATAGATACTTATAATACATAGTAACACTCAGACATAGAACAAACATCTATGTTTTCCACGCACAAATGTAGGTTCTTGGTGGGGATCGAACCCACGACCCACAGCACGGAAGGCAGAGCTATTACCGAGTGAGCTGTGACGCCTGTCACAGTGGTTCCACATATCCACGTCTAACTATATTTATCTTCTATTTTCTGGTTTTTCAGAAGCAGACCCAGCCACCGCTAAACGTAATCCTACCAGCGACTGCCCCGGCCACACCACCGAACTACAACTCAAGTGAGCACCACGACCACCAACTGTCTAACCTAATACTGGAAATGGGCCTCTATTTTTTTTGATACCCCCGACATTGATACCCAATTGTGAAAAACAAAAATTTTGTGGCGGCGGCCATCTTGGACCGATTTTTATCAAACAGCTAAGAACACTACAGACTAATTCACCTTTCAAACAAAAAAAACTAAATCAAAATCGGTTCATCCGTTCGGGAGCTACGTTGCCTCAGACACACACACACACACACACACACACACACTCAGACACGTCAACTTTATAACACCCCGTCGCTTTTGCGTCGGGGGTTAAAAATGGGTTTCGCTTCAGACTACGGGCTATGTTAGGGATGATTCGGTCGTCTGCTGCCCCCGACGTTACTGTTGGTTGTTATTTCAGACGACGCTATAACCCCACCTCCGCGCTCCCCTGGCGCAGCGGTTGTGACGCCGGCATCGGGCGACGCGCGCTCCCATCCACCGGACGGCACCTCTTCCGATAAAGTAACTATCTTATCTTCTTATCTTACTAATATTATAAATGCGAAAGTTTAGATGTTTGGATGTTTGTGTTTCAATCACGTCTAAACTACTGAACCAACTTGGATGAATCTTGGCATATATATAGTTCGTAACCTGGATTGACATAGGCTACTTTTTATCCCGAATAATTAACAGGATCTACAGGATAAAATGAACGAAAAGGATTAGCAGCGCCAATTGGCAAGAGGATTTCATTGTCATGTCATGTCACGTCAGTTTGACAGAGCGTAGTACTACCTCTTTGATCTAACTACTAGCGTTTGACATTCCAGTAGGTACGAGTTCGGTGTAATGAGGTGTAATGTCAAGTTTCTCAAAGAAGTATCCGCTCGGTACACGCACAGATAATATAATGTACACGGAAACTGTAGACGCGTACGAAGTCGCGGGTAACTGCTAGTAACAGAATAAAATTGTCAAGGCGCAAGTTTTATTTGCGCATAGTAGTGTTCCGAGTGAAAGATTCGTTTTATAACCAGCTGTCGACTTTTAAAAGAAACCGAATGTAACAAGAGCTCCCATTTGTAGGATTTTTAATGACGATACAGGGCAGGTTAGGCTGGACGTATTTGTTTCACTACGTCTGTTGCTCGTAGGCCCCACCTCTACGATCGCGAGGCGAGTGAATTGCGGCGATATTATCGTTTCACGTATTTCTATACACTCTCATAAGAATAATCGTCGTGTGGTGGTGTATGCTTACTATATTATCGCCACAATACATTCCCTCGTGGAGACGTCGATTACCCTTACAACTGGGCTAATGTATTACAAATAAGCATTTAAATTTAAAACATTTTCTTGTTTAGACACTTTTCGCTTAGTAAATAGCCTTAAATCAGAAAGATAGAATATAGCTTTCTCTTGTGATTATAACGTTAATCGTTATAACGTTTGACTTTGATTAAAATAATGGGGCGTAGAGAAATAAAATCAACTTGGTTTCTTCGTATTTTGGCTTTTATTCTGTTTTTAGTGTGTTTTATACTTCCAGTCGTCAGAAACAGCGGTGGGCAACATCTCACGACCGCAGAGCACTGCGCTATCTCGAAAAGAGAGTTACAAAGCGCAACGGCAACATTATAGTCGAGAGAAAAAACGAGCTGCTACAGCGCTATTGCACTCTATAGAAGATCCCTCTGTGGTTGTTTTGCATGATTGGCTAAAGGTACGTGTACATATTTATTTAGACACTACTGTCGATTCTGTTGTTGCATTTTTCTAAATTAACCTAATTTGACAGCGCTAAAATTATAGCTGTCTTTGTCGTTTCAGTTTATGAGAAAGGGACGGCAACATTTTTAGTGCTGTCAAATTAGGTTAGTTTAGAAATATGAATACAGAATCGATAGCACTGTCTAGTTAATATTTTCTAGTTTAGACACTTTCAGAACTTATTTATGACATTTCCATAATACTCATAAAGTAAGAGTAAAGGTTAGTAAGTATGTAAATTAGAATATTGAGTAGATACCTAAAGAATATAAAAATGTTATTTAATAATTAAGTTAGTAATATGGTTAAAATACCCAGTGACCATTTTAAAATTGTCGTGCCCTAACTGGGCTCATGTTGGTAGCATAAATACATTAAAGACCCTTTTGTACAACATAAACGCAATAAAGTATTGAGTAAGACAATAAGGGCGGCTTGCACCAGAATCACTAAACGTGTTTAACAGCTAAATAGATTTAAATCTGACGTATTTATATGACTTGACAACACGCTAAATACTATTTAATAGTTAAACGCGTTTAGCGATTCTGGTGCAAGCCGCCCTTACTAGTTTACATTCATCATCATCATCCGCAGCCCGAATTCAGCTACTGCTGGGTATAAACCTCTAATTGAGTTGAGTTTAAAATCATTTTCTAACTTAGACATTTCTCAAATTAGACACTTTTCGGTCATACTTAACTCTCAGAGTTGTAGCAGTTTCACTTTCAGCTCAATGCAGAATTTCTGGTTTAGACACATTTCGGTTCATATTCTTCCTATTATAACACTAAGGCCGGAACTACATGGCATCCGGAATTCCGGATGTCATGTAGTCCCAGGCTTATAGAAATGTTTTGTTCATAGGTCCGAGGTTCTCTGAAATCATGGACGAAGTTGTGGTGCGTTCTGAAACCTGGTCTGCTGTTGCTGTACAAAACTCCTAAAGCCAAGGTAACCTATAAAATACTTATTTTAACACAAACTTGAAAAAAGAAGGGAGGTTCTCAATTCGGTTGAATGTTTTTTTTATGTTTGTTACCTCAGAACTCCGTCATTTATAAACCGATTTGAAAAATTCTTTTTTATCTGAAATGATGTACTTCCAGGTTGGTCCCTTTCAATTTTCATCAAAATCGGTTCAGTAGTTTGACTTATAAACAAAAATTACTGGAAATAAATTGCGTATACGTGCACGAAATTGCGTATTTTGCTTCTCTGTGACTTTTTAGTGATGTTTACGGTCACTAGAACATTCCCAAAGAACTGCCATCCTCATCATCTGACGATGAAGCCGGTAGTCGAATTGAAGTCTGTTTTCCTAGTTTTTAAACTTATAAATTATATTACAGAGTAGCCACTGGGTAGGTACAGTGCTTCTAACATCGTGTCAAGTTATAGAACGTCCGTCGAAAAAGGACGGATTCTGTTTCAAAATCTACCATCCTCTGGAGCAGAGTATATGGGCGCCTAGAGGTCCTCATAACGAGTCTATTGGTAAGATAAGATAAGGTAAATTTTTATTTGTCCCCAATTAGGTATTCATGTAGATTCAGTAGTTGTAGTTGGTACGTAGTTTAATATCCTACTAATACTATAAACGCGAAAGTTTGTATGTATCGGTGTTTGTTACTCTTTCACGCATAAACAACTGGTCCGATTTGGATGAAACTTGGAATACATATAGCTCGTAGCCTGGATTAACACATAGGCTACTTTTTATCCCGGAAAATCAACAAGATCTACAGGATAAAATGAACGAACGGGATTAGCAGCGCCAATTGGCAAGAGGATTGATCCAGGCTACGAACTATATTGCCAAGTTTCATCCAAGTAGGTTCAGTAGTTTCAACGTGTTTGAAACACAAACATCTAAACTTTCGCATTTATAATATTAGTAGGATGTATATTTGATGTATATTATTGTGACAGGAGCGGTAGTGCAGCCGTTGCCGACTGCGCATCTGATATTCCGCGCGCCGTCGCAAGCTGCGGGCCATTGCTGGCTAGACGGACTAGAACTAGCGCTAACATGCAGCAATGCTATGCTCAGGTATTATATATATACTAGCTTCCGCCTGCGACTTCGTTCGCATCCCGTTTGATACTCTTATGTTTCGTTAGTTGAGGGTAGCAATGCTTTGCTACACCGCAAATCTACCTACAATAAACCAGTCTGCGATAGTCCGTGGTTCATTGAACATTACAGATACTGTTCATTTTCCGGGATAAAAAGTACCATATGTGACAGGTGTCGCAGCTCAGTCGGTAATAGGTCTGCTTTCCGTGCTGTGGGTCGTGGGTTCGATCCCCACCAAGAACAAACATTTGTGCGTGGAAAACATAGATCTTTGTTCTATGTCATGGTGTTACTATGTATTATAAGTATTTAAAGTATTTATTTACAAAAAAAAAGTATATAAGTATTCTATCAGCATCTAGTTCCCATATTACAAGCTTTGCTTAGTTTGGGACTAGAGGGCGTCGTGTGAAATGTCCATGAATATTTTATTTATTTATTTATGTGTTAATTCAGGACACGAAGTATATCTATTCTGTGGCCTTCAAGTAAACAAAGCCCCTAGATAGGATGTATGTCTGAATTAATACTAGAGGTGCCAGCAATTCGCTAGTTGCATACAATTTTAAACCTTCACCTAATTGTAATAAGTGTGATATTCGCAGATGTTCCCGCTCGCGGCCGAAGCAAATGGTCGCGGCAGAAGCTCCCATCACACAAACGAATATATCCCACGAAGAGTTGGAGAAGCATTTTAATGAACACGGTGAGTTACTAGTAGAACTCGTCCGGGGAAGTTAGGTGCAACAACGGATCTTAAAGTTAGGTGCAACACCGGATCTTTATCGCTCTGAAGTTAGGTGCAAAAACGGATCTTTATCGCTCTGAAGTTAGGTGCAAAAACGGATCTATATCGCTCTGAAGTTAGGTGCAACAACGGATCTTTATCGCTCTGAAGTTGGTGCAACAACGGATCTTTATCGCTCTGGAGTTAGGTGCAACAACGGATCTTTATCGCTCTGAAGTTAGGTGCAACAACGGATCTTTATCGCTCTGAAGTTAGGTGCAACACCGGATCTTTATCGCTTTGAAGTTAGGTGCAACAACGGATCTTTATCGCTCTGAAGTTAGGTGCAACAACGGATCTTTATCGCTCTGAAGTTAGGTGCAACAACGGATCTTTATCGCTCTGAAGTTAGGTGCAACAACGGATCTTTATCGCTCTGAAGTTAGGTGCAAAAACGGATCTATATCGCTCTGAAGTTAGGTGCAACAACGGATCTTTATCGCTCTGAAGTTGGTGCAACAACGGATCTTTATCGCTCTGGAGTTAGGTGCAACAACGGATCTTTATCGCTCTGAAGTTAGGTGCAACAACGGATCTTTATCGCTCTGAAGTTAGGTGCAACAACGGATCTTTATCGCTCTGAAGTTAGGTGCAACAACGGATCTTTATCGCTCTGAAGATAGTTGCAACAATGGATCTTTATCGCTCTGAAGATAAGTGCAACAACGGATCTTTATCGCTCTGAAGTTAGGTGCAACAACGGATCTTTATCGCTATGAAATTAGGTGCAACAAACGATTGCGCATTACTGTTGTGCAGAATTCGCTTACCTCCAATTCAACCCAAAAATGGGTTTTGCACAGATACGTCAGAGGGACAAAGATCCGTTGTGACTACTAAACTACCTTTTTAAAAAAATACTAGGAATTAGCATAATGGTGAAAATGAAATATGGTTAACTTCTAAGGGCGGCTTGCACCAGAATCACTAAACGTGTTTAACAGCTAAATAGATATAAATCTGACGTATTTATATGACTTGACAACTCGCTAAATACTATTTACACGTAGCGATTCTGGTGCAAGCCGCCCTAAATCTTTTATTGTTAAGTTTTTCTTTATTTTTTTTATTTTTTATCTTCTCCAGCTTCAAATACTACTATTATTTTGGTATTTTAAAAATATTTCTAAACATTATGTTGCAACTTTTGAATGTTCTAGCGTTTATACTTTTGTAAAGGTACCTAACTAATAATACAATCATTTTTCCGCACTGTATGCTACTGTGTGATTGAAATCACTCATAAAATCACATCATTTCATTAAAAATCAGTATTCAAACCAAACCCACCAATTATGTCTGTGTCGGAATATACATCAAAAACTGATTGTAGATCGATCAAAAAAACAAAAATTAAACCATCAAAATGGGATAAATTCGTGGAATCTATTGAAATGATATCTCGCGATCATTCGACATCCGATTCTCAGTCAGAAAGCGAGAAGAGGGAAGGTTTTTTAGACATTTTCTGGAAGAAAGACTTTTTAGATCGAAATTCAGCGTCAACCTCATCTATAACCGGTGATAAGAAAATCGAAAAGTTTATTAGTAAAAGTCTAGCGTCTAGCCCTAAATTAGATATCGCTAAACGAACACATTTAACTCGTTGTTTTGAACTACCAAAGTTATCTCCATTAGTAGATAAAAAGCGACGAACACCTACCGACGAAAACATATCTTTATCAACAGATAAAAAGCTTAAAACACCGATCGACGAGAATATCCTTAAAGTTTTATCAAAAAGACGATGTTCCACTCCAACCACAAAAAATCTATCGCAAAAACGTATAAGCGATTTACGAGAATCGGGAGTCAAAACTGATTCGGAAAATGATGATGTTTTTCTAAAAAAATTACCGAAGAAGTGTGTTGGTTCGAATTCCAAAGTGATTTGCAGTACCCCTGATAATATTATTATTACTGAAACAGCGCCATCTCTTGAACGTTTCCGGAGGTATAGCTCGACTTCTGATGATGATGTTTTTGATATAAATTACAGGTTTGCATTATTTATAGTATTAATAAGACTCTTTGTGTGCTAGCCCGTCCGGACTAGCACCTATTTTGTGTGCACAGTGATGCTCGCATTGCTGTGTGCCGGCTTGAATGGATGTCGGTGCTATTACAGGCACATTAGACTTAACACCGGAGTGTCAGAGTGATGGACGCAGTGCAATGCATTGAGATGTGAATTCCGGTCATCCACCGGCGAGGGTGGATAGATGGACACGCATTTACGAGTATCCACTTTAGGGTGGATAAACGGAATAGAATAAGCCATTGTTATAGGCAGCGGTTATCACTTAGCATCAGGTGGGCCATTGGCTTGTTCCATCATTTGGTTTTGAGAATCCCCCCCCCCCTCCCCTCCGCCCCCTCTGAACGGGTCACGAGTATGGGTACATTTAGTTCCGCTGTCATTGATGGTAATAAATCTTATTCTAGGAAATCACCTACATTTCCACAACTACAATGCCCTATGCCTGAAAAGTATTCTCTTATAGACTACGGTAAGCTTCCGTCTCTGTCTTTCGAAGCTGATAAGACAGAGAGAAAAGTTGAGAGATTGAGCCTTCAAAACGTGTACGTAGCCGGAAAAATTGTACAAAGTGGTAAGAAGTATAGAGAGTTAGAACAAAAGACAATCGTAATGTGAAGGTCTCGTTTGATGTGTCGACTACGCGGTGACAAAGGAAAGATTCGCGGTCGAGCGCTTAATGCTGCGCAGTGTAACACGTTACCTTTACCTTCACATAATACTATTCGGACAGCGAAATATTTGAATTTAGGGAGTAAGTCTACATCCCAAACGAAAGGGCAGTACGCACAACGGATCTTTATCCCTCTGAAGTTAGGTGCAACAAAAGATTGCGCATGTACTGTTGTGCGGAAAAGTTCGCTTTACCTCTAAATACAAAAAAAAAGTATAAGTATTCTATCAGCCATCTAGTTCCCATATCACAAGCTTTGCTTAGTTTGGGACTAGAGGGCGTTGTGTGTAAAGTCCATGAATATTTATTTATACCCAATAATGGGGTCTGCGCAGATACTTCAAAGGGACAAAGATCCGTTATGAGTGACTACTATTGCTAGGTTATAAGTTTTGCACACATTTTGCGAAAAAAAAAAAACAATTATATATTAGTTTAATACATAAAACAAAGATCATTAACATACCTACACAATCAATTATCAACTCTATTTCCTCGTATTCAAGTTCAAATTGACTATTACTGACTCATCAAAAAATCACCTTGACAATTCAAATAAGACTCTGTACTCTTAATTTTAGAGCTTAAATTGTCATTGTGTTTGTAAGTAAGGCTTGCGTTCCACGAATTTATATGCTAGTATGCAAATATTTATCTTATCAAGAAGATAGGATAAAGCTGCACATCACGCACGATTCAGCATCGCAATCACTTCATCAATAAGTTATTGGGATGCTAATTAATAAATCATCGACAACATGTTTTGTACAAGTACAGTCGAAGACACGTCTACCTATACTGTTTGGAGTTTGAACTATTAGAAGTAGAAGGTCGTGGTGGTGTAGACACGACAGTGTGTGTGTGTGGGTCGGGCTGCGAGCGCGGCGCGCCCTAGCCTAGCGCTCCGCCCCAACGTACCTCTGTATTGTATGTACCGTAGTTATGCTTGTATTGGGTGTATGATCTGACTCCTACACCATACACCAATACACCAGTGTGTCCATACCAAGCTGCGCACACCGGTGTGCTCGGCGTCTGACGTTTGACACCGGTTTTTATACATTGTCAACTCGTACTCTCCCCTCTGAGGTATTGCAACAGGAAAGTGGGCAACAGTAGTTATAGTATTTCGCTCAATTTTAGTAATTTTTACGTGACAAAATAAACGTTTTACTATGATTACCTATTAGTCATATTCTCGTTACAGTGGAACACAATCGTAATAATAACAAAACACGTTCAGTATCATATCGTTCGCGGACCGAACTAGACATATTTCGTTGATAATTATGTGATAAGCAATGTTTGTGTTTGTGTTGATACTTGTAATGATAGTTTTAAATGCAAAATAAGTGTTAGATAAATGTATACTAAATAGTGACAACGTTTGAGAGATAAAAATGCGACGCGTACCAGTAAAAGTGTAAATACAGACAGTTTTTAAAAGATCGAAAAGTAAATTGTAGTAAAATGTTTCAAAGTCATATTCAAAACGTATGACATTTATAAATAAAATGCTCTAGGTCTAGGTAAATCCTTTCTAATAGTTAAGTGTCATTGGGTTTAGTTTGTAAAAAAATCAAATCAACTTATTAATGCCAAGATATTAATAAATATACGTGTAAAATTAATTATTTACAAGCTTGCAAACAAATAAAAGTTCTCACAAGGAAAAATAGTCAAGGAAAATATTAATGCGGACTCATAACCAAGATAATATACCTTATTATATAATAATATAAGATTAAGGAAAAATAAATAATGCATAAAGATGTGAAAACAATTCCAAATCGAAGGTTTTGTTGTTATAACATTATACTAGTTTTCGCCTGAGGCTAACGGAGTATTTATTTTATTTATTTAGGCCGCCTTTAGGCCTCCGTCATGGCTTCGACTGCTAGAACCGGGATCAACAGTTTAACGTGTCCGAAGCACGGAAGCGCTCAGATGTAAATGCCAGTAGCGTTTACCTATCCAAATAGTGACCTCGCAGAACGTCGAATATTTACTAAGCGAGCTATGCTACGAGCACTCCACTGTAAGGCACTTCCGAATCTTTCCAACTATTCTTTGGCATTTAAGGCTTATTTGAAACTAGCAGTTGCCCGCGACTACGTACGCGAGTACCGTTTCCGTGTACATTATATTATCTGTGCGTGTACCGAGCGGATACTTCTTTGAGAAACTTGACATTACACCTCATTACACCGAACTCGTACTAGAATGTCAAACGCTAGTCGTTAGACCAAAGAGGTAGTACTACGCCCTGTCAAATTGACGTGACATGACATGACAATGAAATCCTCTTGCCAATTGGCGCTGCTAATCCTTTTCGTTCATTTTATCCTGTAGATCCTGTTAATTATTCGGGATAAAAAGTACCCTATGTGTCAATCCAGGTTACAAACTATATATATGCCAAGTTTCATCCAAGTTGGTTCAGTAGTTTAGACGTGATTGAAACACAAACATCCAAACATCTAAACTTTCGCATTTATAATATTAGTAGGATGGCACCACACTGGAGTTTCATCATTTAAGACCTAGTTATGTATCTTTCTAAGAAGGATCATACACAACAAGTAATTAAATTAAAAAAATCCCCGAATCTTGGACCGATTTTCGTCAAACATAGCTAAGAACACTCCCGACTCATTCACTTTTCAAACAAAAAAAAACAAAATCAAAATCGATTCATCCGTTCGGGAGCTACGTTGCCTCAGACACACAGACACTTCATACTTATAACACCCCGTCGTTTTTGCGACGGGGGTTAAAAACGCTAAGAACGAAGCCGTTATTTTCTAGACCGTTCTTCTAGGCTTTGGTCGAAAGGAACTGGCACATAGAATCGCCTAGTTTATATGAAAAAATGATTCTAGTGATTCAATGAACCTATTATTGAGCACCGATGGTGTAGTGGTAGCGACTCCGCGTTCTAATGCTATGGTTCAAATCCGGTCGTTAAAAAACCAATGGGTTTTTTACTCGGAAAATGCTAGTGCTCTCAAAAAAAAAACATCGTGCGGAAACCTGCTTAGTCAGCTCCGCACGTATTGAGCTTGTCTCTCCTGTGGATGCCGACTAGACTGAGAGGATGGTATAGGTGCTACAAGCCTACTGCATCTAAATCATGTCACTGCAGCGTCCCGTACATCGGGGCATGTGTAAAAAGTGGTTCATGACGCTGTATAAATCTAGATTAGGTGCAAAGGCCTGATTATTATTGCTCGTAAGTTTCGCCGCTTTTTCGAACGTCCTATAATACTAGGATTAATCTGTTGTCCTTAAAACTAAGCATTATGGATTAGCAAATTCTTTGTGTATCTTCTACATACATGCCTTATCATTACTCCAAGGGCGTACCTAATCTACCTACTACGTACATATCCGAAGCAATTTTGACATAGGTAGCATCTTCTCATCGAAAATATACTCGAAAATAATTATTTTAGTTTTTAGCGTTAGTATGCCAAATGACGACATCCATTCATTATACATAACAAACAATGAGAGTTTGTGTTATGTTGCAGTCAAAGTAGTGAATTTGATATCCGGTCTGGTTCTTATGATATTGTTAAAAATAGTCACTTGGCAGGATATTGTGTAGCTAAAATATAATTCTAGAGGTTCATAGAAACTGGCGAAAAAACGGCATTTACTCTTTACTTTATCAAAAACATAGGTACACCAAAAATTTATTAACCAAATAATTTGTTTAAATTAGACAGCTGTGGCAATTGGAATAAAGTAGAAGAGATTTATATAAAAACAAAAGTAACTAAAATACTAAATGCGTATTTACGTACACGATATAATTTTAAAGAAAATGTAACTGATACAAATAAGAAACAAAAACATTTTTGATAATAATCAAAATCAAGTTTGCAAAAAAATAAAATTACAGGTAATATTATTAGGTCTACTCGCATTGTGCAATATTCAAACTAACAAACATTGAATTACTTATCATCAGAATAAAATATATATTCGCAAATAAAATTACTAGATACATAATATACAGTACTAGCAGTTACCCGCGACTTCGTACGCGTCTACAGTTTCCGTGTACATTTTATTATCTGGGTGTGTACCGAGCGGATACTTTGAGAAAATTGACATTACACCTCATTACATCGAACTCGTACCTACTGAAATGTCAAACGTTAGCCGTTAGACCAAAGAGGGAGTACTACGCCCTGTCAAACTGACGTGACATGACATGACAATAAAATCCTCTTGCCTATTGGCGCTGCTAATCCTTTTCGTTCATTTTATCCTGTAGATCCTGTTAATTATTCGAGATAAAAAGTAGCCTATGTGCCAATCCTGGTTACGAACTATATATATGCCAAGTTTCATCCAAGTTGGTTCAGTAGTTTAGACGTGATTGAAACACAAACATCTAAACTTTCGCATTTATAATATTAGTAGGATTTACAAAATACACATGACCTTTTTGCAGACAATTGGAAACATGTCTTAGATACCTAAATAAATATTAATGTAATACAATTATTCTCAAATCTTTGTTTAGTTTCAAATGACATATGCTTTTGGTATTGTTACAAAATGCCTTAACACCTTATTTGGCTGCAACACTACCTTTCATAGCCTTGTCTATCTTAAGATAAGGTCAGCAGCCTTAACTAGTGCATGCCTGTGGCTTGAATATGAATCTAAAACATTGTATTGAATTCTAATACCAAAAACACTCTGGGGGATTGATATGTGTGATTGATTGATATATTGATATATACTAGGATGTCGTGAGCCTCCTGTAATATTTTTAACCGACTTCAATAAAGCAGGAGGCTTTCAATTCGGTTGAATTTTTTTTTATCTGAAAGGATATACTTCCAGATTGGTCCCATTTAATTTTCATCAAAATCGGTTCAGTAGTTTGGGTTATGAATAGAAATAACTGAAAAAATATACCAACCACGTGCACGAAATTGCGTAATTTGCTTTCCTGTGACTTTTAAATGGTGTTTATAGTCATTAGAACATTCCCAATCAACTGTCATCATCATCATCATCGCTGGTAGTCGAATTGAAGTCGGTTTTTCTAGTTTTTTAAACTTATAATTATTATACTGCAATAGTAAACTTTGCTTAGTTTGGGACTAGAGGGCGTTGTGTGAAATGTCCACGAGTATTTATTCACACTAATTTGTTCTCGCAAAATTGTCCGTAGGTTTCATAGACTTCTTGTCCTCACTTGTCTCAGTACCTCACAACTTCTTGTCCTTATCCCACTAAGTGGAATTGGCTCAACATGTCTCTTTCTTCCATTATCAGCCGTCTACATTTCCCGTTTAGTATAAGTACATTGTACTTGGTTCTCATGATAATATCTAATCTAAACCAGTGATCAAGTACTTAATTTATGTAGACCTAGGTCTTAACCTTAAGCCTACGTTCACCGACATCGACAGCGACTCAAAGTCAAAGTCAAATTCAAATTCAATAAAATTACGAAGAACATTTAAAATTAAACTAAGGGTTTGGAGTTCTGTCATTGGTAAAAGCAACCTAGCACATTTATTTTAATTGTTTTTCTTTGTGTTAAGTATAGTGAGTACCTATTGTACTTAAATATTGGTGGAATTTTAACCAATAATACTTGCAGTCATAGCATAAAGTGTGAGCCATTGGAATAAATGTGTATTATGTGTTTTTATTATTTGATGGAATTCGTTTCCAAGTTTTGAAGGGAAAATCCACCATTTTGTCTTCAAAACAAACGACTTGACGTGTGATTTGACTTGACTAAACTTATTTCAAATAATCCACTTGACACTGGCAAAATTGTCTGTCGAAATGACGGACTGAGGCCATATATAAGAGAAGAAGAAGAAGAACTAAGGGTTTTACATTATCGCCTCAATATTTGTCGATAGTTAATTCCGGTTAAAATTGAGCCATTTCGCTTTGTTTAAATATTGACTAATAGTGATAGGTATCATAAACAAAGTTTAAGTTGAGAGACGATTCTAAGTAAGACCGGGAATAAATAGTACTTACGTCATCAATGACGGCTGTCGACGCCAGACGGAACTATCGAAACGTGATATGTATCTGTCGAAAACATAGGAGATGTATTGGAAAATAATAAAATAGGTATGCATATTTTCAGAAGAGTTTGAAGAAGTGAATTTTATTATTGGGTTTATTGTTAACATTTTATTTGTAAGATATAAGAAATATTTGCTATTTAAACGTGACATTCTTAATACCCACTATAAACATTCTCTCAATGACAAGTACCAACCTGAGGGTCAACACGAACAAAAACAATCATCGTTGTATACGAGTTACATTGCAAAGTGATGCTGCAACGTTCTGCAGTTGAGCTGTTGTTACGCAGCAGTGTGCGCTACCGTTGCGATACACTCACATTTTTTATGCTGAACAAAACATTGTTTACGAATAAGTTGATACGACGTAATGATACGCCTGAGGAACAGGTTATTAGAACTATGGCATCGATAAACATTGATGTAGAATAGAATAGAAATTATTTATTTTACGCAACATACAATAAGGTACATACTTATTTACTTAATAATAAAACGATAACATGCGTAAAAAAGGAACCCACTCAGCAAATGCGGCAGCTGCATGGTGGCTCCTTAAGCGCTGGTTTTCAGGGGTTTTCAGAAGCAAGAGGATTTCATTGTCATGTCATGTCACGTCAGTTTGACAGGGCGTAGTACTGCCTCTTTGGTCTAACGACTAGCGTTTGACATTCCAGTACGAGATCGGTGTAATGAGGTGTAATGTCAAGTTTCTCAAAGAAGTATCCGCTCGGTACACGCACAGATAATATAATGTACACGGAAACTGTAGACGCGTACGAAGTCGCGGGTAACTGCTAGTTTCATATAAATTAAAGACATAATATCTCTGAAAAAAACAAACTTATTGATAAATACCGCGATGTATTAAAACTACAACCATATGAACTTTACAAAGTGAGTGAAACAGAAACAGAAAAGATAAATACTGTAATTTATTGAAACTAGGGCCACGAACTATGCAAAATGAGTGAAACGGAACGCGTAAAAGTAATGGATAGTTAAAATGGAACACGAATCGGCCATCATGTTCGCTACAAAAATGAAAGAGAAACCAGTACGGCGACGTTCAAGCATATTCTCCCTTCTAAAGCGACAGAAGAAGCTAACTAGACAGTTTTCGGAACCAGCGGCGTTCTCCGATCTATCCCTAGATAGAAAGTTCTCCATCGATTCCGCAATACTATCAGATTTTACGAAACTTGAGAATGATAGCTGCGAAATTATCTTGGATAGTTGTTGTACACTAGCGTATCCTAGTAATGCAGGTATTGTACTTTTCTTGACTTTAAAGAGTTAAGGCAAACAAAATACTGTCATTTGGGATTTTCTTAGGATCAAAAATTTAAAAAACATGATCTGTATGAAGTAAATTACATAGGAATCAAGCATTTTCGCCACATTTCATTTTCATCATATCTGTTTCGTTTTGCTAAATATAATCACATTCATACCTTTGCACTAAACGTTGATAATTCCACGTTTTTGTTCGGCTTTAAGTATTTAGCGGTGAATAAGTGCGTGTTGCGTCATGTTTGATATCAACACGTCGAAATGTCTAGGTTTAGTGCAAGTGGTTATCAGCTGTTTAATAAGTAAATAACAAGTAAACAATTTAGCCAGGCTATTGCTGTTAGAATTTGACGATTTTGCTGTTTTTTGATTCTGAGTGGCTCTAATTGGGGTTATAAAGTCCACTGTTAGAAACACTAATTCATTATGTTCACGATTGATAAAGTAGAAGTTAAATAAAATGTAAGGGAAGTTTAGTAAAGCTAAAAGTACTGAGCTAACGTTGCGACGCTCACAGAGTTAGCTGCCGTGGCCTCGTACCCAGCTACTTTTGGAGGTTACCCAAGGGTCAATCTTAGCTACACTTTTATTCATTATGCTCAGTTTGGACAAAGTAGTAGCAAATCTAATAGTAATCGACGTATAGTAAAGCTATTGGTACTGAGCTAATGTTGCGATGCACACAGAGCTAGCTGCCGTGGTCTCGTACCCAGCTACTTTTGGAGGTTACCCAAGGGTCAATCTTAGCTACACTTTTATTCATTATGCTCAGTTTGGACAAAGTAGTAGCAAATCTAATAGTAATCGACGTATAGTAAAGCTATTGGTACTGGGATAATGTTGCGATGCACACAGAGCTAGCTGCCGTGGCCTCGTTACATAGTTACCTTCGGGGGTCACCCAAGGGTCAATCTTAGCTACACTTTTATTCATTATGCTCTGTTTTGACAAAGTAGTAGCAAATCTAATAGTGATCGACGTATAGTAAAGCTAGAGGTGCTGGGCTAATGTTGCGACGCACACAGAGTTGGCCGGCGCGGCTTCGGACACCGACAGCGAGGGATCGCGCGGGATGACGCCGCGGCACGCGCCCGCGAAGCACGACGTGCTCGCGAGGATCGAAGCTAATTATATCGAGGATCCGGACCGGGATGTTGGAGCGGTAAGTCTTTATTCAATTTAACCTATCCACTGTTTGAACTTTGAACTATTATAATTTTAATGTTGCGAATCAGCGATCGCAATAGGTGTAGGCGCGTGGCGCGCAAGCAGCCACTCTCACATAAAAACATATCGTCCCTCTCGCATGATTCGCAACATTCAAATTATAATAGTTCAAAGTTCGAACCGTTGATAGATTAATGTGTAGTCGACTGTACAATGAAGTATAATCCATCTAAGTATCTAGTATAATTTTGTGCAATAAAGAATTAAATAAATATATTGATACTATTTATTTATTCGTAGATGTTTGTTCTATGTCTGGGTGTTACTATGTATTATAAGTATGTATTTACTAAAAAAGAAGTATATAAGTATTCTATCAGCATCTAGTTCCCATATCACAAGCATTGCTTAGTTTGGTTAGGTTTGTTTAGGTTGATTAGTTTGGGACTAGAGGGCGTCGTGTGAAATGTCCATGAATATTTATTTCTTTTATTTGTAGGCCGGAGAATTGGTCGAAGAAGTGGCTGAAGAGAACAAGTCCCTCCTCTGGTTTTTACTGAAGCAAGTGCGTCCCGGGATGGATCTCAGCAAAGTGGTGTTGCCGACCTTCATACTGGAACCGCGCTCGTTCCTCGACAAGCTGGCCGACAGCTACTACCATGCTGATATCTTGTCACAGTAAGGGCTTGCTTCTTCTTCTTTGACCACTGACGCGAAAACGACGGGGTGTTATAAGTTTGACGTGTCTGTGTGTGTCTCTGTCTGAGGCATCGTAGCTCCCGAACGAATGAACCAATTTTGATTTTGTTTGTTTTTAACCATCGACTCAAAAACGACGGGGTGTTATAAGTTTAACGTGTATGTGTGTGTGTCTGTCTGAGGCATCGTAGGTCCTGAACGAATGAACCGATTTTGATTTTATTCGTTTTGTTTGAAAGGTAAATTAGTCGAGAGTGTTCTTAGCTATGTTTGATAAAAATCGGTCCAAGATGGCCGCCGCCACAAAATGGCGGATTCCATTTTACATTGCTGTGTTCCGGTTTGAAGGGTATGGGTGCTGGTGTTATTACCGTACATGACACTTACCACGTCTCAGAGTGATAGACGCAGTTTAATGTATCTGTATATGCGGTGGTTACCACTTAACATCATGTGAGCCATCAGATTCTCTCATCATAAAGTTGAATCCTACTAATATTATAAATGCGAAAGTTTAGATCATCATTTCCCTGCCCTTATCCCGCGCTAGGCGGGGTCGGCACAACATGTCTTTTTCTTCCACTCGCTCCTATCATTCGTCAACTCAGAATCTACTCCTCTCACATTCATATCCTCTTTCACACAATCCAACCACTTCTTCTTCGGCCTTCCTCTACCTGCGTACCCAGTCACACTCATGTTCATAACTTTTTTTGTGATATGACTTTCATCCCTCCTCATTACGTGTCCATACCATGCTAATCTAGCACTCTTCACTTTTTCAACAACAGGCGCCACTTTCAAACTTCCCCTGATATACTCATTCCTTATCTTATCTAACCTCGTTACCCCACACATCCATCTTAACATTCGCATCTCCGTAGCATGCACTCTCCTTTCATCCGTCTTCTTCGTTGCCCAACACTCTGATCCATACATCGCGACAGGTCTAATTACCGTCTTGTAAATTTTCCCCTTAAGCTTAAGGGGCATTCGCGGATCGCATATCGTCCCTGAGACCTGTCGCCACTTCATCCATCCCGCATTCATCCTATTGTTAACGTCTCGGTCAATATTACCGTCGTTTTGGAGAAGCGAGCCAAGGTACTTAAAGTCGGAGCATACTGGTAGGGTTACACCATCTAAGGCAATTGGTGAGAAATTGGAGGAGCCACCAAAGTCGCAGAACAAATGTTCGGTTTTAGTGCGGCTGATCTTAAGGCCAACTCTCTCCAATTTCTCTTGCCATTTTCCCAGTCGGCTCTGTACCTCAACTGCTTGCTCTCCGACGAGAACGATGTCATCGGCGAACAGCATGCACCAGGGTGCCTCCTCCTGTATGTCTAATGTCAAAGCATCCATAACGAGGAGGAACAAATAAGGGCTTAAAGCCGATCCCTGGTGCAAACCTACTGCCACATTGAACTCGTCAGTGACGCCAGCTTCGGACCGGACGTTCGTTCGTGCTCCTGCATACATCGCATTCACAAGCCTAACATACTTACCTGGCACTCCCTTTTCTTTCAAAGCCCACCACAGGACTTTCCGGGGGACTCGGTCGTACGCCTTCTCTAGATCAATGAACACCAAGTGCAGGTTCTCATGTGCACGGCGATATTTTTCGCAGAGTTGGCGTAAAGCAAATATTGCATCCGTTGTCCCCCGTCCTGGCATAAAACCAAATTGGTTTTGGGTAATCGTGCACTCTTCTCTCATTCTTCTATCTATTACTTTCTCCCAGACTTTCATACTATGTGACATAAGCTTTATTCCTCGGTAGTTGTTACAGTCCTGTACATCACCCTTGTTTTTGAAAATAGGCACCAGTGAACTGCTGCACCACTCGTCCGGGATCGCCTCCTCATGTAACAACTTGTTGAAGAATAAAGTAAGCCACTTCCATCCATCCGCTTTCAAAAACTTCCATACTTCAACTGGTATACCGTCTGGACCAATCGCTCTGCCACTTTTCATGCTCTGTATAGCCATTTTAACTTCATTCATACTTATCTCTTCTACCAAACCCAAATTCATTGATACGTCTTCTAGTTTTCCACTCCAAACATTTTCTTCATTCATCAACCTTTCAAAATATCCCTTCCAACGATTTTTGATTTCTTCATCTTGCATTAAAACCCTTCCACCCTCATCTTTTATGCATTTCATATGTATAATGTCTCTAGCATTCTTCTCTCTCGTTTTCGCTAAGCGATAAAGGTCCTTCTGTCCTTGGGGGCTTTCAAGATTTTGTACAGCTTGTCTTGGACCTTACCTCTTGCGATAGCTACCTCTCTCTTAGCTCTCTTCTTACATTCATCATATACCTGTCTTTTTTGTTCTTTCAACCTAGAGTCACTACCATTCACACCTTTCCAGTCTTTAAAAGCATTCTTCTTTTCTTTCAAAACCTTTTGCACATCCTCATTCCACCACCATGTATCCTTATCAATCTTACCCTTGCCTTTTGTCTCACCAAAAACGTTTTTCGCCACACTCCTTATACACAAAGCCATTTGATTCCAGCATTCATTCACCGACATTCCTTCAATTTTATCATCCATCTCAATCATTTTATCAACCACACTCTTTCGAAATTCTTCTGCGCAGTTCTCTTTCTCTAACATATACCATCTAACTTTTGGTGGGGGTTTAGGTTTAAATGTGGTTGTTTGTGAGGTCATCTTCACTTCCATTAAAAGCAGTCGATGTTGTGATGCTAGTGGTTCACCCGGAATGACTTTACAGTCCTTTACTGCGCAAATTTTACTTTTTCGGAGAAGGAAGTAGTCAATTTGGGTGTTGTGGTTGCCACTTTTGTAGGTTATAAGATGTTCGTCCCTTTTTTTGAAGTAGGTGTTAGCGATCGCTAAATCAAAAGCGGTGGCAGCTTGCAGCAGTGTTTCGCCCTCCGGGTTTCGATTCCCAAAACCCCATCCCCCATGTACATTCTCAAATCCTCCTTTCATTCTTCCTACATGCCCGTTAAAATCTCCTCCAATATAGATATCCTCATTCTGTGGGATACCCATCAAGACAGCATCAAAGTCCTCCCAAAACTTCTCTTTCACTACATCTTTACATCCAGCCTGCGGCGCATACACACTCATTATGTTCACTATTAAATTATTTAACATTACTGTAACTACTATAATTCGATCATTCACTCTTTTAACATCCGTCACACACTTTTTTAAGTCTTTATCTAGAACCACTCCCACTCCATTATTCTTACCATCACCTCCACAATAAAAGAACTTATAACCCACTCCAATTTCCCTAGCTCTCGTACCCTTCCATCTCGTCTCTTGTAAACATGCAACATTTATCCGTCTTCTTTCTAAAACATCCGCTAGCTCTCTTCCTCTTCCAGTCATCGTTCCTATATTCCAACTTGCCATCCTCATTCTTACTTCCCGGACTAGCTTCTTACGTCGCACCCGTCCTTGGTACGACAACCCTTGTCCATTTCCCACAGGCACCGGGTGCTGCACCTGCGCGTCGCCTCGGGGGTACGCCCTAACATTATCGCGCATTCCATATCTGTTCAAATCCATGTTGTTTAAGTTGTGGCTAGTAGTAGTTTTATGACCGGCCGCCTGCCTGACGTCAACCCTCCTTGGGCATACTTGTTAAAATGGTAGTCGACGATCGCTAAGGCCCTGTCGTCGACTTGCCTCGCCACCGTGGGTGGATTGCCAAAGGCCGAGGTTCATTGCACTAGACGGGGGTCAGCCGTCCGTCAGGACTTAGTGCCAAGGCAGTAAGTCCCCCCTCACCAGGTTTAGCCCACAAGCCGATGTGGTTACCAGGGTGTGGCCGCTGCATGCAAGGCAGCTGCTGGGAGCCACTGGTGAGAGTTTGTGGGTTGTCAGCGAATTTAAATCCCATTCTACCTCCTGTCAGACAGGACGGCTGGCAAAACAGGCCGCTAACATCCCACGACACCCCGAAAATGCGAAAGTTTAGATGTTTGGATGTTTAGATGTTTGGATGTTTGTGTTTCAATCACGTCAAAACCACTGAACCAACTTGGATGAAACTTGGCATATATATAGTACGTAACCTGGATTGACATATAGGCTACTTTTTATCCCGAATAATTAACAGAATCTACAGGATAAAATGAACGAAAAGAATTAGCAGCGCCAATTGGCAAGAGGATTTCATTGTCATGTCATGTCACGTCAGTTTGACAGGGCGTAGTACTACCTCTTTGGTCTAACGACTAGCGTCTGACATTCCAGTAGGTACGAGTTCGGTGTAATGAGGTGTAATGTCAAGTTTCTCAAAGAAGTATCTGCTCGGTACACGCACAGATAATATAATGTACACGGAAACTGTAGACGCGTACGAAGTCGCGGGCAACTGCTAGTAAAAAATATATCTGTCGACTAGACTGAGAGGATGGTATAGGTGCTACAAGTCTACTCCATCTAAACATGTCCCAGGCACTGCAGCCTCCCGTACATCGCATGGGTGGAAAGTAATCTCTGACACTAAATCTATATACCTAAGATGCAAAAAACTTAAATAAATATATTCTTTACTGTACACACGGCCATAAGTCAGGTTATACACCCAATACAAGCTACGCTACATACAATACAGAGGTACGTTGGGGCGGGGGCGCAAAGGCTAGGGCGCGCCGCGCTCGCAGCCCGACCCACACAAACACACTGTCGTGTCTACACCATCACCACCAACCTTCTACTTATAACAGTTCAAACTCCAAACAGTATAGGTGGCCGTGTCCTCGATTGTACAGAGTTTTTACATAAAGGTTTTATACAAAGACGAACTTTACCCAGAGTTTTAAAATATTTCTTCCCCAGGGCCCAACACCTAGACGACCCATACCAGCGCTTCACATGCGTGCTTCGATGGTATCTATCCGGATTATACAGAAAACCCAAAGGCTTGAAGAAACCGTACAACCCTGTGCTGGGTGAAACATTTAGATGCTGTTGGAAACACCCCAGCCCTGAAACTTATACGTACTATATTGCCGAACAAGTAAGTATAGTTTAGATGCCCGTAGCACACCTCCGCTGCGTTATCGTATCAACGGAATCGCAGTAATTTTGCCGTGTCTTGTCCGTATTATAGCAGAAGCCGAGCTTTAGCGTGACTGCCTGTTCTAACGCATAAACATGACTATAAATCTCTTTCCCCGCGCGGATTTGTCGATCCGCTCCGACGCCGGCCACACTTCCGCGCTCCGGCCGCCATTTCGATGCGGTGCCGCGTTGACTTCGCACGTGATTGTGGATGTCGAACGTTCCGACGATTCCGCAAATCCAAACTACACTTGATCGCAGCGGAATTCATTCAGCGGCCTCGCTACTCCAAATACTCCAATATCGCGGCGGAGGTGTGCTACGGGCGTCACAACCAACGACATTTTATACAAAAGACTATACATTAGCGCTCTGAAAATGAAACGATACAATTGTACTCAGACGAGGTCGTGAGCACATTTCTTAGTTATACATTAACGGCTTGATTATCGAACACTTAAAATGGTTTGAGTGCCAATCTCAATGTACAACAAACATACAACTAACAAGCGTCAAACATGGCATTTCCAAAGTGCCAAAATTCTGGCGTTTTTATTAATGAAGTACTGATTTCTTTGTATTGTAGTTTGTAGTTCAATGGTTACAACGGATCTTTGTTTCTCTGAAGTATCTGCGCAGATCATTTTGGGTAGAATTGAAGACGGCTTTCTAGTTTTTTAAAAATGCAAACTATTTATGTTTATTTAGCAGGCGTCATAGCTCAGTCGGTAATAGCTCTGCCTTCCGTGCTGTGGGTCGTGGGTTCGATCCCCACTGAGAACAAAGATTTGTGTGTGGCAAGCATAGATGTTTGTTCTAAGTCTGGGTGTTACTATGTATTATAAGTATGTATTTACAAACAAAAAAGTATATAAGTATTCTATCAGCATCTGGTTCCCATATTACAAGCTTTGCTTAGTTTGGGACTAGAGGGCGTCGTGTGAAATGTCCATGAATATTTATTTATATTATGTGATTTTATAATTGTTACAGGTGTCGCATCATCCCCCTGTATCGGCCTTCTACGTGTCTAATAGAAAAGATGGATACATTATTGAAGGAAGTCTTTTAGCTAGGTCTAAGTTTTATGGTAAGAACCAATAAATAAACAAAAGTTGACATACGTCACAGCTCAGTCGGTAATGGCTCTGCCTTCCGTGCTGTGGGTCGTGGGTTCGATCCCCACTGAGAACAAACATTTTGGAAAACATAGATGTTTGTTCTATGTCTGAGTGTTACTATGTATTATAAGTATGTATTTACAAAAAAAGTAAATAAGTATTCTATCAGTATCTAGTTCCCATATTACAAGCTTTGCTTAGTTTGGGACTAGAGGGCGTTGTGTGAAATGTCCATGAATATTTATTTATTTTGCAGGTAATTCAACGTCGGCAATACTAGAAGGTTGCGCCCGGGTTCAGTTGCTGCAATGGGGCGAGACGTATGTAACGACTGCGCCGTACGCGCATTGCAAAGGCATTGTCATCGGCACGCTCAGTATGGAGTTAGGAGGCAAGGTGCGTACAACCTACGTATTTTATTCTATTGGTTGAGTGAGCGAAGCGAGCGATGTTTTTTAACCGACTTCGGTTGTATTTTTTTTATGTTTGTTACCTCAGAACTCCGTCATTTATGAACCGATTTAAAAAAATATTTTTTTATCTAAAAGGATGTACTTCCAGGTTGGTTCCATTCAATTGTCATGAAAATCGCTTCAGTAGTTTAGTTTATAAATAAAAATATGCCATCCACGTGCACGAAATTGCGTATTTTGCTTTCCTGTGACTTTTTAGTGGTGTTTATGGTCACTAGAACATTCCCAATGAACTGTCATCATCATCATCATCTGATGATGATGCTGTTAGTCGAATTGAAGTTGGTTTTTATAGTTTTTTAAACTTATTACAGGTTCAAGTGATGTGCGAATCGACAGGCTACCACGCGGATATAGAGTTCAAACTGCGGTCATTCTTAAGCAGTGCAGACCAAACGAACGCTATATCTGGGAGAATCAAAAAGGGGAAAGATACTATTGCGACGGTAGAGGGGTACTGGGATGGAAAAATCGATATAAAAGACAAAAAAACAGGGGTATGTATGTATATTAAAAAAAAAACACTTTTATAACCAAAGTTTGAAAACATTTACTTATCCTACTAGTATTATAAATGCGAAGGTTTAGATGTTTGGATGTTTGTGTTTCAATCACGTCAAAACCACTGAACCAACTTGGATGAAACTTGGCATATATATAGTTCGTAACCTGGATTGACATATAGGCTACTTTTTATCTCGAATAATTAACAGGATCTACAGGATAAAATGAACGAAAAGGATTAGCAGCGCCAATTGGCAAGAGGATTTCATTGTCATGTCATGTCACGTCAGTTTGACAGGGCGTAGTACTACCTCTTTGGTCTAACAACTAGCGTTTGACATTCGAGTACGGGTTCGGTGTAATGAGGTGTAATGTCAAGTTTCTCAAAGAAGTATCCGCTCGGTACACGCACAGATAATATAATGTACACGGAAACTGTACTCGCGTACCTACTAAGTCGCGGGTAACTGCTAGTTTATAATATTTACAAAATATACATAAACAGTTGAGCTATCTACAAACTTTTATAAAAAAATCTGGATTGTCTACATTTTCTTTTCAATTTTCAATCAAACATAGATGTTTGTTCTATGTCTATATAAGTATGTATTCACAAAAAAAAGTATATAAGTATTCTATCAGCATCTAGTTCCCATATTACAAGCTTTGCTTAGTTTGGGACTAGACTTGTGTGAAATGTCCATGAATATTTATTTATAAATATATTGTTTCAGGAGGAAAGCAATTTACTAGACGTAGCATTATTAAAAGAACAGAGACTGCCGCGGTATCTAATGAAACTAGAAAACCAAACAGAATTCGAGTCGCAGCGACTATGGGTGAAGGTTTCCGAAGCAATCGGCAATGATGACCAGGTAATATGAATTAGATAGATAGCTTGTAAGTATGGATGGATGTGTGAAAAAAAAATGAAAATGAAAAAATTTCTATATTTGAATTTCTATATATATATATATATATATATGTGTGTGTGTGTGTGTGTGTTTATATATATATGTGTGGATATTGGTTACCACAGAAAAAAGAAAATAAGTAGAATTAGTAAGTAGGTGGATCCGCTTCATATCAAGTCTGCATCGTATTACGCACTTCAAGCTCCGCCTAGCTCCGCTCACTTCAGTCGTGTTTGAATTTTGTCATGGTAACCGTACTTGAAAAAAAACATTAAAAAATATAAACATGCCATATTGTGCTGTTTTAGAGTGCAAAAACGATAGCGGAATCAAAAATTTAACAAATGGGGGCATATCATATCACCGATAAGTAATATTTTATTGTTAATTGTTAGTTTTGTTAAAATGCAAAACCGTCAAAGAAAAAAAGACTGTAAATCATACATGTTAAAGTCGCGTTTCTTTTAAACCTCAACTTTCGCTACTCAGTTAGGGATGTGGCCCCAATAAACTGATGAATGCGTTATCGATAACTTTAATGGCTGGGTCAGATGAAAATTACAGAAATATTTTGAAAAAATAGGTATATCTTCTGGTTGCAGTTTACCCAATGTGCCAGACATAAAAAAAAATTGATTGATGCAACTGGGAAACAAAATTGGTTTCCTACAAAATACAGTAGGTACAATTTGCTGCACTTTAAGGACCAAGATTTTGTAATTAAAAAAAGTGGAAACAAATACATTGTTGGCACAGCTATACCGACTCTAATAATTTTGTGTTTTCAGGTAATTATAGTGTTATTATTTATATTCATGAAGTTTTAATTAATTAGGTAGGTACCTTCATTCTTGGTCCTTACCCAAGTATCAGACTGACAATAGTGTCAGTCTGATACTAACCTTTGTGATTGATTATAATTAAACAAAGAAAGAAAATATTTTTATTTCGACCACCACAAACGGCAGAGCCCTTGGACACAACGTATCAGACATATGTAATTGCGGCTAAATGTAGCTATTTCGTTATCAATCAGTGGGTAGGTAATAATCGATATCGACAAATTCGTCATGTATCCTCATTGGTCACATCACTAAGTGAGTAGCTATGTTTGTCAAAACAGCCATTGCATTATCAATCCTAAGGTTTGTTAATAAAGACTATAACAAAAATGCTTCGCAAAAGCGCCACCTTTTGCTGAGTAGACGAAGTAAACTTTAATTTTTATCACTTGTTTATTTTATTGAGTTTTGAACCATGTTCCGATGGAACTGAGGTTTTATATCAATAAAATTATTTTAATGGATTTAGGTCCGTTTTACGTTCTCTTTCAACCAATTATAATCTTTATTTCTAAGTGTGTTAGTTTTGACATGGTGTGAGTTTAGCTACACTGGTTCTCATACTAAAAAGTCATCATGCTCTTTCTATTTACTTCCTTTGTTCTGTGTTGGTTACCCTTTCACGCAAAAACTACTTGTCCGATTTGGATGAATCTTGAAATGCATATAGTTCGTAGCCTAGATTACCACATAGGTTACTTTTTATCCCGGAAAATCAACAGGATTAAACGGGACGCGGGGGGAAGTCGCGGGCAGAAACTAGTTTATAATATAGTTTATAACACTCCGTCGCTTTTGCGTTTTGGGTTAAAAAGAGAGAGGCTATACTCAGTAGTGGGTGTAGTCAGGCTGGATATTTTTTTTTTATTTTTTATTCATAGGACATCCAACAAAGGTGGCACGATAACAACAGAAATGTCATGGCAATGGGCTTAAAACTATTGTGTTCCTTCAATTAGAGGATGCCACAGCATGCGTTATATAAGACTTATCAAACAGGTAGACAACAAAACATAAAAACCAGAGGATAACAACAACTAAGAGAAAAAAACCAAAACACTATTTATATAAAATTATACATCTAAAAATAATAAAGTACTATCAGCAAAAGTTCTATCTTATTACCATAAGGGTGCATTTCCTGTAAACCGACTAGCCGTTAATTTTTGAATACCAATAGAAACAAATTATTTCGGTTGTAAAAGTTATGAAAACAATGGGTCGTCATAAAAATAAATAGATGTTTAGGTCTCTGGTTGGTCAAAATAAGAAGACAAAAGACAAATGCGGGGTCAGGTAGCTAACTGCTTGCAAGCGAAACAGTTTTAAAAGTGGTAAGGCGGAAATTTTGCTGATGGTACAATTGGTATTCAAAGGTATATCAAAGTAAATTAAGATGATGATGATGTGGATAATTTGTCAGGTAGCGGCGACTGAACAAAAGACAATAGTTGAGGAGGCGCAGCGCGCCCGCGCGAGGAACCTGCTCGCCTCCTGGGTGCCACGGCTCTTCCACCGAGATGCACTAGTCACTCCTCCGGAAGGTTAGATATTTTTAATTTTTTAAATTTATTTCTGATTTATCATAACACATTGGTCATACGTGCGACCTGGCAAGTCAGCGGAAGTCCTGGAAGGAAATAAATATAAATAAAAATAAATATTCATGGACTTTACACACAACGCCCTCTAGTCCCAAACTAAGCAAAGCTTGTGATATGGGAACTAGATGGCTGATAGAATACTTATATACTTTTTTTTTTTGTAAATACATACTTATAATACATAGTAACACCCAGACATAGAACAAACATTTATGTTTTCCACGCACAAATGTTTGTTCTCAGTGGGGATCGAACCCACGACCCACAGCACGGAAGGCAGAGCCGTTACCGACTGAGCTGTGACCCCTGTCAAATAGGGGAGATCTTTGCCCAGCAGTGGGACAATTTATTCGAATTAATCTTTAGTTTTGATCGAACGAGCGAAGATTTTAGTGTCAACTATTTATAGGGCGAATTGGCGTCGTATCTTTGAAAGAGAAATCCAATCTCCATATAGTCATAATTACATTGACAGGCGTCACAGCTCAGTCGGTAATAGCTCTGCCTTCCGTGCTGTGGGTCGTGGGTTCGATCCCCACCAAGAACAAACATTTGTATGTGGAAAACATAGATGTTTGTTCCATGTCTGGATGTTACTATGTATGATAAGTATGTACTTACAAAAAAAAAAGTATATAAGTATTCTATCAGCCATCTAGTTCCCATATCACAAGCTTTGCTTAGTTTGGGACTAGAGAGTGTTGTGTGAAATGTCCATGAATATTTATTTATTATTTAATTATTTATATAGGTATTTATATATATGTTGATATATCTTTTGTGTTTAATCATAGTCATTATTTTTCTTTTTTTATGTATAGTTATGTATTAATTTTAATATTTGTTATCAGTTTTAGTACCTTTAAAAACACACACCATCTTTTTGCACGCCCAGGAAGACTGGCAGACAATGCTCTTAGCATTAAGTCCTCCTAGCACTACCTATTTGTGTGAAATTTTAAAATAAATAAATATACATATCACGAGAATAGCACTGACATTGGAAGTCGAGTAACTCATTAATTCAAATTAAATTAACATTGTTTAAAATATAATTAAATTATGAATTTCAATGATCTAATATTTTTCAGGAGTTATTGACCAGGGGTGGAAGTACAATCATACGAATACAAGGTATCTACAAACATTTTATTTAATTTAAACATTGTCTTCCGTGCTGTAGGTCGTGGGTTCGATCCCCACCGAGAACTATTTTTGTATTGGAATACGTAGATGTTTGTTCTATGTCTAGGTTCTATGTATTTATAACAAAAAAAGTAAGTATATGAATAATGTGTCAGCAATTTGGTTTCCAATAGTTAAAGTTTATAGTGCTTGCTTAGTTTATAGTAAGTTTTAAGTTTATAGTATATGCTTAGTTTGAGTCTAGATGGCGTTGTATATTTATTAATTACTTTTATTTTTCATAAATTTTTTTATCCCACTTCTATTATAAATGTCAAAGTTTAGATGATTGTGTTTCAATCACGCTGTAACTACTGGTCCGATTTGGATGACACTTGGAATATATTATTCGTAACCTGTAACACAGGCTACTTTTTCCCGCTCTTTTTAGTTATTTTTTCTTCGTGGACGAAGTTGCGGGTAACTGCTAGTATAATTTATAAAAGCTATTATTATTATCACCATTTACTCTTATTATTATTTCCTCAGTCCATGGAATGCGGAAGAAGTAATAGAGTTTGAAGAGGACTTCGTAGTTCAAAGTCTCCGCTCCGGCGTCGGGCTTATAGGCACTGTCAGAGCGGCCTCCGAGCCCAGACTGAGAGACTCCATCCGACGGGCGTCAGATTCTGATACGCATGATGAACTGGCGCCCAGGGCTAAGGTTTCTACGTAAGTTTTATTTAAACTTGTAAATAATTTATAAGTTTAAAAAACTAAGAAAACTGACTTCAATTCTACTACCAGCTTCATCATCAGATGATGATGATGATGATGACAGTTAATTGGGAATGTTCTAGTGACTATAAACACCAAGTTACAGAAAAGCAAAATACGCAATTTCGTGCACATGGTTGGTATATTTTTTTCAGTTATTTCTATTTATAACTCAAACTACAGAACCGATTTTGATGAAAATTAAATGGGACCAACCTGGAAGTATATCCTTTCACATAAAAAAAGAATTTTTGAAATAAAAAAATACAACCGAATTGAGAAACTCCTCCTTTTTTGAAGTCTTAAAAAATTCCCCAGACGGTGATGCTATAGGTTAAAACTGCATGCCCCAGTGCATTAGTCACTTAAAGAGGTGTTTTGTTCGATGCGCATTAAATTCTCATATGCATGACTGAATGGCAAATCTGCCGTCTGCTAACTAAAACGTAGCTATCTGACAAAACAACTTTTTAACATATCGCTAAAAACGCGGAGAAAATAAAAAATGAATGCCACTTTGTAACCCTTTGACGTATAGTAGATTTACTTTTTTTGGAAGATTATTGATGCCCTCAAGCCCTAATTGAGTACTACCTAATAGCTTTACTGACTTAACGGCTGTTTAAAGTTGTAATTAGAAAAAAAAATGTGAGCCGCTTTCTTACTATCTCTAATTCGGAAACTATAAACGATAGGATCACAGTTACAAGACAGATCGATAGAGAATTTTGAGCTTTATAACATGGCATTTAAAAGTGAAATTTGACCAAATGTTACTTAACGGCGTTTTAGCTAGCGGACGACAGAAATCTACTACTACTGCGTGTGACCAGCGCGTAATAATCTATACTCAAAACATAAGTTAGAGTTGAAATTACTTATTAGCCTGTATTTTGGCTAGATCGTAATATTACTGTACATTCTATCAATAACAATGTACAGTACGCACAATGGATCTTTATCCCTCTGAAGTTAGGTGCAACAACGATTGCGCACTTACATTTGACCCAAAAATGGGTTCTGCGCAGTTATTTCAGAGGGACAAAGATGCGTTGTGACGACTGTTATAAAAAAAAACTTTGGCATGTCCAGTTTTCGAATTAATTTTTATTTATTTAAAATTCTTTTATTTCAGACGAACACTAAAACAAACGCTTCTATCAATAGAAACTGCGCTCCGAGACCAAACTATAGCGATCGAGCGTCTCAACAAAGTAGTGGAATCACTACCCGATAATCAAACCCAAAGAGCACAGAACATTGGTAGACTACCCACCACTACACATTCCTGGGATCTCTTCAGTGGATTTGTACTAGCTATCGTATTACAAGCATTATTAAACTGGCTATTTTATCATAAAGATTGATTTATGTAAGCATTTCAAAATTACTCTGTACAATTTTTCAAGCAAAGTTTGTTGGTAAAATAAAGCAGAAAAAATTATGGCTAGATTAATACAGGGTGTTACATAATGTCCCTATAAGAAAGAGGGGTATTCTACACGTCATGGCGAACAACGTTTGGTCTAAAACTTTAAATGTTACGAAGTTTTTCAGTCATGAAAATGCGTCTTAAACTTTCCTTAAATAGCACGTGTCTATGTGTGGGTGCGACGCGATAGGAGGGTGCGTGTGCATGTGTACTAAGAGACTGGATACCTACGAATAGGGAACAAACAATTAGGGTTGACGCAAATTTATAAGATAAAGAGAAATAGATATTTCAAATTGTTTTATTCAACTTTTGCACATGCTAATCTATTCACGTGTTTGGTCTGAATAAGACCCTTTTCGATTTATAAGGTAAATTATGTAACACGTTGTATAGCAATATTGTTGTGCAAGAAAAAGCCATACATATTTTTGAAACATAAACTATGTTAGTAAGAAATTCAATGACCATTCTCAATTTCAATATAATCTTTGAGTTTGATCACAAAAGGCGAGCGAGCGAAGCGAGCGAAGCGTCTCAGTTTCCACATTGGCCAAAAATGCGTTTGTCCGGATGTCTGTTCTCCTCTACAGGTCGCAAGTACAACAAAACAGCTTATTTTGTCAAAAAATGTATGGCTTTAACACTAGACCGAGGGTTGAATATTCTCAATCAAACTTATGCTAAATTCATAGTCAGGATGCAGTATTTTGACTATGAATTTAGCACAAGTTGTTACAGTACGCACAACGGATCTTTATCCCTCTGAAGTGAGGTCCAAACGATTGCGCATGTACTATCGGCAAAATTTCCGCCTTACCACTTTTGAAACTGTTTCGCTTGCAAGCAGTTAGCTACCTGACCCCGCCTTTGTCTTCTTATTTTGACCAACCAGAAACCTAAACATCTATTTATTTTTATGACGGCCCATTGTTTTCATAACTTTTACACCCGAAATAATTTGCTTCTATTGGTATTCAAAAATTAACGACTAGTCGTTTTACAGGAAATGCACCCTTAAGGTGGTAAGGTAGATGCTTTTGCTGATGGTACTGTTGTGCGGAATAATTAGCTTATCTCCAATTACCCAAAAATGAGTTCGGCGCAGATACTTTAGAGGGACAAAGATTCGTGTGACTGTACCTACCGATCAACTTTCTACACACACTCTCTGCTAAAAATATTGTCAAGATTTACGTCAAAATTAACAAAACTAGACAAAAAGACAAAGAAAAAAAAAAGGACTTTTTTTGTAAAAGACAAAGGTTTTTTATAAGTTCTACGGTAAAGTTTGAGATGCGTTCTGCGATCAGTGATTCGCTTGGTGATATAAGCATTGAATGTTTGATATTGGCGATTTCACGACGATTTTTGGCTTCTGAATGGATTAAAAAAATATAGGATACTTGGGTGAGAGAAAGCAAGAGCAGAAATCTAAAAAAACCGGAAAAGTGATCGTTTGAGTATAAAAAATCTAAAAAGTTTTAGATTCAAATCAAGTGACAAGCACAGAAGTGTTAAATCACAAAAGTGTTAACAACCTTTGATTTGTAAGAAACAAAAGCGTTATATAATTTGACAAAATTCTAAAAATAGAATATTAAATGGTTATTTTGATAAAAAATCTATGCAGTGACGCTGCTGTTAAATTGAAGACTTTCCATTGATTTCAATAAGAATGTACTTTTTTATCCTCCGATTTACTGCAATCTTCGCAATGACATCGGTCCATCGGGTGGAGGACCGTTCTACGTCGGGGTTGCCATATTTTAGTTTTGTTATAAAAAAAATCAGTTATGCCAAAAATCGATCGTTGTAATCTCAACACTTTTTGTATTTATAAATCAAAATATTTAAAAAGTTCTTATGAATATATCTCTAAGCACGGCTTGTATTGATGTATTAATTAAAAATAACATATAAAACATTATTTTTAAATAATATCGTGATAGAACCAAAATGCAAACAGTATTACAGTTTTAACTATTTATAACAAAAAGCCCGTGTATAAAAAGTCTGACGAAGCTAAGTCTACAATGAAATTAATAGGCAACTTCAAATAGATTTATATTTCTTGGCAAATACGTCTTGAAACAGAACTAAATGTTTTGTTCAATAACTTTTATACAAAAGAATGAACGAATTGATTTATTGCGAAGACAGTAGCACTTTTAATTTTTTCTGCTCATTTTTGCCAAGCTGTAGGCACAAGTTGTCAAATCGTTTTTGCAGTACCATATTATAAGCGCTGCAGACTTAGCGTGGTTGGACTATGTTACGTTTCGATGGGGTTTTGTGTAAATAGTTTAAATCCCTTTTATAACTGTTCTCTAATGATAAAAATATGATCTATGATGATACTGATATATCAAAAAACAAAATGTGTATCATTTTATTTAATACATCTCTCGTCGTGACTGACGACGCGAGAAGAGATGCGTTCTGCCTTGGTCACGAATAAATATGACAATCGTAAACGTATCGTCGCGCTACCGTATCCGAAATACACTGCGCGGTGACGCTACAACGTTCGGTAGTCGAGCTGACGTTGACGCGCAATATGTTTTGAATACGTTATGTTGTGACGCGGCGACTGTCAGATTTATTCATACACGGAGCACTGGCTGTTTGTAATTACTTTTTTTTTCGGCCGTTACAGCTAGGCTAAAGTCTTTGTGATCCGGTTTTTTAATTAAAAAAAAAGTAACGAAAAAGTATTTTGAAAAAGTACGCTTTGAAGATGTGTCTTAGTTTTTTTGTTATAACAGTATCATAATCAGATATTTGTTAAAGCGATACGAGAAGCTTAAATATCTATGTAATATTTTTCAAATGAAATCTTTGTAATTCGTAAATAAATCTAATTATTGTAAATTATTGACAGTGTCAAATATTTAAAGTGTTTAAAATTCATTTCATATCTCATGTTATTATTTAAATCCGACGATTATTTTTAAATAATTCGCTTATCGAATAGATTGCGCGGGAAATTATAATTTTGAATAGTAAATCGAATCGGCAGTGTTGCCATTAGTTTAATTTAGTACTAGAGTACATACATCGACCAAAATTAGTTTTATATGCTGGGTTCATTGCTGTTTTCAAATTGTAGTTAAGTTTAGATTGTCGGCACCTTATACGGCACGGCGTAATTATTAATTTCGTAGTTCTAAATAAACTTTCCAAATACTATTTTGATCATAGTGACTTGAGTAACATACTTATATATTTAGCGTTTTTGTAAACAAATCCGTTATCAATGTGCAAAAAGACTTCCATTGTCTCACACTTTGCGACACCCTATATTATTATTCGTTTGTATTTCTAAGCAGTGGACCCGGAAGTTGAAGACATTAAAATTAAATGTAATTTAGATTAAATAACTTAATTTTTTTGAGTGTTGGCGACGGTATAGGTTTAAGTTCATGGTTTGTACGCCAAAACGTATATTTTACATTTGTTCGCACTATATCAGAAAAAAATTGCCAGATAAAAAATCTGATTCGCGCCTTTTGAAGTGCAATGCAGCATAAGAAGCTTATGTAAGTATGTATAGTAAATTATTTTATGCAGAGGCGCCGCTCAATATGAAATAGGTCAGTTGCTGGTTCGGTCACTTTTTGTTATAAAAAATGCATCCGGACATCTGCAGTTAGATTTGTTGTTATTCTTGTAGTACAGGTATTATAGCTACTAATACCTACGTCAAGAGTATAATAGTATAATGTAAATTGTATAAAATATTCAGACATTGTTTTATTTTTCAGCGCGTGTCATATTTTTTTATTTCTGATATATAGTGTGGCCATTTCTGTCGGAATTAATTTGCCAATATTTTCCATTAGGTAGGTACTTATTGAAATTGCATAACAAATAAATATTATTGAAATACTATAAACTTGCAATAGTTATTATTTAGCCCTATGTTCTTGCAAAATTGCCTTTACAAATTCTCCATAAAAAATATCGTCAAAATTCATAAATGCATTTTACACGACATTAAAAAGGGCACTTTATTTCGGTTTAATTAGAATCGTATTTTTAGACAAAATGTCCATAAACATTGGAATCACAAAGGTATTTTCGCAAACTTATTGATAAAGTATTAACTAGCTTTTTCAAATTCTTAATTAGGAAGTTTGTAAGCACGCATATTTATCTATTTTGTATGCATAAATTGCCAATATAAGAAAGGTCTGGGTTGCCATTCTATAAGTATTATTCCCTATAAATTATAGATAATTTTAAAAATACGTGATTGTATTTTCTCCTAATAATTGCTAAATTTTGAGTATTATTGTTTGTTTGTGTGGATTATTGTCGCGTAGGTTATTTAGACTGTTGATATTTTGTTGTTTTATCCAGTGAATTATATATTATTTTGAAAATTAACTTTGTTTTAACTTTTATTAGGGCAATTAACTCGCATAATACTCGTAGTCTTCATACACAACAAATGTTTTTTTTAATTATTGTAGTCTGATGAGCTGATGACTTTAAAAATTAATGTTAGAAGCACCATTTGTACTGAAAAAACGATTTGACTGACCACAACCTATGTCAATGAACAGAACATTACAATATTAAAACAATGTTGTTGTCTGAGAGCTATACATTTTTTTGACAGAGTACCCAGCTCTGTATAATATTCGTCATGCATGGCTAATCTTTTTCTAAAAAATCTTAAAAACTGGAGACAATATACCTGGGAAATGACTGATTAAAAAAAAACAAATGCATACTACTAGCTATATTTTACAAAGCCTTATAAAATAACTTTATCTGGTAGCCCCAGTAGCTTCCTCACTGCTATATCGTAACTCTTCAAAGAGGATTCACTTTCACCCTCATTGAACAGAGTACTGACAGCATTTTTATATTCTTCTGCATTTACAACCTCTTTTTCATCAAACTGTTTGTACTCTTCATCAGTCAGAACTCTTTGCTCATTCTTGCATCTCAAATACCAGTTAACCAATGATTTTTTTGATCGGTTGTTATTCCAGTCATAGTACTCCATATCGTCTTCTGTTTTATCTTTCTCCCACTCTTCAATACTCCATGCTTCGTGGTAGCAAGCAGTCAGTAAATAGTTCACATAATCTTGGTTCTGTAGTCTCACGGGGCAGCGATCAGCTGTGATTGTGACCAAATCTGTGGAAGTATCGTAGTGCTCACCGACCAATCGCAGAAACTTATCCCTAGCATGTTTGTCGAGGTTTAACGAAGAAACTTTAACTCTGAGAGTAACAATTCGGGCCAACGGGTTTCTGATTGACGGGCTTCCATGACAGTAATCAGAAGTGATGATTTCTACCGGGTAGTGTTTCTCAATAGCTTCCTCGGAGTTTAAAAGCTTAGGCCATTGTGTACAGAATTGTTTTAAAGCTTCACACTGACTTTGTATTACCGGGGGAGTTAAATGTAAAAAGTTGGGTATTTTCATCAGCTCGGCGTTGGCTTTTTTGCCTGGTGGAGCTTGCCCTTTAGGTACATAGCCTTGACGGACTGGCAACGGCACTGAGGATGGGTGAAAAGTTTTCGGCCCGGGCCAAACATTGCCCCAATTCTGAAAAAATAAAATAAGGCTACCTCTAATATTTTTTTAGTAATGTTTTATGTCTGATTTTTGCTTGTTCAGTCAAATACTTCTTACAGCAAAATAGCGTACCTACTTGAAACCAGAACTTCTATTTGAATTATTCCCAAAATCTCCACAAGAAATCCCTAGTGGTGGGCAAATGTTTTCAAATAGCTGATGTACATTATGTCTTGGTGCAAAACATTATATAGTAAGCAGGTACCTAAACACTGAACGAACAGAGAAACGCTTGGTTCCGTACAGTATATTGACATTACGAACGACCAAAAAACTTTATTTATGTATATTCACCTGATCAGTAGACATTCTATCAGCCCTATCAGGCTGTATATCCATCCTGCGGACCACTTTCCGCTGTTGCCGTGCCCTGGTCTTCTTTATATCAAGAACCCTAAATTCTTCTTCGTCGTCCTGTTTGAACGCTGTGTCCGCAGTAGTAGAAGTCAACCGCCATAATTTTACGTTAGAAAATGCAGTAAGACCCCCTGGTCGGCAATGTTTGATAAATAGACTCATGATAACTTTTTCCTATTTTGTATTGTAGTGTCGATCCGATCCATCCCATTCCATTTTCTTTTAGGTTATGTTAATTATTTTGATTTGACTGCAATACCTACTGACTTAAGTAGATTTGATTTGACACTATCCGTCACGTCACGTCAGTGTCATTTCTTATTAATGACTTTATGTATATATGCGGGACACTGCATCATGACGCCCACAGGTGTGCCACCCGCTCGCAGTAAAACCATACGACTCAAGTCAAAAGTTGTGTGCTTGTGTGTATGACGGTGTATGCAATGCACTGCTCCTAATCTAAAAAAATCTTGTCACGTCACGTCACGTCTCGTCTCTCAAAAAAGCCATAAAAAGAAACAAACACTTGATTCTTACCCGCATTTTCCAAACGGTCTAAAGTGGAGACTCGTGATGTGATGATGACATCTGTTTGAGAATGACATGCATGACGTACGTGACGGACGTGTTGTCTGTTTCGTTTCGTTTGTCCATTCCATCCTAATATACTCTCTGAAACAAAACCAATGGATACGCCAACAAAAAAAGCGTACATACTAAGGAAGCATAATATGGCTGCCTTTTGAGTAGTATTGACAGCAGATCTACTGATCTACCACAAACTCGGAACCAAAAATGGCAGCGCTGGTTACACAAACATGAAATCATCTCTTTCACTTTCATTCAACGCATTCAGTATTTTGTTTGGCAACAAAACAAAAACAAAACAAAACCTGTGGAAACACAGCGAGCTGGTGGAAGGCTTAGACAACATAATAAAGACTACCTTGTCATCGGTTTTGAATATTTATTTGGATGACAGGGCATGGTCGCAGGCCTCCCTGCCTGTCAAATTGGGAGGCTTAGGTATTCGCAAAATTTCAAGTGTAGCCCTACCAGCATTCTTGTCTTCCGTCTATAGCACTAATTCTTTGGTAGAAAAAATTCTAAATCCGTCTCTTTTGGCTCTTACTGGCATTGATCTCAAAATTTCGTACAAAGACGAAGCTAGAAATGCTTGGCATAGAGCTTGCCCCGATTCTGCTCTCCCCAAATCACTTTCGGCTCAACGGCAATGGGACGGGCCTCTGTGCGAGTTAACACGGAACTCTCTGTTACAAACGTGTTCAAGCTCCGCAGATCGTGCCCGTCTCCTAGCCGTTTCTAAAAAAGAGTCAGGATTTTGGTTGCAAGCTCTTCCCTCTCATAACACTGGTACTCTAATGGATCCTGTCACGTTCCGTATTGCAACCTGTCTACGGTTGGGTGCTCGGTGCTGTGCGCCTCATCATTGCCAGTGCGGTACGGCTGTCGAACAGCTTGGTCACCACGGATTATCGTGCACTAGGGCCGCCGGTCGGATATCCCGTCACGCTAGCCTTAACGATATCATCCGCCGGGCTTTTACCAGCGTGAACGTGCCAGCCATTCTCGAGCCGAATGGTCTGCTGCGTGACGATGGTAAACGGCCTGACGGTATGACTCTTGTTCCTTGGGAGTTGGGAAGGCCTTTGGTGTGGGACGCTACTTGCGTCGACACCCTTGCTCCTTCACATCTGTCTAGGACATCCGCTAGGGCCGGTGCGGCAGCAGATTCGGCCGAGGATCTCAAGAGGCGCAAGTATGCGGGTCTCGACAGGGCCTACACATTTGTACCTCTTGGGGTCGAGACTCTGGGTCCGTGGGGTACCGAGGCCCTCCGGGTCTTCAAAATTATTGCAGGGCGTCTAGTCGCAGCGACGCGTGACCCGAGGGCTGGTGATTATCTGGGCCAGCGAATCAGCATTGCTATTCAGCGCGGCAATGCAGCCAGTGTCTTGGGCACGCTTCCGATTGGTACTGATTTGGATCAGTTGAGCTATCTATAAATCGTTTGCAACGGTGTGTAGATAGCTCAACTGCTTCATGTGTATTTTGTACATATTATAAATATTGTAAATACCTTATTAAACAAAATAATATTTGACGGCCTAAGTGTCGTGTCGATTTATTTTGTATAGTAGAATGGGGCCTCTCCATGTTTATGGTTCATACCTCTTTGATTTGATTATACTCTTTGCGTCTACTATCTATAGTTTTATTTTTGTTTTTTTTTTTGCGTGCGCGATTTTTGTCTGTTTATTTTTCTTTTAACGTTTTCCTTTTTTATCAGCAATATAAACTCAATTTTACCTTACTGTACTGGTCCATTGTTGCATCCGTCCATCATGAGAAGTGCTATAAAAAAAGAGCACCACTGTAAAATTTGCAAAAAAATCTTTTCATCCACGTACAAGTTGAACTCGCATCTCTTTTACCACAAGGCTATAGCAGGTCGGTACAAGTGTACCGTCTGCCTCAAGGAGTACTTCAGAAAGGATGAGTTCAAGAGGCATGAGGCGACCCACGAGAATCAGCAAAAACTGCATTCGTGTGACCACTGCGGTCGCGGGTTTGTTGACAAGCGGAGCTTGATCAAACATCTGTACATACATGACGATCTACACGTTCCTTCCAAGAGATACAACTGCATTGCGTGCGATGTCAGCTACTGCGAAGAAAGACTGCTACAATACCACATAAGAAAGCACCATATGAATTTAGATGCTAATATTCCCGCTCACTCAAAGAAAAAACTAAATGACTCCTGGATTGAGCCTGTTATGGACTCCCAAAGCTGCGTGCAGATAACTAAAGTCAAAAACAATATGTTGAGTATCAAAACATGTAAAATCACTAAGAAAGAAGTTAAAATTGAATCTGACGAGTTAAATAATCTTGGTATCAAAAAGTATGGTATAAGAAGCAAGAAGGATGACGCTGAAATAGCTCTCCGTTATTACTTAGCCTCTGTTTTTGCACTAAAAGACAATTTATACTCTAAAGCGATTTGTGACTATTGTAACAAAGAGATGCTGAAAAAGAGTCTCATTGTACACATTAGAGAAAGGCACTTAAAAATGAGACGATTCCACTGCCTTGAATGCAATAGAAGTTTTAATAGGCACTATCACTTATCAGACCACATCTGTGGTAAAGTACGGAAGACAAAAAATAAGTAAGTTGTCTATGAATGATACATGTACTACCTGCGTAATGGTAACTTTGATCTATAGTAGCCATTCGCAATATTTAATCTATCCCTGGTTTTGCCTAACTAATGGCCAAACCCATTATTCAACCTTTAGTGTGAAATTACAGTGGTAGCGGGCGGGGCGGGTGACGCGTCGAGCGATACCCGTCGATACTTGGTGCACCTTGGTACACAAGTATGTGCTTGTCTTACACGCCAGCGGATTCCGCTACCCGCGCCGCTCCCGCTGTAATTTCACACTTAGTCAAGGTTAGATAGCAATATGCATCAAACCCAACATATTTTTACAAAATAAGCTTTGTTGCCCTTGTAATCCCACGCATAATGAGCCAACTTTGGAGCCTAAATGCGGAAAAGGGAGTCCCTTCAATTTCAATTGCCCTTGTAATCCATAACATAAGAAAGATTGAATATTAGGAATAGCCTATTTTATTCCAAAATCTTATCAAAACTAATGCAGCTGCTTTTATGATGACTGTTAAATAAATAAATATAAATATTTATGGACTTTACACACTGTTAACTTTATTACAAGACTTACAGAGCTTGGCTCAGTCAGTAAAACTCAAGAATTTATTTTTTGGCAGATTATACAAAATAATGTTTTACAATCTTTTTGATTGTAATTTTAGTACACAATTTTACAAGTAACTGACAAAATAGACTGTACTGAAAACATAAAAAACTGATGGTATTTTAAATAAGAAGCATGTTAAATTGTTAAGTTTTATGGTTATGTGACCATAGAGTTGTTACAGTGTATGTGTACCATTTCTTTATTGAAGGAGTATAAATACTTTGTACTTAAATAGCCATACTCAGAGTACCTACGTCAAAAGGATCTGTTGTGTAAATTGTTATTTGAAAAATCTTAAGACTGAAATATCTATGGTGCCTTTGGAATGTGGGTAGTTTTGTTAGATTTATAAATGTATATTTAGTTAATGTTAATACTTAGAGCATGTTTTTCTGTAGGTAGTTGTTATGTTAAGTAAAGGCATGTATATTAAGTTGATAAGTATGTAAGGAGTTAACTGTGCCTTAAAAAGTATACAATGTTATTTTTATGACTAATATGCCTTGTTAAATTATGGTTTTATGGGATACATGTAATTTTCACACTAACTATCTTGGTTTGTAGTTTGTAACAATGTTGGTATCATCAGAGTGGATTTGGTCGGACCAAAATATTGCTACTTACTATTATTAGTTACAGTTACAGCAGTCACACTCGTGTCTCTCTGAACTTAGCTGGAGGTCTCTGCAAACCTTATTCTTGGCTCGAATTGGAATATAGTAGTTAACTTCAGAGAGACAGAATGGCTGTGAGTATTGTACCATGTATTTTTTATTTTATTCAATGTGTTAGTTTAATATTAGTTATTAATTGTTTAGTTGATAACTAAAGCTTGACAATATGAGTAGAAGGTAATAGTTAGGAGAAGAAAAATCGTGTATGTTTACAAATATAAATCATGTCCCATTACAGCATCCCATTCATAGGGGGTATGGGTAAAAAGTGGAAACTGTAAATGATCTTGATTAGATGCAAAAGGCTTGTTCATATTAACATACTATTACAAGGTTTTCTACTCTTCATCCATCTCGTCTTGTACAAGAGAAAGTTTTAATGATTTACATGTTAGAGCTTTTGATGTAACCTCATTGAACGGAAAACTGTTTACCTGCTGATAGTTATCAGACCTTTTTGTATTAATATTAAGCGTTTCTCCATTATAAGATGGTTCGAAATCCTTTGTTTTAAGAACGTTGTCTTCCCGCTTATTTTTACTGCCTAATAAATTTATTCTTAAAGAATTTTGTGCTGTTGTTATTGTATTTAGATATGGGTTCAGTTTTCCACAATCTTTGATGCAAGCATAGTTCTTTTTATCTGGTTTCATGATTCTGGAGTAAATAACGTCGTTCGACTTATTTACTATCCGGAAGGAAATATAGTCTGAAGCTATCTGAAATAAAAAAATGCAATAAGTAAGAGGCACGCACGGTAGGTACCTAGATAGGTAGTCACTTTAAGGTTATGTACAGATAGCTGTCTAGCGGTAATAAGAAAGCAGGCCTTTGCCCGGCAATCAGGCACTGCAGGTTAGTAGGTACCTAAGTGTCGACTAAATTAAGTTAAGCTAAGCAAAATAATTATAAAAACTAAAACTTGCCTTATACAAAGTTAAAATTGTACAACTTTCGCGCCCTCCGCAAAGAACACTAGGGAAGCGTTCGGAAACCTTTTCATTGAACCTTTTTTCAATCTGCCATTCCGTTACTATTGGATTATCGCAAGCTCCGGAAAGATCACTGAGATTTATCACTTTACTGCAGCTTTTTTTAACGTCGTGGTAATTATTTATATGTACTGCACATATTTTATTTTCATTTTTTAGTGAGAAAAGTTCAAACGGACAGGGTGGTGTTTTATTTTCGATTATCTGTAAACAGCACGCAAATAAATATAATTAAAAAGTTTCAAAACGCATATAGGTAGTGCAGTGACGTATGTGTTGGGTTCATCCTGTTTCGGTCGGTCCGTCTGATATTTAGGGGTCATCACATCACAATCACTTCGCCTTCGCCACAGGCGTTGTCATTGGGCAACTAAGTAGGGTACCTATCAAAAGTTTTTTTATTTATTAGATCGATCGAGTACCCACTAATTATAATGTTATAGAGATGTTTCGGACTTCGTCGGTCTCGTGGTCGGCCTAAAAAGCGCTGGCGGGACGACCTGGACGCTTTTGAAAGGAGATGGTGGGAGGAGGCCCAGGACTAAGAATATTGGAAGTCTTTGGGGGAGACCTTTGCCAAGCAGTGGGACGAGATAGGTTAAGGAAAAAAAAGAGATATTCCACAGTAAAATAACTTATACTTACCCAGTAACCGCTATTTTGTTTACTAGTGAAATTCACAGAATTTTCATATCGGTAGAATATAACCTTATTTTTTTTCGGATAGCGCACTAATCTCCATGTTCTCCAAAAGGTATCCCTTCTAAAAGTATATCTTAATCCCTGCATGGCAATTAGATAACGAAAGCCATTTTCAAATTTATTCACTTGCTTCCAATCAGATTTTTTCGTATTTTTAACGATAAGAAAGTGTGTAACTTCGTCTATGTACACTGTATTGTTTGGTAGATATTTGTCCAGTAACTTAATTCTTTTAGCAGTGTCATATTTCCGCTTCTTGTTTACGATGAAACTTTGCCGTACGTCTTTAGAACGCTGAAAGGACGGATTCCCATAATCAGGAAAGTAAGGAAAATCTTCAAAAAGAATTTCACATGACACCAGTGTGAGTAAATTGATAAATTGTACAACAGTATTCGAATACATTATCTGACTGAGAAGTAGAATTCCGTGTAGAGCTGTTACTGTTAACAATGGAAGGAAATCACGTTTGTAAACATGATTTGGCATAAAACGTCGGCGTTCGGCCTTAGTTTTATTTTTTCATCTTTTCGTTTTATCAGTCTAACTAAGAATGATGTGATGTGACGTGTAGAATTATTTTAAACCCTACTTTTTTGAGTTAAATTGTCACTTGACTCAAGCCGCAAATTGGGTTGACTCAACTAGGTCCGTTTGCAATATTGGTGCTAGTTTTTATCTTTACCTTACCTATATTCATGCGAGTTTTTGATTCGAGTCTTATGCGAGTATCGGACGTTGTCCGTGTAACGAACAATGGACCAATCCAATACAACAGGTGGTCAATGCAAACAAGAGCAAGGTGTGCCAACCCTATTGATTGACATACATACTCATTCGTAATTGTATTTCATTCGTTCATCATTCAATTTGTTATTCATCAAAAACTTTCATTCATACTCACTCATTCACTGTGAAATTATGAAAGATAGTGGCCGTCCTCAAATTTTTTTATGGAAAAAATACAATTATTTCAGTATTTTATCGCGGAAAGAGACGATAGAAGCGTGTGACATGAACTTGTGAGTTCGCAAATGTGTGTCAGTGTTGTATTAGTGGATTTATTTGTAGTTTTCTACATTGTTTTTGTTTGTGACAGCTGATTTTGGGTGAGTGAAAATAAGTTATTTTACGATCGTAGGTACACTATCGTACCACGCACGTTATTATTATTATCTAGCCGAAACTGGTATTCGCACAGGAAATAACAAAAGAGTTTACACCTATGGCTGCGTCATCACTCCTACCTACTTTAGAATAAAGACCATTTTCTGAAAACGATTATGTACACACCAAATAATCCTTTTATCTCTGTATTTTCAACTTTGGTGACCTATGGTGTAACTACTAGCCCTAAATGCCTCAGAATACCCAGCTTGGTTATATTTTCTTTCTATCCTGGTCACCCACTGATATCAAAATGTGTTTGTAATAGAACTTTAAAAGTAACCAGTGTGATGAAAACACTCCCCTATTGTAAAACTCTTGAAGCATGCCTGAGATGTTTCACTATTCTACAATATGATAAATATACTTCTTTGGTTCAGACTATATTTTGCATTTATTTATAGGTAGGTGGCTCATCATTCTACATGTTTCACACATCAGACATAATAACATAGTTATGATTTGGTTGCTAGTTTTTAATTTCACATGTGGGCAACACCAGTCGCCATATTAGGTGACAGATAAGCCTGCCTCTCTGGAATAAATGGCTGGACCGATTTGGATGAATTATTGTGTGCACTTATATTTCAATGGGTTTCTGAAAGGTTGGAAAACACAATTGGACCCTGTGAGTGGTGCTGCTGTCTGGGCAGGGCGACGTCTGCTGGGCTTGCTAGTAGTCCTTTTATTGCTCAAACATTGATCGGAACTCCAGCATAGATCTGACAGTTTTGTATGAGAATTTCTAGACTCAAGTCTGTACTTGAGTATCATTTTCTGTATCATAATTTATAAGTTAAAAAACTGGAAAACCGACTTCAATTCGACTACCAGCTTCATCATCAGATGATGATGATGATGATGACAGTTCATTGGGAATGTTCTAGTCACTATAAACACCACAGGAAAGCAAAATACGCAATTTGGTGCACGTGGTTGGTGTTGATTCTTTAGAGGAACAACTGGTGGGTTTTTGCTTTTCTCCAATTAAATGCGGTTTGAATGTACAAACTGGGTTTATTGACAAATTTAGAAAAATGTAAAAATTTAGGTGTGCACCACAAAGGGTCCATCGTTGCTAGCAGTAAAATGGTAGGCGCTACGCCGCAACTTGGCATATTGCATCGTTGCTAGCAGTAAAATAGTAGGCGCTGCGCCGCGCCGGGCATATTTTTTTCAGTTATTTCTATTTATAACCCAAACTACTCAACCGATTTTGATGAAAATAAAATGGGACCAATCTGGAAGTATATCCTTTCAGATGAAATAAGAATTTTTGAAATCGGTTTATAAATGACGGAGTTCTGAGGTAACAAACATTAAAAAAAATAAAAAAAATAAAAAAAAAAATAAAAAAATAAAAAATTAAAAAAAAACATACAACCGAATTGAGAACCTCCTCCTTTTTTGAAGTCGGTTAAAAATACAAGCTTGAATGCTTAGGTACCTAATTAGTGATGGTGCACGCAATTGCACAATTTCACTTATCTTGTAACAAGTAACAAGAGATAAGGAATGAGTAAGACCTTCGTTTTGTTTATAGTTTGTTTAAATACTGGTTTTATCAGGATTACAAACAGAGGTAGGCAAGGTGTCACAGTCACATCACAGCTAAGTTGGTATATCTCTGCCTTCCGTGCTGTGGAATAAGGGTTCCATCCACACGGAGAAGCAATGTTTGGGCAACACTTTTCGGGTCAAGCTTTTTACCTATATTTATTTATATAATTTTTTCTAATAATGTCACGGGGCCAATTGGCCTAATCCAATGGTTTCGGCAGAATAACAGCGCTGAGCTGCCATCAGGTGGTAAAGCATAATGCTGAGCTGGAGCCAATTTGTTGCAGTAGCACACGTTACTGTTTTGTGTTTTCTTTCTTTTAATGTTCTATTTTTCTATGTGTGATGTAACAAATAAACCTATGTCTATGTTTGTGTGATGATTAGAATAGAAATTATTTATTTTACGCAACATATAAATACATATTAAATAATAAAACATTAAAATGCGTAAAAAAGGAACCTACTCAGCAAATGCGGCAGTTGCACGGTGGCTCTTTTAGCGCTGGTTTTCAGGGGTGCCGAGAGTGGAGTGGCGCACACCCTCTGCGACACGCGCCGATTTACAAATACTTATTGAAGGTAATACATAATAATATATATTATGTTAATTCTGGGTGTTAACAAGGTATTATAATTTATGCTCCCATAGTACAAGTTTTGGAAACATAAATTATTATAATTATTAATTACTAGCTGTTACCCGCGACTTTATACGCTTGTACATTACACCGAGCTCGTACTCGCGTGTCAGACGTTAGACGGCTTTATACACCAAAACTCGTACTAGGCCCTCTGGTCAGCTAGTAGGAAAATAATATAAAAAATACAGATTTATGGATAAAAGAAGTATGATTGTCAGGTTTACCTAGCAATGGCTACTGACCTTTAAATACCTGTGCCATAGGTAAATAATAGTTGCTGGACATGAACAACTGGTTTTGCAAAATAACATGCTTAGTTCTTATACAAGCTAATTTTACAAATATTTAAAAACCCTCGACTGTCGCATGGTATCTAGTTGCCGCCATATTTTGATTGATATATTCACAGAACAGAAAAGTGATATATTTCACAATATATCACCGGGTTTTTGAACCAAAAGTCCAAAAATCCCCTTCGCTGGGGAAACACGCAGGGGTCAAAGTCAAAGTCAAAATTTCTTTATTCAATAAAATCACAAGGATCATTTAGAATCGTCTTATATAACTAGGTGATTCTAGGTGCCAGTTCCACGCGACCTGGGGACACGGAGATATCTGTAACCATTTAATATAGCTATAGTCATTCATTATCGATACTGACTTAGTTATTTTATAAGCCACTAGCTTCGCCCGCGACTTCGTCCGCGTTCCGTTAGTTCCGTTAGTTAAATCGGACCAGTAGTTTTTGCGTGAAACAGTAACAAACATTTACAAACTTTCGCGTTTATAATATTAGTAGGATATAATATTCCAAAAATCTCCTGGTTTAATTGTTATATAAATCAATAAATCATGTTTCGCTTGGTCACGTAAACAACATGTGTTTGATGTGAAGTAAACAAATTTATTAACATGAAAAATTTTCCTCGTACAACCACGACAAAGACCTGTAAAACGGATCATGATTCACGAATAAAACTTCCTAATACAGGGTGTCATAAAACCACTAGGTACTGAAAACATCAGGTAGAAGTACGTACCCACTGCCCCCGTACCTATTCCAATCTTTTGCTGTCAAGTTATATTTCACTGCCCAGTGTAATTTCTTCATACAACGTGGTACAAAATTGTACCACGTGATCATTCTTTTTAGACATTTGTCAGCAAAATATGCGCGAAAACAAATTAAATGACGTCATAATGTCACTATTTAGTCACATAATAACTATGAGTTAGTATGAACTGACCATGATTTAAAACTTAGCAGTTCAACTGAGATTGGAATACCCCTGCTGATATGAATAGTCATACATATTTATTCACCACTAGCTGTTACCCGCGACTTACGTGTACTGTTTTCTGAGCGTGTTCTTTGAGAAGCTTGACATTCCTTGTCAGCATACTCAGCATGTACAGTCGGCTACACATCAACCTATCCACTTTTTGAACTTTGAACTATTATAATTTGAATGTTGCTTCATTCCCCAAAACTTGTACCAAGCTCGCTGCAGCAACTGACGTGACGTCGTTCTCATAACCAAGTAGGTTTTATTGGCCCTGCTATTCCCGTTCGTTCATTTTATCTTGTTGATAATAATTATTCGGGATAAAAAGTAGCCTAGGTGTTAATCCAGGTTACGAACTATATATTCCAAGGATAACAGGATAAAATGAACGAAAAGGATTAACAGCGCCAATTGGCAAGAGGATTTCATTGTCATGTCATATCACGTCAGTTTGACAGGGCGTAGTACTACCTCTTTGGTCTAACAACTAGCGTTTGACATTCCAGTAGGTACGAGTTCGGTGTAATGAGGTGTAATGTCAAGTTTCTCAAAGAAGTATCCGCTCGGTAACACAGATAATATAATGTACACGGAAACTGTAGACGCGTACGAAGTCGCGGGTAACTACTAGTTTATAATATGAGTGAGATATAGTAGGTATACCCGTATACGCACAGCTCGTCGAATCGTTCGTCGTACCTACTTAGAACGCCTTAATATCGTATAATCGTATTGCATCCATCTCTCAATGAAAACGCCTATCTACACGTCGCCGACGACGACGGCAATTGACAGACGAAGACTAAATTGACCTCTTCAGAGCATCCGCTATCCGGTCGGCTTGGCCACTGTAACATGCTGGTATTTGTAGTCACAAGTCAGAATGGATCTTTATCCCTCTGAAATATCTGCGCAGAACCCATTTTTGGGTATTGGAGGGTAAGCTAATTTTTCCCACAACAGTACATGCGCAATCGTTTGTTGCACCTAACTTCAGAGGGACAAAGATCCGAAGTTGAGCGTACTGTATACAATAGGCATTATTATATTTTCCTATCGTAAAAATACAGTATCCTACTAATATTATAAATGCGAAAGTTTAGATGTTTGGATGTTTGTGTTTCATTCACGTCTAAACTACTGAACCAACTTGGATGAAACTTGGCATATATATAGTTCGTAACCTGGATTGACACATAGGCTACTTTTTATCTCGAATAATTAACAGGATCTACAGGATAAAATGAACGAAAAGGATTAGCAGCGCCAATTGGCAAGAGGATTTCTTTGTCATGTCATGTCACGTCAGTTTGACAGGGCGTAGTACTACCTCTTTGGTCTAACGACTAACGTTTGACATTCCAGTAGGTACGAGTTCGGTGTAATGAGGTGTAATGTCAAGTTTCTCAAAGTATCCGCTCGGTACATGCACAGAATCTGTACCTGTACCGAGCGGATACTTTGAGAAACTGTACTACAGATAATATAATGTACACGGAAACTGTAGACGCGTACGAAGTCGCGGGTAACTGCTAGTTTATAATATATACAAAATACACATGAAGCAGTTGAGCTATCTACAAATCGTTGCAAACGATTTATAGATAGCTCAACTGATCCAAATCAGTAGCAATCGGAAGCGTGCCCAAAACACTGGCTGCATTGCCGCGCTGAATAGCAATGCTGATGCGTTGGCCCAGATACTCACCAGACCTCGGGTCACGTAAAATATTTGTGAGCCACATAGTGATAGATGAGATGAGGCTCGTATTGTTTTAATAGAACGCAATCGCCTACTTCCATCACTTATTTGAACCAGACATGGTTCAAAACACAGTGACCTTATTCATAATTGCTCGCGGAGAGTTCCATTCGTTATAATGACCGATAAAGATGCTATACTGCCATCTTCGTCATTCGTAAGGGCATAAAAAACGCTAGGAATTAGGGCGAAGTTTCTTGCCCGTTCTTCTAGACTCAAAAAAAACCCTGATTACTCTTAGAGTCTCAAATGGCTATAAGTAACACATTACGGATCAGAAGGTTTTGGAAGCTAAATGTTCTTAGGTACACATCGACTGTAATGTAAAATGCTCTGAGAGCAAAACGTCTTCAATTTAGAATGACTGCTAGTTTTCAGAGCACAAAGTCCTTATTACTGAATGTTCGCAATGTAACACGTCATGAGAGCAAAACGTCCTTATTTACTGAACGTCATGAGGGTTAAATGTCCGCAATTTAAAATGTACCTATGTCAGACATTTTTAAATCCTGTCTGCCTAAATCCTATTTTGAGAATACGTGATACTGAAGGTATGAAAAAGATTCAATAAATATTTTATTTTTATTATTAATATTATTAATATTAGATTAGGTACTTAAAATCTTGGATTATTTTCCATTTTAAAAGATTTCATGATGACCTAACATGCATTTTCAGAACAAATGTCGTCAGCATCGTTGCTGACATATCTATGACAATAAAAATCATACTCAAGATAATATTCTACAGAGGTTTTATATGAAGAGTTCAACTTATTTTGATTTGAAGGCCAGTTGCATTAAATACTTTCTGAAATTAGGATGACTTGCTCCTTGGTCGTTTTTCCGTAATGGACAAATTGATTCAAAGACATAAAGACTAGAGGACTAACTATTGGAAAGGTCATTTAGCTTCCAGTACCATTTTCAATTGAGGACTTTTTGCTCTCAGAGCATTTTACATTACAGTCGATGTGTACCTAAGAACATTTAGCTTCCAAAACCTTCTGATCCGTAATGAAGTAACAAAGTACCTATGTAAGGTATACATAATGTGCGAACTCCATTATAGCAACAAACAACTTCTTCTTCTTCTCCTCTTAATTCTGTCTGTTCAAAACAAACAGCTTATAAATATATTATGTATTATCAGTGATCAGTACCTACAAAGTCAAAGTCAAAATTTCTTTATTCAATAAAACCACAAGGATCAGTCAGAATCGTCTTATATAACTAGGTGATAGGTACCGTACCTATACCTACCTAGTTTCTCCTTTATCAGTTTATATATTACTAGCACATACCTACCTAGTCTTACCTACCTATCCGATGTATAAAATGTCTAGAATTGTAGATAACATAACAAGGTCGTTAACCTTGACGACTGATAGCTGTTGCTTTGCTTAGTGTTTGCTAGTAACTATACTATAATAAATCAGGCCTTTACATCTAATCTAGATGATTTATACAGCGTCAGAAACCACTTTTTACCCGTCCCCCTATGTACGGGACGCTGCAGTGCCTCAGTGCCTGGTAGGTTTAGATGGAGTAGGCTTGTAGCATTTATAGATACCATCCTCTCAGCCTAGTCGGCCTTATCCATAGGAAAGACAAGGTCAATATGTGCGGAGCTGACTAAGCCAAGGGTTTCCTCACGATGTTTTCCTTTACCTTTGAGAGTACTGGCATTGCGCACAGAATTTTTTGATAGTAAAACCCATTGTTGCACGACTGAATTTGAACCCACGGCCTTACGATCGGAAGTGGGAGTTACTACCACTAGACCACCACCGGTGCCTCTCACTTATACTATAATACCTCAAGGTACTATGCAATATATTACAGAGCGAATATAAATTACAAAACAGATTTTTTTCATATCAGTCAGTATATAAATACCAACTTTCTATTGCAATGTTCGTGATATGATTTATCGGTTGCTAACAACTGATTATGTAATAAATATTTACAATATCCTCTGGTAGTCTAGTGGAAGCAGTCATAAAGGTCGTGGATCCAATGGGCTTTTCTATTCAAAAATAATGCGCAATGCCCGCGTGCTCTCAAACACAAAGGAAAACATCGTGAGGCAACCCTTGGCTTAGTCAGCTCCGCACGTATTGAGCTTGTCTCTCCTGTGGATGTCGACTAGACTGAGAGGATGGTATAGGTGCTACAAGCCTACTCCATCTAAATAATGTCCCAGGCACTGCAGCCTCCCGTTCATCGGGGCATGGGTAAAAAGTGGTCCCTGACGTCATATTAATCAACTAGATTAGATGCAAACGCTGTTTATATGTATTATCATATTTATCATCCTAGATTTTATTTATTGGAATTCGAACTCACCCCTACTCGTATTTAGTTTGAAGAAGTCCACTGCTGAACATAGATCTCCCCTTTAAATGCCATCGTCATCCACAGACTTCTCTTGATCCTCACAAAGTCTTCGATCCAGAAATTGCTCTCCTGATTGTCTATCTTTTGATACTTACCATTTTAGCTACTTACCGGTAAACTGTCATTTTGGTTGGAATTTGATGGTATCAAACATTGAACCATACATTGGCGCTCTGAAAATGGAACGATACAATTGTGCTCAGACGAGCGCGTGAGCACATTTCTTAGTGATTATCGAACACTGAGTAGAGCTTGAGTGCCAATCTGCAATGTACAACAAACATACTATTACTACTGACAAGCGCCAAAACATGACATTTCCAAATTGCCAAAATTCTGGCGTTTTTCGTAATGAAATGCTGATTCGTTTGTATTGTAGTGCAATGGTATCAAAAGATGAACAATCAGCAATCTATAAATATATCTCCATCTCTATCAATCTGGTTACGAACCCCCAACTTCAGGATAAGAAGCTAGTTACTACTACATATACCACACGCTAAAGATAACTTTAGCAACAGGAAACTGTGACTGTGTGCACGCAAAACAGCGTCAAGGTCTCCCTGCTGTGTCAATGATCTACTCGAACTCATATTTGCATAAACTGAGGAACCAATCGCGTGAAATCGTCACATCAGAATATACCTACATATAACATACCTACCTGTAAATCTTAAAAATAAATTGGATGAGTGATCGAGTTCGCAGTCTTGCAGAAAAATGGCTCTCGATGATAGGGCGTTTATCGTGACTCCATTCCATTCAACAACCCTCGAATTTGACCCTAATAGCTTGAACGAGTATCCAAGATCATTCGCAGTTTTTTACGGATAAAAACTGCACTTAACTTTTCTCCATGGTTGCTTATCTTCTCCATACAAAGACCCTCGGGTTTAACGTGACTTCACTCACAACTAAGGTTATTAAATATGCATCACTCACAATTAATTAGAACCACAGAGAGTTGAAACTGGAACACGGAAGTGTTTACCGACTAACGACTGCAATTAGTCAACCAAGACAATGAGACTGTTATATGATAGCCAGCAGAGCGAGATACCCTTGAAAATCCGACGTCATCGGTGAAAGAGTAGGGTTTTTAGGCAGTTGTGCGGGAAAATTCGTTTACCTCCAATTTGATCAAAAATGGGTTCTGCGCAGATACTTCAGAGAGATACGATGATCCGTTGTGACTACTAGGTATTATTTACTTAAGCTGACTATTGAAATACCTAGTTAGTAAGTAGGTATGCTGTTGCTGTGTGCCACGCCTATCAGCCTTGTGGTGAACGTAAAACACTTGAAACGTTGATTTCGTCATCACTGATTTAGTTCACCATGTTTAGAAGGTCATTATCATTTTGCTTAGCTTAGAAGTAGATACTATGAAGATATGCGACTGGAAACATGCAATTTCAATTAAAATATAAAAAGAAATAAACTTTATAGTTAGGTATCGGTTAAATCACAGAACAACAAGTACTTATTTGTAGTAAGTACAAGTAGTTAAATAGAACATAAATAGCACGTAACGTTATAGATAGATCGATGCGGATAAAACTTTGTGCTAGTCAAACGATCTGATTAAAATGCCTAAGTATGTGCTTAGATTGTTCATAATTAGCTAGAAAATCCACCAGTTGCCTTCAAAACAAATGACAGCCGATTTTACTAAGTAAATACTATTTCAATTTATTCTCTGTTATTCACTTGGGAAAATGGTCTGTCGAAATGACGGACAGAGAGCATAAATAAGAACAGAAGAAGAATTAGGTGGAAACCATTAATTTTAACATTTATTTCTTTGTTCCAGATCAAAGCCAGCCAAAAAACCAAGACTGAACGTAGTTATGTAGCGTACTTTTATAAAAAAAACTTAGCTTACATTCCAAAGGACCGGCATGTGTTTCAACAAAACTTCGTGACGGCGCCATTTTGAATCCGCCATTTCGTGATAAACAAGATGGCGACGCCGATCAAGTCTGTAGTGGAAGAAGAGGGTGGAGATGAAGCTGCTGAGAAACTGCTGGAGGAGAACCGAGTGCTCGTGGTGCCGAAGGATGTTGCACTGCTCTCAGCCAAGTCTTCCAAGAAAGGTGAGCTATTACCTAGGAACTATAAGAGTGTAGGGATATAATATCGTGCCGGAGCCGAGCTGCGCTCAAGTCGTTAGACTTTGAACTTTAGTTATAGGACGATATAGCTGAATACGGCTTAGCCTCGCAGGCTTGTCTAAAGCTGCTTTTCCACCAAAGATTTGCGAGTGCGTGTGCGATGTGCGAGGATAAATCTACCAATACACCGCTCATCTGACTTGTATGTCTCTGGTGGAAACGCAGCCTTGTTTTGAAGATGGCAAGATAGAAAGGACCCATCGGCGCATTGTCATTTGACAGTTGAAGGTAAAGCAAGAATTCTGAAGACAATTGCGCATCATTGACACGGATCGGCTCCGGATCAGTGTAACATGAAGACTTCATCGCCTATCGTCAGTCTAAGCCCGGGACTACATGGCTTCCGGAATGCGAATGGCTAACCACAAGTCTACAAGCTTGCCATCTGTTTGCTACAGTTTGTTACTGCATTCCGGAATGCAGAAAGCAACGTGTTATTGCCCATTCTCATTCCGGATGCCATGTAGTTCCAGACTATGAACGATAACCTACTTGTAGATCTTCTTCTTTTTTTTCTTTTGTTGTTGTGGTCTTATTGTTGTAAAAATGTACATTGACTGTACAAACGCTAATTATCACAAGTTAGGATTTCTAAAAATGGGTTTCGAATGGTTGCCAACGTGACAATTTAATTATTTTAATTAAGCCAGATTACGTATACTAGGTAATCATACGACCCTTATCGCGTAGACATATATTGCTCATATCACGCATGAGCGGATGTGATTCATTTCATTTGCAATAGGTAGGTACACTAGATACCTACTATGTTTTTTTTTCTGATAGTAATAATCGTATAACAGAATTCCCTAAAAAAACCTAGCGTATGGCATGTACAGTCGACTACACATCAACCTATCAACGGTTCGAACTTTGAACTATTATAATTTGAATGTTGCGAATCATGCGAGAGGGACGATATGTTTTTATGTGAGACTCGCTGCTTGCGCGCCACGCGCCTACACTTATTGCGATCCCTTATTGGCAACATTCAAATTATAATAGTTCAAGTTCAAACAGGGTATACGTTGATGTGTAGCCGACTGTACTAGCTGATATAGCTCTGCCAGCGCTGTAGGTTCGATTCCCACACACAACGGGCATTATGTGATTAAAATACAACCCAATTCATATCCCAGGTCATAACAGGAGGGCTAAAAAGGTCACATTGAGCAATTCGTCAGCTAGCAATTCATTTCCCGAATTCATAGCAGATCCTTAGCAATTCCTCTAAAAATCGTAAAATGTTCACCAATTTGAGTGAATCGTACGCAATTCAATTCAGCAGCAGATTCGTATTATCGTTGATATTGCCACACGAGAAAAATTAAAACCGTAAGTTTCCGATATATTTTTACTGACGTATTTTTTAAATTTTTAAATAAGAAATTTGTTAAATAAACATATTTGACAATAGTAACTGTTTATTATGATCTAATTTACATCAAACAACTCCAAAAACAGTCCTTTACAATACCATCACATCGGGAACAAAAATAAACACCAATAGGTATTTGTCTAAAAACTCGATTATTTGAATACACACAGAACGTGGGCATTGAGCGCACCCACACTCAAACTGTCAAAATAATACCACAGATAATATAAACTGTAATACAAAAAAGCTGAGGCCCCTGAGGGTAGTTGTAAAACCTCTTTATCGTCATCTTTCATTTTTAGAATATATCGAACGATGCGCTTGCGCGTTGAAGTGGTGCAGTTAAATTAGTGTTTTTCAAAATGCCCAAATTGCGATACAAAAAGTTGCGCAAATGTAAGTTTCACTGTATTTTATATTGTAGGTAAAATACTGAAAATCAGTTTCAAAATACTGTGAATAAGTAAATCATAAACGAATACAAATAATTTTTATTTTACCAAATTATTTTAAAACTTACGGAGTTACTGATGGATATAGATGGATTTTGGAAATTTTCAAAGGTACGGCGTATTTGTTATACCGATCAGTGGTCCCAAATTATTAGTATACAAAGTACCTAGTTCAGCAGGCGTCACAGCTCAGTCGGTAATAGCTCTGCCTTCCGTGCTGTGGGCCGTGGGTTCGATCCCCACTGAGAACAAACATTTGTGTGTGCCAAACATAAATGTTTGTTCTATGCCTGGGTGTTACTATATATCAAAGTCAAAGTCAAAATTTCTTTATTCAATAAAATCACAAGGATCATTTAGAATCGTCTTATATAAGTAACTAGGTGATTCTAGGTGCCAGTTCCATATTATAAGTATGTATTTAAAAAAAGTATATAAGTATTCTATCACCCGTCTACTTCCCATATCACAAGCTTTGCTTAGTTTGGGACTAGTGGGCGTCGTGTGAAATGTCTATGAATATTTATTTATATTTATTATCATTAAACTGATTCATAAAACAGCTGCGAGCCGAAGTTCAACTACATACTACCTATCATTGTTTGCATACTGCGTTTCGAGTTGCGAGAAATATTTTTATGTTATGATATGACAAAAGGCATGCGCGCGCGCTGCGTTGGTCATTGTTGTTCGCTAGGCGAGAGCTATGCCTGAAGTTATGGGCTTATTAGACTGTGCAATCTCAAGTCAGTCTTACTGACAGTGATGTGACGTGACGAGTCGAATTATTTCGAACTCGAATTATTTTAGTTAAACTGAACCTTGACTCAAGCCGCCAATTGTGTTGACTCAACTAAGTCCGTATGCAACGTAAGTGGTTAGAGAAATTGGTGCTAGATTTTAACTTGTATGACTTTTTAAGCATGCAAATCCTCGATACGAGTCAACTCAAATTACTTGAGTTCGAAATAACTCAACTCGTCACATTACATCACTAGCAGTAAGCCTGACTTGAGATTGCATAGTCTAATAAGCCTTTTACGAGCTAAACCTCAAAGAAGGGGGGGTTAGGGGGGGGATTTTGTATTTTTCCTATGGTCACTCTCCCCCTTAAAATTGATACAATTACTCGTACCAAGTAAGTACATACATTGTATGTGTGGGCTATGTAAAAGCTCGTCTGGAGATGTAAGTAGTTCACAGTAACATTTTCAGCCGCCAAACAGTGATGTTCGTATTTGATGTGTTTGAATTTGAAGTAATCTGCAATCTAGTTCCCATAACAGAGTTGCTTAGTACCTACTAGAGGGCGTTGTGTGAAATGTCCATGAATATTTATATATCTTTTTCCTTATTTTCACATCAGCCATAAAAGCCTTATTACACTATGCAATCTCAAGTCAGACTTACTGATAGTGATGTAACGTGACGAGTTGAGTTGTGTCGAACTCGAATTATTTTAGTTAAACTGAACCTTGACTCGAGCCGCCAACTGATAGTGATGTAACGTGACGAGTTGAGTTGTGTCGAACTCGAATTATTTTAGTTAAACTGAACCTTGACTCGAGCCGCCAACTGATAGTGATGTAACGTGACGAGTTGAGTTGTGTCGAACTCGAATTATTTTAGTTAAACTGAACCTTGACTCGAGCCGCCAACTGATAGTGATGTAACGTGACGAGTTGAGTTGTGTCGAACTCGAATTATTTTAGTTAAACTGAACCTTGACTCGAGCCGCCAACTGATAGTGATGTAACGTGACGAGTTGAGTTGTGTCGAACTCGAATTATTTTAGTTAAACTGAACCTTGACTCGAGCCGCCAACTGATAGTGATGTAACGTGACGAGTTGAGTTGTGTCGAACTCGAATTATTTTAGTTAAACTGAACCTTGACTCGAGCCGCCAATTGGGTTGACTCAACTAGGTCCGTATGCAACGTAAGTAGTTAGAGAAATTGGTGCTAGATTTTCACCTGTATGACTTTATATGCATGCAAGTCCTCGATGCGAGTCTACTCAAATAACTTGAGTTCGAAATAACTGAACTCGTCACGTTACATCACTATCAGTAAGCCTGACATGAGATTGCATAGTGTAATAAGGCTTTGAATTCCAAACAATGCTTAGGCATAAACAGCTCTACGCTTGATTGATTGAAAACAAATTCCTTCAGTACCATTCAAGGACGAATTTGAGAGGTACCCTTATAAATAAATTATCTTTTTCATACATTTTAAACATAACATTATTATATCTCCAATACGGTCAAGGCAACACCGATCGACCTTATTCCGAATGCACTAAGGTTCAATATTCGCATGAGCTGAAATAGCATACCTATTCATTATATCGACCACGAATATATGGAGAATATTCAGTATCACGCAATTGAATTATTTTGAGGTATTTTTTTAAGTTATTAAGATGTTTATCTTTGTACTGATTTACCGTTTTTAAAAGTTACTTGTTTTAGCGAAAATATTTATATACCATTTCTGTACCATTTTTGGAAATGGTTTTTTCATTTCAGTAATGTGTATTATTTTCGAAAAGTCGGCCAATAGCCTCTATTGCGATACTTATTGATCTTCAAAAGTGGATAATATAGTGATGTACTTTTTTTTTGTGAAATTTGACAACTGAAATGGCATTAACGGAATCTACAGAACGTGAAGGTTATGTTTTTTCTTCTATTTGACCTTTTTCGTTGAAAATTCCCTTTCTGACTACCCTATTTCGTGCTTGCACTCTCTCATTGCTGTGTTCCAGTTTGAAGGGTATGGGTGCTGATGCTATTGACCACGATACGAAGAGTTTAGTCATTTTAGTGACTCCTAAAAACAGAAGAGATAAAAAAATTTTTTTTTGGTTCTTCGCAAAACATGCTTTTTTTAAATACTTCGACGCCCACTTTAGTCAAAGTAATATATTCCATACTCATAAACATATACGAATCATATTGGAAAGTCTGGTCGCACAGCTAGTATCTACGATTCACGATCAAAAGATCACGGACGATCTTGGGTTCATTTTCTTTGGTACCTTTCCACTGATTATTATGACAAGGTCCTAAAATAAATATGGGGTAACGTAACACACGGGAGCGTAACATGACTAGCAAGTTTCATATTTCATTTATATTGCTTTAAGTGTACATTTTATTGTACTTTGATCAAGAAAATCGATTGTAGATCCTTTTCGCTTTTTAGGTGGTTAAAAAATAGTCTAGGTTGACTTGTGTGTATAGATGTCCATCTGTCTGTTAGTCAGAACAGAACCCTTTTACTCGTAGACGGGTCGTACAGTCGAAGACACGTCCACCTACACTGTTTGGATTGTGAACTATTAGAAGTTAAAACGTTGCGAATCGTGTGAGAGGGACGACAGTGTATTTGTGTAGGAAGGGCTACGAGCGCGGCGTGCGCCTACGCCTATTGTGCTCCCTTTCCGACGATTCTCTGCATTGGTTGTAGCGTAGTTATGGTTGTGTTGGGTGTATAACCTGACCTGTGGCTGTGTGTACATTGCAACGATACATGCATATAAAGTTATAAAAAAGTTTCGACTTTCGAATTTATGGGCAATGTGACCGAGGTAGTCCAAATTGTATGATTATTGTCTCCAAACTTGCTCGTCAGAACAGCACGCGGTGTTCCCCATTCTCCAGTTCCATAGTGGTAATTGGCGCGGCGCCAGCTCTATATATACACGGGTTAATGGGTCGAGGGTTTCTAACTTTCTTATTGCGATCAAAGCAACTGCTTTTAGAAGCGATAGATAATTTGGACGTGTCCTGTACATATACCTACTTATCCAGTACTACTGGTAACCAGTGCTTACCATGTTCCATAGACAATTAAAAAACCTGCTCTTGGATAAATCTTATTATTGTGTAGATTAAATCTTAGCTCTTAAATCTTAGAAAAAGCCGTGTTGGCCGAGTGGGATTGTACCTCGACTTTCGATCCGAAGGTCGTGGGTTCAAATCCCGACCGTGCATTAATGCATTTTTCGTTCGGAAAATTTATATGCGCATTAACACGAGCTTTACGGTGAAGGAAAACATCGTGAGGAAACCCTTGGCTTAGTCAGCTCCGCACGTATTGACCTTGTCTTTCCTGTGGATACGGTTGACTAGGCTGAGAGGATGGTATAGGTGCTGGGCAAGCCTACTCCATCTAAACATTGTCCCAGGCACTACAGTGTCCCGTTAAGTGTAGGCATAGGTTGCCTCCTGACGCTGTATAAATCATCTTCAATAGATGTAAAGGCCTATTATTATACATTCCGTCGACTCAGGCCGTCACAGTCATTTTATTTTTTCAATAAAATCACAAGGATCATTTAGAATAGTTTTTTAGTTGCGGAAATCGGTCCGCCTTACAAGTGTCTTATAACTAGGTGATTCTAGGTGCCATTTCCACGCGACCAGGCTAGAAGAATGGGCACAAAACTACGGGCTGGTTCCCAGCGTTTTTTGGTATGATCCTTTTTACAAAGAAATATATTTACCAGTGTGGTGACATTTCCGTCCTAATACGATTCAATTTCCTGTCTAAGGTCGCAATTCAAGAACAACTAAATGATATTAATATGTAACCTATCCAGAGGAGAAAAATATATATCTAAAAATCTCGTTCGAATATATAAACCGTATAGGGTTTTAATTTGGCAAAAGGAAACATTTTTTCCCTGAAAAATGGTAAATATTACTTGGCTTATATCCAGAACTTTCCCTCGCATACATCTTGGCGTGTAGCTTATCTGGTCATTCTTAAAAGATCAGGTAATAAATACTTTGTACTGTATTTAGGATGGCCGCATGTGACGACTGACTGAGGAGTATCTATTGAGATTTGCGGGTAAATGCACGGTGGGCGAGACAACAGTCCACCAATAGTATTGCTGTTACATGACGAATAAAGGGATACTATTGGTTGATTTTTTGCACGGACATTTTCCTGACTCATCTTTGGTGGAAAAGCGTATTTACTAAAGATGTGCGAGGTCATTGAACGGTGCATGAGGAAAATCCTACTAAAATTATAAATGTATAAGTATCTAATAGATGTTTGTTTCCTATAACGCTGCAACTACTGGTCCGATTTGGATGAAAGTTGGAATATTATCTGTTCGTAACCTCGATTAACGCATAGGCTTTTTATCCCTAAACACCAACAGGATCAACAGGCAGTAAATAAATAAAATAATAAATAATTATTCAGGGACATTTCACACAACGCCCTCTAAGTAGTCCCAAACTAAGCAAAGCTATATGGGAACTAGATGGTTGATAGAGTACATTACATATATATATTTTTTTGTTAACACATACCTTATAATACATAGTCACACCCAGCCATAGAACAAACATCTATGTTTTCCACGCACAAATGTTTGTTCTTGGTAGGGATCGAACCCACGACCCACAGCACGGAAGGCAGAGCTATTACCGACTGAGCTGTGATGCCTGTCAAAGGATAAAGATAGCAGGTTGTAATAAGAAATGAGCTAAACTGAAAACTGGAAACTGCAGAAGCATAAACTTTGTCGCAGTTTCCAACCTTAGACAAAGAGGAGATAGACTAAGTAGGTATCTTTTGTAAATCCAATGTTTAATGGTTATTTTCTTTGTCCACAGTAAAACTACCCGAAGATGAAGGAGGTAACGTTGGCGCGGGGCGCTTCACCATCGGACCGGCTCCAGAACGAGACTGGGAGATGGTCCCACCCGATGGAAAATGGGGCTGGTGCGTGCTCGTAGGTAAAATAAACCCTGTATCCTTGTAATAAGACTCTATATCCCGGTTTAATCGTAGCTGCACTTACAGCATTAAATGAAAAAGTGCAATCCATTCTTATGTACGGTGTAATCTTGTGGGGCTCATGCAATAATGCAAAATGGTCGTAGTTTTTTTAAGTTTATAAGATTGCAGTATAGCTTGGCATGGGACTATATCTTGTTCCTATTCTTAGTTCGGAATGAGATTGAGAAATACTGATACAGTTTGCTAAGTAGGATAAAACTGCGGGCTAGAGCAACTACTTCAGCATTTAAGTATATTTCTTTGTAAAAAGGATCATACAAAAAAGTTAGGAACTAGGCTGTAGTTTCTTACCCGTTCTTTTAGTCCCTAGTCGCGTTAGTAGAAGTAGGTTTCTATGTGAAAGAGTTCATCCGGCCAAGTAAAGTCGGCTTCACATCAACCTATCAACGGTTCGAACTTTGAACTATTATAATTTGAATGTTATATATGTTCTATATATATATGTTCTATGTTCTACCACCATGCAGTGATGCTTGTGTTGCTGTATAGGTTTGTATGTAAGTTGTATTCCCCGATTTCAGGTGCAACGCTGGTCAATATCCTCATCCCAGGAACGATAAAATCATTTGGAGTACTCCTTGTGGAGTTCAATGATGTATTCCACTCCAGTGCCGCTGCATCATCAGGGATTGTGGCGCTGTGCTACTTTCTATACAGCAGTTTAGGTAAGAATTCGGTCTTTTACCGGATACATTTTGGAGAGTGTGCGTTAGAACTCCATGAGTTAGTTCCCCCATCCCCATTCCATCATCGGACCACCAGACGTACGGAGACGCGGCACCCATACATGGTCGACATGCCACCTGTCCGCACCAAGCGCGCCGCCTCAACATTTACCCTGAGGACCGCCAAGGAGTGGAACTCTTTACCGGCGTCTGTGTTTCCGAACACTTACAATTTGAATGTTTTCAAGAGGAGAGTGAATAGGTTTCTTCTAGGCAAACGTGCTACATCGTCGACCGCATCGTCACTTACCATTGCGGTCAAACGTTTGTCTATAATGTATAAAAAAAAAATTGACCTACTACCTGATCTTTATCCATCTGAAGTTCGGTGCAACAAACAATTGCGTATGTACAGATGCGGAAAAATTCGCTTGCCTCCAATTTGACCCAAAAATACCTACATAAGTTTTAAACGGACCGTCATGGTAATATACCGTGGCAATGGATTCGTCATTACATAAACCTTGTTATTAAAATGATGCATTTTAGTTCGCGTTTTGGTCGCTGGGCGATATTGGTCGACATTATCATACTGTGCCACTTGGCCCTTGGCACCAAACTAGGCGAAGCTGGCACTAAGATAACTATATTGATAAGAAAATCACACAGTTTACATTTATTCCAATGGCTCACACTTATTATTGGTTAAAATTCCACCATAATTAAACAATAACACTGAGAACACAACATAAATGTACTATAATGCTTCTAAATAAATGTACTATATAGCTTCTAAATAAATGTACAATATTGCTTCTAAGTAAATGTACTATATTGGTTCTAAATAAATGTACTATATGGCTTCTAAATAAATAAACTATATTGCTTCTAAATAAATGTACTATATTGCTTCTAAAAATAACAGAACTCGTATCGTTAATTGTTTTTCCTTAATTTCCAGGGCCTCTGTCTTCGATCCTGTCAGTAAAGTGGTCGTATAGAACGGTGACCCTCATCGGCGGCAGCTTCGCAGCGTTTGGCATGATTATGAGCAGCTGTGCCTTTTCTATATCATATTTGTATTTTAGGTGAGATCTTTTTAGCTTTACACTTACCTATTATATAAAGCTATACTTACCTATTATACATAGCTATACTTACAGCTATGTAAATAGTTATACTTGCAGCTATGTACATAGCTATACTTACAGCTATGTAAATAGTTATACTTGCAGCTATGTACATAGCTATACTTACAGCTATGTACATAGCTATATTTACATCTATGTGCATAGCTATACTTACAGCTATGTACATAGTTATACTTGCAGCGATGTACATAGCTATACTTGCAGCTATGTACATAGCTATACTTACAGTTATGTACATAGCTATACTTACAACTATGCACAGACGGCCACAGGTCAGGTTATACACCCAATACAACCATAACTGCGCCATATACAATGCAGAGAATCGTTGGAAAGGGGGCGCAATAGGCGTAGACGCAACCCGTCCTACACAAACACGCTGTCGTCCCTCTCGCACGGTTCGCAACGTTCAACTTCTAATAGTTCAAAGTCTAAACAGTATAGGTCGACGTGTCATCGTGCGTACATAGCTCTACTTAAAGATATGTACATAGCTATAAGTTTTCCTAAAACTAATGAAATAAAAATAATAATTTGTCTTCCAGTTTTGGCGCAATGGTAGGTGCCGGGGCTGGGCTAGCTTTCCCCCCAACAGTGTACATAGTGACGTCGTACTTTGTACGTCTGCGTGGTTTAGCTAACGGCATATGTATGTCCGGTTCTGCTTTCGGCAGCATCATCCTACCGCCCGTACTGAGGTACTTGCTCGAAACGTACGGATACAAGTGAGTATTGGTCACCTTTTAGTGGTTTTATACTTAATGCATAGTGACTTAATACTTCAAACATAGTGACATAACACTTCAACATAATGACTTTGTACTTTAAACCTAGTGACTTTATACTTCATACATAGTGACTTTATACTTCATACATAGTGACTTTATAATTCACACAGTGATTTTATACTTAATGCATAGTGACTTAATACTTTAAACATAGTGACTTAACACTTCAAACATAATGACTTTGTACATTAAACCTAGTGACTTTATAATTCATACATAGTGACTTTATACTTCATGAATACTTTATACTGTCTATAGTAACTTTAGACATCATACATAATGCATTTATAAATCCCAATAGTAAAATTGTGACTTTAGCGACTATACGTATTTTGGACAGTCATTTTAAAGTTCTTATAGCAACTTCATAGTGACTTTATACTTCCTATCGTAATGTCATAGTGACTTTACACTATATTAACATCATAAATATTATTACTGCAGAATTAGATGTTTGTTCTTGGTCGAACCCACAACCCACAGCGCGGAAGCCATACTACACCATCTGAGTTGTGCTTTACACTTGCCATATTTTTTTTTTCAGAGGTGCCGTTTTAATCCTTGGTGGTATAATGCTGAACGTTTGGGCGGCTGCACTTCTGTTCCAACCAGTTGAAGAACACATGGTGAGGAAGTACAAGGAAGTCGAGGAAGATGAAGATGGTCCTCAGGTGAGGATATGGTTTTATCATATTGGTCTTGTAACGGTGTGATAGCTAAAATGGCTGTTAAATCTATTGTCATGCAAGTGACAAAGTTAGCAATGTCGTGAAGCGTTTGGGGCTAGGCTTGCTTACTCAATTTTTACCGATTATCTAAGTTAAGCGCCTTTCGGTGCGATCACTGTTTGGGTCGGTGACCGCTAATGGCATTTACATCTCAACGCTTCGTGCTTCGGAAGGTATGTTATACTATCGGTCCCTGGATGTTTGGATGTTTGTGTTTCAATCGCGCTGTAACTACTGGTCCGATTTGGATGAATCTTTGAATATATTACAGCTACGACGGAAGCTTTAGGGCGCCCTAAAAACTCCATCACCACGTTTGGTGACGGAGTGTAGCAAATCATTATATATTTTTGTGCTCGGGGCGATTACGAGTTGACAATGTAAAAACCGGTGTGAAACGTCTGACGTCCAGCACACCGATGTGCGCTGCTTGGTATGGAAACACGGAGCGGATTTTTTGAGAAGCTTGGTTTCGTCAAGCTTCTGCTCAGTGTTTCCATACCAAGCAGCGCACACCGGTGTGCTGGACGTCAGACGTTTCACACCGGTTTTTACTTTGTCAACTCGTAATCGCCCCTCTGTTGTCATTATTTCTGTTTGAGAGTTTAAAAAAACGATTTTGCGATATTTTGTTTTATGAAATCGCAGCTTCACAAAATAAAAACGAGTTTTAGTAACAATAACGCGTTATTAGTTATAACGATAACGAAGTGAGAAGTGTTTTTTTGAAAATGAAACCGGTTATTTGGCAATACAAAAAAGTACATGGGAGTTAGCAGTGTCATCGCAACATTACATAAAGTAAAGTAAGCGAATCCATTTATTATGTCATTTATTATCCATTTTATAAGCCTATCTGACGTTATAAATAACGATATAGCTCTTTTGTAACCGATATAGCTGTTTTGATAAAAGTACCGGTACTTAAATAGTATTAAAATAACGGTTACAAAATAACTTATTTGTATCGATCGTTATTTTTGACAATAGCTTATAACGCGTTTTAATCAATGTTGTGTTGTCCGTATGTTGTGTTTGTATATGTTTTAGCTTATGTAGTATTAACATTTATTTGCAAACCAAAATAAAGTTTCAGAATCTGAATTTACTCATAAAACTACAGATTGACATTGTAGTTCTTGTACATAACTATTACGTAAGTGTTGGTTTAGCTAGTTAACAAAATAACTCTTTTGATAGTTGGGTTGTTGCTGAATGATTACGCCATTTCGGTGTAAATTTAAAAAAAAGTCACCAACTTTATAATTAGGTAATTTTGAGTGTCAAAGATAACAATTTAGATGTTGCTTATTACAAAAAGCTTTACCCACTTCGTTAAAAGCTTGTTGCCCGCTAAATAACAAACATTCTATCACGTAACATTAATTGATGATAAAAAAGCATTCAGCTTCTATCAATAACGTACTAACACTTGAATTAATAAACAATAATCACTTTCCACACATAACAGCGGTAAACAGTTTCATTTTCAAAAGCACATAATAAAGTAACGTTTAAACCGTTTTCGTAGTTATAACGCGTTAACGTTAGCTTAGCTATTAGTAACGAAAGTGATTATACGTTGCTTAGTGGTTAAATGTCGCCAGATCATTGCTATTTAGTTGCATTGTGTAGATTATATTATTTTTTTGTCGCACTCAGAGATGTATGTTAAAAAGTCTAAGAGACAGTCTTAAGAGAGACTCTTGTTTGACTGACATCGCTAAGTGTGACAGTAAGTTTTGGAGAAGCTCAATCAGATTAGCTAAGTTATGACTGAACCATAACTTAGCTTATTTCATAGGCGAAACTTGGGTTATACTAAACGCTTATCAACAAATGTTCCTATTGCAGGGAAAACTGTAAAAATATTGCTTGAGTCTCTATTCAGACTTGACGATTCTATCAGAACACGAGTCCAAAATTGTACTTACTGATGATCAATAGCGATATCCACTGCTTTTATAAAATTTAATATTACTATCCCAACAATTTCTTTTCAGGACGACATACTTTTCGAAGAGGAAGAACCGGAAGATGCAAACATCACTATGGCACAAATACCTCGCGTCTTGACAAGCGAAAAGATTGAGAAATCTGAGAAAGTTCACACTAATCCTATCACCCCAGTTGCCTCTCAAAAGGAGCTCCGCCAAAACATGTCTAAACGAAAACTGTCGACTACCCGCCCAATTCCTAAAGTCACTTACAGCTCAACTTCGATAGGCTCCGAGGTTAGAAAGCTAGGGTCTCAAGAGGCTTTTGGTAGGAGACTGAGCTCAGCTGGTCCAAAAAGAAACTATTCAACCTCCAGCTTCGCTTATGTCCCTTCTACACCCTTCCACGGTTCAACTTTATCAGCATTCGATCAGCCAAACCAATTCGCTTCGCAATTCTCTTTAAAATCTATTACGGAGAGCGTTTCAGAAGTCGCGTATTGTTGCTTCTGTTGTAAGAAAAAACCAAAGAAAGAAACCAAACCGAACCAATTCTTCGATCTCAGTCTACTCACCGATCCAACTTACTTAGTTATTCTCATTTCAAGCAGCACGGTCGCTATATCCGTTACCAACTTTATTATCTTACTACCCTCACACGCGCAAAATATTGGTTTCGATAAAGCTAGAGGCGCGTATTTGCTCAGTACTGTCTCAGCGTTGGACCTGGTCGGACGTATCGGCGGCTCGGCGCTCTGTGATCTCGATATAATTCCAAAGAGTTTTTACTTCGTAGGCGGGCTAGTATTCTCTGGCATAGCTTTGATAATCGTACCTTTTTTCGAATCGTACTTAGCGATAAGCATTGTTTGCGCTTTTTTCGGCCTAGCTTCAGGTGTTAACAATAGTGTGACCACTTTAGTTATGGCAGAAGTTTTAGGCGTAGATAGGTTAATGTCGACATACGGTATAAGTTTGTTCGTAAACGGAATTTTACAGTTGGTTGGCCCGCCTATATGTGGGATATGGTTTGAGAGACAGAGGAATTTCGTCTCTATGTTCGTGACTTTTGGTTTTATTTTCCTTGGCGGTGCTTCGCTATGGTTATTCATGCCGTTAATAAATAAGCATAAACGTGAAAAAGCCAAACTAGAGCTTGTTAAAACGAAAGTATAGCTTTTAGGTTATATTTTGACGCTATTTTACTTAAAACGTATTTTTTGCTGCTATTTCAATGTTTACACGTTTAATTAGCTATAAGTTTAATCATGTTACCTGCAACGTTAACCGTACCGTATTTTATTGTGTTAAAACTATTTAAGTATCAACTTTTATTTTTGTACTGATAATTATAACGATGGTTATTTTTAAAACCGGTTTTTAGTTATTTTGTAATAACGTTTTTACATTAAGTAAGTTATTACTATCACTAATGTTAGTTCCAAAACCAAAAATCATATTTTATTGTACCTTCATATTATATGTATGCCTTGATGTGCCTCTGACTACCCATTTAGGTTACACTAGGATTATAACCAGCGAATGTCCCCGTGAAGGCCTATTTAGACCTACACGGTATTTACTACCCAGAGCGTTAGTCAAGTAAAAGTCAATTGAGTGTGCGGTAATCCTATTGAGCCGTTTGATGAAACGAAAACTACTTTTCTACGTACAAAATTTGCGAGTCACTTCCAACATCTAAATAAACCTCAGACTACGTCGAATCAGACGACACCGGAGTGAGACCATAAGTGTTGCGTTTTTCCAAAACTAAACCGGAACACTTAAAGTAACCGGTTAGATACCGCGGTTTCGCGCGGTATCCGAGCGGAACTTACCGCTATAGCTCTAGGGGGTGATCCTAGACCGATAGGCTCTTTTGTCAATGGATAATATCTCCCTAAAACTATTAAGTTTTCGTTCTGGCACAGATTATATCAACTGTAGCTCTGAGTAGCGAATACCGCGTAGGTCTAAAAAGGTCGATGGTTAGTAGGTACTGTAAATATTTTTTTGTAAGATGTCATTATCAGTATTTTAAATAATTTCATCTAACGGCCAAAATCTTTTCTATAAAATTTAAACTTTAAATTTTAAAGTCGTAGAACAAAATGTTGTTCGCCATGACGTGTAAAATACCCCCCTTTCGGACTTATAGGGACATTATGTTACACCCTGTAGATTGAATATTGGAAATGGCCATAACCTTGGTTCCTTTTATTATTAGTACTAATCTTGGACGAAATAACATAATTCGTCCAGGTTACTAGATAGTAGCTAATGGGGTCGATTCTCTTATTTCATTTTTCTATTTGACAGCTCTATTATAGCCATCCTTGTCGTTTCAGTTTATGAAAAAAGGACGGTTACGTTTTTACCGCTGTCAAATTAGGGTAGTTTAGAAAAATGCAAAGAATCGACCAATATTTTGATTACAAAATAAGTAATTTTATTTTGTTTACTTTTTTATTACATTTTAAGTGACTTGTTTCCTTCTACTATTGTTGAATTAATTGTATTTTAAATGCCTCTTCTTAAATCTGCATTTAGGAAATGTTACCACTTATAATTTAAAAATAAATTCTAAAATAAAAAAAAAATCGAAATATCCTGTTATTTAAAATTCCAAACTTTTTTTAAATTATAAGTATCGTGTTATCCAACACTTTTAGGGTTAAAGCAACAATCAATAAGAACAACTTTACCTATGGGACGTCAGTTTAAAAAAAAAATCATCTGTTGCATACATATTTGCCACTTTCTGCCGTACTCAGAGAGGTCACTTAAATATAAATATTACTTAAAATTAGCGGCGTCTCATCATTAGGTACTCATTGAAAAAAGATGTCAATATTCTAATCGTTCATTATGTTTTAACGTACATCTCTGAGTGCGACAGTTTGTCAAATAGGTATTGTACTTTGAAATAGCAGATTTATTAGCGATTTTTCTGCATTATTTTTAAGCACCGCTATTTTGTTAAATATTGTGCAGATTGAAGAATAGGTATTTCCTAGATAGGTAAATAAAATGTTGATGCTATTTTATAAATAAATTATGTATTTTCATAAAGAATTGTTTTATTTATGACCAAATAGACGTGTTCGTATAAAAAATATTAATTTTTTGCAAAAAGATTGTTTTTATTGGTACCAAATCTTGTACGAAATAATAATAAATGAATATTGATGGACATTTCACACGACGCCCTCTAGTCCCAAACTAAGCAAAGCTTGTAATATGGGAACTAGATGGCTGATAGAATACTTATATTTTTTTTTAAATAAGTAGGTAAATACTTATCATAGTTGTAGTGCCTACCTACTCGCTGGCCAGTAAGTAGTACTTTAGGCAGCACCTAGTACCTAGATCGTCACAGGCTCGACAACAAGCGGTGTGTACAAGCGACACGTCCAACCTCGCCCGTGGCTTGCGTAAGACCCCCTCGCCGCTCTTATCGCCCCGGTTTATATAGCAGCTAGTAAACAAGTGACGTCAGCTGCAGGTGGCTCGCAGGTGCGCCGAGACCGTGGATTGTATTTGTCTAACACAAACACTACATCTCTATCTTATTAAATTTATTTTATTGCGCTACTGCTGTTTACCGTATTAAGTACAGCTCGACCAATGAAACTAAAGTGATAGCAACTGTTGTACACATTTGGTCAAGCTCTAGTCAAAGCTAAATTGGATCAACCAACACCGTTTAATCAATCCTCATCTCAAGTATCATTTGACCAGCTTCCGTTCAGCAAATATTCACCAATCGAGTACATTCGAAGTAAACAGCTTCAACCTTCAACTAGCAACTAAATCTAAACCCAAACCGAAACATCTGGTTTGAATGTCAAAGCAGTTGAGAAATCAACTATCAGGAACCAGCACATATAAGTCTAAATAGGGCTTCACGCACGTTCTTTGTAGCCTTGTCTAAAAGCGATTCTAACATCAACACATCAATAATAGTCCAAAGCTCACTGTTTCTTTTTTTTTTTTTTTTGAAACCCTGTTGGACAGACTTTTTCTTTATATCAACACATCAATAATAGATCAAAGCTTCATCATACTAAAGTCGTACTCATTGCGACTCCAATCCAACTCCCATGACGAAGAAAACGATGAAGACTACATTGAAATTCTACATTGACTCTACGTTGAAACTCTACAAGAGACTAAACGAGACTTTACATGATACTCTACATTGAGACTCTACATCGACTCTACATTGAGACTCTACATCGACTCTACATTGAGACTCTACATCGACTCTACATTGAGACTCTACATCGACTCTACATTGAGACTCTACATCGACTCTACATTGAGACTCTACATCGACTCTACATTGAGACTCTACATCGACTCTACATTGAGACTCTACATCGACTCTACATTGAGACTCTACATCGACTCTACATTGAGACTCTACATCGACTCTACATTGAGACTCTACATCGACTCTACATTGAGACTCTACATCGACTCTACATTGAGACTCTACATCGACTCTACATTGAGACTCTACATCGACTCTACATTGAGACTCTACATCGACTCTACATTGAGACTCTACATCGACTCTACATTGAGACTCTATATCGACTCTACATTGAGACTCTACATCGAGACTCTACATCGCTTCGATACTTGCTACAATGCTACAAATCGTGTTCGGATCATAGATAGATTCGTTTTAATCTAAATGTGACCTTACCTTTGCCGAGTCCGAGGCGCCTCCCGCGCAAGACTGATATAACGAAGTTCGCTAAACTAGTCCCTGGAACCCGGAGTAGAACCCGGAACTGCAAAGACTACGTTGCAAAGTACGGAATTCTCCAACAGATCAATGAACACTCAACAACCAAGGGACTCGGAGAAATACCAATCCACCAAATCTACCTTCAAAACGAATACGCCTCAGGCAACAGGATATGCTGGAGACAAACATTGATAGCACCAGTCAGGCAGCCAAAACAAAAGGCATACTATCCAGTGAACTTGCGCGTACCATCGGATACTTGGTAACACGTACACCAAGACGGACGATGAAACCAGCGAACTTGAAACGCACTTCCCGGGATGTCTAATATCAGACTCGTTCGAATGGGAAGCACACAGCGAACGAGCAACCAGTAGTCAAGATTGGACCACCGCTCAAAACCTGATCAACAAAGAGAAGGTAATTTGGGCCATCAACAGCTTCCTTCTTTTCAAATCGCCAGGGCTAGACGGAATCTTTCCGGGCCTTTTAAGGTGGAGTGGCGAATTACTAGCCGAACGCCTAGTAAACATCTTCAGAGGATGCATCGCCCATCGCTACATACCCCAGAAGTGGAGGGGAGTGAAGGTTATATTCTTACTAACTTGGTAAGAGCGACTACACAATGGCGAAATCCTTCCAACCTATTATTCTACCATCGTTCCTCTTCAAAACCCTAGAGAGGATATGTGACCAGGAAATCAGAGGTAACACTTTCCTACGCCAACCGCTACATCCGCAACAACCCGCCTATAGTCCAGGCAAATCAACAGATTCCGCACTCCATAGCGTAGTCTCTCGAAATGGAGACGGTTTAGCCACAAAACAACCAATTCTGGGGGCCTTCATAGATATAGAAGGTGCCTTTGACAAAACAACCTTCACTAGCATAGACCTTGCACTAGCAAGATACGGTGTCGACCCTACGCTAGCAGAATGGACAAACAACATGCTTAAATACAGAGCAACACAACTCACAGTAAACACCACAACGAGGGGCATAGTGGTGAGAGGCTGCCCACAAGGCGGCGTCCTCTCGCCCCTGCTATGGAACATAGTAGTGGACGAACTCATCCGAAAAGTGGACGGCCGCGGGCTCTTCACAGTGAGATATGCAGATGATCTTGCTATCCTCACGACTGGATGATTCGAAAACGTACTCTGTAGCCTGTCTGTGCAAGCAGCGTTTAAAACAATTGAAAGCTGGTGCACTAGCCATAGCTTATCAGTCAATCCCACTAAAACAGAACTGATCATGTTCACACACAAAAGAAGCCTGGGAACCCTAAAAGTACCAAAGCTCTTCAACACTGATCTCAAGCTAATCAACGAAGTCGAGTATCTAGGGGTCATACTGGATAGCACTTCTTTGGAACAAGCATCTTGACCACAAACTCCAACGCGCGAACTCCACATTCTTCCAACGCGGTAGAATGCTCGGAAAAACATGGGGTCTTTTGCCAAAATAACCCGGTGGCTCTATACAACCGTAATATGACCAGCACTTATACACGGAGCAGTTGTATGGTCGACCAGAACCGAATTCACGACCGTGATAACCAAACTGCAACGCTTTCAGAGACTGGCATGCTCTACTATAACAGGTTGCATGAAGACCAAAGAGATCAATCAGGAATCAGCGAAGTAAGAGTCTACACTGATGGCTCAAAACCCAAACAGGGTACAGGCGCCGGAGTACACTCGCTAGATCTCAACATTAACATATCAATGACACTAGGCACACTCAGTTCCATCTTCCAATGTGAATGTGCAGCCATTTCCGAAGCAGCAACAGCAATCAACAGGAGAGGAATCGCTGATTATAACATGTGGATTCTTTCAGATAGCACAGCCACACTCAAAGCCTTGGAGAGCCACAACTGCACCTCCAGACTCATACACGAAAGTCACCTTGCCCAAGAGAGCATCGCCTTAAGAAATGGGTTAATCCTACATTAGATGCAGGGACATAGTTGATCACTGGGTAATGACGCTGCAGACGAGTTAGCCAGAAGAGGATCGGAAACAATATCCGAGGGGCCAGCTCCTTTCCTTCCTCTACCGTTCTCTCTGCTACGCACCTGGGTGCGTCTGAAAACCCTACAACCACACAACACATGCTGAGCACGTACGACTGACTGCAGACAGTCAAGAGTTGCAATTCCAGCCATCACACCGAAACTAACACGCCGTCTACTAAGCCTGCAGAGACTGAATCTCAAAATCATTGTGGGGACCCTGACAGGACACTGTCCCTGGAACAAACACTTTTACAACATCGTAGCCACTGACAGCCCACTCTGCAGAGGCTGTCTTACCGAAGAAGAATCAGCTGCTCACGTAATCCTGGAATGCGAGGGCGTAGCAATACAACGAACAGAAATCCTAAGCAACCCCAGGTCACTCTTCCAAGCCTGCGAAGCCCTCAGGAAGCTACTGTACTTTTGGGAGGAGTTAGGCTGACTACACTCCTAGCCAGAACATCCCCCACGCATAATGGACCATCTTTGAGTCTAAATCCGGAAACGGGAGTCCCATAACATAACATGACATAACATGGTCTACGATTTAAGTATTTTGGGGTGACCTGTAAATAGAAAGGGATTTCCTATTTCACAGTGAACCGTTTCCAATTAAATGGGGGTGGTTTAGCCATTTTCCAATTTGCGGAGCTTTTTATGCAAATTTCCAATTAAATGGAGGTGCTAATTAGTACCAATGTTCCCAGTTAAGTGGGTACCTACACGCGACGCCAAATTCTCAATTAAATGAAGGTATCATTTTGTACCAACCAATCTTCCCAGTTAAGTGGGTACCTACACGCGACGCCAAATTCTCAATTAAATGAAGGTATCATTTTGTACCAACCAATCTTCCCAGTTAAGTGGGTACCTACACGCGACGCCAAATTCTCAATTAAATGAAGGTATCATTTTGTACCAACCAATCTTCCCAGTTTAGTGGGTAGCATAAGTTACGTTCCCAATTTAATGGAGGTATTCTTTACCAAATGTTCCCAGTTTAGTGGGTACCTGTTCCCAATTTAATGGAGGTATTCTTTACCAAATGTTCCCAGTTTAGTGGGTACCTGTTCCCAATTTAATGGAGGTATTCTTTACCAAATGTTCCCAGTTTAGTGGGTACCTTAACTTAACTTTTTCTACATAAGTTACTTACAGTCATATTTAATTTACTGACTACGTAAAAAAGATAACAGAGTAAGTACCTAGTAGGTAAGGTAGGTAGTCAAATAGGCACTCAACCAATTTGGTAGATAAGTACCACTTTTATTATTACTTTTAACTACCATGTCCTTCTTTTACCCTGTAAATAACGTAATTCTATTCACTGACATTTTATTTTGTTCATTGAGATAGCTACACTGTTTATAACTTTTGCTGTCTCATCGTTTTATCTTGTAATTTAACCTATATGTACCTAGTTCTGAATAAATTACGTTTGAATTACATTTGTAATTAATTGTCGTCATAGATAGATAGATAGATAAATCCATTTATCCGACACTGAACACACATAAAAAAATCTACAATAAAATGAAAGTGGGTAGGTAGTATGTAACCAATAACTAAACTAAACAAACAGAAAATAAGAAAAACAAGACTACCTCCCTACATGTTCTCGGTTGTCGATGGTGATAACTAAGTAGGTATCTAAATAAAATGGTGCGTAATGCAAGCTTACGCTCGCGTTCTCGGCCAGCTGCGCCTGTGCTGCCAAGCGGTAAACAACAATACCTAGACTAGGTAATAAAACTGGTTTGCACGCCTACCGGCATGAAACTGAATAGTTTTTATTTTCGTGCTAAGTACCGAATGCCATTTTATTTTGACACACCAATATCTTGTTTACGTTAAACATATCGGTATATCTCTATTTTATAAACTTTTTTTTTTTTTTTAGTTATTTATAACCTTACCTTTTTACCTCGTCGCCACATGTAGTGCCTACCTACTCGCTGGCCAGTAAGTAGTACTTTAGGCAGCACCTAGTACCTAGATCGTCACAGGCTCGACAACAAGCGGTGTGTACAAGCGACACGTCCAACCTCGCCCGTGGCTTGCGTAAGACCCCCTCGCCGCTCTTATCGCCCCGGTTTATATAGCAGCTAGTAAACAAGTGACGTCAGCTGCAGGTGGCTCGCAGGTGCGCCGAGACCGTGGATTGTATTTGTCTAACACAAACACTACAATAGTAACATTAGTAACACCCAGACATAGAACATGAATCATGCGAGAGGGACGATATGTTTTTATGTGAGACTCGCTGTTTGCGCGCCACGCGCCTACACCTATTGCGATCCCTGATTCGCAACATTCACTTTTTTTTATGGCAATCGTCCGTAGTTGGACATTTCTGCCAGATTCAAATTATAATAGTTCAAACAGTGGATAGATTGATGTGTAGCCGACTGTACATACCATTCAAAATTTTTGATAAGTTGGTACCTACTAGGTAAGTGTAACAGTAATATGAAAAAAAAACGACTCCCTGATGTAGGTACTAATAGTACAGTAGCCGTTTTGTAATTAAACTAACGAATGTAGGTACGTAGGTAGACCACACCTCGAAGAACCAGGTAACCTACATACTATAATTGAATTAGTATACAAAATGGTAAATTGAAACTTTTATTCCTTCCCAAATAAAAACTATAGAACTTAAAACATTTAAAAATTTTTTCCTTCTTCTTTCTCAGCTGGAACCGTTCGCTGAAGAAGATATTGGTGACACAGAAGATACAATACAACAGGATACCGCACACCCACGTATGGTGTTCACTCCAGATGACATTCCCGGCGACAAACAAAATGGCTCTCCACCCATCTTTAAAAATAAATCAAACGCGCATTTAGAAGAACGAATATCCCCCACTAAAGACTTCGCGCGCTCCGCTAGTGCCGCCTCAAACATCGATAGACCGAAAAAAATATCGACTCCTGTAAACTCGAAAAACGCTCTACACAACATCGCTAGCAAAAGCCACCTACCCAGCAACCTTAGCTTGCTAGAATCTGTACCCGAGGGGAAATCCAGCCGAGCAAACAGCCAGGAAGCGTTTTTGAAAAAACTACAAGTTCCAAAAACTCCGAAACGTAGTCCGTCAACATCTAGTTTTCAGTACATGTCGACACCGTTCCACGGTTCGACGCTGTCAGCTTTTGAGAAACCGAGCGAATTCACGTCTCAATTCAGCTTGAAGTCGGTAACAAACAGCCTAGCGCCTAGTTACTGCTGCGGCCGCAAAAAACGACCAAAAGATCCGAACGCGATAAAAGAACCGAGCAAATACTTCGATGTGAACTTACTGAAAGATCCGATATATTTAGTGATTCTAATATCGAATTGCACGTGTGCGATATCGTATACGAATTTTATTATACTAGTGCCGTCTTACGCGCAAGAATGTGGCTTCGATAAGTCTTTAGGCGCGTATCTTTTATCGATTATTTCGGCTTTCGATCTTGTAGGTCGCATCGGCGGTTCAGCGCTGTCAGATGTAGTGACGACACCGAAGCGTTACTTCTTCATTTTCGGCCTCCTGCTTTCCGGTATCAGTTTGTCGCTGATACCGTTAGTGAGCAGCTATTCGGCCATCAGCACTTTTTGCTCGATTTTCGGCCTGGCGTCCGGTATTAACGTTGGTGTCACTGCACTAGTTATGACTGAAATGTTAGGTACAGAGAGGCTTATGTCGTCGTACGGGATAAGTTTGTTCGTGAACGGAATTTTGCAGCTAATCGGTCCACCGATTTGCGGATTTTGGTTCGAGTACACGCATTCATATAAATCTCTTTTTATAACTTTAGGGTTCGTTTTAGTAGGAGGGGCGGCGTTATGGGGTTTCGTACCGATCATTCATAAAAGAAGAAGATTAGCGCAACAAAACAAGGAAGGTGTAGAAAAGGCGTAATATTTACTTGTCTCAATAGTATGTGCACACAGCCATTGCGTCAATAATGGGCGCACGACAATATATTGGAATCATTAATATGTGCACACATGGATATGTCAGTACTATTTGCACACATTTTCAAGTAACTGTCGATGACTTGTTCTATCGTTCGTTTTTGGAATAAGAGGAAGTGAGACAAGTATATTATGTCCATAAAAAGGCTTACTTAAATTGTAAGAAAGGAGTTTGTCATACTATAAATTAATAGTTAATGCAAAATGCTAGTTTTAATTTTCATACAAATACGAATTTAAACCAGATTACTTATTTAGATTTGAAAAGTTCTTATGCTTATATTTTATATTATATCATTTTATTTGTAAAATTACGCTTAGAACCTACCTACTGATGATTTCATTTGAACTGGTTGAAGTGCGAATTCAATTTTCTTTGACGTCTTGTATTTAATGTTACATAACTACAAGTGGTGATATATATTTAGTTACGCTCATATTTCGCAAATTCAATTAATATTTCAAATATTTTTAATCAAGTACCTATCACAAATATTAAATTAAATTCATAGTTCCTGTTAAACGAACAACATTTATTATGTAATTAGGGATCTATCTACTTTGCACAATTCTTGAACACCGACTAAGTAAGTACTTAGTGTATTTTTTATTTTTAATATAGGTAGTTTTTATACAAATATTTAGGGTTTTGTAAATAAATCGTATGGAGATAATAAAAACTTTGTAAAATACAGTTTCAATGTCGTATTTTGTTAGTTTTTAATGTTTTGGTGATATTATATGGAGTTTTGCTAAGAATTTACAGCGAATATTCTTCAATTTTGATTCATTAATTTATAAACTATAAATAGTTCTTTTATTTTCTCACACAACCAGTAAAAAGGTCAATTAGTAGAACAAATGACATTTTCAGAATATACAAGATACTATTTGTGTGAGTAATGCTAGTTCAATCAAACGGCGATGAAAACTATAGTGAGAAGCAAAGGTCTTGTAAGAAATATTAATTCCAAAATGTCTGCAATGTGTCGATTATTATGTTTGAATATGTCAAATACATCAAGGCTACCAATTTTTTTTTTGTATCTACCAACTGATGTTGTCTGAGTGCAGCAGTTTATTCCAATCTCTAATATTAATCCATGTTGTGGCGATAGTTTTTTTTAGCAAGTTTTTTATCATTATGATTGAGACTTGCTTACGTCGTATATTATGATTTCATGTGATACTTTATGTATGTTCGTAATTCTTGTTTCACATTTATTTAGAACCAGTGCAGGGCTTATAACTTCGTTTGCGTGTTTTTTGCATAATCAACCTCGTTTAGACTTTTTATAGCATAAATACCTATACATTACATTGGTATAATGTAGTCTGATAAAATGTCATTGGCACCACTGCTCTTATTATTAATAAAGATCTTATAATTTAAAAATCTTATAAAAGTAAGATTAATTCTAAATTACTTGCATTGATTGTTGATTTTGCAATAAATATTTCAGTCAATACCTATTTAAGTATTGCTTTCAAAAGTATCTGAACACGCTGACGTGTGCAGTAACTTGTGCACCGAATCAATTTCAAAACATTGTTTTGCTTTCATCTGTAGAAAAAAGTTCGGATACTCTTTATAGGGATTTTTTCGGCCTGCAAAGAGGTAGGTAAGTTTTGATTGTGTAGGTTTATAGGTAATAGCATTGAGCTATGTACGGTAGGTCTCATTTCGCTTAAACCTGTATTTTGGGGACCACTCGCATTCACAATAACAATACGTAGGTACTTAATTACATCACAACTTGTTACCATATAAAATGTAAGTAATAAAATAAATAAAGTGGAGAGGCACTGCTTATTTATCCCGTTAGGTGGCGCTAGCAGTTTGGAGTCATGGCAGCCACCATGATTTCCATTCTTGGATGGCGTGGATAGTGCGTGCTTTGCTTAGTGTCACCGGATTGGTGATTCAAATCACAACAACCAACAAAACGAAACCAACAACCAATCAAAATGGTGACTTCACGCATTCTTTATCTCTAAAACCTGTAGAATAAATACAATGACCCAACACTCATGGGTCATGGTGGTGGTAGAAAAGTGTCACAAACGTTTCAGTTCAGTGGACCAAAAGAACGGTACATACAGCTTGCTAAAAACATCATAAAACTGGAAAAATCGCTCTGGTTAGCTTGAAACAAAACTTTATGGGCGGCTTGCACCAGAATCGCTAAACGCGTTTAACTCTTAAATAGTATTTAGCGAGTTGTCAAGTCATATAAATACGTCAGATTTAAATATATTTAGCTGTTAAACACGTTTAGTGATTCTGGTGCAAGCTGCCCTAAATCTTGTTCATTCACTTTCATACTTTCACAAGAACGAATAGATTGATTACTAAGAAAGCGGTCACCTCAATTTTGTTTACTCCCTCTCTTTTTTTTATTGAAATGTTTTGTTTCAACTCGGTGGCGCCACTGTCGACTGAACTGTTATGTTGGCAGCACTGTATGGTACTAACGACAAATCTAATGTAATAGTAGGGTACCATTCAGTAACTTGTAAAGTCCATACGATTTATAGTCTGAAAGACGATGTATCTTATATTTATACCTACTATTGTAAAATAAATATTTTTATTATGGTGTATTTTTATCAAGAGATCACTTTATTTAGCACATCACATACCTAACTGAGAATAAGAGGTATCCTAAACCTATTCACAAGCACTTTATTCAGGCCTTTGTATCTAATCTAGATGATGATTTATAGTAACTACTTGGAATAAAAATGTCCAGCTGGTCCAACTACAATGTAACTAGGTGGAACGGACGATTTATACAGCATCAGGAGACACATTACCCATGCACCGATGTACGGCACGCTGGTAGTGCCTGGGACATGTTTAGATGGAGTAGGCTTGTAGCACCTATACCATCCTCTCAGCCTAGTCGACATCCACAGGAGAGACAAGCTCAATATATACGTGCGGATGCGAAGCCACGGGTTTCCTCACGCATGATGTTTTCGTCCACCGTTTGAGAGCACTGACATTGCGCACATAAATTCAAAAACCATGAGGCTGGTAATAAGACTATCGAGTATCGCCGTTATAAATAAAAGAACCATCTCGAATAGTTGAATAAACTTATATAATACAGAATAATACAACCAGATGATTTATTAAAAACAAAACTTTATATTAATGCACGTAGTTCTCCCGATCACATTATGAAAATATTATATTTAAGGCAAGCTTATCGTCAAGTCAAATGATTATATAGTTCAAAAATCACAGCATTACTCAAATCATTAAAAATGGGACAATTACTAGCAGTTGTTTTAACCGGTCAATTTAAAAACATTGTAAATTTCAATATTGTTATCTAAGTTTTTGATTTCAATTACCATTTAACTTGGCGATAAGGCTGCTGTTCAAATCTACGCGATATTCGCTACCCAGAGCGGTAGCGAAAACCCACTCATATATAATCCTACAGTCCAGTCTCGAGTTATATTTTATTGATCTCCTGAAGAGCGAGAAATGTTATATCTACCCGCCATTTTTTGAATAGAGAAATATCGTTTTCAAATCTCGCTAGAGACGCTTATTAGGTTTCCATACAAAATAGATAACTCTCAAGTCGCATTTCATTCGTTTCTATCAACAAAACTACTACAGACTGTCCAATTTAGTTTCACTCTAGCCGTAGAACTCTATACAAAATAGTCGGCGAAATACCGCGGTGTCGGAGCCAAGTAGAGCCGCTCTGGGTAGCATATACCGCGTAGGCCTCCAAGAAGACTCCAAGCCATTATTGGTAGACAGTCTAATAAAACAAAAGCCGACTAACTACTAACGTAATAAAACGGCCGTTTTTACGCTGACCCGCATGCGGATTTTGCTAAAATATGATCCTTGAAATAACATTTCATTTTGAATTACATAACTGTTAAATTATACGATTCCTAAACCTCTCCCGATTCGAATGAACAAGAGTGTTATGACTATGGGGCTTACTTATAATCCCTTCTCAACATGTTAAAAATATCCATTAATCTGTCTAAAATAGTGCCAATTTTTGAGTTCTAACAAAACTTATTGATAAAAATCTAACAAATAACCTATGATAATTTTATTATTTGCATATTTTCATAACGTGCTTGGTTCATTTGATAGTAATATAAATCTAAATGATTTTATACCTTATTACATTTTAACTAAGCTAAGTGTTTCTAACAAAGTCCTATGGTTGACAACTGAGTTCTATGACAACAGTCAAAGGTTACTGTTATTCAGCCCTCATAGGACTTTATGAGAAGAACCCTTGTATATTGAAAACTTTAAAACAAAGCAAAACATCTAATATTGCATAGTTGGTTGAGTTTTTAACAGATAAGAACAAATAACTCAAGCAAAGATTTACGTCAATATTTCACTCAAATATGTTAAATTATGTTAGATTCAGGGCGGCTTGCACCAGAATCGCTAAACGCGTTTAACTCTTAAATAGTATTTAGCGAGTTGTCAAGTCATACAAATACGTCAGATTTAAATCGATTTAACTGTTAAATACGTTTAGTGATTCTGGTGCAAGACGCCCTCAGACTTGAATACTGTTCTATCTTGTCCTATCTCTGTTTGATCCTGTTAATTTTCCGGGATAAAAAGTAGCCTATGTGTTCCAGGCTACGAACTAAATGTATTCCAAGTTTCATCCAAATCGGACCAGTAGTTACAGCGTGATTGGAACACAAACATCTAAACAGACTTTGACATTTATATTATTAGCGGGATTTACGAAACTTGATTCGCAATTATTGTACGGAGAAAACTAGATTTTGTTTCAACTGCGAATCGAAAACTATTTTTCTCCATTCAGACTAGCTCAAGTCTCGATTCTTTGTGCGTACGGGCCTAAGACTCGTAAAAACGACTCAAGTGTGACTTAAGTTTTGAGACTTTCGAGTGAAAATCTGACAAAAATCTTTGCTTGAGTGTATTATTAAAACATGCGTGTTGTTTTTGAATACGGGAATAAGGTATCACTTTAATAATTACTTAATTTTAAAACTCATAATATGTATAACCTAGTTAAAATATATGCAGCGTCGTATTACATGTAAAATGTATATACCATAGGTACTTTTATTGACTTTACCATCCAGTGGATATCAACTGCGTAACTGAGTGAGAGCACGCTAACTCTGCACAGCTTAGGCGCAGTTTTCACGAATTATACATACTATCGCCGTGTAGACACGTCTTTACGAAGTAACCATGATATAATGCACAACTTTTAGGAGTCGGGGTTTCTATTGCTGACTTAGGCCGCCGTGGCGACTTCCCCTTTCATCAAATCATTACCAATAATTTAAAATATCATTATGAATTGATTTATTTCCCTATTTGAAGGCTAGTTTCTTAGTTCTATAGAACTTGACTCTAGTAATAACTACAGTACGCACAACGGATCTTTATCCCTATTTTTAAAGAACTTCAGTCAATTACAATTACAGTTACAATTAACTGAATTAGAATTAGTACCTATCTCAGTACGTACTATCGGCAAAATTTCCGCCTTACCACTTTTGAAACTGTTTCGCTTGCAAGCAGTTAGCTTCCTGACCTCGCCTTTTTCTTTTGTCTTCTTATTTTGACCAACCAGAGATCTAAACATCTATTTATTTTTATGACGGTCCATTGTTTTCATAACTTTTACACCCGAAATAATTTGCTTCTATTGGTATTCTAAAATTAACGGCTAGTCGTTTTACGGGAAATGCATCCTTAAGGTGGTAAGGTAGAACTTTTGCTGATGGTACATATCTTTATCCCTCTGAAGTTAGGTGCAACAACAATTGCGCATGTACTGTTATGCGGCAAAATTAGTTTACCAATTCGATCCAAAAATAAGTTCTGCGCAGATACTTCAAAGACAAAGATCCGCTGTGATTACTATAAGTACGTATCTAATTTTACTATAAGTACTAGTAACTGGGTAATCTTTGGAACTACTGAACCAATTTTAAAAACTCTTTCACTAACAGATAGTTACATTATTACTGATAGCCATAGACTTTTTAATGTGATGAAAAGTACTTGATCGGTATATCTCTGCCTTCTTGCGGGTTGTGGGTTCGATCCCCATCAAGAACAAACATTTGGGTGTGGCACCCAGATATAGAACATCTATATTTGGCACACACAAATGTTTGTTCTTGGTGGGGATCGAACCCACGACCCACAGCTCGGAAGGCAGAGCTAACACCGACTGCATTGTGACGCGTGTCGTCGCATTCCATAGAACTAAAAATCAACGCCTCAAGACTGCAGTTAATAAGCATATCTGTTAAAAACTCAACAACAATAAAATAATTACGTTACAAAATCATATCCGAGATACTTCTTATTTTTTCTCCTAACGCGCGCTGCTTTTTTATCATCATAATCATCACTTTCTTCGTAAACTAGACTCCCATCGATGGTCCAATCCTCGGATTCTGTTTCATTGGTCAAGGGCATATCTTTAGGCTCTTCTTTCAGAACTGGAGTGGTTTGCACCTTTCTGCGTTTTTTCTTCTCGGGGTCCACTTTGCCTGGAAACAAAGAGACATTAAATTTCAAATTAAAAAAACCCCCGACACAATAAAAATAATAGGATAGTAAAAAGCCTTGTTAAATATTTCGTCTCTATTTACTTAAAGGCGAAGACACTTTGGTTTTGTGTTCTTTATAGGTGGCACTAGTTTGCACTCGCACTACACTTATTATAATAAGAAAAGTGCCAATGGACACATTCTTAGATTAGTTTATGATAAAAATTTAGGTCAATGTAAAATTACTAATTAGCCTGCATTGTGGCTAGATCGTAATATAATTAGGGTATTAGTATTATTTATTAGTACTTGTACACTAAATTAATAAAAAAAAATCCGTAGTACCATTAATGGTTCAACAGCAAATAAAAATTACCACAGTACCATCAATGGTACTATCTAATGGTACCATAGAAAACAAACGAATATTCCTCATTCCCTTACAACCCTTCCGGACCCAAGGCACAACTAGTATGCTCAACTACACTTAATGTTCATTATTCCCTTTCATTTTGATACACATATTGAGGGAGTTGTGAAAAAATATGTAATCCGCCATTTTGTGGCGGCGGCCATCTTGAATCGATTTTCATCAAACTAACTTGTACGGACGCATTCTTACCACGTTTTTTCGGACGATCATCTAACACCAGATGTTCATACTCCTCGACTATATAATTCTCAGGCTCGTAGCTCGTAGATATCTCCACACTGCTAGAAGGGTCCACGTCTGGCAGTATGTAGTAATTCTCGTAATCACCTTTTAAGTAGAAATGTTTTATTGTATAATGAACTCTAAATTTCAGACAGGCGTCACAGCTCAGTCGGTAATAGCTCTGTCTTCCGTGCTGTGGGTCGTTGGTTCGATCCCCCGAGAACAAACATTTGTGTGTGACAAGCATAGATGTTTGTTCTATGTCTGGGTGTTACTATATATTATAAGTATGTATTTACAAAAAAAAAGTATATAAGTATTCTATCAGCATCTAGTTCCCATATTACAAGCTTTGCTTAGTTTGGGACTAGAGGGCGTCGTGTGAAATGTCCATGAATATTTATTTATTTATTTAATTAAGGTATAAATTGGACTATTGCTCTGTAGGCCCATAGGTAACATGAGTGCTCACAAAATTATAAACTGCACCCTCACCAAAATGATTTGAATGCGTAATGGATATCAAAAACTTTCGTTGGTTCATTCGCTTTCATACAAAAGAATGAACGATATGATTTATTGCAATGACAATGACAACCAATTTTTTCTATACTTTTTTACCAGTGATATGGGAATTAAAATGCTGATGGAATACTTATCTTTTTTTGTAAATAGTCTAAGTAATGCACGAAGACACGTCCACCTATACTGTTTGGAGTTTGAACTATTAGAAGTAGATCTACTTACTCTCCTACATCATAATTACAAAATACATACATAATTTACAAAATACATAGAAACAGTTGAGCTACATAATCTACAAACCTAACGCCTTTTTATTTTTTATTATCTAATTCAAATCATAAAACTACAATCAAGAAAACACTACAATTACATTGTATTATTATCCAACTAACCAACTAAGCACATAGGTAGATAGGTATTTGACGTTCTAATTCTCGCTTTCTGATCAGCAATAGACTTCTACCAAACTAGTTTTATTTTTCCGTCTCTTCTAACTGAATACCTACCTACTTATATTTTCCTACCTACTCAGAGAGAACCAATTTCTTGTTTGGGTCATTAATTAATTGTGAAATATGTATTATTAGCTAAGAGAGTAATGTGTTGCAATTTACTAAGTACCTAGTATTAAGACTACCAACCTTCCTTTCCTATCTACTTACATAATTATAGTTTAAGCTCATTATAAGTGGACTGTAAAGTTCTTTGATGAGTAATAAAGTTCTTTAAACCGAAGGTTGCTCGTGGTGGTGTAGACACGACAGTGTGTTTGTGTGGGTCGGGCTGCGAGCGCGGCGCGCCCTAGCCTAGTGCTAAGCCCCAACGTACCTCTGCATTGTATGTAGTGTAGTTATGGTTGTATTGTGTGTATAACCTGACCTGTGGCCGTGTGTACCTTGTAGAGTTATTTCGTTCATGTCCGCAGTGAAGTGGCGCTTCTTCTTGCCGGTGCTGCAATGCTTGATGTATGCGTATTTCGGCTTTGTGTCATCCGGGAGAATGTTGACCATCCACTCTTGATTGTCAGCAGGGATTTCTTTTACCTAAAAAAAAATACATAATATACATACAACGCAAGTACATCACAAAACACATTTTTAACCGACTTCAAAAACGGAGGAGATTCTCAATTCGGTTGTTTTTTATCAGAACTCTGTCATTTATACCGGGTGTTACCAGACCATTTCCGAAAACTTGGAGGTTCCAATCAGACCACGATACTGAAAACATTTAGCAAAAAAAAAATCGCAAAAAAAAAAATGTAAGTATATCGAGTTGAAATTATTTTTTTAACTGAAAAGATGTAGGTACTTCCAGATAGGTACCATATAATTTTCATCAAAATCTGTTTTGTAGTTTGGCTTTTAAATCAAACTAATTGGAAAAATATGGCATTCACACGAAACTGTGTGTTTTGCTTTCCTGTGACTTGTAGTGGTGTTTACAGTCACTAGAACATTCCCAATGAACTGCTAATTTGCTGAGTGGGTTCCTTTTTTACGCATGTTATCGTTTTATTAATAAGTAAATAAGTACCTTATTGTATGTTGCGTAAAATAAATAATTTTTTGACAGGCGTCACAGCTCAGTCGGTAATAGCTCTGCCTTCCGTGCTGTGGGTCGTGGGTTCGATCCCCACCAAGAACAAACATTTGTGCGTGCAAAACATAGATGTTTGTTCTATGTCTGGGTGTTACTATGTATTATAAGAATGTATTTACAAAAAAAAAGTATATAAGTATTCTATCAGCCATCTGGTTCCCATATTACAAGCAGTGCTTAGTTTGGGACTAGAGGGTGTTGTGTGAAATGTCCCTGAATATTTATTTATTTATTTATATATTCTATTCTAATCAGATTGAAGTCAGTTTTCCTAGTATTTTATTTAAACTTATTTAACTACTAAATTAATGATGTGACGGAATACATACCTCGTCCATACTAATTTCCTGTTCTTCTGCTATCTCGTATATAAAGTTATCGGCGATGGAGCTTTCATCCAACATACCGAGATCTTGCGACGACTCGCCTTGCGCACTCTGAGGAATTATCTAATAGAGAAAAACATTTTAAAAATAGATAGATATATTCTTTATTGCACTCTCCACTTAAACTAATACAACAATAATACAGATTCTTATTCTCTCTCTAGCCTCAAAGGTTTGCTGGAAGAAAACTCTTGTTAGGGTTAAGCTCGCCTTTGTACATGTCATCTATTTCTGTCTTTTGTTTATGTCCTGTGTTGTGTGCAATAAAGAATTAAGAAATTAAGAAATTGTTTAGGAGGTAAGTACAATGGGCGGCCTTATTGCTAAAAGCAATCTCTTCCAGGCAACCTTTGGATGGACAGGATCTAATACAAAAAAACAAGGACGGGGCGTACATAAATATAAATTTAATTTGCATAATAAAAAATATTACTCAATAATATATAATACTAGCAGTTACCCGCGACTTCGTACGCGTCTACAGTTTCCGTGTACATTTTATTATCTGTGCGTATACCGAGCGGATACTTCTTTGAGAAACTTGACATTACACCTCATTACACCGAACTCGTACCTACTGGAATGTCAAACGCTAGTTGTTAGACCAAAGAGGTAGTACTACGTCCTGTCAAACTGACGTGACATGACATGACAATGAAATCCTCTTGCCAATTGGCGCTGCTAATCCTTTTCGTTCATTTTATCCTGTAGATCCTGTTAATTATTCGGGATAAAAAGTAGCCTATATGTCAATCCAGGTTACGAACTATATATTTGCCAAGTTTCATCCAAGTTGGTTCAGTGGTTTTGACGTGATTGAAACACAAACATCCAAACATCCAAACATCTAAACTTTCGCATTTATAATATTAGAGTAGGATGATCAAATAGATAGATACATACATAAAAGAAATAAAATACTAAAACTATTTATATAATAAACATACCTATAATACCTACCTACCGTACAAACCGTCGCAAACGATTTAAAGATAGCTCAACTGATCCAAATCAGAGGGTCTAAACGCTCACCAGTGTGCACTGAGTATGGAAGCACTGAGCGGATTTTTTGAGAAGCTTAAAGGGACTAGACCTTAAAGGGTTTAGATCAAGCTTCTCAAAGAACCCACTCAGTGTTACGCACAACGGATCTTCATCCCTCTGAAGTTAGGTGCAACAACAATTGCGCATGACTATTGTGTGGTAAAATTCACTTACCTCCAATTCAACCCAAAAATGGGTTCTACGCAGATACTTCAGAGGACAAAGATCAGCCCCCGTATGCCAATCTTTTGCTGTCAAGTTATATTTCACTGCCCAGTGTAATTTTTTCAGGTCACGTGGTACAATTTTGTACCACGTGATCATTCTTTTTAGACACTTGAAAGCAAAATATGCGCGAAAACAAATTAAATGACATCATAATGTCACTATTTAGTCACAGAATAACTATGAGTTAGTATGAACTGACCATGATTTAAAATTTAGCAGTTCAACTGAGAATGGAATACCCCAGCTGATATGAACAGTCATAGATATTTATTCACCACTAGCGGTTTCCCGCGACTTACGTGTACTGTTTTCTGAGCGGGTTCTTTGAGAAGCTTGACATTCCTTGTCAGCATACTCAGCATGTACAGTCGGCTACACATCAACCTATCCACTTTGCAGTTCAACTTTGATTGGCATACCCCTGCTGTTGTGAGTACTATACTAACCTCAATAATCTGCCTCGGGTCTGGCATCTTGGTGATCACCTGCTCGGACTGAGTGATGGATGCTTCCACCTTCTCCGTTTCAACCTTCACCACCCACAGCTGTTTGCGCTGCATGTTCTTCAGTGATCTGCAATTAAATAAATAAATAAATATTCAGGGACATTTCACACAACACCCTCTAGTCCCAAACTAAGCAATGCTTGTAATATGGGAACTAGATGGCTGATAGAATACTTATACACTTTTTTTTGTAAATACATACTTATAATACATAGTAACATCCAGACATAGAACAAACATCTATGTTTTCCACGCACAAATATTTGTGCTTGGTGGGGATCGAACCCACGACCCACAGCACAGAAGGCAGAGCTATTACCGACTGAGCTGTGACGCCTGTCATTATTTGTTGATAGTTCAACGCCATCTAACTTTAGCAGTAGCACAGGTGAACATGAAATCCGTGAAAATGTCTAGACTGTCCTGCTCCATCGTCGACCTCATCGTCACTTACCATCAGGTGAGATTGTAGCGAAAGCACATTTTATTAAGATAGAATCCCATAAATAAGTATAAAAAAATAATTTTAATTAAATAGCTCTACTCTCTACTCTTATGCCGACGCAATAAGATACAATTTAAGTCATATATAACTAGATAGAACTAGAGATAAAGAAAGAGAGAAAAGATTCATTTTGGGACACATCAATACATTAAAAACACAGGTAATATAAACCATAATACTGGGTTAGTCTCAAAATCCCCTTTGAGTTTTCCCCCTTAAGGGGATTTTGAGACTTTTAGTCTAAAAATCTCCTTTATTTTAAAAATTTTGAATCAAGGGAATCTTTAGGTGGTGGTGAGTACCTACTACCTACCACCACCGAACGCGTGGGAAAACTGGGGGGCAAATGTCATCATCTTGTTCTTTTGTCAGGAACTTCACACTTGGTAATTGTACTCTAGAAGTCCAAAATACAAGCTCAACGCTTAGTTTAGCCTTCGCCGGTAAACCTATCTAAGATTTATTTGTACCTACCTTTGTTGCTACCTATGTTTTACTTCTAACTAGTGTTTTGGTAAATAAACTATTATTTAATTTTTTATTATCACGTGCCGGTGTGTGAGCCAAAACAAGGCTTAACTCTCATTTCGGTAGAGATTTTACTCTAATAGGGACGTCAAAATGACATCCAAAACTCGTTTAACTAGTGGGTGACAGGAGTTTTTGACCGAGATATGACATCATCCCTATTAGAGTAAAATCTCTGCCGAAATGAGAATAAGGCCCCTGGTTGCATCTCAGCTTCATGCCACTTCACGTCGTGAAGTGACGTGGTTTTCATATGCAACCCAGAGTGACTCCACGGACGGTGAGCAACCACTATGTGGTAAGATATGAGAACTACATTGCTGATAGAATACTTATATATAAATATAGTAACACCCATTGAACAAACATCAGTGGGGATCGAACCCACGACCCACAGCACGGAAGGTAGAGCTGTACCGAGTGATGTCTGGAAGTTATTTCAATGGTACTTACAAATATCCAAGTGTGTCGACCAGCTGTCTTACATTGAGACGCGATATGGTCTCCGGGGGTTCTTGTTTTGGCGGCTCAGCGCTGTAGTTATGTTCTGTCTTTATTATCTCGGCCACTGCGAACAATATACATATTTATTTATGTATTATAAGTACGTATTTTACAAAAAAAAAGTATTTAAGTATTCTATCAGCCATCTAGTTCCCATATTACAAGCTTTGTTTAGTTTGGGACTAGAGGGCGTTGTGTGTAAAGTCCATGAATATTTATTTATTTAGCCAGCCAGCCGATAACATCAATCCTATCCTACTAATATTATAAATGCGAAAGTTTAGATGTTTGGATGTTTGTGTTTCAATCACGTCTAAACTACTGAACCAACTTGGATGAAACTTGGTATATATATAGTTCGTAACCTGGATTGACACATAGGCTACTTTTTATCTCGAATAATTAACAGGATCTACAGGATAAAATGAACGAAAAGGATTAGCAGCGCCAATTGGCAAGAGGATTTCATTGTCATGTCATGTCACGTCAGTTTGACAGGGCGTAGTACTACCTCTTTGGTCTAACAACTAGCGTTTGACATTCCAGTAGGTACGAGTTCGGTGTAATGTCAAGTTTCTCAAAGTATCCGCTCGGTACACGCACAGATAATATAATGTACACGGAAACTGTAGACGCGTACGAAGTCGCGGGTAACTGCTAGTAGACTATAACTTTTAGTATAAAACATTTAGCGCGAAAAAAAATCAGCTTTCAATACATTTTTAATCGACTTCAAAAAAGGAGGAGGTTCTCAATTCGGTTGTATGTTTTTTTCTATGTTTGTTACCTCAGAACTCCGTCATTTATAAACCGATTTCAAAAATTCTTTTTTTATCTGAAAGGATATACTTCCAAGTTGGTCCCATTTAATTTTCATCAAAATCGGTTCAGTAGTTTGGGTTATAAATAGAAATAACTGAAAAAAAATATGCCAACCACGTGCACGAAATTGCGTATTTTGCTTTCCTGTGATTTTTAAGTAGTGTTTATGGTCACTAGAACATTCCCAATGAACAGTTCATTGGGAATGTTCTATCGTCATCATCATCATCTGATGATGAAGCTGGTAGTCTCACTGAAGTCGGTTTTTCTAGTTTTTTAAACTTATAAATTATTGCAAAGACCACCCAACTAATATTATAAATGTGAATATTTGGATGTTCATGTTTCAATCACATCGAAACTACTGAACCAACTTTGATGAACCTTGGAATATGTACAGTTCGTAATCTGGATTAACACATAGGCTATTTTTTATCCCAAATGATTAACAAGACCTTACAGGATAAAATGAACGAACGGGATTAGCAGCGCCAATAAAACATATTTTGAAACGAAGACGACGACACGTCAATTACGGGCCTAGTACAGTCGGCTACACATCAACCTATCAACGGTTCGAACTTTAAACTATTATAATTTGAATGTTGCGAATGATGCGAGAGGGACGATATGTTTTTATGTGAGACTCGCTGCTTGCGCGCCACGCGCCTACACCTATTGCGATCCCTGATTCGCAACATTCAAATTATAATAGTTCAAAGTTCAAACAGTGTATAGGTTGATGTGTAGCCGACTGTACGAGTTTTGGTGTAAAAAGCCGGTGTAAAATGTCTGAAAAAAAAAGGTGCACGCGAAGACGCGAAGCTAGTTGTCTCTAAAAGCTAGGTTAGGGCAACCAAGTAACGATTACATCAAAATTTAATGATTCTCGTGATTGGGTGCGACTCAGTTCATACCTTTAGGCGTGCCAACTATGAACTTTTCATACAACGATTGGTAGTTGCTGGCACCGCCTGCAACCAATGGGTACTAATCAGCATTCTATTGCTGAACCCACAGTGATTGTCACATTTTTTCGCTGATGTTTACCTTATAGAATGTCGCCAAGTATGGAATATAATAAAATTTTAGAGAATAATACTGAACTAGGCTAATACTACTCCCGTGCGTCTAGTTACAAATCGCAGTCGAGTTACCGCATCATTACATAATGAGATTGTAGTCAAACGTTTACATAGTCCTATAGGTAACGTGTTTAAAAATAGGTGAATATTTTGATAAAAATAAAATTTTATAGGTACCTTACCTAAAATAAGAAATTTTCTTTTACTTAATAAATTACTATATTTTCACATACCTTAATCAAATAAGTTTGTCCGCGTTAGGATAATATAAAGCAAAACTTATAAAACAATTTTTTTAAATCAAAATATTCACCATTGCCAGTTATGAAACAATTACTAACTTTTCTTGTCTTCCGCACTCTGCTTAAGCTTGGCCTTCTTGTCTTGGATTGCGAGGAGGTCTGGCAACATTGGAGAGTCGATCCACAGGCCTTGCTGGTCCAACTCGAAATGATACCTGCAGATGGGATATGAATAATGATACCAGCAGACTTATAGGTCTGGACACTCTGGACCCCTAACCATGGCACGGCGTAGCTCTTTCACGGCAGCCATGGGTTGTCATTTATTTTAAAGGCAATAAGGTGGATTTTTCAACTACAGAGCGGGCGCGCGCTTAATTTAGATTGCCGCGCCATGATGGGGCCAGGCTGTATGGGCCTTATACAATGACATGTCATGCGTGATTCGAGAAGTTTTGTACGTAGGATGGACAAAACCATGGATGACAACACATAAGCCTCTTTTATTTTATTAAATAAATAAAATTATGGGTCTGATTCTATTTCCCTCTTATGATTCTTATATTAAAATGTAGTATAAATATTTTTTTAGGATATCAAAGAAGTCACAAAATGCTATTTTGTGATTATTATGAAACGAACTCTGAATTCTAAATGCTAGAGATAGAAAACAGAGTTCAAATCACCGACTGCAGGCAGGGTGCCCAAAATTTGTTAAAAATGATATTTTCTTATTAGTATTTGTATATAGTTATTGTTTTGATAAATAAAAATAATTATGAAACACAATCACAATGATATTTTTACAAGATTTAAGAAAATTACCCCTCAGATGTTTAGCATACTCAGCTGCTATTTATCTCTCACATCTCTTCAATGTATTTAACTTCTTACCCACACAGTTGAAGACTAACATGTCTCCACAGGAGCTCACTTTCTTCATGCATGGCTCCATCGATCCACTCCTGACGTTTAGCACCTTCCTCTGCAGTTGTGTTTGCACTGAAACCAGTACCATTTCTTATCACCTGCTAGATCTAAAGGATTCTAGGGTCTGTTATGGTTATCTCAATATTCAATTATTCAATCTCTGATATTTTGTCTTACTAAGGTACCATAGATAGATAACTCTTTATTGATTACTTACTACTAGATTTACAAACTTAAAATAAAACAAATAAGTCGATCTATTTCAGGCAAACTTTGGATGCAATACCACTTTTGGAAGTAAGACCATTGCAATATAGCTCATTTCCACAAATGTATGGTTTGATTTACTTAGAGAAGGTATGATGGAACTGGCATAGTTGGTAGATAAATTTTTTAAAAAAATATGAAAAATAAATGGTATGATGCAGATTGCTATCTAACCGTTACCAAGGGTTAAACCTTAAGCTGACCTATAAATAAGTTTCAGATGATTACAAGGTATTTGAGGAACAAATTTTAATCGAGAGAAAAAACATAAATATGAATAATACACAATAACTAGGTCACCCGAACAATAATTTTGGTGTCTATATTACAAAGGTATATTATTTCTTTGATTTACAGATGTAAAAGCAAGTATACAAGGTCTGGTAAGTTCAAAATTGGTAATAAATAACCCAATAAGAATTATAAGCAAAGTTGTTTACAAGTCGGTCTGAAGCTACTTCTGGCCAACCTAGTTCGAGGTCAATGGGCGTACGCCATTGCCAATGAAGTGAAGCTAACGAAACCAAGCCAAATGTGCCCTAAAACCAGGGGAAAAGGATAAAAACCAACTTACTTGTAAAAGGAAAAGCTACATGTCACATCATACTCCATATCGCAACCTTCGACCACACACTTTAGGTCAGACATTGCGACGTTAGGGCTTCTAACCAAAAACGAACAATACACTTTCACATCCTAGTAAAAGATGGGATTTATACCCAAATCACATTTAGCGCGTAAACTAGCTTTCAAACAAACTAATTTTGATGGGTCCCTTGCAAAATTATCAATCAAATGTCGAAATTGACGTGCTGTCACGAAAAGTCGAAAAATTAACAAATGCGTCAAACGCGTGCCACCATGAAATGGTGATGTAATGTTTGGGCGGCAAAGTTTCTGGCAACATAAGTCAATGTCTCGATTCAATAGGTGGTTATCGATTCAAATTCTTTATTACTAAATTCTTTAACGATAAAATGGTATCGAGATTTCTCAACCTGAAAGAAGTCAAATAAGTTTTAGATCAAAAGTATTAATTTCTAGTTTAATCATGAGTCAGAGTTCAACAATGTGTTGACTCGTCGTATGCTGACAAAATACTCAGTTAAAATTTTGACAGTTCTCTGTGATATACTCTCACGCGTTTTTATGCGAATACGGCATTTTGTGTAAATTGGTATTTGTTTTCGAAGGTGTACTAATCATTTAAAGTTATGTAGTCACTATTATTTTTAGTGTTTTACTATTATTTACTTATCGATTTGTATCATCGATGTTTTTTACTAATGTGGCCAGCACGAAAAAGCATCATAGATATTTTACATGGCGGACATTTTGTTGAAGTTACGTCTTGTCAATGTGGCAAAGACAAATCTACAGACAGGGATGATCGATCCATGACGTGAATTTAAAAACTTGGCGGGCTTTGAATGAAAGGAGATTTTAATTAAAACTTCTTTTGCAGCATATTATAACATTTTATTAGCCTATCTCCAAAATGGTAACAGGTACCTACCTATATAAAAACTAACGTACTAACAAAATGGTACTACCTATAAATTCTGGGTCCACGCCATCTATTGATAAATTTAGAATATTACTACTCGACGACAGATGGCGCTACTTTCTTTTCCTGTCAAACCTAATGGCTACATGCCATTGCCCATAGATGGCGGCGGCTAAGTACCAAGGCCAGCCTCGGGTACCTAGTCTTTGGCGGCGCCGCCCGTCCGTTGGGCGAACGCAAACCAAAAACAAAACGTCTTGTCGAACAGTTAGTGATGTGAAACTTCACAATTTCGTGACAAACCATGTCAGTATAACTTTTTTCGTCACAATATGCTTCGTCTTATTTGCTGTTTTCGTTACTTGCTTATTTAATGAGAATCATGCTAAGTACTTAATAATATTATTAAGTACACTACATAATTACACTATATTCTTATTTATTAAAAAAGCACAGTTCATTCTCTAGGTATGTGCGTATAAAGCAATGTTTAATAGGTAGGTACTAAACAATGATATAATAGATAGGTAAACATAATTTTATGCATGCGTCGTGTCAATTGATGTGAATTTCGTTACAACGAAAACAGCATATGACGAGGAAGCATTCATCATATGCTGTTTTCGTTATAACAGAAAATTTATTTTCACGTCACTAAGTACGCGACAAAACAGTTTTGTCGATAGATGTGCGTTGGCCCTTAGAACGCGACAAAACAGTTTTGTCGATAGATGTGCGTTGGCCCTAATTAAACACAAGGGTAAAATCAAGTTTACTGATTAGGCAAAAAAAATCTTTATCTTTAAAGAAATTGAGAAACTTTGCAAGGATAACATTTATCATTCAGATATTTAAATCACATATTTGTCCAAAGAAAATTATTCTAAATAAAAATTATACTTTAGTATGTAGGTACCTATCTACATACTTATTTCAAATCACTATTAGCACATATATTAGTTTGTTCTTATTCTTATAATAAATCAGTTACATATTATCTTACATAGCTAGGTGATGGTGATAAGAAAATAAAATGAATCAACGCCAAAATAAAAATATAAAATTTGACATCACTAAGAATGTTGCTGTCTCTTTCTCATAAACATAAATGACAGAGACTGCTATCATGTTAGCGCTGACAAATTCAGTTAGTTTTGAAAAATGCAACAACAGAATGGACACCAATGTTAGCTTGTATAGTAAGATTACATTTGTTTTAAGTTACGTTCCATGGCCGTTTTATGGCTCTTTAATAGTCATATAATAGCCTTGTCATGTATAATTATATCAAAATGACACAAAAAACTTTAATCCCAGCATTCATAATCTGAATCCGAGAGCTGTGTTTGATGTGCTGCATTCGGCTTGGGGTGATAAAGTAAAACGTTAGTTTTGACTGTCATATTCTCATTGTGGACCACTTTGGAAGGGCAATTCGCTATATGATCGTTTATCTCATTCTTTGGAATCCTGTGGGTGTAGTTGTACGCACATACTTCCAATTTCGGATATACTTTCTCGCATTTTAGTAGATGAGCTTGGATGCGAGTGGACTTTACTTTGTGGGCGCTGTTGTAGGGGCATGTTGCCCAGAATTTATCTTCTTTCAGGCAGTTACTAAGCGGCGGTCTTGCGGGACGTGCAACCCAGTTTTCAGTAGGTTGATGAGATAACTTGGATTCATGGAACTCCAGAGATTTTTTCTTCTCCATTTTCCCGGTTTGCAAGAAAGAACTAAACTAACTCGACTCGAACGAACTACTCGAACTAGGTATAAGTACTCCAACTTCTTGGTTTATTTTATGGCTCGAACAAGACAAATAGATTAGAGAAAGTAGGAAAGATAAGAATATCAAAACAAAACATTTCAGGACAACTTCACGTACTCTTTTTTTTTCTTAAATGTTAAAATGGTGACACTTGACATTTTTTTTAGTCTTCCCACCATTTATTTCCCTGGCTGGCTGCTTCCCAGTTCCCACAGTTCATGACAGTTCCCAACCTTTGACATTGGCATCAGTAAAAAAAAACGGCTGTTTGTTCATGTCAGTTTTGTTTTGAAGAAGAAGAACAATATAAACGAAAAGAAGAATAAAAACAATAAAAAAAAGTTGTTTTGTAATTGTAATGTAAATAAATATTACTGTTTTCTATGAATTTTGTTTAGCCTCACGTTATTAATATTTCCACGCTTACTCATTACAATGTCAGACAAAGCTGAAGTGCCCCAACCGCCGATCAAACGGTACAGGCGCGAGGAAAAATCATCAGATTCTGAGGAAGATGTCGATAACTATGAACCTTACGTCCCAGTGAAAGAAAGGAAGAAACAGCAGCTTCTAAAGCTTGGTAGAATAGGACAGATAGCTGCCGAGGCCGCCGCTGAGCAGAAGAGCTCTAGCGATAACGACCCTGATGATGAAAGTAAGATTTTTAGTACTTACTATTTGAAAGACTGAATAGAGAGAGTAGTTGACAGAATGTTAGGTGGCAGATGCTCTGGTCCAGCCAGACTGCACAGCTTTGGTGGATACACTGTAACTGTAAAGCATCTCTCCGCTTCACACACTGGACATCTCTGCTTTGGGGTCCAAGTTTTATTATTCGTAGCTAGTCATAAACCTTGTTATTGAAGGCATTTCAAGAGTCAGGGGTAACAACATCCTGTGTCATGTTAAATATGTGTATGTACATGTGTGTTAAAGTGGATAATAACACACATGAATAACGACTCGTCGCCAAATGTTCTATATTTTGAGGAATAATTAAACACCAAATCTCAATGAACTTGTGTATTCAAACTCAGTCACAAACCAACTGCAGAAATATCTAACTACCCACACTTCGATAGCAGATATACCACACATGTCCAGATGTATTTTATATTTACAGACTCGCAGGAGGAATGGGGCCGTCGCTATAATGTCTCGTTACTGGACCAGCACAGCGAGTTGAAGAGATTAGCGGAGGCCCGAGCGCTATCGGCTGCGGAAAGGCAGGCGCGAGAGGAACAGCATATTTTGGAGAGTGTTGCACAGAGTAAAGCATTGATGGGTGTCGCTGAGCTGGCCAAGGGTATGTTACATAAATAAAGATTCTTCCACTAAGTAAATAAAGACTGATTTGGATCAGTTGAGCTATATATAAATCGTTTGCAACGGTGTGTAGATAGCTCAACTGCTTCATGTTTATTTTGTACATATTATAAATTGTAAATACTGTATTCTTCCACTTTGAGAATAAGAAATGAAATAAGATGATCCACCTGGTGTAAGGTAGAAACAGATAGTGGCTAACTCTGGTCACGGAGTTTTAGACCGCCTTAAGGCCTCCGTAGTGGCTTAACGTCTGTTAGAGCTGGGACCGACAGTTGCAGAAAAAGCGGTTACAGCTTAACCTCACAGAGCAAGCCCATTGAGTATGTGCCCGGTGAGCAATACACTATGTCTATAACTCAGAAGATGTCAGGATGTTAAGTCTCATGTGCGTGTAATAGCACCAACACTTATACCCTTCAGACCAGAACACAGCAATGCGAGCGTCACTATGCACAGAATGAATAGGCACAAATGTAGAACTGAATAAGATCTTGCACAAAGAGCGCTACTACCTGTTACTACTATAATCTACTACTTTGTATTTGTTTATTGTAGCAAATGAAATAGGACTTCCGTTTCCGCAGTTAGGCTCAAAATTTGGCCCATTATGCGTGGGTTTATTGTAGCGACCCCGCCTTCCGATCTTTAGATCGTGGATTCAAAGCCGGTTGTGCACCAATAGATTTTTCTATTCGAAATGTTGATTGAGCGCAATGCTCTCAAACGGTGAAGGGAAATATAGTGAAGAACCCTTGGCTTAGTCAGCTCCGCACGAATTAACCTTGTCTTTCCTGTGGATAAGGCCGACTAGGCTGAGAGGATGGTATAGGTGCTATAAGCCTTTCCATTATAGGCATTCCTGGGATGTGCAAACTGCGATAGGGATCCCGGCGTAGGTCTTTAGAGGACCCGGGGACCCTTGACCTGCAGAGAGGCCAGCCACCCCGGGTGGTTTTAGTGAGTCGGTGAATGTTCGCTACCTTGCCGCATCCCTGAGTGTGGTAAGGTGTCTGTGTGCAAATTTTCCCCCGATAACAAAAAAAAAGGTGCTACAAGCCTACTCCATCTAAATCATGTCCCAGGCACTGTACCCAATCAATCGAGCAATCGAGGCATGAGTAAAAAGTGACCCCTGACGCTATTTAGATAATATGCAAAGGCCTGTTTATTTATATTTGTTGTAATTTTCTTTCTATTCAGGTATTCAATACGAGGAGCCAATAAAGACGTCTTGGAAGCCACCGCGCTGCGTCCTGGCTCTGCCCCCGGAAAGGCATGAGCGGGTGAGACGTCGCATGCGCATATTAGTGGAAGGTGAAGATGTACCACCACCCATCACTACCTTTCATCATATGAAGTTTCCTAAAGGTAATTCTGTAACCGGAACAAACTGAATGTAAATATATATTCATGGACTTTACACACAACGCACTCTAGTCCCAAACTAAGCAAAGCTTGTGATATGGGAACTAGATTTATACATTCTGTAACCCTACTTGTATTTTGCAGGAATTCTTCGGGGCCTAGAAGCTAAAGGTATTAAAAAACCAACCCCTATACAAGTTCAGGGTATTCCAGCAGTGCTTAGCGGACGGGACATGATAGGTATTGCATTCACGGGGTCGGGCAAGACTTTGGTGTTCACATTACCTATTATTATGCTCTGCTTGCACCAAGAAGCGTTTATGCCTTTTATCAGGTTAGTTTGAAGGTAAAACTGTATTATCATAAATTCGACCTCATTTGCATCTAAACATCTTTTTTTTTCAAACTGTTCGTCTCCACAAATAATTTATTTATTTATCTTTCTATGCTCGCCCCACTGCTGGGCAAAGGTCTCCCCCAAAGACTTCCAATACTCCCTCTCCCAGACCTCCTCCCACCATTTCCTTTCAAAACATCCATATAAGCCTATTATCAAAATTACCTCTAAATTGAAGCGCCCGTGGCGTGCTAAGTCAATCTTCATTGATTTATCTAAGTTTTTGCTTCTGTGTGGTCACTATTTGGTTAAGTGGCTAGTGGCATTTAAATCTGAGCGCTTTTATGCTTCAGAGGGCAGGTTAAACTATCGTTAAGCCACGTCACTAGAGTTGGCAACCAACTCGTACGAACATGTTATGCAACTTCTAATTTGTAAAAATATATACCTCATCTGTTTTTTTTCATCTTTTATTTAGTGCACATTATTTCTAAAGAATGTACCCTAATATGATTACAATCTAGTCACAACATGGGCTAATAAGTAATTTAAAATTAACTTAAATTCACCTCATCTTCATATATAAATCCCATTTGTACAGTCGGCTACACATCAACAATGGTTCGAACTTTGAACTATTATAATTTGAATGTTGCGAATCATGCGAGAGGGACGATATGTTTTTATGTGAGACTCGCTGCTTGCGCGCCACGCGCCTACACCTATTGCGATCCCTGATTCGCAACATTCAAATTATAATAGTTCAAAGTTCAAACAGTGGATAGGTTCATGTGTCGCCGACTGTACAAACCAACAGAAACCTATAAATAAATTGTACAAACCAACCCATGTTAAACCTGTTCCTTCTCTTGTTTAAAAAAACACTTCTATTTTCATTAAAAACACATAATCTTCGTGTGTTTTTTCTTAAATGCATATTTCACAGTAAAACCTTTTTTTTTAGAAATGAGGGTCCATACGGACTTATAATTTGTCCGTCGCGCGAGTTAGCAAAACAAACACATGATATAATCCAGCATTTTTCCAAGCATTTAAAAGCAGCCGGATGTCCTGAAATAAGAAGCTGCTTGGCCATCGGAGGTGTGTATCATTTGAATGACCAAGTTTTTCTATTTAAAAAGGCAAAGGCCTATTTTTAAACCAGCTAGATGACTCTAATCGCTTATTTCTCGCATTCAATCAAACCTAACTTTAATCGGCTTATTCCAGAAATCCCCGGCGTGTTGCCCCTGCGAAGGGGATTTCTGGAATTTTTGTCCAGAAATCCCCTAAGTCAGCCCTGCGACTGCCGGCAGGGGATCTTTGGACAAAAAGTCCAGAAATCCCCTGTTGGGCTCATTTACACTATCGTCTGTAACAAGCTTTATTAGCTTCACTATCTAAGAAACAATAGGTAATTAAATCTTTGAATCCAATTTTTAACCGACTTAATAAAAGGATAATGAATTCGGTTGTATGTTTTTAAAATGTGTTACCTCAGAAGTCCGTCATTTATAAACCGATTAAAAAAAATCTTTTTATATGAAAGAATGTATTTCCAGGTTGGTTCCATTCAATTTTCATCAAAATCGGTTCGGTAGTTTGGCTCATAAATAGAAATAACTGGAAAAAATATGCCATCCACGTGCACGAAATTGCGTATTTTCCTGTGACTTTTATGTGGTGCTTATAGTCACTAGAACATTCCCAATCAACTGCCATCATCATCATCATCATGATGAAGCCGGTAGTCGAATTGAAGTCGGTTTTTCTAGTTTTTTAAACTTATTATTATATCCTTCTATATTGTATCGAAATGTGTAATTATGTAGTTTGGACAATATCATAATTTGTTATCATGGAACGGATCTGATGATGGAGCCAGGAGCTGGTGGAACTCTTCAGTGGCTTGTAGTGAACCCCTCGAGTTGGGGCTCATGAGTTGTTTTGACAAGTCTAATAGATTGGGGTCGGTTACATAGCGTGTTTTAGTTTTTTTAACTGTACAACGTGTAACATATTGTCCCTATAAGCCGTAAAGGGGCTTATTCAGACCAAACACCTGAATAGATTGGCATGTGCAAAAGTTGAATACAACATGTTGGAAATTTCCAGTTTTTTTTTTGTTTTAGATAGTTGCGACCACTTTTAGTGTTTATTTACTTTGCGTATGTATCCAGCCTGTTAGTACACATGCTCACGCACCCTCCTATCACATCGCACCCACAAATAGACACTTTAACACGTGTGCAATGTTTTTTTAAGGAAACTTTAAGACGCTTTTAATGAATGAAAAACTTCGAAATATTAAAAGTCGTAGAACAAATGTTGTTCGCTATAACGTTTTTTTTTTTTTTTTCATTTATTTAGTGCACATTATTTCTAAAGAATGTACCCTAATATGATTACAATCTAGCCACAACGTGGGCTAATAAGTAATTTAAAATTAACTTAAATTGCTAGAATTGCTTAATCTAAGAACGTGTCCATTAACACGTTTCTTATTGTCTCTATTTAGGATTTAAGGGAAGACACTATGTTCATGTGTTCTCTAGTTTGTATTCACTGAATTTCACTTATTTATTACACTAACTCAAAAGGGTTTTTCCTTTTGAGCCTTCTTATTAAGTCCGTATTGTCAAAGAGCTGGATCGCCTCGACGTTAACATGATGATGAAGCCTTAGTTCGCTATAACGTGTAGAATAACCCCCTTTCGGACTGATAGGGACATTATGTTACACCCTGTATAGTTATTCGTATGAATTTTAGGTGTGGCTGTGTCAGAATGTATGGAAGTAGTACAGAGAGGAGTCCACATCATGGTAGCCACCCCTGGACGATTGATGGACATGTTAGACAAGAAAATGGTAAACACACTTAGCTACTTACACTTCAATATACTGTATAGTATTCGTCAGATGTGACAGGCGTCACAGCTCAGTCGGTATAGCTCTGCCTTCCGTGCTGTGGGTCGTGGGTTCGATCCCCACTGAGAACAAACATTTGTGTATAGCAAACATACATGTTTTTTCGTGTTAGTTACTATATTTTATGTATGTATTTACAAAAAAAGTATATAAGTATCCTATCAGCATCTAGTTCCCATATTACAAGCTTTGCTTAGTTTTTAACTAGAGGGCGTTGTGTAAAATGTCCCTGAATATTTATTTATTTGTAAATACATACTTATAATACATAGTAACACCCAGACATAGAACAAACATCTATGTTTGCTACACACAAATGTTTGTTCTCAGTGGGGATCGAACCCACGACCCACAGCACGGAAGGCAGAGCTATTACCGACTGAGCTATTACCGACTGAGCTATTACCGACTGAGCTTGTGACGCCTGTCAAACTCTGACAATAATCAGAATATTTAATGTACAGGTTCGTCTAAACGTATGTCGATACTTATGTATGGACGAAGCAGATAGGATGATTGACATGGGCTTTGAAGAGGATGTGAGAACCATATTCTCGTATTTCGGAGGACAACGACAAACACTACTCTTCAGTGCCACTATGCCACGGAAGATACAAAACTTCGCAAGGTAAGAAAGTTGAGTCTGTCCACGCAGCGCTTCACACAGCCTCGTTGAGCACATCCAATCAGGATATACCCTGTAAGGCATCGTATTGCGTCCATCATATCGCGATCCCGAAGTCAGACGTACCGGTCTACAGTCTTATTGTGAACTGTGCCGAAATATTGGGAATTAATACAAGTAACTAAATTAAAAATAACCCCCGAATTTTGGACCGATTTTCATCAAACATAAGCTAAGAACACTTCCGACTAATTCACCTTTCAAACAAAAAAAAAACAAAATCAAAATCGGTACATCCGTTCAGGAGCTACGTTGCTTCAGACAGACACACACAGACACGTCAAACTTATAACACCACGTCGTTTTTGCGTCGGGGGTTAATAACCGATGAACTCACATATCATGGTTAAATATTCAGTTTTTGGTGAAAATTATGTTCTTAACTATGATCGTTTAAAACTCCCACTAAATATAACTTCCGTTAATAAATGTTTAAGTTTGGATGTTTGTATTTCAATCACTCTGTAACTACTGGTCCGATTTGGATGAAACTTGGAATACGTATAGATCGTAGGCTCGATTAACACATAGGCTTCTTTTTATCCCGGAAAATCAACAGGATCAAACGGGACGCAGACGAATTCGCGAGTAACTGCTAGTTACATATAAAAATATTGTTTATCTGTCTACAGATCAGCGCTAGTAAAACCAGTGTTGGTTAACGTGGGACGTGCCGGCGCGGCCTCAATGCACGTCCGTCAAGACTTAGAGCCTGTGCAAGGAGAGGCCAGAACAGTGCATTTACTGAGTTGTCTCCAGAAAACACCTCCTCCGGTCCTGATCTTTGCGGAGAGGAAGCAGCATGTCGATGCTATACATGAATACTTGCTTTTAAAAGGTTAGTCCAACTGGTCGAACGGATTAATGTTTGTTATTTATTTTTCAAGCTCAACCTAACCTATACATAAAAGTTGTTGGTATAACTGCTCTTATATAAAACTTTTTATATAAAGTAAATCCGTTATTGGATGTAAGGTTTATTGTTAATGTGTCACATAATTTATTTTTAAGATCTGGATTTTGTGATAATAAAAAAAAGATTAAAAATAAATAAATAAATATTCATGGACTTTACACACAACGCCCTCTAGTCCCAAACTAAGCAAAGCTTATGATATGGGAACTAGATGATGATAAATATAACCAATTAAAGTGTATTTATCATGCTAACGGATCCTGAGGGGGGCTGGGGGGCCGAAGCCCCCCTCCTCCCCAAAAGCTCCGAATCTGTCCAAAGGTGGTCTAAGATTCGGAGAATATCCTAAATAGCTGGGTCTAACCCCCCCCCCAACTGGAAATCCCGGATCAAGCCCCCCTCCCCCCAAACATAAATTAAATCACTATCTAACATTTATTTTATAGGGGACTAGCTGTTGCCCGCGGCGTACCGTTTTTTTTTTCCTGACTATACTGGCTTAATTACACCGGCACTCATACTAGGCCCTCTGAAGCAGCTGAGGTGACGTCTACTATAATAATTATATTTTCAGGAGTGGAAGCAGTTGCAATACATGGAGGTAAAGATCAAGAAGAGCGAACACGAGCCGTAGAAGCTTTCAGACGAGGAGAGAAGGATGTGTTAGTCGCTACAGACGTAGCTAGTAAAGGTATTTATCTACACAAGCAAATCCAAGGGGGGGACTCGAGGGGGGGTTGAGCCGGGGGGCTCCTGAAGATTTAGGAGGGGGGCTAAGTGGGGACTTAGCCCCCCCTCCTAAATCTTCAGGTACCCAAGGGTGAACCCGGATATGTCAGGGTAAACGAAAAATAACTGAGTCCTGACCCCCCCCCTAACCCCCTAACTTTAAATCCCAGTTCAAGCCCTATAACTACTGACTATAACGATGCAATGCCTTACTGACCACGTCCACTGAGGAAGTGCAGTAGACTGCGACCATCACTCTTGAGTTTTCTCTGCGGTTAACCCATTTATTTAAAAAAAAATTCCAATGATTATTTTCTTATTCCACAGGTCTAGACTTTGCGAATATCCAGCACGTGATTAACTACGATATGCCGGAAGATATAGAGAACTACGTTCATAGGATAGGAAGGACGGGGCGTGCGGGGGGCGAGGGGGTAGCTACCACTCTACTAGCGAGGGCACAAGACGACAGTGTACTCCGGGATTTAGCGCATCTGCTCACAGAGGCGGGACAAAAGGTACCACTGAAAGAGTTACAGTTCTAATAGTTGGGACGCTTTTCACACACTCTTTTTAGTGGGCGCGACTAATTTGCATGCTATTTCTCCTAGAGTGGGCTAAACATAGCAATGAGCAGTACGATTTTCCTACCAATTTATAAAGCTTTATAAAACTTTACAAAAGAAAAAAAGTATATAAGTATTCTATCAGCATCTAGTTCCCATATTACAAGCTTTGCTTAGTTTGGGACTAGAGGGCGTCGTGTGAAATGAAATGTCGATGAATATTTATTATTAACTTTAGGAGGCGAACTCGTTTTTAAGGTTTACTATAAGCTGTCGGAAGCGCCGCCATCTTGAAAAAATTACGGACAAAAACAGTTTTTTAACTATCTATAGGTAGTAATTTTATGATCAAAACGGATCTTTGTCTGAAGAAACCGCGCAGAACCCATTTTTGGATAGTTGGAGGTAAGCGAATGTTTTCGCACAACAGTATGTGCAATCGTTTGTTGCACCTAACTTCAGAGGGATAAAGATCCGTTATGCGTACTGTACATGCTTAGCTGTCAGTACATGTGCTGTCGAAAGCGCCGCCATCTTGAAACAAGTAATTAAATTAAAAGTTTAAAAAACCCCCGAATCTTATCAAACATAGCTATGAACACTCCCGACTAATTCACCTTTCAAACTAAAAAAACAAAATCGGTTCATCCGTTCAGGAGCTACGTTGCCTCACACACACACACACACACACACACACAGACACGTCAAACTTATAACACCCCGTCGTTTTTGTGTCGGGGTCTCGGGGGTTCAATATGGCAGCCAACAGTTTTTCGACCATCTCCGTTATCAGGTACCTAGTCATTATAAAAAAATAAAAATGAATTAAACTGGATGACGTTTCCTACCCACATGTCTTTACACCTTAGTAAGTTATAGTAACGATTATAATTATTAATTGCAGGTACCTGCCTTCCTGTTAGAGATGATAGGCGAGCCAGAAGTGCCCACGGCTGACGGACAAGGCTGCTCATACTGTGGAGGTCTTGGTCACAGAATCACAGGTAATTTGCACTTGTCCCTCTTAGTTTATGATAAACGAGTGCTAAGAGTCGCTTAGATTTATTTATCTAAAGAAAAAATTCGTTTATAATAAAGTTTAGATTAGACCAAGACTTATTTAGGCCGTGGTCTGATAACGCACACGGTGAGCGGCTAACTGTTAGCCTCTAATTCGCCTCCCTATATATTTTACATGGAGTGTCCTTACAGCGCGTACTGTACGCAGTTTGCGACGTTTCGCTTGCCGATTCACTCAGTCAGCGGCTGAGACGCAGCAAACAATGCTCTCGGTCGGCGGCGGCTCAGTTCGCTCAGTGCAGTAACCGTACTATCTACCTTCCCTCTAGTTCGCAAGCGCTTCGCGGCTAATACGCTACAGTTTCCCGCTCACTCGACATTGGAGTTAGCTAGCGAACAGTCAGCCGCTCACTGTGAGAGTAATGAGGCCACGGCCCTATAGTTTTCGTTTTGTAATAAGGGGATGCAAGTTTTATATTGTTAAAGCGTGGGTTATGTAACGTGTGATTCAATTGGTTAAGATCTTCCTGGACAATTTTCAGACGATTCACAAATTAAGTACGTGATTTATTTTATGAAGCTGTTAAATAATACACAAAAAAGAGAAAGTACCTATATTTATTGGTTACACTTAAACCTATACAAACGTTTATTAATTGTAAGGTCTTGAAACTAGACTACCCATCAAATGTTATCTGTTAGTAGGTAAAAGATTATTGCTGTCTTTGATTAAAAAAAAATCGAGCCCCTTTAAACGTCTTTACAATCTTAAACATAGTTTTTTTCTAATAACCTACCAATAAATAAAAAGACTATTCATAAAGAAAATTACTACTAATACAGTGTTTATAATATTCAAAATACACGTGAAACAGTTGAGCTATCTACAAATCGTTGCAAACGATTTATAGATAGCTCAACTGATCCAAATCAGTACCAAACGGAATTTAATTATTATTTGTTCTTACAGAATGTCCAAAGCTGGAGGCTGTACAAAATAAACAGGCGTCAAATATTGGCAGAAGAGACTATTTGGCTAATACAGCCGCAGACTACTAGACTATCTTAGGATTTAATGAACATTTATTCACAAAGAAAATTACGACTAATACAGTATTTACAATATTTATAATATGTACAAAATACACATGAAACAGTTGAGCTATCTACACACCGTTGCAAACGATTTATAGATAGCTCAACTGATCCAAATCAGTACCAATCGGAAGCGTGCCCAAGACACTGGCTGCATTGCCGCGCTGAATAGCAATGCTGATTTAATTGTATTATAATTATATATTAATGATTGTCATTATTATAAGTAGTATGAGACAAATAAAAATGTGACGAAAATTGGCAACTTTGTTTTTCCAATTATGATTAAAATCTAAGTAAATACTATCTTAAACGTACCAATTTATTGTTATGATGAAAATGGAACGCTACAATTGTGCTCAGATAAGGGCGTGAGCACATTTCTTAGTTATACATTAACGGTTAGATTATCGAACACTTAAAAAGTTTTAAGTGCCAATCTGCAATGTACAACAAAACATACTACTAACAAGCGTCAAAACATGACATTTCCAAAGTGCCAAAATTCTGGCGTTTTCAGTAACGACTCGGATCTCCGCTCTTTTGCTAAAAGATTAGTAAAACTAGTAAACGCCAATAAACACTGACATTGGCAAATTCGTGGCAGCCCTAGCCACCGAATAGTCAGAATTGTGCTGTCTTTTGTTTTAGATAAATCAAATTATTGTCAAAATTTTGGTTGAATCTCCTTCTGAGCACTGACCATATTCTTATTCTGCACTCCCCTCATGTTTATGACTCTAGCATATAACGGACTCGATACTGGCAGAATTGCGTCAACACTCGCAAAAACCATCAAATCAAGAAGTTGAGAAGAAAAAGAACGAAATGATGATTACTTTGTATTATGGTTCAAATGGCTTCGGCAGATTAAGTCCGTGGTTTCAGCCATGTCGAGGCTGAATCTAGCCAAATTAAGTAGACCTTTGTCTATCGTGCATTAGCATGTGATTTGTTAAAGTAGTTCGATGAGTAAATGTTCTACCACATTCGTTGCAACAAAATGGCTTTTCCCCAGTGTGAACTCTCATGTGATCTCTTAAAGAACATTTCTGGGTATATTTCTTATCACATTCACTGCAGGCATATTTTTTTTCGCCAGTGTGATTTAGCACGTGTTTCCTTAACGTACTTCTGTAAGAGAATAACATACCACATTGTTTGCAAGTATACGGTTTCTCTCCGGTGTGAGCTCGCATGTGCTGAGATAAAGTACTTGTCTGACTAAATGCTTTGCTACATATACTGCAAGAATATGGCTTTTCTCCAGTGTGAATTCGCATGTGATTTGTTAAATGACTTGTAATAGAGAATGTCTTACCACATTGTTTGCAAGAATGTGGCTTATCTCCACTGTGCATTTTCATATGAACCCTTAAATTACTTTGTTGAGAGAATGACACATTGCATTGTTTGCAAGAATATGGCTTTTCACCAGTGTGAACTCGTATGTGGTTTATTAAAGTACATTTAAGAGTGAATGTCTTACCGCATTCTTGGCAAGAATATGGCTTTTCGCCAGTGTGAATTCGCAAATGAATACCTAATGCAGATTTCTGAGTAAATTTTTTATTACAAACGCTGCAGGAATATGGCTTTTCTCCCGTGTGAATTCGCGTGTGACTTATTAAACTACTTCTATGAGAGAATTTCATATCACATATGTTGCAAGTATAATATGGTCTATGGGTTTGAGTTTGCAAAAGATTTATCAAACCACTTTCTTCGGTGGGTGTCTTCGACTGATTGCAAGATGGTTTTTCTTCCGTATGTAACTTTAAATGTTTCGCCAAGCAATTTTTAATGTGAATAAAGTTATATTCATTGGAAGAGAGACGTGGTTTCATGTAATTGTAAGCAGCCCTGAGATTATATTGATTTAGACCCAGCTTTGATTTATTTGAATCATCGTTAATTTCATCTTTAGTTACATTGATAATTCCATCTTTTGTTACATCGTTGATTTCATCTTTAGTTACATTGGTAATTCCATCTTTTATTACATCGTTAATTTCATCTTTAGTTACATTGATAATTCCATCTTTTGATACATCGTTGATTTTATCTTTAGTTACATTGGTAATTCCATCTTTTATTTCATCTTTAGTTATATCGTTAATTTCATCTTTAGTTACACCGTCAATTTCAATTTTAAATACATCGTTGACTTCATAATCAGTTACATCGTTAATTTCAATTTTTATTTCATTGTGTTCAAGGGTATCATCTTCACTTGCAAATAGTTCTTCCTTCACAGGATTATCTTCAAAGTCTGTGATAGAGAAATGATCTGTCTTGGCGATCGTTAAGGTTTGCATTACATTCAAAGGTTGCAATATCAGTTCATTGTCTGCCACCTGCAAAATCAAACCACCGAACTATTCATTGTCAGTAGAATCGAAGCTCACGAGGGTTTCATCTGTATTGACTAAAGTTTAACTAGTTATTATGTACCTCAGTTCTGTTGTGCGCTCCTTGTAAGATTTTATTGGATTTGCGAGCCATCTCGGAGAATGTATGGCATTTCTCCAACTGTCGGTGACAGATGTAGCACACAGAGCAATGCACTGCATGTTCTGTGTTTAACTGAAACATTAGACACGGAGAGAACTGAGTCTCACTTGAAGCAATCACATTGATTTTCAAATATAGGTTGGTGTTAATGTTGAAACCCCTATTTATTAACTTACTAGTAGTTACCTGCGACTTCGTACGCAAGTACCGTTTCCGTGTATATTATTATTATCTGTGCGTGTACAGAGCGGATACTTTGAGAAACTTAACATTACACCGAACCTGTACTCAAATGTCAAACGCTAGTCATTAGACAAAAGAGGTAGTACTACGCTCTGTCAAACTGACGTGACATGACATGACATCATCCTCTTGCCAATTGGCGCTGCTAATCCCGTTCATTCATGTTTTCCTGTAGATCCTGTTAATTATTCGGGATAAAAAGTAGCCTATGTTATTCCAGGTTACAAACTATATATTCCAAGTTTCATCCAAGGTTGGTTCTATGGTTTCGACGTGTTTGAAACACAATCATCTAAACTTTAGCATTTATAATATTATGTGGGATATTAAGTGGCGAGTTTCTATCAGCTACTTGGTTGAACAAACTAAGCAAAGCTTGTAGGTACTATAGCTTTGCTTAATTTGTTGTTGGTAGGCGCTATGTGAAAAAGTAATTAGGACTCATGTACCGAAAGGGAAAAGACTATCAATATTTATTTATTAAGTACCTACCTTGGTGTTTGCGAGTGTTTCGTAAACCTGCAGGTGGATATTCCTGAGGCTCAGCAGCCGTATGTTGCCGGCTAGACAGACTCTGCAGAAAGACATGGCGTTCGCCTTTCAGAGTAAACACGAAGATTATGTATTTTCAAGTACCACATTCGCTGTAGTGAAAACTGAAAATGTTCCCAAATTCCCAATGATCAAAGACTTATACAATGATTTTAATAATTAAAATACAAATCAATGATTTCTACAACGATTTCTAGGTTTTTTTGGTTTTGTAGAGAAATCTGCGAGTGAAAAATTGAAATTAGCACTGCACTGCACTGCACGGCACGCCATAAAACCAACTTCAACTTCTTTCTTTTCTTGGTTCTTCTTTTAATATAATAGCTATGTACATACCACCCAAAGACCTTATAGTTATAAGGTATAAGGTCTTTGATACCACCACGAATGCTGCTATGTCTATGACCAAGGAGTCTATGACCAAAGAGTCTATGACTTACGCTATCTGTCTACTAGTTTCGATTGTCAAATGTCAAGTCAAGTCAAAGTCAACCAACTAAAGTCAAATGTTTTGTCAAAATAAGCAAGTGACACGTAACTTTTAACTTTGTCTAAATTCAATTATCTATTTTCAACTTCCAAATGTGTGAATTTGTTAAAATTATCGAATGCGCCGGTAGCTAACAAATAAGTGAATATGTCTGACAAAAGTTTTGGTGATCATATCAACAGGAACGTTGTAAAAAACTCTCTTCTTTCGAGTGCTGTTATTGGTCTCTCATTGGAGGACTTGACTCACAAAGCTGTTTTGCTGCCTGCTACACCGTGCCAGGGGCAAGTCACACGATTAGGTGAGTATTATAATGTATTTTTGTCCTACATTTACGAATACATCGCATTTTTTATGACGCAAGTGGCTGTTCTAAGCCAAAACAGTGATCATTGCAAAGCGTGATACTCCTGTCAAAACTGTGCAATTTTATCGTTATCCCTGGGTTTTACTCGCAATTATTGTGTTCATAGTGCTTTATTTCGCTTACTGATAGACAAATACTCTGATGGAAATACAATTTTCAATTGAACAAGTGGTGATAACAGTGTTTACATAATAGTGTGAAAATGGCATCATTTCTCTACAAATCTTACAAAAACGCGCCATTCGAGAACGGTTTTACACCGGACTTGGCTTTATCACTCAAAACAATCTATAGAAAGGTGGTAAAGATCATCAGAATAGCTTTTGTGAGTGCTTACTTATTTAAAGTTCCGTCGCTGTGTATGCACAGATTAAACTAGCAATATTCCTTGTGTATGTAACTTAGAACTAAATTAGTCAGGGAATTTGTCCGTTGCAACAAGAACCTAAAAAACTCTCCAACCAGAAAATCATCCACGATCCTATAACAAAATGTCTTTCCAAAAACCCTGTGGAAATCAGTGCATTTAAATTTAGATTTTAATTCGGCACTGTTGGTTTTGTGGGAAAGTTGTACATAACTATGAAATGAAATTATTTATATGTGTGAAGAGTGCATTATTATCACGATGAGTAGTTTAAGTATTGTGACCTCATAGTTTTCAGGGTTATTTCACCCAGTAGTAGGATCAGTAAAAGAGAACAGTTTAAAAGAGTTTAATTTATTCAAAATTATATTAACTTCACAAATAGTATGGCTCCTTATTTATCTTACATTAATGCTACCCGTATTAGTAATCTAACTTCTTAAAATATTATATTTACTGAAACTATCATGAATCTTACATAACTAAAACAAGATTTTTACCATTATTTGTTAGTTATATTGCTTCTCAAAATGTCTGCACGGTTGAAAATATCACCACAAACCAAGTTACTGAATTCGTAATTCATGATTAAATAAAATATATTTTGATTGATTGAGCGAATATATCAATGCATATTGGCACGCAGTTTGCGTCATTACTCTTGTTGACTTATATGGTCAGCATCTAATTTGCAGTGTGCTAAAGGCTCTGCTTTAACACTGACTTACAGATCAGCGATTTAGTCGCACTGTCTGGTCAAATCGGGATGCCATAAAGCTTGTAACTCCCGGTAATCAGTCGCAAACCGTCGGCTTAGTCGAACCGCAGCTTTAATAGTTAACATCCAACAAACAAGCTTTGCTTAATTTGGAACTAGAGGGCGATGTGTTAAATATCCATGAATATTATTTATTATCATTTTTGTCAAGGTCAAGTATAAAAATTTATTGTTTATGAATAGAACATAAATTATAATATTTACTTAATCACTATATTCTAACAATGACTAAGGCAATGCAATAACTTATCTTAAAATATTGTCACTAAGTTTGTGGAAGCTAAATTTCAAACGCTAACCCTAGGTGGTATGGTATCCCAGTACTTACCCTCAGTATAAAATATAACCTTAAATTATTTAGACACCTGCAGGCCTAGCATGAGCGCCATAGACAACGATTTGTCTACAGTAGACTAAAGGTATTTCTATCTCTTTTTCCGTCAAACAAAAGAATAAGACGAAGTATGATCTGTCTTCTTTCGGTAGGTTGTCTAAAGTGCTCATGTCAAGCGTGTTGGAATAACATATGCTTCAAAATAACATTTTAGTGGTTCAACGGAAACAGTACACACAGTTACACGGCTGGTTAGACACCCAACATACCTATGACTATCCTATGCTAGAGTATCGTTGGAAAGTCCCGCACAAAGACACTCGCACGATTCGCAACAATCAACTTCTTATAGTTTAAAGTCCAAACAGTCTAGGTTGATGCGTCGCTATGTGTACTCAAACTTAAACTAAGGTAACTATAGCATAAATACGTATCAATCATATTTTTGAATGTAGCAACAAACACGTATATCATTTTATTCAATAAGAAAGTTACAAACACTCGGTGAATCAGTAATATTTGTGAGAAAAACGTTTAAAAAAAACTTGAAAACTGATTTCCAGCAGGCCTAGCTTAAGTGCCCTGGACAAAGATTGGTTTCTGAAGACAGACTTAAACTATTCCTCTCTTTTTCCGTCAAACAAAAGAAAGATACAACGTATGATTATTAGTCTTCTCTTCGCTAGTAAGAAACGTCTATAATGCTCATGCTAAACGTGTAGGATTTAAAAACAAAACAAAATCATAAATGTTTCTCGAGTCCTGAGAAGTTTTAAACGGAATTATTATCAATTTCCCAAAACTAACTAATATTTCTTGATGAAGTGCTATATAGTTCGCGAGAATCCTTCCGTCGTTTCACACACAATACTATAAGATATGCTATTAGTATTATAAGTGCTATAACTAGGAGTACTCCTAAGACTATTGCTGCAATCGCTGCTGGGGTGAAGTAACCTGTAAGAGTAAAAATATTAGTAATTTTTTTTATAATATTGAATGTCCTTTGGCCACAAAGTGACGATGAGGCCGACGATGGAGCAGGACAGTCTAGAAGAAATCTATTCACTCTACATATACTCTACTCTACCTCACCATATTATAGTATTGTAATGTATAGTGTAAATCAGAATAATATTTACTAGCCCGCGACTTCGTCCGCGTCCCGTTTTATCATGTTGATTCTCCGGGTTAAAAAGTAGCCTATGTGTTAATTCAGGCTACGAACTATATGTATTCCAAGTTTCATTCAAATCGGAACAGTAGTTTTTGCGTGAAAGAGTAACAAACATACAAACTTTCACATCATTAGGATTTGTGGGTAAAGACCAAATTTTTTGCAACGTCACACACCGAATGTCACAACTGAAAGTGTCACAACGGAACAAATGTAGTACCTACAACATTTGTTCCGTTGTGACACTTTCAGTTCTGAAATCCGGTGTGCGATGATGCAAAAAATTTGGTCCTTACCCTAGGATTTAGTTGGTATGGACTAACATATAGATACATTTTTACGTAGGTACTAGATACTTACTAGATATATCCACGGTATAACTGTTAACGTTTCCAAAAGTGTCCACAGCGGTGATGAGCACTCTGGGCGCGCAGCAGGTAGCGCGATAAGTAGCCACCACTTCTTCTCGAGAGCCGGCTACAAAGTTACTGTCATACATCACGCCCATTGGTGATGAAGTTAGCCGTAGAATACCTGAGGAAATCATTAGATTAGAAAATTCTTTATTGCACATATAAAAATAATACAAAGGCGGGCTTAATGCTATTTAACATTTTCTTCCAACCAACCTTTGTGTAGAAAACCTTTGTGTAGTGTGGAGAAAAGGTAGTGTTTATATGGAAAACTTGGTAGGGAGAAACGTCTTTAACAATATTATATAAAAATTACCTAAGTACTTAAAATAATAATACACTAACCAAATATATATATACTACCTAAATACCTATATAAATACGTACATGAATTGTTCAACAACAATCATTGTTCTATTTCACCTCTGAAATTCTGCATTGAATTAAAAAAAAAAATTTGATGATATTTCTGATCAATATACCTGTGAGTTAGTGGCCAACTCTGGTGACGGTGTTTTTAGACCGCATTAAGGTCTCCGTCAAAGCTTAACGAGAGCTAGAGCCGGGACCGATAGTTTAATGTGCCCGAAGTACGGAAGCGCTCATATACAAATGCCATTAGCGGTCACCCATCCGAATAGTGACCGCGCATAACGTCGTTTAACTTATATAATCGGTGAAGACTAAGCAAGCTACGTCAAACTACTATAGTTTATATTATCTGTGGCCATACTAACCTCCCTGAGAATCCCGTGCTATGATCGTAGCAGACCACACGTACTGCGAGCAGTCGGTACCCTGCCTTCCAATACAGCTGCCTTGGAAGTTATGCCGTACTTCTGGAGCCCAGACATCTGTTCTCGTGTCTTGAGGATTCAGGACGTATATGTAGGCGTATATGGAAACCTGCTCCAAACCTAAAATAGAGATTTATTTAGGACTAGCAGACCGTCCCGGCTTCGCACCGTTACGTCCAAAAATCTAAATTTTCTACAGTTTGTGCAAAAAGAGAAACGACGTGGCGTTACGGTGAACTAACATTCTTTTTCTCTTATATTATGGCCTGTCCGTCATTCCGACAGACAATTTTGCCAGTGTCAAGTGGATTATTTGAAATAAGTTTACTCAAGTCGAGTCATACGTCAAGTCAATCCAGCTGTCATCGCAATTGTCAACTTCGACTGGATAAATTATTGTAGATCTTGTTTTTTCACCGACTATATAGACTGATATTCTCTTACCATAAGCTGTGAAGGTGACGAAGTCTCTCGCCCCGGGCTGTGCTGTTGTAGGAATAAATGCGCTGACTATGACGTTTACCGTCTGCCCTGAAGGTATTGTTTGCCTGAAAGAATCGTTATTGGTCTTTATTCTGAATGTCTAAGATACATATTCGCATTTACTGCTCAAGAATTGATCCAGACTCAGCATAGCTCTTTTAACAGTTTAAAGTGAGAATTTCTCCTCAACTCAAGTCCTTGTGAATTGGAAAAGAATCATATTTTTATTACGAAAATCGCCAGAATTTTGGCACTTTGGAAATGTCATGTTTTGACGCTTGTCCATCTTGTTTGTTGTACATTGCAGATTGGCACTCAAGCCCTTCTAAATGTTCGCTAATAACTAAGAAATGTGCTCAATTGCGCTCGTCTGAGCGCAATTGTAGCGTTCCATTCTATCAAATGTTGTTGAGTAACGCTTAAGTCTGCGTTCTTTATTAGAATCGAGACGTTTTGTCTACAATTAAAAATTTCCATAAATATCAATAAAACTTACCTTGCGGGACTGATATCGGTTAATAACCTCTGTTCCCCAACGGCACCAAATCTAAATGTGACGGATTGCTCCCTGTAGTTCGTCACCTCGAAATGCAACTGAAATTAAACATGGTTTTAAAACTAGTTGGCCTATGAGAACATAGACCTCGCGAGCGACCTGTAGGCGAGAACTGACAGACAGACAGCCGGACAAAAGCATTTTTGGCCAATCTCGAAACTCAGACCCTTCGCTTGCTTCGCTCGCTCGGTCAATGATATGGGCATCTGTCTCTTTTCCATGAAGAAATAATTACAAGCATACCATGACGAATCACGAATTCAGTAGCAACAACATGAGTATCCTAGACGGTGATGAAGACTGTGCCTATTTCACCATTTTATGATTACGCTTTCCATCAGATATTTTATAAATATCTGCCTCTACTTTCGAGTAGTTCAAATACAAAGACAAAAGTATTAATTGTATCTTATTTATTGTAGACTGATGAAATACATCCCAAATCTATTTTTAACCCCTGACGCAAAAACGACGGGGTGTTATAAGTTTGACGTGTCTGTGTGTGTGTGTGTGTGTGTGTGTGTGTTTCTGTCTGTCTGTCTGTCTGCCTGCCTGTCTGTCTGCCTGCCTGTCTGTTTAAGGCAACGTAGCTCCTGAACGGATGAACCGATTTTGGTTTTGTTATTTTTTGTTTGAAAGGTGAATAAGTCTGGAGTGTTCTTAGCTATGTTTGATGAAAATCGGTCCAAGATTCGGGGGTTATTAAATTTTTTATATAAATACTTGTATTTTAATTTTTCCGTCCAAATAACATAAATGGACGAAGAATGATTTGTCTTCCATCTAGGGTGATCAATGCTTATGGTAAACGTGCAGATGTTTACCTGTAAGTTTTCCCCTGGAGAGCCTTGTAACTTGGTGCTAAGACCGATTTGGACAGCTGTCAGTATAGTACCTTGTTGGTTCACCACCTGTTGAAGTTTAAAAGAAATAGTAATAATTGTCAAGTAAAGGAAGCCTCCAGATAGACGAAAGGTTGAAACTTGATGTTGAATGTCCGAATTTTATCATTCAAAAATCAATTCACTAAGCTAAAACGTTTGTTATCTTACGATAATGCTGGGTTTTCATAGCTATTATCAGCATGCTACTGAATGACGTGTGATGGGGAGTGTTCATGTTCAGTACCTACGATTATAACCCCTAAAATTGAACTATGAACGCCCCAAATAGGGGTTGTACTTACATAAGTGGCGATCACAATAGGCCGCAGTGATATCATAGCCGCAAAAAGCTAATAAAAAACCCCTAAAATACGTATTGAACATGTCTTTCCTGTGGATGCAGCCGACCAGGCTGAGAAGTGCTGCAAGCCTACTCCATCTAATGGTGTCCCAGGTACTACAGCTTCCGTTCATAGGGTACAAAGTAATACTTGACGCTGTCAATGGTCTTGAAAATGGAATACTCTCACATCTCTTGGTACCTAGTTCTTACTCAAGACAGTAGATGTTTAAGCTCAAAGGCACATCATCTTGACGAGATGCAAAAGGCCTGTCGGAATGCACAGTGACGTGAACTAACCTGTGACACAGATCTCCCAAAAGGTATGAGGCTGCTGTCGTTCAAGAGCAACCGACTGTAGACCCTGGTGTTTTCTTCCTCAGCCAGTTCCAAGTCGTTGTCAGGAAATACGATTGATGCGGATCTTCCGAGGCGCACTTCGGGCTGGTTTAGAGGCCCCGAGAGACGGACGAAAGGCTCCCCTAAATAAAGCTCATGTTAGCTTTGATTTTTTACATTCAGACCAGTATAGCTCTGCTTTTGCTGTAGGTGTGGTTTCGATCAGAGAGAACATACATTAGTGTGATAAACATAGTTGTTTGTCAATTCTTCGTGAAGCCACTATTAAACTTTGTGTTTGGTCCCTTGAGTGAGAGAATTGGTGCTTAGATTTACAAAGTGATTCATAAATTATGCAATTACGACGAGTTTATTTTTGCATCAAAGAATACTTCTTCCCTTGAATTTATTTCAATCTCTTCTTTTACTTTTTCTCCGCTTTCTGATAAAAAAAGATATCTTTTTTGTCTGCAAGAATTTCCCTTAGCATTTAGAGTTCATACCTTGCACATCTCTGCCCACAATCTTCACATAAACCTTGGAGCCCTTGAAAGCTGGTATCGCAACATCAGCCACCAGCTCAGTTACCGTGTCCACTTGCGCCTCTTGGCCCTCGCCTGTTATTGGTTGATAACTGGAATTGGACGAAAGACAAAGTAATGCGCGATTCTGATTGGATTTTGGAATTTGTGTTAGGTTACTTTAGTATTGCTGGTGTAAAAGAATGGAACTGACTTATTAGTTCTGTTTTTGGCGACTTCCTTTACAAAATGGGCGCCTAGTATTTTAGTAGTCACAGATTTACGAGTAAGTCTACATTGAGCCTACTGTTCGTTAACTCTGCTCCACTAGGCTGGATAAAGCTATTCGATTTAAACCAAGCAGACAGCGTTTGGTAAAATACAAATCAAAATTATCCCTGACGCGTAATTTAGAATTTTCACACGTAAGCCCACAATTTTCAGACATGTATTCACCTGAAAGACAGCTTAGCCAGTTCAGTTCCATACTCGTCGATCAGCAATGACTCCCTCACGCTGGCCACTGGCCCCGTCACTCTGATTCTTAGCGAACCTGAAAAGAAACATAGTTTTAAGGTTATCTTTCATGTTTCTCTAGCCGAGTTCAAAGCGTGTGTGGCGTAGCTAGCTTTAGTCAATCTTCGACGATTATCTAAGTTAAGCGACGCGACGCGACGGTTCGAATACGTTAGGTTTACTTAACGCTGCGAGCGACTAACATATTTGTTCGCAATCACTTCTATCTGTGATAATATCAGTTAGATTTTCATCTCTAGCGATTGTGGAATGTCAATTTCGCTGGAAGGGATGTTGTGGGCACAATGACATCACATTTTACTAAAGTTTAAATTAAATTTGTCATCTGATGGAGTACGGTAGCCTCTCTAGTTCGTACCGACTGCTAATTTAAGGGTTATAGGATCTCTTAATGTGAATTATGTGAACTGTCTTCTATACAACCTTTGCACGCTATTCAATGACGTAATGTGTGGTAGCTACATTTCTTAAGATAACCTTTTGAGCCTAGCGTCACACATCCTCGTATAGATAAGATACCCTTTTGTACTGTGTTAGATGAATAGCTGTGCGACTAGTAGCGTTTTGTTGCTTTACTTGCTTTCATTTCATTGATTATTAAGTGCAGTAATACAGGTTTCACAACCCTATCTCAGGCACCAGTTTCCTAGAAAATAGCACCCTGTGCCTTGATCACAAATAAATGTGACAATCGTAAACGTATCGTACCGCTAGCGTATCCGAGATACACTGCGCGGTGACGCTGCAACGTTCGGCAGTCGAGCTGGCGTTGACGCTCAATATGATTGGAATACGTCAGGTTTACGTAACGCGGCGACTGTCAGATTTGTTCGTGATTACTCCTCTGATTGAATACCCGAATTTTCCCGCACAACAGTAATGCACAATCGTTTGCACCTAACTTCAGAGGGATAAAGATCCGTCGTGCGTACTCTACGTTCGTTCGGAACGTAGACAAGATAAATGAAATAACAACGGGTTTAAAATGTCTCAAAAAGTAGATATTTCAAATCTAATCATAAATTACTTATCACTTTTGTGCCACGTGTATCAACAAACAAACATTTATGTCGCTATTATTATTCTATGATAAATAATACGTATCAGTTACTTGTTCATCATTAGATGTACTGCCGTTTTCGCGCGCGTTTTGAAGTTAGTTTTTATTATTGTGAACAAATTAAGTGCGCAGACGCGTCTTTGAATACTAGAGTGTCGAAATAAAAACTGTGATTCATTATAATATCCGTAAAGAGATCATTCACCTCATTGGTGTGATGTGAACTACGTTTGTTTACTATTTTTAGTTTTTCATTCGAAAAACAATCATCGAAGATTTATTATTTTGGACATATCGTTTTGCGAACCCCAAAATTGACTACGAACCCCTAACTATGACTAAAAATCCCTACCAACACTTGCAAATTCTAAATACAAAACCCCCTAAACCCCTGAAAGCCCCTAGAAACCATAGAAACCCGATAAACTCCAATAACCCCTAAAACCTCTACAAACCCCTAAAAACCCCACAAACTACTTTGTTAAATCAAGGATAGTATAGAATGTGTGCATAGTATTCTGTAATATTCTTAGCGCTAAAAAAAATGTATAGTCTTTTTTATATTAGGTAGATAATTGTTTGTCAAATCTTAGAGGTTGTGTTTTAAATTAGGTTCTAGCAAATTCAAGGGTAAGTAATTAATTTAAGTAAGCTAAATAAAAATCAGACACCTGACAATTTATATTGTAGATTAAGTTTTTGAAGAGATCAATGAATCATATTCTTCTTACAACACCTTGAAAACAAAACACTCGACATTATAAACTCGTTCAATGTTGCTTACAAACGTACGACAAATGTCATTTGAAATGGATATTATTTTTTGACTTCGATATACGATATGAGCGCGCGTCAAAACACGCCCTGTCTTGACTAACAAACACGACACAACAGCCTTGGCGAAGAGATGAAATCTGAATGAATTTTTAGCTGCGAACGAAATGTGTCTCCCAATGATATTTATCGAATGTTAATAAACACTGGGACCCGGTTCTTCCTAAAATGGTTTTTGTATACAATCTGCGACCATTTTAATACGGGTCTAACCAGTTTTTTAACCCCCGACGCTAAAACGACGGGGTGTTATAAGTTTGACGTGTCTGTGTGTGTGTCTGGCTGAGGCAACGTAGCTCCTGAACGGATGAACTGTTTTCGATTTTGTTTTTTTTCTGTTTGAAAGGTGAATTAGTCGGGAGTGTTCTTAGCTATGTTCGATAAAAATCGGCCCAAGATACGGGGGTTTTTTAAATTTTTTAATTAAATTACTTGTTTATCCAAGTTTTTATGAACTGTATATTTTCTTATTATGTTTTTGTTACAGCTATACTTTTTAATTGATCGGTTATTAGATACTCGCAATATTATAATAAAAATAGTTTATTAATATTTATAGATTTTTAATTAAACATGTGATCTACACATGCAGATGAAGTAAATAATCCAGCATATCATTATTTGCAATAATAACTATTAGAGGAAATTAAATATTATGAAACTTGATACACTTGCAGTGAACGAAATGAATGATAATAAAAATGTCTTTTTTTGCACACGTTACTAACTAATAAAAAAAAAGAAGATTACAAAAGGGAATTAAAAATTGAAAATGTACAATGGGCAGTCTTTAGTGAATGGTATAGCAAATCGTAAAATACATATATACATATATTATATGCAACAGTACTATAAATAATAATAAAATAATATTAAAAAGTATTCTCAAAATTCAAACTTGACGCTGAACAATTAGAAAAACAACGGATCGCAATTATTTCACTAAATAAATAAAGTGCGCGGAATATAATGTTAAAAAAATATGGAGTAACATACTCGTAATTAACGTCCACCTTTTTAAAACCGGCTATGTCGAGCGGCATTTTGAAGATTATAAACTTGCAACACTGCCCTTGACCTAGAAGACGCGTCGCCATTTTGGGAAGCTGTCAACTTGACGTTTAGAGGTTAGTAACTTGCTTTGAATTGTCGCATGCTTTTTATTCAACATTATTATTATTTTTATGGGTTCTTTTTTTCTCGGAATATAAATATTTCGGTAAGTGTAAATAAGCCTTCAATGAATGACCCACTGCTGGGCAAAAGCCCATTAATTCAACTAATTCAACATTATTAGTTTAGCTTTTTTAGTTTCCGTCTGCGTTTTCATCTTTATATTTAAAGCTTTTTCTCTGAGACCGTTCGTCATTTCTTTTTCCTTTTCATACTAATGGCACAACATTGGGGGCATTTAAGTGTGTTTAATTGTAAGGAGAATCATACAAAAATATTAATAAATAAATATTCATGGACTTGACACACAACGCCCTCTAGTCCCAAACTAAGCAAAGCTTGTGATATGGGAACTAGATGATACAATAAAGATGATAGGAACGTTTCTTGTTCGAAGTTGTGGTCGAGTTGTGGTTTTACTAAATCAAACATAATTTACTTTGGCTTACTCATTTTAGGCTACGTTTCATTTGAAATCTAATTAACAAGTTTTTTCGAATTGAAAAGTAGCCTAAATGCTTGCCGGTCTACTGTCAAATTGATGGTTACTTTTCCCTATAAAATGCTATTTATTTATTGGTTAGATTCGTCACATTCTATCCAAAATAACGGTGCATAAACTGGTCCCCAGGGAAACCTCCGTCTCGATTTGGACATTCTGGACTATGAATTCTAGCGTTCTAATATGAGAAAAATAAATAAAGTCGTAACTTATGAATGTTTTTAGAAAACTTATACAGGAAAATCTTAATTACCAATGAAGGAAAACGTAACAACGTACCTAATACATTATATGATTACTGATTTCCTGACAATGAATGCCTTATGATTGAGCGCACAGAACAGTTAAAAGATTGAGCGTTACAGTTTTGCGCGAAATAAAAAAAATGTAGTTTTTAACATTGTCTGCGTTTCCCTGGTAATATAAGTATTGAAATTATAGTTTTGTGACCTTCGTGAATCGTTTTCTACGACTATCGACTATTAAGTCTTAAATACATGAATATACAGTATACTTACTTGAAGTCCCGAAAACGCATCTACCGAAGTACAAAATTAGGATATTGAACCCGATCACATTGCCAAAGTTCCAAAATTAGGATAAAAACATGAAACTGGTACAGTCAACAACAAAATTTATATTAACTCCGTGTTTTAAATAACAAATATTTGTGGAATTTGCAGTAATTGAAATTATATATCTACCTACTTATTGGGATACTAATACCTAGTTTATATTATCTGTGATAATATGACACACTTGCTTACTAAAATGCTATAGATATAGATTATTACAAGGTTTCCAGTTTTCTAGCGGGATAGATATACATTTATTTTCATACTATCTATCTATCTAATCAGCCTATGTGTTTAAGCAACAACTACTTGATCCATGCCAGGCATGGCGTTTGGCACTGAACCACGGAGTCCGCGCCGCCCGCAAGAGGGCAACACCTTCTTCCCACAAACTCTCAACCGCATGACGCGCTCTTTCATTCTTATTATGTATAAATATTATATTGTCTAAAACCGAAAATTATACCCAAAGGTTTCTCAAATCCAAGTCTATTTATTTGGGACCTATCCACAACACTATATTTACCCACTGCTGGGTATAGGTCTTCTCTTTATCACGCCATCCTTTACGATCCTGTGCCAATCTGATCCAATGTGCTCCTGCCACCTTTACAACATCGTCCGCCCATCTGGCTGGTGGTCTGCCTCGTGACCTATGACCCTCACGAGGCCACCACTCGGTTATTGCCATTTCATTTATTTACATACAAATAAATGAAATGATGAAAAAAGTAGGTAAGTACATGAAAAAGGTAGTTTGATACTTTATGTTGTGTGGTTTTTATTAATATTATTCATCACGTAGGTTAGATAATTACCTGTTTATTCTTGACGTAAGTAGTTAACTTCAATTTTATGTCACTTTTGTAAAATAAGTACTTACACAAAACGTCGAACGTTATACTTTTGTCGGTGACTGTAGGTTGTGCATTTAATATCATATCATTAAAAACTGGCTTTTGCGTTGTACTAAGGTATTCGATGTTTTTGCGAGTTTTTAATATCATTATTCATTAACGACTTATCTCTTCAGATATGACAGGAGTGAGTGGAAGAAGAAGACAGGGGAATGAAGATGAAAAATATATAACAGCAGATTTTTTTTAAGCCATTTGTAGAATTCTACAGGCGTTGATTGTCCTTACTTACTTGAAGACTCAGTCTCGACGTCGAGATGGATGAGAGATCTCGCAGACACGGCCAGTCTGTAGTCGCATGTGTCACATCTCACGCTGAGATGCCACCCGCCTACTAGCGCCATCTGGGCTTCTGGGCGCGGTGGGTTAGCTGGTAACACTGATAACCTGGACAACACAATGTCAACTATAATAAATAATATAATATAAGCTTTATTTATACCTTACACACTATATTTAAACAACTACATTTATATAATATACTTTACCTAGTTACGTATTTACTAAACTTATTATTAACTTTACTATCTTATATATTTATTTCACTAGTATTTAGGCAAATTCGTTTTTCTTCCCATATAATCTAAGTTTATGTTTTCCTATACCTATCTCTTAACTCTGTGTAGGACCGCTTCTAGCGGTAAAAGCCTCCTCCAACTCTTTCCACCTCGCTCTATCCCTAGCCGCTCTGCTCCACGTTTTGCCTGCTATGTTGACTAAGTCGTCACTCCATCTTTTATAAGGTCTTCCTGGTTTCCGTTTTTTATCCATTGGGTACCAATTTGTAACCATTTTTGACCATCTTTCATCCGGCACTCTTTGTATATGTCCAGCCCATTTCCATTTAAGATAGAGAACTCTTTTCGCAGCGTCCTTGGCTTTGGTTTTCTTTCTTATCGTGCTGTTTTTTATCCTGTCTTTCAATTTAAGGCCAACATAACTCCTTTCTAGTCCTCTCTGACATATTTTAATGCGTTGTAAGCATTGTTCTGTTAAGGTCCATGTCTGGCAAGCATATGTGAGGCATGGAAGTAGGCAGATTTCCATGGCTTTCGTTTTCAGTTTAATAGGAAGCTTACTTTTAAAAATCTCCTTCATCGACCAATACTTATTCCAAGTACTTTGTGTTCTTCGCTTTATTTCTTGCTCTGTACAGGCTTTGAATGAAATATAATGCCCTAAGTAGATATACTCGGAAACATACTCTAGGTCTACCGACAGGAGTTTCATGGGTACCATTTGTCTGCTAGTCATTAATTTGGTTTTATCTTTATTTACTTCCAAACCCACTCCCCTACTTGCTTCACATAGCGATTCTATCATTGTTTGCATTTCGTACGGATCTTCTGAAAAAATCACTATATCATCCGCAAATGTCAACTATACGATCCATTAAAAAAAACCTCTATTTTGGCAGGTTTCATTCAACCATCGTCTGTCAGTAGGTAGATTACTGTAGATTTATCATAACAATGCTGTTTCGTATGTAAAATCCATACGTTTTTAGACAAGTATACAAAGTTGCTACCAATGGAAAGGCCAGAGATAGATGAAATGTTGAGTACAGCCATAAAACAACTCATCATATACCTAAAGCTGAAAGACATAGACAATACGTGCGGAGTTGACTAAAAAGAGAGTTTCCTCACGATGTTTAATAGGCCGGCAAGGCTGAGAGGACGGTATAGATGCTTACCAAAGTTACTCCATCTAAAACATGTCCTAGGCACTACAGCAGCATCTTATTGATAAGGACACGAGTAATAATGCCGATGCTGTATAAACTAGTTGTCCTGTGAGAACATAGACCTCGCAAGCCTTTATAACCATACAATAACCGACACTTTCCCTTTTACCCTGGCTAAATCGAATTTCAGGTGCTTGAATTTTCCAATAGGCCTATGTAGACTTTTAAACCTATGTAGACTTTTGAACAAATTAACAAGTTTTAGCGATTACTCGCGTTCCCTTGGTCCTAGGAGGTCGAATCTCGTGTCTACGGATTTGTCTCGTAAAGGCGAAGAGGACTGTGTAGTCTTATTGATATTGGTAGAAGTCAATTTTCGGGAAATAAATAAAAAAATAATTTCCCCTTTTTTTCCCTTTCTACTCCCCCTTTTTGGAAATGTTTTTACACCATCTTGTGTAGAATAAAATCTTACGTGTGCTTCTCAAATTTGATTGAAATCCGTCGATAAATAACGCTACAGCAAACTTTCCTCCTTTTCTCCCCTATTTTCCCCCCGATCAAAAATCCCCGACGACAAAAAAAAATCTTATAATTCATATAACCTGTGTACCAAGTTTCGTCCAGATCGGTTGAAAAATGCGACCTGTAGAGGAGAACAGACATCCGGACAAACGCATTTTTGGCCAATGTGGAAACTGAGACGCTTCGCTCGCTCGGTCAATAATCTTGATTAGAAGCAAAGGCCTGTGTTAGGGAATATATTTCATTGTAGCGGACCTTTACCGCTGTTAAATGAATTGACCTGATCACTGAACCGTGCGGAAATCGGCCTTGTTGATCTAAAATGGTAATTTTGATATTTACATGTCAACGTCAAGCTCAGCGCCCGGGAAGATGAGGTACACATCTCGCGGGTTCAAACCCTCGGTTCTGGAAGCCGGTGAGAAGGCAGCAACCGATGTCGTGTTGTAGAGGTCTATTTGTGGTGCTGTGAATCATACAATTGAAAAATGTAACAAGCATCCGTTTTAGGAAAGTTTTAGTTGGTCAAAGGCCATCTCTGATTGGATCCGTAGAGACCTGTAATGTAAACGATCTTGAAAAGTACGCTATAAACATCAAATAAGTACGAGTGACTACGGGAGTCAAAAGCTCTGTCCAAGTACAGTAATCACTATGGCTCTTTGAAGTATTTGCGCAGAACACTTTTTTGAGTCGAATTGGAGGTAAACGAATTTTCCTGCACAACACTACATGCGCAATCGTTGTTGCACCTAACTTCAGACTTCAGAGGGATAAAAATCCGTTGTGCATACTGCACCATTGCATAACAATGTGAAAGAGCATGGAGAAAACAGATTAGTTAACAAATGACAGTCAAACGTCAAGTGTCAAGTTGCGACACATCCTTCCGGGGCTGGTAATGATCACGATTTGACAGCAATTGTATTGTCGCGAGTTATTTTGACATCTGCGCGTGAGATAGTTTTGCAAACCCAGATAAAATTACCTCTGACAGCTACTACGACAAGTTGACCTGCCCGCGACTTTGACCGCATTTCTACGACTTTAGCGAGGCAAAAGCAGAAGTAAATGATATAATATTGAGAATAGTCGTTAGTAACACTATTGCAGCTTTCGATAGGTTATCCATACCTTCGTTGGGTGGGTAAAAGACAGCGTGTTCAACGGCACCTTCTATGTATACCTTCAGTGCTGTTACTCCACCTTCGATCGGAAGGCCCAGGGAGATTACCTCGGCACCTCCTCTTCTGACTAAAAGGGTCTGGAATTAAAAAAATCTTTACGTAAAAGATGAGGAGCAATTTAGCTTGGTACGGGATTATGAGCATCTAACTTACCCTAAACATTGCGATATTGGGTCTGCAGAATTGAAAAGAAAGTTTCAAGCATGGATTTGTTTACGCTTCTCAGTTAAAACTGTCTAATAAAGGGTGTTGATCTAATAAAGAGCCCAGGGCATATCTAATGATTATTCTTGGTGAAGTTCCTTACATCAAACCTTTCGATCTCGTGTTCAGAGCTGATGCGCCCCCTTCGCTGCTGTTTTAGCTCCAGCGGCGCCCAGTTTTGAAGTTCCACGTCGGAGACTAGCTCACTGGGGCTGTCCACATCCTGAAATCATTTATCATTCTCATCCTGCATCTTCTTAATACAATAGGTTTGACATGCGCAGCGATTTCTCACAGGAGTGTATACTAAAATTATCTATGTCTCATTTTCCGTCAAAAAAGAGTGGCGAAGTATGATTTGTCTTCTCTTCGAAAGAAACGTTGTCTAGGAGGCGAATGCTAAGCGTGCTGGACTAAATCCTCCTTAGTTATCTTACATTTTTCTCGTTTGTTTTATGATCAATCTTCCAAGAATCGACGCAAGAACCCCAACATCTCAGTCAGTCTAAAATCAGTATTTATGTGATTTTTATCTCCCAGTCTAAACGAAAGATGCTATAAGTTTGTTCTTTTTTCCGTCTAGAAGTTTGCTTTCTGTTCATTCATAATCTTTGGAACACTTCAGAAAATCCGATCAATGCATTTTTTCAAAGCTGTTAATGAGATGGTTCTTACCGTGACTTGAAGAGAGTAAGGAAGCACATCTCCTTCTGTATGTCTGGAGATGTTTCTCAACTCCTGGAGTGATGCTTCTGATTCCGCTGACAGATGGTTGGGGTCTGTCCAGATTGTGTACACCTGTAGAGAATCAAAATGATGTTTACACTATTATAGCATTTAGTTATCCATCACACAAATATAAAGTAACTAGTCTAGTTAACGATTCCGTCCATCGATTTGGGGGTCTTTCTACGGCTACTGGTTCCTGTTCGCAATCGAGAAACATTGTACTCCAGGTGTCAGTTCCTATAAACAGTAGTGTTGAATACCTTCAGTCTCTTCTCCACCAAGGCACGTAACGCCAGTGGCAGCCTTTGAGGATCTCCAGCCCCTTTGTCTGTCACGACAAATAGTGCGCTGTCGAACGGCACGAGCTTGGCGGCTGTCGTCAGCGCTCGCATGGTGCCGTCGATCGACGAATCTGTGTGGACGCCCTGGTGGTAACATTTGAGTGTGTCAGTTAAGAGCGAAATGATTCCTACATAACCAGCAATAACGCTTTTTTTGCTCCGTGTGATTGATGTTAGTTTCGTGAATGCTGTAGGATTTCTAAACGTCCGAGTAGGTTAGGTAAACAAATTGACATATAATTAGACTCGTAGCCTGCAAGTGGAATTGAGACTCAAACGCGATTCAAGTATAGATTTATAGGTTTATTCGCAAAATCTCTACTCAACTTCAAACTTGAATCACGCTTACATTTGAGTTGTTAATGAGAACACGAGCTTTCGACAGTTTTTCACTGATAAGTGTCGAAAAACTGAAGCTCGTGTCTAGAGAAAACTCGAAGCCTTGATACTGCTGCAAAAATTACTTTTCAAAACAACTTGTTTAGTCTACTGTACGACTCTGTGACGAATCAACAGAGATCAACATCCGAATTGGCGCTAAAACAAATTTGACATTGACAGCTGTCAAACGAAGCCATCGACGTTCAATTGTTTCAAAGAAAGATATTAATATTCGCGATACGCGTTATGCATGTGATTCGTCATTCTTCATGGCATGTTTATATGACAAGTGGATATGTTGTTAGTCAAGTTTTGATTGTCATATTGGGTTCAATGACCTAAGCATGGTGATGAATGGCGAAACACCTGGCATGGGTTAAGATAAATTGCAAAACCGTAACTAGTTTTAGGTGTGGCTTGACTAAGTATCTACGAGGTGTAAAAAGACTACCTACTTCTGAAAACTTTCCTTTTTCCCTATAATAAAAATTAAGAAAAAATTATTTAAATCGTAAAGACGAGGATGCTAACTGGATATCAATGTATGGAATTTCAAAATGGAGTTATTTCGCATAACAATAGCAGGTAGAAAATGGCAAACACAGGTAGGTAAGTAATTAAAAAGAACTGTTTGGTGGGTTATGCATAGCTATGAGCTAACTTTGAGATTCCTGGCTTGGAGACCGCCTCTTCAGGTTTTTTGTCGACATCCTACTAATATTATAAATGCGAAAGTTTAGATGTTTGGATGTTTGTGTTTCAATCACGTCTAAACTACTGAACCAACTTGGATGAAACTTGGCATATATTTAGTTCGTAACCTGGATTGACACATAGGCTACTTTTGATCTCGAATAATAAACAGGATCTACAGGATAAAATGAACGAAAAGGATTAGCAGCGCCAATTGGCAAGAGGATTTCATTGTCATGTCATGTCACGTCAGTTTGACAGGGCGTAGTACTACCTCTTTGGTCTAACGACTAACGTTTGACATTCCAGTAGGTACGAGTTCGGTGTAATGAGGTGTAATGTCAAGTTTCTCAAAGTATCCGCTCGGTACACGCACAGATAATATAATGTACACGGAAACTGTAGACGCGTACGAAGTCGCGGGTACATAGTTAAAAATAAAACAGTTAATCAAGTCGGCTATCGTGAGGTTAAGTAGGTACCTGGTACTTCAGAAGTAGTTTAGACAGCGCCTCTGACACGTTCTTCTCTCGTCCACCATTACTGCTGCGCTGGAGGTTGTGGCGGGATCTCCAGTTCACTCCTGAAAAACAGAAAACTCTTACTTGTCTTGTAGTTAATATTTATTATTCTGTGAAAAATCATTGCTCTAGGGTCATTAACAAAAAAGAAAACAGGCGAGAGCGTTTGTATGGAGAAAAGACCACCCACATATCGTCTTAAAGCGTATGCCGGGTTTATTCGACAAGACAGGCAGTTTCTTTGACCGCAAAAGGGACTGAAATATTCACGCCACGTTAGAGAGAGAGAGAAAATTGACTTCATTCATACGCACTAAAAATATTTGTTTTATTACGCCTACGGTTCGCGTGCGTGTAATGAAGGTAACTTGTATGCTACTTTATAATAATTATCACAAAGTAAAGGCCTGTTTGATCTACGCAGAGCGCGATTTCGTTCAGATACCGCATGAAACCACGGTATCCTGTCGTACCTATATTTTGTATGAAGTTACGCGGCTAAGATAAAGATTATGTTTATTTTCTAGAAGTTACAGTTTTGGTCAAACTTTGGCTAGTAAGTTAGCTACAAATAGTTTGGCTAGAGCAAATCTAGGTTTGCAGTAGGACTTGGCATTCGCTACCGCTCTGGATAGCTAAGAAAAACGGAAAGGGTGTTATAAAATTGACGGCGTTGTGTGTCTGTTTGTGCCCTCGTAGCTCTAAAAGTAGGGCTCCTATTTGAATGCGGTGTTTTTTGTAAGAAAGGGGATCTATCTGGAATGGTTCTTAGCCATGTTTGATTAAAATTGATGGAACCGTTTCTAAGTTATGAGCATATTCATCAGCTCTGATAACCAGTTTTGAGGAATCTCAGGCATAATTGCAGTTTGCACATTTAGTTCATCTCAAAGTGTTGAGATTTGATGAACTGGAGTCGATACTCTATGGTCTGATGACCAGCATTAATAAAGAGGATCTAAGGAGGTTTTTATGGTCGAGAACTTTTTATTTTTTAGTAAATTAACTTGTTTCCAATCAGTTCGGCCTAACGGCGTCTTGCCGTAAACGATTAACTGTATGAATATAAACTTTTGCATCTATAATTAGTAGGTTTTTTATTTGAACTTTACCGACGTTCACACTGCCATCAGTCATGTGCACACTCTTACACAAGTTGGTCAAAGTTTGCGCGTAACTGACAGTACCAAATGTCCCAAGTAACTTAACCTTGGTTAGTGAGCGTAGATTATGTAAACGACACGACACGCTCCACTTGTTTATCAAAATAGAAAAATGCTATTTGAATTTCTTAAGGTTATTTGCTTGATTGGATGTTGGTAATTTCAATTTGAAAATGATCTTGTATGCTCGAAAAAATATCAATTTTTCTTGAAAATGGTAATGACAACCATTTATGGTTCAATTAGCTTTTATTAACATTCAACTTAGGGCCAACGCACATCTATCGACAAAACTGTTTTGTCGCGCACTTTTTTCTGCACAAATTTTCTGTTCTAACGAAAACAGCATATGACGAGGAAGCACTCGTCGACGCAAAATTTATTTTCATGTCACTAAGTAAGCGTATTAGCTACATGAGCCAAGTGAAGGCGAAGATAGATGTCATGTCGTATAAGGACGTCAAGGAAGCTGCCCTGAAAAGAAGAACCTGGCGGGAAATGCATACATTACGCCGACAAGAGCATAGCTCTTAAGTTAGAAGAAGAAGAAGTACGCGACAAAAAAAGCCGTGTTGGCCGAGTGGGATTGTACCTCGACTTTCGATCCGAAGGTCGTGGGTTCAAATCCCGACCGTGCATCAATGCATTTTTCGTTCGGAAAATTTATATGCGCATTAACACGAGCTTTACGGTGAAGGAAAACATCGTGAGGAAACCCGCGGCTTAGTCAGCTCCGCACGTATTGACCTTGTCTTTCCTGTGGATACGGCTGACTAGGCTGAGAGGATGGTATAGGTGCTGGGCAAGCCTACTCCATCTAAACATTGTCCCAGGCACTACAGTGTCCCGTTAAGTGTAGGCATAGGTTGCCTCCTGACGCTGGATAAATCATCTTCAATAGATGTAAAGGCCTATTATTAAGTACGCGACAAAACAGTTTTGTCGATAGATGTGCGTTGGCCCTTACTTACCTACTAGTTTTACTAAGAACATAACACGCAGGGGATTTCTGGAATAAGCCAATGTAGGCATCGATACCTACCCAAAACAAATTTATGCTGAAATGCATTATGCTGAAAAGCAAAACAATCAATAGAACATTTATGGTTATATCTGGGAAAATATTCCGGAGAGATTTTATGGTACTTTTTTCAAAGTCACAGGTTCTTCATCAAAGTGAATAAAGTTTTTAAAAAGTAATTTTAATGCACCCAGGTGAATAAAGTTAACTAAAAGTGTATTTCATACACCTAGGTGACTTAGCTCAGGTGAATTAAGTTTACACCGTCAATTTCAAGCGAAAAATGTATGATTCAAGATTTTTTGAGATTTCAATGAAAATGTCCAAGTTCTCAAATCTTTGATGGATTTATAAAAAACTTTGGAGTATGTCAAAGTTTAACTTTGTATAACTTTGAGATGTTTGGGTAATACGAGTAAGTATGAAAAACTAGTCGGTTACATAACTTGGTTGGTTCAAAATGATATTTTGACTGAAGCTTTGTATTGCTGTTTTCTAAACACTGGTTGCAATATTTGATAATTACATTCAGTGATTGAAAAATCACAAAAATAAAAAAATCTTCAAAAATGTTGAAATGTGGTTTGACGCTTGTTGATCAATTTGTAATTAACTTGTTTATGTTTTTGTTACAGGTAAGTCATCTCTGTGTTGACATAATGATTAATATCAAGGTAAGAATTAATTTCCAAATAATATGCATGATTTTTTTCGGCATGAATTTTACTCATTCGGTTCTTTGAAAACCAAGGACCAAATTTTACTATAAATTATTTCCGGTTGTTTCTTCGCACTTTGAGATAGAGTAGCATGCAATCTCGAATAACGTGGTTAGATTTAATAGTTTTTACAAGGTGTAAGACTACCATTTGCGTAATATGTAGTAGTAGAGCTTTTTGTGAAAGAGCTCCTCAGGGGAAGTACTAGCACCGTACCTATTTACCTGCCGCCAAGCAGTGATGCTCGCATTGCTGTGTTCCGGTTTGAAGGGTTATAGGTGCCAGTGCTATTACACGCACGAGTAACACACTTCATTTATTTAACCTCTGTTATTTAGCAAGTTGAATGATAGCAATAAAGTTTATTGATGGGAATCGTCTACGGTTGTAAATCATTGTTTTTGCTCAAATTAGACTGTGTCTAATGGACTATGGTTGCCATTACGAAAACTCAAGTCATGGCTGGTAAATCTACAGCATAACTGTAAATTCGGAGTATAAAAAGCTTAAAAACTGAATGAAGGAGTATCCATAGAGCTACGAGTAACTTTACTGATCATGTCCGTTGCCTTAATTTTTAGGATATACTAAAAATTCAGAAGGTAGTGTTCACTGTAAAGACGGGTGCAAGTCTGCTCTGTTAGAATTTGTATGAGTTCACTATGAAAAAAGGCTTGGAATACAAGTATTTTGTAAGAAAATGTACTAGGCGAACAGAACTGGATGAGTTTATAAATCGGTGGAGTTAGTTCACTCGGTTCTATCAGTCGGCACAGCACCTAGTTTTCTTGTACTTCGAATAGAAAGTAGAAAAAGTACTAGGCGAACAGAATAATAAAGGAGCTGGATGAATTTATGAACCTGTGGTTTTAACCCTCTGGGAGTACCAATAATTTTGAAGAAAGAAGTACTAGGCGAACAGAATTTTGCAGGAGTTAGAAAAATTTATAAATCTGTGGTATTAGCTCTCTCGGTTATATCAGCACATTTTCCGCCGAGTTTACTTGTATTCCTAATATTATAGAAAAAGAAAAATATTTTTGAAGAACGAAGTACTAGATAGGTACTAGGCGAACAGCACTTTACAGGAGTTAAATCAGTTTATAAACCTGTGTATTAGCTCGGTCAATTCTATCAGCAAATGCTCCTAGCCTTTCCTAATAAGTTTTTCCCGTTATACTAATGGTAGTCACACACGCGATCCTTTCAAGTTGATGCAAAAACGTAATGCTGGAGGTACGCGGAAGAGTAGTTACTGCCTTTGTTTCCTATTGCTATCGGTTAAGATAATTGGGGTTTGTCACGATTTTATCTCGAGTGCTCGAATTTTTTGTAGCTGGCTTATTTTTAACCCCAGACGCAAAAAGGACGGGTTATTGTAAGTTTGACGTGTCTGTGTGTGTGTTGTGTTTAATTACTTGTTTACAAAATTATCTTATATTTGGTTACAAAGAAAATTTACAACAAATATGGATGTAAGTAATAGTAGTCACAACGGATCTTTGTCCGTCTGAAGTATCTGCGCCGAACCCATTTTTGGTCTCTTTATCCCTCTTTACTGTTGTGCGGAAAAATTAGCTTACCTTGTCAAGCAAAAAGCAAAAATGTCAGACAGATAGTCCGCAACAAAAAATGTCATTTTACTCATTGATATGTAAAAAAATACCTTTGTTATTTCCGTACTTAATTACATTTGTTTAATAAATATTTTTTTCTATAAAATGTTGTGCGGACAGCGATGGTCATTTCATTTCTTAAAACGTACCCCGAGCGGAACTAATTGGTGACCCCTGCTCTATCGTATTGTATATAATAAAATAATAATAATAAATAAATAAATATTCATGGACTTTACACACAACGCCCTCTAGTCCCAAACTAAGCAAAGCTTGTAATATGGGAACTAGATGGCTGATAGAATACTTAAATACTTTTTTTTTTGTAAATACATACTTATAATACATAGTAACACCCAGACATAGAACAAACATCTATGTTTTCCACGCACAAATGTTTGTTCTCAGTGGGGATCGAACCCACGACCCACTATGATATGAATACAAGGTGTAGACTTACCATTGGAATCGTACCCAACGATAACAATATCAGATACATTGAGGCCTTCCACCATCAGGTCGTTCCACACAGCCAGAGCCCGGGTCAGAGCGACAGGCCTCAGGGGCACTAGGAGGCCAGCTGGAGGCCTCAACCAGCTGTCTTCTAGCCATGACTTTAGGGTTGAACTTCGACTGACAACTGGTTCGGGACGAGGTTTTATGTCGTAGCTCCGGATTTCTGGGTGTTGGGGCTCCGCTAGAAAAAAATAAAAAAAGAAATAAATATTCTTGGACTTTACACACAACACCCTCTAGTCCCAAACTAAGCATAGCTTGTGATATGGGAACTAGATGGCTGATAGAATACTTATATACTTTTTTTTTGTTAAATACATACTTATAATACATAGTAACACCCAGCCATAGAACAAACATCTATGTTTTCCAAAAAAAAAGGTTTGTTCTTGGTGGGGATCGAACCCACGACCCACAGCACGGAAGGCAGAGCTATTACCGACTGAGCTGTGACGCCTGTCACAAATAATATAATAATATTTATTTACTCAACTAGCGCGAAGCAAAAAGGAGGGTATGTACAGGATGCACAACGGATCTTTATCCCTCTGAAGCTAGATGCCAGAAACGATTGCGCATGTACTCTAGAAAAACCGACTTCAATTCGACTAGCGGCTTCATCATCAGGTGATGATGATGATGATGTCAGTTCATTAGGAATGTTCTAGTGATTATAAACACCACTAAAAAGTTACAGGAAAGCAAAATACGCAATTTCGTGCACGTGGTTGGCATATGTTTTTCCAGTTATTTCTAATTTTCTATTTATAAGCTAAAGTACTGAATCGATTTTGATGAAAATTGAATGGAACCAACCTGGAAGTATATCCTTACAGATAAAAGAAAAATTTTTAATCGGTTAATATATAACGGAGTTCTAAGGCAACAAACATTAAAAAAAATATATACAACTGAATTGAGAACCTCCTCCTTTTTTGAAGTCGGTTAAAAAGCACGAACCTTTTAAGGCTGCGACAAACAAAGTGGTTGGTTCGAGGTCCCCTTAACAAAATTAAATAAACAAACGTGCATCGCATCGCATATTATCTACACGCGCAGGCTTCGATCCCATATAACTACTGTATATAATCGTCTTTTGCTGGTGTCATGTGCATGTCATAGGGCCAACGCACATCTATCGACAAAACTGTTTTGTCGCGTACTTAGTGACGTGAAAATAAATTTTCTGTTATAACGAAAACAGCATATGATGAATGCTTCCTCGTCATATGCTGTTTTCGTTGTAACGAAACTCACATCAATTGACACGACAGTCTTTTCTTAGGTTTTTTTATTAATAGGTTCGCAAACCAGCCGTTAAAACAATTTAATTAATTAATTAAATTGGCCGAGCGGCCTTCAAAAGCAAACATGCATGCATAAAATTATGTTTACCTATCTATTATAGCATTGTTATGTACCTACTTATTAAACATTGCTTTATACGCATATACCTAGAGAATGAACTGTGCTTTTTTAATAAATAAGAATATAAAGTAATTATGTAGTGTACTTAATAATATTATTAAGTACTTAGGATGATTCTCATTAAATAAGCAAGTAACGAAAACAGCAAATAATAAGAAGCATATCGTAACTAAAAAAGTTTTACTGAGAAGTTTCACATCACTAACTGTTCGACAAGACGTTTTGTCTTTGGTTTGCGTTCTCCCTTACACTTTTTGTATATGACATAAGTTTCATTTATTTTGGCTTTGATCTCATATGCCTGTATGGAATCGTTTTTTGTGGATGTCATGCATTTAATATTGGTTCAAGGTCCTTCTTATCAAATAAACAAATGCCGATCGCGTCTACGCGCGCCGGCTTTGATCCTATATACCTGTATGGAATCGCTTTGTCATGCACTTTCTGTCGCTGACAATGTCATGCGGTATTCACACTAATCATTTCTGAAAACGATTTCTTTCATTCATAAATTGGGATTTAAAAAAGTAATATTTTTATATTTTTGTATTATTGATAAATTTTTAATCCAGTCGTTTGTATTTTAAGAAGTGGTTTTTATTCCCCGTGTACATGTTTTATTTGCATTTCCATTTTACAATAAACTTAGCGGTACCTACTTCCATGACAGATTATCCGTTGCTTGTCCCGTCACTGTTTCTCATAAAAAAATCTGATACGCGCTCAGACCATAATCTTTTTATTAAGTACCTACCTGCGATTTAAACTTGTTTTTTCAAGTTCAAGGGTAAAAATGTAGGTTATTGCCTTTTATTCTTAATTTTAATTAATAAAAACTTAAATGTCTCCTCTAAAAAGTCGTATCGTGTGAATTCGAATGTATTTTGGTCCCAGCAACTTCAACCAATTCCCGACTATTGCTACAGTCTTTGCCACCAAGTTCTGTAAAACAGGCAGTGGAACTTACTATTCTCAGTCTTCGGGTTCCTGGATCCTGGAACTTCCAGGTCGTCCAGCTCTTGTGACATCGCTTCGACCTCCATGGACTTGGTGGTCGCTGTCGTGGTTGTTTCAATCTGAAAATGATAATTATGAAATTTTTATTGTATTTTTTTACGATTTCTTGTATTGAAAGACTGATGAAGCTTTGAATCGAAGGACGTTGCTGTGTTTGCCTCGATCGTGTCTATAGAGATCTGAATTTGGTCGTATTTTTTTCTTTAGATGGGGTGATATAAAAGCTGTTATTCCATTTTGCTACGTCACAGTTTTGTTAATTAATCTTTATACAATTTTTATGACTCTGTTGAATTGGCACCTAGAATCACCTAGATAAATAAGACGATTCAAAACTCAAAATTATCATTTGTAGTTTTATAGAATGAACGCTTTTTTTACTTATTTGATACACAAGAATGGCTTATTCTAGAAATCCCCTGCGTGTTGCCCCTATATAACTAGTTGTCCTGTGAGAACATAGACCTCGCGAGCCTTTATAACCGTGCAATAACCAACACTTTCCCTTTTACCCTGGCTAAGTAAATCTAATTTCAGGTGCTTGAATTTTCCAATAGGCCCTTATGTAGACTTTTGAGCAAAATAAGGGTATAAGTTTTAGCGATTACTCGCGTTCCCTTGGTCCTAAGAGGTCGAATCTGGTGTCTACGGATTTGTCTCATAAAGGCGAAGAGGACTGTGTAGTCTCATTGATATTGGTAGAAGTCAATTTTCGGGAAAAAAAATAAAAAAATAATTTCCCCTTTTTTCCCCTTTCCAGTCCCCCTTTTTGGAAATATTTTTACACCATCTTGTGTAGAATGAAATCTTTCGTGTGCTCCTTAAATTTGATTGAAATCCGTCGATAAATAACGCTACAGCAAACTTTCCCTCTTTTCTCCCCTATTTTCCCCCCAATCAAAAATCCCCGATGACAAAAAAAATCTAATAATTCATATAACCTGTGTACCAAGTTTCGTCCAGATCGGTTGAAAAATGCGACCTGTAGAGGAGAACAGACAGACATCCGGACAAACGCATTTTTGGCCAATGTGGAAACTTCGTTCGTTCGTTCGCTCGCTTCGCTCGCTCGGGCAAAAATCCCTTGATTAAGTAAACCATTTAATAATGAGCTATGTCAAACAATTTTATGCCTAAGTTTAGGAGGTGAGGGATGATAGTTGCAACACAGTTTATAATAACTATAGCTACCTTCTGTCACCCTGCTACAAAAACAGCGACAGATTGGACATTTTTGTCCAATCTGTCGCTTAGAGTGACACATTTGGGTGACAGAAGGGAATAATCCAGATTTATAGCTATAATCGTTTTCAATTTCTATTATTGTTTTCATTAAATTATTTTTGTGTTAATCATGTGTTTAGCTTATTCAGCAGTTATAAAAACCTAATTCAAACTAGGTGATAAACTACGAGTATTTAGTGGTTAATTACATGAACAAATGTAATACAATAATTATTAACAAAAGACAGCAAAGGTACAAATATATTTACAGTCAAAAAATCCAAAACTTGCGAAAGCAATGCGATAAAAACAAGTTAGTGACAATGTTGCTTAATATCAAAATAAACTCAATGACATGGTGAAGATTGTGAATCAAAAATGAAAGAACGGATCGAAATCATTAATTTTTGAATATCTTTTGCACCTATGTTCAACAGATTGTTTTAGACCGATGATAATGTCTAATCTTATGACATTTTTCTGACACGGTTTCATAAGAAAGTTTGTTTATATCGATGGGTGTTTTATCCCTCCGAAGTTTCTGAGGGTGCTTTTAATACATCCGCCCTATTGTGAATACACTCGATGTAAGCTTGGATTACTTACACCATGTTCTCTCTTTTGCATTGACGAGAAGATTCAAATTCGAAAGAGACAAATCTCTTTCGATCGAGTTTGTCAGAAGTGATCACTCGATTTGTTACTCACATCGAGTTTATCCACAACAGGGTCAATGTTTTATTAAATTTTCAAAATTACATTACAGTTATCATCATCACTGAAATCGATACCGGTCGGATCGATATCGATATCGGTGTTAAAAGTAATCAAATAATTCCATTCTAATGAAATTCAGATCTATTTCTGTTTTTTGTTTATGTCCTGTGTTGTGTGCAATAAAGAATTAATGTAATGTTGGATATGTAATGTTGTTCGTCTATCGCCTGTGATCTATTTATTAGATCACTGTTATTATACACCTACCTTCCCTTCATTGTTGCTTGTATAAATATCCTCATCCTCATCTTTCGGTTTATAAACATAGTCTGTCATAGACGACGTCGTATCTGTCACTTCTGTAGTCTCCGTAACTTCACTGCTGTCATTTCTGAACTCTTCGAATTCTGTTGTAGTATATTCTGTTACTTCCTCATGCCTCTCTATATTCTCATCTCTATCGTAGTTCTGGATGTTTGTTTCATCAATAACATCTTCGTTGTCTTTCAGAACTTGCTCCGTTTTTGAATCGTCTAAGTTATAGTCCGCATCACTGTCACTATCACTTTTCACATTATAAAAGTTCACTATTAGTAGTAAAAGCGCTATTCTGGTCCTTTTGTTGAATAAAGCCATGTTTTAACAATCACTGTTTAAATTACTGCATCTTTAGTGGTTGCTTCATCTGTAACAAAAAGAAAACACAGGATTAGTTTTGTAAATATATCAACTCTTTAAGTTGTAGAAGGTGAGAACTCTATTACTTAGCTGGGGAGGTCATCAAAAGACAGTTTTTCTTAGTAGCTAGGTAACTAAAGATTAGTAATAGAGCTCTTTATCTGGAAGAGACCGCTTTAAGTGATAACGCCGCTCATTGTATTCCACTGTCATTTATATGTTTCTCTAATTCTTGTAAAATTTTATACTTATACAATAAAAAAAAATCATATATCTTCGTCATAAATAAACGTATTTTATTCTTTTTCACCTGTCAAGGATGTGATTTTGTACAAACTTTGATGCAATAAAGTATTAAATAAATGTTAGTTCCGTCACTTTCTTTTAAAACAAGCGTAAGTGGCACTTGCGCACTTCTTGCAACAAAAACTAGTAAATGAAGACATTACGACTAAGATTTGTTTGCTTAGTCCATCGCAACCACTTACAAAACGTTACCATGTTTACATAACCTGTCCTATGAGTTGTATGGGCGTTTTTCCACTCACCGGCACGGCGACGGCACGGTACCGTGCTCGTTTTTCCACTAGACGTCACCGGCGCTGGCGCCGGTCTACATTCAAACCGAGCGGGCAACACACACGTACACGGCTATGTACGAATACAGAACACCCACTAGTCCCAGCGCCGGCGGGATGGTTGCCGTTGCCGTCGCCGTGCCGGTGAGTGGAAAAACGAGCACCGGCACGGCACGGCGCCGGTGCCGTGCCGTCGCCGTGCCGGTGAGCGGAAAAACGAGCACCGGCACGGCACGGCGCCGGTGCCGTGCCGTCGCCGTGCCGGTGAGTGGAAAAACGAGCACCGGCACGGCACGGCGCCGGTGCCGTGCCGTCGCCGTGCCGATGAGCGGAAAAACGAGCACGGCACGGCGCCGGTGCCATGCCGTGCCGTCGCCGTGCCGGTGAGTGGAAAAACGAGCACCGGCACGGCACGGCGCCGGTGCCGTGCCGTCGCCGTGCCGGTGAGTGGAAAAACGAGCACCGGCACGGCACGGCGCCGGTGCCATGCCGTGCCGTCGCCGTGCCGGTGAGTGGAAAAACGAGCACCGGCACGGCACGGCGCCGGTGCCGTGCCGTCGCCGTGCCGGTGAGCGGAAAAACGAGCACCGGCACGGCACGGCGCCGGTGCCATGCCGTGCCGTCGCCGTGCCGGTGAGTGGAAAAACGAGCACCGGCACGGCACGGCGCCGGTGCCGTGCCGTCGCCGTGCCGGTGAGTGCAAAAACGAGCACCGGCACGGCACGGCGCCGGTGCCATGCCGTGCCGTCGCCGTGCCGGTGAGTGGAAAAACGAGCACCGGCACGGCACGGCGCCGGTGCCGTGCCGTCGCCGTGCCGGTGAGCGGAAAAACGAGCCATACATCATACATTTCTGTTTCACCGGCAGCCGTGCCGTTGCCGTCGCCGTGCCGGCAAGTGGAAAACCGCCCAATGGAAAATTTTCATGTATGGACTCGCCTATAGATCTGACCTCATGACTAGTTCTCTCAGTTCTAAGTACTAGTATTAAATGTACATAATCCTTTTTTTTCGAGAGATTTCAAGAGACGAGTGAATAGGTATCTTCTAGGTAGGCGTGCTACATCGTCGACCGCATCTTCACTTAACATCAGGTGAGATTGCGGTCAAACGCTTGCTTATAAATTTATAAAAAAAAAATCCTTACTTCGGAAAAATTATAAGAGAATGAAAATATTATATTAAATTTTTGCTATTTAGATCAGCAGTGTAAGCGCAGCCTAACATTTTCTTGTCACGCGCATTGATCAATTCTGACAATTTAAGTCAGTGCTGCATCCTTATCACTTTCATACAATGGTGCAAGGGAGAGAGCGCCATATTAGCTCGTTTCGTTGGACAAACTATAGGTTTACGAAAAAAAAATTAAGTATTGCTCCTTTTCTTAATTTTTAATTTATGTAAAAAGATATATTTACAAAAAAAAATTATGACTTTAAAATTTTTACAAAATATACATTTTTTAAGACTTGCTTACTTTGCATTTGAAAAGAAAATTCTGAGTTATGCTGTTTTCGACTAACAGTATCAAAAAAGGTTTTTGTGAGTACAATAAATACGTGTAATATAATTAAATTGAATAATATTCGCAAGCCATCGCATCTGATCTACGCTCATTAAAATACCTATATTAAAATAAATATGACAGACTAAATGCGTTATGTTACTTTATAGTGAGGGTTGACCCTACGAAAATTTTGAGAAAATTAAAAAAGTAAAAAACATGCCGCTCCTTGCTCTATGTTCTCCATTTGAAAAGCTCCACAGCTAAACTCACGTACAAAGTATTTACACTAGCTACCAGCACAAAGAATGTCAACAAAAAACAAAACATGTTCGAAAAACAAAAAAGTCGACAAAAAAACGTTAAAAAAAAATTAGGAATTCGGCATCGTCACGACCCGCACGTGGTCAATGTAGTTTGTCATTCGAGGTATCGGGTTCCGTGAAATTATTATTAATCCTGCGAGTTCACGTACTCGCTTTTACGCTAATTCTTATTAGCGTAAATTCTTATTTTTATTCTTATTTTACAGAGCCCGTAGTCTGAGCTTTATTTCGTTGATCTCCGAAAAGCGCGAATCGAGAAACTAAAAGTTTTTGTATGGAGAAAAATAGTTTGTAAACCTCCTAACATAAGCTCTAGATGTTTTTTTCTATCGAAGAAAAGACAAACCTAGCTTCGTCCTTTTCCTTTTGTTTGACAGAAAAGAGAAAACCCTGAAAACCAGCGATGAAGGAGCCACCGTGCACCTTTAGCATTTATTTATTTATTTATTTATTATTAAATTCAGCTGCTTACTGCACTTACAGTGTTAACCAACGCGCGCAGTAAGCCATTTAACAATTATTATGAGGTACAATACCTATAAAACTGATACACAATCTTATGAACTTATTAAATGTAGATGAAAATACGTCAACTTCCGGTGTGTGAGCAAGAAAAGCGTGCTGATTTGTTGAGTGGGTTCCTTTTTTACGCATTTTAATGTTTTATTATTTAGTAAATATGTATGTTGCGTAAAATAAATAATTTCTGTTCCTATTTCTAAAATATGTAATCTACTCCTCCGTTGAACACATTGCTGTTTAGTGTGCTCTTGCTAAGCCTGCTGTGGAGACTATTCGGAATAATAAACTGAAGTTAGATTTTCACTAAAATACGTGATTCTTTTATTTTTCAGCCATTTTTGTCCCACTGCTGGGCAAAAGCCTCCTCTTCCTCCTTCCACTCTGTTGTTGCTTTCTCTTTCTCTCAACTTTATTGAGAGTTGCAAGCAAGATTATTTTTGCTTCGACGATGAATAATCTCTCTCTGTTTATTTATTAGCGGGACCCTAAATATCTCCCAATGCCTTAAAAGAGTCCACATTCTGACGTAATGCGAGTCAGGCCCAGAATTAATTATAGAGCTTCGCATAAGCTAATGTCCAATATGGCCGATTTACACACTCATAAGTACAGTGGCGTGTTAGATAGCGTTACACTGCAGAACTAAACAAGTAACTAAGATTCTATTACAGTACGCACAACGGATCTTTATCCCTCTGAAGTTAGGTGCAACAACGATTGCGCATGTACTGTTGTGCGGAAATATTCGCTTACCTCCAATTCGACCAAACATGGGTTCTGCGCAGATACTTCAGAGGGACAAAAATCCGTTGTGTTTACTATACATACTGGTCAAAATCATAACCTTCCTTTTGCTTCTCCGAAGTCGGGTAATAAAATTAAAAAAACATCAATTTAACAACTTTAATCATATGGCCGTGTTGGACAAGAAACACAAATGAGGGATTAATTTGAAACCAATATTGTGATTTCAATCTTGTCCAAAATTGAGGTTTTCGGGGTTTGCGAAAATAAAGATTGAAAAATATTTGCTTTGGTTTGACCGTTCACTTACCTCTTCTGTAAAAAGTATACAATACACGATGTTTTTTTAAGCCCTTCATTCACATAAAACAATATTTCTGAAAAAAATCTTTTGTTTAATAAATTTTTGCCAAGTATACAGCCAAGTGTCACAGCTCAGTCGGTAATAGCTCTGCCTTCCGTGCTGTGGGTCGTGGGTTCGATCCCCACTGAGAACAAACATTTGTGTGTGACAAACATAGATGTTTGTTCTATGTCTGGTGGTAACTATGTATTAAAAGTACCTATGTATTTACAAAAAAAAGGTAATTAATGTATCAACGAACCAGGTTTTAAATTACAAGCTGGTATGAACCGGGTATAATTCGCAGGCAACGAATTTTAGCTTGCGGGTAGATTACTAGTATTATACTAAGAATGAAACAAAGAAAGAAAGAAAAAGCTTTATTCGACAACACATCAAAACGTAACACAAACAGAAAAACAAAAGTACCATAAACCATTCTTAGTACATAATTATTTAATCTGTGCTAGTAGGAAGTATTCTGCAAGGCTTACTTTTTGTCACCTGTTAATAAATCTATTAGGGAGAACGCAAACCAAAGACAAAAAGTCTTGTCGAACAGTTAGTGATGTGAAACTTCTCAGTAAAACTTTTTTAGTTACGATATGCTTCTTTTTATTTGCTGTTTTCGTTACTTGCTTATTTAATGAGAATCATCCTAAGTACTTAATAATATTATTAAGTACACTACATAATTACTATATATTCTTATTTATTAAAAAACACAGTTTATTCTCTAGGTATGTGCGTATAAAGCAATGTTTAATAGGTAGGTATTAAACAATGCTATAATAGATAGGTAAACATACTTAAGAAAAGTCTGTCGTGTCAATTGTTGTGAGTTTCGTTACAACGAAAACAGCATATGACGAGGAAGCATTCATCATATGCTGTTTTCGTTATAACAGAAAATTTATTTTCACGTCACTAAGTACGCGACAAAACAGTTTTGTCGATAGATGTGCGTTGGCCCTTAGTTGATTCGTTCCAATTTAACGGTGACGCTTCATTAACATGTATTTAAAAATAATTTTAAAAGAAAATGGTTGTTCTTTTCACAAGTTTTCATTGTCAGACGAACCAATTTTGGAAAGAAGTGAAGTATTGTGAGAAAATATTTTACCTATAGACTCGTATTCTAACGAAATAATCAAATCTTAATCGAAATTTGACAGTTTTCTACGAGAATGTCTATTGAAATCCATGCTCTAGTCACGTTTTTTAACCGACTTCAAAAAAAGAGGTTCTCAATTCGGTTGTATTTTAGTGTTTGTTACTTCAGAACTCCGTCATTTATAAACCCTTTTGAAATTTTTTATTTGTTTGAATAGATATACCTTCACGTCCCATAGAAATTTCATCAAATAACTGGGAAAATATGCCATCCACGTAAACGTATTTTGATTTCCTGTGACTTTTTTACTGGTGTTTACGGTCACTAGAACATTATTTATTTATTTTTAAATTTCACATAAATAGGTAGTGCTAGGAGGACTTAATGCTAAGAACATTCCCTATGAACTGCCATCCTCATCATTACGAAGCCGGAAGGTAGACAAATTAGTTTTTTAAATTTATCAATTACTAGCTGTTACCCGCGACTTCGTACGCATGTACGGTTTTCTGAGCGGATTCTTTGACATTACAGAGTGACATTACATTACACCGACGCGCGTGTCAGACGATAGACACTAAGGGCGGCTTGCACCAGAATCACTAAACATGTTTAACAGCTAAATAGATTTAAATCTGACGTATTTATATGACTTGACAACTCGCTAAATACTATTTAATAGTTAAACGCGTTTAGCGATTCTGGTGTGCAAGTACCGTTCTTGTCGATCGCTTAATTTGACATTTAGAATCGTCAAAATTCGATAAAAATGGTTTTATCCATAGTTGCAAGTACGAAGTATCGAATTTTGACGATTCTAAATGTCAAATTAAACGATCGACAAGAACGGTACTTGCACACCTGGTGCAAGCCGCCCTAAAACTCGTTTTTAACCCTCTAAAGCAACTAACGTGACGTCGTCCTCTTGTCAATTAGCGCTGCTAATCCCATTCGTTCATATTATCCTGTAGGTCCTGTTAATAAATATTCATGGACATTTTGACACGACGTTCTCTAGTCCCAAACTAAGCAAAGCTTGTAATATGGGAACTAGATGCTGATAGAATACTTATATACTTTTTTTTTGTAAATACATCCTTGTAATACATAGTAACACCCAGACATAGAACAAACATCTATGTTTGCCACACACAAATATTTATTCTTGGTGGGGATCGAACCCACGACCCACAGCACGGAAGGCAGAGCTATTACCGACTGAGCTGTGACGTCTGTCAGCTCAGATTTGATTATTCGGGATTGAACGAAAACTCAATTTTAGGCAACTATGTTGCGGACTGTACATATAAGGTAAGAAGTATTATCATTATTTACGAAGGGAAAGCAGGTACTCAACATTTTGCAACGCGTTCGATAAAAACACGATAAACTCTCGCGTTACGCAAGTACTGGCGATTTCGTTGAAAAACGTAATTTATTATTGATCTGCTGTTGTTTCTCCATTGAACAAGTTATGAAATAAGCTTATCTTAACTTTGTAAGATAACTTATCCCAGATGGTGGGAGGCGGCTCTGGATAGGGAGTATTGGAAGTCTCTAGGGAAGACCTTTGCCCAGAAGTGGGACGAGACAGGTTAATTAAAAAAAAAAAAACAACTTATCCCACATCTCACTAATATTATAAACTAGCAGTTACCCGCGACTTCGGACGCGTGTACCATTTCCGTGTACCGAGCGGATTCTTTGAGACGCTTGACATTACATCGAACCCGTACTTATTACGAACCGATTAGCAGCGCCAATTGGCAAGAGGATTTCATTGTAATGTCATGTCACGTCAGTTTGACAGGGCGTAGTACTACCTCTTTGGTCTAACGACTAGCGTTTGACATTCCAGTAGGTACGAGTTCGGTGTAATGAGGTGTAATGTTAAGTTTCTCAAAGTATCTGCTCGGTACACGCACAGATAATATAATGTACACGGAAACTGTGGACGCGTACGAAGTCGCGGGAAACTGCTAGTTTATAATATTAGCGAGATACTTTACTAGTTGTTTCTCAGGTTGTAATAAATGCACGATAATGATGATAATCCATCACCTGGTAGGTACTCCGGAAGGGTAGATGATGTCAGTGGCCTTACTGTAGACATCAGGCGCTGACATCTATTATTTACAATAATCTATATGTCGTACATCATCCCACTAATATTATAAACTAGTAGTTACCCGCGACTTCGTACGCGACTACAGTTTCCGTGTACATTATATTATCTGTGCATGTACCGAGCGGATACCTACTTTGAGAAACTTGACATTACACCGAACCCGTACGCTAATGTCAAACGTTAGTCGTTAGACCAAAGAGGTAGTACTACGCCCTGTCAAACTGACGTGACGTGACATGACACCATCCTCTTGCCAATTGGCGCTGCTAATTCCGTTTGTTCATTTTATTCTGTAGAGTCTGTTAATTATTCGGGATAAAAAGTAGCCTATGTGTCAATCCAGGCTACGAATTACATATATGCCAAGTTTCATCCATGTTGGTTCTGTAGTTTACACGTGATTGAAACACAAACATCCAAACATCTAAACTTTCGCATTTATAATACACTCGAGAGCAAAAAAATCGACTCAGGCGACACACCTGCAGTCGCAAGTCACTGGCAAAAAAACTGATCGTGTAAATATTTTTTTCATAGTAAAATCATAAAGCTCCTATTATTAGCTTCAAAATGATATAAAATATTGTAATGTTTCTTGCTCACACAACCCAACAACATGTTGTGATCAGTAACCACCCTTTTTGCGCTTGTTTACAATAGTGCTAATTAAGGGTTACTTACCCATATAAAAGGTTATCTACCTGACCCACCCTTATCAGTTAGCCGTCAAACGTCAACCGATACACATCTCCGTTATCAACAAACAAGAATTCTACCTGAAAATGGACACAACAAGTGATGAAGCTGCTCAAGCGGTCACCCTATTGCGACAAGGCCAGAGTCAGCGTGAAGTGGCACATGCGTTGAACATGAGCCAGTCTGCTGTTTCCAGAGTTTACCGTCGTTACCAAGAGACTGGTAACTTTAATCGAAGACGCGGTTCCGGAAGAAAAAGGTGCACATCGGAGAGAGATGACCGTTTCATTGTCAGTACATCGCTGAGAAATCGGGCCCTCACTGGCGTTCAAGTCCAACAAGAGCTCAGAGAAACGCGAGGAGTGGCTGTTAGTGGCTGGACAGTCAGAAGACGACTTAAGGCAGCTAGCCTTGAGCCAAAAAGGCCAGCTACTGGCCCCAAATTAACCCCAGCCCACCGAGCAGCCCGCCTACGATTTGCCAGAGAACACGTTGATTGGACTGACGAACAATGGAGCTCCGTCCTCTTCTCAGACGAAAGCAGAGTATGCTTGCATGGTAGCGATAGAAGAGGACGAGTCTACAGAAGACCTGGAGAAAGATTCGCGCAGTGCTGCATCAAAGAAAATGTGGCTTTTGGAGGAGGTTCCTGGATGGTGTGGGCGGGCATTTCAATGGAGGCAAAAACCGAGTTGGTTTTTATTGAAACTGGTGGTCGAGTGGGAGGATTGACGGCGAACCGATACATCGATGAGATTTTAGGGGATCACGTCGTTCCCTACGCCGGTTTCATAGGCGAAAACTTTATCTTAATGCACGACAATGCCCGTCCACATACTGCAGGTTCCGTCCGGCAGTATTTACAGGAGGTCGAAATTGCCGCTATGGACTGGCCAGCGCGTAGCCCGGACTTAAATCCTATCGAGCATATGTGGGACGAACTGAAACGAAAAGTTCGGGCTAGAAATCCTGCACCAGCCACAAAATCGGACCTCAAAGCGGCGCTCATTGAAGAATGGGATAGCATCGAACAAGATCGAGTAAAGAAACTTATTCGATCCATGAAGAAGCGATTGGAAGCTGTTATTAGGGCCAGGGGGGGCAACACTAAATATTGATAGTTTAATTTCTAATAAATTAATATTTTGACGAATTTAAGCTGGTATTTTCTTTACTGTTAATGATCACCCTTTTTCATTGCTTAAGACTCCTTCTCATTCAATATTTTTTCATTACCAAAATAAAAATGTAAATAACAAAGTAGACCACTCATTTTAAAGTTAAAACTAACAGCTTTGAGATGTTAAAATCAGAAATAGAATGAAAGCTTCTGATTTTTTGCCAGAGTTTTTTAAACGCGGGCGTGCGTCCTGAGTCGATTTTTTTGCTCACGAGTGTATTAGTGGGATGCGAAACTTAAGATGTTTAGAACGAAAAGCTTCAAAAACAACACAATTACAAATTACTTGTATGCATCACCAGCCGTGTCTCATGGTAGTAGTAAATCGTCATGCTGTGTTTTCCCGTCTGTAGAATTCAGTACAATTTAGGAGACAGGAATAATAACTATTTTGTGTTATACTTTTTGGTTCTCACGGCCTTGGAAAGGAAACAAAGTCTGTTTTTTTTTTCAAGTCACGGGCAACAAAATAAAGTTCCTTTATTATTTTGACTATGGCTATGACTGGTCTTTGATATTTTGCACGTAGGTCGGTTGGCAAGGCGGTTCCGCAGCAGTCAAGGACGCCACTTCGTATGCAGCCGGCGCGTTTTCCGGGATCGACACTCTGCACAGTTGACAGCCGTGAAAAAACCTAATAAAGATGCAACCATTTAATTTTACAACACAAATCGACGTAGTCTAGCAAAACAGAACCAACCATCATGAAGTCACTTCGGAGATAATGCTATTTTTGTGGTTATCGAGGATGTTAACTATATGGTGACAGTATTTTTATTATTTTTAAGAAACTTGGATCTTATTTGCACCTACGAAATACGTGATTTGTATGCTTCCTGCATATCTAACTCAGTTTCACAAAAATTATTGGTTGCTTCCGGTTTGCTAAACTGGCTTTGTCGACTGGTTAAAATCCCAGAGTTATCGATCCATTCCCACTGGTTACATTGCTAGTTCTATTGATGGACCTTACAAAAATTCTACCACCAAGTGTAATTCTACCACCCCTGAAAACTTCAGAGTTAAGTATCCAGCAATATTAATATGCCACTGCGGAGGCCTTAAGGCGGCCTAAAAAAACTCCGTCGTCAGAGTTAATAAATAAATAAATATTCATGGACTTTACACACAACGCCCTCTAGTTCCAAACTAAGCAAAGCTTGTGATATGGGAACTAGATGGCTGATAGAATACTTATATACTTTTTTTTGTAAATACATACTTATTATACATAGTAACACCCAGACATAGAACAAACATCTATGTTTTCCATGCACAAATGTTTGTTCTCAGTGGGGATCGAACCCACGACCCACAGCACGGAAGGCAGAGCCATTACTAACAGAGCTGTGACGCCTGTCGAATTGGTCACTAACTCATACTAACGAACGAATATGAATAACTTTTGTTTTTCCCGAAAACTTATGAAAGTGTTACCGCGGAAAAAGTCTGCGATTCCATATATTTTTGCCAATTACTTAGGTATTGATTTGCTAGTAATTACTATCTAGCAATTATATATTTACTTGGGCAAAAATACTAACTAGCATTATTGTAGATAAGCACCTACTAGGTAGGTAAGTATAAAATTAATTACCTACGTACCTTAGTTTTATTATAATTAAAAAAAAAGTGCAATAAAGCAGTGTACCTTTATAGATTTTAGCGAATTATCGTGAAAAGGTGTGGTTTTAGCACGTAACGTACAAATTAAATTATTTCCGGTTCAAACCGGCTTTCTGAATGACACTTGAATATCATTTGACTCAATTATTAATGATCCTGTTTGGTGCTTTTTTTTACTCAATAAATCGTATAAACCAGGGCCTTAAAAAATTAAAAGGTGGTGATGTAATGCAGTTTAAAGTTTAAAAGTGTAGTGACCTGCCATGGCTGCCATACAGGACTGACTTTATGTGGATTTGATCCTTTTTGCGTAACTACATCCAATTCTGAAACCATAGAATGCAATAAAATAACAAGAAATCCATTCGACTTCGTAATGAAAAACTACTAACAGCTTTTGTTTACTATTTTTTTGTTTCTATTACCTAGTCGTGATATTAATTTTATTGTAATTTTAAAAACTTTTGACAGCCATTATGTCGATAGCATGCGGGCAAATGGGCTTAAATCAACCCGCATAATAGGTACCTACTCTGTGAATGTAAAAACGTGTGTTTGATCGTTTCGAATTACAAACGAGTTCAAGGTCCGGGCTTTTATAAGTGTCCATGACTGGAGAAAACTTTTGGTTCATAATACCACAATTATACCTACATAACTATGGATTGAATGAAGCGAACAAACTTTGCTAAGTCGGGATGCGAACGGCGTTTAAACGGACGCCGATTGTCTATCTTTTCATGCCATCAGAATCTGACCGATTACAATCAAAATTTTAGTTTACAGATCTCTGATTCGCTGTACTATTGTTTTGTTATTGCAATTAATTACGATCAAAACGATAGTCAGGATATCGGCAAGTGCCGGATATCGTACAGGTGTCGTGTCTTTTTTCTTCTCTTATTATTATTATGTATGACCTCTGTCCGTCATTTCGACGGACAATTTTGCCAGTGTCAAGTGGATTATTTGAAATAAGTTTAGTCAAGTCGAGTCTTTCGTCAAGTCGGCTGTCGTTTGTTTCGAAGACAAAATAGTGGTTTTTCCCTTCAAAACTTGGAAACGAATTCCATCAAATAATAAAAACACATAATATTTATTCCAATGGTACACTTTATGCTACGCTACGACCGCAAGTATTAGAGCATCCACATACAGTCGGAATTCGGAACGCAGTAACTTCATACAAATCTATGGACCTATCACATACATACAGTAGTTTTCCGTTCGTAGTTTTCACCGATCCGGAATTCCGCATGGTAGTCTGTGCGTCCTCAACTGAGCCTCATCATTCGATCCGAACGGAAATAAACGTATGTGTGTGAAATATGTACGGAATTGCGTTACGGAATTTTGAATCGAAATTTCGAAACTGAATTCCGACTAATGTGGCCGCTCTTATTTCGTGTAGATCTTAATTATGTCGTGTCGTTAACAGTTTGATTGGAAGTTTGGACTTTGTTTGTAACCGGCTTGCAAAAATAAATGCGAATGACACCGGGATGACATCACGCTGCCACTGGTTTGTTTACCAACAATGTATACGAAACAAGAGCCACAGAATATAAATTAACCGTTTTATCTTCTTATAATCTGTGGTTTTATAGCGTGAATAAAATTTAGAATTTGGAACATGAAACTTGTCGGTCCAGTATGTGAATTAAATTGTATAAAATTCAATAATGTTTTTAATTTTTTAGTAAATAAATCAAACACTAAAAAGTTTTAGTATTTTTGCGTGAAATATCTCCATTTTCGGTGAGGATTATAGTATGTCGGAGAAAATCGAGCTCAAACGTTTATATTTAGGTACACATTTTTAAACTAAAATGAATAAAAGTATGAATAATGTGTCGTACCGTGCCATAAATGACTTATAGTTCTTATGCATAACACAGACCAGGTAATATGACAAACTCAATTTTGAGGTAATAAATTTTTTTTAGTTAAAAATTTTAGTCGGAGATCGATAGATAATTTATATGGCACTCAACCACAACATAATATACTTACTCAAGAATTATTGTGTTGAAAAAACCTGAAATTTGAATGACCCCTTCTAATGCGTATACTTTGTTAGATATCCTATCCTACTAATATTACAAATGCGAAAGTTTAGGTGTTTGGATGTTTGTGTTTCAATCACGTCGAAACTACTGAACGAACTTGGATGAAAATTGGCATATATATAGTTCGTAACCTGGATTGACACATAGGCTACTTTTTATCCCGATTATTTAACAGGATCTACAGGATAAAATAAACGAACGGGATTAGCAGCGCCAATTAGCAAAAGGATGATGTCATGTCATGTCACGTCAGTTCGACAAGATGTAGTACTACCTCCTTGGTCTAACGACTAACGTTTGACATTCGAGTACTTATGTACGGGTTCGGTGTCATGTCAAGTTTCTCAAAGAAGTATCCGCTCGGTACACGCACAGATAATAATAATGTACACGGAAACGGTATTCGCGTACGAAGTCGCGGGTAACTGCTAGTACCTACTTATACAAGGTGGGTAAGTGGGCTATACACTGGTTTGCTATTATATAGTAAAAAAATAGATACCTAAACAAAGATAATTAATCTGCATTATCAGTAAAACAAAGTAAGCAATAAATAAACATAAAATATGGCAAAACGTTTGCAGATAATAATCTTAATAGTAGGTAGTTCTAAATTACACGAGGTACTAACACTTGACCACAGATTAAATAATTAGAGTGTTGTAATGTTATGATAATTAAAAGCTCCTCTATTAAATAGGTGCTTATAATTATTATTATGAATAAGGAATGTTTTTGCGTAAATATTGACATTTATTAAATTATTCGACAGGCGTCACAGCTCAGTCGGTAATAGCTCTGCCTTCCGTGCGGTGGGTCGTGGGTTCGATCCCCACCAAGAACAAACATTTGTGCGTGGAAAACATTGATGTTTGTTCTATGTCTGGGTGTTACTAATGTATTATAAGTATGTATTTACACAAAAAAAAAGTATATAAGTATTCTATCAGCCATCTAGTTCCCATATTACAAGCTTTGCTTAGTTTGGGACTATAGAGGGCGTTGTGTGTAAAGTTTATGAATATTTATTTATTATTTAATTATTTATATAGGTATTTATATATATCCAAACATCTAAACTTTCGCATTTATAATATTAGTAGGATATGATTTAACAACATGTTAGTTACTCTTTCACGCAAAAACGACTGGTCCGATTTGGATGAAACTTGGAATACATATAGTTCGTAGTCTGGATTAACACATAGGCTACTTTTTATACCGGAAAATCAACAGGATCAAACGGGACGCGGACGAAGTTGCGGGCAGAAGCTAGTTTTATTAGCGTGTTGTACATAATTATAATGGTTATATGAAGCTTCTATGTTCTCAATGTTCTCATACACAATCTGATTCTGTGATCTTGTTTACCTCTTAGAGGTAGGTACCTGTACCTTGTAACCGTTTTGATATGAAACAAGTTCACTCAGATAAACAAGTAATATAAAAAAACTCCCGAATTTTTATCGATTTTTATCAAACATAGCTAAGAACACTTCCGACTCATTCACCTTTCAAACAAAAAAAAAACAAAATCAAAATAGATTCATCCGTTCGGGAGCTACGCTGCCTCAGACACACACACACACACACACACACAACACACACACACACACAAGTCCAACTTATAACACCCCGTCGTTTTTGCGTTGGGGGTTTATAAGCATTTTTTTTTTCAAAAATGTGGGTTTTTTTCAAACCGTATATTCGCCTACTTTATAAAGTGATTTTAATGATCCTTGCGATTCTATTGAATATTTATCCACTTTGATTTATCTATCATTTATTTTATTGCTTTTTTGTTTAAAATTCCCGTTTCAGTTTTCTTGAGTTGTATCTATCAATAAATTATTATAAACCGTTGTTTGAATGCCGGAAAGCCAATATCGATGGTGATATTTTTTAATGTTGGAATATTGGCGGTGAATTAGTTAAATAAGTCCACGACCGTAATCTGAAGGCATTTCAGACTCAGATCTTTTGAAACAATAAGTACAACGGATCTTTATCCTTTTGTAGTTGCACCTAACGGTTGCGCATGTAATGTTGTGCGGAAAAATTCACTTACCACCAATTCGACCCAAAATAGATTCTACGCAGATACTTCATAGGGACTAAGATCCATTGCGACTACTTTACCTAATTATTCAAAATCCAGAATCAACCACATATTTTTTTATTTTCATTGAGGAAATATGTGCTTGTCTCTCAGATTTTGGTATTGTTTCAGCATTATAGCCTTAGCCCTCAAAATCCTTGAGAATTTCCAAAAAAATCATCATATTTCCATATGACTTTGTAAACAAATTGTCGCAAAAATAATTTATCAATGTTATTGGAATAAATTACTAATTCTTATTTTAATTATTGGTTATGCAATACATTTGAATATCGTCCTTGTGTTAACCTTTTCGTAGCCGATATTTTAGACGTAATATGGTTCTATAGAAGCGTGCACGTATTCCGGAGACTTTTTACTTAACATTGAAAAGATCTAAGTAAGTTGGGTGCACCTTATTTTAATGTCAATAATACTTTAGTAAAATTAAAACTTTGCATATTCAGATTACGTATTAATTTTATTTTTACTGAATTTTATTTTGCTTAGAAAACAAACGGCTTTTGAGCTTAGAATACAATATTTTCTGATTTTGTTATAAAGTTCTATCTTCACTATTCTGTACTAAATTAGCTTAAACTGTTAATATAGATAATATTTTATTGCAACAAACAAAGTTTGTAATAAAGAGAGTTTGAAAAAGAATGTTAAAGCATTCTCTATGAGTCAGTTCAACAGTTCTCACTTATAATAATAATTGTAGTAGTTATCAATAATTGTCGCTAAGTAGAGGAAAAAGCTCGATACATTAATAAAAGACTTACTTTTAAAAATTCCATTCGATTCAGTTTTTGTCCAAACACAACACCCGGCATAAACACTTTATCGAATTAAAAACAAAAATAAAAATCGAACTCGTTTGTTTGAAATTCGAACGAAACGCGTCTCGCTCTCAGTTTGGTCAATCGCGGACTGGAGGTTGCGCACGCGCAGGTGTCTTTATGTCATAGATCAATCTTGGACGGTGTCATGCAACGTGCAATCATTTCACATTATTCGCTTTAGTTTTTCCGTTCCATTTCGTTTTATCTGTTTGTTTTGAGATATGATGGAAAAGTTTTCGTGGAAAATGGAAAACTTGTTAAGGTTTGGTCCGATACTGAGGTTAGGCGAAAAGATAGTGGTGGAATGTGTGCCATAGGTTTTGCAACTTCCGGACTTAATCATCGTAGACTTTTCTAGAACAATCCTCGTGTAAATAGCGATGTCACATTTTACGAACTAATAAAGGCTTATTACGTCGAACAGTGACACAAATGGGTCCTAATTGCTCTGCTGAAGATGTTTTTTAAATAGTCTTGCTTACTTTCTTATTTTTGTTCTTAAGTGCACAAAAGCACCTGTCATGCATGAATGTGATTATTAATATTATTTATTGTATTAACAGGTGTAGGTATTGATAAATGAAACAAATAATTATAATATATTCAAACACTTTTGTGTTATTGTCAAGTAGTAAATGTCTTTGTTAAGTTTGTTAATATTTCGTGCCTGATTTTTTTTAAATTAACCTGTCTCGTCCCACTGCTCGGCAAAGGTCTTCCCCAATGCTTCCAATACTCCCTATCCTGAGCCTTCTCCCACCATCTCCCTTCGACGGCGTCTATAGCGTCTCGCCAACGCTTTCTTGGCCGACCCCGAAGTCGAAGCCCACCTATCGGGAGACATCCGACTGATGTGCCCCGCCCATTCCCATATTTGAGCCTAGCACTCTAATCTCCAACGTCGGCAATTGTCGGCCGACGTTGGAGTGCCTGATTAATTCTGAAATATTTCTTTTTGACTCTATTTCTTGGCATCAAACTATTAAACAGAAACAAACTAAAGAAATTTATTACTGTGTAGTGTCAGGTAGTATTCAATAAGTTTGGTACTGCGCAATTATTGGTTTTACCTTTGTTGCCTAACAACGTAATATCACGTACAGATTGAGAGTCGAATGATTAATCTTATCGGTTACGCGTTTTTAATGAAATTTCTAATTTTCTGATAATTAACTTCTATGAATTCGTATTGCAAAATTAAACCACAGAGTAATAGACGCAGTCCAATCCTCAGGGATTTACAAATTGTTAGAATATGTAGTGTCGGGTTGCTCCCAGCAATGCAATGCCAATACAAAGCGGAATAAAAATAGTCCAATTTTTTTTAAGGCTTTTTATTCCAAAATCATTCGGTTGTCTCTCGCATAACACCATCCACGCGTACTACGAATTCACCTGGCTCACTCGCACAGCAGTCCCGGTCTTTGTAGTAAACAATTTTATTGTTTATCCTTTGGTTTGCAAATGAGAGGAATCTGGTTGATCTGGTTTCAGTTCCGTGTGGTTTAAAATACCGGTGAAGGAAAACATTGGGAGAAAAACCGTGGCAAGTGTTCTCCGCGCATATTGACCATGGTCTTTCCTGTGGATAAAGCCGACTTGGCTGAGAGTATGGTACAGGTGCTACAAGCTGTCTGCAATATAGCGTCGATCCCTCGCAATGTTTTCCTTCATCGTTTAAGAGCAAAGCTAAGCTTCAAAGAGCATTTGCAGCGCGGACACAATTTTTTCGAGTAAAAAATTCCATAGTTGCGCGACCAGATTTGAACCAGAAACCTTAGGATTGTAAGGCGATGTCGCTACCACTAGGCCATCGGAGCACTCATCTACCCTCTAAATAAGAAACCACCCATCCAAACGACCATAATAATAAATAAATATTTATGGACATTTCACACAACGCCATCTAGTCCCAAACTAAGCAAAGCTACTGAACTACTTAACCTAGTTGAGTTGACGCGTGACCCGAACCAAGTTGAACAAGTTAGTTTTATTAAAGTTACGTGTAATGAACGTACTAACCACTGGAGTCAATATTATGAAAATATAATAGTGATCATGGGAGCTTACTTATAATAGATGTAGTTGTAGTAGTAAGACTCATTTTGAAAGAGCTCGTCCTAAGAAGGACTATCGCATTTTTGCCGCACAGTGATGCTCGCATGCTGTGTTTGGGTTTGAAGGGTGCCGGTGCTATTACAGGCACATGCGACATGCATGTAAGTACGTCTCAGAGTGATAGACGCAGTGCATTGCTTCAAATTCAAATTGCATAATAACTACCTAGTAATTTGAATAATAGATAAATTAATGAAATAGATAAATCCTTCTATCAAGGCTCGCCATTGACGGATAGATAGATAGATAACTCTTTATTGGTACACCACATGAAAACATTACAAAAAAAAACAAAGAAAAGTGCGGATACGTCGCGGAGGACATCATCATCATCATCATTCATTTCGTTCATTCATCATTTTTTTCGGTGTGTGCAATAAAGTTTTTATCTATCTATCTATCTATCTGTCTATTTATCTATCATCATCGCATTACTTTTCAAGCTTCACAAAGCCTTGACTCAATAGACATGCACCGTGAAATATATTGTTAAAGAGATTTTCGCTTAAAAAATATATAGTTTCGTGTGTGAGTGGTATGGTAACTCCATGGATGTTGACATTGACATCAGTTACAAATCTTTGTAAGTACGAATGAACTTAAACAATATTTTACTCTGTGGTTTTACGAGGTTAGGTGGTAGTAAGTAGGTACTCTTTACACGACATTCAAAAGAAGGTTATATAAATTCTCTACTTCTCTTCTTTAGTTGTATCTTGTGACGAGTTCGTCCGGGGAGCATTGTATCCAGTGCCTTGATCACGAATAAATGTGACAATCGTGAACGTATCGTAACGCTAGCGTATCCGAGATACACTGCGCGGTGACGCTACAACGTTCGGCAGTCGGGCTGACGTTGACGCGCAATATCGCTCGAATACGTTAGGTTTACGTAACGCTAGCGTATCCGAGATACACTGCGCGGTGACGCTACAACGTTCGGCAGTCGGGCTGACGTTGACGCGCAATATCGCTCGAATACGTTAGGTTTACGTAACGCTAGCGTATCCGAGATACACTGCGCGGTGACGCTACAACGTTCGGCAGTCGGGCTGACGTTGACGCGCAATATCGCTCGAATACGTTAGGTTTACGTAACGCTAGCGTATCCGAGATACACTGCGCGGTGACGCTACAACGTTCGGCAGTCGGGCTGACGTTGACGCGCAATATCGCTCGAATACGTTAGGTTTACGTAACGCGGCAACTGTCAGATTTGTTCGTGATTACCCCTCAGTTCTCGTTCGTTCGTTCGTGTTCGTACGAGTTAGTGGCCAACTCTGGTGACGTACTTTTTGGGCCGCCTTAAGGCCTCCGTCGTGGCTTAACATTTTTTCAATCCTACTAATATTATTTATTTATTTATTTATTTATTTATTTAAATAATTATTATAAATGCGAAAGTTTAGATGTTTGTGTTTCAATCACGTCTAAACTGCTGAACCAACTTGGATGAATCTTGGCATATTAGTTCGTAACCTGGATTGACACATAGGCTACTTTTTATCCCGAATAATTAACAGGATCTACAGGATAAAATGAACGAAAAGGATTAGCAGCGCCAATTGGGAAGAGGATTTCATTGTCATGTCATGTCACGTCAGTTTGACAGGGCGTAGTACTACCTCTTTGGTCTAACGACTAGCGTTTGATATTCCAGTACGAGTTCGGTGTAATGAGGTGTAATGTCAAGTTTCTCAAAGTATCCGCTCGGTACACGCACAGATAATAATAATACACAGATAATAATAATGTACACGGAAACTGTACTCGCATACGAAGTCGCGGGTAACTGCTAGTGAATAAATAAATGATTAATTTATGTGAGATGATACAATTATCTTAAATTCAAATAAATATATTTGAGATTTTTGAGAACAAAGGGGTAATCACGAACAAATCTGACAATCGCCACGTTACGTAAACCTAACGTATTTGAATCATATTGCGCGTCAACGCCAGCTCGACTGCCAAACGTTGTAGCGTCACCGCGCAGTGGATCTCGGATACGCTAGCGTTACGATACGTTTGCGATTGTCACATTAAGGGTGGCTTGCACTAGAATCGTTAAACGCGTTTATCTATTAAATAGTATTTAGCGAGTTGTCAAGTCATATAAATACGTCAGATTTTAGGGCGGCTTGCACCAGGTGTGCAAGTACCGTTCTTGTCGATCGCTTAATTTGACATTTAGAATCGTCAAAATTCGATACTTCGTACTTGCAACTATGGATAAAACCATTTTTATCGAATTTTGACGATTCTAAATGTCAAATTAAGCGATCGACAAGAACGGTACTTGCACACCAGAATCGCTAAACGCGTTTATCTCTTAAGGCTGGGGATCTGCCAAATTGCCAAAACTAGCGAAGTTCAAAGTGTGTTTAAAAGAAAAGTAAGATAGTAACTTCATTTATTTTGGTTGCAAATCAATATTCAGGATATGTGTAACAATCACATATTTAATTTAGCTTCATTTAGCTGGTTTATAATAGATAAATCTGGGATCAAACACAGCTCTCTCGCGCCCAAACCGTTTCGAGTCAAGTTTGTGCACTCGGATTAAGGAAATGAAAACAAAATCGCAAAAAGTACTCAGCGCGTCTTGATGTACATATCCTTGTCTCCAAAACGCCCTGAATACATTTTGCGATTTTGTTTTCATTTCCTTAATCCAGGTGGCACAAGATCTTCGAAATTTTGGATTTTAAATGGTCTATTCCACAATATTCCCTTGTTTTATCTACAAAACAACTAAACTTACGTATAGGCCAAATATTTAAGTATATAAAAAGTGTAAAATCTTTACTTAAATAGTCTTATTTTTTTTAATATTTAATAATCGCTGAGACTGGTTTTTAACCAAATATCGCAAGAAAATTCTTCAGTGGCCTCTAGGCGGCCGAAAAGTTCGGACGTCAGGCCCACGCCAAATTTCTCAGGATTTTTAAATGAAGAACACGCAAACGTCTACTCGACAAAAGTCTACAAATCATGGTTCTATTGTATCATTTGAGTACACTACGTAGCAACATGGCAGTTTTTCTCGCGGCTGCGCGTAACGCGTAAGCAGACCGCGTAATAAGCTCATTTGACATTTACGAACAGTCACAATAAAATTTTATCGAGTAGAACTCCTGGTTTGCCAATTAATACGCATTGAAAGTGGTTTTACTTTTTTTCTCTTGTATACATGACAATATCCAAGAATAACCATACCAATGTAAACTTAGTTTTTATTTCTTTTAAGTCAACTCCGCCAATCAGTCAGTAGCTGTTATTTGTTTACACGGAAAATAGATTTTTCTATCCTAATTCCAATTAAATTAGGATAAGTAAGTACCTAATTATTATCTTGCTACTGCTCATACTTGTATTGCATTTAATTCAACCTATTTTATTGCTTTTGTAAAAACCTTTTTGTGAACAACCTTATTAAAATTTTATTCTAAAGAAGGATCTAACATGGACCGGAGAGGAACATTTGATGAAAGTAGAATACATAGAGAGAGACCTTGCCTTCTGGCAAGACAAAATCTACCATTTTATCTTGCCAGAACGCAAAGAACCACATCCTATCCTATCCTACTAATATTATAAATGCGAAAGTTTAGATGTTTAGGTGTTTCAATCACGTCTAAACTACTGAACCAACTTGGATGAAATTTGGCATATTTGCCAAGTTTCCTAAAACTCAATCCAATCCAGTAGGCACATAGGCTACTTTTTATCCCGAATAATTATCAGGATCTACAGGATAAAATGAACGAACAAGATTAGCAGCGCCAATTGGCAAGAGGATTTCATTGTCATGTCATGTCACGTCAGTTTGACCGGGCGTAATACTACCTCTTTGGTCTAACGACTAGCGTTTGACATTCAAGTACGGGTTCGGTGTAATGTCAAGTTTCACAAAGTATCCGCGCGGTACACGCACATATAATAATACAACACAGATAATACAATGTACATGGAAACTGTACTCGCGTACGGAGTCGCGGGTAACTGCTAGTTAACAATATTTATGCAAAAAAACTAAAATAAATACTGCTGGTTTTTATTGCACGTATATTTTGGAATACTTATTTCTTCTGAAATTACCTACTTACATCCAATTCTGTATCAATGATCTGTATCTGTCTCTCACAATTTGTGTTAAACTCTCCGCAATATGTTAATGTCAAAGATGAGTTTGGAGCAGTACCCTCCCTATCCTTTTTCATATTATTTAGAGAGTTATTTTTCAGTAGTACCTAAGGTTTTAGTTTTTAAGCTTATCTACTATTTATCGATTTGAGAGTTTCCGTAGAATTTACTATGACCTAAATATTAACAAACATACCCACTTAATGTACTAATGTCTACGCCCAGCTACTTTGGATTCACAAGACGGGATATAATTTGAAGATACAATTTGATAAATAAATTTAAATTTGATACAATTTGGAGAAAAATGGAGTGTCAGAAAACGAGACCGAAAATCTGAACACAATTAAACAACTAGACACAGCCATATAACTCCCTATTGATAATGCGGACATACTTTCATGCTCCAGAGTCAGAAAGATGGATGAGTCTAACCACCATCATCATCATCATCATCAACCTATACTCGTCCACTGCTGGACGTAGGTCTCTCCCAAGACGCGCCATTGAGCTCGGTCTTCGGCTCTTCTCATCCAGTGTCTGCCAGCTACATTTCGCAGATCGTCGCCCCATCTCGCCGGAGGGCGTCCTACACTACGCTTGCCTAAACGTGGTCTCCACTCGAGTATTAGTTTGCTCCAACGATTGTCGGTTCTACGGCAAACATGACCGGCCCACTGCCACTTCAGCCTGCTAATCCTCTGAGCTATGTCGAAAATTATGATCAATGATCGTATAACCCCAGAGCCAATCACTGTCGCCGGAATGCCTCTCGAAGTTGTGCAGGAGTATGTCTACCTCGGGCAGACCCTGCGTTTGGGTAGACACAACTTTGAGAAAGAGCTAAACCGGAGAATCCAGCTGGGCTGGGCTGCGTTTGGGAAACTCCGTCAAGTCTTCTCGTCGCAAAAATATGTGTGGACTAGGAATGGTCGCATATTCATCCGCAGAGATGACCAATCTCCTGCAAAGCAAGTCAAAAACTATGAGGCACTGGCTGATATGAACTCCATACTGATATGAAACCAGGCTCTGCGAAGTAAAAATGAAGAAGTATAGATCTCACTAAAACTCAATAATACTCTGCCAAGAATATTTAGATGTGTGCAGTATACAAACAAACCCCAGTGACTATACAGACTTTGTTTCTCGTCATGGATAATATCAGTAGATAAAGTGACACAGTCAAGTGATATAAGTAGAGACTATAATTTGTTGCAGATTTTAATTTTGACCGGTCTACCTCTAGTGAAGGACACAAAAATTCAAACCCTAATAATAGTAAATATTATGTAGTTTATAAAATACTGTTCAAAGAACTGTAGATTTAGTGATAAGCAATTTTAGTGGTGTAACGGAGTGTGAAAATAAACTACCCCTCAGTAAGTTAGATCCTCATCACCCTGCATTAGATATTATAATTAATGTATGATATAAATGTAATGATACAAAAAATGTTAAAAGGGTAAAAATATGCCACACATAATTTCAAAAAAGTTGATTATTCAAAAGTAACAAAAAACCAATAAATACTTTCATTCCTGTATGATTTAAAACCAATCTTGGCAGATTTTATCCAATTAACTGACTATTTGACACAAACAATAGCGTTCCTTTAATTTTGTTATCATGAATGTTATCATGAGCACTTATTACTCGTATATTGGAATCCAATCACACACTTAGTTATAAGTTGTTGCTTTTTTTTTCCTTAAAAAATAAGTACTAAATTTTTTAAGACATATTTTACCTACATCAAATCTGTTTATGCCTGTAATGGTATATCACACTGTAGAATGTTATAAGTAATATTTTTCTCCTAAATAACAATTGTGAATATGCCATTGGTGTAACTAACTAAATTAATAAATATAAAGATCGCAGTAAAGCATTTTTCAGTTTAGTTTAGTATTCGATAAAATTTACGAATTGCTTTCCGCGCATGTCATGACAACTGATTCTTCTGTTTTGCACAGATAGACTATCCCCTTAAATAGTAGGTATTTAGCGAGTTGTCAAGTCATACAAATACGTCAGATTTAAATCGATTTAGCTGTTAAATACGTTTAGTGATTCTGGTGCAAGACGCCCTTATTCGTGATCAAGGCACAGGCCACGGTTTTATCTATATGGTGATCTTCCGATATGTCATTGTATATAGGTATGAGGTGTATATAATGCTATAGATAAAAAAAAACTTTCCTTGGTACAAGGAAATCCCCAAGCGGGGTTAGGAAATCCCTAAGTGTTTTGTATGTTTAATAAAACAACTGAACAAGTACTTATACACTTACCTACCTAATATACATAGGTATTGACGACCATCTTTAAACTCAAGAACAAAAACTTTGAGTGAATCTTGTGATTTTACAGAAAAATCGTATTGATTGACTATTGAGTGAAACGAATAAGGAACATTGACGAAAAAATATTAAGTAGGTACCTAAGATGTATGCATGAAGAGTCATGCGAGTAAATAATGTATAGTAAGACTTATACGAAGCGCAGGAAATGGTTATCTGTTTTGAATGAGTGACCAAATTCTAAAGAATAGATAATTTTCAGTTAGGTACCTGAAAAACCAGTATGAATCATTGAAGTTACAGACACATTTAGTTTTCAGCTGTTTCTTGTAATAATCAGTTCAATCCAAATTAAATATATAAATACACACAACACCCTCTAGTCCCAAACTAAGCAAAGCTTGTGATATGGGAACTAGATGGCTGATAGAATACTTATATACTTTTTTTTTTGTAAATACATATACATACTTATAATACATAGTAACACCCAGACATAGAACATGCTTCTATCGGCTTATTCCCAGAGGTCCATGATTCTATTGTTTTCAAAAAAATTAGGTTCATACATTTATTTCCAAGAGGTCCACGACATTTTAAATTTAATAATATTCCTTTCCCAACGGGTCCATGAAATTGTTTGGTACAGTAAGCAACAAAAGGTTTCGATAAATAGGTTTAGGGAAAATATTTGTTTAATAAAAGACAATGGATAGATAAATCAGGACTCCATTAAAGAACGTTGAAAAATATCAATCTAAGGCATTAAAAGTTAAATTAAATAATATAAATTTTATACAAATAGTTTGTAGAAGTACTTGCTATGCACCAAAAGATGGCGTTAGTAGGCACTTTTTATCAATCAATTACTCAGTCACTTGTGAATCCGACTTGACATGATAGAATCACCTAGTTATATAAGACGATTCTAAATGATCCTTGTGATTTTATTGAATAAAGAAATTTTGACTTTGACTTAGTGACAGATTGGTAGCTTGACGACTGGCATTATTTAGTGTTTCTACTTCCTGATACGTGGCGCTAATAGTCCATAAGTCAGGGCACTTTCGTAACATTATCAACTGCCAAATTCATAATTTTGTTTGATATTCGTTACATCTTATCTAATATTTAGGAACTAGGTAGGTATAGTATTATATGTTATACTGATCAACTGCAGGGGGTATGCCAATCAAAGTTGAACTGCAAAGTTTTAAATCATGGTCAGTTCATACTAACTCATAGTTATTCTGTGACTAAATAGTGACATTATGACGTCATTTGATGTGTTTTCGCGCATATTTTGCTGTCAAGTGTCTAAAAAGAATGATCACGTGGTACAAAATTGTACCACGTGACCTGAAGAAATTACACTGGGCAGTGAAATATAACTTGACAGCAAAAGATTGGCATACGGGGGCAGATATAAAAAAATGACATACAACGTGTAACATATTGTCCCTATAAGCCGAAAAGGGGCTCATTCCGACCAAACACACAAATATCTTCATTGCCATCTTGATTTGCACTCATAATTCACAAAAAAAAACACTTATGACTCTGACGTCATGCCCGCAGTAAGGGAGCAAGGTCAACTGATAAGAAATAAATAATTCGGACTTTCGCATCCCTTCCCTGCATGCTATCTATCTCGCTCAAACCTGTAGTCTGTTTCGCTCTAAGATTAGCTAGCTAACTAATCAAATACTCTCATGTATTTTTTATACTGACTGTACCTTAGTTAAATCTCATGGACCTATTGGGAATTAATGTAAGAATATTTTAAATTCTATAAATATTTTTCATGGACCTGCTGGGAAATGGAGAACAATAGAATCATGGACCTCTGGGAATAAGCCCTTCTATCTTGTGTTCGATAGTTGTACTAAAAAGTTTATATTCATTGTCGGCAATTTGCTAGTAAGGCGCCACGACTCGATATCAAAAAAGTGCATTGTTGCAACAACAGACGCAACAAGCGGGCGATTGGTAGACGAGAGCCGCATACGGTAATAATACGTAATGTTTTTACTCGCTTCATCCCATCCCACTAATATTATAAATGCGAAAGTTTAGATGTTTGGATGTTTAGAGGTTTGTGTTTCAATCACGTCGAAACGACTGAACCAACTTGGATGAAACTTGGCATCTATATAGTTCGCAACCTGGATCGACACATAGGCTACTTTTTATCCCGAATATTTAACAGGATCTACACTATCCTGTAGATTCTACAGGATAAAATGAACGAACGGGATTAGCATCGCCAAATTGGCATGACGATGATGTCATCTCATGTCACGTCAGTTTGACAGGACGTAGTACGATTTTTAGTGTAGCCGTCATAACGATTAACGTTTGTCATCCGAGTGCGGGTTCAGTGTAATGTCAAATTTCTCAAAGTATCCGCTCGGTACACGCACAGATAATTACACAGATAATATAATGTACACGGAAACGGCACTCGTGTACGAAGTCGCGGGTAACTGCTAATAAAAGATATAGAGATAGAGGCTCCTCTAGGTAGAAGAAGATTCAGGCTGGTTGCAACAGTAAGTAAGTAAGTAAAACATTTATTTGCGACACACAAGAAATTTAAAATAAACAAATAGACTAGAAAGACATAAACAACAAGAGAGACAATAATTACTAAAAAGAATCACAAATCAAATACAAATAATACAAAGAAGAATACATGTACAAAGTGTGCAATGGTGTCGCAAAATGGACCCAAGCTCAGCATACTGTGGGTTGCTAACAACCCACGCTGGTCTTCCGCTAGAGCCAAATTTAAGATGCGGACGGCTAACGCCCGTAGCACATCTCCGCGCGTTATTGGAGTAGCAAGTCCGCGAAATTCATTCCGCCGCGATCAAGTGTAGTTGTGTTAGCGGTATCGTGGGAGCGGAACGTTACGTCCAACACGTTTGAAGTCAACGCGGCTCCGCTACTAAATGGCGGCCGGAGCGCGGAGGTGTGACCGGGGCGTCGGAGCAGATCGCCGAATCCGCGCGGGGAAAGAGATAGAATTATAGTCAAATCTATACGTTAGAACAGGCAGTCACGCTAGTGTTCGGCTTCTCATATAATACGGACAAGACATGGCGAATTTATAGCGGGTCCGCTGTTATGATATCGCGGCGGTAGTGTGGTTAGGGCGTAACAGCTTGGCGGGCTGTTCAGTTCAGTCAATGTTTACATATTCATTTGCGGGTTATAGCGTTATGGAACCCATACATAAACTCCAAAGTGCTTGAATATCATCGCGCACCGTCTGCTGTTGCACTGCTGTCGCTGTTGCTACTAATAGTTCGTTACGTAATAGACTTGCGGATTTACCCTATGTCTGTTTTCCCAACTTGACTGCGACATACCTATTAGGGCCAACGCACATCTATCGACAAAACTGTTTTGTCGCGTACTTAGTGACGTGAAAATAAATTTTCTGTTATAACGAAAAAAGCATATGACGAATGCTTCCTTGTCATATGCTGTTTTCGTTGTAACGAAATTCACATCAATTGACACGACGCATGCATAAAATTATGTCTACCTATCTATTATAGCATTGTTTAGTACCTACCTATTAAACATTGCTTTATACGCACATACCTAGAGAATGAACTGTGCTTTTTTAATAAATAAGAATATAGTGTAATTATGTAGTGTACTTAATAATGTTATTAAGTACTTAGCATGATTCTCATTAAATAAGCAAGTAACGAAAACAGCAAATAAGACGAAGCATATTGTGACGAAAAAAGTTATACTGACAGGGTTTGTCACATCACTAAGGGCCGTAAGATCAAAAGCAGTTAAAACTACGGATTTTCTAAACTACGATCACATTTGATCGATGGCTTAATCTACTGCCATAAGATCAAGTCGAAAATAGAAGCAGATTAGATAAACTTCGATTAGTCCTAAACGCATGGCAACATTCTCGTATTTCGTTCTTTCGTTCATGAAAAAAAAGGTTATAATTAGTCAGTTTGACATATTCGACCACATCGACATTGACATACAGACGCAATTTTTGTCAAGGCCTTATTACACTATGCAATCTCAAGTCAGGCTTACTGATAGTAATGTAACGTGACGAGTTGAGTTATTTCGAACTCAAGTTATTTGAATTGACTCGCATCGAGGACTTGCATGTATATAAAGTCATACGAGTGAAAATCTAGCACCAATTTATCTAACCACATACGTTGCATACGGACCTAGTTGAGTCAAGCCAATTGGCGGCTCGAATCAAGGTTCAGTTTAACTAAAATAATTAATTCGAGTTCGAAATAATTCAACTCGTTACGTTACATCACTGTCAGTAAGCCTGACTTGAGATTGCATAGTGTAATAAGGCCTTTTGGTTGTTTGTTTTGAATTTGAACTCGTGTTGTATGTAATGTTTTCAGCCCATGAAATAATTCGATATCCGAATAATTTTCCATTGCAATAGAGTTTTTTTATTTATAATCTCAAAACTACAACAAACGAATTACAATACAAATAGAAAGTTTAGTCCAAACAAACATCTGGTAGCCAGGCAACCATATTGGAAAAACGTCAAAAATGAGCGTTTAATCTTTGATTGGGAGTTTAACCGTACCCTGGGCCGAGTTTAAACTAATCGATAGTTTAAGCTCCCCATGGTCGATTAACTACCATTGATCTTATGAAATAATCGGAGACTGGAGGTTAAACTCTCTTTTGTAGTTTAAACCACTATTGATCTTACGGCCCTAACTGTTCGACAAGACGTTTTGTTTTCGGTTTGCGTTCGCCCTTACTGGTCCTATCGTAGAATGATCATTTAAGTAAACTTATTTAATCTGTGGACAAATATGCAGTTATCCACAACATTGTCTACAACACGCCCTTAATACCATAAGGATGGAATGTGGTTGTAATTATGAGTGTATACCTCGTCTAAAAAGAATCAGTTGAATAAGTTTGGGGTTAGCTTGCTTGCCGGCTGCTATACCTACTTGTTTGAACTTACCAGACGCGAGCGAAGGCGAAGGCGAACGCTAGTGGCAGGTGTATGACTTACAAAGCTGCCGGCCCCTTAGAAAGTGGTTCAGTCTATCACAAGATTTCACTTCTATACCGGCATTTAATTATCAAACTACTTATACCTACAAGTAATAAATAAATTATGATTAATACCGGCTTCATCACCAGATGATGATGATGATGGCATTTCTTTGGGAATGTTCTAGTGACTATAAACACCACTTAAAAGTCACAGAAAAGCAAATTACGCAATTTCGTGCACATGGTTGGCATAATTTTTTCGGTTATTTCTATTTATAACCCAAACTACTGGACCGATTTTGATGAAAATTAAATGGAACCAATCTGGAAGTATATCCTTTCAGATAATAAAACATACAACCGAATTGAGAACCTCCTCCTTTTTTGAAGTTGGTTAAAATGTCACACAAAAGCAAAATACATAATTTCGTGCGTAGTAAAGAGGATCTACGGAGCATTGTAAAGTTTTTAAGTTTTAAGGAGGTTTTAATTTGGAAAAAAAAATATTTTAAGATTCGAAGCACAGTTAGTAGGAAATTTTTTGCGTAACTTTTCTACCTCACAAAAGCAAATAAAAAGAAGTTGAACTTATCTACCTGACTAGTGTAGTCTAGTATAATATTCATGGACATTTCACACGACGCCCTCTAGTCCCAAACTAAGCAAAGCTTGTGATATGGGAACCAGATGCTGATAGAATACTTATATACTTTTTTTTTGTAAATACATACTTATAATACATAGTAACACCCAGATATAGAACAAACATCTATGTTTGCTACACACAAATCTTTGTTCTTAGTGGGGATCGAACCCACGACCCACAGCACGGAAGGCAGAGCTATTACCGACTGAGCTGTGACGCCTGTCAAATATCTTGGCATACCCTTTATGTACATAACCTACTTGTATCCTAAAACGTGTCGGTAGTCGTCAATCGTCTTCACTATGGTCAAAGCGTGTTTCCATAAAGGGTATATTGCTAAATCTAAGTGTTACAAGGATATGTCTTTGTATATTTTGTTTATCATAATGATATTTTTGCAACTGCAAAAGAGCGCCGAGCGTAGCTATAAAACGGGGTTTACGGTGTAAATGAAACTATTAGGGGATTAAATGAAATGAAATAAATTTATTTTGGCACAAAAAGTTAGATAATACATACACAAAGAAAAATAAAATAAGAAAACAAAGAAGTACAAGCAAGATACAAAGATATTATATAATATTTAGGTAGGTAAGTATAGCTAGGACACAAACTTAAATAAAACAAAGCAAAAATAAACAAAAGCGGTCCTATGCCCGGTAGGTACCTATGCCAAAAAAGCATTACTGTACCTTCTATCCGAAAATACCCTGCCGGCACTCACAGGGATGCTAAAGAGATTTTTGCAGAGAGAACTCGCAGTTTATGTGATGATTTGTCTTCTCTTCAGTAGAAAGAAATATTGAGACGAATGCTACTAACGCAATTTTATTACCAACGATTTGCATGTAAATACTTAATTACTCGATGCGAGGATTACATTAAAATCTTTGAGATTTTCCTTAAGCATAGATAAACACTAAAAACTAATAAATAAAATAGTTGACCTCGACGAACTATCTTCATCATCCAATCTGACACATTAGTTACATTGTGGTCGAGGATGGAACACGTTTACCTAGGTGAAGTTGTCCTTAACATTGCCTATTCTCGTCTTGCGGCTTTAGAAGTCATTTTAAACCTAACTACACTCAAAAAGTTTGTAGTCTGTACGATTACCGAATTCATTGATAAAAAATTGACACATTCTGGCCACAAAACAAGCGAGAAATTCGCGAGATGTAAATATACCATTATAGTTCAGTTCTCAAGAGCCCAAGAAGTAGACCAAAAAATCTTATAGGTATTTCTTTTGTTACAGATCAACCACAAGGGTCCGAAGCGCGTACCCTGGCGCACGCCGATCATGACAAACCAAGCTTTCCATCTGGCGATGCGTTTACAAACGTTCCAATGTCCAACACATCTTCAAACACATTTCCATATAAAATAGATAGTGAAAATATTGCAAATATCCGTGGTTCTGCCTCCGCCGCCGTATCGAAAGCCTCGGTCAAGTCCGAAGATGACTTCGACGTGAATGAATACATTGCTAGATTGCAAGGTACAAGATACGTCAGCGCACCGTTGCACAGTCACATAAAAGAGGATCAAAATGCTTTGGAAACAGAAGAATCTTTAGAAGAAATCAATCTTAATGATTCTGGGAATGATTTACCGGTACCGCAGAGTATAACTGCGGATATAGCTCAGAACTTTTCGCAACTGCCAGCGGTCTTGCCGCAAGTAGCCAGTGCTGTTTTCAGTTCTTTCTCAAATATGCTTAGCATGAAGAGCAGGGAACAAACGCCTGATGACGCGAAGAGTTCTGGGTATCAGGAGGTTCAGTTTGAGAGGGCTGATGTTGGAGTGCCTTTGATGGGAGTGGAGGAGAGCACCCCAAAAGATTTTGGACTGCCGCCGAAGGAACCTCCTGTAACCGGTAAGTGTATTTTACTTCGATCAATATTTCTGATGTTTCTATAGCTTAGATCTACCGACCATAATACATTTGGATATAATTATTACTATTACGTGCTATGAGTAAAGTATGAGTACCATAATTTCCATTGACCTTATGATGGTGTAAAGGTTATAGTTCTGTTATGTATTAATCTGTGGTGTACCGTGGGAATATAACATTAGGCAATTATGACACTATAACTGAAGATACTAAGTACAAAATTGTAAAACAAAAAAGGCTTAAAGCTACTTGCAAAAGACCTAGATAGACAGAGATGACATACACTCTATCTACTGCGACTCCTTCTCTTTGACTCGCAGTATAATCGGGATGTACTAAAGTAGTACAGGCCAGGCCATACAGTTTAATATTATATGATCCCTACTAGAATTATGGCAGAGACAACTATTTGAGTAAATAACTCGCAAATTATTATAATCATACTTGTGTCCGCCATTATCCAATTTGTAAGCTCAATTACTGTGTTCATTGTGTTTGAAAAACAGAAAAATAATGATATTTCGTTTAATGTTGGATTTCCTGAAGGGGTTTCAGGAAAAACTACGTTCTAAATTCTCTAGGCACGGTTTTGATTTTATAAAAAGTACTTATTAAATTAAAAATACGTCTTTTCAATGACGAAAAGAGCTATTTATGTTTTTCAATAAATATTTATTGAGGTCCCAGATTTTATAGTTTCCCTTTGTAAGGTACTACATGATATTCTAGCTATTAATCTAAACTTGATGTAGAAATTCTGGATCAAGTCGCTCAAGCCAACTTACCTGTCCAGGAACCAATTATTTAGGACCCAGATTCTAGGTATTACATACCGGTTGACAAAGTTGTTCTTTACGAAACGTAACTTTGGGTGCGTATGTCCGTTTGTATTGAAGAAGCTTTGGGATTGATTGAATACATGCGTTATGAAAAACTAAATACGCGGTTTAAAATAAAATGTTACGTTGACGTCGGTCGCGGATGTCGCGTCACGCGTCGATCGAGCGTACAAATTAACACTGAATTCTATGAGGCACCGCACTGTGAATACTGAAGCCAGCTGCAGAATTTAGACCTTAGGTTTACTCGAGGTTTGCTCTAATAAATGAGTCATATAGAAGCAAAGGTAGCAACATCCCATTTTTTTTTCATCCAAATTGTATTTCCTATTTTTGGAAAATAGAGAGTTTATTCAGTAATTCTGGTGGTGGTATATCTGATAATAACATCATTGGTTATTATTATTGTAACTCATAATTACTATTCTGCTACTACACGCAAAGAAAACAAAAAAAATGCCTACCGACATTTTAGTAGACATGGATGTTGCTACCTTTGCTTCTATATGACTCAAATACTTAATTCTGAATCAAGACTCAAACACAAATCATACTTCGTGCCTTTTGTTTGACGAAAAAAAGACATGAACAGTTAGGTATTGTCTACTTGTTCGTAGACAAGTCGTTGTGATATGCGCGTAGACGAGATGTATACGCTAGGCTATTACCTGACGAAGTTTCCCCAAATTGAATTGACTGTTGATTTTTTTGTTTCAGGTGTTGGCAACTATCGTATCACTTCCAAGAAGAAATACGCTCAGATACCTGGTCTGAGCTACGGTGGCGCTGCACAGAGCATATACCACAATCCAAACATACCATTAACATCTGGCAGTCATGGTCCACCTTTCATGACCCCTGCAGGTCTTGACAGCGAAGTTGTAGTGCTTCATGATAACGCAACTGTGAAATCGGAAATGTTCATCACCCCTGATTCAAATGCATTAAATACTATTGAAGCGAGCAACGCAGATCAAGTCAATAAAGCTGAATATCCCATAGGAAATGTATTTAATCCGATAGCTAGTGATGTTACAATGCCAGACAAAGCAGCTGATAAAACTACAGGTGTCTATAACATTATGGAGAAAACGACTACAATCTTCACTGCAAATGAAAGCCAGCCAAATGTAAAAGATAGCCAAACAAACATGCCAATCGACCACAAAGATATAACCACTCCAAGACTACCGATAATTCCTCCGCCGCCCATGTTTTCAAATCTCCCAAGGACCAGTCAAGCAGTAGGAAAATCAGTCTTACCACCGTCGGTCGCAAGGCGCATATCTGCAAATCAGCCATTGATAAAGCCACAAGCGATGCCCACGCCAACGTTCTCTGAAAATATCTTTGTGCCAACGATTCCAGAAACTTCACATCCTGCTCGACCAGCAGGGTACCCAGTACCGCCAAGTATTACCCCAGAGAGTATAAAACCGCAAAGTATATCAGAATTCAGTATACCTTCAAAAATACCGATTGTTTCACAAGACAATTCAATTCCATTATTCACGCCTCCGGAGAAACCACTGTCATCTTCAGTTGCCGCACCATTCTTTACCCCAAATGCAGAGACTATCCAACCGAATTTAACTGAAGCATCAAGTTTTACGCCAGAAAACACTCAGCATTCTACGATTGGAGTACAATTCTTTACAACTCCTCATCCAGAAACATCTCAACCGTCTACAAGTCAAGCTCCATTCTTCAGCTCATCAAACAAAGTGTCTGAAAGTTTTGGAACTATCGAATCAAACATTCCACCACCAACAAGTGTACCATTGTCTGGAGCAAATGCACAGTCCATAACACTGTCTCCTTTTGGAACAACTGGATCTACTATCGCTGTATCTGCGTCAAATGTTTTACCAGCAAATATACCAGCTTCCAGTGATTCATTGTCATCAGTTACTACACCGTCATCCGCAGCGTTTGTTCCAATGTTTCCGTCAACATCGCAGCCTCCAGCATTCTTCAATCCTGAACAGGAACCACATCCAATTACTCAAATACCTCCTGGTGTGACTCCTGAACCAGCTAAACCTTTAATCGAGCCTCCAAAAGCATCCGGACTGAATTTTAGAATGACGAAAAAAAGGCCTCAGTACTATTCCGGACCAATAGAAGGAGTGGGAGACATCAGTAACAATGTCAAACCTATTATAGCTCCTGTGATACCCGTGCCTTCTGTAGATACAAGTGCTTTTCAAGGGTTTTTTACACCTGAGCAAAAACAGACTGATCATTATCCGGCTCCAAATGTTGAACCAGATACATTACCGTTCGACATAAACAAACCACACGCATCATTGGAACCAACATCGCAACAGTTTACTCCTTTTGGTATAAACCAACCCCAACAGAGATATTCACATGAGTATAACACAGCTTTTGATCTCAGCAGACCAACTATAGAAACTTTTGAACCGGCGAAGCAAGAGTCAAAGGGATTTGGAATAATAGGTTCTCTCAAATCAAAACTAAGCTCGATAGATATCAATAAAATACAAAGTACTGTAACGACTTTCTTCGATCCTGCGTATAATGAGTCTAAAGGAGAACCTGCATTAGAAACTGCTCCTTACGTACAGCAACCATACGGACAGTATTCGCATGAGCAAAGTAATTTTGAAATAATGGTGCCCAATGTTGAGCAGAATCAGTACAGCCATTTTGGAGATCCACAAGGGTACGGCTATAATCAGAATAATCAGTATTATCAAGCTCAAACCGCGTACAATTACGCACAAAACGAAGGACAAAACGCGTCTAACTATTTCACAGATGCAAGTACTTCTTCACATCAAGTGTTCAACACTGCTCAGAATACAAATACTCAAGAATATTCTAGTTTTACGAAGACTATTACAGAAAACATTCCAGTTAATGTAGAAAATATAACTAGTCGTGTAGAACAAGATAGTAAAGAAAATCCCGAAGTGATTTTTTATAATCCAACAACAGTTCAAGAACTACCTAAAAACGTGGCACCTTATTCACTAGGAAACTTAGAGAAACCTTATAGCACAGATAGTGTTGGGCTTTTTATTAGTCCAAATGTTGGATCACATGGTGCCATTGGCGATATTGCTGTTAAAACCAGTATAAACGCACCTATAGGTGTGGATCAAAACCATAAACATTTAGTTGAACTGACCAAAGCACCGAGCTTCTTTGACAGTCACCCTGTGGAAGATAAGCGTAAGCTCACAGCGTTTGGTATGGCTTTAAATGATGGGCAGAATGATCCTATACAAAGCAAGCTACCGTTTTGTGCACCATTACCACCAGCAATGAGTTTCTTCGATAGCCCGATAATTACAGCTAGTTCTCAAGAATCGAAAGAAAAAACTGTTGATATAACTGACGAAATGGAAAAACTGGCAATGGCTGAGGAAATTGCAATAGCGAGTTCACCGTTCCAAGCTATAGATTTAAAAATAGGTGCTAACTCAGAGTCGAAAGTAATTGATACTGTGTTTGTTAAACCAGTCGGTCAAAAAGCTAATGCGATAGCTTTAGACAAAAACGTTCAGAATTACGTAATAAACAAAGAAGTAGAACTTGAAACTGATCAAAAAGGAATAAGCTTAATGGAATCACTGTCTAAAAAAACTACACCGGTTGTAGCTGTATCAAGTGTGCCGTTATTCGGGCTATCTGCTATTATCGCTAAGAAAACTCAAGAAATATCTGACACTGAGCAGGATTTGCAAAGTGTTTGTTTGCTAGACGCTACTAAAGATACTAAACCGAATCCGGAAAACCAATCTTTTAGTTTCTTTGAAAATATTTCCGCTGAAGACAAGGCTCATGATGAACCAACAAAACAAACTGTTGGCTTATGCATTACAGATGTTAAAAACGTACTACTCATGGAGCCTCCATTGGAAAATTTGGGGACCATACTTCAAAGAAAAGCTAGTTCAAGTTTGCCTGAAACAGAAGTGAAGAGTGGTCAAAATTTTTCCGAAGATAGAGACAGCTCTTGGAATTTAGATGCAGCTGTGGTTACCTCCAAAGACAACGTCAATGTTTTATTTGATAAGAAGGCAAGCGGGTTTTTCGACCATCTTATCCCAGCAGAAACACCTGTTGAAGGAGTAGATCATAATAAAGATGCCGATGCAACTGAAAATGCTTCTGATTTTAATATCTGTGAAACATGTAGAGAAGTAAATCCATCCGAAGGTAGAGAATCAGAAAATGTTACAAACCAACTGATCGAAAATATCAACTCTTCTATACAACTTTCGAATCCTGTCGAAGTAGTTTTGACTAGAAGTAATCCAACGGCAGACGACCGAGAGTTTGAGGAAAAGCAATTTGACGATATCAATCGAATTACTGAGGATACAATTGAAACAATTCTAGGTCAAGCCGCAACTGAGCTATTAGACGATTTAACCACATCTAGCAATAATAGTTATGGATGGAACACTGAACAGCTAGCATACGCATCTATAGCAGCTATAGACCAGGATCTTGTAACAGGCGTCGAAGCTTCCAACTTTAGCTTTAAAACTGATGATAAATATAACACAGCTACAGATCCTGAATATACGTTTAAAATAGACCCAAATGCAATAGGATTCTTTGGCGATAACTCGCTATTTTTTGATAATGTACCGAACAACGCGAGCGATGAAATAAAAGCTGAGTTCAAGACTCACGAAGATGTTGTATTGCCGCGTCAGATGAGTCTACCTTCAGCGCCGCCAATGGAAGAAGAAGAAGATTCAAAATCTGATGGAATAGATGTGCATTCAATAGAGCAAGATGCTAAAACAGACTTTCCTCTCGAGGAAGAGTTTATAATAGAGCCATCTGAGACAGACGATGATAAAATAGAGTTTAGGGAACGGAAAAGAAGCTCCGAAGATTCAGTAAACGATACATTCGCAGACCGGATTGAAAAATTCAAAAGCAAAACTGGATCTGAGTTTTTGACTAGTGATGATAATATTTATCTAAAGAGCTCTGAATTCGTCACTCCACCGACATCTATGGCATCCTATTTTGACACCGGTAACTATGCAGCTGAAACGCATTATAGAAAATCCTTGACATCACCGACAAAAATAAATGCTTTCCAAGAACAAACATTAACTAACACACACGTTTTACATGAGAGGATAACTAATGAAGATGTGTTTAATGAAAATGTATTATCGGGTCCGTTCGTAGAAGAAATGCAAAGATATGTATCAGAAGATGTTTTCCGGCTACCACCAGGTTTTGAGGAAGAGTTGAAAAGACAGTTTATAGAAGCAAACGCTAATAGAAACAAAGAACCTTTTATACCGGAGACGTCGACTCAAACACATACAACCACTACTACTACTCTCAATATAACTAGTGGATACGAATCTTATACTTTTGCTGGTTTCAAATCTGAGGCGACTATATCTTCAGAAATAAAGCAAGATACAATACCAACGTTGGGACACTGCGAAACAAAATATAAACCCACTGAAACAGAAAATGTGAAGCCGGTAGAGCAAGCATATAAATATGAAACACCAACACTGGCAAATGCTTTTGGCGCTACCAATCTTCTAATCAAAGACCACACTCAGGCGGTTGGTTCTGAGATCGAGCTAAAAGACACCTCTAAAACCATAGAACAAACAAGCACACAGAGGGTACAATTACCAGATCCAATAAATTTCTTTTCAACCAAAATGGACGAACCTAAACAAGAAGAGAAGGCAACCACAGACAATGTTGAGAGTTTCAGTAGACTTGCAAGCTACTTCTCAATGCCCCCAGCGCAACCCGATCACTCGAAGTCTTTTTTTGAGCTGAGCCAGAGTCAAAACCACTACAGACATGTTGATGATAAACCAATTCTGAGTCAAGGGCATGTGGATAATAATACAGCTAACATACAAAACTTAATGCGAGATTTGACATCCCCACACAATATAAATTTCTCCGATGATATAGTTCAAACTGTAAATTACTTTTCAGTTGAATACGCTATGGCTGAACATACTGTTCCGAAACTAGAAACTGTAGACACAAACAAAAACGTAAAAAACATGGAAGAAACTAATTTAGATAGGTTAACAATAAATGGTCAAATTACGAAGAATGAAGACGACGTAGATAGTTCAATTAATAATTGTAATGTTAATGAATTTGATAAAAATAATGTAGACAATTCTAATGTTAAAGTAGTTGATGAAAATATAAATGTAGAAGAACATGACGGTATAAGTACGATAAACACTTGTAAATATTGCTGTAACAAACTAATAGATAATAAAAACTATAAAGTGAGAACTGCGGCGGATTCTAACACTAGGGAGGAAAGAGAAGCGAATATGAGTGAGAAGGATAGCGGTAATCAGAGGAAATCTGTATCGGTTGATTTCCAAAACTGTGCAGTGGACGACCAAGCACCAGAGGGAGTCACAGTTGTTAATGAGGTACTTATTTCTTAGTCTATGGTTTATTCCAAAGTGACAGCAAATGCGTGCTCAAATCACGAAAAAGTATGCCAAAATTATTTGGCACGATGAAAACATTTTTAGAGACATTGAGTATACGGTCATGGGTCGAACTGAAGTCTTTGCAAGTAAATGTCATTGGCAGATGTACCGGTCTACCCTCATTCTGATTCTTTTATTGTGAACTGTGCCGAAATATCAGAAAACGATAAAACTCATGGTAAATATCCCGTATGTAGTGTAAATTATGAGTACAGTCGAAGACACGTCCACCTATACTGGGTATAATTTGAACTATTATAAGTAGAAGGTTGCTCGTGGTGGTGTAGACACGACAGTGTGTGTGTGTGGGTCGGGCTGCGAGCGCGGCGCGCCCTAGCCTAGCGCTCCGCCCCAACGTACCATCAGCAAAATTTCCGCCTTACCACTTTTGAAACTGTTTCGCTTGCAAGCAGTTAGCTCCCTGGCCCCGCCTTGTTCTTTTGTCTTCTTATTTTGACCAACCAGAGACCTAAACATCTATTTATTTTTATGACGGCCCATTGTTTTCATAACTTTTACACCCGAAATAATTTGCTTCTATTGGCATTCAAAAATTAACGGCTAGTCGGCTTACAGAAAATGCACCCTTAAGGTGGTAAGGTAGAACTTTTGCTGATATTACCTCTTGCATTGTATGTAGTTATGCTTGTATTGGGTGTATAACCTGACCTGTAGCCGTAAGTTTTACAAGTCCAAGAAAACTAAAGAACATCACATTCCAGAATCGTTCGACGTCGGAGTACTCTCCAGTCAGACATCACTGGTTTTACCGAGTGGATGTCGATGACAAGTCTTTATGGCGAGGATTCTCCATGACCGACTCCAATACCCTGGAGCTTAATTACCTCAGCCGTGAGTAGATAGATAGATAGAAAATACTTTATTGCACACCTTAACCTAGGGATTACTATAACATACAAAACAAAACTTAACTAATTGAACAATGTGCGGTCTAATCGCTAATAAGCGATCTCTTCCAGACAACCTTGGACGGAATGGACTACGAGGTATTATTACCTCGTAGTCCATTCCGTCCAAGGTGGTCCTATCTAAAGAAAACTTAGAAAAAAAATTTAGAAACACGATTAATAAAATTTAGATATACTTAGAACCCCACTGAGAACAAACATTTGTGTGTGGAAAACATAGATGTTTGTTCTATGTCTGGGTGTTACATGTTATGTTATAAGTATGTTTTTACAAAAAAAAAAGCATATAAGTATTCTATCAGCCATCTAGTTCCCATATCACAAGCTTTACTTAGTTTGGGACTAGAGGGCGTTGTGTGTAAAGTCCATGAATATTTATTTATTTACTATATAATTTTATGACAAACAATACTACGTAAGTACTTGGAATATAGGTTCTAGATGTCTATGCTTTTACTTGGTCATATTCATAAAAGCCTTATTAACCACCGACGCAAAAACGACGTGGTGTTATAAGATTGACGTGACTGTGTGTCTGAGACAACGTAGCTCCCGAACGGTTGAACCGATTTTGATTTGTTTTTTTGTTTGAAAGGTGAATTAGTCGGGAGTGTTCTTAGCTATGTTTAATTAAAATCGGTTCAAGATTCGGGGTTTTTTTTTAATTTTTAATTTAATTACTTGTTACACTACGCGATATTCAGTCTGTTGATACGTTATAACTTCGTTTGCGCGATCTAAGATAGTTCTCATGTGGCGTGCTAGATGGCGCTACCAGTTCTTTAATTTTCTTACCTCGTAGTTTTCATAATTTTGTCTATTTACAGCGGATCTCAGGGAAGACACTTTGATTCCCACTGACGGAGGTCGATTTGATGTCAACATTGTCGGTAGATTGAGGATATCCGTCTACTGGAAAGAGAAACCTACCAATGTTAGGAGGTATGTCTGGTTCTTCTTCTTCTTATTTATGGCGTGTTGACTTATAAGTAACTAGTAGTTACCCGCGACTTCGTACGCGTCTCCGTGTACATTATTATTATCTGTGCGTGTACCGAGCGGATACTTTGTGAAACTTGACATTACACCGAACCCGTACTCGAATGTCAAACGCTAGTCGTTAGACCAAAGAGGTAGTACTACGCCCTGTCAAACTGACGTGACATGACTTGACAATAAAATCCTCTTGCCAATTGGCGCTGCTAATCCTTTTCGTTCATTTTATCCTGTAGATCCTGTTTTATCCTGTAGATTCGAGATAAAAAGTAGCCTAGGTGTCAATCCAGGTTACGAACTATATATATGCCAAGTTTCATCCAAGTTGGTTCAGTAATTTAGACGTTATTGAAACACAAACATCTAAACTTTCGCATTTATAATATTAGTAGGATTGTACATTTAGCTTAAGATAGTACTTCATAATACGCGAATAATTGTAACTCATAACATGTTTTATTGTAACAACTGTTGTTGACCTTAATAAATAAAATAAAATGTGTATGTATGTGACAGTTGTATGTGTGTGTATGGTTTCAGATGCAGTTGGTTTTACAAGGGAACCACAGATGCTAGATACGTGCCTTACACTGAAGCTGTGGCTGATAAACTAGAGGTAAAATAAACTGACTGACAGCTTGGCGTCACTGTGCGGCGCACGAATTCCCATTTTTGGAACGAAGTTCGTTATCGCGCGTTGTGAATGAGGGTTAGACGGAAAAAATTCTTACGAAAAGTTGTCACGACACTTTTTGCTAGCTGTGCGGCGTCGCATGTTTCTCTGTCTGTCTCTCTCTCTCTTATAGAACTTCGTTCCATCCGGGTGTCCCTTGACACCTCTCAAGTTTTTTTTTTTAAATTTTTCTTTGCGACCACTTTTAGGGCAGCTTGCACCAGAATCACTAAACGTGTTTAACAGCTAAATATATTTAAATCTGATGTATTTATATGACTTGACAACTCGCTAAATACTATTTAATAGTTAAACGCGTTTAGCGATTCTGGTGCAAGCCGCCCTAAGTGTTTATTTACTTTGTGTATGTACCCGTTAGTACATAATGCTATTTTTAAGGAAACTTTAAGACGCTTTTCATGAATGAATAACTTCGAAATATTAAAAGTGAAATATTTTCTTGTGGGTTGGGATACCCGTGGCATCACTGGAAGGCCCTGACGGAAGACCAGCGTTAGTAGCTCATCATCAGCTACTAACCTCATGCTGAGTCAAGGTCCGGTTTGCCACACTGGCTTATAGTACCTACTTACACCTAAAGTATTTTATAATAATAATGTGATTGTTTGGTAGGTACCGATAGTGTTAAGTGCGATCAAATAAATTTATTTTTTCTCTCTCTTTTCTTTCAAAAGTCGTAGAACAAATGTTGTTCGCCATGACGTGTAGAATAACCCCCTTTCAGACTTATAGAGACATTATGTTACACCCTGTGTAGACGACGCGCCTCGCGAACCTGAAATAAAAAACAAAATATAATTAAGTATTGCAGTGGACAGGCGTCACAGCTCAGTCGGTAACGGCTCTGCCTTCCGTGCTGTGGGTCGTGGGTTCGATCCCCACTGAGAACAAACATTTGCGCGTGGAAAACATAGATGTTTCTATGTCTGGGTGTTACTATGTATTATAAGTATGTATTTACAAAAAAAAAAGTATTTAAGTATTCTATCAGCCATCTAGTTCCCATATCACAAGCTTTGCTTAGTTTGGGACTAGAGGGCGTTGTGTGTAAAGTCCATGAATATTTATTTATTAGTTAGGTTTTAGGTAACAAAAATAAATAAAGCATTAAGGGGATAGTCTATCAATGCAAAACAGAAGAATCGCGTTCTCATGACATGCGCGGAAAGCAATTCGTAAATTTTATCGAATACTAAACGAAACTGAAAAATGCTTTACTGCGGTCTTTATATTTATTTATTTAGTTAGTTACACCAACGGCATATTCACAATTTATATTTAGGAGAAAAATATTACTTATAACATTCTACAGTGTGATATACCATTACAGGCATAAACAGATTTGATGTAGGTAAAATATGTCTTAAAAAATTTAGTACTTATTTTTTAAGGAAAAAAAAAGCAACAACTTATAACTAAGTGTGTGATTGGATTCCAATATACGAGTAATAAGTGCTCACTGATAACAAAATTAAAGGAACGCTATTGTTTGTGTCAAATAGTCAGTTAATTGGATAAAATCTGCCAAGATTGGTTTTAAATCATACAGGAATGAAAGTATTTATTGGTTTTTTGTTACTTTTGAATAATCAACTTTTTTGAAATTATGTGTGGCAAATTTTTACCCTTTTAACATTTTTTGTATCATTACATTTATATCATACACTAATTATAATATCTAAGGCAGGGTGATGAGGATCTAACTTACTGAGGGGTAGTTTATTTTCACACTCCGTTACACCACTAAAATTGCTTATCACTAAATCTACAGTTCTTTGAACAGTATTTTATAAACTACATATTTACTATTATTAGGGTTTGAATTTTTGTATCCTTCACTAGAGGTAGACCGGTCAAAATTAAAATCTACAACAAATTATAGTCTCTACTTATATCACTTGACTGTGTCACTTTATCTACTGATATTATCCATGGCGAGAAACAAAGTCTGTATAGTCACTGGGGTTTGTTTGTATACTGCACATATCTAAATATTCTTGGTAGAGTATTATTGAGTTTTAGTGAGATCTATACTTCTTCATTTTTACTTCGCAGAGCCTGGTTTCATATCAGTATGGAGTTCATATCAGCCAGTGCCTCATAGTTTTTGACTTGCTTTGCAGGAGATTGGTCATCTCTGCGGATGAATTTGCGACCATTCCTAGTCCACACATATTTTTACCCATTTTCTCGTGCCACTTTTCGTGTTTGGGCATAAAGCCTTTTGTAGAAAGGTGAGAGGTGCTCAGAAACGAAGATTGGGAATGTGGTACCTCCAAGGCCCAAATGCTGCAATTAAGCTAAGCTTGTCATTCGGGTGAGATTTATTGAATTTGACTACAGTGGCGAGTACCTCATCTCTGAATCTGATATTAGGCAGCTTGATAACAATTGAACACGGGCGGTTGTTAGACTCATCCATCTTTCTGACTCTGGAGCATGAAAGTATGTCCGCATTATCAATTGGGAGTTATAATATGGCAGTGCCTAGTTGTTTAATTGTGTTAAGTAGATTTTCGGTCTTGTTTTCTGGCACTCCATTTAACTCCAAATTGTATCAAATTTAAATTCATTTAAGTATCAAATATTTATTTATTTATCAAATTGTATCTTCAAATTATATCCTGTCTTGTGAATCCAAAGTAGCTGGGCGTAGACATAAGTACATTAAGTGGGTATGTTTGTTAATATTTAGGTCATAGTAAATTCTACGGAAACTCTCAAATCGATAAATACTAGATAAGCTTAAAAACTAAAACCTTAGGTACTACTGAAAAATAACTCTCTAAATAATATGAAAAAGGATAGAGAGGGTACTGCTCCAAACTCATCTTTAACATTAACATATTGCGGAGAGTTTAACACAAATTGTGAGAGACAGATACAGTTCATTGATACAGAATTGGATGTAAGTAGGTAATTTCAGAAGAAATAAGTATTCCAAAATATACGTGCAATAAAAACCAGCAGTATTTATTTTAGTTTTTTGCATAAATATTGTTAACTAGCAGTTGCCCGCGACTACGTACGCGAGTACAGTTTCCGTGTACATTGTATTATCTGTGTATTATTATTATCTGTGCGTGTACCGCGCGAAAACTTTGTGAAACTTGACATTACACCGAACCCGTACTTGAATGTCAAACGCTAGTCGTTAGACCAAAGAGGTAGTATTACGCCCGGTCAAACTGACGTGACATGACATGACAATGAAATCCTCTTGCCAATTGGCGCTGCTAATCTTGTTCATTCATTTTATCCTGTAGATCCTGATAATTATTCGGGATAAAAAGTAGCCTATGTGCCTACTGGATTGGATTGAGTTTTAGGAAACTTGGCATATATGCCAAATTTCATCCAAGTTGGTTCAGTAAAACTACTGAGACGTGATTGAAACACCTAAACATCTAAACTTTCGCATTTATAATATTAGTAGGATAGGATAGGATGTGGTTCTTTGCGTTCTGGCAAGATAAAATGGTAGATTTTGTCTTGCCAGAAGGCAATGTCTCTCTCTATGTAATCTACATTCATCAAATGTTCCTCTCCGGTCCATACAGCAAATAAGAACATATCCATTTCCGTAATGTTTAATTGCCCCTGAATTTGAAAAAAGTTGTGTTATATCCTTCTTTAGAATAAATAAGGTTGTTCACAAAAAGGTTTTTACAAAAGCAATAAAATAGGTTGAATTAAATGCAATACAAGTATGAGCAGTAGCAAGATAATAATTAGGTACTTACTTATCCTAATTTAATTGGAATTAGGATAGAAAAATCTACCATTTTCCGTGTAAACAAATAACAGCTACTGACTGATTGGCGGAGTTGACTTAAAAGAAATAAAAACTAAGTTTACATTGGTATGGTTATTCTTGGATATTGTCATGTATACAAGAGAAAAAAAGTAAAACCACTTTCAATGCGTATTAATTGGCAAACCAGGAGTTCTACTCGATAAAATTTTATTGTGACTGTTCGTAAATGCCAAATGAGCTTATTACGCGGTCTGCTTACGCGTTACGCGCAGCCGCGAGAAAAACTGCCATGTTGCTACGTAGTGTACTCAAATGATACAAAAGAACCATGATTTGTAGACTTTTGTCGAGTAGACGTTTGCGTGTTCTTCATTTAAAAATCCTGAGAAATTTGGCGTGGGCCTGACGTCCGAACATTTCGGCCGCCTAGAGGCCACTGAAGAATTTTCTTGCGATATTTGGTTATAAACTAGTCTCTGCGATTATTAAATATTAAAAAAACTAAGACTATTTAAGTAAAGATTTTACACTTTTTATATACTTAAATATTTGGCCTATACGTAAGTTTAGTTGTTTTGTAGATAAAACGAGGGAATATTGTGGAATAGACCATTTAAAATCCAAAATTTCGAAGGTCTTCTGCCACCTGGATTAAGGAAATGAAAACAAAATCGCAAAATGTATTCAGCGCGTTTTGGAGACAAAGATATGTACATCAAGACGTGCTGAGTACTTTTTGCGATTTTGTTTTCATTTCCTTAATCCGAGTGCACAAACTTGACTCGAAACGGTTTGGGCGCGAGAGAGCTGTGTTTGATCCCAGATTTATCTATTATAAACCAGCTAAATGAAGCTAAATTAAATATGTAATTGTTACACATATCCTGAATATTGAAATGGAACCAAAATAAATGAAGTTACTATCTTACTTTTCTTTTAAACACACTTTGAACTTCGCTAGTTTTGGCAATTTGGCGGATCCCCAGCCTTAATATTTGAGCGTAGGTAAATCTAAACGAAATATCATGTACTTACCTTACTTTTTGAATAAACCGGAGACTACCCCCCGTTTGCGCGCAGATACGAACAATTCAGTTGGATTGTGAACCGCGAACGGACACTGTCGTGTCTATGCGTTATCGCTCGGTATTCATCCAAAAAAGTGTTTTATATCCCATGACTTTCACCACTCCACGCTCCTATCGGGTACGCCCTGTATAAACTAAATAAATAAATAAATATTCATGGACTTTAAACACAACGCCCTCTAGTCCCAAACTAAGCAACGCTTGTGATATGGGAACTAGATGGCTGATAGAATACTTACATACTTTTTTACATACTTTTTACATACTGTTTAATAAGGTAAATACATCATTTGAAATGGTTTAGGAGGAGTACCGGCATGGTGTAACAACAGGTGAATGGCACAGACGGCTGGTGTTGCCTAACAACGAGCTCGTGGTGATGCACGGCCCCGCTGTAATGGTGCACTTCCTCCACGGAGGCACGCCAGACTCGTTCACTTCACCGCCTGTGAGTATACACAACACATAAGATAAGATATTATATTATTATATTTAGCCCTCTGTGTCTCACTGCTGAGCAAAGGCCTCCCCCCATTTAAGATAAGATAAGATAAATTATTATTTGTCCCCAATTACTTAGGTATACATGTAGGTACAGTAGGTAGTATAAATACAGTAAGTACAGATAGGAACATAATACTTAGTGGTTGTAAGGGGGCAAAATGGTCCCCGTCTCAGCATAATACTGCACTATACCTAAGTAGACATAGACAGGCATTTATTTGCACACTTAGGGCGGCTTGCACCAGAATCACTAAACGTGTTTAACAGCTAAATATATTTAAATCTGATGTATTTATATGACTTGACAACTCGCTAAATACTATTTAATAGATAAACGCGTTTAGCGATTCTGGTGCAAGCCGCCCTAAGTGACACACACTTACAAAACAAAACCAACAAAAAAAGATAAAATAAAATGTTATTAAAAATGAAGTACCTATCATATGGACGCTAGTAGGTGTTTGTGTGCTACAGCAGCAAAAGGGTTTCGACTCAGCATAATACACATAATACATCAATCATGTATCCATCAGTCACCATTAAACACAATCAGATGACTAACTGTCACATTTAGGGCGGCTTGCACCAGAATCGCTAAACGCGTTTAGCTATTAAATAGTATTTAGCGAGTTGTCAAGTCATATAAATACGTCAGATTTAAATATATATAGCTGTTAAACACGTTTAGTGATTCTGGTGCAAGCCGCCCTTAGACACTCAAAAGTAATATAAATAGAGATTTAGACGCTCATTAGTCACATGAACAGACTTTTAGACACTCTCCAGCCACATTGACGGATGTTTAGCCACTCAAAAGTCACATAAACAGACTTATTATAGTATAATAAGTCTGTTTATGTGACTTTTAATACACTCTCAAGCCAAAATGACGAGAAGTGTCTAAATGTCTATTTATATGACTTTTTACTGGCTAAATGACCGTCAATTTGGCTTGAGATTGTGTAATAATTCTGTTTATATGCCAAATGTCTCTGTATTTGACTAATGAGTGCATTAGTCAAATACAGAGACATTTAGCCACTCATAAGTCTCAGAAACAAACTATTAGACACTACAATCACAAACTCAAAGACACAAAAGTCACATTAACAGATTTTTAGACACTCAAAAGCCCCATCTGAGATCTGAAATGATATCTTTTAACCATACCAAAAGTAGGGACAACAGTTTGCTTATCTAACCCTTTGTTCCTAATACCTCCCTTCCTAGTTCCTTCTCGGAAAGCGAGTATATCGAAACCCGCCCAAAATCCGCGTCGCAAGAGATCTTCGTCCGTCAGTAGACCATCTTATACTGGTGGTGCATGGCGCCGGAGAGTACAAAAGAGATATGTTGGACGATGTTAGTACTTACAGTATGCTCTAGTAACTCTAGTCGGGGGGGGGGGGGTGATTCTAGACCGATAGACATTTTATAACTAACTTTAATTAACTTTTTAACTTTTGACAGGCGTCACAACTCAGTCGGTAATGGCTCTGCCTTCCGTGCTGTGGGTCGTGGGTTCGATCCCCACTGAGAACAAACATTTATGCGTGGAAAACATAGATGTTTGTTCTATGTCTGGGTGTTACTATGTATTATAAGTATGTATTTACAAAAAAAAAAGTATATAAGTATTCTATCAGCCATCTAGTTCTCATATCACAAGCTTTGCTTAGTTTGGGACTAGAGGGCGTTGTGTGTAAAGTCCATGAATATTTATTTAACTTGCAATGTTTGTGTGTCTGTTTGTTTGTTTAAGTCAAATCTTGCAAGCTAAAGACCCATTTCCCGATGTCCGATTTAGCTGAAATTTGACATAACTATTTAGTCTTCGGTGACAATCCATTAATATGGTGACAGCGAGCTGAGGGGTGATTCTGGGTATGGCAGAGATTTTACTCTAATAGAGATGACGTCAAATCTCGGTCGAAAACTGGTTTCACCCACTAGTGACAGGAGTTTTCAACGTCATTTTGACGCCATCCCTATTAGAGTAAAATCTCTGCCGAAGTGAGAATAAGGCCCCAAGATCTGTCGCTGAGAATGGCCACCTTCCGGCTCCATCATCATCATCATCGCCGAAACTCGATGGGGTTGCGACGTTTTATTACAATAACACGCTGCAACCCCATCAAGTTTGGGTTCGTTTGTCTTGACAAGGACTCCACTCCTAGATGACGCTAAAATAGAATCTAGTTTTTAGAAAAAACATTTTTAAATAAAAACTTATTATCTGATAGATATTTCTCCCAAAAATATTTTTTTTTATATAATATAGAATGTCCTTTGCCCACAATCTCACCTGATGGTAAGTGACGATGAGGCCGACGATGGAACAGGACAGTCTAGAAGACACCTATTCACTCTTGCCTTGAAAAGACCCAGATTATATTTCTCAGGAAAGACAGAAGACGGCAACGCGTTCCATTCCTTGGCAGTTCGCATAATGAATGTAGATCCAAAACGTTTTTTGCGAATGGGTGATAAAAACTGCTATTTTAGAAAGAAAGAAATAAATTATTTATTTTACGCAACACACAATAAGATACATACTTATTTACTTAATAATAAAACGATAACATGCGTAAAAAAGGAACCCACTCAGCAAATGCTTTGGGTGCACGGTGGCTCCTTTAGCGCTGGTTTTCAGGTGCCGAGAGTGGAGTGCCGCACAGCCTCTTTACAGCCATTTACAGCACAGCCATTTTAGTGTCTTTAAACGATGCACCAACATAAACCACCGTCTAACTCCATTTACCATTTCAGCCGTCGACATCTCGGCCGCGCGTGGTCCGCCGTGGGTGCGAAGAGTCGGAGATTGAAGACCCGGAGCCATCTAGTATTGACCATCTACTGCTGTTGTGTCATGGCGTCGGTTCGGCCTGCGATATGCGCTTTAGATCCGTTGAAGAAGTCGGTAAGTTATCCGTTAAAAAAGGTTAGTTATCCTGTTCTGCTGAAGAAGTCGGTAAGTTATCCGTTGAAGAAGTATGTTAGTTATCCTGTCCTGCTGAAGAAGTCAGTAAGTTATCCGCTGAAGAAGGTTAGTTATCCTGTTCTGCTGAAGAATTCGGTAAGTTATCCGTTGAAGAAGTATGTTAGTTATCCTGTTCTGCTGAAGAATTCGGTAAGTTATCCGTTGAAGAAGTATGTTAGTTATCCTGTTCTGATGAAGAAGTCGGTGAGTTATCCGTTGAAGAAGTATGTTAGTTATCCTATTCTGCTGAAGAAGTCGGTAAGTTATCCGTTGAAGAAGTATGTTAGTTATCCTGTTCTGCTGAAGAAGTCGGTAAGTTATCCGTTGAAGAAGTATGTTAGTTATCCTGTTCTGATGAAGAAGTCGGTAAGTTATCCGTTGAAGAAGTATATTAGTTATCCTGTTCTGATGAAGAAGTTGGTAAGCTATCCGTTGAAGAAGTATGTTAGTTATCCTGTTCTGATGAAGAAATCGGTAAGTTATCCGTTGAAGAATTATTTTAGTTATCTGTCCTGACGAAGAAGTCCGTAAGTTATCCGTTGTAGAAGTATTTTAGTTAGCTGTTCTGATGATGAAGTCTGTAAGTTATTTTTAACCTATAATTTAAAATAATGATACTAATTCGCACTGTTTCAGTGGAAGATTTCAGAGCTACAAGTCTACAACTTTTGCAGTCTCACTACAGGAACTCATATGACAACGGCATCGTCAGCAGAGTCGAGGTAAATATTTAACATAATATAATATACAGTAGTAATATGACCATTGACCACTTCCGAAAACTCATCAATATGAACTTTTTTTTATGGGAACAAGTATTGCAAAAGAAGCAGATGGCCCACTTGATGTTAAGTAACCTCTGCCTGTAACAATGTATTGTCTCACTGAGCAAGTTCATTGAAGACGTGCCCTGTGAAGCATTGCGCTGCCTCCCTCATATTTTTAGTTTGGAAAAACGGAACACTTATTTTTTTATTCAACCTCATTGTTTTCATGAGACAAGTGAATCTTCTGTGTAAGCGTGCTACATCGACCGCATCGTTACTTAACATCATAGATATAGACATAGGTTTATTTGTTACATCACACATAGAAAAAAAGAACATTAAAAGAAAGAAAACACAAAACAGTAACGTGTGCTACTGCAACAAATTGGCTCCAGCTCAGCATTATGCTTCTCCACCTGTTGGAAGTTGCGTGTTATCTAAAATTTGCATGTTAAAATCATAGTGTTCGTATTCAGAACTAGATGTCGCCACTAGTAGATTAGAACGCGCTAGCGTTGCGTTTTAGGAATTATGTGGTGGCATCGCTTGTAATGTTGATTATTTGCCCATACTTGAGTAATACAAAACCTATATACATACATAGTTGTATTATTTACTCGCCACCCTATATAGTATCCTATCTAAATTTTGATCACCACCTGATGGCAGCTCACTGCTCAGCGCTGTTATTCTGCCGAAACCATTGGATTAGGCCAATTGGCCCCGTGACATTATTAGAAAAAATAATATAAATAAATATAGGTAGGTGAGATTGCGGTCAAACACTTTCCTATGAATTATAAAAAAAACTTATTTCAGGTGCTTCCCATATCGTGGCACGCGCAATTACACGTAGGCGAGAACGGGGTCGACAAACGACTGAATAAGGTCACACTTGAGAGCATTCCTCGACTGAGGGCTTTCACTAACCACACGGTGCTGGATGCACTCTTCTATACCAGCCCAGTTTATCATCAGGTTAGGAACCTACCTACTATCCTACTAATATTATAAATGCGATGTTTGGATGTTTAGATGTTTGGATGTTTGTGTTTCAACCACGTCGAAACTACTGAACCAACTTGGGTGAAACTTGGCATATATATAGTTCGTAACGTGGATTGGCATATAGGCTACTTTTTATCCCGAATAATTAACAGGATCTACAGGATAAAATGAACGAATGGGATTAGCAGCGCCAATTGGCAAGAGGATTTCATTGTCATGTCATGTCACGTCAGTTTGACAGGGCGTAGTACTACCTCTTTGGTCTAACGACTAATAGGTGTGCCAAATTTCAGCTAAATCGGACATCGGGAAGTGGGTCGAATTTAGCTTGTAAAATTTGACCTAAACAAACAAACAAACATACATTGCAAGTTATATAAAAGTTTGTAATAATGTTGTTTGTCCACAGGCAATAATAGACACCGTCTGCTCCGAATTGAACCGTATTTACAATCTCTTCAAGAAACGCAATCCTGGCTTCAAAGGCGGAGTGTCGTTAGGAGGACATTCGCTTGGCAGCGTCATACTGTACGATTTGTTGTGCCATCAGAAACCTGAGGTAAGCTCTTTTTAACTACGTACGCAAAAACGACGGGCTGTTATAAGTTTGACGTATCTGTGTGTGTGTTTCTGAGGCAACGTAACTCCCGAACGGATGAACCTATTTTGATTTTGTATGTTTTTGTTTGAAAGGTGAATTAGTCGGGAGTGTTCTTAGCTATGTTTGATGAAAATCGTTCCAAGATGGCCGCCACCACAAAATGGCGGATTACATTATTACATTTTTTTCACAACTCCGTCAATATGGGTATCAGAGTCGGAGGTTTTTTCGTTTTTAATTTAGATACTTGTTTTTAAGGCGAAAGGTAATGCCAAAACACGCAAGGGATTTCTGGAATAAGCCGTTGTAACCTTATTTTCCAGGCACCTCTTCAGTCCAAATCATCAGCCCGTAAGACGTACCTCCCCGGTACAGCGCAGCCTCTAGCACAGTACCCACAGCTACAGTTCCCGCCGGCGGCTTTGTACGCTCTGGGAAGCCCTATCGGTAAAACGTAACAACCACTCAGAGGCCTAATTCTCACTTCGGCAGAGATTTTACTCTAATAGGGATGACGTTATATCTGACAGGCGTCACAGCTCAGTCGGTAATAGCTCTGCCTTCCATGCTGTGGGTCGTGGGTTCGATCCCCACCGAGAACAAACATTTGTGTGTCCCAACATAGATGTTTGTTCTATGTCTGGGTGTTACTATATATTATAAGTATGTATTTACAAAAAAAAGTATATAAGTATTCTATCAGCATCTAGTTCCCATATTACAAGCTTTGCTTAGTTTGGGACTAGAGGGCGTTGTGTGAAATTTTCATAAGGCCCTAGGGGCGGCTTGCACCAGAATCGCTAAACGCGTTTAACTCTTAAATAGTATTTAGCGAGTTATCAAGTCATATAAATACGTCAGATTTAAATCTCTTTAGCTGTTAAACACGTTTAGCGATTCTGGTGCAAGCCGCCCTAAATCTTTGTACCTAGTACCTACTGAAGATACCTTGTGGATGTCTAAAAGAGGTAGTTAGAGGCAAACATTACATTTATTGATAAATGTTTTCAGCTATATTCGAGTGTATCCGCGGTGTCGAAGCTTTGGGTCTGGACTTCGCTCTGCCTACCTGCAAACATTTCTTCAATATATTCCATCCATACGATCCCATCGCTTACAGGTATGTATTTTATACTAGAGTAGCCACACTAAGTCTGCATCAATTAAATTATTCATTGTTTCATATAAAAACAATATTATATAAAATATTAACAGATAAAATAGTTTTTTTTATTTTTTATTTAACCTATACTTTCCCACCGCTGGGCAAGTTGATGGGCAAGAAATATACTCGAGGACTCCTTCAAAAAAATAGTGTTCTATGTAAGAAAAATACATATATCTTTGTATTTGAAATATTTTTTTTACAGAATTGAACCACTTATAAACCCACTACTACAAGACGCGAAGCCTTTCTTGATTCCACACCACAAAGGGAGGAAACGAATGCACTTGGGTAAGTATTATCATATAATTGAGAACCTCCTCCTTTTTTGAAGTCGGTTAAAAAGGTAATTTACTTTGATTAAAATACTTATACAGATGTTTATTTCAGAACTAAAAGACACGATGGTCCGCGTGGGCGCAGATTTGAAACAGAAACTCATAGAATCGCTTCGCACGACGTGGAACAAATGGAAAGCTACCCCGCCGCCCGACGGACAGCTAGAAAAGGTATTATTAGTTTAACATTAGTTTATTATTATTTATTCGACAGGCGTCACAGCTCAGTCGGTAATAGCTCTGCCTTCCGTGCTGTGGGTCGTGGGTTCGATCCCCACTGAGAACAGTTTAAACACTTCTGCAGATATCATCGTTTCATCGACGATCTGTAAAACTACACTTGTTCCTTGAATAAACATTTTTCTTGTTTATTTATGTGTGGCAAACATAGATGTTTGTTCTATGTCTAGGTGTTACTATGCATTTATAAGTATTTACAGAATAATTTATAAGTTAAAAAACTGGAAAACCGACTTCAACTCGACTACCAGCTTCATCATCAGATGATGATGACGATGATGACAGTTCATTGGGAATGTTCTAGTCACTATAAACACCACATAAAAGTCACAGGAAAGCAAAATACGCAATTTCGTGCACGTGGTTGGTGTTGATTCTTTAGAGGAACAACTGGTGGGTTTTTGCTTTTCTCCAATTAAATGCGGTTTGAATGTACAAACTGGGTTTATTGACAAATTTAGAAAAATGTAAAAATTTAGGTGTGCACCACAAAGGGTCCATCGTTGCTAGCAGTAAAATGGTAGGCGCTACGCAGCAACTTGGCATATTGCATCGTTGCTAGCAGTAAAATAGTAGGCGCTGCGCCGCGCCGGGCAAATTTTTTTCAGTTATTTCTATTTATAACCCAAACTACTCAACCGATTTTGATGAAAATAAAATGGGACCAATCTGGAAGTATATCCTTTCAGATGAAAAAAGAATTTTTGAAATCGGTTCATAAATGACGGAGTTCTGAGGTAACAAACATTAAAAAAAAAAAAAAAAAAAAAAAACATACAACCGAATTGAGAACCTCCTCCTTTTTTGAAGTCGGTTAAAAAAAGTATTTATCTGTTCTAATTTAGAATAACTTTATTTATTGTACCTACTATATTAGTAATTTATGATGTTGACTTTTTATTGAATTTATATTGTTTTTATGTGTTAGTTATATAGAAATTTCAAATACGATTAATCAAATTGTTTCTGAATAAATTGAATTGAATTATCAGCAATCTAGTTCCCATATTATATTAAGCAAAGCTTTTACTATGGTATACGTCTTTATTACTGTTATTAAGTATGTCTATTTAAAAATGTTATTTTCAGGTAGTGGAAGAAGAATTAGAAAAAGAGCAACTTTGTGAGGAGCCGAAAGAGGAACTACTTAATGCGGAATTGGTACGTATTTATGGAAATAAATAAAAATTATGTTTTTTCTAATTTGATAAATTACGGGGAGGCTGTGTACCTTTTTTTTACGATGACAAAAATGCGTTACTCATCTCTTTCGAGCCGAGAAGAGCCGAAGAGAGCCGAAGGGGTATGTCGGCCTCTTCGACTCACTAACGCTAATGAGACATTGATGTCGATTCTGTTGTCGCATTTTTCTAAACTAACCTAATTTGAAAGCACTAAAAATGTTGCCGTCCCTTTCTCATAAACTGAAAAGACAGCTTTAATTTTAGCGCTGTCAAATTAGGTTAGTTTAGAAAAATGCAACAACAGAATCCATCCCTTTCGGGCCGAAGAGAGCCGAAGGGGTATGTCGGCCTCTCCCGACTCACTTACTAATGCTAATGAGACATTGATGTCGATTCTGTTGTTGCATTTTTCTAAACTAACCTTTTGTTTTTTTTAATTCCAATTTATCTTGCGAGCTGCCCTATTGGGCATTTAGCGAGAGTTTTGATGATACAGCCACGACTCCGGACATGCGCGGTCAGTGTCCAGTGACACATCCCGCATTATTGTTTTCCTAATCCCGCATTAGGTCTTTTAGGAGCTCATCTTTTAATTCTTTTGAAAGATATGTCGGTAGGATTCATTAGGTTACAGGCCAGATCATTTGGATGGCGGGCCATGCGCTTGGCTTTCGATTTCAGCTTAGCTTTGATGTCATCTCTACCGAATGGGATGTCTTTGTCGTTTCAGTTCACAAGAAAGGGACGGCAACATTTTAGTGCTGTCGAATTAGGTTAGTTTAGAAAAATAGAACAACAGCATCGACAGCAGTAAGCGGTGGTCTGAAGCGTCGTCAAACTTCTATCAGCATCTAGTTACCATATTACAAGCTTTGCTTAGTTTGGGACTAGAGGGCGTCGTGTGAAATGTCCATCAATATTTATTTATTTATTTATATCTTTGTCCTCTCAAGTTTTGGGAAGTGATCTCATTACATCCTGTATAATATTATCATCCAGTATATCTTATTACACTCTGTATAAAATTATCATTCTGTATATCTTATTACACTTTGTATAAAATTATCATTCAGTATATCTTTTTACACTTTGTATAATATTATTATCCTGTAAATCTTATTACACTTTGTATAAAATTATCATTCAGTATATCTTTTTACACTTTGTATAATATTATCATCCTGTATATCTTATTACACTTTGCATAATATTATCATCCTGTATATCTTATTACACTTTGTATAATATTATCATCCTGTATATCTTCACTCTGTATAATATTATCATCCTATATATCTTATTACACTTTGTATAATATTATCATCCTGTATATCTTCACTCTGTATAATATTATCATCCTATATATCTTATTACACTTTGTATAATATTATCATCCTGTATATCTTATTACACTCTGTATAAAATTATCATCCTGTATATCTTATTACACTCTGTTAGAACGTGTAGTCTCCTTACAGACGACTCCAGAGATGCTGGGCAAGTTGAACGATGGTCGTCGCATCGACTACGTGCTGCAAGAGGCACCATTGGAGATGATCAACGAATATCTCTTCGCTATGAGCAGCCATGTTGGATATTGGTAAGAAAGTTTCAAAATACCGACTTCAATTTGACTTGACAAGGAGTTAACTTTACAAGGCGATGGGTAACGTCAAACAACTTTCTCGCTCGCACATTTATACATTTTTGAAGATATTAACTCGCTGTGACTAATTTTGTAACCGACATCAAAAAAGGAGGAAGTTCTTAATTCGGTTGTATTTTCATTTTTATAATGTGTGTTACCTCAGAACTCCGTCATTTATGAACAGATTTGAAAAATTCTTTTTTTATCTGAATGGATGTATTTTCAGGTTGGTCCCATTCAATTTTCATCAAAATCGGTTTTTTAGTTTGGCTTATAATAAAAATAACTGAAAAAATATTCCAATCACGTGCACGGGAGTGTTCTTAGCTATGTTTGATGAAAATCGCTCCAAGATTCGGGGGTTTTTTTTGGAACGAAGTTCCTTATCGCGCGTTGTGAATGGGGGCTAGATGGAAAAAATTCTTACGAAAAGTTGTCGCGACACTTTTTGCTAGCTGTGCGGCGTCGCATGTTTCTCTGTCTGTCTCTCTCTCTCTTATAGAACTTCGTTCCATCCGGGTGTCCCTTGACACCTCTCAAGTTTTTTTTTTAATTTAATTACTTGTTTCTGCAGGGAGTCTGAAGACACGATGCTTCTGATGCTGCGTGAAATCTACTCCTCGCTTGGAGTCCAGCCTGACTGCACCGTCCCGCAGCAAAGCATGACCGTTACTAGAACCACTAAACTGGTGAGTGCCATACTGCTCTCGTAATTGGAAACATAACATGTGTAGTGTTTGTGTTAGACATAACTAATACAATCCACGGTCTCGGGCTCGCGAGTAATGTAATGGGCTTATTAGACTGTTCAATCTCAAGTCAGACTTACTGATAGAGATGTAACGTGATGAGTTGAATTTTTTCGAACTCAAGTTATTTGAATTGACTCGCATCGAGGACTTGCATGCATATAAAGTCAAACAAGTGAAAATTTAGCACCAATTTCTCTAACCACTTACGTTGCATACGGACCTAGTTGAGTCAACCCAATTGGCGACTTGAGTCAAGGTTCAGTTTAACTAAAATAATTCGAGTTCGAAAAAATTCAACTCATCACGTTACATCTCTATCAGTAAGTCTGACTTGAGATTGCACAATCTAATAAGCGCTTAAGGCGGTGCGTCAGTTTTACGCGAGCCACGGGCGAGGGTAGACGTGCCACCTGTACACACCGCTTGTTGTCGAGCCTGTGACGATCTAGGTACTAGGTGCTGCCTAAAGTACTACTTACTGGCCACCGAGTAGGTAGGTACTACAACATGGAAAATCACGTTTTGTAAAAAACGCGTTTGAGGTTTGAAAAATGACAGACGTCACTACTCAGTCGGTAATAGCTCTGCCTTCCGTGCTGTGGGTCGTGGGTTCGATCCCCACCAAGAACAAACATTTATGCGTGGAAAACATAGATGTTTGTTCTATGTCTGGGTGTTACTATGTATTATAAATATGTATTTACAAAAAAAAAGTATATTAGTATTCTATCAGTATTTAGTTCCCATATTACAAGATTTGCTTAGTTTGGGACTAGAGGGCGTCGTGTGAAATATCCATGAATATTTATTTATATTTAACTAAATCGTTTTTTTTTAGATTATGTGTATTTTTTTTTCGTGGACGAAGTCGCGGGTAACTGCTAGTAGATACACCACACATTGATCCCGACTTGAGCAAATTTTTGTCATTTTTGTCAAATTTTTTACATCTATCTCTATTTTCAGGACGAGGCGACGATAATCAACGAAAAAGGTAAATGTTAAATCAAGTAATTCAATTAAAAATTTAAAAAAATCCACGAATCTTGGGCCGATTTTCATCAAACATAGCTAAGAACACTCCCGACTAATTCACCTTTCAAACAAAAACAAAATCGGTTCATCCGTTCGGGAGCTACGTTGTCTCAGACACGCACACGCACACGCACCCGCGCACACACACACACACACACACACACACACACGTTAAACTTATAACACATTACGACTAAGATCCAGGCAACCTTTGGATAGACAGGATGTAATACACAAAGACAAGGGAACATGAATATAAATATTATTTGTATAATTAAGTAGGTAAAGTAATTAGAAAAGTAGTTTCCGTTTCACTAAACAAATTTTGTCTATACAAAAATTGCGACTCACTTTCTGCGAATCAACAAATTAAAACTCTTTTTTTCCACAGAGTATCCGTCAACAAGCCGCGGCAGTACATGTTGACATTAAAAATTCATTTATATTAAATTTATACAATTTTTACAATCACACTCAGAGATGTACATTAAATGATAATCAACGACTAATTACCATCTTTTACTAATGAGTAACTATGACAGAGATACCGCGAAATTTAAGTAATACTTCGGGTGTGGTTAGTCTTTACTTCGAAATAATTCGCATATTAAGATAGATAGAAATCTACAATTAAAAAAAAACCGCAAAAAAAAAACCGCTAATAAGTACAGTCAGCGATATAAGTCGAATAACAAATTGAGTTTTTAAACTCCAAGTATATGTAATTGTTTGTTTTATAGCAGTTCTATTGAAATTAATATGACAGGCGTCACAGCTCAGTCGGTAATAGCTCTGCCTTCCGTGCTGTGGGTCGTGGGTTCGATCCCCACCGAGAACCAACATTTGTGTGTAACAAACATAGATGTTTGTTCTATGTCTGGGTTTTACTATGTATTATAAGTATGTATTTACAAAATATGTTTATATATATTTTACATTTCACACAACGCCCTCTAGTCCCAAATTAAGTAAAGCTTGTAATATGGGAACTAGATTGCTGATAGAATACTTTTTTTTTGTAAATACATACTTATAATACATAGTAACACCCAGACATAGAACAGACATCTATGTTTGTTACACACAAATGTTTGTTCTCAGTGGGGATCGAACCCACGACCCACAGCACGGAAGGCAGAGCTATTACCGACTGAGCTGTGACGCCTGTCAAATTATCAAACTATGTTGCTCACAGTACTGTTAGTGATAAATTCGTTATAAATTAATATTACTTAAAAATATGTAAAGCGTGGTCTAAAGGACCTTTTTATAAGTTTTAGAAATGGTATTTTTACAACTTGTAAAGTCAGAGGGGCGATTACGAGTTGACAATGTAAAAACCGGTGTGAAACGTCTGACGTCTAGCACACCGGTGTGCGCTGCTTGGTATGGAAAAACTGAGCGGAAGCTTGACGAGACCAAGCTTCTCAAAAAATCCGCTCAGTGTTTCCATACCAAGCAGCGCACACCGGTGTGCTCGGCGTCAGACGTTTCACACCGGTTTTTACATTGTCAACTCGTAATCGGCCCTCAGATGACGCTATGATTGCACTACTTAAAATATGGCAAAATTAAAAATCTATAAGTGGAAACCCCACTTGTAATACGACTGTTACTATCCTATCTTACTAATATATTTTTTTATTACAACTAAATTATGGCCCATCTGATGTTAAGCGGTTACCTCTGCCTATAACGCATTGCCTCACTGAGCATGCCCACTGAGGACGTGCCTTGTTATGCATAGAAAATTTATCTTATCTTATTGCACTGCGCCCATCATTCTGAGACTCGAATGTCTATGTTTAGATGTTTGTGTTTCAATCACGTTGCAACTACTGTTCCGATTTGGATGAAACTAGGAATATATATTATAGGTAGATATAATAATATAATTTTGAATATACATAATATACAACGTGTAACATATTGTCCCTATAAGCCGAAAAGGGGCTTATTCAGACCAATCACCTGAATAGATTGGCGTGTGCTAAAGTTGAAGGCAACATGTTGGAAATTTCGATTTTTTTAAGTTGTTGTCTTAGATATTTGCGACCACTTTTAGTGTTTATTTACTTTGCGTATGTATCCAGCCTGTTAGTACACATGCTCACGCACCCTCCTATCACGTCGCACCCACACATAGACACTTTAACGCGTGTGCAATGTTTTTTAAGGAAACTTTAAGACGCTTTTCATGAATGAAAACGTTCGAAATATTAAAAGTCGTAGAACAAATGTTGTTCGCCATGACGTGTATAATAACCCCTTTTCGGACTTATAGGGACATTATGTTACACCCTGTATAGTTAGTAGCCTGGATTAACACATAGGTTTCTTTTTATCCGGGAAAATCAACAGGATCAAACGGTACGCGGACAATGTCGCGGGCAGAAACTAGTATAATTATATGTATAGAGATGATAATCATTTATAGTGATACCGAGTCTGTTGGCGTTGCCTATTAATTCCTATGCAGACTTAGCTTGGCTAGACTCTATCATAGATTTTTTAACAGTTCTTAATTAAAAACTGACAAAAATATCTTTAATTATTTCTGTTAATAGGTGAACTCATTATTAAACTAACGGATATCCGTCGGTAGCTAACCATAATAACTTTGTTTATATGTCACAAAATGTATAGATCTTTCTGGAATATAACAACGTACTAAAGTTATTTAAATGTATCTACGGATATCCGTTCTTTGAATATAGAGAGGCTAATAGATACGTTTTGTAGAGTATAACCACGCTAAGTTTGCATAGATGGCACATTTTCGAAACATACGGTCAGATGCAACATATATAATTTACTGTAAAGATGCTATGCAGTCGAAGACATGTCCACCTATACTGTTTGGACTTGACTATTAGAAGTTGAACGTTGAGAATTGTGCGAGAGGGACGACAGTGTGTTTGCAATGTATGTATTGCGCTCCCGCTCCAACGATTCTCTGCATTGTAGTTATGCTTGTATTGGGTGTATAACCTGACCTGTGGCCGTGTGTACAACAACTATGGCAACGAATATTATTGAATATTTTTGGGTTTGCCAGTTTAGCTCTATTGAAGACGCATGGTCAAACTCTAATCAGGTCAAGGGAAGTTAAAATTATGTAACTATTGGTGTGATTTAGAATTCACTACCCTTAATAATGTTAAATGTATTGTTATTGTAAAAAATTAAAAAATATAAAAAAAATTGCAAATTAAATAATCCATTTTGTAAAAAAATATTAAAATAGTGGATACCCCAAAACATGTGCCTGGGACATGATTTAGATGGAGTAGGCTTGTAGCACCTATACCATCCTCTCAGCCTAGTCGACATCCACAGGAGAGACAAGCTCAACGTGCGGAGCTGACTAAGCCAAGGGTTTCCTCACGATGTTTTCCTTCATCATTTGAGAGCAATACAAAAACTTAATTTCATCAATTATATTAACAATGTTAATAATTATCGAGACCTCAATATTATTAATATTGAAGGCTCGATTGGGATTTCAAAGCTCAATATTTATTGATGATTAGTTAGATTTATTTATGTTGCAACCAATATTTATTTTAATTAAGATAATTAATATTGATGATTTTGAAAATTCTGTGAGTAAAGTAGGGAGGTACTAATTAAATTAGATTTTTGTTCAAATGATTGTTCTTTGCCTTGACCACGAATGAATTTTACAATCGCAAACGTATCGTAACGCTAGCGTATGCGAGTTACACTGCGCGGTGACGCTACAACGTTCGGCAGTCGAGTTGACGTTGACGCGCAATATGATTCGAATATATTTTCTTTTTTCAATATTTATTCACAAAGAAAATTATGACTAATAGGTACAGTATTTACAATATTTATAATATGTACAAAATACACATGAAGCAGTTGAGCTATCTACACACCGTTGTAAACGATTTATAGATAGCTCAACTGATCCAAATCAGTAGCAATCGGAAGCGTGGCCAAGACACTGGCTGCATTGCCGCGCTGAATAGCAATGCTGATTCGCTGGCCCAGATAATCACCAGCCCTCGGGTTCTTCGAATATATTAGATTTACGTAACACTGCGACTGTCAGAATTATTCGTGATCACCCCTCTGTTAAATCATTGTTTTTTATAGCAGTGTTAGTTGGTAAATAGATAAGTACAGTACGCACAACGGATCTTTATCCCTCTGAAGTTAGGTGCAACTAACGATTCCGCATGTACTGTTGTACGGAAAAATTAGCTTAAACCCAAAAATGGATTCTGCGCAGATATTTCAGAGGGACAAAGATCTGTTGTGACTACTATCATAGTTTTGTTTAATACAGTATGTACTATGCGCCCAGAAATAAAAAGGGGAGGGGTTATGTAACTGTTTAAAAAAAATCCATTGAATAATATTCAACAATAACACTACAAAATATTGTTAAACTAACAACTGTTGTAAAAGAATAAACATTTATATTTTACTAGATTATGTTTTATTTATTCGAATTGTTTGGAAGAGATCGCATTTGGCGATGATTTCGTCTGGCTCTTAAAAACCCTGTAGGTAAAATAAAAAAAATACTAATGGACATTTCACGCGACGCCCTCTAGTCCCAAACTAAGCAAAGCTTGTGATATGGGAACTTAGATGCTGATGCTGGTAAGTAAATAGTAGAGTACATTTTTATGACTCACCTGATGTCAAGTGGCGCTAACTACTAACGATACATTGACTTATAAGCACGTTCACTGAAGACGTACCCTATATGCGTCCATCACTATATTTTTTATACTTTTTTTTTTTTTAGTAGCCCGTAGGGATCCCACTGCTGGGCAAGGGCCTCTCCCAAACATTTGGGAGGAATTGCCATAATCGCCACGCTTGGCAGGCGTGGCGATTTTATACTTACTTATACTACTTTATACTTACCTACCTAAAAAGATAAGGGCGGATTGCACCAGAATCGCTAAACGCGTTTAACTCTTAAATAGTATTTAGCGAGTTGTCAAGTCATACAAATACGTCAGATTTAAATTGATTTAGCTGTTAAACACGTTTAGTGATTCTGGTGCAAGACGCACTAAATGATGGAACAAGCCAATGGCCCATCTGATGTTAAGCGGCATTGCCTCACTGAACACGTCCACTGCACCCATAACTCTTGAGACAAAGGTGTTGTGTCATGTGCCTGTAATAGCACCGGCACATACCCTTCAAGCCGGCACACAGCAATGCGAGCGTCACTGTGCACACGAAATAGGTGCTAGTACTGAACCCGGACGAGCGAGCATACAAGAAGCGAATACTCGTAATTAAATAAGCGTTAAATGATTAAATAATATTTCATTAGCTTTTTTAATTCATTAGGGCGGCTAGCACCAGAATCGCTAAAGTTTAGCGATTTGTCAAGTCATATAAATATGTCAGATTTAAATCTATTTAGCTGTTAAACACATTTAGCGATTAGGTATGGTGCAAGCCGCCCTTAGTTCTAAAACCTATACGAGTACTCTTAATTAAATTAGCGTAAAATGATTAAACAACATTTTACAATATTTTATTAACTTTTTTAATTCACTTAGTTCTAAAACTCGTCACTATGTCGTGATATTTTCATAGGCACAAGAAATGAGAACACACAATAAATGAACAAAGCGAACAGGAAAGTCACACACAAATTTACACTGAGTTTTACAATTATCTCGTGAGTGTAACACAGAACTTCCGGTTTGTTTCCAACTTCTACATTTTTAGGAGTAACTTTAGCAGTTTTTAATTTCGCCTTCATGATTTTTCTCTTAGGTTTAGTAGCTGGTCTGGTTTTTGTTATGAAATCACCATCCAAATCAATTTTATACCAGGATTTGTATTTGTCGAAGTCACCAGTTGTAGAAATGTTTGTTGTGATTTGGGAAAAATCCATCTATTTTTGAACCGATTTTTTGAATTTTTACTGAAAATTTCGGGTTGTCTTGACTGGCATTGCCAATATAGAATTATTTCATTGCGAATGACAGAAGTAGGTCTTGCTTGGTAGAAAACTAAGGTTTTTTTTGAGCTGCAAGAAGTTTTCATATTCATAAGTTTAACAAGTAGGTTATTAAATAAAAAAATTAAAAAACCCCCGAATCTTGGACAGATTTTCATCAAACATAGCTAAGAACACTCCCGACTAATTCACCTTTCAAACAAACAAATCAAAATCGGTTCATCCGTTCAGGAGCTACGTTGCCTCAGACAGACACACACAGAGACACGTCAAACTTATAACACCACGTCGTTTTTGCGTCGGGGGTTAAAAATTGAATGGGACCAACCTGGAAGTACCTATATACTTTCAAACACAGCTTTCAGATAAAAAAATATTTCAAATCGGTTTATATATGACAGAGTTCTGAGGTAACAAACATAAAATAAACAATGCAACCGTATTGAAAACCTCTTCCTTTTTAGAAGTAGGTTAAAAATAAAAAAAATATTAGTAAGTATAAACTTTATTCAGTAACTTCACAGTACAAGATAAATGCTAATTTGAGACCGTAGCATGCCAATACATCTTACATTATATACACGCCAATTTTTATCTACTAAGACTTTTTATCTCTAAGTTATTGACCTAGGAATTCGAACCAGTATCTGGACTTCGTATTCATTGCAAAAACTGCGTCTAAACAGTAAAATGCGTTCATTTCCGATGATTTTTCGAAGAAGCATCGGAAATGCATGAAATAAATGAACCGTCTAAAACCGCCTTAAATCTAGATAGAAGCCTTTACCGTATGATCAGCCGTTTTCTGTAACCAGAGGGGCGATTACGAGTTGACAATGTACAAAACGGTGTCAAACGTCTGACGCCAACCACACCGGTGTGCGCTGCTTGGTATGGAAACACTGAGCGGATTTTTTGAGAAGCTTGGTTTCGTCAAGCTTCCGCTCAGTGTTTCCATACCAAGCAGCGCACACCGGTGTGCTGGACGTCAGACGTTTGACACCGTTTTGTACATTGTCAACTAGTACTCGCCCCTCAGATGTGCTAGCCGGAGACCCATGTCTCCAGCATACACACAGTTTCAGAGTTGTATCTTCGTAGGTTTTTTTGGTAAGTACCTGACCTAGTATTTTTAGTAGTAGTTTTGATTGCACTAATTTAGCACTAAATTCTATCTCTAGGTTTACTACCAAATAAGTACCCTAGGCATTCGGCGGCTTCCTAGCGTTTTTTGTTTGATCTTTTTACAAAGAAATTTTAAATGCTGAAGGTTATTAGGTACACCCTATTGTCGTGTACCAATTCAAATAGGTCAATAACATTGAGATTACAAAACATTATTTCTGAAGCTTTACTACAATAATAATATAATTTTAATTTAATAGTCTTTACATTAACCCTGATTATCAACAACATTAAAATTTCACTCGTTAGGTTTCACAAATTCTTAAATATATACACTGGAGTACATATTATACTCCATACACGTTCTTTAGACATCATTTTTATTCACAAGTCAGAGGTACAGTCAGCAATATAAGTAGATAAACATCTGTATAAAATTATATTGTATCAGTCGCGAGCCTGTATGGACTAAAGTTAAATCTTTATAAAATAAAGTATTTTTATATGTACTTATACTTACCAAATAAGTACCTAATTGTAAAAATTTTAGATATGTGTAATTTTGTGCAATAAAGTATTAAATAACTAAAAAATTCAAGACTTTTCAACTGTTTTAGAAACTTTTGACTTGTAAATGCTAGAGTTAGATCTTTTTATTAATTTCAATGATAAAACTTCGTATAAAGTTTTACGATTGCATTAACTTTGATTTTAAACACTGAATTTGTTAATCGACTTGTTGCTGACTGTACGTCCTAATATACTATGTAGTTCCGATAATATCTAACCAAAGTTATAGATGATATTCACTTATTGATCTGTTCACCTTTATACCAGTGATGGACGCAGTGCAATGCATCACAGGGCACGTCCAGTGGGCATGCTCACTGAAGCAATGCTTTGTTATAGGCTGTGGTTACCACATCAGGTGGGCCATCGGCTTAATCAATCATATAGTTCAAAAAAACATTGAAGTAAGTAGTTAGTATAATTAATATTTTATCTAAATCCTATAAATTATGTTTGAAGCTTATTATAATTTGATAACAAAAACAAATATATGAAGGTAATAAAAAATATAAATTTAAAATCTAAGCTTACAACAAAGTAGGTACTTAACCCGTAACCCCAAACGAAAAGCAAGTTTGCAAGCAGGCTTTGGATAGATATATATTTTAAGTAACGATACTTTTTTAAAACCCTTGTAGATTGGAACCCGTTATTACCGTTACCAAAATATCGTTATTTCCAATGAGTGTTTATTTTACCGTTTCTTGACAAGTGCTACAAACCGAGCACCGGTATTTTGAGTACAAATACCGCTACTTAAGGGCGTTACCCATACCCATATATCAAAATGGAAAAGTAAACATTCTGCCTCGATGGTACCGGTAGCAAGCCCTGTGCCTTGATCACGTACAAATGTGATAATCGTAACCGTATCGTAACTCTAGCGTATCCGAGATACACTGCTCGGTGACGCTGTAGCGTTTGGCAGTCGAGCTGGCGTTGACGCGCAATATGATTCGAATACCTTAGATATACATAACGGCGACTATCATTTTTCGTGATTTCACCCTCTGATCTTAGTAAAACTATTGCTACACAATTTTGTTATTTCAATAACTATAGAAATTAACACAAAATGGGTATTAATTTGACATTTTGATACCCGTGTACTTTCCATCCACACTACAATACCAAAGACGTTTTCCATCGGATGGATCATATTGAATCATGGTAAATTGAATCAGGCATGGGAATGGTAGATATCCATAGCCATTGAAATAGTGCAATTGATTTGATCTTAGTAAAACTGACTCGTATACGGGAAACAGAATAAGGCGCCTACATCACATCACTTATAAGTTTATTCGAAGCACAGCGAGGCACTGGCGTAGGACACGGAAGAATCCTTCATCGTCATACATTGCGATGATTGCGCGTATTTCAGGAACTTCATAGACATTTTTGGGGCTGTTGACTGGCTTTGAAGTTTTGCTACGGCCTGGAAATAAAAGTTTACTTATTTATAACTAGCAGTTACCCGCGACTTCGTACGCGAGTACCGTTTCCGTGTACATTATATTATCTGTGCGTGTACCGAGCGGATACTTCTTTGAGAAACTTGACATTACACCTCATTACACCGAACTCGTACTGAAATGTCAAACTGACGTGACATGACATGACAATGAAATCCTCTTGCCAATTGGCGCTGCTAATCCTTTTCGTTCATTTTATCCTGTAGATCCTGTTAATTATTCGGGATAAAAAGTAGCCTATATGTCAATCCAGGTTACGAACTATATATATGCCAACTTTCATCCAAGTTGGTTCAGTAGTTTAGACGTGATTGAAACACAAACATCCAAACATCTAAACTTTCGCATTTATAATATTAGTAGGATAGTCTCACAGCTCATTTGGTATAGCTTTGCTTTCTGCGCTGAAGGTTATGGGTTCGATGGCCCCGAATATTTTTGTGATGTTTTTTCTAGGACCTTTCTTAGATTTTAAGCTTTTGAGCCTTCACCATCCACTGATTAGTCCTAGAACTCTTTGTGAAAGAGTACGGGTTCAGTACAATTGCTGTTCAGTATTTCTGCCGCAGTGGTGCTCGCATTACCGCACAGAACACGTCCTCAGTAGACGTGCTATATGAAGTTTGAATTGTTTTGTTATCTGCTAGTTAAGTACTTACATGTAAAAGAACTCCGATGGGATGTCTACCGCAGATCGTGTTTCCATATTTATTTAGATATTCGGTAAAAGGTTTCGGGTCTAACTTCTCAATGATGTCCATACCCTGCAAACCATAAAAATGTAGTACAACAACAAAAAGATGTGACAAAATACACAAAGCTTTGCTTAGTTCTGGACTAGAAGTTGTGTAAACCATAAATAGTTATTGATTTACCTGTTTATCCAACCACTCGATGCTTTGATGGATAGGCGAGGCCTTGTCTCTCCATGTGTAGCGGAAGCGAGAGCCCCAGTGACAGAAATCAGATGAAATCACAAACAGATTCTGAGGATCCGCAAGGTAGGGTGCTAATATTGAACCGTACCTACAAAAATTTAATTTGAAGTATTTCTTTCACATCTGCATATCTGGATGGACTGACATTGGTAAAATTGAAACTAGTGAGTCGAGAAAAAATAGTTCGTTCTGGAAATTTATGGAGGCTTATGTCGAGTAATGGACTTCTAGAGGCTAAAATGATGATGATGATGATGATAAAAAAATACATAAACAGTAGGAAGCTGTAAGTTTCTCGTCCGTTCTTTTAGGTTTAGGTAACCATACCGCCAAGTGCAATGGTAATGAAAGAAAAATTTGGTTGCCATTTTTACAACAAATAATGAAATCTAATATGTTTTATTATGATAAGTCGCTAATGTCTATCCCCTATTTCAGTTTTAAATTACTAGTTAGGATAACGCTATGTTCTAAATATTACGACTAAAGTTTTTGGCTTTTATTACCACCTGCACTTGGCAGTAAGGTGGTCGGAAGGAACTGGCACATAAAACCGCCTAATATAAGATGATTCTAAATGATTTTTGTGATTTTACGGAACAAATAAACTGATGGTTTACTAAAACTCTTAAGTATTTATCATGGAATTCGTCTAAATAATAGAAATAAGGATAATTCATAGTTCTGGTACTTACTTAGCTTCCTTTTCAGGAGATATGGACCCCACGAGAATAGGTATTATGGTAAACCCAGTTTTGTATCTGAAACAAGTGACCTAATGCAATTTTTTTTAAGCGGAATATTCGAATACTCTTAGCCTAGGTAGCTATTTTTACATACCGGTTCGACGCGGAAACAGTACACATTTAGTATCGTTAAATTGTAGCGTTAAATATTGAAGTAAAAAGACCAAATTTTTTGAAATTTCAAAATTTTACAACTTAAAGTGTCACAACGGACCCAATATAGTACAACATTTGTTCCGTTGTGACACTTTCAGTTCTGAAATCCGGTGTGCGACGATGCAAAAAATTCGGTCGTTACCCTGAAACCGGTTCTACAGATATTAGCACGGAACCGGTTCTTTCGCAACTATATTGAAAAAGGTACTCACTCCTCCATAACCTTGGCTATGTATGGTAGATGCATCTCTATAGAATGCTCATCTTCATCTGTCTGTGTGTCCATCCATTCGAAGTGTCTCGTTGCTTCTAACTCTGCGTAAACTGCAAAAAAAAAATTATGTGATAAATGTGTTCCGTTTGTACTGTGTACGTCTCAACGCTTATTTGTTTGAATAGTTATAAATAAATAAATATTCAGGGACATTTCACACAACACCCTCTAGTCCCAAACTAAGCAATGCTTGTAATATGGGAACCAGATGGCTGATAGAATACTTATATACTTTTTTTTTGTAAATACATACTTATACTTATAATACATACACTAACACCCAGTTATAGTTATATCTATATACAACAACAACAACAACAACAAAAAGTTTATTTATAAAGGTTGTACACGGGGACTAAAAAACATATATACACCCAGTTATATGGCTTGTTTACAAACTTACCACATTGTAAAACTTATTCATTGTTTTATTACCTACCTAGATGTAAATTTGTTAAATTTAAGGAAAATAAATAAACTATAAACTATATCTTACTTTGTTTGTCGATGGTGAGATCATACAAGGGAGTTTGATACTTGTCCATGGAAGAAAGGGCGCAGCCGTTCAGTCTGACATGGTGAGATGGACCGAGGATAAAGATGCGTTTACTGAAACATTAATTTAGCCTCCCATTTATAACAATTTTTCTTTTACTTTTAATGTCTTCAACTTCCGGGTCCACTGCTTAGAAATACAAACGAATAATAATATAGGGTGTCGCAAAGTGTGGGACAATGGAAGTCTTTTTGCACATTGATAACGGATTTGGTTACAAAAACGCTAAATATATAAGTATTGTTAAAGCAAGCAACATGCACTTTCTCCTCTTGTTCTTTTGTCAGGAACTTCACACTTGGTAATTGTACTCTAGAAGTCCAAAATACAAGCTCAACGCTTAGTTTGGCCTTCGCCGGTAAACCTAAGTAAGATTTATTTGTACCTACCTTTGTTGCTACCTATGTTTTATTTCTAACTAGTGTTTTGGTAAAAATAAACTATTTAACTATCATTATTAAAAAAAAAAAATTGTTACTCAAGTCACTATGATCAAAATAGTATTTGGAAAGTTTATTTAGAACTACGAAATTAATAATTACGCCGTGCCGTATAAGGTGCCGACAATCTAAACTTAACTACAATTTGAAAACAGCAATGAACCCAGCATATAAAACTAATTTTGGTCGATTTGGTCGATGTATGTACTCTAGTACTAAATTAAACTAATGGCAACACTGCCGATTCGATTTACTATTGTACTTATCTTATATTTGAAACTGTTTGATTGCTTTATTTCCATTTTTTTTAAATAATAATCCATTTATGAACTGGTAACACCATCTAGTAATATAACAACGGTAGTTCCTGTACGTATGTCTTTACTCTATGAATAAATGCTACGTGTTTTATTATAGGTTATGGGCCCAGTGGGTTTCAAGTGATATTGAATGGTAAGGTACTCACACAACAACTGGACTGACTTGTCTGTACGCAAAGGCTGCGCAGGCGCCACAATAAGAGTACCCGGCGTGCCTGTAGCATAAAAATACAGTTGGTAAGGGTTACTTAACATCAGGTGTGATTACGGTCCAACGATTACCTATAATTTTTATTGTAAAAAAAAAGGTTATTTCTCATTAGTTCTTAAATGTAGCCTTAAAGGCATAACACCGTAGCATGCTACGACCATAAACCAATAATTATAGGTCCATAGACAGTAGATTCCTGAAAAAAAAACTGAATTTCCCACTGATGAGGATTTCTGGAATATACCATAATGTAAGGACCTAACAAACATGGAACAAAATAATTATATTATCTATCTCAACATAAGGCGGATCTAGACGCTTCGTCTCCTTGAGTATTCAAAATATTATATAATATAATATTATTATAGTATTGACTAGGGTATTCAAAAGCGAGTGAAATCTACTCTCTCTCTAAAACTAAAAAAAAAATACGTCCATCATCATCATCAACCTATATCAGTCTATTGCTGAACGTAGGTCTCGCGACGCGCCATTCGACCGGTCTTCGGCTCTTCTCATCCAGTGTTTGCGCTACATTTCGCAGATCGTCGCTCCACCTCGCCGGAGGGCGTCCTACACTACGCTTGTCTAGACGCGGTCTCCACTCGAGTATTAGTTTGCTCGTTAAGGCACGTCCAAACATTGAATATAGTAGCCACTTACGGAGCAATGATGGCTCGGGCCGGCCCATGCGTGAGGTCAGCCTTCGATAGCCACATGTCGAGCTGGCGAGATAGCTCGTTACCTAGAAATAATGCAAATAATATTTACATCTATTTCAAATTATTAGTAGACGATGCTCTTTTTGTTTCAAATGAACAATAAATAGTTTATTTACCAGAACACCGGTTTAGAGATTTTATGATAGATAGCTAAGCATTTGTCTGTCAGTTCACCTGGTGGAAAGTGTAGGTGCAGCCTCTAATAATACACTTATTCACTCTTGTCTTAAAAATACCTAAATTGTAGCATCCCGGTAATAATGCGTCGGTAGTGGGTACTAGCACCTATTTCATCGAAAAGCGCTCAGATTGCTGTGTTCCACCTGTATATTTTTATGTACCTATATTTTTACTTGATTTTATCATTTTTCTACCCCTGCTAGGAAATATTGTTAGTAAGTTCTTAGCAGTATGTGGTATAACACCATAATTACAAAGGGGTAGAAGTGGCAGAATACTATTTGTTCCTGGTTGAAATCTACCTTTGTTAAATCACTCCATCACCACGGATATAACACAAACAGCTCTCTCCACGATTTGAAACTACAATTTTTACATAAAAAGTTTATTAAACCAACACATTTAATATACAACTCTTAGATAACTCTCAAATATAAATGCAGATATACCTACTTACATAAAATTATTCTATCTTTTAACAAATAAGTTGCAGTTTTTAACACTACGCACAATAGAGGTAATCGAAGGAAATAATTATATTTTTCAGTGTCCCATGAAGGCCTATGCCTTCTTTTCATGTACTCACATAGAGACTGAGAATATTCTGTCTAGACAGTAAACATTTTTATAAAAAAAATTGAAATGAATTGAAAAAGGGCCACAACTTCATCCCCATGCACAGTAGACTATTTTCTGATCTCCTGGTACCTATTACCTACTTAAGATACCTTGTGAATGTCTAATGAGGTAGTAAGAAGCACATCCAAACATTGCAACAAATTATACATAAAAAATCAATCATCTTCATTCTCAATCATCTTGGCAATTTTTTCCGACGCCTCCTTCAGTAATTTCTCACTAAAAGTAGGAAATTTATCTTCAAAATTCCTCTTTACACTTTCCAAGTCTAACCGATTCTTGTCGAGCTCATCAATCCCATTCTGAGATGATTGGAACTCTCTAAACTTGTGCATATCTAGGTTTGAATGTGTTTTGATCTGCTCTAGGCCTTCGATAGCATCATTGACAGCGTCGAGTAGTTGTTTATGACCGCTGTCTTTGTTGTAGCCAAAATCGATGTTTTTGGTATCAAGTTTGTCTAAGCAGGCTTGTTCGGTGTTTGATAAGTTTTGGAGTATGTCTTGGACATTTGAAGTGTCCGTTGTTTCGTAGAAATGGGAACAGTCACGGTTTTTCATATCCAGAAGTCTGGAAAGGAAAAATTTGGTAAGTTCTGAGAATTTTGAGGACATGATAGTTCTTGAGGAAGTAATGTAGAATTGATGATGATTATTGTAGGCTTAATCACAAATAGCACATTTTTTTTTATCTTTAATTCTGAAATAAACAACAGAAACTAGAGTTCCTAATTTTTTGGGCATAGCAGTGATGCTACTGTGGATATTTATATAAATGTGTGCAAACCAAAATCATGAAGGAAATATGGTGAAGTCCTAACCAGCCCTACAAATATTGAGCATGTCTTACTTGTGGATGCAGCAGATTAGTCTGAGAGAATGGTATAGAAACTAAAAGGCTGCGTCTAAACTACTTCACTCACCTCTTTTGCTCCACAACAAATGACACCTCCTTCAGTCTCCGGTTAGTTTTATCAAGCATATCCATAGTTTTTTGAAATCTATCCGCCAACTGCCCCATCTGTATGTCCATATGATTCTCTTCCCTTTCAATTTTCTCATCCACTATACATTCTTCTAGCATACTGCGTAAGAATTTTCCGTACGCGATTTGGCGGTACTCGGCATCGAAATCAGGCATGGATTCTTGTTTCAAAATCGTCGTATCGCCAAAGTCGCCAGAGATAGTGGTGTTTTTGTTGAATTTCGAACGCGGAGGCATCTTTTCTTTCTTTTCCGTTGGTGGTATCACCGTTTTAGAACGGGAAGAAGAAGCAACGCTTACAGTTGATGGCCTCTTTGTTTTTAATGGCTTTGTTGTAGGTACGGCGAAATTCTTCGTTTTGTCGGACATTTTTCGTGTTTTACACGGTTTTAGTTATCCTCGACTCGAAGCACACTCGAAGTAATTCAATCAATCAAAATATATATAAAGGTACAAACAAAAATAAAATACGAAAACGATCGTTTGCTCGATTTGATTGATTGGTAAAAAGTTCGTCTGTCATTTTTTTGTTGTGGTTGCTGTTTGTTTTGCTATGGCAACCGATTCGTTCGGAAACCCAACCATAAATGGAGTTCATTGAATTGACATTTTTTTTGACCATCAAAATTCTAGATTTACTAAAAAATAGAGCAAAACATCAAGGTACCTACTATAATTATGTGCATGCATACCCATCTATTAGTTTGTGGTGCATACTTATGTAATTTTTTTTATTTTGCGTAAAGTATTTCGAAAATGACAAAGCCAAATTACTGAACGAACGTCCTTAGTGAAAAAGGTCAACCACCTATATTGTAATGTGTATCTTTCTTTTCAGATGTAGGTCATTCATTGGTTTTTCTAATTTATCTTCACTCGTATCGTATTGTTCATAATAAAAAGCTGTCTGTAGAAATTATACAGGAAATCGTTAACAATGCACAAGCATAGGTTTACAACCCGAAGTCGCTACGAAGACAAAAGAGTACTTACCATTTTCGGTGTACCAACTCCCGGCATGTGATGCATTGCGACAGGACATTGTACAAGTTTTCAAAAGGATCTAATTCAGTCTAATGATAGGAAAATAGATAAGTTTTCAAAACTTTCGGAATCACAAACTCAACACAAAACCCCATCCAATCCAACCAAGGTGAACCTTACCAAGGTAAATAACACAAAGACAATTTAATTTGTTGTAGAACAAACATGAAGTTAGTTACCGACCGACGACGACACGACGACGGATTGATTGGCAATAGACTAGAGAAGAGTTGACTAGACTAGACAAGAAGAAGTGGTTGGATTGTGTGAAAGAGGATATGAATGTGAGAGGAGTAGATTCTGAGTTGACGAATGATAGGAGCGAGTGGAAGAAAAAGACATGTTGTGCCGACCCCGCCTAGCGCGGGATAAGGGCAGGGAAATGATGATGAGACTAGAGAAGAGTTGTCTGTTAGTCTGTTCCCTGTTCTGATTCTGTTGTGTTTATTGACCGACCGAGCTTAGTGAGTGTCATGTGTCATTCATTCATTCGCTTCACTGCTTCACTCATTTTTATTTAGTTCGCTGTGTTGTGCGGTTTCGTTGTCAAATAAATTAAAATTATTTACTTCAATTAATTATTCTTTTGACTGGAAACTGTATTGCGAGATAACGTGCTAAATTGCGGTTTTATTCGCATAAAATACAATACTTTCCCAACATGATGTCCACAATAGGTAAATTTTCACTGACTGATTTTAATTTTTATTTCAATAAGTACATAGGTATTAGATATAGCTATCATTGTTAAAAAAACTAGTTTTTTTTGCATGTTTTACTATCTATTACTGCAACGATAACCCTGCTTTTTTGCCGCACGGCCTCAAAATACAAACAGGATTTTTTTACTTACTAAATTCATACTTAGATAACTTCCAATTATTATTAGTAGGTAGGTACTTAGTTTATTAAAACTTCAAAGATTCCGATAGCCAACCTACGAAACTTTTGAGTGTGAGGATGTTTACTCATTTTATTTGCTTGTCCTCCGTGGGAATCTACCCCACAACCTGCAGCGTAGAAAGCAGAGCTATACCGAGCTGTAAGACCTGTCCCACTAAGTACCAGTTTCTTTAGATGTCTGTACCAACAACTTCACTTATAAGTCCTATTTTATAATCATCGAGTGTGCATTACTGAGTTAAGGAAGATTGAAAACTACTCTTGTGTCAATTTTACTCTACATTGATAAAACTGTGTCTAACTTAAAGACCATAAAACTTTAATTGTAAATAAATATATTGTATATATGTTAAATATCCAGGTCGTATGAATTCCTTACTGCCTCGAGCCGCCACTTACTGCACCGCAGCTGTGAAGCCGAAAACTGCTATAGTTATGTTGAATATGGGCGGTCCAAAGACCATTGACCAGGTAAAAGACAATGACATCTTAATTGTGGAAACTATTTTTTATCACAGTAAAATGTATCCTATGGCTCTAAGGCTCGGACGAAAAATCCTAATTCATCCTTGCTCGTAGGGATATGTAGATATTTAGGGGTGAAAGATTTTTCAGAATTGATTCAGTAGGTAGTTTCAATGATACTCCTACAAACAAGCAACTATATACTCTTCCTCTTTATTATACAGGGTGGCCCATTTACAGAATTTACAGGAGCCATACTGTACATAAAAAAAATACCTCTTTTATATAAGAAAGAATAGATAAAAAACATCTATGTAAAACATTGTAGAAAGTACCTTTATTGTAGTTTCATGTATTTTGTTGTCAGGTTTGATACACTTGTGCAAATATAAGTGTATCTACCTAGAATAAAAATAACCGAAAATTATTTGATCATACAATACTTAAAACTCTCCGTTCCTGAATAACTTAAGTCCATTTCATCATTGCTAGTCATTATCAAATCTTGGATATCGCTTATCAAATTATCAGTTCATCAAATCTGAATACATTAACACGAGCCATATGTTTTAAAATGTTTTTTTTTTCATTAATTACACCTCAGATCCCTTCAGAGCTGATTAATACCCTTATAATTTAGAAACGGCTGAATCAATTTCTATCAAACATAGCTTAGAAGCATACACATATACCAACTATCTAATAACTATGTCTACTATCTAATTTCCGGTGCAGTACAATAAAGAGTTTTCTATCTATCTATCTATCTATCTGTTGATAAAATCCACCACTAACCCTTATCTATTTATCTATTTAGCCCACGCTCACCCACTGCTGGGTATAGGCCTCTTTGTCCCACCATCCTTTACGATCCTGTGCCAATTAGATCCAGTGTGCTCCTACCTTTACAATATCGTCCGCCCATATGGCTGGTGGTCTGCCTCGTGACCTATGACCTTCGCCCATATCATGGGATTATTATCATCTTTGATCTTTTAAATACCAAACGACGATATTAACTTCATTACAACTTAGATATTGAAACCTACGGTCTGCCTACTTTCATGTTCCGATACCCCTGAACAGGGTTCAATGATACCATGTGAAAGCTACAAATAAATAATAATAATAAATATTCAGGGACATTTCACACAACACCCTCTAGTCCCAAACTAAGCAATGCTTGTAATATGGGAACCAGATGGCTGATAGAATACTTATACAGCGTGTAGCTACAATGGCGACATTAAATTAACCAGCGTATCCGGTTTCGCGTTTTCAGAATATAGACATATTTTTTATTTCATTAAACATAAGATTTATCGAAATAAATCAATTTTCTTAAATAACGCCTCGGAGCAACCTGTACGTAAGAGCAGAGGTCATCTGTCGGGTTCACGGGTCATAACCGCGTGTAACCGCGTATGAAGAGCAAGAAAGTATTGTTAGAATAGGACACCCGAAATTGCGCCGTTGCATGAAAGGGATAGCTAACTATTGAAGAGCGCCGCCCGCGCCGCTCGCTCGACCGACTCGTCCTGCCGCCTAGCCAGTGATACGCGGGCCGGTGTCCTTGACACACTTTATTTTAATAATTTTGCTAATTATCTACCTATTCTCAATGTTTCGCGAAAAAGACGCTTGGTTTTGTTAGTTTAGCTTTTCTATTCTAAGTACCCAATCAGGTCTACGTAGGTACAGCGATAAAGACGCTTTGATTTATTATTTGTTTATCTGTCTACCTAGGGAGACTAGGGAGCGGGTAAATTAAATGTTTGTGCTCAGTGGATACTGGATAGGACGACACGACACGGAGCTCTTAGGTGGCCCAATGTCACCTGACCTCAAGCCCCTCGATTTTTTTATGGGGCTTTGTGAAAGACGACGTTCATGCTAAAATAAAATAAAATGTATTATCAAAAGCGAGGGCAAATATTCAGCGCCGCCGGTTACATCTTTGTGTCCGACGTGGTGGCGGCGGCGGCGCGGCGGCTACATTGAGAACTTGAAGATTTAATAAGTGTAAGGCGCTAGGTGCATAGGTCACAATAAAATTAATAGTAAAGTGAACAAGGTGAAGTGAAATTATTTGATTTCTTTGAATTCCTTGGTGTCGCTTGATTTCCCCGCCCCGCGCTCCGCCCCGCGCCCCGCCGCCGCCACCGAGCCGCCCGGGCAGGCAGGCGCGGGCGCGGGCGCGGTAACACGTAGGTAAAGACACTCATAGGGTGATTAATTTTTGTTGCGTATTTTATTATTAAGTTTGTTTGAAAAATTCGAAATTTCTATTTTGGACTATAATTATTTTTTTATTTTTTTTATGAATACTTATAAGTAGCTCTACCCGTGTGTTCATTTAATGTCGCCATTGTAGCTACACGCTGTATACTTTTTTTTTTGTAAATACATATTTATAATACATAGTAACACCCAGACATAGAACAAACATCTATGTTTTGCACGCACAAATGTTTGTTCTCGGTGGGGATCGAACCCACGACCCACAGCACGGAAGGCAGAGCTATTACCGACTGAGCTGTGACGCCTGTCAAATGTATTGAGTATTGAAATAATAAACTGTCTTCCTCAGGTTGGTGATTATCTTCACCGAATAATGACAGACAGAGACATGATCCAGTTACCCGTCCAAAGTAAACTGGGACCCTGGATAGCAAAAAGACGGACTGAGGAGGTCCAAAAGAAATATACTGAGATCGGTGGAGGCTCCCCGATTCTGAAATGGACAAATTTACAAGGTAAGGGATTTTTTGCCATAACATTTGCGAATCACTTCGCAAATAAACAAAATAAAAATTAAAAAATTGGGTATATGCCTTAACTGCTTAACACCAGGTGGGCGTTTGGCTTGTTACATCATTAACTTGTATATATAATGAAAAAATATGTTATCCGCCATTTTGTGGCGGCGGCCATTTTGGACCGCCATACATAGATAAGAACACTCCCGCCCGACTAAATCATCTTTCAAAAAAAAACAATATCAGTTCATCTGTTCGGGAGTTATGATGCCTCAGAAACACACACACAGACACGTCAAACTTATAACACCCCGTCGTTTTTGCGTCAGGGGTTATTAAAAAAACTGACATAATTTGAAGAAATAGAAATTAAGGTTCTAAATATTAAAATAAATAAAAAAAAATATTTTATTAGAATTTAACATAAATAAAATAAAATAAAAAACAATAAGTTTAAAATTGAATTAGAAATTCATTAATTGGTAAATAATTATATTTTAATTCTTAACTCTTAATTCTTTATTGCACACAACACAGGACATAAACAAAAGAGAGAAATAGATGACATGTACAAAGGCGAGCTTAACCCTAACAAGAGTTTTCTTCCAGCAAACCTTTGGTGTAAGATGCACATTAATTTTTGAGCTAACTTGATACAATTGAAATATTTTTTTCAGGAGAGCTCCTCACAAAATCCCTAGACGAGATGTTGCCAGAATCAGCCCCGCACAAACACTACGTGGCGTTCAGATATGTTCCGCCCTTCACCAACGACACATTCGCACAACTTGAAAAGTAAGTTATTAAAAGAGGGATAAAGATCCGTTGTGCGTACTTTAATAGTGACAGGCGTCACAGCTCAGTCGGTAATAGCTCTGCCTTCCGTGCTGTGGGTCGTGGGTTCGATCCCCACTGAGAACAAACATTTTTTCGTGGCAAACATAGATGTTTGTTCTATGTCTGAGTGTTACTATGTATTATAAGTATGTATTTACAAAAAAAAAGTATATAAGTATTGTATCAGCATCTAGTTCCCATATCACAAGCTTTGCTTATTTTGGGACTAGAGGGCGTTGTGTGTAGAGTCCATGAATATTTATTACTAGCAGTTACCCGCGCCTTCTTACGCGAGTACCGTTTTCGTGTACATTATATTATCTGTGCGTGTACCGAGCGGATACTTCTTAGAGAAACTTGACATTACACCGAACTCGTACTCGAATGTCAAAAGTTAGTTGTTAGACCAAAGAGGTAGTACTACGCCCTGTCAAACTGACGTGACATGACATGACATCATCCTCTTGCCAATGGCCGCTGCTAATCCCGTTCTTTCATTTTATCCTGTAGATCCTGTTAATTATTCGGGATGAAAAGTAGCCTATATGTCAAGTTTCATCCAAGTTGGTTCAGTAGTTTAGACGTGATTGAAACACAAATATCCAAACATCTAAACTTTCGCATTTATAATATTAATTAGGAAAATTATAACTAATACAGAAAATTATGACTAATACAGTATTTACAATATTTATAATATGTACAAAATACACATGAAGCAGTTGAGCTATCTACACACCGTTGCAAACGATTTATAGATAGCTCAACTGATCCAAATCAGTAGCAATCGGAAGCGTGGCCAAGACACTGGCTGCATTGCCGCGCTGAATAGCAATGCTGATTCGCTGGCCCAGATTTATTATTATATATTATTTATATGATTTTGTTACAGAGATGGTGTAGAAAGAGCTATAATATTCTCACAGTACCCGCAGTACAGTTGTGCTACTACAGGCTCTAGTCTAAATGCTATTGCAGACTTCTACAAAACTAGGTAACATTATTGAGTTTTTACCCAACTTCAAAAAAAAGAGGATGTTCTCAATTCGGTTTTTTTTTTATACATTATAGACAAACGTTTGACCGCAACCTCACCTGATGGTAAGTGACGATGCGGTCGACGATGTAGATGGTTGTATTTTTTTAAATACATGTTCTATGTCTGAGTGTTACTATGTATTATAAGTATGTATTTACAAAAAAATATATATATAAGTATTGTATCAGCATCTAGTTCCCATATCACAAGCTTTGCTTAGTTTGGGACTAGAGGGCGTTGTGTGTAAAGTCCATGAATATTTATTTTTATTTTTAGATCACCGCCGAGCAGTATAAAGTTCAGTGTGATCGAGCGCTGGGCGACTTCCAAGTTGCTCGCTAAAGTGTTCGCGGAGAGGATTCAGGAGAAACTGAAGGCGTTCCCACATCGACTGCGGAGGGATGTGCTTATATTGTTCACAGCGCACAGTTTGCCTCTAAAAGTGAGTTATTAAATCGGTTTAAAGAACTTCTAACTCAACGAAGAACTTAACAGTCCACTTATAATGAGCTTTAACTATAATTACTATGACAGGCGTTACAGCTCAGTCGGTAATAGCTCTGCCTTCCGTGCTGTGGGTCGTGGGTTCGATCCCCACTGAGAACAAACATTTGTGTGTGGCAAACATAGATGTTTGTTCTATGTCTGGGTGTTACTGTGTATTATAAGTGTGTATTTACAAAAAAAAAAGTATATAAGTATTCTATCAGCATCTAGTTCCCATATCACAAGCTTTGCTTAGTTTGGGACTAGAGGGTGTCGTGTGAAATGTCCATGAATAATTATTTATTTAATTAATTAATACTATACTAACACCATGCTGAGTTCGTCACCAATTTGTAAATGTATTGTTCGTGTATTATGTATTGTATGTGTCAGCGTGATTTTACAAATAAATGTTTCTTTCTTTCTTTATAATTTTGTAAATTGTCTCGTGTTTCAAACTGCTATGTGCCTCTTCAAAAAGTTCAGAGTTGGATAATTAATGTAGCTAAGAATCAAAGCTTTCTTGGTAACAAGTAATTAAGTTAAAAATTAAAAAACCCCCGAATCTTGGACTGATTTTCATCAAACATAGCTAAGAACACTCCCGACTAATTCACCTTTCAAACAAAAAAAACAAAATCGGTTCATCCGTTCGGGAGCTACGTTGCCTCAGACACACACACACACACACACATACAAACACACAGACACGTCAAACTTATAACACCCCGTCGGTTTTGCGTCAGTGGTTAAAAATAGGAGCTGTTCTTTCAGAGTTGCAAGGCCACAAACACTAAGGCTTCAAACTTCTAACATATTTTTTACTTGTTGACCCCTGCCCGAGAAACGGAAAGGGTGTTATGAGACTAACGGCGTTTTGTCTATTTTTTATAATAAATAAATAAATCCGTTTGTAATCTGTCTGTCTCTCGTTGTCTGGAATAAATCGCTGTTTTAGTGTAAGACCGCCCATTATACATTTTCAATTGTTAATTTCTTCTGTAATCTTCTTTTTTGTTTTATTAGTTTGTAAGGTGTAAACAGTTTTCATCCATAAATGGTGGGCCGTCTGCTTGTTACATCATTTAGTTATTTTAGTTTTGGTATCGCAAATGAACGTCAAATGTCATTCAAATGTCAAATACAGTTGTGTTTGCTATTCTTCTCTAACACGTTGAATACAGTATCTGTGCGCCTCGCTTGCACACAGATAGTGTGAAGTTGTCTAGCATAAACCACTGATAGTTATTCTATAGATAATAGACGATTGAAAAATAGAAAATAAATTATTCGCCTGTTAAACAGACGGATAACTTTACACGCTAGATAGCTATTCGACGACTTATCTGAGGATTGAAAAATCGACCCTAAAAGAAAAAGAAAAATGGTAATAAATAAATAAATAAATAAATATTCAGGGACATTTCACACAACGCTCTCTAGTCCCAAACTAAGCAAATTTGTGATATGAGAACTAGATGGCTGATAGAATACTTATATACTTTTTTTTTGTAAATACATACTTATAGTACATAGTAACACCCAGACATAGAACAACCATCTATGTTTTCCACGCACAAATGTTTGTTCTCGGTGGGGATCGAACCCACGACCCACAGCACGGAAGGCAGAGCTATACCGACTGAGCTGTGACGCCTGTCACTAGGTAGATAGATAGAAAACTCTTTATTGTACTGCACCAGAAATTAGATATTAGACATAGTTCTATATTAAAGCGAAGTACAATGGGCGGCCTTATCGCTATGAGCGATCTCTTCCAGGCAACCTTTGGATGGACTGGATTTTAAATGTATGATACTAGGTAGTAATCCTTATATTTATTTGTCAGGCGGTATCCCGTGGTGATACATATCCTCACGAGGTAGCAGCCACGGTCTCCCTTACCATGGCGGAACTGAATGTCTCGAACCCGCACCGCCTCGTGTGGCAGTCCAAGGTCGGACCCCTGCCCTGGCTTCAGCCTTACACTGACGACGCTATCAAGGTAAATAAGTTATAAGTTTACCCGAGGGCTGGTGAGTATCTGGGCCAGCGAATCAGCATTGCTATTCAGCGCGGCAATGCAGCTAGTGTCTTGGCCACTGTGCTACTGATTTGGATCAGTTGAGCTATCTATAAACCGACTTCAATTCGACTACCGGCTTCATCATCAGATGATGATGATGGCAGTTCATTGGGAATGTTCTAGTGACCGTAAACATCGCTAAAAGTCACAGAAAAGCAAAATACGCAATTTCGTGCACGTGCATGGCATATATTTTTTAGTTATTTCTATTTATAAGCTAAACTACTGAAATGATTTTGATGAAAATTGAATGGGACCAACCTGGAAGTATATCCTTTCTGATAAAAAAAGAATTTTTCAAACCGTTCATAAATGACGGAGTTATAAATAAATATTCATAGACATTTCACACGACGCCCTCTAGTCCCAAACTAAGCAAAGCTTGTAATATGGGAACTAGATGGCTGATAGAATACTTATATACTAATTTTTGTAAATAAAATAAATAAATATTCATGGACTTTACACATAACGCCCTCTAGTCCCAAACTAAGCAAAGGTTGTAATATGGGAACCAGATGGCTGATAGAATACTTATATACCTTTTTTTTGTAAATACATACTTATAGTACATAGTAACATCCAGACATGGAACAAACATCTATGTTTTCCACGCACAAATGTTTGTTCTTGGTGGGGATCGAACCCACGACCATTAAGCCACGACTGAGGCCTCAAGGCGGCCTGAGAACTCCTGGTAGGGCACCTGTTTATTCCACAACATTAAAAATATTTCTTTGTTTCAGTTATACGCTAAAAAAGGGCAGAAGAATATGATCCTAGTTCCAATAGCATTTGTGAACGAACACATTGAGACATTGCACGAGTTAGATATTGAGTACTGTCAAGATGTCGCTAAAGAGGTAATACAAATACATACTTAATACATACAGGGATACAGGGTGTAACATAATGTCCCTATAAGTCCGAAAGGGGGTTATTCTACACGTCATGGCGAACAACATTTGTTCTACGTCTTTTAATATTTCGATGTTTCTCATTCATGAAAAGTGTCTTAAGGTTTCCTTAAAAAAAAACATTGCACACGTGTTAAAGTGTCTATGTGTGGGTGCGATGTGATAGGAAAGTGCTTAAGCATGTGTACTTACAGGCTGGATACATACGCAAAGTAAATAAACAATAAAAGTGGTCGCAAATATCTAAAACGAAAATTAAAAAAAAAAATTAAAATATCCAACTTTTTGTATTCAATTTCAGCAGATGCCAATCTATTCAGGTGTTTGGTCTGAATAAGCCCCTTTTCGGCTTATAGGGACAATATGTTACACGTTGTATAGGAAAAACATCTATGTTCATCGCACAAACTATGTTTGTTCCGTGTGGGGATTGAACCCAAAACCTACAACGCGGAAGACAGAGCTATACCCACTGAGCTGCGAGGCTGCTTGTACACACGGCTACACGTCAGGTTATACACATCATAACTACGTTATACAATGCAGATAATTGTTGGAATGGCAGCGTATTAGGTGTAGGCGCGCATCCCACACAGAAACATATCGTCCCTTTCGCACGATTAGTCTTCTTCTTCTCTTATTTATGGCCTCCGTCCGTCATTTCGACAGACAATTTTGCCTGTGTCAAGTGTCAAGTATTTGAAAAAGTTTAGTCAAGTCGAGTCACACGTCAAGTCGTTTATTTTCAAACAGTCTAGGTTGAGGTGTCGCCGTGTGTACCAACCATACTTCATATTTTAAATTAATAAAATAATAATAAATATTCATGGACTATCTGGACATGGTTGTTATTAACTTTTTATAAATATTTAGTTTTTCGTCAGATGTGACAGGCGTCACAGCTCAGTCGGTAATGGCTCTGCCTTCCGTGCTGTGGGTCGTGGGTTCGATCCCCACCGAGAACAAACATTTGTGTGTGCTAAACATAGATGTTTGTTCTATGTCTGGGTGTCTTCTTCTTCTTACGTGTCAATGGTGACAACACACTAGACGAAGTTCGAATAGAACTTCGCCACTTTTACCCCTTCGTCTGTGGCGTCCAAAATATCATCCCTTGTGCAGGTGGTAGGGCACAAGGGGCAAATGAGTAGATGGGACATCGTTTGGATGGGGACCCCGCAGTCACATTGGCTGAGAGCAGGATCGCGATAGCCCCATCTACACATGCTCTCCCTAGAGCGACCAACCTGGGTTCGGAGTCGGTTAAGGGATCTCCACACTGGCCATGGAAGGTCACGTCCTGGAGGCAGATGTTCTTCTGTGATAAAACCAGGTGGTGCGGGTTGCTCTTTTTCCCAGAGTGTGACCTTGAGTGTGGCTGGATGTTCTTGAACGGCTGAAGTGGAGCGCAAAAAACTTTTCCGACTTTTTAGCCGCGCTCTTGGGGGCTGCTGTCCATAGAGCGGATGTCGGTAGTCCTGCTCTTGCTTGGACTTTTCCAATGCGCAAGCAACATCTCGTCGTACGGATGGAGGAGCGATGCCCGCAAGCGGGTGGAGCATGTTTAGTGGAGTCGGTTTGAGACAGCCAGTTATCATACGGCAAGTGTCGTTCAGTGCAACATCGATCTGTTTAGCATGGGCTGAGCGGTGCCAAACAGGGCATGCGAATTCGCCAGCTGAATAACACAGGGCCATGCCAGTAGCGCGCAGTACATTGGGTGTTGCACCCCATTTAGTAGTAGTTAAGCGGCGGAGCAAGTTATTGCGAGTGCTCACTTTGGCTTTGGTGTTATTGCAGTGGGCTTTAAAGCTCAATGTTCTGTCCAGAGTAACCCCGAGATACTTTGGATGTGAGCAGTGCTCTATGAAAGTACCTTGCCAGCGCACGTTGAGTGTGCGGTTGGCTTGGCCGTTGCGCAGGTGGAATGCACAAGTCTGAGTTTTTGAGGGATTGGGTTTGAGGCCATTCTCTTCATAGTAAGCGCTGAGTTGGTTCAAACCCATCTCCAGATTTTCTTCCGCCTCTTCGAACGTGGTCGTCTGTGTAGCCAGGGCTAAGTCATCTGCATATAGGAAGCGTTCTGTAAGTGGAGTGCTAGGTTGGTCATTGGTGTATATGTTAAACAGAGCCGGAGCCAAGACACTTCCTTGAGGAAGGCCGTTTTTCTGACATCGCCACCTGCTTTTACTTGCGTGTAGGTGGACTTGGAAGCGGCGATTGCGTAAGAGCTCTTCCAAGATACGGGTAAAACCTATATCGTTGGTGATTGTTTCCACCTTATTGAGGAGTCGTCTTACGTTTACCGTGTCGTAAGCCGCTGATAAATCCACGAGAGCCAAACCTGTTACCTTATTTGCTTCGAAGCCGTTCTCAATGTGCTGTGTAAGATTGAGAATTTGACTAGAGCAGCACTTTCCTGGTCGGAACCCAGCCTGTTCGGGTATCAGCTCGGAGTCAATCTGCGGCGTAAGGCGGTTTAGGAGAAGTCTTTCGAAAAGTTTGTACGTATGACATAACAGTGAGATTGGTCGATAGTTTTTGGGATCGTCGGGCGATTTGCCTGGTTTCAAAAGAGCGATCACTTTTGATTTTCGCCAGAGTTTCGGGATCTTAATTTGCTCCAAGCATGCGTTGAATAGAGCTGTTAGCCACGACATCGCCACTGGGCCAAGGTGTTTAATTTGCTCAACTGTTATGTCATCAACTCCGCAGGCCTTTCCAGTTTTCATCGCCATAATACCATATACTACTTCCGTTATTGTAAAAGGCCTACTGACTGCCGTAGATGTTCTAGATGGGGTGGGCTGATTGTAAACTTTTGGCATCCGCTTAGGTGATTTCCCATTTAAAAGCAGTTGTGTGGCAACTTGGTTAGCCGTCACCTGACCAGGATTGGTAGCTCCAGGTGCTGCGCCAGTAAGTTTGTGAATAGTACGCCAAGCCTTTTTGCTGTTATGTGTCATGTCGACGCCAGATATTGTGGTCATCCAGGTCTCTCTGCGACTCTCACAGACCATGTGCAATAGTTGGTCACCGACCATAATGGTCTCTTCAGAGAATGGGTCGCTGGTGTACAACTGTTCATAATGGGCCAGTAGTGAGGCGGATTCTGCGTTAAGACCCGGGATATAGGATCTGCGGCAACCCCTTGGGATGTTACGCCGAGAAGCCGCCCATACGACATCTACAAATTGGTCGTAGTTGGCTGGGATAGGCTCTATGCTGTTGAAAAGGCTTTGATCAGCGTCTTTTGAGAACTGGTCCCAGTTCGCCTTCGTGAAGTTGAAGCGGCGTTTAAAAGGGACTTGCATCGGTCTTAGGGCTGTCTGGGTGTTACTATGTATTATTAGTTTTTTACTAAAAAAAGTACATAAGTATTGTATCAGCCATCTAGTTCCCATATCACAAGCTTTGCTTAGTTTGGGACTAGAGGGCGTTGTGTGTAAAGTCCATGAATATTTATTATTTATTTATTTTATTTATTATCGCAATACAATTCGTTTTTTGTGTTTTTTTCAGGCCGGTGTCACTCAGATAGAAAGGGCGGCGGCGCCGAACGACCATCCCACCTTCATAGCGGCGTTAGCAGAAGTAGTCGCGAACCATCTGAAGTCAGACTCTCGACTGTCGCGCCAATTCCTAATCAGGCAAGTACTGTGAATACAACAAATGTGACTCGTTAACCTAGTTATATAAGACGATTCTAAGGGCGGCTTGCACCAGAATCGCTAAACGCGTTTAACTCTTATATAGTATTTAGCGAGTTGTCAAGTCATACAAATACGTCAGATTTAAATCTATTTAGCTGTTAAATACGTTTAGTGATTCTGGTGCAAGACGCCCTAAATGATCCTTGTGATTTTATTGAGTAAAGAAATTTTGACTTTGGACGGATAAGCACACGGGACATGTAACTCGGCTGATCTCGCATTTAAATAATAAATAAGTAATTAAAAAAAAAGAAATAATTCAAATAAATAAAGATAAATAATTTTAAAATAATATAAAAATATGTATTTTAGTTTTAAGGTATCTATAATATGGGCCTTGTATTTTTTACTGTGTTGCCTGAAATAAATGAATTTATTTATTTATTTAGCCTCTCTCGCCACGAATTCAGCCGTTTTGCCTAAGTAAAGGCTTGACACTGTCGATGAATAATGATGTCGATTCTGTTGTTGTATTTTTCTAAACTAACCTAATTTGACAGCACTAGAATTATAGCTGTCTCTGTAGTTTCAGTTTATGAGAAAGGGACGGCAACATTTTTAGCGCTGTCAAATTAGGTTAGTTTAGAAAAATGCAACAACAGAATCGACAGCATTATCGATGTAAATAAGAGAAAATAAGATAGAAAACTAAAAGATGTTTTCCGGCATTCATTCATTTTTAACCCCCGACGCAAAAACAACGGGGTGTTATAAGTTTGACGTGTGTGTGTGTGTGTGTTTCTGAGGCAACGTAGCTCCTGAGCGGATGAACCGATTTTTTTGTTTGAAAGGTGAATTAGTCGGGAGTGTTCTTAGCTATGTTTGATGAAAATCGGTCCAAGATTCGGGGTTTTTTTTTAATTTAATTACTTGTTGTGTGACAGAGTAACAAACATCCATACTTACAAACTTTCGCGTTTATAATATTAGTAGGATAAACCAAAATTTTTTTGTTTTCAGATGTCCCCACTGCGTTAGCCCGAGATGTGAGTCTTCGAAGGAGTTTTTCAGAAAATTGTGTGATGATCGTGAAATTGCAACAGAAAAGGATGAGTCGGTTCTGGTTTAGATTGTTATAAAACTGTAAATGCCTTATTCAAAACTAGCTTTCGCCCGCGACTATGTCCGCGTCCCATTCTATTGTCACATGGCAATAGTTACAGAAATACGTTTATAAATCGCGAACAAAGTTGCTAAAATTTCGCTAATTATGAATAAGGCTAATCTTAATTATATTTTACATGTGAAAAGACTAGGTAGGCAATGCATTTTAGACTTGACTATACACAATACCTCTTCATATCTGATATGTATAATTTAACAGATTCAAGCATAGATAAATAAATAGGAGATAGCCAACGATACTGAAAGTACCGAACGGATTTTATTCGTGTTTTAAATGATAGATTAATTTCTGGAGAAGGTATTAACCTTTACATTGCTGAAAATCTAGATTTTCTAATCTGTGATAAAGGTTAAATAGATAAACAATGAAAGACATTGTTATTATAAGTTTTATATTATGTATTGTTTTTTGGTTTGTTATAATAAATTATTTATTGTAGAAATTGTTTTTTATTATGTTGGTTTACTTCAAATACTTCTGTGGGTTTTCTTTAGGCTGATGATGATAATGATGCATGAGTTTATCTCCCTTAGCACTATACTGTAACAGTTCTTATTCTAAACTTATTTACTAACTATTTAATAATCAGGAATTCTATAATTCTTCAATTCAAACTGTAAAATTATCTTTGAAAATGCGCGCGCATGTTTATAACATGTCAGTGTCATGCGTCAGCTTGCTCGTTAGTTGGTAGCATTGGAGTGGGGAAAACGAGCATGACGGGCGTTCCTTAGAGGTGAAGGAGAGGTGACGCGTGTTTACCACTAAGCAAGCACGTCGTATCTATTACCGCAAAACCTACTTTTATTATAAATCTAAACCTATTTTAATTTAAATTCGTGTCGAGAAAAAACCCCAAATTGGGTGAGTGTTGCCTGTGTTATTGTGTATTTAGTTGTAGTTAGCGAATGTTGGTGAGTACATTTCGATAGAATTCCTTGTAACGAGCAAATTGTAATGACTCATCTTTTCGTAGTGCTAATGACTAGCTTTTTATCAAATTGCGCTTTGTTAGATATTTCACGATCACCAGCATCACATTACATAAAATTGTAAGGTTTTGAATCTGCTATTGGTACTACCTATGATTCTGTCATGTCATTCATCACATTATTATTAGCTGCCTTGCTTATGTGTAAATATTGTAATTTATCATTGTTTGACTGCCTCATCATCGATTACTACTTCATGCTGGTAGCCATTGCGCTTTTGCTTGAAAAAGAGATGTCGCAGTTAAACAGAAAAAAATGACTTTTTCTAAAATATCCGGACGTGGATTCCAGGGTTTTTGTTACCGGCCTTCACATATCGGCGAGTGGGTTGTGAGCAACGCTACACTAACCGGACCACTACACAGCCGTCGAACGCCACCTTCTGGTTCCACCTTTTCAAGGACTGCATCAGCCAACGGCGTTTTCTACTCTCGCTAAGGCCAGTGGCATACCTACCTACCTACCGGAAGGTTTCGTAATTGTAATCTGGAAACGAATAGGCCCCCCCTGAATTCTCTGTGTTTTTTTTACTGTACCTACCTAGTTATATATTATTAAAACGTTGTAATAAGTTATCTTTAATTTTTATTCGCCTGCCTACTTTAGCTACCTAAGTAGGATAGAAAATTAGTAGGAAGGCAACAATACCTACGTAGGTAAAGTACATTAAACTAAATTAATTTATTTTACGATTGTACAAACGATATTTCATCTATTATCGTTAAACATTTTATCGGTGTACTTTTTCGATTCAAACATGTTTATTTTTTTAATCGGTGAGTAGGTATGAATTAATTTTCTAACAGATATAAATACGTCAATGTGGTTACAACATCTAAATCTCTTATCTTATCTTATCTTATGGTTATCTTTGTCCATCTGAACTATCTGCGGAGCAGAAACCATTTTGGGTCAAAAGGTACCTAAACTAGTTTTTCCGCGCAACAGTACATGCGCAATCGTTTGTTACACCTAACTTCAGAGGGATAAAGATCCGTTGTGCGTTCTTCTTCTTTTATATGTATATGGCCTCTGTCCGTCATTTCGACAGACAATATTGCCAGTGTCAAGTGGATTATTTGAAATAAGTTTAGTCAAGTCGAGTCATACGTCAAGTCGTTTGTTATGAAGACAAAATGGTGGATTTTCCTCTCAAAGCTTGAAAACGAATTCCATCAAATAATAAAAACATAATACACATTTATTCTTTCACAGGTTGTGTATTTGTTTTTCATCCTGTATTTGACTGTTGCATATTTCAGGTATTTCCATCCTTATTGAAATATCAAACGCCTACGTACTACTACAAGTTAGAAAACAAAATGAGAACGTGTCTAACATCGACGCACTAATCCACAAAGTTGTGCCATCAGATAAGTTCGAAATGTTTGCTCAAAAGTTGGCGCGCAAACAGTTTCAGGACAAAGACAAAATAGATAAAACCACAGACTATAGTGGCAGAGAAAAGAGCGGGGTAAAACAGACCATAGACTATAACGAAAATGAAGAAAAGGGCGGGGAACTTGGAAAAGAGGAGCTATCTTTGTCTGTGGATGAAAAATCAGACCCGAATTTGGTAAAGTTGGTAGATTTGGCTATACAACAGTTTACCAAAGCGGGCCCTGTTTTGAGAGCCAATGGTCAAGATAGTAAGTACCTATGCCGAATATTCTATCACTATTCTATTCTACATATTTAGGGCTCCGTAGAATCCGTAGGTTCTTACCTCAACACAGGTGAATGGCGCGACTTGAAGAGCCCTAAATATCCAACAGTCGCCGCGTTACGTAAACCTAACGTATTCGAGTGATATTGCGCGTCAACGCCAGCCCGACTGCCGAACGTTGTAGCGTCACCGCGCAGTGTATCTCGGATACGCTAGCGTTACGATACGTTCACGATTGTTACATTTATTTGTTGTGCTGAGGCCTTACCCAAAACCTACGTCGGGGTACAATAGGTCACGGATCTTTATTCCTCTGAAGTTAGTTGCGTGTTAGGTCTAACAAACCAACGCGCATACCTAGGTACCTACCTACCTTCTGTTGTGCGTAAAATTCAACCCAAAAATTAATTCAGTGGGGCAAAGACCCGTTGTAACTACCATACTTTTTTATTGTTTATTTATTTACAGAGCCGAAAACAATAAAATTTAGGGCAGGCGAGTCATCTATGCTATACGAAATCAACTCTCAAAGTCTGATCAGCGGACTCGAAGAGTTATTGTCGTCGAAATTGGTCAGAAGCTATCTGGATAGTCTCACCAAAAAAGCTGCTTTTGTCTACCGCGCTATGAAAGAATCTAACAATAAATAATTAGCAACAAAAAGTATTTGCTTAGACTTATACTTAGGGCGGCTTGACCCCCGTATAGTATTACTTTATGGGCTTGAACCAGAATCGCTAAACGTGTTTAACTGTAAAATAGTATTTAGCGAGTTGTCAAATCATATAAATACGTCAGATTTAAATCTATTTAGCTATTAAACACGTTTAGCGATTCTGGTGCAAGCCGCCCTTAGAGGCCTTGGAGATTTTCCATACATCGCACTTAGAATATTCTGTGACATCGCACTACTATTATAAATGTCAATGTTTAGATGTTTGTGTTTCAATCACGCTGTAACTTACTGGTCCAATTTAGATGAAACTTGGAATATATTATAGTTCGTAACCTTAGGCTACTTTTTCCTCTTGTTTTTTAGGTTACCTACCTACTTGTATTTTTTTAGGTTATATTTTATTTTGTTGTTTTTCGTGGACGAAGTCGCGGTTAACTGCTAGTCACTAAAAAAAGGCCCGACTTACCTAACTATCGCCCGAAAAAGTCAGCCCTTGCAAAGAGTCACGTTCCCAAAAGGGGTTTTAAAAAACCTACGAAAACTAGTTTCGTTTCCCACTTTCATAAACTTTCTACAAATTATAGTTGACCATGAATAATTTGAGGTTGAATAAAAAAAAATACAAAAGCCATTTCAAAAAATACTCTTTATTTTAATCAGATTTTAACATTTTTGAGACTAATCAAATTTTAACATTTTTAACATGACATTCGCTACGTGGTCGTCTACTACACAAAATGATAAATAAAGTTCGCTAGCGTCATTAGTTTACACTAAAATTATAGCTGTCTTTATCGTTTCAGTTTATGAGAAAGAGATGGCAATAATTTTAGTTCTGTCGAATTATTAGGAAAATGAAACAACAGAATTTCTACCAACGTCAATACTTAACTTTATCAATACAGAGTCATATTAAGGTTAGCATGAAAGTCATTCAAATATAAGTAGGTTTCTAAAAAAAGTATAAATAAGTACAAAAATATAGGTACATTTGTTGAGGCCTACATACCCAGTTCAGATAAAAAAATAAATACTTTAAAATTTTACGTACCTAGGTAGATAACTTTATCACTAACTTTTTGATATTACAGTGTGTAATAAAAACATTCCCGAAAACTTTAGGGGTCAAAAATAAATAAATAATAATAATAGATAGGTAGATTTTTTCGAACTCACATTTTTGGTTCCATGCATAAAATTGTTACGGGTAAGTACTTTAAAATCCCGAAGTTTTCGGGAGTACCCTTATAATCATTACACCTCGTATAATATACCGATTTATAATAACCCAATCATTAAATAATATCAGAAATAATTAATAAATTAAAAAATTATAAAAAACATTTAAATTAAATTCTTAATAAATATGTGAATAATCATATAAATAGACACAATAAAATTGCAAACAAGAAACTGCCAGATTACAATAGCTGCCTAAATAATAAATATATTTAGCTAAGAAATAGGAATGGTGTAAGTACAATCACATTATAAGCACCAACCAAATAATCGCTAAGCTTAAATACATATTTACAATTCACTGATTTAGAATTAGTACCTATCTCAGTCTGATCTTTATCCCTCTGAAGTTAGGTGCGAGAAACTACTGCGTATGTACAGTCGGCTACACATCAACCTATCCACTGTTTGAACTTTGAACTATTATAATTTGAATGTTGCGAATCAGGGATCGCAATAGGTGTAGGCGCGTGGCGCGCAAGCAGCGAGTCTCACATAAAAACATATCGTCCCTCTCGCATGATTCGCAACATTCAAATTATAATAGTTCAAAGTTCGAACCGTTAATAGGTTGATGTGTAGCCGACTGTACTGTTGTGCGGAAAAATTCGCTTATCTCCAATTCGAGCCAAAAATCTGTTCTGCGCAGATACTTCAGAGGACAAAGATCAGCCCCCGTATGCCAATCTTTTGCTGTCAAGTTATATTTCACTGCCCAGTGTAATTTCTTCAGGTCACGTGGTACAATTTTGTACCACGTGATCATTCTTTTTAGACACGTGACAGCAAAATATGCGCGAAAACACATCAAATGACGTCATAATGTCACTATTTAGTCACAGAATAACTATGAGTTAGTATGAACTGACCATGATTTAAAACTTTGCAGTTCAACTTTGATTGGCATACCCCTGCAGTACAAGATTTTTTGTTATTCCAGGCTTGTGGTCTCAAAACCACAATGAGCAATATGTAGTGGTTAGAAAACTTATGAAACATCATTTATTGACAACCCTAAATTCATCGACAAAGATACTAAATATTCATGGACATTTTACACAACGCCCTCTAGTCCCAAACTAAGCAAAGCTAGACAACTAAACTAGATTGCTGATAGAATACTTATACTTTTAGTAAATACATAGTAAAACCCAGACATAGAACAAACATCTATGTTTGTCACACACAAATGTTTGTTCTCAGTGGAGATCGAACCCACGACCCACAGCACGGAAGGCAGAGCTATACCGACTGAGCTGTGACGCAAAGTAGTAATAAGATTTAGGGTTGTAGGTGGGTATTTTATGACTTGAACTCAAGAAAATGGTGGTTAAATTCATATAATAAGGTCAGTAAAACACGTTTTAAGCTTAGGGTAACACTTAACTTTAGGTTTTGTCTTTTAAACAATGGCAAAGACTTATAATTTTACTATTTACAATATTTTACACAAGTTTGTAGCTTAAAATATTAGCGACATTAGAAAACATCTAATAGTCTAATAATATATTGATTAGAATCTAAAATCACACCGAAAATGGTTCAGCTGCATCGTCGTTTTTAATGATTTTTTTATCATTGACTTGTATTGAATTGAATTCAAAACATTTTTAAATTGATTCAAGCAGAAAAGATAAAGTAATTTACTTGAGCATTCTAGAACTCGAGAGATACTTAACAGCCGCAATCAGAGATGTATAACAAAAGATAATCATTGCCTAGTTTCTTGATATCCAATATGCAATGAGTAATGAAATGACAAATAGACGCCGCAAATTTTAAGTTATACTTATATTTAAGTGATGTTTTTGAGTGCGGCTGTAAGTAACACAAAAAAAACGTTAGTTCAACTTTGATACTTCTATACTTACCTACCTACATTTTAGTAACACTAACCTAAGTACCTACATAACGGTCGACTGAACTCTAAAACTTCTAACGGTCGAACCCAAAATACAACTCACGGTAAAAGTTAGATAGCGCTCTGCGTTTTTAACCGCCGACGCAAAAACGACGGGGTGTTATAAGTTAGATGTGTGTGTGTGTGTGTGTGTGTGTGTGTGTATGTGTATGTGTGTATGTGTGTGTGTGTCTGAGGCAACGTAGCTCCCGAACGGATGAACCGATTTTGATTTTGTTTTTTTTGTTTGAAAGGTGAATTAGTCGGGAGTGTTCTTAGCTATGTTTGATGAAAATCGGTCCAAGATTCGGGGGTTTTATAATTTTTTTAATTTAATTACTTGTTACACAATAAGCTATGTTACTCTGGTAATATAGCAGACAGCCAAACAAAAGTTTTTTTTCTACAACTACATGATGGACCAAGCCGATGGCCCACCTGATGTTAAGTGGTAACCACTGCCTATAACGATGCATTGCCTCACTGAGCACGTCCACTGAAGACGTGCCCCGATTGATTGAATATTGAGAATGGTCCTAAAAAAACCAGTTAAAATATATGCCCCACGTTAGGGCGCCAAATTGATTTCCAAACCTTCTTTTAATATAGAAAAATTAATTGCCTACAGTCGATAAAATAAAATATGTAATTAAGAAATACTTATAATTTAGTTAAGTCATTTTTATGGTAAAATTCTTCTGACTACCCACATAATACCGTCAATGAGCACCTCCGAATATAAAAGGAGGTATAACAATGATACCTACCTAATCTCAAACCAAATGAGCAGTTTTTTAAAAAGAAATGTAAAGTTTTTTCAATATCAAATTGTAAACGTCAAAAAGTTCCGTCAATTGTCAAATAAGTAGGTATGTGACTTAGAATTAAAAGGAAATAAGGTGATTCTACTTGTTATTTTTTCATTTAGTTATTTTTTATTTTTAAAACGGCTCATTTTGTTACTTCTTTTAAAATCATCACAGAACGTACAAAGTCTTATGTCATAAAAACAGTCAGCCACAAAATGGCGGTTGTAAACAAGATGGCGGCGGGAGAAAGCGCGGGAGATCCGCATTTGAGGTTATCGTTGCGGTATAGATTTGGCGGTAATGGTTCCTCTCCTGGTTTGCAGTATTCTTTTCTTTCCTAAAAAGAGTTTTATTTTAGAACCATTCGTAAAACTAGTAGGTAACTAAACTAATCACAACTATAAACACAAAACGCGGTGAGAGAGACCTCCAAAATACAAAAAGATAAACCTGAGGAGCGATTACGAGTTGACAATGTAAAAACCGGTGTGAAACGTCTGACGTCCAGCACACCGGTGTGCGCTGCTTGGTATGGAAACACTGAGCGGAAGTTTGACGAGACCAAACTTCTCAAAAAATCCGCTCAGTGTTTCCATACCAAGCAGCGCACACCGGTGTGCTCGGCGTCAGGCGTTTCACACCGGTTTTTACATTGTCAACTCGTACTCGCCCCTCTGAACTAAAAAGAGTAATCACGATACCAGAACTGAATAAAGAGAACTTGGAACTGAAAATGAAAACTCAGAACCCAAGAAAGAGAGTCTGAAATTAACGTGAGGACATTAAAAAATAAGAGAATTCAGTACTAATATAAATATACAGACTTAGGGCGGCTTGCACCAGAATCGCTAAACGCGTTTAACTATTAAATAGTATTTAGCGAGTTGTCAAGTATATAAATACGTCAGATTTAAATCTATTTAGGTGTTAAACACGTTTAGCGATTCTGGTGCAAGCCGCAAGCAAATAAATTAGATAGAGTGTTTCATCCTTTTTTATGAACTAAAGAAAGAAATAGTACAGTCATGTTTTCCCTAAGTGTGACAAAGACAGACTTACATCAAACTCTTCCTTGCACATCTCTCGGCACGGCGGACAGACCACGCCCCCTTTGTGTAGCCATCCCTTCTTGACTATCCTCACTTGAAGTATTTGGCCGGCGTGGAAGCACGTGTATGTGTAGTTACCCACCTGCAATTGTGATCATTTTGAAATTCCCACTATTTTGTGGTTCTTTCATTCACTCGTCATTCTTTCGTTCTTTCATGACTTTTTAACTAATAAAAACTATTTATTAATTATTATTTGAAAAAAATTACACATGTATTTTATATAGTGCCTTAAAGCCTAGGTAAAGTTTGACTAGACGGTTCTCGTAGGTAAAATACGAATCGAACGAACTACTACTTGGATACTTGGCAAAAACTCTCGTAAAAGTTAATAGGAACGTTTTTATTCTGTAAAATTGTATTCACAGGGGTCAATCAGAATCGTGTATGTAATTTAAAGTAATGTAATTCTTTATTAGACTACGGACAGAGAGGCAAATAACTTACTGGATCCTTGCATTTTTCTCTTCCTTTGACCTTTCTAATTAACAGTTGAGTTTTTAAACTTAGGTAGTATTTAAAAGAGTTTAAAAGACATTTATCTGCTCACCACAATATGCAATCTTCCACTCTCGCACTTGTATTTGTAGCAGCCAGAACCCCAATGCTGCCATTCTCGTATCTAGAACAAGTAATTTATATTAAAAATTAAAAAAACCCCCGAATCTTGGACCGATTTTCATCAAAGATAGCTAAATAAACAAAAAAAACTAAATCAAAATCGGTTCATCCGTTCGGGAGCTACGTTGCCTCAGACACACACACACACACAGACACGTCAAACTTATAACATCCCGTCGCTTTTGCGTCGGGGGTAAACAAACACAAAAATACAATGAAAACAGTAACAAACCAAGCAGATCCATCAGAGTACGTTCACTAAGATCGTGCACTGTAAAGCGTTTACCACTCTGAAACGTTAGGTGCCTGTAATAGCACCGGCACCCATACCCTTCAAACCTAAACACAGCAATGCGAGCATCACTGTGCCAAGCACGAAATAGATATACAACGTGTAACATATTGTCCCTATAAGCCGAAAAGGGGCTTATTCAGACCAAACACCTGAATAGATTGACATGTGCAGAAGTTGAATACAACATGTTTGAAATATCCATTTTTTTTTTTAAATAATTTTTGTCTTAAAAATTTGCGACCACTTTTAGTGTTTATTTACTTTGCGTATGTATCCAGCCTGTTAGTACACATGCTCACGCACCCTCCTATCACATCGCACCCACACATAGACACTTTAACACGTGTGCAATGCTTTTTTGAAGGAAACTTTAAGACGCTTTTCATGAATGTAAAAACCCGAAAAATTAAAAGTCGTGGAACAAATGTTGCTCGCCATGACGTGTAGAATAACCCCCTTTCAGACTTATAGGGACATTATGTTACACCCTGTATTATGTGATCTTCTTCTTTTTATAACTTAAGAGCTATGCTCTTGTCGGCGTAATGTATGCATTTCCCGGCAGGTTCTTCTTTTCAGGGCAGCTTCCTTGACGTCCTTATACGACATGACATCTATCTTCGCCTTCACTTGGCTCATGTAGCTAATACGCGGTCTTCCTCTTCCTCTCTTTCCTTCTACCTTCCCTTCAATGATATTTCCGATTAAGCTGTCATGTCGTATAAGGTGTCCAATCATCTTTCCTCTCCTGTTCTATATAATATGTGATCTACGTCTATGGAATTAGTAGTACTTTCATAGACGGACTCTTCCACAAGCTCTACTACTGTTATTTTACAGTCTAAATAATGAAACAAACCTGTCTACATGATTTTTGTTCCCACACGCGATTGCTGTGTTCGAAGCATTTTGAATGAGTGCCATAGTTTTCTAACGCAAAGTTTACGTCACCCTCTGAAAACAAAAATATAACTTCAATACAATCCTACTAATATTATAAATGCGAATGTTTGGATGTTTAGATGTTTGGATGTTTGTGTTTCAATCACGTTAAAACTACTGAACCAACTTGGATGAAACTTGGCATATATATTACGTAACCTGGATTGACACATAGGCTACTTTTTATCTCGAATAATAAACAGGATCTACAGGATAAAATGAACGAAAAGGATTAGCAGCGCCAATTGGCAAGAGGATTTCATTGTCATGTCATGTCACGTCAGTTTGACAGGGCGTAGTACTACCTCTTTGGTCTAACAACTAGCGTTTGACATTCCAGTACGAGTTCGGTGTAATGAGGTGTAATGTTAAGTTTCACAAAGTATCCGCTCGGTACACGCACAGATAATATAATGTACACGGAAACTGTAGACGCGTACGAAGTCGCGGGTAACTACTAGTTTAAAATAAATACCTGGAACTATAGAAAGAGAACTTTATAGTTTTTGTTATTGAATCATTTTTAAAAGATATAATTTCTTAATTCTTTATTGCACACAACACAGGACATAAACAAAAGAGAGAAATAGATGACATGTACAAAGGCGAGCTTAACCCTAACAAGAGTTTTCTTCCAGCAAACCTTTGAGGCTAGAGAGAGGTGACTATAGAGGCAGGTCCGTGTACATACAAAGGTTACAATTTGTTAAGTGATTGCGAGATTTTTATTTTTTAAACTACGTTCTCAATTCAATTTTTTAAGATTCATTTACTTAGTAGGTACACATAATACCAGAGGACAAAAAACAAATATACAAAAAAAGGTCTTCAAAATACAAGATGAGATGTTAGAACTGTGGAAAGAGAATCTAGAACTACAAAAAGAGTCTTCAAAATACAAAATGGGCGATTGGAACGGCGGAGAACTCAGAACTACAAAAGATATCTCTTTAGAACTACAAAAAGATTCAAATTGTTTATTTAACATAGACAATTACATTACATTACAGAGCCATTACAGAGGTCCAAGGCGATAACGCTATTACATATTTAAATCTAGAAAACTGTACATCGGTATTATACCTCATCATCATCATCATCAACCTATATTCGTCCACTGCTGGACGTAGGTCTCACTCAAAACACGCCATTGAGCTCGGTCTTCGGCTCTTCTCATCCAGTGTCTGCGCTACATTTGGCAGATCGTCGCTCCATCTCGCCGGAGGGCGTCCTACACTACGCTTGTCTAGACGTGGTCTCCACTCTATTTTTTATTTTTTCTATTTTTTTGTGCGTGGAAAACATAGATGTTTGTTCTATGTCTGGGTGTTACTATTTAATTATAAGTAGGTATGTATTTACAAAAAAAAAAGTATTTAAGTATTCTATCAGCCATTTAGTTCCCATATCACAAGCTTTGCTTAGTTTGGGACTAGAGGGCGTTGTGTGTAAAGTCCATGAATATTTATTTATTTATTTTATTTATATTGACAGGCGTCACAGCTCAGTCGGTAATAGCTCTGCCTGCCGTGCTGTGGGTCGTGGGTTCGATCCCCACCAAGAACAAACATTTGTGTGTGCCATACATAGATGTTTGTTCTATGTCTGGGTGTTACTATGTATTATAAGTATGTATTTACAAAAAAAAAAAAAGTATATAAGTATTATATCAGCATCTAGTTACCATATTACAAGCTTTGCTTAGTTTGGGACTAGAGGGCGTCGTGTGAAATGTCCATGAATATTTATTTATTTATTTATATTATACCTACCTACCTTATATTTGACAATACAACTAAAAAGATCGAGAAAACATCAACTTAGGTAAGTAACTTACTGGGTGTATTCTCCTCGTACTGGCACGTGCTTCCTCGCACTAAAGTATTCTTATGCCTCCACGTGAACTCTTGCAGGTACGGGCAGTAGTCCGCTAACGATACAGAGCCGCCGTAGTGAGCCTCCTCACCCGGCTCTATTCCGGGGAGGATGTCGAAATGCTAAAACAAATATGTTATTTTAAACCTACTAATATTATAAATGCGAAAGTTTAGATGTTTAGATGTCTGGATGTTTGTGTTTCAATCACGTCTCTACTGAACCAACTTAAAAAAAACAGACAGGCGTTACAGCTCAGTCGGTAATAGCTCTGCCTTCCGCGCTGTGGGTCGTGGGTTCGATCCCCACTGAGAACAAACATTTGTGTGTGGCAAGCATAGATGTTTGTTCTATGTTTGGGTGTTACTATGTATTACAAGTATGTATTTACAAAAAAAAGTATATAAGTATTCTATCAGCATCTAGTTCCCATATTACAAGCTTTGCTTAGTTTTGGACTAGAGGGCGTTGTGTGAAAAGTCCATGAAGATTTATTATTTATTATTTACATTAGGTAATAGTGACCTTGAGACTTACCTGATACTGTCTCGGTAGAATGGTGTCATGTCGCACTAAATTGCACAACACAACCGCATTCCGTCTTGGCGCGCATTCAGTTCGAAGCGGATTTCCTTTTATGCGCGAACAAAATGGCGCCGGTGACTTTCTTCTGAAACAACGAGGCGTTTACAAGCGCATTTCAAAATAGAGAGAGTCTTCACTCTAGTTTATAGCACAGTATCGTGTATCACTAGCGGACCCAGGGGGGCTAAGGGATCAACCCCCCTCCGCCCTCACTCCCCCCCCCTCCCTCAACCCCCTACCTCTCTCTCCCCCCTCCCTCAACCCCCTGCCTCTCTCTCCCCCCTCCCTCAACCCCCCTACCTCTCACTCCCCCCTCCCTCAACCCCCCTACCTCTCACTCCCCCCCTCCCTCAACCCCCCTACCTCTCACTCCCCCTCCTCCCTCACCCCTATAAAGAAATGCTGGATCTGCTTTTACATATCATACTAATATGCTACAGGGGAAAAATTACTTACGCATCCATTTCCGTAACGTTATGATAGCTTGTAAAATAAATTAAAAGTTAGGTAGCAAAAGTGTTTTAGTGAATCGATATATCGATTCTGTTGTTGCATTTTTCTAAACTAACCTAATTTGACAGCGCTAAAATTATAGCCGTCTTTGTCGTTTCAGTTTATGAGAAAGGGACAGCAACATTTTTAGTGCTGTCAAATTAGGTTAGTTTAGAAAAATGCGACAACAGAATCGATAGCATTAACTAATTATCGTATTTTAGTAACACTTACAGCTCGATCTCAAAATCCTCTGTTATGTTGCTTGAAACAACAACAATAACATTTTTATTTCCAAAGTCAATGTCAAAATTTCTTTATTCAATAAAATCACTAGAATCATTTAGAATCGTCTTATATAAATAGGTGATTCTAGGTGCCTGTTCCACGCGACCAAAACTTTTAATACCTCTGAGAACATATTAAAAGTAGATACATATACTCTTTGTTGATCACTATCTACGTTGTTTTAGACATGCAATAAGTAATACAATGGGCGACCTTATAGCTGATAGCGATCTCTACCAGGCAACCTTTGGATTGACAGAAATCAACAAGAGATAGTTTTTCTTACATAAATAAATATTCATGGACATTTCACACAACGCTCTCTAGTCCCAAACTAAGCAAAGCTTGTAATGGGAACTAGGTGCTGATAGAATACTTATATACTTTTTTTTTGTCAATACATACTTGTACACACATACATTACACTTACATACATACTTACACACACATGCACATACCTACTACATATAATAAATAATAATACATACAAAATAATAATACATAATAACACAAAATAATAATAATACATGAATGTTTTTTTTTATAATATGCGAATGTTAAGATGGATGTGTGGGGTGACGAGGTTAGATAAGATAAGGAATGAGTATATCAGGGGAAGTTTGAAAGTGGCGCCTGTTGTTGAAAAGGTGAGGAATGCTAGATTAGCATGGTATGGACACGTTATGAGGAGGGATGAAAGTCATATCACGAAAAAAGTTCATGAACATGAGTGTGACTGGGTATGCAGGTAGAGGAAGGCCGAAGAAGAAATGGTTGGATTGTGTGAAAGAGGATATGAATGTGAGAGGAGTAGATTCTGAGTTGACGAATGATAGAAGCGAGTGGAAGAAGAAGACATGTTGTGCCGACCCCGCCTAGCGCGGGATAAGGGCAGGGAAATGATGATATGTTTTTTTTATACTTATGTTGTAAAAAAATTAAAAATTAAGAAAATAAATATTTGAATAATACATAATAATAATTACTTATAATACATAGTTGTTACATAGTAACATACCTGAGAGTATTTCTATTAAGCCACTGTTTGCATGATGTGGTTGCAAATTGACAACCCCTAGCCAACCCCCAGTCTAAAGGAGCTGCGTGCGTGTAGTTGGCGAGGTACCACCCCGTGTCCTCCATCATTGCGAACGTAATGCGACTGAACACAGAGTTCTGGGTATGGGTGCCGGTCATTGCTTCATTCTGAAAATAAAAAGACAGGCGTCACAGCTCAGTCGGTAATAGCTCTGCCTTCCGTGCTGTGGGTCGTGGGTTCGATCCCCACTGAGAACAAACATTTGTGTGCCAAACATAGATGTTTGTTCTATGTCTGGGTGTTACTATGTACTATAAGTATGTATTTACAAAAAAATGTATTTAAGTATTCTATCAGCCATCTCACAAGCTTTGCTTAGTTTAGGACTAGAGGGCGTTGTGTGTAAAGTACATGAATATTTAAAAAAAATGATTTTTTTGTAGGTATCCAATAAATATTGTCGAAAACCGAGGCCATTATATATGAAATATTATTAGATATCTTCCATTTAGTTTGTTTCAATTCAGGTTAGTCTGGACATATAATGGTGGTTTTTATTTAATTTCTCGAATTAAGTTATCTTTTACAAGTTGTCTATAGTTTTTCGTTCATGGGGTCATTATGATACACAATTTGTTGAAAAAAAAAACACCTATTTTTGACGGGTTTTTATGAAACCCGTCCAAGCTTATATTGAGTTTATTAATAACAGTAGATTGTTTTATTGGATTGTTACCTCAAAAACTCTCTTTTCCCAATGCGTGAGCGCAGTTCCCTCGCCACCCTGGTCTTCTAACTCAGCGCCTTCCAATGTCGAGCAATTGAAGTGATTTCGAACCTGGAAATAATCAACTTTCTAACAGCTTTTATAACTCCCTACTTCATACCTACGGCCCACCGTTTTTAACCCCCGACGCAAAAACGACGGGGTGTTATAAGTTTGACGTGCCTGTGTGTGCGTGTATGTCTGAGACAACGTAGCTCCCGAACGGATGAACCGATTTTGATTTAGTTTGAAAGGTGAATTAGTCGGGAGTGTTCTTAGCTATGTTTGATGAAAATCGGTCCAAGATTCGGGGGTTTTTTTTAATTTTTAATTTAATTACTTGTATTATCTTCTGACATGCGAGTACGGGTGTAATGTCAAGCTTCTCAAAGAATCCGCTCAGAAAACGGTACACGCGTACAAAGTCGCGGGCAACAGAGGGGCGATTACGAGTTGACAATGTAAAAACCGGTGTGAAACGTCTGACGTCCAGCACACCGGTGTGCGCTGCTTGGTATGGAAACACTGAGCGGATTTTTTGAGAAGCTTGGTTTCGTCAAACTTCCGCTCAGTGTTTCCATACCAAGCAGCGCACACCGGTGTGCTGGACGTCAGACGTTTCACACCGGTTTTTACATTGTCAACTCGTAATCGCCCCTCAGCTAGTATATCGTAGACATATGGAGTGACAAACCTCATTGACGACTCTGGGAGTGACCATCATCTTGAAAGTTCTCTGAATAAATCCTCCGCGGACCATCCAATCCTTACGGGTTATATTACGCACCACGCGCTCAGACCATTTATGGATTTGTAATCTGCAAACAATCATTTATAAGTTTAAAAAACTAGAAAAACCTACTTCAATTCGACTACCAGCTTCATCGTTAGGTGATGATGATGATAGCTGTTCATTGGGAATGTTCTAGTGACTATAAACAACACTTAAAAGTCACAGGAAAGCAAAATACGCAATTTCGTGCACGTGGATGGCATATTTATTTTCAGTTATTTCTATTTATAACCCAAAATTGATGAAAATGACAAGGGACCAACCTGGTACCTAGTATATCCTTTCAGATGAAAAACGATTTTTTTTTAAATCGGTTCATAAATGAAGGAGTTCTGAGCCGAATAACCGAATTGAGAACCTCCTCCTTTTTTGAAGTCGGTTAAAAATAAATATATATATTCATATACCTGAAGAAATTACACTGAGCAGTGAAATATAACTTGACAGCAAAAGATTGGAATACGGGGGCAGAACTTATTAATGGGATGTATAGTTAGTATCCAAAGCTACCTACTCTTCATCCAGTGGTGGGGTTCCAGTGTCTGGTCTTCTTGGAGTAAGGGGCTCTCCATCATCGTCCCTGGAAATAAATATCAATATTTTAGTATTATAGCTTGTGTGCTCGCTCGTCCGGGTTCAGAGAGGCGATTACGAATTGACAATGTAAAAACCGGTGTCAAACGTCTGACGTCCAGCACACCGGTGTGCGCTGCTTGGTATGGAAACACAGCGGATTTTTTGAGAAGCTTGGTCTCGTCAAGCTTCCGCTTAGTGTTTCCATACCAAGCAGCGCACACCGGTGTGCTGGACGTCAGACGTTTCACACCGGTTTTTACATTGTCAACTCGTAATCGCCCCTCAGTACTAGCACCTATTTCTTTGCACAGTGATGCTCGCATTGCTGTGTGCCGGTTTGAAGGGTATGGGGGCCGGTGCTATTACACGCACCTTTGTCTCAGGGTGATGAACGCAATGCAATGCATCACAGGGCACGACCTAGTGGACGTGCTCTATTGCATCGTCAGTGGTTATCACTTAACATGAGATGGGCCATCAACTTGTTCCATCATTTATTCGTACTTATATAAAAAGCCTAAGATTCTTCAAAACTGATGTTCAGAGCTGATGAATATCCTCATAACTTGGAAACGGCTGCACCAATTTTCACCAAACATAGCTAAGAACCATCCTAGATAAATCACCAAAAAAAAAACCGCGTTTAAATCGGAGCCCTCATAGCTACGAGGACGCAGACAGACACACAACGCCGTCAAACTCATAACACCCCATCCGTTTTTCGATCGGTTAAAAACCATACTCTAAGTTCTTCTCCACCCAAAGGTTGTCTGGAAGAAATCGCTCTTTTAGTGATAAGACCGCCCATTGTACATTTTTATTTGTTAATTTCTTGTGTTATCTTCTTTTTTCTTTTATTAGTTTGTAAGGTGTGCAATAAAGAGTTCATTTATTCATTCACTCACTCATTCATTCATTCATTCACTCATTCATTCATTCATTCAGGGTGACAGAAGTCAAGAGATTACCTGTAAAATGCAAACAATGAGACGCTGAAGCCCAAAGCATGTAGCATTTCATGTTTCACAGTTGATAGCACTGACGGCATGTCCCGGTACTTTGTCGATAGCTCTCCCGGGCAGAAATTAGCGTGGCCTGCTATCGGTCTGTAAGCACAAGAATATCATGGATTAGCTATTGGGCGAATTGGTGTTGAATGTTTGTTAGAGCATAACTTTTTAATTTTCAGATTCATTTATTTACTTCACCAATCCCGCTTAGATTGCCTGGAAGAGATCGCTCTCAGCGATAAAGCCGCCCATTGTGATACCCTATAAGCTTTCTTTGTTTTTTTTGTAATGTGTTCATGTGGTGTACCAATAAAGAGTTATCTATATATCTATCTATTTATTCAGTTAGGTACACACGGCCACAGGTCAGGTTATACACCCAATACAAGCATAACTAGGCTACATACAATGCAGAGTACGTTGGGGCGGAGCGCGATAGGCTAGGGCCCACCCAAACACACTGTCGTGCCTACAGCACCACGAGCAACCTTCTACTTATAATAATTCAAGGTCCAAAACACTATAGGTGGACGTGTCTTCGACAGCTTCGACTATACATTATGGTAGTACACTTGGAAGTTAGTGAAGTGAGCTAACCTATCTAATGAGAGAACTAACCTATCACCCTTTATACTATAACTGCAAGTATTATTGGTTAAAATTCCACCAAAATTAAAGAACAATACTCACTTTAACACCAACAAAAACAATTAAAATAAATGTGCTATGTTGCTTTTACAAATGACAGAACTCGAATCCTAACGTGTCTTATTATTGTGTCACTCCCTAAAATAGTAAGGAGGCTCAAAAGGAAAAAACCTTTTGAGCTAGTATAGTGTTAAATAATCCGTAATAAGTGTAGTGCGAGTGCAAACTAGTGCCACCTATAAAGAACACAAAACCAAAGTGTCTTCGCCTTAAGTAAATAGAGACAATAAGAAAAGTGCCAATGGACACATTCTTAGATTAGTTTATGATAAAAATTTGGGTCAATGTAATCACTAATTAGCCTGCATTGTGGCTAGATTGTAATATAATTAGGGTATTAGTATTATTTATTAGTACTTGTACACTAAATTAATTTAAAAAAAACTCCCTAAAATGGTGTACTAACCTGTCCAATGCGGATTCTTGTTGACAATGCGACGCGTACGCAACAGTGAGGCCGCGGCGACAGCGTTCAGTCTCGACCGCGCTCACGTACAGAACAAAATCAGTATCAACCACTCCTTCCGGTGGTTCGTCTACTTCTTCTGGTACTGGAAAGGAACTTTTCAATTTATCAATAGGCACAAATAATTTTTTTTTCCTTAACCTATCTCGTCCCACAGCTGGGCAAAAGTCTCCCCCAAAGACTTCCAATACTCTCTCTCCAGGGCTTCCTCCCACCATCTCCTTTCAAAGGCATCCAGGTCGACCCGCCAACGCTTTCTAGGCCGACCACGAGACCGACGTCCGTCAGGGACCCAGGGTGTGGTGATGTTTGCCCACCTATCGGGCGGCATCCGGCTGACGTGATGATAATAACTAGTGTGGAATCTAGTCGCTATAGTGTGGAGTAATTAGTACTAGTGTGAAATTGTACCTACAATCCCCTATTATTACAGGAAACCTTTCTGTACCTGTTCTCTAAGTTCTTATCTATAATGATTTATACAGCGTCAGGGGCCACTTGTTACCCATGCCTCTATGAACGGGAGGCTGCAGTGCCTGGGACATGTTTAGATGGAGTAGGCTTGTAGCACCTATACCATCCTCTCAGCCTAGTCGACATCCACAGGAGACAAGGACAACGTGCGGAGCTGACTAAGCTGCAGCTTTCTCATGTTTTCCTTCACCGCCGTGCACCAATGGATTTCTCTACCTCAGGATCGAAAGGGGATCTAGGGGTTGCTTTGCTACCACTAGAGCTAGACCGTTTACTAAATTACTTACTGGGTATTTCAGCGCCGCCGTATCTGAGAGAATTTACGTTGAACTCATCCTCATCGTCCACAGCTGGTCGTTTTCGCGGTAACGCATGACAATTGTGCCCCGTGCTGTTGCAGACGTAACATGGCTGGAAAGAGAAATTATTTCCATTTAAAATAATGGAATTAACATGGGTTTGCTGTGCTTTGATGGCGGATAAATGTGACAATCGTAAACGTATCGTAACGCTAGCGTATCCGAGATACACTGCGCGGTGACGCTACGTTTGGCAGTCGAGCTGGCGTTGACGCGCAATACGATTCGAATGCGTTGGGTTTACGTAACGCGGTGACTGTCTTCTTCTTCTTCTCTTATATATGGCCTCTGTCCGTCATTTCGACAACAATTTTGCCAGTGTCAAGTGGATTATTTGAAATAAGTTTAGTCAAGTCGAGTCTTACGTCAAATCGTTTGTTAAGAAGACAAAATGGTGGATTTTCCTTTCAAAACTTGAAAACGAATTCTATCAAATAATAAAAACACATAATACACATTTATTCCAATGACTCAAGATTTGTTCGTGATTAACCCTCTGAATTTTATCATCACAAATCAATTGCGATACTTTTAAATGCCAAAGCCATCTAAAAATGTGGACACACGTTTCGGTCGGTAGGTGTTTTCACTATATACTATGAAAGCAAAGTTCAAACGCGTATAGTTGCATTTTATCGTAATTTGTAGGTATAGTTTATTTTAGTGCATTAAGGGCGGCTTGCACCAGAATCACTAAACGTGTTTAACAGCCAAATAGATTTAAATCTGACGTATTTATATGACTTGACAACTAAATACTATTTAATAGTTAAACGCATTTAGCGATTCTGGTGCCAGCCACCCTGAGTATTAAGTTTGACAATCTTAGGGCGGCTTGCACGAAATGTCGTTTAAGTTCAGCCTGAACACGTTTAACTAAACACGTTTAAATCGTTAAAAGTGTTTAGCAAAATTACGTTTAGTGGCGTCTTGCACCAAGCTGTTTTGAAGATAATTTAACTAAACTCGATTAGTGTGTATATATCAGTACTCTATGGTCGGTATAACCACAGAAAATAGTTCCCCTACGTTTCGTTAAACGTACAAAACGATTGACGCATTTCTTTTCTAAGAAAATTCATCTTTTCCACGCATCAAGTAAGCTAAAACGGAACGGTACTGTCATTTTTTGATACAAAGTGTCATTGGCCTGCGTGTTGTTTTGTATTCTCTTTGACGATTTTATTTACATGTATAATTATATTATTTTCTTGTTTTGTAGTTGATTGGTTGTGTTGTGGTTGTGATGAAAATAGTGCTTCCCGTTATGGACTATAATTCTGTTCAATTTATTTACTTGTTGGTATCGAATTTCAACTGATTATAGATTTGATGCAAAAGTATTTGTGTGGTTTCTTTCGATAGTCTGAACCTTCTTATATATATTTTTAATCACTCCTACGGTACTTCAGACGTGGTCGCTGACTACTTTGCCAAAGAGTGATGGAGCGAAATATTTTAGGTGTGAAAAGAATACATCGAATTCGGAACACAATACTTCGCTCCAAAACTGGAATCGCCGATGTAGGTCGTAAAGTAGCGGAAAGGTGGGCTCAAGGAGTCACAGGCTGGATACCCCCAGGGGGTAGAAGACGTCGCGGCCGCCCGAGGAAGCGCTGGCATGACGACCTGGACTTTCGACGACTACTTTCGAGCAGAAATGTGCGGAACTAGTCAAGGATCGCGGAGAGTGGAAGACGAGGAGGGAAATCTTTGCCCAGCAGTGGGACAGTATAGGTTAATTAAAAAAATAATTTCTTCATCATATCATCCGAATCAAAACCCCAAAAATCCATCATCACCAAAAAATAATAAAATAATCTCTCAAAATAAACGTCAAACCCAGTTTCAATATGGCGCTAAATAGCCGATTTTGGCTGTTTAATTTTGACAGTTCCCTAAACAGGATTTGTGACTTATTTAGCGTGGTGCAAGACGTTGCAGTGACTTAAACGTGAATTTGAATTTAAATTGCGTTTAAATACTATTTAGTGCGATGGTGCAAGCCGCCCCTAGAGTTGTAAAACCATTTTAAAGAAATGTATTTTCTTTGAAACCAACTACGTTATTTCCTTATTGACAATCATACCAAACAAAGCATATTCTTATAGTATACTTCACATAACATAACATCTACTAGCCTGTGATTACTCTGCTAGAGTTATAATAGGTATTATAACATTCGTGAAATCAATCTATCACGCCTCAAATATATTGGATCATAAAAACGTGTTATCGTTAAAATTTGCAGTTTCTTGTATTTCAACATGGCACCGTATAGGCTTTATTTTGTTGGTCAGTACTTGAAGTTACATTATTTTTACTTGTTTTTTTATCCTTTACCATTTCAACAAGAACACAGTAATGCGAGCATCACTGCTTGGCGGTAGAAATAGGCACGGTGGTATGACTTCCCCGGATGAACTCCAGAGAGAACTTTTTTGTGTTTAACAACACATTTTCATTTGCTACAATCCTGCCCATCATTCTTCATACATGCTTGTTCGTTTAGTACTAAATGTTTCTTATTACGATAATAATATGTATTATCCAGCTGTTCCCTCTTCTGTTGTAAATATATTTTCCCATTTATTAATTTAGTTTATTTTATTACAGGAACACAACTACTATTTCTATCACACGTAGCAAACTCCTTCATTCTGCTAACAGCAAACATGGAGGACGTAAAAAAAATCGCTCGCAAATTCGTCTCAGACTCTCTAGCTGAGAAAATAGCTGAATTCGTCGCAAAAGCAACCGAGCAAATGGGAACAAACGTATCAGAGGAAAACGATAAAATTTTTGAAGGTGTCCAAGACGTGTCTGATGAAAACCAACTTCAGAATATAGCACGTGAAAGAATTGAAAAACCAACGAAAACTACTCAGAATAGTAACAAAGAGCGTACAAAATACGCGGAATTTGTAAAAAAATATGAAAATGAAGAAACCACTCGAGTTAAAGATATTTCTAACAAAGGACAAGTCATAAATTGGGAGAAGGAAGTGAACGAAATAGTGTATGATAGCAAATCCAAAGAAGTACAGCATAAGGCTAACGAGGTTGAACCGCCAGAAGTGGATTACAATCAAAAACTCGACGCAACTAAGCTAGATAACGAAGAGACAATACAAGATTATGTGCAACAAAAAGTCGACAACAGAACACCAACACCAGATTATGAAGATCTACTAGATAAAACAAAGCAAAAACTGAGTAAGAAACCAAAACCTGATAATAAACATTCAAAACTTGATTACGAATGGCCAAAAGTGCAATTTGAACAGCAAAACCCTGACCAAAAAGAAGCTGAAACTGAACATCAAAAACCTAAACATGAACATCAAAAACCCGATTATGAACCTCACTACGAACAGCCAAAATCTATCTATGAGAAGCCAAATACTGTCAAAAAACCAAAAAGTCACAATGTCAACCAAAAGAGCCATCTTAAAGAACTACGAAGACCTGATAATGTTGATGAACACCAACACAGATTTGAACCAACAGTAAAACCAACTATAGGTTATACAGTCCTTAACCATAGATTACTGCGAAATGGACCACCGAACGCGAAAAGACCAGCTCACCACGGGAATAGACTCACTGGCTTCGACTCTCTAGAGTCCTCCAGTCAACCTGCACTCCAAGGCTTCAACATTGCATCATTGACGACAAAGAAAGAAAGAACTGAAGTTGATCAGTACGATAACCCGAATTATCCTAAATCTGAATTCATAGCTACTAGTGGACCGGTTGCTTTACCGAAGGTACCGTTGATGAAGCCGTGGTGGGAGAAGGAGATGGTAACGCGAAACGTGAATTAAATTCTGAAAAATAAGGAGGGTTTCTTTGCTTTTCAATCTAATTTTTGATTCCCTTAATCAAGTATTCTCTGCTAACTTGACGCTATGGCACTGTTATTGTTTACTTGTTAACTGAACGTTTTTGGTTTTCACTATGGCATTTCAACCACAGCATTTAACGAAATGATACGGCACTTTTGTAAAGACGTTATTCGTATTGTTTTTCCGTTAATAACTTGGTGACTTGGTATAGTTATCATCTAATCATAAAATCATCTATCACTGATGGTAATGGTACTCACATTTAAATGCTCCTCCGGCACCACCACTTCGCCACACATGGTCTCCGCATTGCAAGACTCGATGCAGTGAGATCTGCCGCCTCTCAGAAATACGGTGCGGCTTGGACATTTTCTGAAACCAACAATTTTATTATACCTACTTCAACATCTAAGACGATTCTAAATGATCCTTGTGATTTTATTGAATAAAGAAATTTTGACTTTGACTTTGATCCCATCCCACTAGTAATATAAATGTGAAAGTTAAGACAGCAATTTTTAATGAAATGGATATGTTTTATCTTAGTTTCAATAAAACTACATGACTTTGAACTTTATTATGTTTGTGTTTCAATCATGTCGTAACTGCAGAGCCAACCTGCAGGGGTATGCCAATCAAAGTTGAACTGCAAAGTTTTAAATCATGGTCAGTTCATAACTCATAGTTATTCTGTGACTAAATAGTGACATTATGACGTCATTTGATGTGTTTTGCGCATATTTTGTTGTCAAGTGTCTAAAAAGAATGATCACGTGGTACAAAATTGTACCACGTGACCTGAAGAAATTACACTGGTCAGTGAAATATAACTTGACAGCAAAAGATTGGCATACGGGGGCTGGATGAAACTTGAGAGTATATAGTTCGTAACCTGGATTAAGACAGGCTACTTTTTATCCCGAATAATGAATGAACGAACGGGATTAGCAGCGCCAATAAAACATACTTTGATGCAAGGACGACGACACGTCAGCTGCTTCAAAGGACCTAGTACGAGTTTTGATGTATAAAGCCGGTGTGAAACGTCTGACATGCGAGCTTCTCGTGTGTCGACAGTGCGGGCTGTCAGGTTATGGGACGCTTTACCTGTTGCAATCAGACGTGCCAAATCGCTCCCGATATTTAAATCGATGGTCAAGGAGCATTATTTGCGATGCTGTCACTGACTGGACTTGCTTGATTCTTTCTTTAGGTTTTAATAAGTAGGTATTTATTTTAAATCTTGTGTATGTATGTATGTAGGTATATGTATATTATTATTCTTTGTTTTGTATGTATTAGGTAAGTATATTTTGTATGTTATAAGTATTGTTTGCCATATTTTTTTGAAATATTTATTATCTTTAGATAGCACCCCTAGTTTATTACCCCGTAGTCCTTTCCGTCCATGGTTGTCTGGAAGAGATCGCTCATTAGCGATAAGACCGCCCATTGTACAATTAGTTAAGTTTTGTTTTGTATGTTATAGTAGTCCCTAGGTTAAGGTGTGCAATAAAGTATTTTCTATCTATCTATCTATCTATCTTCTCAAAGAATCCGCTCAGAAAACGGTACACACGTACAAAGTCGTGGGTAACAGCTTGTATTACATAAACACAAGAAAGTCCTATTCAGTCGATTTAGATATTCAATGTAGAAATCCTACTGTATTGATACAATATTGAACGCACATCGTATGATAGAAAAATTCGACTAATTTATATTTTTGATCTTTATAAATCCAGTTTTATAACTAGTTGGTCGAGCTGATTGTACGTGACTATCAGCCATTATTTATCTTATCTAACTTATCAGAACAATCCTCTAATCGGAAACAACAATACGGTAAATAGGGAAAACTGTAGACGGGACAAAAATTGAGAAATTAGCGCAGAAAAGTTGTGTTTCTGGATTGCAGTGCAAAAAGTATTAAAAAGACACTTTGAGATGAGTTAAGACGCAGTGTATGAGTGTTTAGTGCAAGAATCTGAATAAGTAAGTACGGTTTGTTTGATTTATCAGATGTTATAATATTTGTGACGTATGTGATTGGAGAATTTCATAGGAATTTGCTTAGTAATTTAGCGCGCAGGGCGGTAAAGGTAGGTAAGTTTAAAAAAAATTATACAATTAAGGTCAGCTTGCACCAGAATCACTAAACGTGTTTAACAGCTAAATAGATTTAAATCTGACGTATTTATATGACTTGACAACGCGCTAAATACTATTTAATAGTTAAACGAATTTAGTGATTCTGGTGCAAGCCGCTCTAAGGGCGTCTTGCACCAGAATCACTAAACGTATTTAACAGCTAAATCAATTTAAATCTGACGTATTTGTATGACTTGACAACTCGCTAAATACTATTTAAGAGTTAAACGCGTTTAGCGATTCTGGTGCAAGCCGCCCTTAATGATATAATTTTAACAAACCTGATGTTAAGCGGTAACCCAGTCTATAACTATGCATTTTCTCACTGAACACGTCCACTGAAGACGTTCCCTGTGATATATTGCAGTGTGCCTATCACTCTGAGACAAAAATGTTAAGTCTCATGTGTCTGTAATAGCGCCGGCACCCATACCCTTCAAACCGGAACACAGCAATGCGAGCATCACTGCTTGGTGCACGAAATAGGTACGGTGATAGTACTTCCCCGGACGAGCTCTTTCACAAGAAGCTCTACTATTTTAAATAAAGTTTTTAAGATCAATATGATTGCCTACAGCCTTTTATAAATTCTTAGAGACTACACCAACTTAGTTATGCAAATAAGTACGTTTTTTTGTATTTTTTTAGAAGTAAGTAGCCTCATTGTCAGGCGTCACAACTCAGTCGGTAATAGCTCTGCCTTCCGTGCTATGGGTCGTGGGTTCGATCCCCACCGAGAACAAACATTTGTGCGTGGAAAACATAGATGTTTGTTCTATGTCTGGGTGTTACTATGTATTATACGCATGTATTTACAAAAAAAGTATATAAGTATTCTATCAGCCATCTGGTTCCCATATTACAAGCATTGCTTAGTTTGGGACTAGAGGGTGTTGTGTGAAATGTCCCTGAATATTTATTTATATTTATTTATTTATTTAGAATTTTAGCTTTGTTTGTACTACTGTATGGCTATGTATTTTTTTTGGAAACTAACGTTATGTACTACAACATATTAGGAGTTGATAGATACTTTTTTAGAAACATCGAAGTTCTAAGATTTTATAATTATAAGTTTATCTCAGCTATACCCTAACCCTATGTGTCTGCAATTGCATCGAAGACAGAATTGACTGTCATGATACTTACGTCAGTGACCACCAATGACCACCAAACCTTAGATTTACGCCATGTTCCTATCATAAAATTCAATCAAAGTAAAAGTGGCATGCATGCTCTAGGTAGAAAATGGCCACGTCCATTGGCCGTTACCAAGGGTATCCATACGTGGATCCGCCGGTCACAGACGTGCCCTCCATCAGTGCAGACGACGCGGCCAGATGGCAGCATCTACCGCGACGTCAAATCGAGGTGAAGAAAGACGCGCCCACACCTACTACAGATATACCGGTAAGTAAGATAAGCTAAAGGCCATGCCGCTGAAGCCCGAAGAGAACCTGAAAACCACTAAAAAGCCTCATAATCATCAAGAAGTTCTATAAAATACTGTCATTGTGATTTCCATGTCAAATAAAGGAGATGGCAAAGGATTTATCGGGAATTTTAGCTGATGATGGAACCCTCAGTGATCCATTAATAAGACATAGTTTAGGTTGAGACGATTTGCCTATAAGTAGAGGATTATTAGGAAAGCGTAGTGTAGGACGCCCTCCGGCGAGATGGGGCGACGATCTGCCAAATGTAGCGCAAACATTGGATGAGAAGAGCCGAAGACCTGACTCAGTGGCGCGTCGCGGGAGAGACCTACGTCCAGCAGTGGACTAATATAGGTTGATAATGATGATGAGAGCATCAGGAATAACCATGCTATTTAGGGGAAGTTTTCGCCATGATTCTAGAGCAGGCAAATCTTGGATAATGTAGGAGGTACCGATTTAAAAGTTAAAACAAAAATCAACCTAAAATTGTATCAGTTACAGAACCTCTCTAGAGTCCCTCTACCGGCCAAGAGTGACCGCGTTGAACCGCCCGTAGTATACATAGATCTTCCAGATGAAAGTGAAGCCAACAGCAGTATCGTAGCCAGACGATGTTCGGAAGAACATGATTTTGAGGTAATACCTACTTTACATCTGGTTGACAAAAGCAGAGCAGTTACAGCTCTTGAATCCGCCTCTAAAGGAGTCCCTACACTGTTTATAAATTAAGGGTTAACGGGAGAAAAACATAAGGAACCAAGAACCATCCCTTAAGGACCTTTATGACTCTTAGTCCATTGGGCATAAATGTTTATAAACGTCAGACCACATGGATTAACGCTGGTGATAAAAGTGATGTTGACATCACACTGATTTTATCATTGATCACATTTCCAAACGCAAAGGTTGCTTTTTGATCCAACTCTTTTGTATTTTAAATAGGCGTTTCAGTGGCGGATATTTAAACAGTAAATAGATTTGCTAATTCTATCAATGTTGCCATCAAATTAATCTTTAAATCGTAGATGATACCAAATCCTTGCACAAACGACAAAAAGGACCCGGACTCGCCGGTGGTGTACATAGATCTGCCAGAAGCTGGTGGCAGCGGTGTCGCCACGAGGCAGAATACTCCTCAAGAGGAAGAACCGGCCTTTGTTCAGGTAACTGTCATGTCAACACAGTATCATAATATATCCTTTCCATAATCGTACAAGCAGACGCACGGCCCAGTCAGTACCACCCATACCTTGTCAGTATGCCATCCATTCGCACCAAACGTTTCGGTTCCACCTTCATCATGCGAACCACTAAAGAATGGAACACGTTACCAGCGTCTGTCTTTTCTGATCACTACAATCTGGATCTCTTCAAGGCTAAAGTAAATAGGTCTCTTCTAAACCGTCTTGGTCCATCGAGTGAGATTGAAGAGAAAGACGGATTATCAAATGTAAATTAAATTTGTTACAGCTTATGTGAACGTTACTAAAAAGCCTTTGTAAATTTTCAGGACACAATATTTTACGACCCATTCGAAAATCGTCGAATCGACCATCCAAAACCAGCAAGAGACGAGTCTGATGATGAGTCAGAAATAAGCAGTCATGGGAGAGTATTTCAGATCCCGGTGAGGAGACCAAACCATATAGATCTAAACCAAGCTGGGACTTCTGCAGGTGAGAAAATAGCAGTTCTCAACTCTTTACTTCCTCAAAACTGCTTTATTTTTCTGTATTTCCGATCAACGACATTGTAAAAAGCGTGAGCCTTTGGAATGCTGGAGGAAAAAATTCTTCACAGATAACCAGTTAGGTATCTAATCTTGATTATTTGCTAGGAACAAGCCGAAAGCCAGCGTATGAAGACCTTAACTTGTTCATCGAATGCCTCTGTTTAGTTTTAGTCTTCTTCATCCTGATATAATGAAGAATCAATATAAAAGCACAGATCTCTTTAATTTCGGAACCAGTTTTTTTAACTGTACGTATTTCTCCAAATCTGATCAGATTTTAAATTTAAATCGTTGGGACATAAAAACTCAATGAAATTGATTATTTATAGACAGAAACATTAATTCAAGTTTGTACATGGCAGCTTTCCGCTTCCCGTGGTGAATGGTGTAATACGTAGGACACGTACGTGTTACCTTCTGGTTACATACTTTTATGTACTTATTTGTTATTATGCATGTTTACCTGATTATTGTTATCTACTAATACGTTTATCAAAGCATGCTGAAATGGCAGTGAGCCAGCCATGTTTGCCGTAAAACCGACAATCGTCGGAGCACTAATACTCGAGTAGAGACCACGTCTAGACAAGCGTAGTGTAGGACGCCCTCTGGCGAGATGGGGCGAACGATCTGCGAAATGTAGCGCAAACACTGGATGAGAAGAGACGAAGACCGAGCTCAATGGCGTGTTTTGAGATAGACCTACGTCCAGCAGTGGATCCATATAGGATGATGATGCGTTTATTTCCTGCAGGGGTATGCCAATCAAAGTTGAACTGCAAAGTTAAACTGCAAAGTTTTAAATCATGGTCAGTTTATACTAACTCACAGTTATTCTGTGACTAAATAGTGACATTAAGATGTCATTTAATTTGTTTTCGCGCATATTTTGCTGTCACGTGTCTAAAAAGAATGATCACGTGGTACAAAATTGTACCACGTGACCTGAATAAATTACACTGGGCAGTGAAATATAACTTGACAGCAAAAGATTGGCATACGGGGGCTGTTATGTAAAATAAACTGTATTGTAAAAGTACACTCGAGAGCATAGAAATCGCACATAGGGTAATTTTCCTGCATTTTGATTTCGACACTTGTTTTTTTTTTTAATTAAAGATTGGTTGCAAATATAACTTAAATTAAATTAAAGTACACACTGTTAGCTTCCTAAAAACCCATAATGTCTGGTCTTGACCTTCCAAATCATAGCAGTGGCGGCATAACAACGGAATGGCCTAAATTCGCTCGTTTCAGGTAGCGCGGGTTGTGGGTCTTTGAGCAGGTATAGAAGGATAAAAAAACAATAAATTTGAGAATGTAACGATTTATTAATACGAGGTATTGCCTCCTCTAGCCTGAATAACAGCTTCCATTCGATTTTTCATTGAAGAAATCAATTTTTTTACGAAATCATGCGGTATGCTGTCCCATTCTTCCTTGATCGCGGTTTGGAGCTCTCTGAGACTCGTAGGCACTGCGTTTCTGGCTCTTACTCGTTTCTTTAGTTCGTCCCATAAGTGCTCAATGGGATTGAGATCTGGGCTTCGAGCAGGCCACTCCATAGCGAGTACTTCAACCTCCTCCAAGTACTGGCGTACTATAGCAGCGGTGTGTTGTCTAGCGTTGTCCTGCATAAAAACGAAGTTTTCGCCGATAAATCCCGAAAAGGGCACAACATGCTCTTGCAGGATCTCCTCGACGTAACGTTGGGAAGTCAATCCACGCGATCGACGGACGATATCGGGCCCTGTGATAAAGACAAGTTCGGTTTTCGCTTCCAGTGAAATGCCTCCCCAGAACATACACGAACCACCGCCGTATGCGACCCGTTCGGAGATGCAGCATTGAGCAAAACGCTCACCGGGTCTTCGGTAGACTCTACCCCGTCCGTCGTTACCATGGAGACACATCTTGCATTCGTCGGAGAAGAGGACTGCCTGCCATTGATCCATAGTCCAATTAACGTGATTTCGAGCAAACTGAAGGCGTGCTTGTCTGTGCGCTGGGGTCAATTTTAGGCCAGTTGCTGGTCTGTGCGCTGTCAGACCTCCTTCGGCTAGTCTTCTTCTAACCGTCCACCGACTGACTTCCACTTCTCTAACTTCCTGGAGCTGCTGTCCGAGTTGAACTGCATTCAACCGGCGATTTCGTAGTTGTCGCACGTTTTGGGCCTGTTCCTGGTCGCCTGGTATAGCCACCAGTTTGCTGATATTGCTGGTATACACGTCGAACAGCATATCTGCTCAAATTTAATTGACGAGCCACTTGACTTTGGTTCTGTCCAGCTTCGATTAGTGCAACCACTTGAGACGCTGCTTCTGGTGTGGTATCCATTTTTTTGTTTAGAGAGATGACGTATTCGTTAAAGGACCTTTCTGACTGGGTGTTGGTATGCAAATGATGTCATTTCAATCGTCCTTTATTGTTTTATACCTGCTCAAAGTCCCACAACCCGCGCTACCTGAAACGAGCGAATTTAGGCCATTCCATTGTTATGCCGCCACTGCTATGATTTGGAAGTTCAAGGTCAGACATTATGGGTTTTTAGGAAGCTAACAGTGTGTACTTTAATTTAATTTAAGTTATATTTGCAACCAATCTTTAATTAAAAAAAAAAACAAGTGTCGAAATCAAAATGCAGGAAAATTACCCTATGTGCGATTTCTATGCTCTCGAGTGTATTTTATGATTTTCAGGAGTATCATCATATCCACGCCCAGCCATAATATCATCTCTGATGTCAAAAGAAGCTGATATTTACAGACAAGATGAAAGGTTCCCTGCGTCGCCGATACCCGTATCACAGTTCCCTCAGCCACCACCAGCATATACTGAGATCGATACTCTGTCCAGCCCTGTGGTAGAACAGCCGGTTGTGGAACAGCCTAGACCTAATAGTCCGCCGAAGACCCAAGTTATACTACCGCATGGTAAGACCAAGAATGTACAGAATGATTACTGATAGTCCCATCCCATCCCAGTAATATTATAAACTAGCTAATACCCGCGACTTCGTACGCGTGTACTGAAACTTAACATTACACCGAACTCATGTGTCAGACGTGACGTCGTCCTCGTGTCAATTAGCGCTGCTAATCCCTTTCATTCATTTTATCCTGTAGATCCTGTTAATTATTCGGGATAAAAAGTAGCCTATGTGTCAATCCAGGTTACGAACTATATATATATGCCAAGATTCATCCAAGTTGGTTCAGTAGTTTTGACGTGATTGAAACACAAACATCCAAACATCTAAACATCCAAACATCTAAACTTTCACATTTATAATATTAGTAGGATTCTAACCGAATATTGATGTTTCAGAAAACACAAGTACATTTACACTGCCGATCGGCATTCTCGACTCTAACCGCAAGTATCTGAACTGTCATCACTGCGGCATGAGGGTCCACACGCTGGTGATCAAGGAGACGGGAACAGTCACCCACGCTTCTGCTATGTGTTGCTTTATGATAGGGTAAGTTACTTTCGTACCTAAACTAGTTTGCACATTTTGTAAAAACTCTGTATGTCCAGTCCGGTTTATTCAAAAGTTGCTTGGTAGAGATTGCTGTTAATATACCGGCTATTCATTTCAATAGTCAGTTGTTTTTGTGTAGGTGATTAGAGATATTATAGGATGCGAGTGCAATTTCTCACGTACCCTTGATTATTACCCTTGATTCTCCCCTAATCTAGCGTACGTGACCCGCAAAAAAGACTCAATAAAGCGTCTGGTAGTACACACGGTCACAGGTCAGGTTATACACCCAATACAACTAACTACGGTTATAACTATACGCTACATACAATGCAGAGAATCGTTGGGAAGGGAGCGCCAGAGGCGTAGGCGTCCGCCGCACAGTGGGTCGAAACACGTAAAACAGGGACATAGGTTTTTTTTTTGGAAATTGTGATTTTTTTTATGCCAATCGAAAGAGCTCAATAACCTCATAATGAACCAATCTATAACATTTTTTCATAAGACTAATACTTAGCAAGAAAATACACAATATTCAAAAATAATGTATGGAGCGCCACCTATCATGTCTTTTTTCTACGAACTTGTGACTCCAAACGCTTAGCCACTACCAAGGGGCCATTATATAGCTATACATCTCTCATTTGACACCTTAACCACGTTCATCGACCCGCAACCTTGCCTGATAAATGTAATTGAAGATGGGTATGTTTTCTAGTACAAATCAACAAAAGAGAAGAAATAATTTTTGGAAATTGTGATTTTTTTTTATGCCAATCGAAAGAGCTCAATAACCTCATAATAAACCACTCTATAACATTTTTCATAAGACTAATACTTAGCGAGAAAATACACAATATTCAAAAATAATGTATGGAGCGCCACCTATCATGCCTTTTTTCTACGAACTTGTGACTCCAAACGCTTAGCCACTACCAAAGGGCCATTATATAGCTATACATCTCTCATTTGACACCTTAACCACGTGCATCGACCTGCAACCTTGCCTGATAAATGTAATTGAAGATGGGTATGCAGATCAACAAAAGAGAATAAATTGTTTTTTGTCGATGTCAAATGAAACTGTCAGTTTTGTTTAATGCCAATCGATAGACCTTAACCTCGTAGTAAACCATTCTATAACAGTTTTTAATAAGACTAATACTCAGCGAGAAAATTAACGATATTCAAAAATAATGTATGGAGCGCCACCTATTATGCCTTTTTTCTACGGAGTTTTGGCTCCAAACGCTTTGGCACTATCTAGGTATCATTCTTTAGCTTTATATCTCTCATTCGACACCCTAATCGCGCACATCTACTTGCAACCTCGCCTGATAAATGTAATTGAAGTTTTCCAGTACAAACCATCGGTGCCAACATTTTCCAGTACCAACCAAGTATCAGGCAAGGTTGCAAGTAGATGCACGCGGTTAGGGTGACAAATGAGAGATATAGAGCTATATAATGATACCTAGGTAGTGCCAAAGCGTTTGGAGCCAAAACTCCGTAGAAAAAAGGCATGATAGGTGGCGCTCCATACATTATTTTTGAATATCGTTAATTTTCTCGCTAAGTATTAGTCTTATGAAAAAATGTTATAGAATGGTTTACAACGAGGTTGAGTTCTATCGATTGGCATTAAACAAAAATGACAATTTCATTTGACATCGACAAAAAACAATTTATTCTCTTTTTTTGATTTGCATACCCATCTTCAATTACATTTATCAGGCAAGGTTGCAGGTCGATGAACGTGGTTAAGGTGTCAAATGAGAGATGTATAGCTATATAATGGCTCTTTGGTAGTGGCTAAGCGTTTGGAGTCACAAATTCGTAGAAAAAAGGCATGATAGGTGGCGCTCCATACATTATTTTTGAATATTGTGTATTTTCTCGCTAAGTATTAGTCTTATGAAAAAATGTTATAGAGTGGTTTATTATGAGGTTATTGAGCTCTTTCGATTGGCATAAAAAAAAATTACAATTTCCAAAAATTATTTCTTAACTTTTGTTGATTTGTACTAGAAAACATACCCATCTTCAATTACATTTATCAGGCAAGGTTGCGGGTCGATGAACGTGGTTAAGGTGTCAAATGAGAGATATATAGCTATATAATGGCCCCTTGGTAGTGGCTAAGCGTTTGGAGTCACAAGTTCGTAGAAAAAAGGCATGATAGGTGGCGCTCCATACATTATTTTTGAATATTGTGTATTTTCTCGCTAAGTATTAGTCTTATGAAAAAATGTTATAGAGTGGTTCATTATGAGGTTATTGAGCTCTTTCGATTGGCATAAAAAAAAATCACAATTTCCAAAAAAAAATCCTATGTCCCTGTTTTACGTGTTTCGACCCACTGTGCGCCGCGCTCGCAGCCCGGCCTACACAAACACACTGTCGTCCCTCTCGCACGATTCACAACGTTCAACTTCTAATAGTTCAAAATCCAAACAGTATAGGTGGACGTGTCTTCGAATGTACAAGACAGGAGGACAAGAGATCCCGTGTTCGCTCTCCGATTGTCAGAGCTGATTAAATCGAGCACACAGGCAACCATAAGTACCATGATCGAATGCTCTCACAATAGTCTTAGAATCGTCGTATAACTAGGTGATTCTAGGTGCCAGTTCCACGCGACCAGAGCCTAGAAGAACGGGCAAGAAACTACGGCCTGGTTCCTAGCGTTTTTTGTATGATCCTTTTTACAACTCTTTAAACATTGGAACTTCAGAGCATTTAAGTATAAGAGTTTGTCTGTTTCAATATTGTATTGTTTGCTCTGGATTAAATATTTCACCCCCAGCAAGCATACCTCTTGTGTCAAAGTCTACTTTTGTGTCTTTGTTATTTTATTCTCCAGTACAACCTACCTAATTAAATGGCTTGTTACAGATGCCTGCCCGCAGTGCTCTTCATCTACTGCACCGACTACTTGAAGGTACAGAAACACTATTGCCCTAACTGCAACCAGACCATCGGATATCAGAACCCTATGAGCGGTGATAAGACCGTCTATGTAAACACGTAGTTTTACTATCAGTATTTATTCGTTTGCATACACTTCTGTTATTCTATCTCACGAAGGCGGTTTGGCTTTGTTTGTAGTTGTGCATGCATATGTTCCCTCTCTATCTCGCTCGATATGTCTGAGCGCTCCGGAGCTTACCCACACAAACATAGTCAAACTGTCTTCGCGAAATAAATTCAGAGTCTTGAGTTTTATTTAATTGATTAACGTAAATTTTTGTATGAATAATAGTTTTCTTTTCACTGAGTCGAAAACTATTTTTATCCATATTAAAATTGTGAATAACTTTTCACAAATCAAAATAAAACTCAGTACTATTCGCTCATCAATCAGTAAAGGAGCGATGTAAGTTAGCAATTTGTCTTTTGCATTCTTTCACTCTTTTTTATCATCTCTGTGTTCATTCGTGTGATCTTTCACATTCATTTATTTTCTCTCTTCTGTAACTACCCGCATTGATAATGTCGTTATTTGACAAATAAATTGTTTATAACTAACCTGTTTAGTTTTATTGGTCCTCCAGTTTTTCTGACTTTGAGTGCTTGCTCCCAAAATTTTACAGCTTCAGGTAATATTGTGTTCTAGAATGAAAAATACTTTAGTCAAAGGCGATTTTTAACTCCAAATATTTCGGAAACGTGACACTTTAGGATAATATAATATGGAACATTTTTTGCTTGTATTAGTGTCCTCTACCCATATATTATACTACTTTCATCGTGCGCGGAAACTTTGAAAAAATTTCAAAATGGCGCCCGAAGGATATGCCAGCTTCCATACAAAAATGTTTGAAACCCTTTATAAACAGTAGCTACGACGGCTACGGATATCTAAGATATCTAAATGAACCCATCACGGGATTTCTGGGATTTTAGGACTTTTTGTCCAAAAAATCCCCTGACTGTCTTAGAGACGCTAAGAGGATTTCTCGACCAAACGTCTTGAAATCCTTTTCGCAGGGGACACGCAGGGGATTCGCCTAACACAGCACCTGTAAAGCCTCTACATTCTACATCGTTTATAAATCCGAGGGTCAGATGAAACGTGCACCAGGATATTGCCAAAGTGGGCTTCTTTTATGGAAACGACTGCCAAATAGAAACCTAATATTTTGTAGGTAGTAGGTACTTACATTTATCATGATAAACTTCTCTTGTTCTAACCTGGAAAAGAAAAATTATTATAATTTTGAAAAAAATAACCCTAAATTATATATTATTATTTTTTTGTAATTCACAAGTTTTTGCAAAAGCATGAACGTCTATTTTTTAAAGGCACCTTTAATTTTGAAAAATAGTAAAATATTACAATTTAATAGTAGTATTAAATTGTAATATTAGCCATGTAGCCATGTTATTAAATTATTAATTATCGTTTGCAACGGTGTGTAGATAGCTCAACTGCGTCATGTGTATTTTGTACATATTATAAATATTGTAAATACTGTATTAGTCATAATTTTCTGTATTAGTTATAATTTTCTTTGTGAATAAATTTACATCTACCGAAAATAAATAATTTTGTAAATAATGTTATTAAAAGTATTCGTATTTACTGCTCAAGACTCAGGCATAGACTTTTTGACAGTTTTGTGTGAAAATTTCTACTCAAATCTAGGCTTGAGTCTGAGTTTTTTTTTCTCCAGTTTAGAGTTAGCTCGACAAATGACGGTTGCATGTGTGGATATGCGGTCGGCGCATATACAACTTGGATGTAGGTGCATTAATTAACACTATATTACTGAAGTTACTGCGTACTTTTGCAGCTTCGTCTACCTAATGAAAGGGGGAATGGGGGGGTATAATGGGGGTACGGGGGAGGGTAACCGGGGGTTGTTTCTAAATCTTGATTCTCCTTGTATTACCAGGCAAAGGGTAATTGTAGATAACTGAGTTGGTAAGTAAGCTCTTCGGTAATATGTTATGTATGTTTCAACTAAGTGATTACTTCTTAAATACCTACTTATTTATTATTTTTTTGTGAGTGCGGAGCGCTCGTGTTAGCTTGCATCGTATTGGGGTTTAATGTCGTTTAATATAGATAACCTATGTGACACACTTCTCAGAGTTTTTTAGTGTTTAAGTTTTTAGTGTTTAGTGAAAAACGGAACACTTATAGCCTCACTCCGGTGTCTTCTGTCTGTCTGTCTGTCTGTCACACGCAACCAGAGCTTGTTACCTCAGTACTCCTTCATTTATGAACCGATTTCAAAAATTATTTTTTTATCTGTAAGGATATACTTACGTCCAAATTGGTCCCATTATATTTTCATCAAAATCGGTTCAGTAGTTTGGGTTATAAAAAGAAATAACTGAAAAAAATATGCTATCCACGTGCACGAAATTGCATATTTTGCTTTCCTGTGACTTTTAAGTGGTGTTTACAGTCACTAGAACATTCCCAATGAACTGTCATCATCATCATATGATGAAGCTGGTAGTAGAATTTAAGTCGGTTTTTTTAGTTTTTTAAAATTATAAATTACTAGCTGTCCGCCTGCGACTTCGTGCGCGCATATTAGGTAAGTGTGATTGTATCTACCTAGAACATACAACCTTGCGAACCCCTACCTAATACTAAAAATCCCTACAAACACATATAAATTCTTAAACCCGCTAAAGACGCTACAATCCCTAAAAACCCCTATGAAACCCTAAGACGCCTACCAACCCCTTTCCAACCCCTAAAAACGTCTAAATTATTAGTTAAAAACTCACCTATAGACGGAATCGTCGTAAAATATACTTATTCTTAAAGGTTGGTCTATACTCCTCTTCTTAACTATATGCGCTGGTTCTATGTGGACTCCTGTTATAACCTGAAAAAGAAAAAAGAAAATAAATACATGGTTTCATAATGTTGGTAAAATCGAAAAGGGGGGAAAGAGGTATAACTTTTGGGATAATTCTGCAAGACGAGAAAAAACAGAACTTTTCTGTTTGTGGGTTCGATCCCCACTGAGAACAAACATTTGTGCGTGGAAAACATAGATGTTTGTTCTATATCTGGGTGTTACTATGTATTTATAAGTATGTATTTAAAAAAAAAGTATTTAAGTATTCTATCAGCCATCTAGTTCCCATATTACAAGCTTTGCTTAGTTTGGGACTAGAGGGCGTTGTGTGTAAAGTCCATGAATATTTATTTATATTTATTTTTGACTACAACTTTCGTAAAGTATTATGTATAGTGCGCACAACGGATCTTTATCCCATCTGAAGTTAGTTGCAACAAATGAATGTGTATGTACTGTTATGTAGAAATTCGCTTAGGTACTTCCAATTCGATCCAAAAATGGGTTCTGAGCAGAACTTCAGACGGACAAAGATCCGTTGTGACTACTGTTACGTAGCATGATATTGTCCGTATTTTTTAACCCTAAATGTGCTAAACTTATATTCGTTTGAAAAAAAAACTAAATATTCTCAATTTTGGTTCGCGTCTTAAAATCTAACATACTTATTAAATTCTTATAGGTTTTAATAATTTCGAAATTAACAGATTAGTATGCGCATAGTTTCAAGGCTTCTAGACCAGACTGATGGTTCTAGGAATAACAATTATTGTTCATTGAACAGCGATTTCAAAAAGAGTCACGCTTCTGACGAAACAATTTTGTAAATCGTACACGAAGCGAATTCACGATCATATTATCACTAGTTGTTCCCTGTGACTTCATCTGCTTGGGTTATGACCTAGCCAGGTGTCACGTTCAATTCAAATTCAAATTGTTTATTTAACATAGACATTACCATTACAGAGATCCAAGGCGATAACGCTATTACATATTTAAATCTAGAAAACTGTACATCGGTATTATACCTACCTACTATATATTTGACAATACAACTAAAAAGATCTAAAAAACATCAACTTAGGTAAATACACAAACGTGATGAGAAAAACGACATTATAAATGGGCTTTAATGTCACCTTCACAATACTTCAAAATGCGTAATCCAACCACTAAGTTCTAAGAGGGTACTTCTCATAAAAAGTCACTTCTAAACTATAGTATGACTTTTAATTTTAATTCTTCAAATTCACTACCGCCATTGAACTACAATACAAAAGAATCAGCGTTTCATTAATAAAATACCAGCATTGTGGCACTTTGGAAATGTCATGTTTTGGCGCTTGTCAGTAGTATGTTTGTTATACATTGCTGATTGGGTCTCAAGTCCTTCTGAGTGTTCGCTAATCAAGTTGTTAATGTATAACTAAGAAATGTGCTCACGCGCTCGTCTGAGCACAATTGTATCGTTCCATTTTCCGAGCGCCAATGCATAGTTCATTGTGTAAAATGTCGTTGACTACCGCAAAAATATGACTTTAGCGTTAATAGCTACTAAACTTGTAATCTTAAAACAAATTTTTGACATAAAATAAAAATTATTAGAATTATGGACACATTATCAAGTCACTTCCATTGAAATTGGAAATTGGAGTTACCCAAGAAGCGGCGAAGTTCGAGTAGAAGTTCGCCTAGTGTTGGTTGTCTTGTCACCATTGACACGCAAGAAGAAGACCCCTTTTATAGATTGTTTCGTTTTTAATAAGTTCAGCCTCCGTATTCCAATCATTTGCTGTCAAGTTATATTTCACTGCCCAGTGTAATTTCTTCAGGTCACGTGGTACAATTTTGTACCACGTGATCATTCTTTTTAAACACTTGACAGCAAAATATGCGCGAAAACAAATTAAATGACATCATAATGTCACTATTTAGTCACAGTATAACTATGAGTTAGTATGAACTGACCATGATTTAAGTACTCAATACTCCTGCAGGGTCATAAACTTTTTGAGCTTTTTAAGCATGTAGGTATTGATGAATGGTAGAACTAGAACTACCTGTTTTTAAGAGTTATTCACACAAACTCACACTCACGTGAATTCGTGGGTAAATCTCCAAAAAGTTATACAAAATGATCTATGCTGGTGAGAATATTTCCCACGAAACTTTCTCAACCAAATTAATCGTTGCATCTCATTAAGTAAATTATAAAAACGCTCTGATTTAAAAATAATTTATTAGTCCAATATAATTGCCGCCAATAAGCCACTCGTCAGGTCAGACATGACTGACTTTTACTTTTTAATTTAGTGAAGGCAGATGTGGGGTGATTTATTCAGCCTTTCCGGCGATTTCACGCAAAATTTTGATGCATTTTTTTGTGTAACTTTTACGATGTAAATTCTAAATAAAATTTTATATCGATAAAGCAAAAGGTACAATGTTACATTTGTTTTCCGGATTGCAAGCCGCTATATTGTTTTGTAAGTGTGATTTATATGTTTTGAAATTTGTCACGGTATGTAACTCATTCACGATTATGCAACTTGTTTTTAGTTTAAAAATAACGGAAATTTAAATAATAAACTGTACATAAATAATAAATAATGGATCAGTTGAGCTATCTATAAATCGTTTGCAACGGTGTGTAGATAGCTCAACTGCTTCATGTGTATTTTGTACATATTATAAATATTGTAAATACTGTATTAGTCATAATTTTCTTTGTGAATATATTTTAGTATCATAAACTGTATGTTACATGATTTTAACTAAGATATAACCAATCGAAATAGTAACTACTTAGAATCTATAGGTACGTCTTGATTTTTCATAAATTCATTCTGTAAATTATATTCAATCATCTTAAGTCTTTTAAGGATTAAACAGGGATGTATTTTAAGTTAATTTTTAACATGCAGCAAAGGCGAGTTTAGCCTTAAAAGATTTACGGTAATTACGGTGATGACATGTTTCTTTTCAAGACTTGAGTATAGGTTGTTTAAAACAACCTTATATTAAATCTTCTCACCGGATATCATTCACACGAAATGTCAAAACAGTTTTCATATTTTATTCAAAAGGTTCTTACCAAGAATCATTGAATTTCTCATTTAATTTTACAATTTTCCAGCAATTTGTTTAGCAAAACGTCTGAAAATGGACGAGAAGCAAGAGCTAAACAGCTTGAATAGGACAATCATGTTTAACAATGTATCCGAATTTACGAAAACAAACAGCTTTTCAAAGGATGTCAACAACACAAGGTATTTAAGCAACAAACTAACGGTCTGTTCCTTTCCCACTACTTTTAGCGGATTCTTATCCATCTGAATTTTTTTTTTATATGGCTTCTGTCTTCTGTCCAGACATTTTTGCCCGTGTCAAGTGAATTATTTGAATTAAGTTTAGTCAAGTCGAGTCATACGTCAAGTCATTTGTTTTGAAGACAAAATGGTGGATTTTCCCTTCAAAACTTGGAAACGAATTCCATCAAATAATAAAAACACATAATACACAAACGATTGCGCATGTACTGTGCGGATAAATTGTCTTACCTCTAATTACCCAAAAATGTGTTCTGCACAGATACTTCAGAGGGACAAAGATCCGTTAGTAAACCTTTTTAGTGACCGGTAGTGAAGCCTTTGCTTTACTAAAGGTACATTGCTATAGCAATATGTATAGCTTATTCAATCAAAAATGTATGACTTTGAGATCGCTATCTAACGTTTACCGAGGGTTAAATATTAGGTTCGGTCTTTTACCACAGAATATTTTTTATTTTTATGTAGATTTCACACGACACCCACTAGTCCCAAACTAAGCAAAGCTTGTAATATGGGAACTAGATGCTGATAGAATACTTATATACTTTTTCTGTAAATACATACTTATAATACATAGTAACACCCAGACATAGAACAAACATCTGTTTGGCACACACAAATGTTTGTTCTCAGTGGGGATCGAACCCACGACCCACAGCACGGAAGGCAGAGCTAATACCGACTGAGCTGTGACGCCTGGCAAATATTCAAATTAAAGGCAAAATAAATAGCAAATGTAACGTCAAAAGTTAGAGGCGTTTCCGTTAACCTTTTCCGGGTGGAAATTCATTAGTTGAAACGTCCAAATATTTCAACGAATAAATTCGTGCGTTAGAGAATTACTGTTTTTTGTTTTAAAATCGGATTAGTAGGTACAATTTAGCATCTATACAGAAGCTAAATGTATCTAGTAATAAATATTTTTGATATTTGATTGAGTACTTCTTTCAACTCAAATCTAAGGCTTGTACTTAGATATGCTGAAATTTCATGAATGAATGCTCCAGATATCATTTGTAACCCATGCATGGACTTTTTGATAGGTCTTCCATGAGAAATAAGAAAATAATATAATTATAGGTTTAAATAACTAGAAAAACCGACTACAATTCGACTACCGGCTTCATCATCAGATGATGATGATGGCAGTTCATTGGGAATGTTCCAATGACCACAAACACCACTAAAAAGTTACAGGAAAGCAAAATACGCAATTTTGTGCACGTGGATGGCATATTTTTTTTCAGTTATTTCTATTTATGAGCCAAACTACTGAACCGATTTTGATTAAAATTGAATGGGACACAGAAAACTTAAAACCGAATTGAGAACCTCCTATTTTTTTGAAGTCAGTTAAAAAACTATGTCTCAGCCCCGATTCAGACTAAGTCAATTTTATGGTTTATTCAGTAAAATTACTATAATAATTTAAAATCGAATAAAACACTAGATAACTCCAAGTGCATTGTTATAGGCAGAGGTAACCACTTAATGTCAGGTGGGCCATCGGCTTGTTCCATCATATAGTGGTATAAAAAAAAAAGTGCCAGATCATCACGACCAAGCAACCATTGCGTAAAAGCCGAGAAATACTAACGAATCTCATTACAGATTGTCAAAATCTCCAAAATCGTTTATACATCGCAGACTAAACAATAAAGACGTTAAAAATAATCTCGACAAATTCTCAATGGCCAGACGAAACGGCAATCCCTTTTCAAATTTGAAATTCGTTCCAATACCAAATTATGAATCCGTTCCATATTCAAACTATGAATACGTTCCAAGTGGTCGAGAACGGAGAATGAACTCGTTTGAAAAGTTTGAAACAAATGAACGTGTTTCAAGTGAATTTGTAAGGGAATATGAGAATGAGCAAATATTTAACGTTTTAAACCGACAAGCATTTCTTATGAAGAAGTTAGCAGATGTTATACAGATGGAGCATTACGCTCTGAGATCGAAACACGATTTTGAAGATTTGCTAAACGATATCGATTCTACGAAAAAAACAAAAGCACAAACAACAAGCACCACAGTGCAAGTGAAAAAGAAATTGTCTACTGTAATGACAGTTGTAGACGAGACAGAAGTCAGAACAGCACTGAAGAAGGATCCTTTAGTGATGAGGATTCTCAAAATGGCGAATATGAAGAGAGTTCAGTACATCAAGGCGGCAAAGAGGTTTTATAACTCGTGATTTTCAAAAAATAAGGTACTATTACAGTATTAAACAAGTTGTTCTAATAAAATCTCTTTTAGTATGGCAATAAAAACAACACGACGTAGTAGAACAACCAACAAATAATTCGGCAACACTCCAGGGTAATTCGAGGGTTTTTTCGTAGTCCTATTATTTTGTCCTATTGATGGGACCACGCTGATGTATTCTTTAAAAGATTTTTTAATATTTTACAACACAATAACTATATACAAATACGTAAGAAAATAGCATTTTTAACAAAAAAAAAATTATTAAAATGAACTCTGAATTCTAAATGCTAGAGATAGAAAACAGAGTTCAAATCACCGACTGCAGGCAGGGTGCCCAAAAGGCTGGCAACGTTACCTCTTTGTATGGCAATACTAATTCTCTGTCCAAGGTAAGCGCCAGCCCTTTGGTCATTTGTCACGTCCACCAACCTTTTGGATAACTCTTTGAATAGAAGCCACGCCTCTGGACCCCACGGTCCTAACGTTTCTACGCCAAAAGGCCGAAATATGTACCCATCTCCGATGGATGCATATTTCCGCATTTTAGCGTTTTCCGCTGCTGCTGCGGCCGTGCCTGCCATTCTGGAGGAGGACGCTACATGAGAAGGCGCTAACGTGTCTACGCATGTAGCGTCCCACACCAGCGGCTTACCACGACTCCAGGGAATCAACGACATACCGTCGGGTCTCTTTCCATCGTCACGTGCAATACCATTTTCTTTAAAATAAACATTCATAGCTAAATCTGTCAAGTTCCATTTTCAGAGCACCAATGAAAAATTACGTTTGGCAAGTGTAGTGGAGGACGCCCGTCGGCAAGATGGGGCGACGATCTGCGAAATATAGCTGGCAGACACTGGATGAGAAGTGCCGAAGACCGGGCTCAGTGGCGCGTCTTGGGAGAGACCTACGTCCAGCAGTGGACGAATATACGTTGATGATGATGATGAATGAAAAATTTTGTCTTTCATACCTAACAAGATCGAGTAAAATCATGAACTATATGTATAATATAGGTACCACACAGCAAAACGATTCATGATCATTTTGATCATGTAATAAATAAAAACACAAAGGTTAGCAGCAGGGGTATGCCAATCAAAGTTGAACTGCAAAGTTTTAAATCATGGTCAGTTCATACTAACTCATAGTTATTCTGTGACTAAATAGTGACATTATGACGTCATTTGATGTGTTTTCGCGCATATTTTACTGTCAAGTGTCTAAAAAGAATGATCACGTGGTACAAAATTGTACCACGTGACCTGAAGAAATTACACTGGGCAGTGAAATATAACTTGACAGCAAAAGATTGGCATACGGGGGCAGGAATTGACATCAATCACGAGATTGCACTTTGAATTGCACTGTTATGTAACTACGAGGTATTCCACTTAGCGCACCAATTTCAAGAGCACCCACGCTATTCCAAGAGTATCTTATATACTAATCGATTTTTAAGCTTGACGCTATTTGTAAAAATGTTTCAAAATTAAAAAAAAATATCCACAGAAAACACACAGGGTAAAGTGGCTTCAAGTGATGTGATGTTTGAGCTATTACATAAAAGTATGTGACATCATAATATCACTAGAAGTCGCTTTGTTTAATTGTGCTATTCGTGGAATTATTTATAATATTTATAGTTAAGTGCTCTTTGTTAACCACCGACGCAAAAAGACGGGGTGTTATAAGTTTGACGTGTCTGTGTGTGTGTCTGAGGCAACGTAGCTCCTGAACGGATGAAACGATTTTGATTTAGTTTTTTTTTGTTTGAAAAGTGAATTAGTCGGGAGTGTTCTTAGCTATGTTTGATGAAAATCGGTCCAAGATTCAGGGGTTTTTAAATTTTTAATTTAATTAAGTACTTGTATAAATATTATTTATACTAATATTTATAGAAAGAGCACTAACTAAGCTTTAGAACCGACTGGTGTTCATAGTGGAATAGCGTAGGTGCTCTAAATCTGGGTGCTCTATGTGGAATGCCTTATAACTACTACTGGTTGTATGTTGTATAACGCATCTTCATTCTTCACATGGTTTTGTAGTGTTGCCATAGATTGTATAATTGCGTGTTACATGACTGTAATGTACTGAGTACTTACAAAAAGACGGCATCGAGATTGTTAGAGATACTGAGATTTTCCAGAGATGAGATAAGTCGTTTTTAGAGATTGGCAAAAAATATTTAGAATCGGAATTTGTTTTAGTCGTTTTCAGAAAAAAAAAAAAAAAAAATATAAATATTCAGGGACATTTCACACAACACCCTCTAGTCCCAAACTAAGCAATGCTTGTAATATGGGAACCAGATGGCTGATAGAATACTTATATACTTTTTTTTGTAAATACATACTTATAATACATACTAACACCCAGACAACAAACAAACATCTATGTTTTCCACGCACAAATGTTTGTTCTTGGTGGGGATCTAACCCACGACCCACAGCACGGAAGGCAGAGCTATTACCGACTGAGCTGTGACGCCTGTCAAATAATAACAATGGTGGTATTTTAACTAATTACTTTTTTCAAAAGTTTTCAGCTAATACATAACGACGCGCGACGTAGTCAGTGGGAATGTCTGGAAAAAGTGGGGATTTTCGGAATATAAATCACAATTTTTTTTTCTTTTTTTTGTCCAAAACTCTTCTTCGTTATTTTCTGATTGCACCTTTTTTCTAATGATATATTTTAGGACGAGATAATTGAAAATAAAATTTAATTAGATTTTTTGTAGATAAAAAAATATAATTATAAAACAGCATACAATTTTGTTATTATGAAAACGAGAACTTCTTCTAATGCTGTGCAGTCAGCATCAGAAGTAGATTTCTTAAATTAAATTAAAGTGATTTTTTGTTGAATTAAGTTAAATTTTGTTGAACTAAAACTGCCCTTGACTGTACCTATTAGGTAGGTATCTTAACTAGAATAGGTATCACCACTAATAGATACCAGAATGATGGTACTTACCAAGAATGACGCATGCGCACGTCTTACTTATATGTAGAATGTAGATATTTGTACAATATGTGGTATTTTATATGCATACGTCTTTGTTTGATAAATGCCAAAGGTGAAATGTTGAGATTATTATAATGATTCAAACTGGAAACAACGGTACAAGCTTTGATTAGTTTGAGACTAGAAGATTTTAAAAAGATTTTAAAGTTTGATTTAAAATGTCCATGAATATTTATATATTTAACCCAAAATTAACCTTTACATCTAAAAACCCCAAATCTTGGAAATAGTTGCACGGATTTCTACATTTTAAATCTACCAAAGAACTATTTTTTTTTAAATTCCTCGTTCCAAATTGGAACATTTTTTCACCCTCCAAAGTGGGATAAACTGGACATTTCCTGTCTGTCAGCTTGAGGGTAGAAATTGGGTTAATCTCTTTTGGGGTAACACAATTTGACTTTTTCTAAAACTACCCTGCGAGTTTTCCCATGCGAAGGGGATTTACGGGCCCATTAATATTTCCTTAACATTTTTATTATAATTAAGAAAAATACCTAGAACAATGTCATTGTCACGCTTTTTATTTCGTGCGAAACTCTCCATCTCGGTGTTAATAAACTCCATCTGACAATTAAAGTTAATTAAACATCGTGGCAATTACTAGATGTGACAGATTATTAAATAATCTCCTGTCACATCCATTTTAATTTTATTATAAAATACATCACTTAAAAACACGAACAACAAAAACTTTTGGAATATGACGCATCATTTTACAAATAAATTAATTGAATACCTACTTATTTTTAGTTATCAGTGCTGTTTTAATCTGTAACCGGTTCGGAAACGGGATTCATTCGATTATTTATAATATTTGAATAATAAATATTGGAAATAGAGGCGCTTTATCTCTACATAGGGGGGTGATTCTAGACCGACAGACTTTTTATCATGATATTTTGATCACTCCCAATAACTGTCAAAACTTCATAGTTTTTGTCAGTTTTTGGGAGATATCTCCCAAAAACCGACATAGGGATATAATATATCCCTATATAGACGTTTTTGTCACGACAGATATAGGGATATAATATATCCCTATATAGACGTTTTTGTCACAACAGATATAGGGATATAATATATCCCTATATCTGTCGTGACAAAAACGTCTATCGGTCTAGATTCTAGACCGATAGACGTTTTTGTGGTGATTTTTGGGTGATTCTAGAGTCTAGAATCACCCCACAGAAGGGTGATCGTTTTTTGACAATCTCCCAAAAACTGTCGCGTTTTGACAGTTTTGGGAGATATATCTATCGTGTCAAAAAAGTCTATCGGTCTAGAATCACCCCCTGGGGGGTAGTTAAAAAGTCTATTGATCTAGAATCACTACCCTGATTTTTAAATATCAAACGTGCAAAAGGTTAAAATAGTGCAGGCTGACAAACTAAAAACCTGCTTTCACTGATTTTGATAGAAAGTTATTATACATAAGTAGTTATGTAATATCCCGTAACGGTGCTGTATGAGATAATACTAGTTTTTTGTAATGTTGATAACGGGTTTAATATGTACCGGTTTGGGGTCAAATTGCTCAGCCATAAAGTCCACTGCTCACTAGAGCGATAATACGTGTTTTTTTATAAGAGAAAACCAGCGGTAATGTATGTAATTAAGTTGTTATAGTGACCAATAGACTTTGGCAACATTCTGTCGCACCATAGCGCCTAGCAACATCTTTCGTAAAATGAATTTAACGGGCCGGAAGACATGGGAATTTAATTTCACTCCAAAACGTAAACTTTCAAGTTTTGTAATGTTTATTATATTATTATTATATTTAGCCCTCTGTGTCCCACTGCTGAGCAAAGGCCTCCCCCCATTCTTTCCAAACACTCCGATCCTGGGCTATACTTTGCCAATCTGATAAATAACGGTCAAGCTCGTCGCGCCACCTTCTTTGGTCTGCCGCGTCGCCTTCTTGCTGGGTCAGGATGCCACTCAGTGGCAATCCTTGCCCACAGCTCACCTGGCATACGGCAGACATGACCAGCCCAATCCCACTTCAGCTTGGCGGCTTTCAAAGCTACGTCTGCGATTTGAGTCTGCGAGCGCAGTTCGGTGTTGCGGATTCTATCCATTAACTTGACACCAAGGATACTGCGCTCCATCGCACGTTGTAATGTAATGTTTAATTGTTTAAAATTCACAACACAATCACAAGATCAATGCCAAAACCGTTGAAATAGCGTGAAAATCATCATTAGTAACACAATGATTGAAAGGTTTTCACCAATTTCTTTATTACAAAAGTGAAAACTAAACGATTGTTTACTTAATTGCAGTAAAATCTTTTTTTAACCCTCGACCGGAAAAGAAAAGGTGTTATAAGTATACCGATGTTGTGAGTCTGTCTGTTTGCCTGTGGCCTCGTAGCTACGAAAGTAAGGCTCCAATTTGAATGCGGTTTTTTAAGAAAGCTGGTTTGGTTTTGGATGATTTTTAGCCATGTTGGTGAAAATTGGTGCAGCCGTTTCCAAGTTATGAGGATATTGATCCCAAACCAAGATTCTAGATATCTCAGGCAGAGGCCGCCCGCCTTCCACTTGGTGGACCAACATCAAGAGAGACCTCATAAAAGCCCAATTCCAAGACAGATTGTCTTGGCAAACTAAAGTGGGAAGGCCCGACCCCAAATAATAAGAACAGGGAAGAACAAGAAGAAGAAGACTCCATACTATGAGGTACAATGATGAGCAGCATATTTTCTGATAGAGAACATTTAGGGGAATTTACATACAGGATTTTATTTCTTTTAATAAACTTGTTATGCTGTTAACTTGTTGTTGTTAAGTACTTATGGAAGGTTTAGTCATAAATCAATAAAACTCAATCTACTTGGAATACCAGGTTAATCGACAGCGGATTGCCACGTATGAGGTATGACATACCTACATAACAATTAGGACTACCACAAAACACTTTGTACTGCAGCGGCATACTATAAAATTCATTTTGACAGACCTGTAATTAATGGCCAATTCGCGTACATTTTACTGAAGTGGCTACCCCGCCTCGGTTACAAGGGTTAAGGGGAGATTAATGTATAAAATGTGGGTTTCGTTGACCACTAGTGGAAGTGGTGAGTTGCCTGTTTGAAGAAAATGGCAAGATTTAAAATATATTGACACCGGTGATAAATCCAAAAGTTGTGTCCAAAGATCCCCTGCCGGCAGTCGCAGGGCTGACTAAGGGGATTTCTGGAGAAAAAGTCTAGAAATCCCCTTCGCAGGGCACGCCGGGGGATTTCTGGAATAAGATAGTAGGACAGAAGCGCTCGTGGCGTAGCTTGCTTAGTCAATCTTCACTAAATAAATAAATAAATAAATAAATATTCATGGACTTTACACACAACGCCCTCTAGTCCCAAACTAAGCAAAGCTTGTAATATGGGAACTAGATGCTGATAGAACACTTAAACATTTTTTTGTAAATACATACTTATTATACATAGTAACACCCAGACATAGAACAAACATCTATGTTTTCCACGCACAAATGTTTGTTCTCGGTGGGGATCGAACCCACGACCCACATCACGGAAGGCAGAGCCATTACCAACTGAGCTGTGACGCCTGTCAATGATTATTATCAAGCGACATTCTGTGAGGTCACTATTTGGATGGGTGATCGCTAGTGGCATTTACATCTGAGCACTTCCGTGCTTCGGAGGGCATGTTAAACTGTAGGTCTCGGCTCCAGCAGTCGTTAAGCCACGACGGAGGCCTTAAGGCGCCCTAAAAACTCCATCACCAGAGTTAGCCACTAACTCATACGAACGAACGATAGTAGGGCATCGTAGGACATTTTTCTATCGGTAATATGATATACAACCTGTGCATACGATACAGTAAGAGCCTTCCTCAAGAGCATTTCACTATCTCTGAGTAACGCTATCCATGAGATTAAAATATACCCATCCTTGTCTTTGGCTAGTCTTTTTGCACGCCCAGGAAGACTGGCAGACAATGCTCTTAGCATTAAGTCCTCCTAGCACTACTTATTTGTGTGAAATTTTAAAATAAATAAATAAAGTAGAAACGGAGATATTTATATCTAGCGGACGGCGTAATCCTGAGATGGTAAAATAGGCACAAACTATAATATTGTTGTAGCATTGTTGACTATGGCTCTGTCAAAGAGAACTACTTAGCGTGCCTCAAGTCTGCGCTCGCGCTGGTATTCAATGAAGCGCATACGCATTTATTATTGTAAACAGACTGGAAAATGATTGAATGATTTCCAAGTATTGTTGAACCTTCTTACACGGAAATCATTGGCTAATGGTAATAAGTAAAGTTCTAGTATATACAGATGCCTTATAAAGATGGAGTGACGACTTAGTCAACATAGCAGGCAAAACGTGGAGCAGAGCGGCTAGGGATAGAGTGAGGTGGAAAGAGTTGGAGGAGGCTTTTACCGCTAGAAGCGGTCCTACACAGAGTTAAGAGATAGGTATAGGAAAACATAAACTTAGATAATATGGGAAGAAAAACGAATTGGCCTAAATACTAGTGAAATAAATATATATGATAGTAAAGTTAATAATAAGTTTAGTAAATACGTAACTAGGTAAAGCATTATATAATGTAGTTGTTTAAATATAGTGTGTAAGGTATGAATAAAGCTTATATTTATTTATATTTTATATACAGATGCACCGGAGAGAGTTGGCCTTAAGATCAGCCGCACTAAAACCGAACATTTGTTCTGCGACTTTGGTGGCTCCTCCAATTTTTCACCAATTGCCTTAGATGGTGTAACCCTACCAGTCTGCTCCGACTTTAAGTACCTTGGCTCGCTTCTCCAAAACGACGGTAATATTGACCGAGACGTTAACAATAGGATGAATGCGGGATGGATGAAGTGGCGACAGGTCTCAGGGACGATATGCGATCCGCGAATGCCCCTTAAGCTTAAGGGGAAAATTTACAAGACGGTAATTAGACCTGTCGCGATGTATGGATCAGAGTGTTGGGCAACGAAGAAGACGGATGAAAGGAGAGTGCATGCTACTGAGATGCGAATGTTAAGATGGATGTGTGGGGTGACGAGGTTAGATAAGATAAGGAATGAGTATATCAGGGGAAGTTTGAAAGTGGCGCCTGTTGTTGAAAAGGTGAAGAGTGCTAGATTAGCATGGTATGGACACGTAATGAGGAGGGATGAAAGTCATATCACGAAAAAAGTTATGAATATGAGGGTGACTGGGTACGCAGGTAGAGGAAGGCCGAAGAAGAAGTGGTTGGATTGTGTGAAAGAGGATATGAATGTGAGAGGAGTAGATTCTGAGTTGACGAATGATAGAAGCGAGTGGAAGAAGAAGACATGTTGTGCCGACCCCGCCTAGCGCGGGATAAGGGCAGGGAAATGATGATGATACAGATGCACCGGTGATCTAGTGGTATCAACCCCGTCTTCCTATTCAAAGGTCGTGGGTTGAAATCCGGTCGTGCGCCAATGGGTTTTTCAGCTCCGCACGTACTCGTATTGACCTTGTATTTACCTAAGACTCCTCAAAACTGGTTTTCAGAGCTGATTAATATCCTCATAACTAGGAAACGACTCCACCAATTTTGAGCCATACTTTCAGACGAGGGTACAGAACGGACAGACACAACGCCGTCCACAGAAAAAGTCAATCTTATAACAGTCATTCCGTTTTCGGGTTATAAATGATGATAATGATCGATTGAAAACCATCCGCATTTACACAGTCAGTTAAATTAATTGCACACCAATGGCCAGTTAACTTATATTGCTGTTACGTAATAGTTAAACGGTTAGTAACCTTCAAATAACTAGTTTATTCGTATAGTAGTCTAGTACCAACGGATCCTTTATCCTTCCGAAGTATCTGAGCAGAACCGATTTTTGGGTCGAGTTGAAGGGCTTATTCCAGAAATCCCCTGCGAAGGGGATTTCTGGACTTTTTGTCCAGAAATCCCCTTAGTCGGCCCTGCGACTGCAGGCAGGGGGATAAGCGATTTTTTCCGCACAACAGTACCTACATTCGCAATTGTTGTTGCACCTAACTACAAAGGGACGAAGATCCGTTGCGGGTAATGTACCAACTTTGTTAATTTATACGTGTGTACTGTATCTTACGATATTATTCCATACAGAACCAATACCATACTACCACGAAACTGACGCTTATTCTGGAAATCCCCTTCGTGTTCCCCTGCGGGGATTTCTGGACTTGTTGCCCAAAAATCTCCTTAGCGTCCTTTGCAACTGGACGCAGGGGATTTTTGAAACGATTTCGAAATACATCGAAAAAATAAAAAACCCCTATTTGTTAAATGTTCTGATCGTCCAATAGGTTCTTTGCAAATTAACAAAACAAAAGACAAACTACGGGCTCAGTGCAAGTCTCGCATGCACGTTTCATTCTCAATGACATTTCGTTTCCGTGCAAACCGGTGCAGTGCCGAAGCGGAACAATGTCATTGACCTTTAGGGAGAACGCAAACCAAAGACAAAACGTCTTGTCGAACAGTTAGTGATGTGAAACTTCTCAGTAAAACTTTTTTAGTTACGATATGCTTCTTTTTATTTGCTGTTTTCGTTACTTGCTTATTTAATGAGAATCATCCTAAGTACTTAATAATATTATTAAGTACACTACATAATTACTCTATATTCTTATTTATTAAAAAACACAGTTCATTCTCTAGGTATGTGCGTTTAAAGCAATGTTTAATAGGTAGGTACTAAACAATGCTATAATAGATAGGTAAACATAATTTTATGCATGCGTCGTGTCAATTGATGTGAATTTCGTTACAACGAAAACAGCATATGACGAGGAAGTATTCATCATATGCTGTTTTCGTTATTACAGAAAATTTATTTTCACGTCACTAAGTACGCGACAAAACAGTTTTGTCGATAGATGTGCGTTGGCCCTTAAAAACTGTTTTCCGAGTGGGCCAACGCACATCTGACGACAAAACTGTTTTGTCGCGTACTTAGTGACGTGAAAATAAATTTTCTGTTATAACGAAAACAGCATATGATGAATGCTTCCTCGTCATATGCTGTTTTCGTTGTAACGAAATTCACATCAATTGACACGACGCATGCATAAAATTATGTTTACCTATCTATTATAGCATTGTTTACTACCTACTTATTAAACATTGCTTTATACGCACATACCTAGAGAATGAACTGTGTTTTTTTAATAAATAAGAATATAGAGTAATTATGTAGTTTACTTAATAATATTATTAAGTACTTAGGATGATTCTCATTAAATAAGCAAGTAACGAAAACAGCAAATAAAAAGAAGCATATCGTAACTAAAAAAGTTTTACTGAGAAGTTTCACATCACTAACTGTTCGACAAGACGTTTTGTCTTAGGTTTGCGTTCTCCCATAAGGGCCAACGCACATCTATCGACAAAACTGTTTTGTCGCGTACTTAGTGACGTGAAAATAAATTTTCTGTTATAACGAAAACAGCATAAGATGAATGCTTCCTCGTCATATGCTGTTTTCGTTGTAACGAAATTCACATCAATTGACACGACGCATGCATAAAATTATGTTTACCTATCTATTATAGCATAGTTTAGTACCTACCTATTAAACATTGCTTTATACGCACATACCTAGAGAATGAACTGTGTTTTTTAATAAATAAGAATATAGTGTAATTATGTAGTGTACTTAATAATATTATTAAGTACTTAGGATGATTCTCATTAAATAAGCAAGTAACGAAAACAGCAAATAAAAAGAAGCATATCGTAACTAAAAAAGTTTTACTGAGAAGTTTCACATCACTAACTGTTCGACAAGACGTTTTGTCTTTGGTTTGCGTTCTCCCTAAGGGCCAACGCACATCTATCGACAAAACTGTTTTGTCGCGTACTTAGTGACGTGAAAATAAATTTTCTGTTATAACGAAAACAGCATATGATGAATGCTTCCTCGTCATATGCTGTTTTCGTTGTAACGAAACTCACATCAATTGACACGACAGTCTTTTCTCAAGTATGTTTACCTATCTATTATAGCATTGTTTAGTACCTACCTATTAACCATTGCTTTATACGCACATACCTAGAGAATGAACTGTGTTTTTTAATAAATAAGAATTTAAAGTAATTATGTAGTGTACTTAATAATATTATTAAGTACTTAGGATGATTCTCATTAAATAAGCAAGTAACGAAAACAGCAAATAAAAAGAAGCATATCGTAACTAAAAAAGTTTTACTGAGAAGTTTCACATCACTAACTGTTCGACAAGACTTTTTGTCTTTGGTTTGCGTTCTCCCTAATGCATAACGCTGAGCTACGGTACAGGCACAGAGAAAATAATAAAGCGGTACAGTCAGCAACAGAAGTCCTTCACTTTGAATTTCAAATTTGTTTATTATTGGCTCTAACCATAGTTTTTCATAAGCTAACTTACGTTGCCTAGTAAGTACTTGTCTAGGTATCAAAGACGACTCTTTTATACTCCAAAAGTGTTTTAAATAGACAGGCAGAGACTATTATGTCAATATAATAACTCATTATTTTGTGATATATGTACTAAAAGAGACTATTAAGTAATAATAATAATAATAATAATAATGTTTATTCAAGGAACAAGGTGTAGTATTACAGATTGTCGGTGAAACGATGATGTCCGCAGAAGTGTAAAACTGTGTCGCAGAAACCAACGCCTTCCTCCAATACAATAAATAAAAACAACAAAAATAAAGATAGTACGCGTACCAGAAAGAAAAAAACTAATCAATAACTAAAAAACATAGGCTAAAAGAAAGAACAAAAAATACAAATTGTATGTGAGGGTGAGAGAGGGTGTGCTTGTAAAGTGAGGGGTGGGAATAGGTGTGTGATGAGTGGGCTTCCATGATTCTCCCAGTCTCATAAGAGTCTGGTTAGCACAGAGGGAAGCTTACATCAGGATGTATGTTTATGTGTAAAGGATTGTTCGTGTGTATGTGCTGTGTGTGTGTCTTTGTAGTGAATGCGTGTATTTAATAAGTAATGGATAATGCTGATATATATATAGGGTGCAGGGAAGATGTAGTGCATTATGTAGTCACTTTGAGAAGAGCTTCAGTATCTTCATAGGATAGGGTAAGAAGCCAGTTCAGGGTCGTTTTTTTACATTTGTAGGCAGTGAGTGGGTATATATTTAGTACTTTATTTACTCTGTTGTAAAGGGACGGACTAACAAAGCAAAAGAAACGACTCGCAATCGCAGTGCGGCGTGGTTCTACTTTGCAGACTTTATCCGATCTTCTTTTTTCTGTTATTAAACAAGGATCATAGTCGAGCTGTGCGTGTTTCCGGAGAATCGTCTGGAGTACAAATAATTGTCGCACTGTGGGAACAGAACAAAGGGAGTAGAGATCACTGGTGGGGAACCAGATGGGTTTTTGTATCATCACTTTAAGAACGGCCCTTTGGGCTCGTTCTAGTCTTAGCATAGTAGTTTTGGGTAGACCACCCCACGAGAGAATACAGTATGACAAGACAGACTGGGCGAGGGCGTAATATATAGTTTTAAGCAGATGAAAAGATATGACTGATCTCAGGTTTTTAAAAACCAATATCAGCTTTCTTACACGCGAGACAGTGAAATCAATATGCTGTTTCCATGACAAAGTATTATCAACGAAGATGCCGAGGTATTTGATACTGGATGCTCGCTCGATAAAATATGTACAGTTGCAAGAGGATGGATCAGTCAAATAGTTACAAACGTGAGCACAAATAGAGAAAGTAGAGGCTGGTTGAGTCGACAGGTTAGGGGAGAAGGGGAGAAATTTACTTTTAGAGACATTTAGGGTAAGGAGATTGGAGCGTAGCCATTTCATAACAATATTTAGCGACTGCTCCGAATGTTCTCGTGCTTCCTTCCAGTTTTGACCATGGACCAAGAGAGCTGTGTCATCGGCGTAGGTAATGATTTTGCAGTGGGGGAGATCTAAATTAGAGAGTTCATTGATGTAGATTAAAAATAGGGTAGGTCCGAGAACACTACCCTGGGGAACACCAAAAGAGACTTGCTCTTCACTACTTCGATAACCATCAATTACCACGTACTGAGAGCGGCATTCGAGGTAGCTTTGAAACATGTTAAGAGCAATGCCTCTAATGCCAATATACTCCAGCTTAGTCAAAAGTGTGGGAATCGAAACAGTGTCGAACGCTTTAGAAAGATCCAGGAAAATACCTATTGTCTTGAACTTTTTATCCATATTTTTTACAACAGTCTCCGTTAGAGTAGACACAGCATCATCTGTCGACATGCCTGCCCTAAAACCAAATTGATTGGGGGACAGAACCTTGTTTTCGTTTAGATAGCTTACTAGTCGTTTATTGAGAATTTTTTCGAGGATCTTAGAAAGCACTGTTAGGACAGAGATAGGCCTGTAGTTCGTAACACTGTCACGATCACCACTCTTGAAAATCGGGTGTACCACAGCTTTTTTAAAGGCTGTAGGGAAAACACCTGCAGAAAGAGCAAGGTTAAATACATGGTTGAGTAAGGGAATAAGGATGTGTCGTGCAGCTTTAATGATTGAGGTGGAGATGCCATCCCAGCCAGTGGCACATTTGTCTTTAAGGTTTAGAATGATGCTCTCAACCTCAGTGTTATCTACACTGAATAGGCCCATCGAGTTTATGGAGGGAGAGGTGGTGGAGGAAGATGATTGTGAGTGACTTATAGCCGGAGAGGAGCTTGTATTTGCATTAGAATCAGGTATTATTTCTAGGGCTAACTTTTTCCCTACGTTTGCAAAAGTTGTGTTTACTAAGTTAGTAGCTGAAGTAGGGTTGTCACTTAGTTTCAAAAGATGCGAGGCGGTCGATTTTTTCTTTTGGAGATTTGCAATCAGCTTTATAGTATTCCAGGTGTCTCTAGGATTTCTTTTGGCCTTTTCAATTTTCTCCTGTTGGTAGGCAAGTTTCAATTTCTTTAGGAGGTTGTTACAAAATGTGCGGTAGCGAGTATATATCAGTTTATTTGTAACGTTATCAGGGTTTCTTAGAAATTTTCGGTACAATTTATCTCTATGACGTATACATTTCAGAATACCCGGGGTAATCCAAGGCTTCATAATACGTTTTCTGCTGGGGATGGGCAGATTATAAGTATGCTTATTTATAATAGTGGATACACACTGTATAAGTGCATCAGTAGCCGAGTTTGGATCAGTCGATTTAAGAACAGTAGAAAAATTGGCCTTTTCTATCTCAGTTACAATAGCAGCGATGTTAGTGCGTGGATGTCGCAGGTGTTTTATTTCTGCTGCTTTACTTTTAGTGCAGCAATGTAAAAGTAAGGGCGCATGATCGGTGATAAGAGCGTCCAGGACAATAGTGGAAGCATTTGAGGAGGTTCGGAGAATGATATGGTCGATGCAATTAGTTTCTCTTGTGGGATAAAGATGGGCGGGTAGCATGGCGTGGGAGGCAACAAGGTTTAAGTATTCATCCGTTTCAGGTAGGGCATTTTTATCAGTCAGAAGGTTGATGTTTACATCTCCTATGATAGCGACAGTTTTGAAATTAGTGAGGGTGTGGAGTATCTCATCAAGACTTTGGAGAAACGGAGCTAGATTTTTATAAGAGGGTGATCGGTACAGCGCAATAATTGCTATATCTGGGGCAAACTTAAGAGTCAAACAGTTGGCATCACTAAAATCAGGTACTTCAACAGTACAGCTTATGTTGTCTCTGACATACGCAACCACTCCATCGTTTTGGTTGCGATAGGTAGATTCGTAATGGTCAAAACCAGGGAGCGAAGGAATGTATCCAGATTTTTTTAACCAGCACTCTGAGAGAAGTATCACGTCGACAGTACAATTTATTCGATGGAGTAGAACCATAAGTTGATCAAAATTACAGTTGATGCTACGTATATTAACATGAAAAATTTTTAATCCAGAGTGATCGTTAATGATGTTTAGAGGTATATTTTCAGGAGTGGAAATTAGGGATTCCGATACAGAGATTTGATCAATTTCGGAGGTTACTTGGTTAATATCATTCATGGTAACTAGTTAGGTAGTACTGTGGCTTATTTACAAAGAATTCGAAGAATTCGATTATGAATAAGTCGATGGAAATGAGGGTAAATGTGTGTGTATGTGTGTGTACGAGTGAGTGGGTTTATGTTAAACAGAAACAAACAATAAAAATACAAAAAGCTAAAAAAAAAAAGAAAGAAAAAAGAAAAATGTTTCTAAAGAATTAAAACTAATAAGCTTAGCATACGTTACTACTTAAGCGCCTAGGTATTATTTAAATACGAGTAGAGATACAAATATGATTTATTATCTACAGGGAAAACGAAACCAAAAATGGCGACTTAATTATTTTGTTAGTATACGCAAACCAAGGTGAAGATATTATAAGTTGCCACCAAGTTTTTCCAGATCATCTTCCGAATTGATGCGAATCTGGGGCGCTCCCGCTTCTTTGCGCAAGAAAATTCTCCCAAAGGACGTCCAGCAGAAGGCAAAGCCGTTGGTTTTCGCAGATTCGCGGGCCAGGAAGTATAACCGTCTTTCTCTCTGTGTGAGGTTTTCGGAGATATACACTGGTTTATCGGGCCCGCCAATATTCAGTCTTGCGGTAGATAGCTTCTGCGACGGATGCTCTTTGTTGAACTTTTTGAACGACGAGAGAAAGTTATTTCTGGCAAATACTGTGTTAAAGTCTGCTATTATTGGTCTCACAAGTGATTTTGAGTTTACACGGTAGACATCCCTAATATCTGAAGAGGTATCAAGGGGAATGTTAAGTACCTCAGCTGTTTTACGGATGATGTCTTTTATATCCTCCTTAGTTTCACTAGTTGAAGGAGGGAGATTCCTTATTTCGATACTGGTCCCCCTGGCACCACGCTCAAGGGCTTCTATCTTGTTTTCCAGGAATAGGATTTTCGAATCGGAGGTTTTTTTTTCAGCTTCGAGGATGTCTAATCTCTGCAGAGCTTGGTCGTACTTGATGGACATAAAGTCCATTGACGTCTTTACTTCGTTGATGGAGCTAAGAATGGCTGAGAATTTGATGTCTTGGTCCTCTTTTAGTGAGGCAAACATATCCAGGATTTCTGACTTGCTGATGTCATCATTTTTACGTTTGCTTCTGCGTGCTGCGATGTTCGTGAAAGATAGGGCTTCTTGTATCGGAACAGGCGAATCGGCTATATTAGAATCCGAAGAAGCGTGTTGCATTGGTGTTTTGAAAATGACCGGTGAGTGGGACGGCATAGGAGGTGAACGCTGCATCACAAGATTAGCGTTTATTCTTAGTCGTTGAGTAGGTAGGTATGTAGCTGCAGCGAAAAGCTCTCGCAATATTCACGGGCAAAAATAAAATAAATGTGCATAGGCGGGTAATCCTCGGGAGGTGGCACTATACGCCCGAACGTCCAAGTGAAAAACGTCGTAAGCGCCGTGGAGATCGCGTCGCTTACGCGTTTCGCCGAGACAGATATTGTTAGAAAAATGGTCGGAGTGGTTCTCAGGATTTATGTAGGTTATTCAATACGAATTAGTATTGTGATGATAGAACACTATTAAACTTCCAAACCACAACACATTCACCAAGTCCTTGCTATGTAACAGTTATTATACACCAAAGAACAGCACAAAAACAACTCTTTACAGTATTATTGAATTAAAACCAGCACGAGTCGAGGGAACTTGACTATCGCGTACAACGATCGTGGAGGAAAAGTCAACATAATAACACATTATTTTGTGATATATGTACTAAATAATGTCAAAGGGTTCTATCTCCAATATCTAACTAGGTATTGAGATTGTTAGTTACCTACAGTAAAGTTTTCACGCCTGTCATGTCATGGCATGTCACTCAAGATGACGGTTATTTTAACACTTGCGCGCATGACGATACATGCTTGTCACAAGGGCGAACCGGTTCTGTACAGCACTGTACAAAGTGTAGGTACGATGTACTTTGTGTAGGTAATCTGACCTCGGATACTTGTTTATTTGCACGTATTGAAAAACTGCATTTATAAAATGTTTTTGACACTTTGATGATGATGATACTGGCACAGAACCAGAATCTAGATCTTCAGTTTATAAATGCTAGGTATTATGTAGGTTTTACTCATTGTTTTAATTTATTCGTATAGCTTCAGAATTTTCAAAATCGAGGGGATTTTGGGACAAAAGTCTCAAAATACTCATAAGGGGGGAAAACCTAAAGGGGATTTTGAGACTAACCCGACAAAAAGGTGTCTTTGGTCTGACTTGATAACAATTCATGTTTCAGTCAAACGTTTTCATTATGTACCAATATTGGTACATAATATTTATTATAAATAATAAATATTTATGGACATTTCACACGACGCCCTCTAGTCCCAAACTAAGCAAAGCTTGTAATATGGGAACTAGATGCTGATAGAATACTTATAGTTTTTTTTTTGTAAATACATACTTATAATACATAGTAACACCCAGACATAGAACAAACATCAATGTTTGGCACGCACAAATGTTTGTTCTTGGTGGGGATCGAACTCACGACTCACAACTCGGAAGGCAGAGCTATTACCGACTGAGCTGTGACCCTTGTCAGAGCTCAGGTATTTCATTATTACACTGAAAAATGCTTTGAAGCGTTGTTGTCAACCTTTTGTTTGAATCTGTTTGTGAGTGTCTGTAGAGTCCGTAGGTAGGTACCTAAAATATTTTATCAGATATTCCATTCAAAATCATTTTTATGGACGAATGAGCGATTTCTTTGCCAATGAAATGTAAAAAAAAACGCTATACAGTCACGATTGGTTAACTTCTTGGTATTTTTATTATAACTACACAATTTTTGCTCTAAAATCAAATCAAAGAGTTTATTTGCGACCATGTATAAATATTTCAAATTATAGCTTAGAACTAACACTTAGAGATAGATAAATAGTTTATTATACATAAATAGTCGCAAAATGGCCCCAACTTAACTCTAGGTACTTACTAAATATCTCTTAAAGATTGATGGACCAGTCGGGTTGTTAATAAATAGTAACGTCATTAATTTGCTGTATTATTGCCAATGCGATGTCAAAACCAAATCGCCTTGAAGCGAAAGTGAAAAGCCTCGATTTGCATATACAATCCATGCCTAGAATATTTTATTAATCACGATTTTCTGCCGTGTTTGATGGGTAATTCCTATTGAGCTCAATTTTGCCTACAGAATAGTAGTCACAGCGGATCTTTGTCCTTCTGAATTATTTGCGCAGCAGGGGTATTCCAATCTCAGTTGAACTGCAAAGTTTTAAATCATGGTCAGTTCATACTAACTCATAGTTATTCTGTGACTAAATAGTGACATTACGATGTCATTTAATTTGATTTCGCGCATATTTTGCTGTCAAGTGTCTAAAAAGAATGATAATTTCAATAATGACAATTAATGATAAGTGTAATTTCTTCAGGTCACGTGGTACAATTTTGTACCACGTAACCTGAAGAAATTACACTGGGCAGTGAAATATAACTTGACAGCAAAAGATTGGAATACGGGGGCTGTAGATTGAATAGATCAAGGACTTTTTAGCGATAGTGGATCGGGAAGCGGAGGCCTATAGGTTCACGTGATCAGCGTCGCGTCGACCTTGTGAATCATTGCGATATTTCGGAACTGCTAATTTAAGTTGTTTGGCTTGAAAAACTGCGGACGTAAAGTTACGTCCAACCTCCGTATGCCAATCTTTTGCTGTCAAGTTATATTTCACTGCCCAGTGTAATTTCTTCAGGTCACGTGGTACAATTTTGTACCACGTGATCATTCTTTTTAGACACTTGACAGCAAAATATGCGCGAAAACACATCAAATGACGTCATAATGTCACTATTTGGTCACAGAATAACTATGAGTTAGTATGAATGAACTGACCAAGATTTAAAACTTTGCAGTTCAACTTTGATTGGCATACCCCTGCAAGACCTAGCCAACGTCGTTCGGTTCTAGGGCCCGTATGCTCTTTAGTTGTTCAAGCACTGATCCGCACTCAGATTAGCTGAGTACAGATTCAGATATAAATCGAGACTCAAGTAAGTACCCAAGTCATGTTCTTATTCCGAAAACAACAAAATCTCTGCGTTTTCCTCAGAAAAATTACAGATGAAATCTATGCACAGATATCGATGCTTGATCATCGTTTTAAACTTTGCTAAAAATATTCGACATTCAAGCAACATTTCGGAATCAAAGCTCGACTCAAATCAATACTCAAGCATTGGGTTTTTCAATACAGTACATACGGCCACAGGTCAGGTTATATACCCAATACAAGCATAACTACGGTAGGTACATACAATGCACAGAGTACCTACGTTGGGACGGCAACAGGCTAGGGCGCGCCGCGCTCGCAGCCCGACCCACACAAACACACTGTCGTGTTACTGTCGACAGCACCACGAGCAACGTTCAACTTCTAATAGTTCAAATTCCAAACATTATAGGCGGACGTGTCTTCGACTGTACAATGTACATAGCATGAGCGCTTTAGATAACGATTTATATACTTAGACCGGGTTCGGCCAACTCTAAATAACGCTAATTGGTCAGCTAAAATAGTACCCGTATCTACTTCCAACGTGAAAAAAACAAGGACTCCGTCGTGGCTTAACGACTGCTACAGCCGGGACCGACGTGCCTTCCGAAGCACGGAAGTGCTGATGTAAACGCCACTAGATGTCACAAATCCGAAGTGACCACGCGGTGAAGATTGATGCAAGCACGTCACAAACGCTGTGACGAAGTTATATTACGTCACAAACGCTGTGACGAAGTTATATTACGTCACAAACGCTGTGACGAAGTTATATTACGTCACAAACGCTGTGACGAAGTTATATTACGTCACAAACGCTGTGACAAAGTTATATTACGTCACAAACGCTGTGACGAAGTTATATTACGTCACAAACGCTGTGACGAAGTTATATTACGTCACAAACGTTGTGACGAAGTTATATTACGTCACAAACGCTGTGACGAAGTTATATTACGTCACAAACGCTGTGACGAAGTTATATTACGTCACAAACGCTGTGACGAAGTTATATTACGTCACAAACGCTGTGTCGAAGTTATATTACTGTCGTAGGTTTTATGAAAACTTATTTTAACCGTACGCAGGTCGTTTTCATTGTTACAGTTACGAAGTTTTCTCGTTTTGAAACTTAACCTTCGCACGCCCATCATAATTGAGGGGTTTTGTTAAACCGCGGCCTAACCGCTAAGCGTAATAGAAATCAAAAATTTTGTTACCATTATTACAATTGGTGATATCTCCAAAGATTTTAACATAGTTAAAACAAGTCTTTATACCTATTTCAGTTTAAATCATTTGGGTAGGGCTAAGATTGCAAAAATTACTACCAGCTTTTGATTTTCATTATCTACTGTTTTACTTGGCGGTCAGGCCGCTGGGTCCGTTCTTCAGAAGGTCATTGTGGGAACAGAAGCCATGCTTGCAAAATTATATATCTGGTAATTAACCTATCCTACCTGCTAGATTACTAGAGTCTGACCATGCTAGCATTGCAACTACTAGGCAACCCTGAAAAGATTTTTACTTTTTTGTACAGTACGGGCAACGGATCTTTATCCCTATGAAGTTAGATGCAACAAACGATCGCGCAACTACTGCTATGCAGAAAAATTCGCTTACCTCCAATGCGACTCAAAATGGGTTCTGGAATTGAAATTCCGAAACGGAATTCCGTACATATTTCACACACATACGTTTATTTCCGTTCGGAATGACAAGGCTCAGTTGAGGACGCACAGGCTACCATGCGGAATTCCGGATCGGTGAAAATTACGAACGGAAAACTACTGCATGTATGTGATAGGTCCATAGATTTGTATGAAGTTACTGCGTTCGGAATTCCATTTTCTAATTTCGAAACGGAATTCCGACTGTATGTATGTGGTTATTCGCTCACAGCTACATGGACAAGTAGGAGCGTGTCTCGCGTTTACTCTGAGACTTAAAAATATATAGTCATAATATTTCACACGTCAAGAATGTGGTTCGCACGAAATTTCATAGGCTTCGAATGTATGAAAGCATTTGACAGTCACACCATGCCGGATGGCGAAACTAACCTTGTCCTGGCTACATTGATTAAACGTGTGTAAAATAACTAATTAAAAAAATTGCTCCATTATCAAACTGAAATAAGTTTTATTATAAATATGTTATTTTTCGTAATTTTCTTTTGTTGGTGAAGTCGGCAATAAAAAACACAAATAAAATTACAGATCAAACGTTGAATTATTACTTTTTTTTAAATGGCTATAGGCCTAAGCCCATAAGATCCAATGCATTCTACTTTGTTTAATCGCCGATTAGCAGTGACGAACGCCCCTCGTGTCAGTCGCATTGACTCGCTACATTCGTGATCACGCACTTTCTAAACGTAACGTTGCATAACGTGAAATATCGATTTTTTATTCGAATGATTAGTTGCACAGGGGAATGAATATGAGTGTGACTGGGTGCAAGTCTTGGACGAATGCATTTATAATATTAGTAGGAAGTAGGATAGGATAGAATTGCACAAAATAAAAAAAAATTATACAAAGGTAACTTAACTCTCTAGACTATAAAAGACATTCTATAGAGATTGGGTGAGATGTACTTAATAAATGCTGGTTTGATTAAAACTGCTTGACCAATTGCTTGTATAAAGACGACTCAATAAAGGTTATTGGGAGCCGTTGGGTGTAGGTAGGCCGCCCTATATTTGTCTGGACATCTCTATAGGGAAGGTGTATTCGTCCAAGGTGCAAGTAGAGGAAGATCGAAGAAGTGGATGGATTGTGTGAAAGAGGATATGAATGTGAGAGGAGTAGATTCTGAGTTGACGAATGATAGGAGTGAGTGGAAGAAGAAGACATGTTGTGCCGACCCCACCTAGCGTGGGATAAGGGCAGGGGAATGATGAGTTGCACTGGCGTGGTTGTGGGTTTTGTCAACAAAGTGTTCTATGACACTGGTGGGATTGGGCGCAGTGCAAAACAGGGCACGTCCTCAGTGAGGCAATGGTTACAACTTAACATCAGGTGGGCCATCGGCCTATTCCATTATTTAGTTTTATAAAAAAACTGTATGTAAGTATATTGCAATCCAGTTCCCATATTACAAGCTTTGCTTAGTTTGGGAGGGTCTATGGCAGGGGTCACCAATTAGTTCCGCTCGGGGTCCGTTTTAAGAAATGAAATGACAATCGCGGTCCGCACTACACTTTATAGAAAAAAATATTAAACAATGAGGAAGATGAGTTAGGCTTTTTTTCCTGTTTTTTTAGCTTAAATCAAAAGTCTAGAAGATTGTAAGGACAACTGTGAAAGAATTTTGGCGATAGCTCAAAAACTGAATTTTCTACGATTTTTTAAAGTTTGGATTTTCAAAATGTGTTTTTAGCCCGGCGATTTCGCGTGTGACGTCAGCCGGGTCCGATCGCTCACCCGCGCGTTTTAAGCGTTTTCTGCCTTTACGTTTCTATTTATATTTCTGATAAATAGGGAGAAAAGTACCAATATTTTTATGTAATATTGTGCCTCTAAGTCCTAAGGACACGTTTAACGCTTCAGATAAACTTTTTAACCACCGACTGAAGAAGAAAGGTGTTCTAAGTTTGAGGCTTTTTTGTGTTTATGTGTCTGTACCTTTCAAGGCTCGTAGCTCCAAAAAATCACTCGTAATTTTTTTATAACTATTCTTGAAATGGAAAGCAGATAAATCTAGCATAGTTCTAAGCCAAGTTTGGTAGAAATCGGTGCAGCGGTTTCCAAGTTATGAGGATGTTTATCAGCCCTCGACACGCATTTTGAAGGGTTCTCAGGCATATATTGATTGTAGTTTGAAACATTTGGTTCTTATACCAGTATAACGTGAGCTACTATTTCTTAGTGTTTCATTGATTTTGTATATCAGGTAAGACTGGTAATGAGCAAGATTGTGTTATCGACGTGATTAGCAATGTTTTTAACCCCCGACGCAAAAACGATGGGGTGGTAAAGTTTGACATGTGTGTGTGTGTCAGTGCGTGTGCGTGTGTCTGTGCGTGTATGTGTGTGTGTGTCTGTCGAATGCGCGCGTTGGTGCGCGTGCGGATGCGGATGGTAGTAGTCTAAGTCACATTGTCTACTAAGGACGTGCCTAGTGAGACATAATACTGTCAAGTACAATGCCTCACTAGGCACGTCCTTAGTAGACAATGTGACTCGCTAAGAAGAAGAAGAATGTGACTTACACTAGGACATGCCTAGTGAGACATTGTACTGTCAAGTACAATGTCTCACTAGGCACGTCCTCAGAAACTAAGGACGTGCCTAGTGAAGCATTGTCTACTGAGGACGTGTCTAGTGAGGCATTGTCTACTAAGGACGTGCCTAGTGAGGCATTGTATACTAAGGACGTGCACGTGCGGATGCAGATGGTAGTAGTCTAAGTAACATGACAATGACAATGTGACTCGCTAAGAAGAAGAAGAATGTGACTTACACTAGGACGTGCCTAGTGAGACATTGTACTGTACAAGTACAATGCCTCACTAGGCACGTCCTTAGTAGACAATGCCTACACATACATATAGTGCAATGCCTCACTAGGCACGTCCTTAGTAGACAATGCCTACACATACATATAGTGCAATGCCTCACTAGGCACGTCCTTAGTTACGAAGGACGTGCTTAGTGAGGCATTAGCAATGCATTGCTTAAGGACGTGCCTAGTGAGGCATTGTACCTACTGTACAATGTCCTTCGTAACTAAGGACGTGCCTAGTGAGGCATTGCACTATATGTATGTGTAGGCATTGTCTACTAAGGACGTGCCTAGTGAGGCATTGTACTTGTACAGTACAATGTCTCACTAGGCACGTCCTAGTGTAAGTCACATTCTTCTTCTTCTTAGCGAGTCACATTGTCATTGTCATATGACTTAGACTACTACCATCCGCATCCGCACGTGCACGTCCTTAGTAGACAATGCCTCACTAGGCACGTCCTCAGTAGACAATGCTTCATTAGGCACGTCCTTAGTTTCTGAGGACGTGCCTAGTGAGACATTGTACTGTCAAGTACAATGCCTCACTAGGCACGTCCTTAGTAGACAATGTGACTCGCTAAGAAGAAGAAGAATGTGACTTACACTAGGACGTGCCTAGTGAGACATTGTACTGTCAAGTACAATGTCTCACTAGGCACGTCCTCAGAAACTAAGGACGTGCCTAATGAAGCATTGTCTACTGAGGACGTGCCTAGTGAGGCATTGTCTACTAAGGACGTGCACGTGCGGATGCGGATGGTAGTAGTCTAAGTCATATGACAATGACAATGTGACTCGCTAAGAAGAAGAAGAATGTGACTTACACTAGGACGTGCCTAGTGAGACATTGTACTGTACAAGTACAATGCCTCACTAGGCACGTCCTTAGTAGACAATGCCTACACATACATATAGTGCAATGCCTCACTAGGCACGTCCTTAGTTACGAAGGACATTGTACAGTAGGTACAATGCCTCACTAGGCACGTCCTTAAGCAATGCATTGCTAATGCCTCACTAAGCACGTCCTTCGTAACTAAGGACGTGCCTAGTGAGGCATTGCACTATATGTATGTGTAGGCATTGTCTACTAAGGACGTGCCTAGTGAGGCATTGCACTATATGTATGTGTAGGCATTGTCTACTAAGGACGTGGCTAGTGAGGCATTGTACTTGACAGTACAATGTCTCACTAGGCACGTCCTTAGTAGACAATGTGACTTAGACTACTACCATCCGCATCCGCACGCGCACCAACGCGCGCATTCGACAGACACACACACACATACACGCACAGACACACGCGCACGCACTGACACACACACACATGTCAAACTTTACCACCCCATCGTTTTTGCGTCGGGGGTTAAAAACATTGCTAATCACGTCGATAACACAATCTTGCTCATTACCAGTCTTACCTGATATACAAAATCAATGAAACACTAAGAAATAGTAGCTCACGTTATACTGGTATAAGAACCAAATGTTTCAAACTACAATCAATATATGCCTGAGAACCCTTCAAAATGCGTGTCGAGGGCTGATAAACATCCTCATAACTTGGAAACCGCTGCACCGATTTCTACCAAACTTGGCTTAGAACTATGCTAGATTTATCTGCTTTCCATTTCAAGAATAGTTATAAAAAAATTACGAGTGATTTTTTGGAGCTACGAGCCTTGAAAGGTACAGACACATAGACACAAAAAAGCCTCAAACTTAGAACACCTTTCTTCTTCAGTCGGTGGTTAAAAAGTTTATCTGAAGCGTTAAACGTGTCCTTAGGACTTAGAGGCACAATATTACATAAAAATATTGGTACTTTTCTCCCTATTTATCAGAAATATAAATAGAAACGTAAAGGCAGAAAACGCTTAAAACGCGCGGGTGAGCGATCGGACCCGGCTGACGTCACACGCGAAATCGCCGGGCTAAAAACACATTTTGAAAATCCAAACTTTAAAAAATCGTAGAAAATTCAGTTTTTGAGCTATCGCCAAAATTCTTTCACTGTTGTGTTTTGGACGTAAAAATCTATCGATCTACATTAAAAAAAAAATACGCTCATCTTCCTCATTATGTAATTAAGTAGGTACGGAAATAACAAAGGTATTTTTTTACATTATAAATGAGAAAAATGACATTTTTTGTTGCGGACTATCTGTCTGAAGTTTGGAGTACGTACAAGTTGCTGTGTTCTCGCGGTCCGCACAAAATGGGTCGGCGGTCCGGATGCGGACCGCGGTCCGACATTTGGTGACCCCTGGTCTATGGCATCTGTTCCCGGGATCAGAATTAAGTAGAAAGCAATCCCGAATTATTTTGTAATCGGATACCGGGATCCATTTCCATTAGAGAGCGTTGTGTGAAATACCTTTTTATATTTATTTATTAACTTCATGTCCGAGTCTGTTCAACTTGTGAAACGAAGCACTAATAACTTGCTTAGTTACTTCGTTTGCGTGTCTGTAAATATATAATTGGCTAGACGGAAGTTATTTAAACTACCTAAGCTTGTGTAAGGAATACTAGTTTGTAGGAAACGCCCGCAACACCGTCTGCGTTTCTCCGACTTTACAAATATTGAGGGAGATAAAAGAGCAATTTTTCATAATTCATAATTCATAATAATATCTTTATTCAATAAATTTCAGGTGTGATACAGGCTTGGACGAATACAGTATATATAGTAATAACAGTATATACAATAGAGTGTATTCGTCCAAGGATACAGGATCTTAAAAAAAATAGCATATGTTTCACTAAAACCTGCCTTTACAGGCGTATGAATAGGAAAAATGAGTACATTAATAAATTATTCTCGTTATAAATTAGTCCTACCTATATTCACAATAAAACATAGCATAGATCGCTCAGGAATAATGTAATTAACCTACCTACATATTGGTGAAATAATTTTTAGTAATGGTTACAGTACTTCCACATAAACGTCTAAATAAAATGTTGATATATATTTTGTGTTCTTTTTCTTTTTTTTATGTATAGTTATGTATTAATTTAAATTTTTAACTTTTTGTACCTTTAAAAAAAACACGGCACACCATCTTTTTGCACGCCCAGGAAGACTGGCAGACAATGCTCTTAGCATTAAGTCCTCCTAGCACTACCTATTTGTGTGAAATTTTAAAATAAATAAAAACAATACACATTTTAAATCGACTTAAAATAAGTGAGCTTTGTCTCAAACAGTTATCCGGCTTCTGCCCACGACTTCGTCAACGTCCTGTTTTATCCTATTGATTTTCCGGGATAAAAAGTAGCCTATGTGTTAATTCAGGATACAAACTATATGTATTCCAAGTTTCATCCAAATCGGACCAGTAGTTTTTGCTTGAAAGAGTAACAAACTGAAGTTTTTGAAGGTTGTCTGGAAGAGATCGTTGTGACTGACTATTGTACTTCATGTTTCAAATTTTTATTTATCTTAATTCTTAATTCTTTATTGCACACAACACAGGACATAAACAAAAGACAGAAATAGATGACATGTACAAAGGCGAGCTTAACCCCAACAAGAGTTTTCTTGTTTTTTTTTGTTACTTTGGTGTGCAATATAGATATATCTATCAACCATTTCACTTGGAGATAAGGGTGCGGATTCAGACTCAATTTTTTTTTATGATAGCTAAGCGTTTGACTTAGCTATCTATCAGCTGATGGAAAGTGCAGCTGCAGCCCAGGGTGGAGCACAAATTGGTGGTGGAGTAAAAATTGGTGCTGCCGTTTCCAAGTTATTTATTTAACTCTTTATTACACCAAAAAACCAATGTGTTCAATAGGAATGCCTATATACATAACATGTGTAATAGTTATGTGGATATTCCTTAGGTCTAACTCCCAATTTTGAAGAGAGCAACGAAAATAGTTCATTCGGATTTGAAAACTAAAGAAACTTTAATTTGACTACAATTCCTCTTCCTTCATGATGATGATGGTAGTTCATTAGGATTATTCTAGTGTCTGCAAGCACCACTGAAAAACCCAGGAAAGTAAAATACACAATTTTGTGTACATAGATGACATATTTTTCCTATGCTTTTTTGAAGCCAAACTACTGAATCGATTTTGATTAAATTTGTACAGTACCAATTTGGAAGTAGGTAGGTAAATAAAAAAGATTTTTTCAAATTGGTTTACAAATGACAAAATAAATTAATGATTATGAGGTAACAATAAAACTTTATTCAAGTAGTTCTGTTGACCTGTCTTTAAATCACTTGCAACAGTTTGTAGATAGGTAGCTCAAACTATTTCATGTGTATTTTGTAAATATTATAAATACTGTATTATTCGTAACTTTCTTTGTGAACAAACAATTAATCTCTAGAACCGAATTGAGAACATTCTTTTTTTGAAATTAGTAAAAATAAAATATAGACATGGATTAATCCTAAATCTAGTATATAGGTGCTTACTTGATCTGCCTTGGGGTGTTCATGGGTACAATGCACGTGAGTTTGACTGTGCTCGATGCTGTAAGATTCAGATATTATTTCTTTTATAATCACAGTTAGAAATAAAAACACAATCCGCACTATAGCACTTTTCACTTTCGTTTTAGACATTTTAACGGCAAAGTACGAGGTTTCACTCAATTTGTTTATAATTCTTGTTTACATTATTAGATCGTTTGTTTCGGTAACTACATAAGCGACACTACACCACGGGCGATTCGTTGTATTTTCGCAACACAAATAAACTAAAAAAGTAAAAGAATCACATTTCTCTTCTTCTTATTTATTCCGTCATTTCGACAGCATAAAATATATAACATTGACTGCGATTTGACTTGACTTTGACAGTGAGTAGAATTAGCTGAATAAATGGCTACCAAATGATCTCGATTTTGTTAGCACAACATACTTGCAGTCATAAGCTCATAAGTAGCATAAAGTGTGAGCCATTGGAATAAATGTGTAATTGTTTGATGGAATTCGTTTTCAAGTTTTGAAGGGAAAATCCACCATTTTGTCTTCAAAACAAACGACTTGAACTTGACGTATGATGACTCAAATATTGATTGTTTTAACTAACGACGTTATCTAATAGGGGTCTTACCGAAGTTGCAGTACGGTAAAGCCCCAGTTCCACAAGGTTGAACCTTTTTATACAGAGTTGCCATCTATTAAACTTTACCTCCATTAAAACTAGTAGGTAGTTCGCTCCAAAGTCCAAACTGATATATTCGCAAAAGTAGGAAGTTTACGTTATGAAATTACGAAATGGAAGCTTACGTTATGCTGGTTTTCTCAACTTTACAATTTTCACTGTAGCAGTGTAGCCCAAAATCTATCAACCTAGAATAAAAGTAGAAACGGTTATGGAATGTCTAAGCGAAACCCCAACTTTTAGCACCCTATTTGATTTTGCAAGACTTTATTCGTTTTACTCTCTTTTGGATCCTTATAACTTCACAACCCCTTGGCCAATTCAGCTTGGCTGGCTAATCCAACCAGTAAACTATGGGAGTAGTAGGTACTGTCGACTACATTTTAAATTTTTGGGCTAAATGTGAAGTAAAGAGTTGGTAACATTATATTAGAGCGCGAAATCAACAGAGTTTATAGATAAAGTAAGTGGGTAATAGATATTCTGTGGTGCTGCAAGGATATCGATAGTTATTCGTAAAAAAAACAGTGGCGGGGTGGTTCTGTGGCAGTGTATAAGTTACGCCCTTGGCATAATGCTTGCACTTCTCAGTTTTTTGTGGACGATACTCCCTTACGTTTTTATTGTTTATATCGGGGACTACATAACAAGGAATACGGCAATTTATAACATGCAGTAAGTACGTTGACTGACTGTTCAGTGTTAATTTTATATGGGTACCTACACCTACTACCTACATAAGTGTCAGAATAATAATAGTGAGCGAAGCGAACGATGATCCTAGTGAAAACTTGGGCATTATTGGCGTTATATGTTTGTTAGTGCCAACGATACTAATAAAACACAAGCTTTGGTAGGTACGCTCTAGCATGTAAACTAAAACTGGGCTAGATACAACTTCAAGTCAAGTAAACACATTACAGCACACAACACACTACATACTGCATACCTACTGAACATTTCCATTGTTCGTGCATTTATTCAACTGAGCTAACCAGCAACGGTACGATAGGTACTGTAGGTTAGGTAGACCAAAAGTACTACTGTACTAGTCTACCTACCAACCAACTATATTCAGTGGCCACTTTAGCCCTCTTCGGGCTAAACCTAGCAGTTTTTACAGTATTTGAACTTGGTTTTTGATAATTTAGTCACAGATTTAGCCTAAATCTTAGCACCGCGCTTACTTAAGTGTTTTAAAAGTGATAATCACAAGTTGCTTTTTGCTACTTAGTAATCCGTTTTATACAAGTACTAGCTGTTACCCGCGACTTCGTACGCGAGTACAGTTTCCGTGTACTTTATATTATCTGTGCGTGTACCGAGCGGGTACTTCTTTGAGAAACTTGACAACATCACACCGAACCCGTACTCGAATGACAACATTAGTCGTTAGACCATAGAGGTAGTACTACGTCCTGTAAAATTGACGTGACATGACATGACATCATCCTCTTGCTAAATTTGCGCTGCTAATCCCGTTCGTTCCTTTTATTATGTAGATCCTGTTAATTAATTATTCGGGATAAAAAGTAGCCTATGTGTCAATCCAAGTTACGAACTATAAATATACCAAGTTTCATCAAACTTGATTCAGTAGTTTCGACGTGATTGAAACACAAACATCCAAACATCTAAACATTCGCATTTATAATATTTTTATAATATTAGTAGGATTAGGCCATTAGTAAAGTAAGGTCTAGGTAGGTACCTACTACCCACAAAAAATTCTTATATTTTCGACCTTTGCTCTAATCCCGTGAATCACAATAGAAAAATATTCTCTCGATAGAAAAAAATCCCGAAGTTAGGTACCTCTAATTTTCTTTAACGATTTTTTAAAAAACTTTTAACTTTGATTTGTAATATGTAATCTGTCGACTTTTTGATGGCCGTGTAGCTTTACTTTTCATGCCTAGGCGGCAACACTAGCATTACATTTTGTACCAAAGAGTACCTTAACCATAGAGTTACTTAGAAAAGTTTAAAAATAATTTGTACCTACCAAAGTTACCTGCGAAACGCGAAACTTCTGAAAGTGATTGGAAATGCAAACTTAGAAAACTGATATTTCTATGTGAAGAAACGTTGAGGTGAGAACTGTATTGAGAGAAGAAAAGGCGTAGGTAATGTGATATTGGTTTGTTATTAGCACTGTAAATATTGCGTTCATCATTTTACGCAAGGCGGCTTCTGTCTGTCCGGCTTATTTTATTCTGCAAGTTTGTTTTACCTCACATAACTTCCTATGTGTATGGTTAGCCACTTCAGCAAGATTTGTGTGTGTTAAGAAAAGTTTACGTTTTCAGTGCTGTAGGAAAAAATTTGATCTACAATCGCGTAAGCGGTGACGGTGGCTCGCCTAACTACCTTTATATTTAATTGTTATTCTATGCATTTCTAAGCCCCATGTGTTGAAAGTTCGCTCAGACAAGCCTATATTTGACTCATTAATAAACCGTCATTACCTATATGTATCTATGATTGAGTCTTGATTCGGACTATTGTCTTGCCCTATCAGGGTTCATATTAGAAGCTACTACATTAGCTAAGATCTTTTGTATAATATGAATGCAATAAAGGGCTTATTCTAGAAATCCCCTGCGTGTGGCCCCTGCGAAGGGGATTTCTGGACTTTTTGACCAGAAATCCCCTTAGCAAGCCCTGCGACAGCTGGCTGGGGTTCTAAGAACTTGAACTGGAACTAGGTCCCAGGTTCTACAGCATCCAATTTATTAGCGGCTAGGGGGCGCAAGACTTCCCCAAAAACTTTAATGTCTACCCTAAATAGCTGGGACGAACCCTTCCAATGGAAACCCTGGGTCAAGCCCTTTCCATATCAGAATCCTGGACCCACCACTGTTTCTTCCTTAGTATACTGCAAATCGGATGAAACCCCTTAGTGTTCCCATGAGAACCCCTTGGGTTTTATCTCATCATTTTTTTTAAAAACCTTTGCCACAAATTGTTCCAGATTTGTTGACCCTACTACTCCTCCTACCCAAGAAGGTTTGACAGGAAATTCAACAGTTAAAAGGACAAGAAGTAGACGTAAAAAGACATCTGTTAAGAAAGTAGACAAGGATTTTGAATTCCAAACCGATTCAGAAGATCAACTTTTATGTACAACTGTCAATATTGACAAGAAATACTTGAAGAATTATTCAGGTTTTTATGCAACCGAGGATGTCAGAAATGCACCAAAGATATTTAGTTTGAACACCAAAATGTCTAAATATTTTGTTGTAAATGAATCAGTTTTCGTAGACGTAGACCCAACCATGGTGTCTGATGAAGAATGCCAAGACTATAAGCTGTACAAGGTCATGAAGACTGAGTCTGGTACTGATGAGCACAAAAAAGATGAACTTACTGAAGGTATGTTTTTTAAACTATTATAGCAGAATCTCTGATAAAAAGTGTAGCTACAGCCTGAGGTGAAGCACACTAAGCTATAATCAACTTCTCTCTCAAAATCCACTTCTCTCTCTCATTATCCACTTGTTCTCTTTCATCATTCACTTGTTCTCTCTCAAAACCCACTTGTTCTCTCTCAAAATCCACTTCTCTCTCTCATTATCCACTTGTTCTCTCTCATCACCCACTTGTTCTCTCTCATCATCCACTTGTTCTCTTTCAAAATCCACTTGTTCTCTATCGAATTTAACTAAATTCCACGTTGAATAGAAAACTTTATTATAATTTCAGATGATCTGACTGAAGCACTGTTTATAACAGAGGAGATGACATGGAACGGCATTATTATCAATAATAATGTGTACCTCAGCCACAAACAATGGCATACTATTGCACAACCTAGTCCGGTAAGAAACATAATTAAAAAGTCTCTTTTTCCAACCAAAATGATGGAGATTGTTCTTTGGTTGACATGAAATGTTGTCTAACTTATACAGAATGTATCTCTTTTTCCGTCAGAAATGATAGACATTTGTTCGTCGGTTGGGATGAAATGTTGTTTATCTTATACAGGATGTATCTCTTTTCCCGACAAAAATGTTGGATATTGGCCTTCAGTTGGCATGAAATGTTGTCTAACTTATACAGGATGTATTTATTTATTTCGATTTTCCGATTTTTTTCGCGCACTTGTCTACTTGATTCTATAGTCTTCACTTATCTTGGTACTTTAACCCCACTGGAAGCTTGTGGTCTTATAACACCATGTATGTATAAAATATGTGTTACTAGCTTCCGTCCGCGACTTCGCCCGCGTCCCTTTTGATCCTGTTGATTTTCCGGGATAAAAAGTAGCCTATGTGTTAATCCAGCCTACCAACTAGATGTATTCCAAGTCTCATCCAAATCGGACCAGTAGTTTTTGCGTGAAAGAGTAACAAACATCCATACTTATAAACTTTCGCGTTTATAATATTAGTGATATCAATAATAGTATAGTGTAGTAGTATAGTATTGATAGATAGATAAAAACTATTGCACACACAGAAGAAAAAAATTACATGAAAGAGAGAAACATAAAAATAGAGTACAATGGGCGGCCTTATCACTAAAAGCGATCTCTTCCAGACAACGACGAAAAATATAGAACGAAAAGTATAGTATTAGTAGTTTATTAATTTTTATTATGAAATTATTATGTTATTGCAGGAGATGTACTCGTGTACTGTATGCGATTTTGAATGCGATGAATATGCTTTGGATCAACACATCAGCTCACTTACGCACATGAGAAAACTTGACAAATATAAACCTCTAAAGAGGTTTGATCTCAGTATCACTAGAAAGGTATGTCATAAAGAATTATTAAATGGTTGTAGTAGGTTTTAAACTGACTTCAAAAAAGGAGGAAGTTCTCAATTCGGTTGTATGTTTTTTTTTATGTGTGTTACCTCAGAACTCCGTCATTTATAAACCGATTTAAAAATGTCTTTTCTTATCTAAAAGGATGTACTTCCAGGTTGGTCCCATTCAATTTTCATCAAAATCGGTTCAGTAGTTTGGATTATAAATAGAAATAACTGGTTAAAAATAAGCTATAGAGATTACCACATAACATTAGCTGGGTCATCTCTTTGTTCCATCATCAAATTCTGTTATGATCTTAATACTGCAGACTCAGCGTCGTCAGGTCTTGATTAAAACTAATAATTTATATTTCTAGATTAACGGAAACTTGCACTGCGGAGTATGCAACGAGTTATTTCCAATCCACACTTACAGGGAGCATGAAAATTCTAAAACTCATGAAGGCTGTCTCCTCTTCGCCATAAATAAGGTCTCAGATCTCATGTGGACTGACCAAGATCAAAAACTCACTCAGACAATACAAACAAATAATATCCAGCCTCCGAATAATGCACCGTACACACAGATTAGTCAAGATGTTACCACCTCATCTAATCGAGATGACTGGGTTGATAATATTGGAAACGAGAATGTTGATAGACACTGTGAAATAAATAGACATTCTGTAGTGAATAGACACTCTGAAATAGATAGACACTCAATGGATAGACAGTTTGAAACGAGTAGACAATCTGAAGTGAATAGATTTGATACTCACCAGCGTGATAGAAGCGTTGATTCTGACAGAAATTCTGATAGAAGCAGCTCGCGTGGTAGAATGTCTGATAGACAGTCTGACTTTGATAATGAGTTTATAAACAATGACAGAAGCGAACATAACTTTAATTTTGGAAAAAGTGTGTATCAAGATATTAAAATATATGAAGAGGATGAATTGGATGAATACACTTTGCCGATAGAGGGAGTTTCGTACGCGTCTATGGCTAGTAAACCTAGATTGGATGTACCGAAGTACCTTAAAATTGATCTTGGTAAGATTTCTAAACAATTTTATCCTACTAATATTATTAATGTCAATATTTTGTGTGATACTAAACATTATTATCTACCTACTGTATGTTTTGTTAGATATGTCCAGTCGAAGACACGTCCATCTATACTGTTTGGACTTTGAACTATTAGAAGTTGAATGTTTCGAATCGTGCGAGAGGGACGACAGTCTGTTTGTGTAAGACGGGCTGCGTCTACGCCTATTGCGCTCCCTTTCCAACGATTCTTTGCATTGTGTGTAGCGTAGTTAAGGTTGTATTGGGTGTATAACCTGACCTGTAGCCGTGTGTACCTACCTACTGTATGTTTAGCTGGAAATATATTTTTTTCAATTTTTTCAGGCACAAAAGAGGTCCGTGTGAAATACGAGTCTTGGAATATGATAACACAGACAAATGTAAACGAATATTACTGCATGGTATGCACCATGTCCTTCCTAGTGCGATACAAAAACAAACATTGTTTGGATGAGAACCATAAAAGGGTTCTGTCAAATTGCACTGTGGTCGGCGCCTTTGAGGACTACTTAATAAGAGATGTAAGTTTGATAGATAGTACAGTACGAACAACGGATCTTTATCCCTCTGAAGTTAGGTGCAACAAACGATTGCGCATGTACTGTTGTGCGGAAAAATTGTCTTACCTCCAAAAATGGGTTCTGCGCAGATACTTCAGTGAGTATATATGCAGTATATATGCAGTCTGTTCACTCACATTTTTAACCCCCGACGCAAAAACGACGGGTTGTTATAAGTTTGACGTTTCTGTGTGTGTTTGGGTGTAGCTATCTGAGGCAACGTAGCTCCCGAACGGATGAACGGATTTTGATTTAGTTTTTTTTGTTTGAAAGGTGAATTAGTCGGTAGTGTTCTTAGCTATGTTTGATAAAAATCGGTCCAAGATACGGGGGTTTTTTAAATTTTTAATTTAATTACTTGTGGTTATTCAATTAAATAAATATTTTTTCCAGGTAAGCGAAAAACTCTACCATTGCGGTCATTGCAATAATCTTCAATATAAAAACGATATGAAGATCCATGTTGAAAAGTACCATCCTGTTAAAAACCCTAAAACTATCAACGACACTCAAAACTACCCTCCTTCGGTTGAACCGATACAAAAACTGGTTGACCCGAAGAAAAAACCGGTTGACCCGAAGAAAAAACCGGTTGACCTGAGGAAAATACTGGTTGACCCGAAGCAAAAACTGGTTGAACCGATACATGAGAGGAAATCTAAAATGGATATATTTGGAGATTTTACATTCACTCCGTTTGGCGCTGCAATAACTGTGTCTAATTTGGGATGTCACACGCTTATGTTGGTCGATAATAAGTATGTGTGTGCGATATGCAATGTCTCCGTGCAAGGGGATCTTATAGATCATGTTTATGAAGTCATGCATATGAGACTGATTAATATGACTCCATTTATAAGACCCTTTAAGTGCAATTTGACAAGAGCTGTGAGTAACTTTTTATCGATGACTTTTTATCTATGACAGGCGTCACAGCTCAGTCGGTATTAGCTCTGCCTTTCGTGCTGTGGGTCGTGGGTTCGATCCCCACTGAGAACAAACATTTGTTTGCCAAACATAGATGTTTGTTCTATGTTTGGGTGTTACTATGTATTATAAGTAGGTATTTATTTACCAAAAAAAGTATATAAGTATTCTATCAGCATCTAGTTCCCATATTACAAGCTTTGCTTAGCTTGGGACTCGAGGGCGTCGTGTGAAATGTCCATGAATATTTATTTATTTTACATCTAAACTTCGACATCCCACTACTATTATAAATGTCAAAGTTTAGATGTTTGGATGCTTGTGTTTCAATCACGCTGTAACTACTGGTCTGATTTGGATGAAACTTGAAATATACTATAGTTCGTAACCTGCATTAACACATAGGCTATTTTTGTTTTGTCTTTTTTTTTAACCCCGATGCAAAAACGACGGTGTGTTATAAGTTTGACGTGTGTGTGTGTGTGTGTGTGTGAGGCAACGGTTAGCTCCCAAACGGATGAACCGATTTTGATTTTGTTTTTTTATGTTTGAAATGTGAATTAGTCGGGAGTGTTCTTTGCTATGTTTGATGAAAATCGGTCCTAGATTCCGGGGTTTCTTAAATTTTTAATTTAATTACTTGTGCTTGACAGGCGTCACAGCTCAGTTGGTAATAGCTCTGCCTTCCGTGCTGTGGGTCGTGGGTTCGATCCCCACCAAGAACAAACATTTGTGTGTGGCATACATAGATGTTTGTTCTATGTCTGGGTGTTACTATGTATTATAAGTATGTATTTACAAAAAAAAATGTATATAAGTATTCTATCAGCATCTAGTTCCCATATTACAAGCTTTGCTTAGTTTGGGACTAGAGGGCGTTGTGTGAAATATCCTTAAAAAAAAAATACTTGTGCTTATTGCTGGACGAAGTCGCGAGTAACTGCAAGTTTATAATACTAGTGAGATTTGATGTGTTGTTTCAGGTGCGAGGCTCACTACACTGCGCTTTGTGCAACATTCTGATACCCGTGACTGCGATCAACGACCACAACATCGCCGCGGCGCACGTGGACGCGCTGGCGCGAGCTTTAGGTACCTTCTTCAAGCGAACGTGCGAAGATCGCGTGATCGCATTGTATTACATTTATTTTTAGATAATTTTTTAACCCACTTCAAAAAAATAGGTTCTCAATAATTGAGAACCTATTTTTTTGAAGTGGGTTAAAAAATTATCTAAAAATAAATGTAATACAATGCGTAATAAACTAAAAATATACAACCGAATTATTCGGTTGTATATTTTTAGTTTTTGTGTGTGTTACCTCAGATCTCTGTCATTTATGAACCGATTTGAAAAATTCTTTTTTTATCTGAAAGGATGTACTTCCAGGTTGGTCCCATTAAATTTTCATCAAAATCGGTTCATTAGTTTGGCTTATAAATAAAAATTACTAAAAAAAATATGCCGTCCACGCGCACGAAATTGCATATTTTGCTTTCCTGTGACTTTTTAGTGGTGTTTATGGTTACTAGAACATTCCCAATGAACTGCCATCATCATCATCATCATGATGAAGCCGGCAGTCAAATTGAAGTCGGGTTTTCTAGTTTTTTAAATTTATAAATTATTATCTAATTTTTTTTCTAGGCATGGTGAAAAAGGAACGTCCAAAGCAAGAAATTAAATATAATTTCGAGGAACCGAACGAGTTTAAATCTGAATTAGAGAGATTCCTATCAACATTATCGCCCAGCACCCGCGGAGCTCTCAGCAGATTTAAGATTAAAAATCCTAGAGTAAGCACTAAATCTTATTACATACAGCCCCCGTATGCCAATCTTTTGCTGTCAAGTTATATTTCACTGCCCAGTGTAATTTCTTCAGGTCACGTTGTACAATTTTGTACCGCGTGATCATTCTTTTTAGACACTTGACAGCAAAATATGCGCGAAAACACATCAAATGACGTCATAATGTCACTATTTAGTCACAGAATAACTATGAGTTAATATGAACTGACCATGATTTAAAACTTTGCAGTTCAACTTTGCAGTTCAACTTTGATTGACATACCCCTGCAGATACATAGAGAAATTTCTTTAGCCCTCTAATCCCAAACTAAGCAAAGCTATGGGAACTAGATGCTGATAAAATACTATATACTTTTTTTTGTAAATACAAATTTATAATACATAGTAACACCCAGACATAGAACAAACATTTATGTTTATTACATACAAGTATAGGAATATTGTATGTCACATATTTTTTACTAGCAGTTGCCCGCGACTTCGTACGCGTCTACAGTTTCCGTGTACATTATATTATCTGTGCGTGTACCGAGCGGATACTTCTTTGAGAAACTTGACATTACACCTCATTACACCGAACTCGTACTAAAATGTCAAACGCTAGTTGTTAGACCAAAGAGGTAGTACTACGCCCTGTCAAACTGACGTGACATGACATTTCAATGAAATCCTCTTGCCAATTGGCGCTGCTAATCCTTTTCGTTCATTTTATCCTGTAGATCCTGTTAATTATTCGGGATAAAAAGTAGCCTATGTGTCAATCCAGGTTACGAACTATATATATGCCAAGTTTAATCCAAGTTGGTTCAGTAGTTTAGACGTGATTGAAACACAAACATCGAAACATCTAAACTTTCGCATTTATAATATTAGTAGGATAGTAACACCCAAACATAGAACAAACATCTATGTTTGTTACATACAAGTATAGGAATATTGCATATCACATATTTTTTATTAAAAAAAAATCTGTTCTCAGGGTGAAATGTTCGAGCTGAGTGATACAAGTAGCAATTCCAGTTCAAGTAACGGATCCTCAACTCCTATATCTATAAGCAATTCCCCTGAACACACCAAAAATATCACAAAAGAACATAATAATACTATTAACCCTCAAGATGGGGTAATTAAAGAGTATCCTAAAGAAATTGCAGCAGGAGTTATGGAAGAAATTGTCCCTAAAAATGTCCCTAATTTAGTAAACACAGTTGCATACCCCAGTCTGCAAAACCCATACAATTTCTCATACAAACCAAAAATGCTTACAGTAAGCATGGTAGAATCAGGGTTACCCAGGGCTCGACCATGCTCCCCAAACTATAAATCATCTATAGACTTGAAAAATACCTTAACCGAATCGATTGAATTGAAGAATTTACTACAACGAGACGTAACCCAACCAATAAACATGAATTTAAAAAGGCCTGACGATTTTAAGAATAAGGTACCCGGGCATGACATGCAAAACAATACATGGATTCCTAAACCAATGCATAGATTAGAAAATATAGAAGCTAATCAGATAGTTAATCAAAAACAGGTTTCAAATAAGACAAAAGAATCGTCAAAGATAGAAAGAGATGTATCACAAGAAACAAAGATAGATAAGGATATAAAAGGTGAGTTTTAAAATACACATTACGCAAATGTTTATTCTGTGTATCGAATACAGCCTACAGCGCAGATACAAAAAAAGATAATGGTATCGATTCTGTTGTTGCATTTTTCTAAACTAACTTAATTTGACAGCGCTAAAATTAAAGCTGTCTTTGTCGTTTCAGTTTATGAGAAAGGGACGGCAACATTTTTAGTGCTGTCAAATTAGGTTAGTTTAAAAAATGCATCAACAGAATCGACAGCAATATGTAATTAAATTAAAAATTAAAAAACCCTCGACTTTGATACTTATATTGAGGGAGTTGTGAAAATAAAATGTAATCCGCCATTTTGTGGCGGCGGCCATCTTGGACCGATTTTCATCAAACATAGCTAAGAACACTCCCGACTTATTCACTTTTCAAACAAAAATAATCTCTTCAGTAATCGAAATACTTATTGAAACTTGTACTTGTGTTTTTTTTTCAGTTCATGAAAAATCTACATTTGAAACATTAAAACCCGAAGTTAAAAAGAAGAAGAAAGCTGTTGAAAGTGAGAAAGTATTACCTCCGTTTAAACTAGACGAAGTAGTACTATTGAAGTTAAAGTCATCTTATTTTGAGGTAAGTGGTTTTTTGCATTACCTCAGAAGCACTTATATACTCAATACTCAATATTTTATTGTGTTCATGTTGTACAAAAGGGTCTTAAATATATTTATGCTACCAACATAAGCCCAGTTAGGGCACGACAATTTAAAAATGGTCACTAGGTATTTTAACCATATTACTAACATAATTATTAAATAACATTTTTATATTCTTTAGGTATCTACTCAATATTCTAATTTACATACTTATTAATATTGCACTTTAAAATAAAACTAAAAATTACAAAGTTGTTTATTACTATTTAATTCTAATAAATCTGATAAAATAAAATAAAACTTCACTTATCACTTAATAATAAAATAAAACTTCACTATGAAGTTATTTTTTTTATTTAACCTGCAATGTCTGTGTGTTTGTTTGTGAGGATGGTGTGTTTGTATAAGTCAAAGCTTGCAAGCCTTTTGACCCATTTTTCGATTATCCCGGAAAATCATCAGGATAAATAAATAAATAAATATTCATGGACTTTACACATAACGCCCTCTAGTCATAAACTAAGCAAAGCTTGTGATATGGGAACTAGATGGCTGGTAATATACTTATATACTTTTTTTTTTGTAAATACATACTTATAATACATAGTAACACCCAGACATAGAGCAAACATGTTTTCCACGAACAAATGTTTGTTCTCAGTGGGGATCGAACCCACGACCCACAGCACGAATGGCAGAGCTATTACCGACTGAGCTGTGATGTCTGTCGGACGAAGTCGCGGGCAGAAGCTAGTTAATTAAAGAAAGAAAGAAAGAAAAAGCTTTATTTGACAACACATCGTAATAAAAACATAAAACAAAAGTACATAGAACTATATGTTGCCAAAAAGGTGGCAGCTCAGCATAATTGTTGAGTTGCTAAAAAATGCAATTCAACGCTGATTTTCAGCTGAACCCAATCGAGTGACGGCTTACCTACGACAGACCAAAGCACAATCAACAAACAAACAAATAAAGCAATCGGAGCTTGACAGTACCTACGTATCAGCATGTACAATTTTATAAATGATACCTATTACTTACCTAGCACTGAGTGTTATGAAAACAGTATAAAGAATTAATACAAGCGGGATGGTTTCAGGTGACAAGTACAGCGTACCACACGTTGGTGCACCTCGGCAGCGGAATGCGGCATTGCTTCGTGTGTTCGAGCACGTTGGACTACTCGGCGCTCACTCAACATGTCGACAGTACGAAGCACATTGACAAAATTGACCAGAATAAATTCTTGTATAACTTTTCTGGACAACTGCTCAGACAGGTAAGTTTCCAAACCAATGGCTTATAATCCTATCTGTTTTTAATATAAGTTTTTACGCCATTATTTTTAAGAGCTGTGAATTTTGTTACTCAATAAAATAAAATAAAAATAAAAATCCTACTAATATTCATCATTTCCCTGCCCGTATCCCACGCTAGGTGGGGTCGGCACAACATGTCTTCTTCTTCCACTCGCTTCTATCATTCGTCAATTCAGAATCTACTCCTCTCACATTCATATCCTCTTTCACACAATCCAACCACTTCTTCATAAAAATCCTACTAATATTATAAATGCGAAAGTTTAGATGTTTGGATGTTTGTGTTTCAATCACGTCGAAACTACTGAACCAACTTGAATGAAACTTGGCATATATAGTTCGTAACCTGGATTGACACATAGGCTACTTTTTATCCCGAATAATTAACAGGATCTACAGAATAAAATGAAACGAACGGGATTAGCAGCGCCAATTGGCAAGAGGATGATGTCATATCATGTCACGTCAGTTTGACAGGGCGTAGTACTACCTCTTTGGTCTAACGACTAGCGTTTGACATTCGAGTATGGGTTCGGTGTAATGTCAAGTTTCTCAAAGTATCCGCTCGGTACACGCACAGATAATATACGCAGATTATATAATGTACACGGAAACGGTACCTACTCGCGTACGAAGTCGCGGGTAACTGCTAGTATCACATATTCGCGGAAGCTAGTTTTTGTATAATATTAGTAGAAATAGAGAGAGAGCCCTTATAAAAGTTGTTGAGAACAGGAGAGGAAAGATGATTGGACACCTTATACGACATGACAGCTTAATCGGAAATATCATTGAAGGGAAGGTAGAAGGAAAGAGAGGAAGAGGAAGACCGCGTATTAGCTACATGAGCCAAGTGAAGGCGAAGATAGATGTCATGTCGTATAAGGACGTCAAGGAAGCTGCCCTGAAAAGAAGAACCTGGCGGGAAATGCATACATTACGCCGACAAGAGCATAGCTCTTAAGTTAGAAGAAGAAGTAGAAATATGATTTTTACCGAGTTTTTACCTTTACAGATGTACCGAACATACCATTGCACAATTTGCAACGTCACAATGTCCCGCCAAGATGTAAAAGTCCATCTCGGATGGCGGATACACATAGAAAAATACAACATATGCTGCAAAAAACTGAACAAAAAGGTTTTAAAAGATGTCCTGAAGTCTGGCGCTAAGGAGTTTAATGTTCTCACACAAAAAGAATGTTTGTATGACAGTTTAACAGAACCTATACATATAATAACATACATACAGTCAACGAACAAAGATTTTGAGGAAACTGATGTTGAGAAAACGGTGGAGAGGAAAAGTCAAATTATAATATTGAAAGGTAATTTTTTTTTAGGCAAACAGAGTTACGGCCCACTTTTTTTTACAACTAAATTGTTGATAATCGTTTTTTTTAACCCCCGGCGCAAAAACGACGGGGTGTTATAAGTTTAACGTGTCTCTTTGTGTGTGTGTGTGTGTGTGTATGTGTGAGTGTGTCTGAGGCAACGTAGCTCCGGAACGGATGAACCGATTTTGATTTTGTATGTTTTTGTTTGAAAGGTGAATTAGTCGGGAGTGTTCTTAGCTATGTTTGATGAAAATCGGTCCAAGATTTAAATTTTTAATTTAATTACTTGTTACTGCCTGCCTTTTGTGGAGCAGTAAACAAGCTGAGACTAAGCTTTTTTGGCATACCTAGGCACCTACCTGGCATAGGACCGCTTTTGTTTATTTTTGCTTTGTTTGTTTTGTTTTATTTAAGTTTGTGTCCTACCTATACCTACATATTACATATTATAATATATAAATATCTCTGTATCTTGCTTGTATCTATTCTTTGTTTTCTTATTTTATTTTTCTTTGTGTACCTATGTCTTATTTTTTTTTGTGCCAAAATAATTTTTTTCATTTTCATTTTCACTACAGGAAATGCAATGAAGATATCTTTCGAATTCTGGCACGGAGTTCTAGTAAGCAAAAGTGGTTTAAAATGCATCATATGCCAACAAGAGCTATCGGATGGTGTTGATAAAGATGTTGTTCACTTGTCGTCGTCCATTCATCTTAAGAGCTTGGCTATTGGTTTTGAGAAAAAGTATTATCCAGCGCTTATTCGCAAGGTAAGATTTTTATTTTCGAAAGAATTTCCTGCATTGGTCTGCCAATCAAAGTTGAACTGCAAAGTTTTAAATCATGGTCATTTCATACTAACTCATAGTTATCTGTGACTAAATAGTGACATTATGACGTCATTTGATGTGTTTTCGCGCATATTTTGCTGTCAAGTGTCTAAAAAGAATGATCACGTGGTACAAAATTGTACCACGTGACCTGAAGAAATTACACTGGGCAGTGAAATATAACTTGACAGCAAAAGATTGGCATACGGGGGCAGTTTTTTAATCCAAATAACTGAAAAAATGACAACTACGTTTTTTTATACTACGAATTGATGGAACAAGCCGATGGGTTTACTTAACATGAGGTGGGCCCTGATGTTAAGTGGTAACCACTGCCTAACAACGCATTGCCTTACTGAGCCCGTCCAATGAGGGCGTGCCCGGTGATGCAATGCACTGCGTCCACCACTTTGAGACATAAAGGAAATTGTGTATTTTGCTTTCCTGTGACAGTTTTAGTGGTGCGTACGGTCACTAGACCATTCCCAATGAACTGCCATCATCATCATCATTCTGATGATGACGCCGGAAGGTAGTCAAATAGAAGTCTGTTTTTTAAACTTATAAATTATTTGACCACTGGTAAGTAGTACTCCCAAAATCTTATGGCGTGTAATTCCTTCCAGATAAACAATAATACAGTAAATTGCGTAATCTGCAACTTGGAACTACCGAACGACGAAGCTTTGGTGACGGAACACATCAGTGGGAGAAAACACTACAAGAAGTACAACGCCATCATCGAAACATCATCTCACATTGACTCCAGTGATTGCAAACATCCTATTATTCTAAACTAGAATTATTTTTGTGGAAAAAGTTCAGTATTAAACTATAAGACTGAATTTGCATAATTTGAAATAAGTTTAAAAAGTCACGAGAATCACTTTGAATCGACATAAACAATAACTTTGAATTGACATAAACAATACTTTGAATTGACATAAACAATACTTTGAATTGACATAAACAATACTTTGAATTGACATAAACAATACTTTGAATTGACATAAACAATACTTTGAATTGACATAAACACATTTATACGGGTTTTGACTGATTTTGATCTCTGCCTACTAATTGCAAATGAAGCTAAGAATTGGCAACAGAATTATGGCACAATTCGACGATAAAATACCTAAATATCAAAATGTGATTAATATTAGCTTTAGATTTATTGAATAAGTTTGCTCTGTAGTTGATTTAATGTTTATAAAGATTAATGTGAAAAAGTTATTATTTATAATTTTTCTAATGAAAATTATCAGATAATAAACCTTTTTCATATAAAATTCTTTACTATTATCTAATTATAACTTTAAAAAAACTTAAGACTGATAAAACATTCATAATTTTTCTGATGAAAAATAACGAGTAGTGACCGTTTTCATATATAATTATACTTACTATTAATAATAATTATTAATAACTATTAATAATAATATTTTTGGCAAAATTTCTTAAAATCAGCAAATAAAAATTTCATTAATTTAAGGTATCTACATAAACTGAAAATGAAAATGGTTTTATTTTTAATTTTCTGATGAAAAATAACACAATAAATAACCATTTTCATATATCATTTGTATAAAAAATAAACAATTTACCTAAAAAAATATTTTCCTATCTAAAAAGATAGGTACCTACTTCATTCTACGAATATTCTTTTAGTTTTAGCTATCATAGTATCGAAGCAATTGCCTGTTTGATTACCGCATCGGGACGGGACTTATTTTCGTCTCACTGACTCAAGTATAGTATTTTGACACTTCAATCTGAAAAAAATACTCAATACAAAATTCAGCATTGTTTCAGCATACGAGCCTAGTGGGAACAACTATGTGATTATAAATTATAAACAATATTCTTGTACATTAGTATTAAGTATACTATTAAGTTTTTTTCTGTGTTTTGAGTTTTTTATTTGTAATATTAAACATATTTTTGTTAAATAGTTGTAGTTAACCTACATAGTACATAATATATGATACATTTCTTTGCCGAAATAAGATTTACGATTTAGTATTATATAGTTTATCTGTGGTTATTATGGTAAAGGAGGCTTTAAAACTTATTCGCCCTTTTCGAGTATCTCAAAAATGTTGATTTATATTATCTAACATACATTAAGTATTACTAGTTATATACGAAAAAGATACTGACAACTGCTAACTTTAAAAAGTGTTTTACCTGCCTATAGATAAATAAGTCTAAAATGTAAGAAAAAAGATTTTTTATGTCCTAGTATTTAGTTTTTTTTTCTCTACTCATGCTATTTTTTCAATACTTTCGTTTAATGTGCCACCGCCCTTATATTTTTTTATTATTAGTAAATTAGTACAAAATTAAGATAGAAATTGTACTCACTAGTTATAATAATTGTATGATGTTAAAAAACACTATTCTAAAAATAAAAATTATCTGGTTGTGTTAATTTCTTTTTATTTAATTACATAACATAATATCGTATCTTGACAGGTTTGTCAGAGCTGAAAAATTACAAAGCTAATCAATTCTAGCTTACGGCCTTATTAAAAATATACTCCTCTTTCTAGCTTTTGATTCAGGATAAACTAAAGAAACAACTGTCATTGAAGCGAAATTGAGCTGACCACCTGTCTATTTGGCGGCAGAAACCTTTCTTTTCTTAGGCACTACCGCTTGGCACTACTAGTAGAGTCAAGGGAAATTTTACTTTCCCGTGACACTGCTGGTAGTGCTACGGGTAAAAGTTCATTTCCAGTGACACTACACTGTAGCCAGTAGTTTCACGGGATATATAAATAAGTACCTACGGTTACCTATACCTACATGTGCGTGTCTGCATTTGATAACTTAATCTCTAGTTTTATCGCTATATTTTACAGCATACATAATTGATCGTTAATTTCATTGGTAAGTAATTAAATACTTAAGTCTTATAATTGCCATTTTCAGTTTCCAGTACGATGCGGCCAACCTTTTCATTTTTTTTGCAAGTTTTTCTGTTTATTTTCTGTAAGTAAAAGTTTTCCGACAAACAATTTAGTAGGTATGTAGATTTTCATGTTCAATTATCAATTCGATTGGATTTTGCGGTCAGAGTACTGCCAATCTCATCCCTTCTCAGGTCGAAGTGGTCGAAACACACAGAAGCCATATGCGAGTCGGATGCGGAAGTACCTACCTATGGAAATCACTCGACCTAAGAAATAGGGCTGCACCTGTTTCTAGGCCCCTTAAGGGGGAAAACTCAAAGGGGATTATGAGACTAAGCCTGTTTCTCTGTGTTTTGACTTTTAATTTATCAACATACCAGTAAAGTCGTGAATCTCAAACATAAGTATCCCTTTTCCCATATTTTTAAACCCTGACGCAAAAACGACGTGGTGTTATAAATTTTACGTGTCTGTGTGTGTGTCTGTGTGTCTGAGGCAACGTAGCTCCCGAACAGATGAACCGATTTTGATTTTGTTATTTTTGTTTGAAAGGTGAATTAGTCGGAAGTGTTCTTAGCTATGTTTGATGAAAATCGGTCCAAGATTCGGGGTTTTTTACATTTTAAATTTAATTACTTGTTTAATACAATGGAACAAGCTGATGGCCCACCTGATGTTAAGCGGTAACCGCTGCCTACAAAGTTGCATTGATTCACTGATCACGTCCACTGAAGACGTGGCCTGTGATGCATTGCACTGCGCCCTTCACTGAGACATGAAGGTGTAAAGTCATTTATGTTGAGATTTCTATTTTAGGTGACTCATCATCACGATATCGGAAACCCAGTGTTATCGATGAGATAAGGTAAGTATTGTACAGATAAAAAATAACTTATGCGTAAGTTTAAAAAACTAGAAAAACCGACTTCAATTCGACACCAGCTTCATCATCATGATGATGATGATGACAGTTCATTGGGAATGTTCTAGTGACTATAAACACCACTTAAAAGTCACAGGAAAGCAAAATACGCAATTTCGTGCACGTGGTTGGCATATCATCATTCATCATATGATGAAACTGGTAGTCGAATTGGAGTCGGTTGTTCTAGTTTTTTAAACTTATAAATTATTTACTAAAGGTTTCTATTATTTTTTAGACAATCTCCGAAGTTCGACAATCCTAATTTCGTCAGGGACCGTTTTAAAAGTAAGTTACACATACCTAATATGACCATTCAAATTTAATCTTGGAATACTTAAGGCACTTAAAAGATAAACCTTAAATTAGTGTCCCCAAACGCACCTTCGAGGTGCGTTTCATGCACCGTTTCGACTCCTCTCACATTCATATCCTCTTTCACACAATCCAACCACTTCTTCTTCGGCCTTCCTCTACCTGCGTACCCAGTCACAGATACAAGTAATTAAATTAAAAATTAAAAAACCCCCGAATCTTGGTCCGATTTTCATCAAACATAGCTAAGAACACTACCGACTAATTCAGCTTTCAAACAAAAAAAATCAAAATCAAAATCGGTTCATTCGTTCGGGAGCTACGTTGCCTCAGACAGACACAGACACGTCAAACTTATAACACCCGACGATATGTTTTTATGTGAGACTCGCTGCTTGCGCGCCACGCGCCTACACCTATTGCGATCCCTGATTCGCAACATTCTAATTATAATAGTTCAAAGTTCAAACAGTGGATAGACAGTGTGTAGCCGACTGTACACCCAGTCGGCTACACATTTACACACACAATGAAAATTGGGGAAACAAAAAATACACTTACATAATCAGTCTTTTATTCACAGATGAAATCGACAAGCCCCAAATGCCGGACCTTTTCAAAGAAAGACACCACAAGCCCTACAACCCAGCATGGATGGACTACTGCGACCCGTACCATTGCAATGATTACCACAAGATCGCGTGTGGATTAAATCGAAATACAATGCGGTTTAAGTGGTTCCAGAGCGTTTGTCATATTATACTGAGCAACAAGTGTGCGTCGTACCGTGGGGCTTTGAGTAAGTTACTTTTTTTATGAAGGACACCTATCTAAGCCTTTGGTTGGCTGAAGGCGCTGCGGGAAGGCAACGTGTTCACCATACAAAAAAAAAGTATATAAGTATACTATCAGCATCTAGTTCCCATATCACAAACTTTGCTTAGTTTGGGACTAGAGGGCGTCGTGTGAAATGTCCATGAATATTTATTTATTTATTTATACAATATGCGAATTGATACTCTTCTTTTTCTTTTCTTCTTTCAAGTCTAGTCATTCGTCAAGTCGGTTGTCGTTTGTTTTGAAGGCAAAATGGTGGATTTTCCCTTAAAACTTGAAAACGAATTCAACCAAATAATAAAATCACATACTTACCAACCTACTCTCCAAGGAGTTTCATTTTTAACCCCCGATGAAAAAACGACGGGGTGTTATAAGTTTTACGTGTGTGTGTCTCAGACAACGTAGCTCCCGAACGGATGAACCGATTTTGATTTTGTTTGTAGTCGGAAGTGTTCTTTGCTATGTTTGATGAAAATCGGTCCAAGATTCGGGGGTTTTTTAAATTTTTAAATTTATTTCTTTTTGACAGGCGTCACAGCTCAGTCGGTAATGGATCTGCCTTTCGTGCTGTGGGTCGTGGGTTCGATCCCCACCAAGAACAAACATTTGTGTGTGGCAAAACATAGATGTTTGTTCTATGTCTGGGTGTTACTATGTTATAAGTATGTATTTACAAAAAAAAAAGTATATAAGTATTCTATCAGCATCTAGTTCCCATATTACAAGCTTTGCTTAGTTTGGGACTAGAGGGCGTCGTGTGAAATGTCCATGAATATATTTATATTTATTGTCTCTATTTGTACTAAAGTTGGCGTCATTTTCAGCATATGACATCGTCGACCCCAAATTCTGCACGCTCTACGTGATGTACCTCCGCGCCAACTGTCCCGCAGCCTGCGAGTCTGGAGACGAGGATCCGGTGTGCGGGATCAGTGCTAAGAGCAACGATGTGGTTCTGTTCAAGAATCGCTGTGCTATGGATAATGTGAACTGCAAAGGAGACTTGCCAGGTGGGCTCATAAAGGTTTTGGAACGAAGTTCTTTTGATGTTGTTCGCTGTTCGATGTTCGCTGAATAGGTTTCGTTGTGAATGGGGGCTAGACGGAAAAAATTCTTACGAAAAGTTGTAAAGACACTTTTTGCTAGCTGTGCGGCGTCGCATGTTTCTCTGTCTGTCTCTCTCTCTCTTATAGAACTTCGTTCCATCCGGGTGTCCCTTGACACCTCTCAAGTTTTTTTATAATCACTACCTACTAAAACTACGTCCGCACAGGCAGGAGGCTTGCAAAGAAGCTTAGAAGGTTACAAAAGGATTCGGCCCCCCTATTCCAATCTTTTGCTGACAAGTTCACTTCCCAGTGTAATTTCTTCAGGTCACGTACAATTTTGTACCACGTGACCATTCTTTTTAGACACTTGACAGCAAAATATGCGCGAAAACCAGAAGAAGAAAAAATCAAATTAAGTACATCATACTGTCACTATTTAGTCGCAGAATAACAGATGAATAAGAATAAGAATCATTTATTGTAAAACTGTGTAGAAGATTTCTTATGGTAGAAAAAGTTTCAACAGCCTACCCTTTATGATGAGTTAGTATGAACTGACCATGATTTAAAACTTTGCAGTTCAACTTTGAGATTGCAATCGGGCCCCAGGATTCATCAGGAAAAATATTACACTACCTAATTTAATTACGTATTCGGTTTTCAAATCTCCATCCAATTTTGAAGATATTTAGCCCCATTCATAGAATTTGAAAAAAGTACCTAAGTACGGTCGGCGAGAGAATGGGCAATTTACATAAACATTTTTTTATGCCATATTAGGAACTCTGAATTAGGATAGGCCCTTCATAGTTCTCATTTTCCTATTACGCAAGGTCAAGCCATTTTTCTTTTTATTTCAGAGTTTGAAGAAGCAGACATGTATCTTTGTGAATTTTAGGTGATGAAACTTGGAACGAAGTAAAATATAATAAGTACATGAATAATTCAACCCCGACGCGCCTTGAAAATAAAGTGCGTTATAATAACATTCTATCAAGAACATTTTATTTAAATTCTAAGGGCCGTATGCTCATTAATTAATCAAGTGTGGATCAATATTTGAGCATTGATCTGAGTGGAGCTTTCATTCCGTAATTTTACCTACTTGAGTGTTGAATATTTATGTTGAGTTCTGCCAAGTTTTTCTTTATTCTGAAACGATACTCATTGAAATCTGTGATCAGTATAGATTTCATTTGTTATTTTTATAAAGAAAACGCTAGTCTCTATCAACTATAAATCTCTAGATTTAGTTGCGTTTTCGGGAATAAGAACGTGACTTGAGTCTCGATTTATGTCTAAATCTGTACTCGACTAATCTGAGTGAATGAGCAATTAATGAGCATACGGGCCTAAAAACCTGAGTAGGTAGCTATACCTAGGTATACCTTCTCTACCCAACTACGTGAAAGACTATTAAGGTATGGACGGGATTATTTTGAATTTGTGAAAGTTGAGAAACGGTTCAATAACTTTTAATCAAGTTTTTTTATAAACAAAATCAATCATGTGACCAGTGTGTTGTGAAAAGTGGTTGAAATGATTATATTCAAAAGTATTTTAATTCTTTTTTTTGGTAAGTTTCTACCTAATTTTATAGTTAGGTAAGTATTTTAGGCATTATAAGTATTTTAGTATAACTAGATGCCTAGGTTTTTCTACTTTTATCTAAATAAGTTTCTCTAATTTCAACTGAGATAGCTCCTCGGGCATCATGACTTGATACTTGTACAGTCGGCTACACATCAACCTATCAACGGTTCGAACTTTGAACTATTATAATTTGAATGTTGCGGATCATGCGAGAGGGACGATATGTTTTTATGTGAGACTCGCTGCTTGCGCGCCACGCGCCTACACCTATTGCGATCCCTGATTCACAACATTCAAATTATCAAAAAAAGTTCAAAAGTTCAAAGTTCAAAAAGTGGATAGGTAATAATTATGTTAATAAGGTGTACCTTTTGAAACATATTATCTCATCTTATTTTATTTTATTGAATAACAAAATCCAAAGCCCTTATGAATAATGGTGAAAACTTAATTTTAAAAATACCTAAAAATGAATTTGCGTTCTAAGTACAATAACATACATATGTAAGTATTTTCAGGTACAATCGATGTTTCCTATGCAGTCAAAACCACGCATGTCACCCTGCCAATACAAGATAGGCTTGCAATACTAAAAAAAAAAGTTTCCGATCAAGTAAAAAACACTTATGAAAAAAACCCCAGTGCAGTCATAACGATTAATGAAAACGTCGAATACGTTGATCGTGAAAATGAACCTATCACTCCAATTAATGAAAAGGACCCGCGCAAGAAAAAACACAAATACAAATTGAAAGAAATTAAAACCACCCGTGATATTGGCCAAAATTTCAAGAGCGAAAACGACTTTATCAGCGAAAATACTGCACAAGAGAAAAATAAACCTTTAGTAAGAAATCTCCCATCTAAAGAAAAAGAAACAAACCACACACTGAAGCCGATTCGAAATAAAAAAGTGAAGAAGTCGAAAATTACAGACGTGTTTTACAGAAGATTTTACACAGATAAGTTGCCGGAAAAATTTATACATTGCCAGGACCTTATCACGCCGATATTGACCGGTCATAAGACAAATATGACCGCTCCTAAACGAATCTCGTACGACCATCCCACGGTGATAAGGTGAGACTATCCAACCCAGTTGAAACAACAGAGTGGTGAAATGCAAACTTTTCGAATAGAGAAGTTATAGAGAATACATATTATAAAATATGTCGGGTATATATATATTCTAAAATATATTTTGGCGTGTGAGCGAGTACCTGTACCATCCTGTCTCCTTTTTGAAACCAGGCTGTAGCTCTCCATTTTTAAATGAAAATAACTAATTCTCACGAAGATAGTACCTATTTCACTATAGCGTCTTATGAAAGTAATGAACCACATTCTATTTCTTCGAAACTATCATTCTGCAAGTCTTATAAAAAGCGTTCTTTAATGCCCGTACATTCGGTCTGATAGTTTTTAAAAATAAATCAGTACAATATTTTTCACCTCAGATTGATTCAATTGCTCACGGAAGACACCACAGACCACACGAAGGATGATATCCACTCCATCCTGTACCAGATCAGCAATCTGCAGATTCGGCTGTTCCAATGGGACGTTGCAGCTATCAAACTGCTTTTCAACGTCATTCAGAGAGGTATTAAAGAGAAGTAGTACTACAATAGTTTGTATTATCTGTGGTAGTAGTAAATCAGAGTGCGTCGCTGTGTTCGTCTCGGGCGTGCCGGCACTCTAGCAAGCTGATTAACAGCCTCATCACGGTATATTTATTGTAATCGAGGCTCGAGTTGAATTAAATTTAGTTTTAAATTGCGAAAAGTGAGACGCAATTTTTACCTACCATAACATAAATAAATCATGGACATTTCACACAACGCCATCAAGTCCTGAACTAAGCATAACTTGTACTATGAGAACTAGATTGCTAATATAATACTTGCATACTTTTTTTAAATACCCTGTTAAAGAACAAACATCTGTGTTTGCCATCACACTTTGATCTCAGTGGGGATCGAACCCATGACCCACAGCATGGAAGGCAGAGATATACTGACTGAGCTGTGACACCTGTAGATAGCAAAGGTGATACTAAACTGTTTGAAACTGAGTATTTCATCATTTTTTAACTTTACAGATAAAACCAAACGCCATTCCTTTAGGACCATAAAAACAGGACTGAAAGCCATCTTTGCAAATTGGAAACTTGACTTTAGCTCCCACACAGACGTTCTCGTGAAGCAGTCCAGAATCTTCAGACCTCCTTGTGTTAAAACCTCAGATAACGAAGGTAAGGGACCTTCGCTTTTACCTTGAAGTCTAAGTAATGAACGAATGACCGAACATTTCTACAATCTAAATGTCGTATGCTCATTAGTTGCTCAAGCACTGATCCACACTCAGATTAGCTGAGTACAGATTGAGATATAAATCGAGACTCAAAGTCACGTTCTTATTCTGAAAACGCAACAACATTTTCCTTAGAAAAATGACAGATGATATCTTTGCTCAGGCAGAGATTTCAATGCTCCTATCCTTTCAAACTTGGCAGAACTCTACCTCAAGCAACGTTTCAGAATTAAAGCTTGACTCAAATCAATACTCAAACATCCAGATTTGAGTAATTAATGAGCATACGGCCCTTAATTTATTTTTTAATCTTTAGGTTCAACGAAAACTTCGAGAGTCGTTCGGTACACAAAGTCAGTCACACCAAAGAAAAACTGTGTTAAGGCAGATCCGGACTACGACAGCTGTGTAACTAAAAACTATTGAAAATGTAAATAAATTCAAAAGAAAACAATGTTTAATCCAAAAAACTTTTTTAAACCATTTTACGTCCTGAGAAACCTTGAAAACTCCCGCTGAAAATACGTCCGGCATTTTTGTCTCTTGTTTCATCTAATAATATTTTTTTCCCTGTTCTAAATGTGAATTTTGGCGGGATTTCAGTATACTTCATTAGATTTTGAACTGAAAGTGGCCGGTATCCGTATCTTGTTCGTATATATTGATTCACTGGGCTATTTAGATCAGTTTGTAAAGGTATTTTTATAACGATCGGTACTGACGCTGCGGTCAAATGACTCGCTAAAATAACAAGACAAATATACGCCGCCATCTTTATTAATTTAAAGAGTGTTCCTTTTTCAAACACTACGTTAGGTTACGTATTGTACCTAACTACCTATAAAATCCCAATAAACAAGAAATTGGTTTGAAAGCATTCAAAAAGTTTTATGATCTCTATAAATATTTGCAGAGCATGAAGTTGATTCGATGAATACTAGGTACCTATAACGTTTACAGGTTGAGTTTCAAACTTACCACTCCAACTAAACCATAAGCAAGATGTTGTAGTCCATTTTATATCAAAACTTTGTCCTTACTCTCTCGTACAGTGAAATTAAAAGTAGCTGAGTCGCTTAGCACTTTAGTAGGTATCTACTTTATCTCTTGCCCCTTTTCGGGCTTATAGGGAGATGATTTACTCAGCAAACTTTATAGATTTTTAGTTACTTGTCAATCTAACTTTCTTATTAATACGAGCTGGTGGGTTTACGAAATACTTCAAATTCTCAGGTTCTCTGTCCTTTTCTGGCAGAGGTTCATTGAAATCGTACTTTTCAGCAACAACAGGTACTTTGTCGTAGTAGTTAGGACTACTTAGTTTGTAGTACTGTCTCGTTGGTATCATAGTTCCTTTAAGCTTCTTAGGCTTATTGCCTTTCTGCTCTGGTTCATCGAGGAGAGTTTCTGTTTTAGCTTTAACTTCCTCTGATTTATGTTCTGCGTAATCTTGTTCGTCATCCAAAGTTGCCACTGGTTCTTTTACAGCATTCAGCCGCTGTACTTTGTCCTTTGATTCGTTTTCGGATGGAACTCTTTGTGGTTTAGTAGTTTTTGTTTCAGCGTCGCTCTCAAATATTTTTTCTTTGTTTGGGGTAACGTAGTCTTCGTAACTGTCTTTTGTTTTAGTTAAATCAGCTTCTTGAAACATCATCCCATCATTTTCCGCTGCTCCTTTTTCAGCTACAGCATCCTCATAATAAATCTGAGAGTCTTCAGTTGTACTTTTTGGGGTAACTTCATCTTTCCGAATATTATTTATTTTACTAGTTATTGTTATTGGTTTATTGTTTTTGAGTTCAACATGTGCAACGCTTTGTTTTGAATAATCCCTATGCTCTTTCTTCTGGCTCTCGTTTTGTAGATCCGATTTTAGTTGGGTTTTGAACTTATCCTCAAGTTGCTCTCTGACTCTGTCGACTAATTTATCAAAATCGATGTCTGTTACCTGATCTTTGATATTAAACCTTTTCTTTGGCGTTGTAACGATCTTTCTAACCGCTGCAGGTTTTGTAACCTCTTTATTTTCGTATTCTTCATCGCTATAATCCTCAGCTTCTTTCTCGCTATGAACTTGTTTATTTTTATTGAGTTGCTGCCGATATTTCATTGAGTTCTGAGACGCCATCTCCGTTAGTTGGTCTGCTAGTTTGTTAGGTATGAACTTCTTGGCTATGCTTTTGAAATCGTCCAAGTTCGCAGCAAAAAGGACATAGGTATGAGTGAAGTTTAGTATTACGATCAGCTGCCCTGTAATCAGAAGGTACGGCCATCAATCGAAAAGAAAATGGCGTACGGGAACTAATAATTGGTTTAGAAACAATGGCTGTTATATACCTAGTAGTAACAACGAATCTTTGTCCATCTGAAGTATTTGCGCAGAACTTTGGACGAATTCGTCCAACCGCAGAACCCGTTTTTGAGTCGAATTGGAGGGTAAGTGAAATTTTCCGCACAACAGTACATGCGCAATGGTTTGTTGCACCTAACTCCACTCTTCAGAGGAATAAAGGTAGGTAGGTACCTACTACTGTTTGGTGACTAGGTACTATACGTATTTGTTATATTTTTATCAAATTAGGTAGGCACCTAGGCACCTAAGTAGGTACATGATTTATAAAATCTACTCACACGTTTGTAGAAAAATATGTTTCATAGACATTTTCCACGGACGCAATATTTTTTATTGCCCGCCGCATAGCTATTGATTTATTTTATTGTTGATACAATACGATTTTATTTAACCTAGCTATAGCCGTGATAGGTAAGTAAAGTAGGTAGGTAGTAGGTAAACTAAAGTCACTTCTTTATAACTAGGTAGGTACCTATGTTAGCTAGCAGCATAGGTTCTCGAGGTTCAATAGTTCTGAGGCCATAACAATAGACAGCATAGTGCTAAGGTACACAGATAAATAGGTAAGATTAATGAATCATCATCATTCCCCTGCCCTTATCCCACGCTACTGTGACCTGTGAGTTGAAACATGTGAAAAGGTAAGGTCATTCAGGTCATTGACATTATGAATTCTTCTTCTTCTTCTTTTAATAACATTATGAATGTCATTCGATCGTGGTAATGACCCTTTGACAGACATGTCATAATATTATGGCATGGCGGTCAAGGACTCAGGACTCATTCATTCATTCACTCAAAAAACCCATCAAAACCAATCAAAACAAAACAAAACGAAACATTGTGTTGTTTACGTGTGTTTTTTCACTAAAGTAAATGAAATAATCCAAATTTTCGGTTTATACGACCAAACAACAAGAGTTTTTAGTGATCTCTCTCTCTCTCTAAAGCCTCTGTACGGGATGAAAGCGTCATTCAATGGTGAAATACCAGAAATACCAGGCATCGCTGTCGACAACTTCGAAGATCCACGAAAAAGGGCATATTTCCTCAGCCATTGTCATGCAGACCACGTTACAGGGCTGAATAGCCTGTATGAACGTATAGATTCCTCTGTGTTCATTTATATGTCGGATATTTCAGCGGCGATAGTTCTAACCACTATCGATGAGAATCTCAAAGATCGTATCAAAACTTTGCCATGTAAGTACCTACCTAATGATGATAAATGATGACTTTGGATCTGCTGTCCTACCGCGAAATTCAATGGAGTGAACATAACGAAAACACTAATTAACTAATAACTAACATCATTAATAATAATTAATGATAACTTTAGTCTTAATTTTTTTTGTTTTTATTTCAACCTGTTTTAACAAGCTTATAATTTGTAATGTTACAGTTAAAGAATCATCAACAATTACCATACCAGCGGATAACGATAATGACATTCAAGAGATGTACGTCGGAGTTACATTAATACCAGCTGGACATTGCTTCGGCTCTGTAATGTTTCTGTTCGAAACTCCACTAAAAAAAATTCTTTATACTGGGGACTTCAGAATAAGTGAAAACAGGTACAAATACAAATTGTTTATTTAACATAAACATTATCATTACAGAGGTCCAAGGCGGTAACGCTATTAAAGGTAAATAAATAAAGTAATTTATGTGCCGAGTGTGAACTCAAAACGGTGAAGAAAATCTCAGTTGGTAAGTATCACAGCTCAGTCGGTAATAGATCTGCGTTCCGTACAGTACATTCTGGGGTTGGCAAACATAGATGTTTGTTCTATGCCTCGGTGTGTGTATGTATGTATTAACAAAAAACAAAATAGACAAGTATTCTATCAGCAATCCAGTTCCCATAACCAACTCTACTTAGTTTAGGACTAGAGGGTGTTGTCTAAAATGTCAATTATTTTGTTATCAGCATCTACACTCGAGAGCAAAAAAATCGACTCAGGCGACACACCTGCAGTCGCAAGTCACTGGCAAAAAACTGATCGTGTAAATATTTTTTTCATAGTAAAATCATAAAGCTCCTATTATTAGCTTCAAAATGATATAAAATATTGTAATGTTTCTTGCTCACACAACCCAACAACATGTTGTGATCAGTAACCACCCTTTTTGCGCTTGTTTACAATAGTGCTAATTAAGGGTTACTTACCCATATAAAAGGTTATCTACCTGACCCACCCTTATCAGTTAGCCGTCAAACGTCAACCGATACACATCTCCGTTATCAACAAACAAGAATTCTACCTGAAAATGGACACAACAAGTGATGAAGCTGCTCAAGCGGTCACCCTATTGCGACAAGGCCAGAGTCAGCGTGAAGTGGCACATGCGTTGAACATGAGCCAGTCTGCTGTTTCCAGAGTTTACCGTCGTTACCAAGAGACTGGTAACTTTAATCGAAGACGCGGTTCCGGAAGAAAAAGGTGCACATCGGAGAGAGATGACCGTTTCATTGTCAGTACATCGCTGAGAAATCGGGCCCTCACTGGCGTTCAAGTCCAACAAGAGCTCAGAGAAACGCGAGGAGTGGCTGTTAGTGGCTGGACAGTCAGAAGACGACTTAAGGCAGCTAGCCTTGAGCCAAAAAGGCCAGCTACTGGCCCCAAATTAACCCCAGCCCACCGAGCAGCCCGCCTACGATTTGCCAGAGAACACGTTGATTGGACTGACGAACAATGGAGCTCCGTCCTCTTCTCAGACGAAAGCAGAGTATGCTTGCATGGTAGCGATAGAAGAGGACGAGTCTACAGAAGACCTGGAGAAAGATTCGCGCAGTGCTGCATCAAAGAAAATGTGGCTTTTGGAGGAGGTTCCTGGATGGTGTGGGCGGGCATTTCAATGGAGGCAAAAACCGAGTTGGTTTTTATTGAAACTGGTGGTCGAGTGGGAGGATTGACGGCGAACCGATACATCGATGAGATTTTAGGGGATCACGTCGTTCCCTACGCCGGTTTCATAGGCGAAAACTTTATCTTAATGCACGACAATGCCCGTCCACATACTGCAGGTTCCGTCCGGCAGTATTTACAGGAGGTCGAAATTGCCGCTATGGACTGGCCAGCGCGTAGCCCGGACTTAAATCCTATCGAGCATATGTGGGACGAACTGAAACGAAAAGTTCGGGCTAGAAATCCTGCACCAGCCACAAAATCGGACCTCAAAGCGGCGCTCATTGAAGAATGGGATAGCATCGAACAAGATCGAGTAAAGAAACTTATTCGATCCATGAAGAAGCGATTGGAAGCTGTTATTAGGGCCAGGGGGGGCAACACTAAATATTGATAGTTTAATTTCTAATAAATTAATATTTTGACGAATTTAAGCTGGTATTTTCTTTACTGTTAATGATCACCCTTTTTCATTGCTTAAGACTCCTTCTCATTCAATATTTTTTCATTACCAAAATAAAAATGTAAATAACAAAGTAGACCACTCATTTTAAAGTTAAAACTAACAGCTTTGAGATGTTAAAATCAGAAATAGAATGAAAGCTTCTGATTTTTTGCCAGAGTTTTTTAAACGCGGGCGTGCGTCCTGAGTCGATTTTTTTGCTCACGAGTGTAGTTCCCATATTACAAGCTTTGCTTAGTTTGGGACTAGAGGGTGTTGTGTGTAAAGTTCATGAATATTTATTTTTATTTATTTACAGTGTCAGCAAGTACGCCCAGCTACATGGTCCTGACAGAAAACCAATCAAATTAGACGTTTTATACGTAGACACAACCTTCCAAGATATACAGTACGAAACATTCCCTAAGAGATCAGACACTGTAGATCTTCTAGTCAGGGAGATAGAGAAATGGCTCAAACAAGACGAGAATCGCGTATCATTGGTTCCATCAGCGAGATATGGATATGAATATGTGTTTAATAAGATATACAAGCGAATGGGGATGAAGGTCTATGTTGATAGCAACTGGACGTTATACAGGTATCTATTTTTTATTTATGTTTAAAGGTCGATTTATATCTACAGACATTGAACGTGTCAGACACGTGCCGTGGCAGACAAAGTAATATTCTTCAATACAGTATGTCCTAACGTGTTTATATCTATCGAAACACGACCGCGCAGACGCTGACTGACATTATATAGAATAACATTATTTTGTCTGCCACGGCACGTGTCTGACACGCTCAATGTCTGTAGATATATATCGACCTTTATGGTGGCATTTTTATAAACCATCCTTATTTTGCAGCATTAAAATTGTTGCCGTCTCTTGCTCATAAACTGAAATGATAAAGACAACTATACTATTTTAAATAATTCTTAAGAGCTGTGGATTTTGTTATTCAATAAAATAAAAATAGCTCTATCTGATAAAATAAAAATTAGGTTAGCTTTAAAAATGCAACAACAGAATCCCCATCTGGGTTAATGTACATTTAAATAAATATTAACCATTTCTAATTTATATTTCAGCAAGTTCCTCAACAAGTTGCCAGGGGTTACAAACACAGAAAGCGACACAAAAATCCACCTTTGCTCAAAATTCAAACGCCATTGCTATTGCTATGCGGACGAACAATACAATTACAAATACATACATTTCTCAGCAATGAAATGGAGGAATTTCAAACCGGAAGATTTAGCTGTGGTCCCGGAGCCTGATAATAAGGTATCTATATGCTTCGCTACTCATTGCAGTCGGAGTGAGTTGATATATTTTGTTGAGTATCTAGCTCCTAAGAAGGTGGTGGGCTTTCGTGATGCGTACAATCCTGTTAAAAAGCCTTCTGTGATCACTCCAAGTAAGTCTAAGAGAAGTGAAATTAAATGTAATGATGAAAGGCCGAAGAAAGTGCCCAAACATGTGTTGAGAGATATTTTTGGATGATTTTAAACAGATTCGACGTCACAACTTGACATACAACTCATTCGACATTCGACGTCACAACACATACGCCTCCACCATCTAAATGCGGGCAGGATGCAACTGCATTATGACGTAATTAGTCGAATTGACATTGCCTTTAACTCAAGTAATCGGTCAGGCGGTAGAATTGTCTGACGATATGTCTTGCTTGAGAGATATTTTGGATAATTTTTAAACATTCGACGTCACAATATTCTCAATGACGTTTCAACTTGTGACGTCATTAAGACGCTTTGACGTCACATGTTGTGACGTCATTCTAGGTGAGTCTGTTTATAGCTTAATTATGAATTCCTTTCTTTCAAAATGTATGGGAATGTGATAACTCTGGTTTTAGAAATTATGAACGTTTGTTCTGTGCAGATACTTCAGAGGGACAAAGATCCGTTGTGTTGACTATTATATCTTATTATTAATGTAAGTACATAATTTTTATCAAAGAGCTTCAAAAATTGATATGAAATTTTATAAATTATTGTTTAATTTTGATTTGTTTTTGTGCCATGATTTCTTTTTTTTGAATTTATAAGTTTTTTGTATACTTAAGTAATGTCAATGTAATAATGTATTTATCATATCAATATGAGATGTAGGTTTTAAGTTTAGGTAGGTACCTATGGTGCCTATACCGGTAGGTATAGGCACCATAGGTACCCACGACACCTAACGTTATACCTATATATACCTAACACATTCTAATTTTGAGGTCGTGGGTCATTTTTTTTTTGTTTTTTTTTTTTGGTCATTTTATTAACTTGAAGCCGAAAGTCAATGATCTATTAGGAAATATTTTTTTAATATAGTATTTTAGGTTTAAGTTTTAAGATACGATTTTGTAAACAAATGAATAAAATGTATAATAAAAACAAAAAAACAATACCTCTCATTATTTATTTATTTATCACATTTACAAAAGTTATTTCGTCCAAATTAAGTTCTACTTAATAAAAAATTTGTTTTATTTGAGATCCGTTGATCCGTTTAGCGTTTTGAAGTTTTCGTGTCATTGGTGCTTCTTGCAACGCGAATATTTTCAGGATAACTTTCTGAAAAAAAAAAATCCATGATTTTAAGTAATTATTATGAAACAACAGTGTTATCAAAAAAGATAACCTTTAGGTATGTTTTTTTCTAAAGATAATAAAATGTATTGTTTGTTTTAAAATGTTCCTAGTAACTCCTTATTTATTTATTAATAGGATCACCAACAGTGTTGTGCACAGAAACAACATTATATTTTTATTCCAGTAGTCTTATGTCTAGTAGGTAGGTACAAACATCAATGAGGTAGATAATCGCCGGGCTCAAAACACATTTTGAAAATGCAAACTTTAAAAAATCGTAGAAAGTTCAGTTTTTGAGATATCGCCAAAATTCATTCACAGTTGTGTTTTGGACGTAAAAATCTATCGATTTACATTAAATAAATATTCATGGACATTTCACACGACGCCTCTAGTCCCAAACTAAGCAAAGCTTGTAATATGGGAACTAGATGCTCATAGAATAGGGTTAGTCTACCTATATACTTTTACCTACATTTTATTTTATATATATATACCTATATATTACCTATACACTTTTTTTGTAAATACATACTTATAAAACATAGTAACACCCAGACATAGAACAAACATCTATGTATGGCACATTAAAAAAAATACGCTCATCTTCCTCATTATAAGCGAACACATAAAATAAAAATAATTTCCTTGTACCTATCAATTGCAAGTTTTGTTACCATAAGCAAGTTGTCTGCCAAGTCTTGGTGAGAAGCTCATAGTCCTTCCAAGTCGCGGTGAGAAGTATCGAGTTCTACCGGCGACGTGATCATCTCCGCGGTAACTACGAATAGAACATAAATTGTAGATTCTAGGTTATTTGGACTTTATGGACTAGAAGTTTAAAAAATTATAACATTAACTGGCTAGACGTGGGTCTGTATCAGAGTTTGCTGGCTGATCAGACATCTGAGGTAGCTATTATGCTGTACCGGTCCACGTATAAAATCGTACCTATGTATAAAATCGTTATTATTTTTTTAAATTCTTTATCTTGTTTGTAATTTTTAATTGTTTATTCTCTCTGTTATTGTATATTCTTTTTTGTAAATATGTGTACCTTTAGTGACGGTTTAGATGTACCTACTTCCTGTAGATACTAAATTCTGTAATGTTACTTTTAAGGCTGAATAAATAAATACTAAAAATACTAAATACTACGTACGGGCTGGTTAATGTGTAGCTAAATAGGTAGAGGTCAATATGGGACCGACATAGTCGTAAGACGACTCAATGTCTCTAATTCGATAAAGAAAAAAAAAGTTTAAAAAATTTGAAAACCGACTTCAATTCGACTACCAGCTTCATCATTAGTGATGATGGCAGTTCATTGGGAATGTTTTAGTGACCGTAAACATCACTAAAAAGTCGCAGTAAAAGCAAAATACGCAATTTCGTGCACGTGATTGGCATACATTTTTTCAGTTGATTTAATTATAAGCCAAACTAATGAACGGATTATGATGAAAATTGAATGGGACCAACCTGGAACTACATTCTTTCAGATAAAAAAAGATTTTTTCAAATCGGTTCATAAATGACGGAGTTCTGAGGAAACATTGAAAAAAACATGAAAACCTCTTCCTTTTTTGAAGTCGATTAAAAAGGATATGAAGATGAATCTACAGTTATTGGGTAATTTCAGTCCAAGAATACTTTTTTTTTATTAGCTTTTGCGGCTATGATATCTCTGCGGCCTTCTGGCCTATTGTGATCGCCACTTGTGTACGTACCACCCCTATTTGGGGCGTTTATAGTTCACCACTAAATCCTGCAGCTGCTAAGAACTGAAGGATTTTCTTAGGGGTGAGGTTTTTTAGCTCATCTGGGCTTAAAATATGCTTTCCCAGATGTATGCTGCGCTTCTGCATCAGCGGCCCACACTCCCCTAGCAGGTGAAGAGGCGTTTCTTCCGCCTCCTTACAGAGCCTACAGGTTTGAAGTAAGAGTACTTACATATCCTGGTCGGGTGGTGTGACAGCGTCCTCAGTGCGGCGCCCGAGTCGAGGAGTGAAGTCCACAAACTGCCTCTCATCGTCCAAGCTGCGGCCGAGCTTCGGCGTGAAGATCACTTTCTTCGTCACTTGAAAGATAGAATAGAAAATGCTTTATTGCACACCTTAACCTAGGGACTGTTTTATTGCTATTCAGTGATATCTACTACCAGACAACCTTGGACGTAATGGATTTCGAGGTATTTTACAAGGGGTGCTATTTTTAACCCCCGACGCAAAAACGACGGGCTGTTATAATTTTGACGTGTCTGTGTGTGTGTGTGTCTGTCTGAGGCAACGTAGCTCCCGAACGGATGAACCGATTCTGATTTTGTTTTTTTTTTGTTTGAAAGGTGAATTAGTCGGGAGTGTTCTTAGCTATGTTTGATAAAAATCGGTCAAAGATTCGGGAATTTTTTAAATTTTTAATTTAATTACTTGTAGTTAAAAAGAAAAGAAGAAGAAAACGTGATTCTACTTTTTATCCCGGAAAATCAACAGGATAAAACGGGACGCAGTCGGAAGCTTGTTTCTAATATTTACAAAATACACATGAAACTGTTAAGTTATTTACAAACCTTAGTTTGTAAATGTTTGGGCTAACTAACCTCGTGTGTCTGGCTCGTTCCGTCTCTGCAGCAACGACTCTGGTAATTGATCGTAATAGTATCTGAGGGCATCTGCTGCTTCCACCAATCTCAAATAGACATCTCTGAAAATAACATTCATAAGGCGGCTTGCACCAGAATCGCTAAACGCGTTTAGCTATGAAATAGTTACTTAGGGCGGCTTGCACCAGAATCGCTAAACGCGTTTAACTCTTAAATAGTATTTAGCGAGTTGTCAAGTCATACAAATACGTCAGATTTAAATCGATTTAGCTGTTAAATACGTTTAGTGATTCTGGTGCAAGCCGCCCTTAGTACCTATTTAGCCAGTTGTCAAGTCATATAAATACGTCAGATTTAAATCTATTTAGCTGTTAAACACGTTTAGTGATTCTGGTGCAAGCCGCCCTTATGGTTCAAAGTTATTTTACAAACGTAGGCCTCCTATAGTACCTTTACAACGGATCTTTGTCCCTCTGCAGGGGTATTCCAATCTCAGTTGAAATGCAAAGTTTTAAATCATGGTCAGTTCATACTAACTCATAGTTATTCTGTGACTAAATAGTGACATTATGATGTCATTTAATTTGTTTTCGCGCATATTTTGCTGTCAAGTGTCTAAAAAAATTATCACGTGGTACAATTTTGTACCAAGAAGAAGAAATACACTGGGCAGTGAAATATAACTTGACAGCAAAAGATTGGAATACGGGGGCTGAACTAGGTACCTATCTGCGCAGAACCCATTGTTTAATCGAATTGGAGGTAACAGAATTTTCTAATTGCGCAATTGTTGTTGCACCTAACTTCAGAAGGATAAAGATCAGTTACGACATGACTGTTAATTTAGCTAAGATATAAGCTATTTATTTCAACAATGTACCTACTTATCTGTCGGCAAAATTTCCGCCTTACCACTTTTGAAACTGTTTCGCTTGCAAGCAGTTAGCTACCTGGACTCGCCGCTTTCTTTTGTCTCCTTATTTTGACCAACCAGAGACCTAAACATCTATTTATTTTTATGACGCCCCATTGTTTTCATAACTTTTACATACGAAATAGTTTGCTTCTATTGGTATTCAAAAATTAACGGCTAGTCAGTTTACAGGAAATGCACCCTTAAAGTGGTAAGGTAGAACTTTTGCTGATGGTACCTACTTATCTATCGGCAAAATTTCCGCCTTACCACTTTTGAAACTGTTTCGCTTGCAAGCAGTTAGCTACCTGACCCCGCCTTGTTCTTTTGTCTTCGTATTTTGACCAACCCGAGACCTAAACATCTATTTATTTTTATGACGGCCCATTGTTTTCATAACTTTTACACTCGAAATAATTTGCTTCTATTGGTATTCAAAAATTAACGGCTAGTCAGTTCACAAAAAATGCACCCTTAAGGTGGTAAGGCAGAACTTTTGCTGATGGTACGTATGCAACGAATAAATGAATATTTACAAAGCGATTGATTTTATGCAAGTCTAGAATTTACTATGTCTTGTATAGTACCTGTTGTTTTCTTCGTCCATCTGATAGGACCTCTTGCCGAGTCGAGGACCGAACCACAGCCCCCCTCGATCGCTGTGTGCCCTTCTACCATCCTCCTGAAATCATTACTATGTAGGTATGCTCGACTAGACTAGGTAGGTATAGGTTTTTTTTGTCCTTATTTAGTGCACATTATTTCTAAAGTATGTACCCTAATATGATTACAATCTAGCCACAACGTGGGCTAATAAGTAATTTAAAATTAACTTAAATTGCTAGAATTGCTTATTCTAAGAACGTGTTCATTAGCACGTTTCTTATTGTCTCTATTTAAGGGAAGACACTATGTTCATATGTTCTTTAGTTAGTTTTCACTGAATTTCACTAATTTATTACACTAACTCAAAAGGTTTTTTTCCTTTTGTGACCTACCTGCTTACCATTACACTATGACCGAAGCAATAAACTATTGTATCTTCGTTCCAAAGTGTCCTCGATGCAGGCTAAGCCTAGTGAGGAGACTGACAGGTATTTCTAAGTTTGTACATTGTCTGAGAAAATTGTTTTGTGTCTAAACAATAATGTTAGTTAAGCTTTGGCAGTGATATTCTCTTTTTTCTTTTTTCTCATTTTTTACTTTTTTTTTTACTTTTGAGCCTTCTTATTAAGTCCGTATTGTCAAGGAGCTGGATGGCCTCGACGTTAACATGATAATGAAGCCTTAGTTCATGTGCTTGTCATAGTCAAGCCTAAATCTTAGAATATAGAAAACACTTTCTATAATCTGCAGGTGTATTCCAATCTCAGTTGAACTGCAAAGTTTTAAATCATGGTCAGTTCATACTAACTCATAGATTGTTCTGTGACTAAATAGTGACATTATGATGTCATTTAATTTGTTTTCGCACATATTTTGCTGTCAAGTGTCTAAAAAGAATGATCACGTGGTACCAAATTGTACCACGTGACCTGAAGAAATTACACTGGGCAGTGAAATATAACTTGACAGCAAGAGATTGGAATACGGGGGCTGTGGCCTAAATCCATCTAAAAGATCCAGGCACTGTAGTGCCGTTCGTGGTTCAGAGGGGTAGGGGTGAAAAAGTGACCCCTGGCGCTGTAATCATCTTGATTGTTACCGGTAATCTATATAATCTGACATTCTACACAGGGTGTAACATAATGTCCCTAGAAGTCCGAAAGGGGGTTATTCTACACGTCATGCCGAGCAACATTTGTTCTACGACTTTTAATATTTCGAAGTTTTTCATTCATGAAAAGCGTCTTAAAGTTTCCTTAAAAAAACATTGCACACGCGTTGAAGTGTCTATGTGTGGGTGCGATGTGATAGGAGGGTGCGTGAGCATGTGTACTAACAGGCTGGATACATACGCAAAGTAAATAAACACTAAAAGTGGTCGCAAATATCTAAGACAAAATTTTTAAAAATGGAAATTTAAAACATGTTGCATTCAACTTTTTCACATGCCAATCTATTCACGTGTTTGGTCTGAATAAGCCCCTTTTCGGCTTATAGGGACAATATGTTACACGTTGTATAATGCCTAGGCATTATTATAGGTAGGTGTATAGTGCTTAGATTACTTACCTTCATATCACTGCCTGTAGTATAAACAAAGCCAACAGACAAAACTACCACCATATAAAATAAACTATCAAGCATTTGAAACATTTTACAGTATAAGTAAATCAACTAGACAAATCACTTGGATGGGTGACTCTGTACTGATGTCTTCGGCAGGCAAATGCTCCTTTTTATAGTCAAACCTGAGGGATCTATGTAAATAAAGAAAGGGGATGGATTTAGGAGGTTTAGCCCTTATAAAAGTTCTTTTTCACTGTAATAGTCACTTTAGTCGGTAGCTTTTAGAGCTTCGATCAACTATACCTACCTCAAGATACAGTGTCAGCGCTTATATATTAAGTATATGTTTACGCAGACGGTTTTTGCTTTCATTTTGTATGGGACCCTGTATGGTTGTTTTAGAGTTTTTGTGAGACAGAGCGGATTGCCCACCGGATGCGGTGCCTATATTTAATTGCATTACTTAGGTAGAAGTATCTGCGCTGAACCTATTTTTGGGTTATTGGAAATAAGCTAATTTTTCCGCACAACAGTACATGCGCAATCGTTTGTTGCACCTAACTTCAGAGAGATAAAGATCCGTTGTGCGTACTGTACGTATATTTAGGTACAGTCAGCATCAGCACTAACAAATTGTGTTTATAAAAATTCAAATAAAAATGTAGAACAGCTGGATAATAAATAAATACATATTCATGGACTTTACACACAGCGCCCTCTAGTCCCAAACTAAGCAAAGCTTGTGATATGGGAACTAGATGATAATGTTATTGAACTTTTGACAATTAAAAAAAACAAATAGTCAAAAGATCCGAAAACATAGGACATGAAAAAAAAAACCATGTTCTATCCACTGAGGATACAAGATACATTTATTTGCCATGAGAGATTGTTGTAAGATGCACTTAATTCCTGAAATGATGAAGAAAACTCAAGGTAGGTAGGTACCTATTATTATGATTTTTGAATGTGTCAAAATAATGTATTTCTCTACCCATCCATCCCTGTTCTCCAACGCCTTACAGTATTAGCTGCAAATTGAGACAAATCGACACATCGTCGATGGCTATAGATTGAAAGAGAAATCCGTGAATTAAAGAGATTTTATACAATAGAAAAAGATTTTCAGCACTGAAACAAATTACAAGTTTTTAGTAAAACTAAACGCCGTGGAAATATGGAAAACATAAGAAACAAGTAATTAAATTAAAAATTTAAAAAACCCCCGAATCTTGGGCCAATTTTTAACAAACATAGCTAAGAACACTACCGACTAATTCACTTTTCAAACAAACAAAATCAAAATCGGTTCATCCGTTCGGGAGCTACGTTGCCTCAGACAGACACACACACACACACACACACACACACACACACGTTAAACTTATAACACCCCTTCGTTTTTGCGTCGGGGGTTAAAAATGTAGTTGACCGAACGAGCGAATTAAGCGAAGTTTCGAGATTGGCCATAAAATGCTTTTGTCCATTCTGTCTGTCTGTCTGTCCGTTCTCGCCGATTTTGACGTAGGTAGATAAATACTTAAATATTAGGTGGCACATTTTTGCAGGTATGTAATGTATTTAATAGGTATTTTAGTCTTCCAGAAACTCGTGCAATGAATAGAAACAGTTTTTTGTGAGGTAATTTTTTAAAATATTTTTGAATTTTAAAGGTCTCTCTTCTTTTTTAATGTCATTAGGGATTCTATTATATATTTTAACACACATTGCATTGATGATGATAGTAATCAAGTTGAATACAGACTATATTCATATAAGTACCTAGCTAATATCTATGTATAGGTACCTAAATGTGTATTTTGTGAATAGGTAAATGTTATTTGTCTAACATACAATTTAGATTGTTTTCAACCTACCTATGTACCTATCTATTTTCGGCAAAGTAATGAAGCTTCAAGATTAATGATCCTCTACCGAATGAAACAACATCTTAATTGTAACAAATGTCGGCAAATAAACCAAAATGATTGCTTACCAGTGCTTACTTAAAGTACCTACCTATACAGTACGCACAACGGATCTTTATCCCTCTGAAGTTAGGTTTAACAAACGATTGCGCATGTATTGTAATGTTGTGCGGAAAAATTAGCTTACCTCCAATTCCACCCAAAAATCGGTTCTGCGGAGATAGATAAGGACAAAGATCCGTTGGTGACTACTAGTAAATAATAATAAATAAATAATAATAAATATTCAGGGACATTTCACACAACACCCTCTAGTCCCAAACTAAGCAAAGCTTGTAATATGGGAACTAGATGGCTGATAGAATACTTATATACATTTTTTTTTGTAAATACATACTTATAATACATAGTAACACCCAGACATAGAACAAACATCTATGTTTTCCACGCATAAATGTTTGTTCTTGGTGGGGATCGAACCCACGACCCACAGCACGGAAGGCAGAGCTATTACCGACTGAGATGTGACGCCTGTCAACAGCCTGACAACTAATGGAACGTAGGTACCCAATGCCCACACTACGTGACCCGTTCATAGGGGGTTTCTTCAAAATGCTACACTTTTTCACAGTGCTCCCGAACGGTGACGGAAAACATCATGAGGAAAAAAGAATTTTAACTAGATCGTGGTATCCGATGCGATTTGCAAAGTTTATCTCAACCATGGTTAAAACAATTCTTTGCGTTTTTTTATTTTTTGAGAACATCGCGAGAACTCAAGTCGGGGTGAACTACCTACTTGTATTTTGATTTTATAATAACTTCTGTAGGTAGTAGGTACCTTAAGCACATACCTACCCCTTTGAAAAAGGGTTAGGTATCTAATCAATGATCTTCAACGAGTCACTACTTATTAGAAATATTTATTTACTAGTAGTTACCCGCGACTTCGTACGCGTCTACAGTTTCCGTGTACGTTATATTATCTGTGCGTGTACCGAGCGGATACTTTGAGAAACTTGACATTACACCTCATTACACCGAACTCGTACCTACTGGAATGTCAAACGCTAGTCGTTAGACCAAAGAGGTAATACTACGTCCTGTCAAACTGACGTGACATGATATCATCCTCTTGCTAAATTGGCGCTGCTAATCCCGTTCGTTCACCTGTTAATTATTCGGGATAAAAAGTAGCCTATGTGTCAACCCAGGTTACGAACTATATATGTATATGCCAAGTTTCATCCAAGTGTGTTCAGTAGTTTCGACGTGATTGAAACACAAACATCCAAACATCTAAACATTCGCATCCTATCCTATCCTACTTCCTACTAATATTATAAATGCGAAAGTTTAGATGTTTGGATGTTTGTGTTTCTATCACGTCAAAATCACTGCACCAACTTGGATGAAACTTGGCATATATATAAGTAGTTCGTAACCTGGATTGACATATAGGCTACTTTTTATCTCAAATAATTAACAGGATCTACAGGATAAAATGAACGAAAAGGATTAGCAGCGCCAATTGGCAAGAGGATTTCATTTTCATGTCATGTTACGTCAGTTTGACAGGGCGTAGTACTACCTCTTTGGTCTAACAACTAGCGTTTGACATTCCAGTAGGTACGAGTTCGGTGTAATGAGGTGTAATGTCAAGTTTCTCAAAGTATCCGCTCGGTACATGCACAGATAATATAATGTACACGGAAACTGTAGACGCGTACGAAGTCGCGGGTAACTGCTAGTTTATAATATTAGTAGGATAGGATGTGGTTCAGGATGTTACTTAATGGAATGTGTCAATAAAATATTCATAGATATATTAATTAAAATTAATTTAATTAAGTAGGTAATGTTTTTGGTGCCTACAAAGACATTTTTTTATTGCTGCACTAATATTAATAAATCACTATACCTAAGTATCAGAATCAAGATGCGAATGCTTCAAAGTAGGTAGAATTCACAAGTTTAAATAATTAAGCATTTTCACAGACCTATTCAAAATACTCTCTGATGAAATCTGGAATGTCTTCACGACTTGGGAAGCACAGGCATATCCGTCCTTCAGGCGAAGTTGACCAGCCAGTGGGTCTAGTCCAAGGAGGATATCTTGGCCCACCAGGGTACATGCGCCTGCGCCAATAAGGTTCTGGGTACCCTGGGTATCCATTAGGATACATTCCAGTATCCGTGGGAGCATTTGTTGAACCAGGGTACCAGGGCCTGGTTCCATGTCGGTAGTCGTAGGGCCCTGATGATGTAGAAATCCAGCTGCTTGGCGGTATCTTGCAACGCCATGGGAACCATGGTGTGGGGTATCCAACGGGTGTAGGATAATAAATTGTATCAGGCCCTGTTCCTCCAGTTTCTGAGTCATTTGGTTTCATAGTTGGTCCTTCCGTTGGGCTGTCAGTTGGAGCAACTGTTGGTCCTGTAGTTGGAGCTACTGTTGGGCCTTCCGTTGGGCTGTCTGTTGGAGCTACTGTTGGGCCTTCCGTTGGGCTGTCTGTTGGAGATACTGTTGGTCCTGTAGTTGGAGCTACTGTTGGTCCTGTAGTTGGAGCAACTGTTGGTCCTGTAGTTGGAGTTACTGTTGGTCCTGTAGTTGGAGCAACTGTTGGTCCTGTAGTTGGAGCAACTGTTGGTCCTGTAGTTGGAGCTACTGTTGGGCCTTCTGTTGGGCTGTCTGTTGGAGCTACTGTTGGGCCTTTTGTAGTGCATTTTGTGGGGCTATTGGTTGGATTGCTAGTGGGACCTGCTGTGGTACCTTTAGTCGGTTTCTTTGTAGTTGGCTGAGGTCCACTGCTTGCATGGGCTGTGTTCGTACTACTTGCTGAAGCATAGCCTTTGCCAGTGCTCGCTCCGGCCCCTGAATAACCAGTTGCTGTTGCGTAGGAGTTTTTGCCGCCAGTTGAGGTAGCTTTCGTGTAACCGTATGCTGTTGCGATAGAACCTTGGTTTCCGACTATTGCGTTGCTGATCGAAATGGTTTCCGCGGTTGGTCCTGTAGTTGGAGCTACTGTAGGTCCTGTAGTTGGAGCAACTGTTGGTCCTGTAGTTGGAGCAACGGTTGGTCCTGTAGTTGGAGCAACTGTTGGTCCTGTAGTTGGAGCTACTGTTGGTCCTGTAGTTGGAGCTACTGTTGGTCCTGTAGTTGGAGCAACTGTTGGTCCTGTAGTTGGAGCTACTGTTGGTCCTGTAGTTGGAGCAACTGTTGGTCCTGTAGTTGGAGCTACTGTTGGTCCTGTAGTTGGAGCAACTGTTGGTCCTGTAGTTGGAGCTACTGTTGGTCCTGTAGTTGGAGCAACTGTTGGTCCTGTAGTTGGAGCAACCGTTGGTCCTGTAGTTGGAGCTACTGTTGGGCCTTCCGTTGGGCTGTCTGTTGGAGCTACTGTTGGGCCTTTTGTAGTGCATTTTGTGGGGCTATTGGTTGGATTGCTAGTGGGACCTGCTGTGGTACCTTTAGTCGGTTTCTTTGTAGTTGGCTGAGGTCCACTGCTTGCATGAGCTGTGTTCGTACTACTTGCTGAAGCATAGCCTTTGCCAGTGCTCGCTGCGGCCCCTGAATAACCAGTTGCTGTTGCGTAGGAGTTTTTGCCGCCAGTTGAGGTAGCTTTCGTGTAACCGTATGCTGTTGCGATAGAACCTTGGTTTCCGACTATTGCGTTGCTGATCGAAATGGTTTCCGCGGTTGGTCCTGTAGTTGGAGCTACTGTAGGTCCTGTAGTTGGAGCAACTGTTGGTCCTGTAGTTGGAGCAACGGTTGGTCCTGTAGTTGGAGCAACTGTTGGTCCTGTAGTTGGAGCTACTGTTGGTCCTGTAGTTGGAGCAACTGTTGGTCCTGTAGTTGGAGCAACTGTTGGTCCTGTAGTTGGAGCTACTGTTGGTCCTGTAGTTGGAGCAACTGTTGGTCCTGTAGTTGGAGCTACTGTTGGTCCTGTAGTTGGAGCAACTGTTGGTCCTGTAGTTGGAGTTACTGTTGGTCCTGTAGTTGGAGCAACTGTTGGTCCTGTAGTTGGAGCAACTGTTGGTCCTGTAGTTGGAGCTACTGTTGGGCTGTCTGTTGGAGCTACTGTTGGGCCTTTTGTAGTGCATTTTGTGGGGCTATTGGTTGGATTGCTAGTGGGACCTGCTGTGGTACCTTTAGTCGGTTTCTTTGTAGTTGGCTGAGGTCCACTGCTTGCATGAGCTGTGTTCGTACTACTTGCTGAAGCATAGCCTTTGCCAGTGCTCGCTGCGGCCCCTGAATAACCAGTTGCTGTTGCGTAGGAGTTTTTGCCGCCAGTTGAGGTAGCTTTCGTGTAACCGTATGCTGTTGCGATAGAACCTTGGTTTCCGACTATTGCGTTGCTGATCGAAATGGTTTCCGCGGTTGGTCCTGTAGTTGGAGCTTCTGTAGGTCCTGTAGTTGGAGCAACTGTTGGTCCTCTAGTTGGAGCAACGGTTGGTCCTGTAGTTGGAGCAACTGTTGGTCCTGTAGTTGGAGCTACTGTTGGTCCTGTAGTTGGAGCTACTGTTGGTCCTGTAGTTGGAGCAACTGTTGGTCCTGTAGTTGGAGCTACTGTTGGTCCTGTAGTTGGAGCAACTGTTGGTCCTGTAGTTGGAGCTACTGTTGGTCCTGTAGTTGGAGCAACTGTTGGTCCTGTAGTTGGAGCTACTGTTGGTCCTGTAGTTGGAGCAACTGTTGGTCCTGTAGTTGGAGTTACTGTTGGTCCTGTAGTTGGAGAAACTGTTGGTCCTGTAGTTGGAGCAACTGTTGGTCCTGTAGTTGGAGCTACTGTTGGGCCTTCCGTTGGGCTGTCTGTTGGAGCTACTGTTGGGCCTTTTGTAGTGCATTTTGTGGGGCTATTGGTTGGATTGCTAGTGGGACCTGCTGTGGTACCTTTAGTCGGTTTCTTTGTAGTTGGCTGAGGTCCACTGCTTGCATGAGCTGTGTTCGTACTACTTGCTGAAGCATAGCCTTTGCCAGTGCTCGCTGCGGCCCCTGAATAACCAGTTGCTGTTGCGTAGGAGTTTTTGCCGCCAGTTGAGGTAGCTTTCGTGTAACCGTATGCTGTTGCGATAGAACCTTGGTTTCCGACTATTGCGTTGCTGATCGAAATGGTTTCCGCGGTTGGTCTTGTAGTTGGAGCTACTGTAGGTCCTGTAGTTGGAGCAACTGTTGGTCCTGTAGTTGGAGCAACTGTTGGTCCTGTAGTTGGAGCAACTGTTGGCCCTGTAGTTGGAGCTACTGTTGGTCCTGTAGTTGGAGCTACTGTTGGTCCTGTAGTTGGAGCAACTGTTGGTCCTGTAGTTGGAGCAACTGTTTGTCCTGTAGTTGGAGCTACTGTTGGTCCTGTAGTTGGAGCAACTGTTGGTCCTGTAGTTGGAGCTACTGTTGGTCCTGTAGTTGGAGCAACTGTTGGTCCTGTAGTTGGAGTTACTGTTGGTCCTGTAGTTGGAGCAACTGTTGGTCCTGTAGTTGGAGCAACTGTTGGTCCTGTAGTTGGAGCTACTGTTGGGCCTTTTGTAGTGCATTTTGTGGGGCTATTGGTTGGATTGCTAGTGGGACCTGCTGTGGTACCTTTAGTCGGTTTCTTTGTAGTTGGCTGAGGTCCACTGCTTGCATGGGCTGTGTTCGTACTACTTGCTGAAGCATAGCCTTTGCCAGTGCTCGCTGCGGCCCCTGAATAACCAGTTGCTGTTGCGTAGGAGTTTTTGCCGCCAGTTGAGGTAGCTTTCGTGTAACCGTATGCTGTTGCGATAGAACCTTGGTTTCCGACTATTGCGTTGCTGATCGAAATGGTTTCCGCGGTTGGTCCTGTAGTTGGAGCTACTGTAGGTCCTGTAGTTGGAGCAACTGTTGGTCCTGTAGTTGGAGCTACTGTTGGTCCTGTAGTTGGAGCAACTGTTGGTCCTGTAGTTGGAGCTACTGTTGGTCCTGTAGTTGGAGCAACTGTTGGTCCTGTAGTTGGAGTTACTGTTGGTCCTGTAGTTGGAGCAACTGTTGGTCCTGTAGTTGGAGCAACTGTTGGTCCTGTAGTTGGAGCTACTGTTGGGCCTTCCGTTGGGCTGTCTGTTGGAGCTACTGTTGGGCCTTTTGTAGTGCATTTTGTGGGGCTATTGGTTGGATTGCTAGTGGGACCTGCTGTGGTACCTTTAGTCGGTTTCTTTGTAGTTGGCTGAGGTCCACTGCTTGCATGAGCTGTGTTCGTACTACTTGCTGAAGCATAGCCTTTGCCAGTGCTCGCTGCGGCCCCTGAATAACCAGTTGCTGTTGCGTAGGAGTTTTTGCCGCCAGTTGAGGTAGCTTTCGTGTAACCGTATGCTGTTGCGATAGAACCTTGGTTTCCGACTATTGCGTTGCTGATCGAAATGGTTTCCGCGGTTGGTCCTGTAGTTGGAGCTACTGTAGGTCCTGTAGTTGGAGCAACTGTTGGTCCTGTAGTTGGAGCAACGGTTGGTCCTGTAGTTGGAGCAACTGTTGGTCCTGTAGTTGGAGCTACTGTTGGTCCTGTAGTTGGAGCTACTGTTGGTCCTGTAGTTGGAGCTACTGTTGGTCCTGTAGTTGGAGCAACTGTTGGTCCTGTAGTTGGAGCTACTGTTGGTCCTGTAGTTGGAGCAACTGTTGGTCCTGTAGTTGGAGCTACTGTTGGTCCTGTAGTTGGAGCAACTGTTGGTCCTGTAGTTGGAGCAACTGTTGGTCCTGTAGTTGGAGCAACTGTTGGTCCTGTAGTTGGAGCTACTGTTGGGCCTTCCGTTGGGCTGTCTGTTGGAGCTACTGTTGGGCCTTTTGTAGTGCATTTTGTGGGGCTATTGGTTGGATTGCTAGTGGGACCTGCTGTGGTACCTTTAGTCGGTTTCTTTGTAGTTGGCTGAGGTCCACTGCTTGCATGAGCTGTGTTCGTACTACTTGCTGAAGCATAGCCTTTGCCAGTGCTCGCTGCGGCCCCTGAATAACCAGTTGCTGTTGCGTAGGAGTTTTTGCCGCCAGTTGAGGTAGCTTTCGTGTAACCGTATGCTGTTGCGATAGAACCTTGGTTTCCGACTATTGCGTTGCTGATCGAAATGGTTTCCGCGGTTGGTCTTGTAGTTGGAGCTACTGTAGGTCCTGTAGTTGGAGCAACTGTTGGTCCTGTAGTTGGAGCTACTGTTGGTCCTGTAGTTGGAGCAACTGTTGGTCCTGTAGTTGGAGCTACTGTTGGTCCTGTAGTTGGAGCTACTGTTGGTCCTGTAGTTGGAGCAACTGTTGGTCCTGTAGTTGGAGCAACTGTTTGTCCTGTAGTTGGAGCTACTGTTGGTCCTGTAGTTGGAGCAACTGTTGGTTCTGTAGTTGGAGCTACTGTTGGTCCTGTAGTTGGAGCAACTGTTGGTCCTGTAGTTGGAGTTACTGTTGGTCCTGTAGTTGGAGCAACTGTTGGTCCTGTAGTTGGAGCAACTGTTGGTCCTGTAGTTGGAGCTACTGTTGGTCCTGTAGTTGGAGCTACTGTTGGTCCTGTAGTTGGAGCTACTGTTGGTCCTGTAGTTGGAGCAACTGTTGGTCCTGTAGTTGGAGTTACTGTTGGTCCTGTAGTTGGAGCAACTGTTGGTCCTGTAGTTGGAGCAACTGTTGGTCCTGTAGTTGGAGCTACTGTTGGGCCTTCCGTTGGGCTGTCTGTTGGAGCTACTGTTGGGCCTTTTGTAGTGCATTTTGTGGGGCTATTGGTTGGATTGCTAGTGGGACCTGCTGTGGTACCTTTAGTCGGTTTCTTTGTAGTTGGCTGAGGTCCACTGCTTGCATGGGCTGTGTTCGTACTACTTGCTGAAGCATAGCCTTTGCCAGTGCTCGCTGCGGCCCCTGAATAACCAGTTGCTGTTGCGTAGGAGTTTTTGCCGCCAGTTGAGGTAGCTTTCGTGTAACCGTATGCTGTTGCGATAGAACCTTGGTTTCCGACTATTGCGTTGCTGATCGAAATGGTTTCCGCGGTTGGTCCTGTAGTTGGAGCTACTGTAGGTCCTGTAGTTGGAGCAACTGTTGGTCCTGTAGTTGGAGCTACTGTTGGTCCTGTAGTTGGAGCAACTGTTGGTCCTGTAGTTGGAGCTACTGTTGGTCCTGTAGTTGGAGCAACTGTTGGTCCTGTAGTTGGAGCTACTGTTGGTCCTGTAGTTGGAGCAACTGTTGGTCCACTAGTTGGAGCTACTGTTGGTCCTGTAGTTGGAGCAACTGTTGGTCCTGTAGTTGGAGCTACTGTTGGTCCTGTAGTTGGAGCAACTGTTGGTCCTGTAGTTGGAGCTACTGTTGGTCCTGTAGTTGGAGCAACTGTTGGTCCTGTAGTTGGAGCTACTGTTGGTCCTGTAGTTGGAGCAACTGTTGGTCCTGTAGTTGGAGCTACTGTTGGTCCTGTAGTTGGAGCAACTGTTGGTCCTGTAGTTGGAGCTACGGTTGGTCCTGTAGTTGGAGCAACTGTTGGTCCTGTAGTTGGAGCTACTGTTGGTCCTGTAGTTGGAGCAACTGTTGGTCCTGTAGTTGGAGCAACTATTGGTCCTGTAGTTGGAGCTACTGTTGGTCCTGTAGTTGGAGCTACTGTTGGTCCTGTAGTTGGAGCAACTGTTGGTCCTGTAGTTGGAGCTACTGTTGGTCCTGTAGTTGGAGCTACTGTTGGTCCTGTAGTTGGAGCAACTGTTGGTCCTGTAGTTGGAGCTATTGTTGGTCCTGTAGTTGGAGCAACTGTTGGTCCTGTAGTTGGAGCTATTGTTGGTCCTGTAGTTGGAGCTACTGTTGGTCCTGTAGTTGGAGCTACTGTTGGTCCTGTAGTTGGAGCAACTGTTGGTCCTGTAGTTGGAGCTACTGTTGGTCCTGTAGTTGGAGCTACTGTTGGACCTTCCGTTGGGCTGTCAGTAGGAGCAACTGTTGGTCCTTTGGTTGTACATTTATTTGTGGCTTGAGTAGGTTTTTTTGTAGTGCTTTTAGTTGAGGGTTCAGTTGTAGTCGTTCTTACTGGCCGAGATCCAGTGCTTGAATTGGCTGAGCTTATGCTGCTTGCAGTTGCTGAGCCATCATCTGTTCTTGATGTACTGGAGCTAGCAGAAGTCGCAGTGCTAGTGCTGTAGCCTTCAGGACTGATCGGATAACCAACTAAAATGATAGTAAGAAAATAGCTTTGATTGGTTTGTTACAAGTTACAAAAAGAAATGCACACAGAATCAAAATAAATAATGAAAACCTGGTCGTGGTAACGGTACTACGATATATTTTAAATGAGTGATTATTTAAAAAGTCAACATACCTGGTGGACCTCCTCGTATATTAATGACCCTGCCATCTGGGCCGGTGTATGTCCAGTAGCCAGATTGAATAGGTTCTGTTAATTATATAAAGGTTACATTAACAAGTTTTGCAAAACGAAGAATATTTTAATCCTATAATTATTGATCTTACTTAAGATTGTTTAAAAAAAATGAAATTCAATGTTACCTGATGGAGTTACAACAGGTTTAGTGGATTCAGGTTCATTACTGCTAGCGTTTGAACTGGTGCTGGTAGTTGAAGTTGAGTCATCGCCTTGTGCTGCTGCGACTCCTGAACTAGATGCTGCGGCCGAGCCTTGGTCGCTTGTTGCTCCACTGTCTGAAGTGCTAGTTGACGTAGTGGAACCGTTGCTTCCCGATGCTGTGGCGCCTGATGAGCCTGATGCCGTTGCTGAGCTTCCTCCAGACGGACTGGCTGGTTTCTTAGTTGGTACAATAGTTGTTGTTATCTTTGGACCTTTTGTGGGAGCTGACGTTGCTGTTAGATCTTTTGGTGAATCTACTGGTTTGTCATTATTTAGATCTGGGTATATCGGGTAATCCCCGACGGTACTACTAGATGTTGTTGAACTGGAACTTGTTGAGTCATAGTTCGATGATGAAGTTGATGATGAAGTCGACGATGTTAAAGATGAAGTTTCATCAGAGGATATATCTGAAACGTCAAAGTAAAAATTTTTTTAATTAATAAAATCACAAGGATCATTTAGTATCGTTTCATATAACTAGGTGATTCTAGGTGCCAGTTCCACGCGACCAGAGTATGGAAGAACGTGCATGAAACAATCAAATAAAGAGATGAGAGAACGTTTTCAGGAAGTTTTGAAGGTTGTCTATATAAAATGGTTACCGCTGACTAAACAAAGTAAATCAGTGTCACAGTGTTGACTATTGATGAACATTGCAGAACTTTTTGCTGAAGCTAAAGTTTTTCATTCGTTTTACCTTCTTCTGGCGCGATCGTTGTGGGTTTCGGTTTAGGTGTTCTACGATGGCCTTTGCCTCTTCTGCGTCTTGATGATGTTGCAGTGGATGTACCAGTTGATGTAGCCGAACTTTCACCATCATAATTTGAGGAGTCTGAGGTCGTGGTGGTTGACGTTGAAGTCCTTCTGCCTGTAGAACTAGCGGTTCCAGTGGAAGAGCCAGTTGACGACGCCGAGCCATCGTGTGTAGAAACTGCAGACCCCGAGGTGGATCCAGATGTCGCTGATAAGTCGCCACCGTTAGATGTCGCGGTTCCCGTGGCGGCACCAGAGGCTGCGGCTAATCCTTGAGGTCCAGAATCCGAAGACGTCGCGTAGGAACTAGATGTTGCAGTCGCTTCATCATCTTCCTTGATGGGATGTGGAGGTTCTATAAACAATAAGACAGCATCACAAAATGATCCATAAAAAACTCAAAACTTAATTTCCTCTCAGATTATGATATGATATGAAAGATGAGACAAAGTTTATTCCGTGTCACTAATACAATGTTTAGAATTAAGTTGACATAATAACAAATTAATTATGTGAGTAATAAACGGTCGCCACTCAGCATGTATTATAGTAGCTTGTGACTACTATAACGCTGGTCTTCCGTGACGCCATGCCAGTGCCAGCAGCGGCAGCAACAGCGGTACACAACTTATTTATATGCTACTAGCAGTTACCCGCGACTTCGTACGCGTCTACAGTTTCCGTGTACATTATATTATCTGTGTATTATTATTATCTGTGCGTGTACCGAGCGGATACTTTGATAAACTTGACATTACACCTCATTACACCGAATTCGTACTGGAATGTCAAACGCTAGTTGTTAGACCAAAGAGGTGGTACTACGCCCTGTCAAACTGACGTTACATGACATGACAATGAAATCCTCTTGCCAATTTGGCGCTGCTAATCCTTTTCGTTCATTTTATCATGTAGATCCTGTTCATTATTCGGGATAAAAAGTAGCCTATGTGTCAATCCAGGTTACGAACTATATAATTGCCAAGTTTCATCTAAGTTGTTTCAGTAGTTTAGACGTGATTGAAACACAAACATCCAAACATCCAAACATCTAAACATCCAAACATCTAAACTTTCGCATTTATAATATTAGTAGGATAGGATAGGATAGGATAAGTAGGATAGGATAGGATAGATAGAACACACACAAACTTAGTTAAACTAAGTAGCTGTAGTAGATTCTACTTACCCATGAAATTCAGGTGCATCACCGGCTGTCCTCCAGACATCGTTTGATAGGCAATAATTCGATATTCATGCTGATGATTTGCTGAGAAAAAAAACATAACATGAATTTAAGGGCATATTTTTATATATATATGTACCAAGAAGTGGAATTATATATATGTGAATTATATATATGTGTACCAAGAAGCGGGCTGGACGACCAGAGCTGTAAAAGCCTTGTTGCGATTCTATCCATTTGGAAAGATTCAATAAACTTTTGTCGAAAGCTTAAAAGAGAAAAGAAAGAAAGAAGATCCAGTATTAGGTGTGTTTTTCTGCAAAAAAATCCCCGTTATTTCGTCTGTCAAATTTTTAGGGGCACGCAAGAACGATACAAACCGGATCGTTTTTATCAATGTTTTTAGGTTTTTTACATACTTCAGTAGGTACTGTTTTATTTCATTTTGAAAACAAAAGCATCAAGATAAACTTTAATACAAGGTAAGTAGGTAAAGTTATTTACTAATTTAGGCCTATTTACTGATATACAAATATAAAAACAATCCGGTAAGCAAAAATGTTTACTTACGATCCGAAATAATGTTGAAAACCGCCTTTTTCGCCGCTGTTCGAAAAAAAAATTGAGTAAGTAAAGGTTACGAGTTAGTGGTCAACTCTGGTGAAGGAAGATTTAGGCTGCAGTAAACACTCCGTCGTAGCAAACGTTAAAGAGGTTCTAATGAAAATAGCACCAATTGCTACCAATAATATGGGATGTTACTACGAATTTACATTTTTATTTAATGTTCGTAAATTCGTAAGGTAAAGAAACCAAAAGATTATGTTCCTAGCTTCACTGCGTACAGCAATAAGTTATTATTCAAGTGAAGACAAACTGGATTTCAATCTTGGTCTATTTATGACCACCAGCGCTGAACACGCACCGTTACCAGAAATCAAGTATGATAAGTATGGTACTCAACTTACGTTCTTCATGGATATTGCTTGAAGTCGAGCTGTGAGTGCTACTGCCAACGCTAGATACGTCTTCAGAAGTCGTATCCCCCTGCACTAGTATATGATGGCTAGAAGCTGAAGTATCTGCGTCAGAATGACTGCTGCTTCCGATGTCTGTTCCTGTAGGTCCTGAAGAACTTGTGTTTTCAGAGCCTGTGCTTGTGGACGATGCAGCATAATCATTGTTGGTCTCACTATCGCCATCAGGTGTTGTGTATGTATAGCTTGAAGAATCTCCATTGTTCTCATAAACGTTATTACCAGAGCCATAGGAGATACTCCCATCGTTTCCTTTAGTCGTGTACGAGTCTTCGTAAGTTCCACTATTTTGGCTCTTCTGGCCGTACGCAGAAATAGTCCCATCCCCATCTGAGTTGTAGTAATCTGAGCTATATACATTTTGTCTATTCGATTCGTAGGAACTTTTGCCGTCAGTTTCACTGTTATCATTTTTGGATGTATAGTGATCATTGCCTTTTGAATTGTTTATGTCATAGCCATCATTGCTGGAAAGCGTGGTACCATCAATTGCGAAGAACCGGTTTTCATTTCGAGTCAAGTACTGGGCTTCGTTGTTTCCTTCGCTGTTGTAGACTCCGTGTTTATTTTTAATATGAGTTTTATGATCATTTTGAGAGTTGTAGAGCCCATCATTTACTGACTTGCTTATGTATATTTTCTGTTCAGGGTTGCTGTAACTGGCAGTCGATCCGCTGGTGTCAGCGATGTTTTCATATTTGTCGTTATAAGAAGAACTGTAGTCTTCATTTTGATATACATTGGTATTTTCTCCAGATGAGCGGGAGTGGTCTCGGTACTTAGAGTTGGAATAAGTTCCTTTTGGAACACGGACATTATCTGGTAAAAAAATAACGATAAAGTATTATTGACTAGCAGTTACCCGCGACTTCGTACGCGTCTACAGTTTCCGTGTACATTATATTATCTGTGCGTGTACCGAGCGAATACTTTTTTGAGAAACTTGACATTACACCTCATTACACCGAACTCGTACCTACTGGAATGTCAAAAGCTAGTTGTTAGACCAAAGAGGTAGTACTACGCCCTGTCAAACTGACGTGACCTGACATGACAATGAAATCCTCTTGCCAATTGGCGCTGCTAATAATTTTCGTTCATTTTATCCTGTAGATCCTGTTAATTATTCGGGATAAAAAGTAGCCTATATGTCAATCCAGGTTACGAACTATATATATGCCAAGTTTCATCCAAGTTGGTTCAGAGGTTTTGACGTGATTGAAACACAAACATCCAAACATCTAAACATCCAAACATCTAAACTTTCGCATTTATAATATTAGTAGGAAGTAGGATAGGATAGGATAGAGGAAGATGAGCGTATTTTTTTTTAATGTAGATCGATAGATTTTTACGTCCAAAACACAACAGTGAAAGAATTTTGGCGATAGCTCAAAAACTGAATTTTCTACGATTTTTTAAAGTTTGGATTTTCAAAATGTGTTTTGAGCCCGGCGATTTCGCGTGTGACGTCAGCCGGTCCGACCGCTTACCCGCGCTTTCTAAGCGTTTTCTGCCTTTACGTTTCTATTTATATTTCTGAAAAATTGGGAGAAAAGTACCAATATTTTTATGTAATATTGTGCCTTTAAGTCCTAAGGACACGTTTAACGCTTCAGATAAACTTTTTAACCACCGACTGAAGAAGAAAGGTGTTCTAAGTTTGAGGCTTTTTTGTAACTATGTGTCTGTACCTTTCAAGGCTCGTAGCTCCAAAAAATCACTCGTAATTTTTTTATAACTATTCTTGAAATGGAAAGCAGATAAATCTGGCATAGTTCTAAGCCAAGTTTGGTAGAAATCGGTGCAGCGGTTTCCAAGTTATGAGGATGTTTATCAGCCCTCGACACGCGTTTTGAAGGGTTCTCAGGCATATATTGATTGTAGTTTGAAACATTTGGTTCTTATACTAGTATAACGTGAGCTACTATTTCTTAGTGTTTCATTGATTTTGTATATCAGGTAAGACTGGTAATGAGCAAGATTGTGTTATCGACGTGATTAGCAATGTTTTTAACCCCCGACGCAAAAACGATGGGGTGGTAAAGATTGACGTGTGTGTGTGTCAGTGCGTGTGCGTGTGTCTGTGCGTGTATGTGTGTGTGTGTCTGTCGAATGCGCGCGTTGGTGCGCGTGCGGATGCGGATGGTAGTAGTCTAAGTCACATTGTCTACTAAGGACGTGCCTAGTGAGACATTGTACTGTCAAGTACAATGCCTCACTAGGCACGTCCTTAGTAGACAATGTGACTCGCTAAGAAGAAGAAGAATGTGACTTACACTAGGACGTGCCTAGTGAGACATTGTACTGTCAAGTACAATGTCTCACTAGGCACTGACAGTACAATGTCTCACTAGGCACGTCCTAGTGTAAGTCACATTCTTCTTCTTCTTAGCGAGTCACATTGTCTACTAAGGACGTGCCTAGTGAGGCATTGTACTTGACAGTACAATGTCTCACTAGGCACGTCCTTAGTAGACAATGTGACTTAGACTACTACCATCCGCATCCGCACGCGCACCAACGCGCGCATTCGACAGACACACACATACACGCACAGACACACGCACACGCACAGACACACACACACGTCAAACTTTACCACCCCATCGTTTTTGCGTCGGGGGTTAAAAACATTGCTAATCACGTCGATAACACAATCTTGCTCATTACCAGTCTTACCTGATATACAAAATCAATGAAACCCTAAGAAATAGTAGCTCACGTTATGCTGGTATAAGAACCAAATGTTTCAAACTACAATCAATATATGCCTGAGAAGTGAGAACCCTTCAAAATGCGTGTCGAGGGCTGATAAACATCCTCATAACTTGAAAACCGCTGCACCGATTTCTACCAAACTTGGCTTAGAACTATGCCAGATTTATCTGCTTTCCATTTCAAGAATAGTTATAAAAAAATTACGAGTGATTTTTTGGAGCTACGAGCCTTGAAAGGTACAGACACATAGACACAAAAAAGCCTCAAACTTAGAACACCTTTCTTCTTCAGTCGGTGGTTAAAAAGTTTATCTGAAGCGTTAAACGTGTCCTTAGGACTTAGAGGCACAATATTACATAAAAATATTGGTACTTTTCTCCCTATTTATCAGAAATATAAATAGAAACGTAAAGGCAGAAAACGCTTAAAACGCGCGGGTGAGCAATCGGACCTGGCTGACGTCACACGCGAAATCGCCGGGCTAAAAACAGATTTTGAAAATCCAAACTTTAAAAAATCGTAGAAAATTCAGTTTTTGAGCTATCGCCAAAATTCTTTCACAGTTGTCCTTACAATCTTCTAGACTTTTGATTTAAGCTATAAAAACAGGAAAAAATGCCTAACTCATCTTCCTCATTGTGATTATTGATCTATTAAACAAAAATAACGTTGGGTAGACCGGAGATGACTTTATATTAAGTATACATAATTAGGTGATATTAAATTGAGAGCTTACCACTTGGTGCCGCTTGAGCGCTCAGAACCTGAAATGTTAAACAAAATATGGAATAAATAGTGTGTAGTGGTATCCTCAGGCATGGTAGATATTCGCTCATACCTTGACGAACTGATACCTAGGGGAGCTACCTACGCAAGACACGTTTTTTACCTATTCCTTGTTCGTGCGGGATTAAGCCATTTAGTTTTTCGATCATTGGATTTTTAAATAATACTTAGGTAAGATTATTATAATGTATTTTTATAGAATTTTTTTATAATTTTTTTTATTTTTTTTATAGGTAAAAAAATATATTTTTGTATTTAAATAATATTTATAAAAATACTTACACTGAGCGCTAACACCACACTTATTGGTAGAAGCATTTTGGCTTCAGGATCTAGTGATCCGTATTACCAAAGGCAAACTATGCTTATCGAAGTAAAACCTCCCCATTTTATACCATGTTTAATCAAATAATGCTCTATTAATAATAGAAAATAATAAACTAAAAAATTACACTTGCACAAACACGGATTATTGTTCTAGGTTAATAAATAAATAAATGATTTAACGATTTATTGGCGTACTATTTTGTGCAATTAATTTATTGCTGTTACTGTTATTTATATATTTACTTTATATTTGCATTTATAGATCATTTGCAACGATGCCTTTGGATAGCGCAACTGTTTTATGTTTGTTCTGTAAATACTTAGCTACTTTCAGTCTGTTTGGTTTGTTCGCCTTTCATATTTCGATCTCTGCCCCCGTATGCCAATCTTTTGCTGTCAAGTTATATTTCACTGCCCAGTGTAATTTCTTCAGGTCACTTGGTACAATTTGTACCATGCATGTGATCATTCTTTTAGACACTCGACAGCAAAATATGCGCGAAAACAAATTAAATGACATCATAATGTCACTATTTAGTCACAGAATAACTATGAGTTAGTATGAACTGACCATGATTTAAAACTTTGCAGTTCAACTTTGATTAGCATACCCCTGTCCTTCACTCGTGGTCCAAATAATATTGGTTTTTCATCCGGTTTTTATTTGGAATAAGCAAAGTATTTATTATGTTAGTCACATCCATACTTAATTCTTTATTGCACACAAAACTGGATATAAACAAAAGACAGAAATAAATGACATGTGCGAGTATAACCTTATCAAAGAGTTGAAAAAATGCTTGTTAAAAAATCTGATATTTTTAGATAAGAAAAATCAAATTTTTTTTTAGCACCAATCCTAGACTATATTTTGGTCTTTGTCCTTTACAAAGTGCATCATCATCATCATCCGCAGCCTGATCTCACCCACTGCTGGGTGAGCTCTCTCCACCACTCCCACTCCCACTCTCTTTCATTGTGCCATTCTCTGCGGTCCTGCACCACTCTCATCCAAGTCCGACCTGCGACGTTACTGATGTCGTCAGTCCATCTCGCCGCTGGACGACCGACACTTCTCACACACAAAGTGCATGGGGGTAATTAAATAGTCACGTGATGTTCGTTCACTAACTATAACTAGGTACTTTGACTTTTGATGCATGTTCTTTTCTTACCAGTGACAAAGGTAGTTTAGTTTTTCGAATTGAAATTCAGTTTTTTTGTGATCACTGTTCGATCACTTTGTAAGTTCTAAAAAATTATATCATTGAGGTACCGACCAAAGGATTAGCTGGACCCACTGAAAAGATCAAAATGAACACACTACAATTAATTTTAGTCCATTTATTTGAATAAGCTAACAAGTAAGAAACTTTGTCTAGCTATTTAGTCACAGATTACCATGTCAATGCATGTCAATGTGCCTAAAATTGTAACTACTCTATTTTCACCAGTTCAACCTAGTGATGTAGTGATGTCATTATGATAAGGCTTCGTTTAGACATTCCATAAATTATAAGTTTAAAAAACTAGAAAAACCAACTCCAATTCGACTACCAGCTTTGATGATGATGATAGTTCTTTGGGTATGTTCTAGTGACTATAAACACCACAAAATACGCAATTTCGTGCACGTGGTTGGCATATTTTTTTCAGTCATTTCTATTTATAACCCAAACTACTGAACCTATTTTGATGAAAATGAAATGGGACTACTTAATCTGGAAGTAAGTATACATATTCTTTCAGATAAAAAAAGAATTTTTGAAATCGGTTCATAAATGACTAGTTCTGAGGTAACAAACATAAAAAAACAACTGAATTGAGAATCCCCTCGTTTTTTGAAGTTGGTTAAAAATATACCTGTATGTTCTTCTACGTCTAGATTTACTTATTTCTTACGGGAGGTTTGGAGATTCGCTGTCGGGGGGTAGGTATGTGGGACGTCAAAGTCAATGTCAAAATTACTTTATTCAATAAAATCACAAGGATCATTTAGAATCGTCTTATACCTACCTATAACTAGGTGATTCTAGGTGCCAGTTTGTTAGAGGATTTTTCCACTTGGATTTAGAACGACCAGTATTTTACACTCGACTTTATTAGCATGAACTTTAATTACTAATAAATGGTTTCACAAGCAAGAGTCTATTATTTATCTTATATTAATGTTCTAATGAATTTACACACAACACTTTATAGGGGAAGGTGAAAGTTCTCAATATGGCTGCCGTGTCACCATGGACTAGACAGTCAATAGGGATGGGACACCGCAGTAGAGATGTACTCGTGCCAGTCCAACACAGTTCCACCACAAGTGGGACCACAAGTTTGAGGAACCCTGCTCTACGTAGCTCCTTAGGTCATTTACGGTAAGTATTTAGGTACTTATTTTATTTATTTTTTATTAGCTTATCAATTAACCTAATACAAGTAGCTATCTATATTATATTCATTATTTATTTGTTTATTTTTTCTGTGTGTTCAATAAAGTTCTTATCTATCTATCTAGTTAGTTAAGTTTGTGCTCACATGTTTTTTTAAGCGAATAAACACAGTTTTTAGGATTCGTATAATCCTTTTTCAATTTGTTTATCAAAAAATGCCACAAATCATCTATTTCGTTCGGACTATCGTAGTAATCTTGAGGAAAGATGTTGCCTAGTGGGTTTTCATAGAATCTTTGTGGTCGCGAAGCATATTTCTTTGCGCTATTATACCTGATCTTTCCTAAAACTGTTTGGCATAATTCGAAGTAGAGTTGGTCGTAGTGTCGACCAGATTCTGATGGGGTATCTTTCAGCGCGGAGATGTATAGATTGGAGTTGTCAAAGTTGTAGGTAATTGTCGGTTTGGAGTCAACATTTCTATTATTCACGTTTCCAATTCCTTTAGTGTCAGTATCGTCTACATTGTTTGTGCCACTCTTTTCATTTATCAATGAATTCTCACTTGGTTCTATGTCTTCGTAAGTGGTATTTTCTGATTTAATGCCTTTTTTCACGTTTTTAGTGGACTCGTCACTTTCATTTGAAATGTTTTTTTCATTATACTCGTAATTATTAGACTTATAATCGCTTGTCTTATATGAATGAGACACATTTTCATCGTTACTTTCGTCAGTAGACTTATGTTCATAATTTTTAACTTTAGTCGACTTATGTTCATTATTATTATTTACAGTGGACTTACGTTCATCATTATTATTTTCAGTAGACTTATGTTCATCATTTTTAACTTTAGTAGACTTATGTTCTGGTTCATTATCATAGTCATCACTATCTGAATACTTGTCATATTCTGAATGCGAGCTATTGATGCAATCATTCACCAATATCTTCAGTGTCGTTTCCTTGTCTTCCATTTCCTGATCAGAATGATTTTCAATGTGTACTTCGGTGAATGTAATATCTATATCTTCGTATATATCAGCCATTTTGTTGATAAATCTGTTTATTTCTTCGGTTATTTTTTTTATTTCTTCAGATCTTTCCGCCGTTATGTTGATACACCTAGTGTTTATTTCGATTTCTGCAACAGAACCAGTAAATTAAATCACAAGGATCATTTAGAGTCGTCTTCTATGCGGGTCTCTACTGGGTGATTCTAGGTACTAGTGCCTCGCGCAACCAGATAAATATGACTAAGCTGAAATGTCATGGAACTTGTATGAAGAAACATACAAATAAACGCTAGAAACCAACCAGGCCGTAAGCCTGTTCTTCTAGGAACCTATCTTCAGAGGGATAAAGATCCGTTGTGCGTACTGTACCTACTTATTAAATTATATTTTAAGAAGCTACCTAGGTAGGTATTCTAGTACTCTAGTCTTATCCCACTACTATTTTAAATGTCAAAGTTTAGATGTTTGTGTTTCAATCACGTTGTAACTACTGGTCCGATTTGGATGAAACTTGAAATATATTATAGTTCAGCTTTTTTTTTTAATAATTTTTTTTCTTGTTTTGTTTTTCGTGGACGAAGTCGCGGGTAACTGAACTGCTAGTATTAATTAAGTTCTTACCTTTCACAGGTTGCGCCTCAGCGCACAGCCTTAGGACCATCTGAAAATATATAAAATAATTATTATTACTAATCTAATTTGTGCGTACCTTTTAGCAAATAGAATGTTAATTCATTCACAAAGAAAATTACGACTAATACAGTATTTACAATATTTATAATACATACAAAATACACATGAAGCAGTTGAGCTATCTACAAACCGTTGCAAACGATTCATAGATAGCTCAACTGATCCAAATCAGTACCACCAATCGGAAGCGTTCTAATTAGTTACCTACTTATTTGGTCCATAATATGTCCATAGATTGTTTAGCGGTGGCGACCCCGCCTAATACCTAATACTTTGTGCCTAACAAGCAGCGAATCCTAACGTCCCTCTCGCATGATTCGCAACATTCAAATTAAACTTACCCGGCAGAGGTCACTGATGCGCCAAAAATCCATAATAGAGATTTCACCTAGTGTGGGTATGGTATGGGTACCAATGTTGTCCAGTCGGCGACACATCAACCTACTTATAACTGTTTGAACTTTGAACTATTATAATTTGAATGTTGCGAATCAGGGATCGCAATAGGTGTAGGCGCGTGGCGCGCAAGCAGCGAGTCTCACATAAAAACATATCGTCCCTCTCGCATGATTCGCAACATTCAAATTATTATAGTTCAAAGTTCGAACCGTTGATAGGTTGATGTGTAGCCGACTGTCCAATGTGTCCTAACAACTCTAGATTATTTAATTGATTGTAATTTGATTATGTTGATGAATAATTCAATTTCAATAAGGTCGTGGGTTCAACGTCAGTCGTGACAAGGCAAAGGTACTTAAAACTATTAAGTTTACTCACAAAATACAAAAATACACGTCCAGCGTCCATTGTTGGTGGCAAATGTTTCAATGAAGAAATACCATAATCGAACTAAATTAATATATAGAAGTGGGTAGCCATTGTAAAGATTTAAGTAACATTTGAGCAAATAGCCATTAGTTTTGGAAAAATATCTTTTTGTGCAATGAATTATTATCCTTGCTCAGGTGAAAAATAAAACTTAGCATCAAAATTATGTAAATAAGTAGGTAAGTACCTACCTGGGTCTCTATTCTCTAATAATTTACACCTAAATATTTTTAGATAGGTACCTACCCGAAAGAAGTCGTAAATTATTTAGGTAAGGTAGGTACCTAGTTTCTAATTAGGTACGTAGGTACGTACGTAGCTCTACGTCTACGTAAATTATAAGCACGTGAGCAAGAGATGGGACGATCGCGCGAGTAGGTAGGTCATTTCATTTATCATTATATGTATGTATACCTACCTATTAGTACCTATTTACCCCCCGCCCCCAACTCAAATACAGATACCTACCTAGTATAATACTTAAAGATAGGTAGTATAGGTACATAGATAGGTAGCGGAAGACCATCCTAATCTAAAGCTGTATGCCCACTTATTTATATACGAGGAAAAAAAAATCCTCTGAGATAACTGGTCATCTGAGAGGAAAAAAATTCCTCTGAGATAACCAGTGATCTAGTCTTGGTTATCTGTCAGGAATCCTATCCTACTACTAATATTATAAACTAGCAGTTACCCGCGACTTCGTACGCGTCTACAGTTCCCGTGTACACTATATTATCTGTGCGTGTACCGAGCGGATACTTCTTTGAGAAACTTGACATTACACCTCACTACACCGAACTCGTACCTACTGGAATGTCAAACGCTAGTTGTTAGACCAAAGAGGTAGTACTACGCGCTGTCAAACTGACGTGACATGACATGACAATGAAATCCTCTTGCCAATTGGCGCTGCTAATCCTTTTCGTTCATTTTATCCTGTAGATCCTGTTAATTATTCGGAATAAAAAGTAGCCTATGTGTCAATCCTGGTTACGAACTATATATATGCCAAGTTTCATCCAATTTGGTTCAGTGGTTTTAACGTGATTGAAACACAAACATCCAAACATCTAAACATCCAAACATCTAAACTTTCGCATCCTACTAATATTATAAATGCGAAAGTTTAGATGTTTGGATGTTTAGATGTTTGGATGTTTAGATGTTTGGATGTTTGTGTTTCAATCACGTCAAAACCACTGAACCAACTTGGATGAATCTTGGCATATATATAGTTCGTAACCTGGATTGACATATAGGCTACTTTTTATCCCGAATAATTAACAGGATCTACAGGATAAAATGAACGAAAAGGATTAGCAGCGCCAATTGGCAAGAGGATTTCATTGTCATGTCATGTCACGTCAGTTTGACAGGGCGTAGTACTACCTCTTTGGTCTAACAACTAGCGTTTGACATTCCAGTAGGTACGTGTAGAAGCTGGGGATCGTATATCAGAACACAAAACACCGATGGATAGATAAAATACTTTATTATAAAACTTTTGGTGGCGTAAACGCATGGGTGTTGGCCTAGACTACATTTTTTATCTTTTCTTATTTTTCCAACAACAATTTTGACAGTGACATTTACGTAACCTAATTTGACAGTGACATTATATGAATAATTTGAGCGTCGCTAACACTCCCACCCCTAGTGCTGGCACAGCACTAATCTCCTAATGAACTAAGAGCGACGCGTGCCGCAGATCGCCGCCAGGTACCTGATTTGGCACGAGAATGAGCCGTTCCCACGCCCCACCCCAGTGTGGGCTCATCGGTGGGATAAAATGAAATTCCATACCATTGTTTGCTGCTTCAGCCTTCAGCACCTCATTGTTCAGCTCTTGCATTGACTTCTGCAACTCTTTATCAGCGCCGCCGAGGTTGGTTCCATTGTCAGAGTATAGATGGCGTGGCCAACCACGTCTGGCTGCCATTCTTCGCAGAGCCATGATAAGTGAGTCTGTGGTGAGCGAAGATACGAGTTCTACGTGTACGGCACGAACGGTAAGGCATGTGAACAGAGCACCGTACCTTTTTTCTCTGCGACGACCCACCGCGACCTCTATGGGCCCGAACAAATCAAGGCCACAGAAGGTAAAGGGGCGCTGATGATGCGCCATGCGAGCCTCTGGTAAGTCGCCCATCCTTGGTACTCGAGGTGTAGCTTTGCGTATCCTACATAGCATGCACTTAGATACTACATACTTAACTGTAGGCCTAAGCCTAATCAACCAATATTTTTGTTTCAGCTCGTTGACCACGGTTTCCTGATTGCCATGAGCCGCCTTAACATGATAATGTCGGACAATCAGGTGAGCAATAGGGTTTCTGCCGTCGAGGATCACCGGTCTCTTCACTTCCAGGTCCACGTCGGATGCAGCATCGATGCGGCCACCAGCGCGGACAACACCGTGCTCGTCGAGGAATGGAGATAAGGTAAGTAGCTTGCTAGACTTATTTAAACATTTACCGTTTTTTATTGCAGCTATTTCCTCTGCGAACGGCTCTGCCTGAGCTTGACGCAGAAGAAGACGCTCTGCCCTCTCTAGGGTGTGGCAGTCCAAGAAGCAGGTGCGGCCTCTACATCTGTCAACAAAGACCAGAACAGCCGCCGTGCTTCGCAGCAGTCTCAACCACGAAGAAAACCGAAGAGGATCCGGAACCGGTAAGTTACACGGAACAGGTAAGTCGTGCGTTACCATAACGTTCTCAACGTTTGAGTCCTTTGTTTCAGGTTGGCAGATATCAGCGGGCCACAATGACTCATCCTGGTGAAGAAATGAAGGTCCACAAAACCATTCACTTTTAAAAACGGCATGGTCAAATTCCTCTCGTGTGGCTAAATCCGCAACGTTCAATTTTGTAGGTACATACCTCCACTCATCTATGCGCGTCAACTCATCGACTTCCCCTAGACGGTTAGCTTCAAATACCTTGTAAGTACGCGTGTTGTTTCTAATCCACTGCAACACCGTGGTCGAATCGCACCAAAATACCCGTCGCTCGACTGGAAGTTTATGCTCCTTCATGATAGTACTTGCCAATCTAGCAGCTAGCAACGCAGCTTGTAGTTCCGCACGAGGTATCGTAAGCGGTTTTACAGGCACCACTCGGCATTTGCTAGCTATAAAAGAAACACGAAAAATATTGTTATCTATCCAGCGCCAATACGCTACGGCGCTCATAGCTTTCGATGAAGCATCGCTATAAACATGCAACTGTAAGTGGTTATAACAGGGAGGAGAACTCGCAGTTGTCGCGCGCGCAACCGATGACGCACTGGGAGCGGGCAGCGGGGAGGGCGGGTGAGCGGGGGGTGTGACCGCCGGACCTGCCACTTCTTTCTCGGTCTCGCTACCGCGCGCAGTCATGTGGTAGCATCTAGGTATGCGTATGCGATCAACCTTCAACAAATCGATCCACTTGCACCATTTCTCGTAGATATCGTTAGGTATGATATCGTCCCAGCCGATACGTAGCCGCCATGTATCTTGTAGCATTATACGACCCTGAATCGTAAATGGCGCTAAAAACCCAAAGACATCAAATATAGACATAACAACTTGAAGCATGATTCGCTTCGTAGGTATTTCCTTACCTTGAATAACATTCTCAGGAATTTTCTTTAGTGATACGTCGAACCCTAATTCGTCCGTACCGGGAAACCATATTAGGCCGAGCGTGCGCTCGCCTTCCAGCTCGTGGTCAATTTTGAACGTGACGCCTTCCGGCTCGTGGTCACCTTTGAGCTTGACCGCGGCGGTACCCAAAGTTTCTTCAGGCACAGAGTTTAATACCTGGACACTATTGCTGGTCCAGTTGCGAATCTCGAATCCACCTTGTCTGTGAATATTAGAAATATTTTTTACCATTTCACTCTCTTCATCGGGCAGGCTTTCTATGTAGTCATCTATGTAGTGCGACCTATGTATAGCGCTCACAGCTGCGGGGAGCGATGACTCATAGCGAGTCGCATTCATATTTTTTATGAATTGACTTACAAAAGGCGAACAATTAGCACCGAATATTAGAGAAGTCATAATGTAGGTTTTTACCTCTTCCTTAGGGCTGTCCCTCCATAGGAACCTGAACGCGTGCTGGTCAACCGGCTTTATTTTAACCTTTAAGAAAAAATCTTTGATGTCACCTGTTACTGCAATTAAATTCTCCCTGAAGCGCAGCATTATACCTAGTAGTGATGACAGCAAATCCGGGCCTGTGTGTAGGTAATCATTGAGACACAGCCCATTCACCTTTGCAGCCGAGTCGAAAACCAGCCGTAACTTCTTCTTGTTGGGATTATCAATCCCGAAATGAGGTAAGTACCACGTCTTCGTAGTAGTACTAGTATCTGTAAGTTCCCTAGCGAAATCATTATCTAACAAATGTTTAACCCTATCCCTGTACCTTTCAGAAAATCCTTTGTCCTTTTCCATCTTCCTTTCAATACTTTTCAGCGCAGTCGGATAGGAATCCGGCATCCGGCAGTCTTCGTTCTTCCACGGCAACCCTACCCACCAGCGACCATCTACGAGTTCGGCGGACTCCTCCAGCTTGGCTACTGCAAGTAAGTCGTTTCTATTTTGACGAGGCTTACCGCACACACCCATCGAGTCCAAGGCGAAGGAGCGCCTCACCTCTTCGTGGAGATCCTGCAGCTGCTGGTCCGGCTGGCGTACGGCGGGCGGCGCGGCGGGCGGCGCGGCGGGAGCGGGCGCTGCTGTAGCCGACACGAGATGCGTCGAGTGGGCGGCGACCATGCACCTGATGGCGCTCCGCGGCACGTGCCACTTACCATGGACACACCAACCTAGAGGGGTAAGTGTAGCGAACGGCTCAGTAGAACTACCAATATTAATTTCAGAAGGTATTAACAGGTGATAATTATCCTGACCAATTAAAATCTCAGGTTGTAGATCAGTGGTACATAACAAATGTTTCATATCAAACAAACTTTTATACCTATCAGAATCAACAACAGACATACTATGCACAGGTAAGTTTAACTTTTTCATTGTACGAGCTCTTATAGAATAAATTTTATTGTCCAAACCAGAAATATCCACATTCGTGACGATTGACTCACAGCAAAGTTCCTCCTCCAAGGCACCTCGGATGGTTAACATCTCGGGCTGGCCGCGAAGACCCGCGCGCTCGGCTAGTCCTTCGCTTATCAACGTAATCGTCGACCCGTCGTCGAGTAACGCACTAGAGTTTATAATACCGTTAGCACTATGTATACGTATAGGCACGACCTTCAATAATACTATACACTCGTTATCACTCGCGTTAATATGCGACACGATATCCGCACTGGAGCCGGCGGCGACGCTGGGCGTCGGCGGCGTCGCCGGCGCCGGCTGCCGCTCCTGCGGCGCGGGCGCCGGCGCAACCTGGAACTCGCTGCGCCGCTCGGCAGACACGGGGTAGTGTAGTAGCGGGTGATGCGCCTGGCCGCATCCATCCTGGTCGCAGACTGGGGCCGGGCAGGTACCTCGGTCGTGACGTGCAAGTAGGCATTTAAAACATAAACCACTGCGTTTCACAAATTGCCATCTAAGTTTGCGAAGAGCTTTCTTGAATTTATTACAAGCTGTTATCTTGGTGTGTGCGCTTGTCTTACAGAATAAGCACGTAGTACCATCTTGATCAGCTGTGTGCATCATTACTGTTTGTGAGTAAGGTTGAGTGTACTCACTATTTTTATGCTTGTGTCGGTCGCGTTGATTATCACTGCGCGTAGGCACAAAGTAGGTATTTGATGTTGTGGAAACTTTTACAGCTTCTTCCTTCAAGAAATCAGATAATATAACCAAGCGTGACTTCTTGCCTTCTGTTATTTGTGTGAAACTATAATCTGTCCATCGAGACAATAATACCGTAGGCAGTTTCAATAATATATCGGACACAATGCTCATGCCTTGTAGGTATTCTTCCCGGCCAACTGTACGCACAGCTTCCATGAAGTTCTGTATTTTGACCGAGAAGAGCACAATTTCTTTGTGGTAATCTGAAGACATAGGCTGTAATCTTTTGATATCATACACAAGCTTCGACAGGATGTACTCAGGATTACCAAATCTTAACTTTAATGTTGACATTATGATTTCAGGAGATGTCGCACTCACCAGCAGAGCTGAGACTGACTCTTTAGCAGCTCCACGAAGACATTTCCTCAATCTCCACATGTTTTCCTTCGGTGTAAAACTACACAGTTCCGTAGACTCTTCGAACGCTTGATTAAACTGCAGCCATTCCATGGGGTCGCCGGAGAACTCGGGGAGCTCCCGGGGCGTACAAATGCGACTGAGTAGGTTCGCGCCCGGCGCGTGACTGGTGGAGGCAGCGGCGAGGTCTCTCAACGCGCTGGCTAGCATCTGAACTGTACCATCGGTGCTGGCGGCGACGGCGGCCGGCGCCGGGGGCGGCGCGGGCGGGCTTGCCGGGGTCGACGCAGGCGGTGCTATACACGGCGCATGCGCACCCGGTGCCGGCGGCGGTTCTAAGGGCGCCGCTGGCGGTCCAGCTTGTAGGCACCGCTTACCCGTATAAATACCATCTTCGGGGGCAAGCGAGCCTCTGTTCAGGTCCAGATAGCTACGTTCCATCCATTGTTCAACGCGGCTACGGCTTTCGCTACCATTGTGTGAACTGTATTCTTCATCTAGGCTAGCTAGATCTGCATCTAGCTTTCTTTCTATAAGTTCCATGCGTATTTGCGCCTTCTGCCTCTCTGCCTCAAGGATAAGCTGCTGCCTTTTTACACGCATTGAAGAAGTGGAACCTTTACGGGACTTCAAGCTCCGACGTTCAATATGATGCAATGTGGGTGGCGGTGGCGGCGGCTGCTCCGACTTGATACTGCTAGCGACTGCGCCATGCAAAATAGGAAACTTGATCGTCTCACTATCTTTTTCTTTTGTAGTTATCAAAGTCGAAGACGTTGGGTCCTTGAGATTTTCACTGGGCAAGTCATCCACCGGGGCGCGGTTATCTGCCTCGTTGCGAGCACGTTCTCGTTGAGATGAACTTCGTGTTTTCATCATGTTACGCGGCGCGGTTGGTGTTCTGAACATAAGATCCGGCTCTGAAGGACTTTGTAGAAGCTGGGGATCGTATATCAGAACACAAAACACCGATGGATAGATAAAATACTTTATTATAAAACTTTTGGTGGCGTAAACGCATGGGTGTTGGCCTAGACTACATTTTTTATCTTTTCTTATTTTTCCAACAACAATTTTGACAGTGACATTTACGTAACCTAATTTGACAGTGACATTATATGAATAATTTGAGCGTCGCTAACAGTACGAGTTCGGTGTAATGAGGTGTAATGTCAAGTTTCTCAAAGAAGTATCCGCTCGGTACACGCACAGATAATATAATGTACACGGAAACTAGACGCGTACGAAGTCGCGGGTAACTGCTAGTAATATTATAAATGCGAAAGTTTAGGTGTTTGGATGTTTGGATGTTTGTGTATCAATCACGTCTAAACTACAGCACCAACTTGGATGAAACTTGGCATATATATAGTTCGTAACCTGGATTGACACATAGGCTACTTTTTATCCCGAATAATTAACAGGATCTACAGGATAAAATGAACGAAAAGGATTAGCAGCGCCAATTAGCAAGAGGATTTCATTGTCATGTCATGTCACGTCAATTTGACAGGACGTAGTACTACCTCTTTGGTCTAACGACTAGCGTTTGACATTCCAGTACGAGTTCGGTGTAATGAGGTGTAATGTCAAGTTTCTCAAAGAAGTATCCGCTCGGTACACGCACAGATAATGTAATGTACACGGAAACTGTAGACGCGTACGAAGTCGCGGGTAACTGCTAGTTTATAATATTAGTAGGATGCGAAAGTTTAGATGTTTGGATGTTTGTGTTTCAATCACGTTTAAACTACTGAACCAACTTGGATGAAACTTGGCATATATATAGTTCGTAACCTGGATTGACACATAGGCTACTTTTTATCTCGAATAAGTAACTGCTAGTAAGCCAATAAAATGACTTCCCGTGGATTCGTGACTTTCGTGAATTCCTGTTTCAGTATGGCCGCTGGTGGCGCTAGAATAAAGTTGTTATTTTCGTTCCAAATAGATACCTACCTACCTACCTTATCTAGTTTAGGTACTAGGTAGATACCTACCAACAAAAGTTTTTAGTAGGTTAGGTATCTAAGTCCCTATAGTTTTTAGAGAGCAAACCAATCTGTAATTTTGCTAGGTAATTTTATTTTATAGTAGGAAGCGATCAACGATTCAGTTTTGAATCTCTCCGTTGCTCACTGATTTTTGTCAGGCTCTGTTAAACGATTATATTTATTTTTCTCAACTTTCAATAGATGGGGCTGATTGGTGCTATTAATTTGTTCAATGTTACGAAGTTACCCACTTTAGGTAAACAATAAACAAAACACAGCCACTACATTGCAAATCTCGAAATAGGTAGGTAATGTAGGTAGGTATGCGAATCGCGATGTGCGATTGGTGTTGGTGCAAAAAAATATCATACCTATAACATTATATTTGTTTCTGTCTAACACTAACTATGTTTATCTTGAATGGCGACATCCTTGTCACTCGGACCAATGGACCATGACGTTAATATCGCCATGATGAGTTCAATGATGTCATTTCATATGACAAGACAGTAAGAGTGTTGCCAGCAACAAAAAATATGCCCGCAACTACGAAAATTTTTCGTGGAAGGGCAGTTCCCACCGCTTACACTTATAGCGCAGATCACACATAACATAAATATATTTTTTACAAACCATTTTACTATCATAAAATTGTAATATGTCATTATTGCAAATAAATGGGATTAAACTCGCATGAGCGCTTTTCACTTCGCAAAAAAAAAATAGAAGAATGTTCTGCTTCTAAAACTGTTTCTACTCTCTGCAAGAATTTCTTAATGATAAATAGTAATACGCAACTTTGTAATTTTTAGTTTTATTTTAAAGTGCAATATTAATAAGTATGTAAATTAGAATATTGAGTAGATACCTAAAGAATATAAAAATGTTATTTAATAATTATGTTAGTGATATGGTTAAAATACCTAGTGACCATTTTTAAATTGTCGTGCCCTAACTGGGCTCATGTTGGTAGCATAAATATATTTAAGAGCCTTTTGTACAACATGAACGCAATAAAGTATTGAGTATTGAGAGTTTTTGTTAATTTTACAACAAAATTAAAATCCCTCACCATGAATAAAATCATGTCTGAGATTCTTCAAAACTGGTTTTTGAGCTGATGAATATCCTCATAACTTAGAAACGGCTGTACCAATATACACCAAACAGCTAAGAACCATATCCAACCAGGTTTCTTACAAAAAAATGGATATAATTCGGTCTACTTTCGGAGTTACGAAAGCACAGACAGACACGTAACGTCGTCCAACTTATATCATCCTATCCGAGGTACCTACGAGGTAATTTTGCAATACCTAACACTCCACATTTCCACATTGAGTGGTGTGGTGACCTATCTCGGATGTCATTGTATGTTCAATAAACAAAACGAGAAAGTCTGTTTACACTTTTAATTTCGTTTTAACAGTCTTTGTAATAATAATTTAATAATTTAGGTTATATTAGGACGCGCGTCGCCGTGCGAGCCGATCAGTCGTTGTGTTCCCCCCGCCCCTCGCCTTCCCCTTCTCTCTCCTAGGGCTGTGCGTAGACATTGTACCTACCTACAGTACCTACTAAAGAACAATGTTTAGTTTTTCTGTCTAGCAACTACCTACTTTTTAAGATAATTTATGAAATCATATGAAGATGAAATTAAGATTTTTCTAATACAACTAATTTCTAATTCAAATTTAATAATACAACGTCTTCTCTCCTAATATATCTTCTACCTAACTATATACTATATAGTCCGCGATTGAATGCATGATAAAAAAACACTACCCGCGCTGGAAACACTAATTACCCTGCAACTTCACCAGCCACCGCAGCCACGCCACCACCTCTTTGCCTCTTTCTTCTCTTTCACTCCTTTGCTTTGCCCGTGCGCAGCGCGACGCTTCTGAAATCGCATCGCGAAGTTTTGATTCGAAAATTTCGAAATTTGATTTGATCAAATCATCAAATCAAAACAATCTCTTCCACGAATCGGTGTGGGCTTGGCTGTGTTGTGCTTATCCAAAAAAGATTGAACTAATTTGAAAGAACCTTCGAGTTTCTGAACTATAGTGAACTGGATTGCGGTGTTGTGTTGTGATTTCTAAGAATTCAAGGATTATTTTGCACGAACTCGTCTGCTGTTGGTCGTGAGCTCGTGAGGTGAGTTGAGTGGCCTAGATAATCCTTCACTTTTTATTGAATGCTATTTTTCTGGTTGAATGTGTCTTGACTGCCGTGGTCAACGATGCTTGGAACAAATTAACAAAAAAAACATGCAAGTTTGAGCAAAACACGCGTTTTGAGGGTTCCGTTCTGTGCGACCGTTCTGTTGCCAAACATAATCAAGAAACTATTCGAATCCAATTTCAATTTGTAAATTAGTTTTAATTTCAAACTGGTAATTCTACAGTTCTTAACGTAGTGTGGGTAGGTAGCTTGGCTGAAAAATATACCTACTCCATTTTATTCATAGAGAAAATCAAAAAATGGTGTACTACATAGTACATACATATTACATACCAGGTCACCTATTTTATTTTATGTGGAGAATCTATTTTAATTTATATGGCGAATGCTAAAACTTAGTTGCCAAGAATATATATTGCGGGCTTGAAATAGATTTTGAATGAAATACCTACTGAAATATCATTATTTACCTATACCTACTACATAAATATGTCTACGTGACCATAGATGATTGCAAACTCAGCTTTAAACTAATTTTTCCGTGACCATCGATGATTGCAAACTCAGCTTGAAAAGTACTTTTTTCGTCTGCCAGACCGCCTTTTTACAGTTTAAAATTATTGATAGATCGAACTAGGTATACCAAGGAGGTTACATTAACTTTTCTGGTCTTTTCTTCGTGAGGAGTGGGAACTCTAAGCTCATGCTACAAAGTTAGAATCGAGATTCCAGGAGGGGGTGATTCTAAACCGACTTTTTTTGACACGATAGATATATCTCCCAAAAACTGTCAAAAACTATGGAGTATTGACAGTTCTTGGTAGATATATTTATCGTAATAAAAAGTCTATCGGTCTAGAATCACCCCCCAGCATTGATTTGAGTAGAGATTATCAATAAAAACTGACAAAAAATATGTACCTACCTACCTTCCTTAAGATCCCTTCCTTGAGAAGCCATTTCATGCAATATATTTGATTAACAAAATAAACATTTGGTACCTAACCTTTAGTACCTATAGCAAAATCAGATAAATTGAAAATTAGAAATGGTGCTATTAAAAAACTAGTTACACTGTTACACTGTTATGAAAGTTCATTAAACTTTTTGAATGAACTAGGTACCTACAGGGTTTAATATCAGGGTGTTGTTAAAGCTGTGTTATATTCCATTTTGTTTTTGTGTATATTATATAACATATAATAAATTATTTTCATTCATTCATTCATTCAAGTTTGTAATGGTATGAGTCAGGTAGAAAGTGTAGAGCCATTTCTCTTTACACTATTAGCATTGCATTTATGCTGCAAGTTTGCTCAAGAAGGTTATTCTCTTATGTAAAATAAAAATATTAATGGACAATTCGCACAACACCCTCTAGTCCCAAACCAAAGAAAACTCTCGTCTGGAAGCTAGATTGCTGATGGTACTTTACTCAGACACACATAGAGACTAGAGGAGGCCTATGTCGGAAGACAAACTTTGCACAATAGTTAGCTAGAATAGGTTAGTTTATAAGGAAAAAATGTGTGAAGAAATAAAGGCTTTATTATTATTACTCAGACAGAGTTACCATCACACAAATGTATGTTCATGGGAATCAAACCCACAATCCGCAGTGTGGAAGGCCGCTAGGCCTATATATAGCTTTTTTTTTTTCAGAAAAATCTTTAAAAATCCTACCTTGTCTACTAAATCTTCATAAATCCGACCTTATTTCAAAAATCTCCAAAAAACACTATGTCACTAGATACCTACATAAAAAAAAACTTATGGACATATCACAACACCCTCAGTCGCAAAGTAAGCAATATGTAATATGGGAACTAGGTTTGAAATCATTTTAATTTATTTTGATAGGTAGGTACCACAGAAAAGAGAATAGTAAGGTAGGTACTTACATTTTTATCTTCTTTAGCGATGCTCTTTGTGACTTGTAAACAACCTTTAAACTACCTACTAGGATGAATAAAGTAGGTAGGTAATTATGTAATTGGTGACATCCTAACACCTATGCTAAGTATGTAGTGTATACATGTTCTATACATCGAAATACTAATAGGTCATGTAACTAAATTAGTATACAGGTGTTTCATTAAGGCCGGTAGACGTAAACGTTTGTCTATAATGTATTTAAAAAAAGTGGAAGGCAAAAACGGTGTGCCGGGGCTTAATTGGGGCTGAAATAGAAGTCGGGGAAGTCGTAAACGATATTATAGGTAATTGGTGTATCATCGAGACTGGTGAGAAAGGGGACGTCAAAAACGATGTATACGTTTCATCAAGACCAGTCAGAAGGGGAAGTCAAAAAGAATGTATACAGGGTGTTTCATCAAAACTGGTCAGAAGGGGAAGTCGAAAACGATATTGACAAGGTATTTCAGAAACAATAAAGATCGTTGCAGAGAGGGATGGAAAGGGTAAGTATTGATTGTTAGGAAGGGGGACCAATGGTTTTTATGAGTCAAAAGTATGGTTTATTCCAAACTAGCAGTTACCCGCGACTTCGTACGCGAGTACCGTTTCCGTGTACATTATATTATCTGTGCGTGTACCGAGCGGATACTTCTTTGAGAAACTTGACATTATACCGAACCCGTACTCGAATGTCAAACGCTAGTCGTTAGACCAAAGAGGTAGTACTACGCCCTGTCAAACTGACGTTACATGACATGACAATGAAATCCTCTTGCCAATTGGCGCTGCTAATCTTTTTCGTTCATTTTATCCTGTAGATCCTGTTAATTATTCGGGATAAAAAGTAGCCTATGTGTCAATCCAGGCTACGAACTATATAATTGCCAAGTTTCATCCAAGTTGTTTCAGTAGTTTCGACGTGATTGAAACACAAACATCCAAGCATCTAAACTTTCGCATTTATAATATTAGTAGGATTAATAATAAACAATATTCAAAGTTCTTCATTTCTTCTAACAAGCTACACTTTTGCGAAAAAAACGGATTTAATTTAATACTTAATAAAAAAATCTGTTTACTTCTTTTTTACACGATGCAAAGGGAGGGTCATGGGCTCATGTGTTATCTTATCACTTATCAGCCTAATGTATGTTCCTTTGTGGCGCTCGTTTTAGAGAACAAACAAGTGAGCCAATTATTGATGATTCTTATGTTAATCTATTTGTGTCACTCACTAAAGACATGACAGTAATCAAAATTCAATATAGTGACAACATGACGCGAAACAGAGCTTACATTAAAAAAAATGTATTGTACCTATAAGACTTGGTATATATAAAACATGTGTGTTTGTCCTGCATTATAATTTGTAACAGTACTAAAAATAAACACGCGTCGATCGCATGCTCATCATACATCTCTATCACACGCTTAACATAGAAGCGAGACAGAGAGAATACTTTCAAAATGGTCATGGGTTTTTCTGTTGCGTATCAGACCTAAGTAACCAGTTTTGTTCTAAATACTTCGTATGAGCTGAATACCTAGGTTAAGTACTAAACTAACTTAAGTACTAGAAACCTGTATTTAGAGGCCGACTTGACTTAATTTTAGGTTGTTATAAACCTCAATCAGGGGACTACCCTAGAGACTCGATATGATATCAATTTGGAACCTGTTGCAACCATTTTAGTGGTCGTTTGTCGCTAGATTCGACCACAGAAAATCATCTATTTTTTCATACTGGAATAGAAAAGGTTGCCTGCGATCTAGACGCCCATTGTACTTCACTTAAGAGTACTCTGTGTCTAAACTGCAATTTTTTTGTGGTGTACCATAAAGAGTTGTCTATCTATCTAGTTTTCACTGATTCCAAATTTAAATTGGTGTCGTTTCCAGTTTCGAGGGTGGACTACCCTCAAAATTGAGTGCATGTGATGCTAAATCGAGTTTGGAATCGTGTCTTTGGCTACATGACTTGTTTTGGCCAAATATAATCTCTTTCAAAATTATCATAAAATTCAGCGTCTATAGGTCAATCACTAAAGTGTTCACTGCACCTTATCTATCTACATTTATCGATTAATAAGGCCCAGTCTGTAAGCCAGTGCAGTGTGAAAGTTGTATGGACGGAATAACTGCGTAATGTTGTTGCTAAATGTAGCTAAAGGAGTTCCCAGCGTACACTTCATCATCATTATCAGACCTCCCTTCTCCCTTCTAACCACGGTCGCTAGAGTTTACAAAACTGATCTAAATGTGGAAATTACATTTTTAAACGAGACATCATACATAATCTACTTTTCTTATTCTCGAGCGATTGTAGTTTTAGTTTTTTTAATTTATACGCAAGTGTTGAAGCGCAATATGACTCGAATACGTTAAGTTTACGTACTGCGGCGACTGTCGGTTTTGTTCGTCATTACCCCTGTGTAATGTATTTATACTTTATTGCACAAAATACAACATTTTATATAACTGGAGGACTTAGTGCTATAGCATTCTCTACCAACCAACCCAATGTGGTGTAAAATGGACGTGCGATACAAATAAAACTTAACATTAATAATGTAAGCATTAAATAAAGTTTTATAGGTACCTATTTACTTTTTAGGTACTTAGTACTTACCTACATAAATGTATGTTTAAAATATTTAATACAGTTGGCGTTCATAAAATAAACAATCCATTATTGCAAAAGCTGTATTTAAACGATTTCAAGAAAATCTGTCCAAACTCAATTAACTCCGAAATTATTGTTATTTATCGCTTGCAAATGACCTCGTTTATGTGCTGCCAAGTTTGTACTAGGTCCGTTACTATACTACAATGTCAAGGTAAAACATTAAGTATTTAGTTATTTAGTATTTAGGTATTTAGTTCGGTAGTTTTAGACTTATAATCGCATAAATGCTTTTAAAATATGTGTTACAAAGTTGAAAAATTTTATTATTTTATATCCTTTACAAAAAATGCTAAATGTTTGTGAATTAGACCTTTTTCTCTCATTCGAAAGAGTTTTCATCATTTTTATTTTACCTACAGTGCAAAAATTTTTTGCATTAGATGCATTGTTATATTATACCTAGACAGTTAGACTACAGACAGACAGTTAGACAGAGGTCGTTCGTTCGTATGAGTTAGTGGCCAAATCTGGTGACGGAGTTTTTAGGGCGTCTTAAGGCCTCCGTCGGACTTGATGACTATTAGAGCCGGGACCGACAGTTTAACGTGCCCTCCGAAGCACGGAAGCTCACATATAAATGCTAGTAACGGTCACCCATCCGAATAGTGACCGCGCAGAACGTCGCTTAACTTAGGTTAAATTTACGTGAATAAAACCTCGGTCTGCCTACTTTCCTGTTGCAATACCCCTGAACAGGGTTCATATGTGATACCTACCTACAATGTAACAACTATAATACCATGTGAAAGCAATAAATGTATTGAGTATTGAGTATAGGTAATCGGTGAAAATTGACTAAGGAAGCCTAGCCTAGCCTCGAGCGCTTCGAGACAAAGGTAACTGCTAAACATTAAAAAATCTTAACTGTACAATCATACTAAGTACATAAAACATAACACCTGTCCGAATCGTGACTAATTTTGTTATTATGCTATCTACCTACACGCGCAGTATCTAACGATTAGATACAAACTCATGAGTGATATGAAGTAAAACAGTATTCATTGCGTGAGTCTGCCTTCGTCGGATTTGATAACTGACGTCACCGGAAGTAGCAATCGCAATCCAAAACGGAGGCGAGTTTTATCGTTCGCAATAAGCGAATGTCCCTAGTTACAGTACGTACTACGGATCTTTATCCCTCTGAAGTTAGGTGCATTCAAACATTTAAAAAGTACAACTAGTACAGTCGGCTACTCATCAACCTATCCAGTATTTGAACTTTGAACTATTATAATTTGAATGTTGCGAATCAGGGATCGCAATAAGTGTAGGCGCATACCCAAGTTTTTTCACCATTTATCTCTGTTCCTAATTGTACAAAAGAATTTGGGAGCAAACAGTAATAGAAATGTTAATAAGCATAGGCAGAGGTAGTGGGACGCGAGACCAGTATGCGGTAGTCCGAAACTAGAATAACACTGGGTGTTTTCACACTGCCACCAAGACACGACACATACCCTCGAATTTATAAACGTTGTAGAGCTTTTTCTAGAAACGGATTCAGGTGCTGTACTAATCAAATGTACAGTCGGCTACACATCAATCTATCAACGGTTCAAACTTTGAACTATTATAATTTGAATGTTGCGAGTCATGCCAGAGGGATGATATGTTTTATGTGAGACGTATTGTAGTGAAAAACTAGATTTTTGCATTAACTATATACATGTGATTTGATGTAAAGGTCGTATATAAATAGATTAAGTTGAGATCGTCGTATTTCCGAGAAAAATAAATAAATACAATGCAACATTACTATCCTGGCAAGACGCCAGTTGAGATCGGGGCCGCCGGTCAGCGTTAGGAGTCTTGTACACGATGAGGTTATCCATATTGTGTTTGTTCTGTAGTTTTTCTTCAAATGGAAACCACGTTTTGTAATGCCCGAGGTTATCTAAACTCACCCTTAGCTTATCAGTGTGTGTAAATCATAATATATTTATTGCGAATATAAGTCAGCATGCAATAATGATAGAAGGTACTTACAATTTTAATAAGGAGTTTATTGAACACAATAACAATATCTGAAAATAAAAAACAAACAAAACAATATCAGGTAAATAAATAACGTAATATTTAATAAGATGTCAACAGAATACATTCATTTTTCTTGTTTAAAATAATGGTTTCAATATACTGGTACAGTTTGCTGTATGGTATTATCACAACCAGTTAGTATAAATGTGTTTTATTTATCAATTTTGATTAAATACTTAATTATTAAGGTATTCATTTAGTTTTACTTTTTTTATAAGTATTAGATTTACTACAATATAATGTATTAATACAACAATTAGATTCTGATATACAATTCTGATTCTAACTTGATTTGTTACGTAGGGTCAACAACACGTTCCTTGACTACAATATAGCACACTATAGTTTGTAAATAAGTCCCTTTATTGTACTCGTGTAACGGGGCTTTACAACAAAAATGTAAAGTGCATTTTGTTAAACGGTTAAGCGTGTGTCGAACAGCATAGCATTCATAAAGTTCCGTAGTAACGAAAATAAAACAAGTTGTTTTTGACAAATTATGATCAATAACATATCAATTTTTTTCTTTTAAATTTTTTTTTTCATCGTCCATGACTTCCCGTCTGCGATATACCGTCTTCTAATAACATTTTGTACCTAAACTTGGCTTATAAATAAGGCCCCAATTTAAGTATTGATTTTGGCGTTATTTAAATAACATTATGTGCAGAACTCTAAAATCGGTAGATTCTCGTATTAGCATCTCTACGAAACCGTTTTCCTTGGAATTTCAAGTGGGTAGATATTTACATTGACGTAAATGAACTGCCAACCATGTCCCCACACTTTGTTAGTGTCGAACACAAAGGAAAATAAAGCTTACCTCTTAAGTAATGTTGAGATTCCACTTTTATACTATGTATTGTAGTAGTCACAACGGAACTTTGTCCCTCTGAATCTGCACAGAACCCATTTTAAGTCGCATTGGATGGAGGTAAGCGAATTTTTCCGCACAACAGTACATGCGCAATCGTTGTTGCACCTAACTTCAGAGGGACAAAGATCCGTTGTGACTACTATATACGATACAGATAAAATAAAAATCACAATGTCATAAGTTTTATTCTTTTCCAGAATGCTGACAAGCTGAATCAAGCAAAGAACTATGGGTAGTGCTAAAGTGTCAAACGCTAAACCACAAATAATGGAAAACAGATCATTCAAACCTATCTCCCTCATAAAATCCTTCTTCAAAGATAAGAAAAAAGAAAAAGCAAAAGAAAAAGAGCTAATAGACAAACAGAATGAACAAAAGAAGACCACAGATACAAAAGCAGAAACCACAGTTGCATCCATCTTAGAACCGTTTAAAAAACTAGAAATAGAACCAACAAAACCAATTATAGAAGATAAAGAAGACGACGAGCTAGATAATTTCACATTCAAACTCATAGAGGATGATAGAAGAAGTAATAGAATAGATTCACAATCGTCTGAAGACAGCGGATTTACAGATGTAACAGACACGTTAGATAAACTGACGTTACATGATAAGACAGATCACAAAGAAACGCAAGACGATGAAACACAAAATACAGAATCGAAATACGAGAACGAGACAAAAGATGGAAAAGGGAAGAAGTCGCGACTAGTGCGGATAACAAGAGCTCCGGTCAGAGGAAAAGTCAGCGAATATAATGTTCACCCGTACGCGAAGGATGACATTTGTACACCGGTTAGTAATATTTACTTGTTTTTTAATCGACGTAGGAGGTTCTCAATACAGTTGCATTTTTTTAATTTGGGAGTGTCGTGACCGTTCAAATTCATACAGCGCCATCTGTTGTTATAAACTATGCATGTCGCCCCGTTGAATCTAGTAAAATCGCCAACCTATACGATTGCCTAATGATTTATGACTCTCGCGTCTCATTTTGTATGCCCCTCGCGTTCAGTTCTCAGGGGCAAAACACATAGGTACCCAGAAGTGAGAAAGAACGGAAACTTGCAAACCTAGCTATAATCCTCCTTTATTCCGTCAAACCTTCGCAGGAGGAAAACAAAATGGCGCCACATCACCTGTCAAAATGCAAATTGAAAAGATTAGCATTCAGAATGCAGTTCTCTATTTAAATTCTTTAGTTGTGTTTGTGTGGGGGAAAACAAGTTTTATAGGTTGCCAGTGATTTATTACCAAACAGTTTTGCCAATATTGTTTCAACAAACTTATGGGTGCGTGTATAGTGAAAATTAACATCTCAGGCGTGCGATTTCAAACTGTGGACACGTCAGAATAAGGTTCCAAATCGCACGCGTTTCGCCGTGGCGCTTGCGACCGCCACGCGAATTAGCAGTTATTAATTTTACGATATCTAGTAAACCAAAGATAATTAAAAAAAAACAAAGACATCGCTCAAGAAACTGTTGGTACATGTATTTATATTATTTTCAAACCAATAATAATTAGTGCTCTCTTCAAAATTCAGACACAATCTTAGAATAGTAGAGGTAACTTTGAGATTTTTTTCTATCGCGTTTCGGCATTAGAATAAAGGTCGGATATCTGAATTTTCTGTAACTATTTTTACTTTTGATTTATTATTATACTTGCGGATTACCAGCGAAAAGCAACTTGCGATTTTCACTATACCCGCAGCCTTAAATTCTAGAAGGTTGCAAAAGATCTGACTTGCGTACTAATCGCTAATTTAGAAGGAAACTTTGTTAGCTTAGCTTGTTCTAAGACTTTTATAGAAAAAAAAACATTGAGGAATCTGTAAATATTTGTATCATTTACACATACCTCAATGTTTTTTTGTTGTGTAAATACATACAAACAATAAAATATCAGAACTCTAATGTCAAAAAAATTAAAAATACTTTAAAATAGTTATCTTGAAAATGATTGCCACAGATTTCCGCAAACATGACTAACAATAATAAAATTATTTTCTAAGATTTTTTTTAAAACTTAGATAAAATTTCTCGAGGGACTGTTTCTAGACATTTGTTGTCACTACACAAACTAGATCACTTGGTAACACTTGCAGAGAGAATCCTCAGATAGGACTTGGCAAAAAGACTACTATCCAGCGCCAGGAAAAAAAAAAAAGAATCATCAGATTTTTTTTACAAATTAAGCAAGCTTTTGACCTCAATATCACCTGATGTTAAGTGACGATGCAGTCGACGATATATCACGCTTACCTAGAAGACAACACACTCGTCCAAATATTGAACCTCCAAAACCCTAAACTCGAACTAGGTTTTTTTTGGTAAAATTGTTTGGAACCCTAAATTCATTCTAAAGTTTACATTTTACCTACCTATAAGTTTTTGCATTGGAGTACAAAATACCTACCTAATCTAATCACCCGTATATTATTACCTAAGTGCTTAAACATTACGAAATAGGTTATCGACGTGACTTTCTGTCCTTGTCTGGCACCCATTCTTTTTCACACACTTTCAACTTTTGATAGATTGGTTAACCTAGTTTTTGACAATATAACTTATTGTTCCGAGGGACCTTGGACGATATGTCAGTCGGCAATGTCGGCATAGCATTTTTACCGAACCGACGCAAAGGGAGAGTAGGTCAGGGTATATATTTCTTTATGGGGTTCTAGAGATCAAACGCGTGGGTCGATTTTGATGAAGATTTTGAATTTTCACTAGTATTGAAATCAAAATGACGACAATCAGATTTGTGTCAGTTTGCCGCCATATTGAATTTCATACGGTCGGGGGTTTTTTAACTTTTTTGTTTTCACTAATTATAAACACTCGAATATTTGTCATTTACACAATAATGCTTTCAGGTTACGCTCTTTTTTTTCGTTTTCTTCGACTGGTAATGACGCTGCCTTCCGTACTTGTAAATACATACTTATAATACATAGTAACACCCAGACATAGAACAAACATCTATGTTTTCCACGCATAAATGTTTGTTCTCAGTGGGGATCGAACCCACGACCCACAGCACGGAAGGCAGAGCTATTACCGACTGAGCTGTGACGCCTGTCGTTTTACTTTGACTTTACGTTAAGGAAAATGGCTATGCTACACAAAACTATTAAAAATAAATACCTAATGCAAACGTATCTATGACGCAAATGGAAATAGGTGCTAGCACATGCCACAGATAATTAATATTATACTTACCTACTCGTTATTGATCGAGCGAGCGTGTCAACTAGGCTTAATTGGTGTGATATACCTATTGGTTATACTTTGTATGAATGTTTGTTAGATTAGAACATAACTTTCAAACCGCTTATCCAATCTGTATAGAATTTGGTAGGTCGACAGATAGTACTAACATAGTTTAGGTACAGTCGAAGACACGTCCAACTATACTGTTTGGAGTTTGAACTATTATCACCCATTTACATTCGCGTACGAGTCGCGAGGCGAGGGACGAGGCGAGGGGCGAGGTGCGAGTGTGAACAGACGCTCGTAGCTCGCCTCGTCCCTCGCCTCGTCACTCGCGGCGCTCGCGTCCGGAGCGGTTTTTGGGGCACGAGTCAAAGGACCTCGCGTCGCACCCGAGTGGATGCACGCGAGTGTAAACAGGCAACTCATTTACCATCGATCAACACAAGCCTCGCACGAGGGACGAGGCGAGCCACGAGGCGAGGGACGAAGCGCGAGTGTAAAGCCGGTATTATAAGTAGAAGGTTGCTCGTGGTGTTGTAGACACGACAGTGTGTGTGTGTGTCGGGCTGCGAGCGCGGCGCGCCCTAGCCTATTGCGCTCCCGCACCAACCTCTGCATTGTATGTAGCGTAGTGGTTGTATTGGGTGTATAACCTGACTTGTGGCCGTGTGTACCTACTAGATATAATCAATAACACCTAGTTTCTGTTTTTGCGCGATCGGGTTTTAGAATTATACAATTTTGACTTTGCAATTTATAGTTTTATGACATAACAGGAAGGAAAATACACATAATAAACAATTAATAATCCTGTGAAGAACGTGCCCTTTATCAAACACGCCAAGAAACACAAATACATCAGCTAGCATATTATTTAGATACTAAGGTAAAAAAAATCTGCAAGGGTATGCCAATCAAAGTTGAACTGCAAAGTTGAACTGCAAAGTTTTAAATCATGGTCAGTTCATACTAACTCATAGTTATTCTGTGACTAAATATTGACATTATGACGTCATTTGATGTGTTTTCGCGCATATTTTGCTGTCAAGTGTCTAAAAAGAATGAAATGACCTGAAGAAATTACACTGGGCAGTGAAATATAACTTGACAGCAAAAGATTGGAATACGGAGGCAGTCACCCTTTTGGCAACATATAGTTTTATGTAGGTACCTACTTTTGTTTTTGATACGTTCTGGTGTGTTGTCGAATAAAGCTTTTTCTTTCTTTCTCAAAACAAAAAAACAACCGAATTGAGAACCTCTTCCTTTAGTTAAAAATACGTCTTGCAGTGCAGTAAGTATACTTAAGTATATAAACGTGACCTCTCCTTGCAGATAAGTCAAATCAACAAGCAGACGTTATCAGGAGGTCAGGTGATCGTGAACTCGACAGCAGACACCTTCTCGGAGCTGGACGTGGCGTTCCAAAGCGTCGCAAAAATATACAACTCCGATCCAGTTTATTGGGAAGACGTTCTTGATATCATTACTAAAGATAAAAGCGTTTCAGATGAAAAACTCCCAATTTCAAACCCGATTGTTGAAAACTTGCCACGCTACGAAGACAGTGTCGACTTCACAAACTTGCTAAACTTCGGGACTTTTCCCCAAAATGATAGCAACATCTTCCCCACACCACCTCGCTCAGAAAACGTACCAAGTCCGCTATCGGAATCACAAGCGTTCTATGCATCAAATTCCGAGTATACTCTATCCCCTGAAAGATCTTCGCCGATGTATCACAGCGACTTCGAAAAATGTCAAGAAATCTCTCCGATATCTTACGACGAATCGTTTGAGGAGAAGGATATTAAAAAAGATGCTGACAGATCGTCACAGATGTCCCAAACTTCTGTGACCTCGATGACAATGAAGAATTTTAAAGATCTTCAAAAAGAGATATCTAACGAGTTTTCTAAGAAGGAGTGCTGTGATATCAATAGGAAGTCGACGAAGGAGATTTTTGAAGAGCATATGCAGAAGTTAAAAGCGGTCGAGAGGAAGAATCTCTGCTTGAAGGTTTCCAAGTTGGATCTGAAAACGGCGTATGGGTAAGTTTTTTTTGTAACTTTTTCATTGACCTCACAGCTTTACTTTTTATGACTAGTCTAGTAGCTATAAATAAATATTCATGGACACACAACGCCCTCTAGTCCCAAACTAAGCAAAGCTTGTGATATGGGAACTAGATGGCTGATAGAATACTTATATACTTTTTTTTAAATACATACTTATAGTATACTAGCAGTTACCCGCGACTTCGTAAGCGTCTACAGTTTCCGTGTACATTATATTATCTGTGCGTGTACCGAGCGGATACTTCTTTGAGAAACTTGACATTACACCTCATTACACCGAACTCGTACCTACTGGAATGTCAAACGCTAGTTGTTAGACCAAAGAGGTAGTACTACGCCCTGTCAAGCTGACGTGACATGACATGACAATGAAATCCTCTTGCCAATTGGCGCTGCTAATCCTTTTCGTTCATTTTATCCTGTAGATCCTGTTAATTATTCGGGATAAAAAGTAGCCTATATGTCAATCCAGGTTACGAAGTATGTATATGCCAAGTTTCATCCAAGTTGGTTCAGTGGTTTTGACGTGATTGAAACACAAACATCCAAACATCTAAACTTTCGCATTTATAATATTAGTAGGATAGTAACACCCAGACATAGAACAAACATCTATGTTTTCCACGCACAAATGTTTGTTCTTGGTGGGGACCGAACCCACGACCCACAGCACGGAAGGCAAAGCTCAATACTCAATACATTTATTGCTTTCATGGTATTATAGTTGTTACATGGTAGGTAGGTATCACACATGAACCCTGTTCAGGGGTATTGCAACAGGAAAGTAGGCAGACCGAGGTTTTATTCACGTCAATTTTTAAATTTTTCAATTAGTCAATTTCTTGGGTTAATTCAGTATCATTATATTCGCACATTTTGACATTCATGTAATCATTTAATTCGTAATAACATTTTTTTAAAAGGAAAGTTTTTGGTAATTTTATAAATAGGGTATCAGATTGGGCTTCTTTCATTTGTTCTATTAGTTTCATTTGTTAAGCTATTTACCGACTGAGCTGTGACGCCTGACAGACGCCTCAATTTGGGTGTGTCTTCTACGCTATAAGTTCTTGGTTCGATTCTTATCCGGAACATCCATTTTTAAATTAAAAAAATATTATGTATTTCATAAATCAAATTCACACAATTAAATTTCGCGACAAGCTTTGATACCACATATAATAAATTAATGGCTTTTTCATGTTTGTATAAGAAAAATTAATAAATGGTTTATTCACAAAGAAAATTATGACTAATAAAGTATTTACAATATTTATAATATGTACAAAATACACATGAAGCAGTTGAGCTATCTACACACCGTTGTTTGTATTGAATTAAATTTTGGGACGAAACTAGAATAGAAAATTATTATTAGTTGAAAGGTATGGTTTCGTCCCAGTGGGACGAGATACTGATAGTCCGAAACTAGAATAACTCGTTTTTAATGTTTATTTTTTTCTCTTTAGAGCATATTAAAAGCTTGTTTTTAAGGATATTTTTATACTATAATTCTATTAATGAGTACTTTACTACCGTTAAATAACTAAACACCTAGTTATTAAGAACAAACTGGTCATTGTCCTCAAATTAAAACTCAATTAAAGATCCGAAAAGTCCACGCTTCTTATAAAAATATAATTTAACATATCAAATCTATTTGATCCTCTAAGTACGGCTTGCACCAGAATCACTAAACGTGTTTAACAGCTAAATCGATTTAAATCTGACGTATTTGTATGACTTGACAACTCGCTAAATACTATTTAAGAGTTAAACGTGTTTAGCGATTCTGGTGCAAGCCGCCCTAAAATGTGACTCTCCGTCTAAAAGATGCCTGGAAGAGATCGCTATTGAGCGATAAGGCCGCCCATTGTACATCTCAAGCTAAATCTGTATTTTATTTCACTTTGTTCTGTTGTATTTATTTAATGTGCAATAGTGTTTTTCATTTATTCTATAAAAATAGGTAAAAAAAGTAAGAATTTATAACTTTCGTTCAACGAACTTATTTCAAACCGCAACTGTTTTACTCAATTATAGCTTCGTCTTCTTGACATATTTTACCTAAATTCGTACATACAACCTTATGTTCAAGACTATATCGTTTAATTTCGATTGACCGCTCCAATTTGTGGATTAATAATATTACTAAACATGGACAGTAATTAATATAAAGTCTGACGTACGACGTACGTATAAAATACTAGCAATAACCCGCGAATTCGTCCACGAAAAAAAAATAACCTAATACAAAGCTGTAAAAGTAGCCTTTGTGTTAATCCAGGTTACGAACTCTAATATATTCCAAGTTTCATCCAAATCGGACCAGTAGTTACAGCGTGATTGAAACACAAACATCCAAACATCTAAACTTTGACATTTATAAATAGTAGTGGGATGGGAATATGGGATAAGAAAATAAACCTAGTTTCATGAAAATAGAGTTCAATTTTAACTGTATTAGCACTAAGGAAGTACAAAGGTTTTATAGGTGTTTCATAATACATCCAATTACACCTTCTTTTCTAAAAAATATACTCTGTCCGTCATTTCGACAGACAATTTTGCCAATGACAAGTAAATTAATTGAAATAAGTTTAGTCAAGTGAGCTGTCGTTCGTTTGTTTTGAAGACAAAATGGTGGATTTTCCGTTCATAACTTGAAAACGAATTCCATCAAATAATAAAATCACTTAATACACATTTATGACAGGCGTCACAGCTCAGTCGGTAATGGCTCTGCCTTCCGTGCTGTGGGTCGTGGGTTCGATCCCCACCGAGAACATACATTTGTGCATGGAAAACATAGATGTTTGTTCTATGTCTGGGTGTTACTATGTATTATAAGTAAGTATGTATTTACAAAAAAAAAAGTATATAAGTATTCTATCAGCCATCTGGTTCCCATATTACAAGCATTGCTTAGTTTGGGACTAGAGGGTGTTGTGTGAAATGTCCCTGAATATTTATTTATTTATTTGTGCATGGAAAACATAGATGTTTGTTCTATGTCTGGGTGTTACTATGTATTATAAGTATGTATTTACAAAAAAAAAAGTATATAAGTATTCTATCAGCCATCTAGTTCCCATATCACAAGCTTTGCTTAGTTTGGGACTAGAGGTAAAGTCCTTGAATATATTTATTTATTTATTATTATTTATTCCAATGGCTCACACTTTATGCTACAACCTCAAGTAGATATTTGGTTAAAATTTCACCAAAATAATTCCACCTTTATCAAAGTAGGTTCTATTTGCATATAACCTATTTTGAAATAGGCGGTTATCATTTTTCAATGTGTTATTGCTAACAAATTGAAAATAAACAACTTGACCACAAAACCAAACCAATGAATTACTTATTCGTTATCAATTTATAATGACTGTCGAACACAACAGACGTGACATCATTGTTCGATCAATTTAAAACGCTACCTATATGTATTGTTTGGATGAGCTATTAAATTAGTAGATAAGTAGCTACTAGCTCTTCGTCTTCTTCTTTTTATATTTATGGCCTCTGAGTGGTTCTAGACCGATAGACTTTTTTGTCACGATAGATATGTCAAATATCTGCCAAAACTTTATAGGTAAACATTTTTACAAAAATGTATAGTTTTGACAGTTTTTGGGAGATAGCGTGAGAAAAAGTCTATAGTGGTATGTAGCCTATGTGTTAATCCACGTTACGAACTATGTTATATTCTAAGTTTCATCCAAATCAGACCAGTAGTTGCAGCGTAATTAAAACAAAAACATACAAACATTTTAAACTTTGGCATTTATAATATTAGTAATTTATGCGAACTTACTTACTTTAGAAAAGAAAGAAAAAAATAAAGAAAGAATATTCTTTTTTTCTTTCTTTCTTTTGTGACAGGATAGGACTATAGTATTTTGTGATAGTACTAAAATGTGTTGGTTTTTTTTTCAGGGTACTCCACAGAATTCTTCTGAGCCTATCGAAGGAGTGTGAGCGAGAGGAAGTACAGTTCACACTCTTCGCTCTCGTCTGTCAGAGAGTCTTGGCTCAGAATCCATCTTTATTCGTCGGAGACTTCGGTAAGAATCTTATGCCGCCTATACATGTTGGCCCAATGTCGACGAGTGAAGGCCAACGCCAACGTGTGGACGGCATGTTTGCCTTGCCTTGCCATGGCTCGGTGTCGCTCGCCTTAGTTTGCCGAGTGCTTACAAGCGCCAACGTGTGGAGAGTACATTTGCAGTGACTTGTCATCGCTTGCGGTCGCTCGCGGTCGCTCGCCGCCACTCGCCTCACTTCGGAGCCGTGTCGGTTTTTGTGCACAAATCAAAGGCGCTTGCCTGCGCTCGGCCAACCGTGTCCACATGTTGGCCCGCTCGTCTACGTTGGCCGCTTGCAATAGTTTGCGTAGGCTTGCCAAACATGTGGATGGTAGCACTCAATTTGCTTACGCTCGCGTTGGCGTTCGCTCGGCCAACATGTATTGGGGCTTTTACAATTTTATTTTTAACCCATGACCGAAAAAGGGAGGATTGTTATCAGTTTGAGGACGTTGTGAGTGTGTTTGTGGTCTCGTAGCTCTGAATATAGGCCTCCGATTTAGATGCGGTTTTCTATGTAAGATAGATGTTTAATCTGGGATGGGTTTTAGCCATGTTTGATGAAAATTGGTGCAGCCGTTACCAACTTATGAGGATGTCTATGAATATTTATTTTATTTATTTATATTCATCAAATATGAAAACCAGTTATGATGAGGAATCTCAGGCATAATTATTGCAGTTTGAAACACCATCTCAAAGTATTGAAATTTGATGAACATCTTGATCTTTTGATTTGGAGTCTATACTCCAAGATCTGATGATCCAATGATGAAGATCCTCGATTCCTTTCAAAATGTCATCGGATCCTATGCTTCACCTTCCAGTTTGTTCTCAGTTTTGCAAGTTACTTTAGACGACATTATTAGGCGTATAAAATTATACTGTTTTTGACAAATTGGTAACCAAAAAACCAATATTCAAGGCTTTGCCATTTTTCAAACAGAGGTAGGTAACTTTTTGTAGGTAGGTACACATTTTTTCCCAGTTTTTTATTTACGTTTAGAGCCTGTGGTATATTTTACGTATGGGCATTTACACGACCATCTTACGTTGGATTTTCCTAACGCCATATTTTTTACGAGCACGCGCGGCTAAGCGCTAATTTATTCTTCTAGACATTTATTCTCATGCCTGTTAAATAAGTATAACTTTGACAGGCGTCACAGCTCAGTCGGTAATAGCTCTGCCTTCCGTGCTGTGGGTCGTGGGTTCGATCCCCACTGAGAACAAACATTTGTGTGTGACAAACATACATGTTTGTTCTAAAAAAGTATATAAGTGTTCTATCAGCAATCTAGTTCCCATAGCTTTGCTTAGTTTGGGACTAGAGGACGTTGTGTGACATGTCCTAACCTCCACAACCTCAACCTTATTTGAGAACCTTCTTTTTTGAAGTCGGTTAAAAATGCAGAATTAAGGCGGCTTGCACCAGAATCACTAAACGTATTTAACAACTAAATAGATTTAAATCTGACGTATTTATATGACTTGACAACTCGCTAAATACTAATTAATAGTTAAACGCGTTTAGTAATTCTGGTGCAAGCCCTTAATGTCGACATAAAACCGGTCGTGGGAATGTAGCCATTACTTCTACAAAAAGTAAATAAAAAATAGTTTAACTTAACCTGTATGTGGTCTCAAGGGCAGCCAGACAACCTATAGCGAACACCTATTTACATAATAGCACAATACATAGATCTTAATCAAGTATAGGTACCTAGCTGGCAGCTAGGTATACCTGCATTGGTATGCCAATCTCAGTTGAACTGCAAATTTGAACTGCAAAGTTTTAAATCATGGTCAGTTCATACTAACTCATAGTTATTCTGTGACTAAATAGTGACATTATGACGTCATTTGATGTGTTTTCGCGCATATTTTGCTGTCAAGTTTCTAAAAAGAATGATCACGTGGTACAAAATTGTACCACGTTAATTGTACCATGTGTTAAAACTATATGTATTCCAAGTTTCATCCAAATCGGACCAGTAGTTTATGCGTGAAAGTGTAACAAACATCCATACATACAAACTTTCGTTTATAATATTAGTAGGATGAACTTTTTGAAGTTGAAATAGTACTATAGCGTTTTTAGTTTCTTTTTTGACCACCGGGTGTTTTTTTGAAGCGAATCTTCTCAATTTGTCCCTCTGACGTGTAACTTGTTACTTGTTGCATATTTTGCACGTAACTTAACTGGTTTTGCGAGATGTAAAAACCCATAGGTATTATAAACGTCTTATATATTACGGACAAACCCTACTTGATGTCTGTTGAACCTGATATACCTACTATTTTATTCAGAGTTAGAAATGTTCAATACTCAATACATTTATTGCTTTCACATGGTAATATAAATGAATAAATAATAATTAAATAAATATTCATGGACATTTTACACGACGTCCTCTAGTCCCAAACTAAGCAAAGCTTGTAATATGGGAATTAGATGCTGATATAATACTTATATGCTTTTTTTTATAAATACATACTTATAATACATAGTAAAACCCAGACATAGAACAAACATCTGTTTGTCACACACAAATGTTTGTTCTCAGTGGGGATCGAACCCATGACCCACAGCACGGAAGGCAGAGCTATTACCGACTGAGCTGTGACGCCTGCCCCCGTATTCCAATCTTTTGCTGTCAAGTTATATTTCACTGCCCAGTGTAATCTCTTCAGGTCACGTGGTACAATTTTGTACCACGTGATGACGTGATCATTCTTTTTAGACACTTGACAGCAAAATATGCGCGAAAACAAATTAAATGACACCATAATGTCACTATTTAGTCACAGAATAACTATGAGTTAGTATGAGCTGACCATGATTTAAAACTTTGCAGTTCAACTGAGATTGGAATACCCCTGCTGTAAATATTTTTATTTATATTTTTAACGGTTATCTTTGCCTCCAGGTCTTAGTGTACTGAAGGCCGCTGCTCTCCGCTGCCCTCAGCATCCGTTATTGACGCGACATGTTGTACATTGCGTGTATTTGGTGCTGCGAAGCGATCCCAAGCTGTGCGCCAACGAGTGTGTTTTTCACGAGGTAAGATATCCCACCCGGCTGCGCCAAACACATTTTTAACCAACTTAAAAAAAAGAGGAGGTTCTCATTTTGGTTGTGTTTTTTTTATTGTTTGTTACCTCAGAACTCCATCATTTATGAACCGATTTTAAAAATTCTTTTTTATCTGAAAGAGTAAATACTTCCAGGTTAGTCTCATTTCATTTTCATCAAAATCGGTTCAGTAGTTTGGGTTATAAATAGAAATAACTGAAAAAAAATATGCCAACCACGTGCACGAAATTGCCTATTTTGCTTTCCTGTGACTTTTAAGTGGTGTTTATAGTCACTAGAACATTCCCAATGAACTGTCATCATATTCTGATGATGAAGCCGGTAGTAGAATTGGAGTCGGTGTTTTCTAGTTTTTTAAACTTATAAATTATTTTTTAACTTTCCTTAGTCTGAGACTAGAGGGCGTTGTGTGAAATGTCCATGAATATTATTTATTTGTTCCAGGTGGATTTGCAAGGAGATAACTTAGTGACCGCGTGCGCTCGCGGCGGAGATAGCTACGCGCTCGTCCTCGCAGAGATAACTCGCAGCGATGCTCGCGGTGATTTGCCTCCTTTATTCCGTCCTCATCACACTAATTCTGATGGTAAGATAATAAATAAATAAATTGTAGGATAGTGAATAATAACCGCAGTTTTGGACACTATTTAACTGTTTAATTACAAAATAAAAGGTTAACAACAAATCAGAACATGGCGATCGACGCCGGTACAAGCTTGCGACTGACTATAGGTACTTAGCTATATTTACATCTAAGTGTAGGCACTGCTCACATACTTCGCTAGTTCTAACACCTCCCCTCGAAGTCATGAGCAAATCTGATTAATTCTTACATACATCCATCATACCTAGATTAAGCATGCATTCATGATGCTTTGTCCCATTCAAACCTTTGGTCAAAACATCAGCAGGCATTTTATCTGTAGATAAGTATTTCAGATTAATAACGCCTTGTTCGCACATATCTCGAACGAAGTGGTGCCTCACGTCGATGTGTTTCGTTCGTGAGCGGTAGTTCCTGCTTTCTGCTAATTTTATCGCACCCTGGTTGTCGTTGAATAATGTTACACAATCACACTCCATTCCAACATTACTCAATACATCGCGTAAATACATGGCTTCTTTAGTAGCTTCGGAAATAGCCATGTATTCGGCTTCCGTGCTCGACAATGCGATTGTTCGTTGCTTACGTGCTTCCCAGCTGATTGGGGCACCTGCTCATATAAACGCAAAACCAGAGTAAGACTTCCGATCAATCGCATTCGAACCCCAGTCTGCGTCAACCGCACCAAACAATGGTAAACCAGTCCTCTCATACGCTAAACCATAGTCTGACGTACCTTTCAAATATCTTAACACACGTTTTGCCGCTTTCCAATGCTCCACATCATAGTTAGTATTAAACTGGCTAAGATAATTTACAGAATATGCAATATCTGGTCGTGTAGTCACTGCCAGATACATCAAGGCACCTATCAAACTTTGATACGGATACTGATTCATCACATCACTCTTCACACATTTAGGTTTCTCTAACTTTACATTCGCGTCCATAGGAGTCATTGTAGGCTTACATTCACTCATACCAAAGCGTTCTAACACTTTTTCCAAGTACAATTTTTGATTTAGGTACACTCTGTCTTCTTCATCACGAGTAAACTCAATACCCAAACAATGATTTATTCGTCCCATGTCTTTCATTTCGAATGCGTTAGATAAATGCTTCTTTACATCACACAACCATGAACTATCATTCGTCGATAATATTATATCGTCAACATAAATAGCTATTAACATCATTCGCTCACCTTTTCGTGCTACAAACACACATGGATCCTGCTGCGTTGCCTCAAAGCCAACACTCATCAGCTTTCTCACCAACTCTCTGTGCCACTGCAATCCAGACTGTCGCAAACCATACAAACTCTTTTTCAAAAGACACACACTATTATCACATTCATCCAGCACTTTGTTCCAACGTTTTGCTGTTTCGATAATTTTCTTATCTCGGATGATTTTTCCCTGTGATCCAATCTTTTGGTTAGCGAGTACTCTGTCTAAAACATCGCGCAGCTGATCCGGTATTTCCATAAATACTTCTTCTTCTAGTGAACCGTTCAGGTAAGCGGTCACTACGTCCATTTGATGGATCTCTAGTCCAAATTCCGCTGATAATGCAGCTATGAGCCTTATCGATGACGATCTCACGACCGGAGACGAAGTCTCATGAAAATCCTCCCCTGGCCGTTGGGAACATCCTTTTGCGACCAACCGTACCTTCTTACCAGTTGTTTTGGTACTAAACACGAATCTACTTCCAATTATTTTTCGATTCGGTGGTCGAGACACTATTTCCCACGTGCCATTCTTGATCTGTGCCAAAAACTCATCTTCTAATGCACTTCTCCAAGCATTTACGTCGTCTGTCTTTTCGATTTCACTCCACGTCATAGGCTCAATAGTCGCTATCCCTGCTATTAGTGGTGCATCTGATTCTTCATCATCATCATCAGTTATATCATCTTCGCTATCTGTCACAATGTGTTCGTTCACTGGTCCGTAATCTAGTTGCGGTCTTACCACTAAACCAGTACGATTACCAGTACGGACGAGTCGTCCTTTAGCTCTCTTCGAAGGTTCCACCAGCCTTTCCCACGAAACTGTTGCAGCTCTTTTTCTATGTGGTAGGCTTTTGCCTCTTTCTTCATCTGGTACGTACACATTCTCTGGTGATTTTCTGGTTCTTTCTCCATCTCTTCTTGCTTTTAGAAGAGCTCTACGTTCTTCATCTTTCTTCTCATTTACTTTGTTAGGCATATTCAGATCCACAAGTATTTCTCCATCATCTATGCTTTCTTCTTCATCAAGTATTTCCTTGTATTCGTGTCTAAACGCAGTCTCATTCATGAATTTAACATCACGAGTCACTATGATCTTATTTGTCTTCGGATCATGTATTCTATAAGCTTTAGATTGAACATCATATCCCATAAAAATTCCTAATTCGGAACTTGAATCGAACTTCCCTTTCTGGGAACCCTTATCTTTGTAGTAAGCTTTCGATCCAAACACGTGCATGTATGTTACGGTCAGTTTCTTCCCTTTCCATATTTTAAAAGGTATCTCACCATTCAATGCTGCAGTTGGGCATCGATTTCTTATATAATTTGCAGTGTTGACTGCCTCAGCCCAAAACGTAGGAGGACTTCCTGCTTGACGCATCATGCACCGCGCCATCTCTATCAGCGTTCTATTTTTCCTCTCAGAAATTCCGTTCTGTTGTGGGGTATACGGCACTGTTAGTCTCCTCCTGATTCCTTCTTTCTTCAAAAAAACATCAAACTCATTGTTCACGTACTCACGGCCGTTATCAGACTGAAGATTCTTTATTTTCTTTCCTGTGAAGTTTTCCACATAGGCCTTGTATTCCTTGAATACTCGCAGGACGTCACTTTTGTTCGCAATGAAGTAGACTTCACACCATCTAGACTTGTCGTCGATAAAAGTGACAAAATACTTTTTCCCGCCATAAGATTGTTGTCTCATAGGCCCACATACATCAGTATGTACGATCTCCAGTAGCTCGCTTGTGCGATCAGCACTGCCCTTAGGAAACGGCGTGCAAGTCTGCTTCTCACTTATGCAGATTTCACACTCAGACAGTTTTTCACCATCGTTCAAGGTCAGGCCATGTACTAGGTCGCTTTTCGACATTGCCTTCAAGTCACGTTCATTAAGGTGTCCTAGGCGCTCATGCCATATGTCTATGGGCTTCTTTACCACCTCGACATTATTAGCACCATTATGACTCATGCGAACATGGTATAAATTACCAACACGGTCTGCACGCATGTGAACATGATTTTTCTCATCAATCACAATAGCATCACTTTTCCTAAAATGAACCTCGAACCCGCGATCAGTCATTTTCGCGTAATAAACGTAAAAAACTTTCTCGATATCTATCTGGCGCTCTTCGCTACCCGTATCCACTGAGATACTAACTTTTCCCGCTCCAGTAATGTGAGTGCTCTCATCATTAGCCAAATTGAGCTCGGAGTCCAGCCGTGTGAAATCTTGGATCACATGCTTTTCATTGCACATGTGTCCCGTGCATCCACTGTCGATACACCAAATAGGATTTCTTTTATCACCAAACATCACCTCTTCGGTGGTACACATCAGCATCGTCGTTTTCGGATCACTATCCCGTTCTGATTTTTGTGCAGTTTGCTTCTGCTTGTTAGCGTTCTTTGATTTGCACTCTCTCGCCAAATGCCCACGACGACCACAACGATAACACTCAATCTTGCTTTTATTATAGCCCTGGTTTTCGGTCGTGTTTTTCTTTTGGTTGGCATTTGTATTGGTGCGCCTGACGAACATAGCTCCTTGGTCAACTACTTTTGATTTTCGGCCCTCATAATCTTCGACAATCTTCACTTTCAACAACTCCGTTGATGGTAAATCATCTCGCGATTCTATTGCCGTACGAAACATAGCAAAAGAATCCAGCAAACTATAAAGTAGTAAAATGGCCAGAAGTTCATCAATAACCACCAAACCGATTTCTTTGAGCTTCTTTACAGCATCAAAAAAATCCGCAATGTGCTTTTTCAGGTCATCTTCTTCCTGCATACGAGTTAACACAAGTTTCTTCAACAATGAGGCTTTCCTGGCAGGCCCACTAGACTGATATAAAGACTTCAACTTGTCCCATATATCCTTGGAAGTTTCCAAGCCGTCCAATGCAATTAACTCACTGGGACTGACGGCCAACAATATATCCGATTCAGCCTTCCCATCACTTTTAATCCACTCGGCGTACTTTGAATCCGATTTCCCAGGTTGCGGTAATGATCCCGTTACATATTCCCACAAGTCATTTTTCTTCAAAATAGATCGCATTTGAATCTTCCAGGTATCATAATTATCGCCAGTTAAGGGGTCAATCTTTATAGAAGTAGCCATATTGAAGTTTCTTCAACTCCAAATACTCAAAATCATGGATAAAAACACTTTTGCAAGTTTCCGCGAGGTAAAAAGCAATATGGACGATTCCAGTGTAATAATACGGTGTCCGCACTGGGTCACGCGATCACAGCGACCGTAAGGAATTTTGTTTACGCAAAGTTTTTAAATCACTTATTTCACTGTAAATCCAGTTAATTATTCACAAAATTGTTTGTATATCATGCACTGGGTTCATAACCTGTAGGATAGTGAATAATAACCGCAGTTTTGGACACTATTTAACTGTTTAATTACAAAATAAAAGGTTAACAACAAATCAGAACATGGCGATCGACGCCGGTACAAGCTTGCGACTGACTATAGGTACTTAGCTATATTTACATCTAAGTGTAGGCACTGCTCACATACTTCGCTAGTTCTAACATAAATAATAAATATTCATGGACTTTACACACAACGCCCTCTAGTCCCAAACTAAGCAAAGCTTGTGATATGGGAACTAGATGGCTGATAGAATACTTAAATACTTTTTTTTTTGTAAATACATACTTATAATACATAGTAACACCCAGACATTAGATTTATTATGTAATAATTTAAATTTTTGTTATCAGTTTAAGGGCGTCTTGCACCAGAATCACTAAACGTGTTTAACAGCTAAATCGATTTAAATCTGACGTATTTGTATGACTTGACAACTCGCTAAATACTATTTAAGAGTTAAACGCGTTTAGCGATTCTGGTGCAAGCTGCCCTTAGTACCTTTAAAAACACGCCACACCATCTTTTTACACGCCCAGGAAGACTGACAGACAATGCTCTTAGCATTAAGTCCTCCTAGCACTACATATTTGTGTGAAATTTTAAAATAAATAAGATTCTTTATTTATTCCAAAAACATTGTTATTAAAAATACTTGAAAGAAAGAAAGAAAAACATTTATTCGTAAAGCCATACTAAAAATCTACAAGCTTTGAAACATTAGGGTTAATTAGGTACCTACCTAACTCTACAAAATGGTGCCGGACTCAGCATGATGTTGCGTTTGATGACACAACGCTGGTCTTCCGCCAGCACCAGGCACCAGGAGTAAGGGGGCCCAACTTCCGGGCTCCAAGTCAACCTCACCTGCAAGCGGTGCTTCCTGCAGAGGGGCGAGTACGAGTTGACATTGTACAAAACGGTGTCAAACGTCTGACGTCCAGCACACCGGTGTGCGCTGCTTGGTATGGAAACACTGAGCGGATTTTTTGAGAAGCTTGGTTTCGTCAAGCTTCCGCTCAGTGTTTCCATACCAAGCAGTGCACACCGGTGTGCTGGACGTCAGACGTTTCACACCGTTTTGTACATTGTCAACTCGTACTCGCCCCTCTGATCTACGAGCGAGGCTGCTACGATCTGTGCCTTGATCACGAATAAATGTGACAATCGTAAACGTATCGTACCGCTAGCGTATCCGAGATACACTGCGCGGTGACGCTGCAGCGTTCTGCAGTCGAGCTGGCGTTGACGCTCAATATGATTGGAATACGTCAGGTTTACGTAACGCGGCGACTGTCAGATTTGTTCGTGATTACCCCTCTGACGAAAGCACCCGCCAACACGCAATGTACCAGCGCGGCGGGCTATGCTCCAAACCCTCCCAAACATGTGAAGTACAACACAAAACGTTATCCTATCCTACTATCCTACTAATATTATAAATGCGAAAGTTTAGATGTTTGGATGTTTAGATGTTTGGATGTTTGTGTTTCAATCACGTCAAAACCACAGAACCAACTTGGATGAAACTTGGCATATATAATAACTCGTAACCTGGATTGACACATAGGCTACTTTTTATTTCGAATAATTAACAGGATCTACAGGATAAAATGAACGAAAAGGATTAGCAGCGCCAATTGGCAAGAGGATTTCATTGTCATGTCATGTCACGTCAGTTTGACAGGGCGTAGTACTACCTCTTTGGTCTAACAACTAGCGTTTGACATTCCAGTAGGTACGAGTTCGGTGTAATGAGGTCTAATGTCAAGTTTCTCAAAGTATCCGCTCGGTACACGCACAGATAATACAATGTACACGGAAACTGTAGACGCGTACGAAGTCGCGGGTAACTGCTAGTGTATAATGTTATTGCAGGTTACACCGCACTGCACGTGGCGTGTCGCGCGCACAGCGCGGCCAGCACGCGCCTGCACGTCGTGCACGTGCTTCTCGACCATGGACACGCAGATATATGGAAAGGGGTAAGCACCAACTAATCTAACAGTCTAGTCTATAGCGCTTATTAGATTGTGCAATCTCAAGTCAGACTTACTGATAGAGATGTAACGTGATGAGTTGAATTATTTCGAACTCGAATTATTTTAGTTAAACTGAACCTTGACTCGAGCCGCCAATTGTGTTGACTCAACTAGGTCCGTATGCAACGTAAGTGGTTAGAGAAATTGGTGCTAGATTTTCACTTGTATGACTTTATATGCATACAAGTCCTCGATGCGAGTCAATTCAAATAACTTGAGTTCGAAATAACTCAACTCATCACTTTACATCTCTATCAGTAAGTCTGACTTGAGATTGCACAATCTAATAAGCGCTTATGCGACGCGTGACCCGAGGGCTGGTGATTATCTGGGCCAGCGAATCAGCATTGCTATTCAGCGCGGCAATGCAGCCAGTGTCTTGGCCACGCTTCCGATTGGTACTGATTTGGATCAGTTGAGCTATCTATAAATCGTTTGCAACGGTGTGTAGATAGCTCAACTGCTTCATGTGTATTTTGTACGTGTTATAAATATTGTAAATACTGTATTAGTCGTAACTTTCTTTGTGAATATATTTAGTTATCTAACAGTTACCACATATTTATGCAACTAAATAAATATTTATGAACATTTGATACAACACCCTCTAGCCCCAAACTAAGCAAAGCTTGTAATATGGGAACTAGATGCTAATAGAATATTTATATACTTTTTTTTGTAAATACATACCTACTTATAATAATAATTATACATATAGTAACACCCAATCATAGAACAAACATGTATGTTTGGCACACACAAGTGTTTGTTCTCAGTGGGGATCGAACCCACGACCCACAGCACGGAAGGCAGAGCTATACCGACTGAGCTGTGACGCCTGTCGAAAAAATATATAAAATAGTGGTCGTGGGTTCGATCCCCACTGAGAACAGACATTTGTGTGTGACAATATAGATGTTTGTTCTATATCTGGGTGTTACTATGTATTATAAGTATGTATTTACAAAAAAGTAAAGAAGTATTCTATCAACAATCTAGTTGCCATATCACAAGCTTTGCTTAGTTTGGGACTAGAGGGCGTTGTATCAAATGATCATAAATATTTATTTAAAAATAAATAAATAAATATTCATGAACATTTTCACACGACGCCCTCTAGTCCTAAACTAAGCAAAGCTTGTAATATGGGAACTAGATGCTGATAGAATACTTATATACTTTTTTTTTGTAAATACACACTTATAATACATAGTAACACCCAGACATAGAACGAAGTTTTCGTTTTTATATAAATGTTTGATCGACAGGACATAAAGGGAGGTGACACCGCCCTCCACCTGGCGGTGAACTCGGCGACGTGCTGCCTGCGCCTCGTGATGGCACTCTTCAAGCATCAGGACCGCAAGCAGTGGAAGAAACTAGCGCACTTGCCGAACATGAGGTAATATATCAATCGCCTCAACGGAAGGCCTGCAGGAGTATTCCAATCTCAGTTGAACTGCAAAGTTTTAAATCATGGTCAGTTCATACTAACTCATAGTTATTCTGTGACTAAATAGTGACATTATGATGTCTATTAATTTGTTTTCGCGCATATTTTGCTGTCATGTGTCTAAAAAGAATGTTCACGTGGTACAAAATTGTACCACCGTGACCTGAAGAAATTACACTGGGCAGTGAAATATAACTTGACAGCAAAAGATTGGAATACGGGGTTGAAGGGCGATTACGAGTTGACAATGTACAAACCGGTGTGAAACGTCTGACGCCGAGCACACCGGTGTGCGCTGCTTGGTATGGAAACACTGAGCGGGAGCTTGACGAGACCAAGCTTCTCAAAAAATCCGCTCAGTGTTTCGCCCTAAATCAACCAAAGCTCGGTGTCGAGTCGAGGCGAAGATTATTCGATATAACGACTAGGAATATTTTTAACCCCCAACGCAAAAACGACGGGATATTATAAGTTTGACGTTTTTGTGTATGTGTCTGGCTGAGGCATCGTAGCTCCCGAACGAATGAACCGATTTTGATTTTGTTTGTTTGAAATGTGAATTATTCATGAGCGTTTTACTGGAGTCGGGAGCTATGTTTGATGAAAATCGGTCCAAGATGGCCGCCGCCACAAAATGGCGGATTATATTTTTTTTCACAACTCCCTCAATATGGGTATCAAAGTCAGGGGTTCTTTTTAATTTAATTACTTGTTTTCAATTTCTATGTTTTCGTTCACAGCTCAGTCACTCCCTTGGAATATGCCCGGTCTGCGTGCAAGTCGACTACCCGCCAGAACTACCCGCACGAAGTATTGGACTTCCTCAAAAAATGCCGTTGATTCCTTTAAGAATTCAACATGTTGTAATTATTGGTTTAAAGTTTGTAAATGTCATGGTTGCCAATGACATTGTACACATACTTTGCATGTTCTGAAAATGGAACGGTAAAACTGTGCTTGGACGAATTGTAAGCACATTGGTTGAGTGCTTACGTCAGAGATTAACCAAGTTGTTAGTGAATTGAAAAAAGTCTTTTTTTTTTTAATTTAAATTATGTGAACTAAAATTTTGCTAATGTCAATATGACATTATTTATCGTATTAAATATTACACAGATCGAGAAGTGTGAGAGATTGGAAAAAATGTATGATTGAGATTTTCCTATATTTGATGGAATCCAACATTGAACATGATTACATGATGGAACAATTTGATATTGAAATTCGATAATATTAAAGATATAATGGTGCTTCCATCTAAACATGTCGCTGGAGCATGAACGAAACATGCCTTTGATGCTGTAATTTTTTTTATGTGTTATATTGTTATTTTTACCCGACTGCACGACGTTATAGGAGGGTAATGTGTTATTAAACTAAATTAAGAATTTTGTACAGTCGAAGACACGTCCATCCACTGTTTGAACTATTAGAAGTTGAATGTTGCGAGTCGTGCGAGAGGAACGACATTGTTTTGTAGGACGAGCTGTGAGCGCCTACGCATATTGCGCTACCTTTCCAACGATTCTCTGCATTGTACGAGTATGTAGCGTAGTTATGGTTGCATTGGGTGTATAACCTGACCTGTGGCCGTGTGTACACCTATGCAAATTTTTTTTAAGTCAACATTTAAGTCATAATATTATTTTAGTTTTTTTTTAGATTTAAGTTGTTTAAATAAAAAAAAATCTTTTTTTATCAAATTCACGTTTTTATATTTCTAATCATTATGTAGATGTATTTCACTAACAATAAACTTAGGCGACATATTTTGCAAACATTATTTTAAGTGTTTTTTTAAAGAATGTCTAGCTGGCTAGGTTTTAAATTAAAAAAAAAAAAATCCAATTTGAATCTTTTGGGCGGCTTGCACCAGAATCGCTGAACGCGTTTAACTATTAAATAGTATTTAGCGAGTTGTCAAGTCATATAAATACGTCAGATTTAAATCTATTTAGCTGTTAAACACGTTTAGTGATTCTGGTGCAAGCCGCCCTTAGTATTAGTTTTTGTTTACATTATTGAAATAATTACTAATTATTATTTTGTAAGAAAAGTTGATTTAATTTGGAAAAAAAAGTTTTCGAAGTGAATTAAGAATATTTCTGTAAGTAAACATAATTGAAATTATTTTTTAATTATAATTAGGTAGATATTTAGCAATTTAGCTATCTTCACAGTTGTCATAACAAGGTTGATTTTGAAAACCATTATTTTTTATTTTATTATCAGTAATAAATAACAATAAATGTAAAAGCCACTGGTGTTTTATTTATTTTATTTTACAAATTAGAATACGTATGTAATGCGTAAGACATGCCTAACCTACTAATGAAGGTCATAGCAGTCCACGAAAAAATTTACAAAAAAAAGCGAGGAAAAGTAGTAATCTATGTGTTAATCTATGAAATATATTACGAACTATAATAATATTCCATATTTCATCCAAATCGGACTAATTACAGTGTGATTGAAACACAAACATTGAACTTTGATATTTATAATAGTAGTGCACTTTTGGAGGATCTAGAATCTAGATATTGATTTTACGTAAAATATGTATAGTTCTATTGATGTAACTAGTGGAAATTTTTGGTTCCAGCAGTTACTTTAGAGATTCTCGCAATCTCATTGTGTGCTATGACCTCTTAATGTCATCCTTCAAGGCTTGTTTTTTTTTCTCGGGTTTTGGTCATATTATTATAGTATCTGCAGATTATAGGTAAAATAATTACGAAACCAACCTAGTCTACAGCTTCCATAAAGCTAATACTAAAATAGAAATAAAACAAAGAAAAAGTCTCAACTTGTTTATTCGTATTCATTCGAGATTTTTATGGTTTTCTTTTTATTTAACTACAAGACATTCACAATAGACAATACAAAATAAAAACACGACATTGGTACTTAGTTTTAATTTCAGTTTACGCGGCAAATCAACAACAGCCGTGAAAATAAAAATGGCGTCTATTTTCGATCATACAAAAATAACCAGTGAACTAAATCTAAGACAATTATGTAGTGAACCTTGTTATTTAAACTTTATCTAAGCAATCGGAAACAATAACAAAGGTGTCGATTCTGTTGTTACATTTTTCTAACCTAATTTGACATCACTAAAAATTTTACCGTTCCTTTCTCGTTAAAACGACAAATATTATAAAAATAAGATATAATTTTAGCGCTGTTACATTAGATTACCTAAGAAAAATGCTACAACAGAATCGCCACCTATGTTTAAAACGGCATGCGATTCTGAAATAACAAATGAGTGAGACAAGTATTTAAATGCAATTTAAAGTCAACAGCACGTTTGTGTTTGAAGATATGTAAGATATTTCGTTGAGATTTTCAAAATTCAATTGAAATAAAGTTGTATAGAAAATTATCGTTCAAAATGAACTGAAAACCAATACCGAAAAAATAAGTAGGTAAATGTAAGTATGAACTTATTTCTAAGCTTTTTTTTAGCGATTAGAAACATGCTGTTGATATATCAAAGAGGTTGAAAATCTCTAAATAAAATAGTATACAATGGCTTCATCAGAGCTACAAGATTTATTTATTTACTTACAATGAAAAAATATTTACAAGTTCTGGTTGAAAATTATCAAGATCTACTTAAAGTTTTATGTTGTTCTTGAAAGATTGTAAGTTTTTCTTGAAATAAACATGGTACCTACTTATTGCTGAAATACTCAAAATTTTGAAAAATTTACAAGTTCATCCTGAAAAAACACAAGTTCTTGATTTACAAGTTAATGTTGTACTAGTACCAGTTTTTGTTGAAAAGTTAAAAGAGTTTACTCTTAAAAAATTCAAAGTTCTCGAAAATTTTATATGAAATCATCAAATACACACAGAACAGATATTTCCGAGCTTGCCTAAAGCTACGTAGAAATAAAAATGTTAGCAAAATAGACTACTAAAGGTACCTGCGAATTTGCAACCAGTATAGTTCTTACCACTAGCAATTTACAACACTGCACTGGTTGCAAACTGGCATCACAATACTATGTCAAATGCAATGATTTTTATGAGAACGGAATTAGCAGACGGCCATCGGTTACCTCTGTATTAGCACCGAGAACGTGCAATATCTATTAGCTGCGTCCATCACTATGAGACTATATATATATATATATATAGACTATGAGACTATTAAAATATTTCATTTCGAAGATGTTTCATGATAATAGTATCACAGAGCTTTTGCTTTGCTGTTTTTTTTTATTTGCTTCGTTATTCGAAGATTATTGAATGTTGGCCTTTTTGTTAAATTGTGTTTTTTTTGTCAAGATAGAAGTAGAAAATACAAGCCTCTGGTTTACATTCTTACCTACACACAATTTTACATTTTTAAGCACAATATTTCTTCCCTTAATTACACCATGATCTTACGATTATAGAAATACATAGTAATTCGTGTTTTGTTTTTTGTTTTTTTTTACTCACAATCTAAGTTTTGCTGAGATCTTTTTTTTATTATTTTTTAATATATTTGTTTTTTTTTTGTCATTATTTATATAAGTATCATGATAACACTATAATAAGAAATTAGAACGTAATTTATGCCAAATATTTTTTTTAAACTCTAAAAGAGTTAGTCATAATGAAGTGAATGGGAAATATATTAACTTTTAATACTTAAAATTAATATAAACTATAAAGTATTTCACTAGTAAATAAACATGCTATTTATAAAATAGATAAGAATATATTCAATACTAAAATTGTAGATATTAGCAGTAAAAATCTCAAAAATTGGTTAATTGAATATGTTTTTATACGTAGTATTAGCAAATTTAGAATAAAAATTTAGTAAATTGGTATTTTATTACTATTTAAATCTAATATTGGCAGTTTTATAACACAAAATGCTTATTTACCAACAAAAACTAACTAACACTAAAACATGTTCGGTGGACTTTTTTTTTTAATTTTTTTGATTTTGAAACTCACGCAAATGCAGTGCGACGTTCAGAAACTTAAAATTAAGATTGGAATTCGCACATCATCCCACTACAGTAATCATCACAGTATAAAAAGCAAGTGAAACCGAAGTTTGATGCTTATTTCTTAAAAAGATTTAATACTAAAAATAAAAATTAAAGCTCCGGTTTCAAAATTGGGTGTAACGGGCAAACTCCATATTCCAATGAGAATGCGCTTCGCATAAATGTTTTATATACTTATGTTTATTATTTAACAGAAAAAAATGTACTGGGAACAAAATCTATAACCAAAAAATAAGGTGCGCACTCTCAATGTTATTATTAAAAGAAATTATAATAACTTTTTTTTTTCATTGCACTTTTTAGACCACGAAGCAGAATGAATGAAAATTCGGTCTCGCCAAAATAATTTTGATAGCCAAAACTGCGGACTGAATTACAATTTCAAAAATGGAAATGAAATTAAAAAAATCATAATTTCAGACAAATATATTTCGAATTATTTACATATCGGAAATTATCGAAGAAAAATTAAATCGATACAAATAATACTCCGTAGTCATTTTTTTTTTAATTAAACTTAAATCTAAAATGACATGCAAACTGACACGATAGCCCTCTGAGGGAATCACAGAATTTTGATTTACCAAAAGTAGGATCACATTTTTTTTGATATCGGGCTACTGTTATGCTTAAAACTATTATCAAAATCGGAAGAGCGACAGAGTTAATTAAATCAAATTGTAAACGCTCAAAAATGTATTAGCAAAATGTCAGAAGTTAGAAAATGTAGTAAAAAAATGTTTTATGCATATCAATTTTTATAAAAAAAAAATATAAATGCTTCCGTCTCCCATACGCCTAATAGCTGCCCAGATATTTTAAAAAACTTTGACAAAAAAAAAAGATGGCCGTATTCATTTTTTTTCTATTTTCATTTTGGTTGCAAAAGTTCTTCAAAAAGTATTCAACCATTCACATTTCACTTGGCGGGAATTATTTTTGATGTCACAAGTTTTTTTTACGCTTGACCAAGTTGTTACTGGCTATTCTTATTATTCCTTTCTCCTTCATCTCGTTAATGACACTGGAGTAAACAGACACTGGCAGAATTGTGACAACCTGTCGCAAAAGCCGTAAACAAGAAGTTGAAGTTGACCGAGATGTTACAATTTTTTTTTCCTGGCTAATGTGGTGATCTTCATTCTACCACATCATTATCGACGCTATATTGAAGGGATTGGCGTAGGAAGACGGTAGTTTAGGAGTTTAGTTGTCGCAGTAGACCGGTAAAACAGGACTTCGTGGCCAGTCGCTCGTCTCTTCATTCTCGCTTGATTCGCTGCCCGATCTGTTGGAATATTTTCTTTTTAAATCGTATTTTAGAATTATATCTACCTATAATTTATAAGTTTAAAAAACTAGAAAAACCGACTTCAATTCGACTACCAGCTTCATCATCAGTTCATTGAAGGCAGTTCATTGGGAATGTTCTAGTGACTATAAACACCACTTAAAAGTCACAGGAAAGCAAAATACGCAATTTCGTGCACGTGGTTGGCATATTTTTTTCAGTTATTTCTATTTATAACCCAAACTACTGAACCGATTATGATAAAAATTGAATGATGGCCCCATTCAATTTTTATACCTGGAAGTATAAAAAAATAAAAAATAATTTTTGAAATCGGTTCATAAATGACGGATGTAATGACGGTTCTGAGGTAACAAAAAAACCCCCGAATAAATAACCTCCTCCTTTTTTGAAGTTGGTTAAAAATACAATTTACATGAAATACCAAATTCATAATGTAAGTTCGGATCAATGCTTGAGCTGAGCAAGTAATATGAATACGTGTTTTAGGTAGCTTAGTAGTTGTACCTGGGTCTGGGCGGCGACGTCTCAGAGACGAAATGCTGTTCTTCGATGGTCGGCAGCACTGATGTGAGTCGGTCTGTCGGCCTTAGAACCTGCACACAACATAAATATATACGTATAGATGAAGATATACGTTGTGCGTACTGTATTAAGCTAAGTACAGTACGCACAACGGGTTCTGCACAGATACTTCAGAGGGACAAATATCCGTTTCGACTACAATACAGTCGAAGACTACTAAGATAAGTACCTACTGAGAATATTATATGTGTCCCACAACTGGCATTAGGTTTAACTTATAAGTTTTAATTTAAATTATTATTAAAAGCTGTGAATTTTGTGCAACAAATAAAAAAATATATTATTTAATATTTTTTTCAAAGTTTTTTTTTTTTAATATTCATGGACATTTCACACGACGCTCTCTAGTCCCAAACTAAGCAAAGCTTGTGATATGGGAACTAGATGCTGATAGAATACTTATATACTTTTTTCAAAGTTAAATCAAATCTGCTGGTTTAGAAGCATAAAAGTGCTACATTTACTGAGTTTTGTACGTTTTCCATGTATAGTTACCTTGAGGGTGCGTTCGGAGAGTCTCCACACGAGGCGCTGGCGCTGCGGCTGCGCGGCGCGCGCCTCGTATCGACTCACGACACTTTTCACTAGGTTCCGAACGCTCACTAGCGACGCGTCTGACATCTAAAACAATAATTAAATTAAATAAAAAATTTAAGAAACCCCCCAACTTTGACACCCATATTGAGGGAGTTGTGAGAAAATAAGTGATCCGCCATTTTGTGGCGGCGGCCATCTTGGACAGATTTTTATCAAACACTAGCAGTTTCCCGCGACTTCGTACGCGAGTACCGTTTCCGTGTACATTATATTATCTGTGAGTGTACCGAGCGGATACTTCTTTAAGAAACTTGACATTACACCCGTTCTCGAATGTCAAACGTTAGTCGTTAGACCAAAGAGGTAGTACTACGTCCTGTCAAACTGACGTGACATGACATGACATCATCCTCTTGCTAAATTGGCGCTGCTAATCCCGTCCGTTCATTTTATCCTGTAGATCCTGTTAATTATTCGGGATAAAAAGTAGCCTATGTGTCAATCCAGGTTACGAACTATATATATGCCAAGTTTCAACCAAGTTGGTTCAGTAGTTTCGACGTGATTGAAACACAAACATCCAAACATCTAAACTTTCGCATTTATAATATTAGTAGGATAGCCAAGAACACTCCCGACTAATTCATCTTTCAAACAAAAAACAAAATCGAAATCGGTTCATCCGTTCGGAAGCTACGTTGCATCAGACATACAGACAGACAAACACTCAGACAGACACACAGACAGACACACTTATAACACCGTTGTTTTGCGTCAGGGGTTAAAAACATACTATTTAGGATCGGATTCTGATAAAGAAATCGTTACTCAAGCATAGCTTTGAGTAAATCAACTTCTTGATTTATGGCTTCTGCGACATTTTTTTTGTCAAAATTCTGCCAATGTCTGTTTACTCAACTCAACTTTCATAAACGAGATGCTGCCGAGACGAGCCGGAGTCCATACAATAAGGTCATGGTCATGGTATTACTTAGGTCTGATAATTACCAGCTATGAATGATGGAGAGGATCTATCACTAATTGTTTGTGTGTACAATAACATATCAATTAATTATCTATCTACCTAGCTAGGCAGAGAATCTCCTTTCAGCCTGAGATCAAATTGATTTTCCTTAATTCAACGAGACATTAGAGGTGTAACTAATATAACCATAACAGGTATACGGAACAGCGTTATTTGGCCTAAAGCGTTATAGCAGTTATACGCGTCGCCGCTGCTATGTTATTTTATAACAGCCAAATAACAGTCTCGCGAAAAACGGGTGCAGGCAGGTGGTCGACGCAAAAGTTGTCTTCTATAAAAAATATCAGCGAATTTCGTTTTGTATTAAACGCAAATTATGAAATTTTGACCATCATGTTTCATAGATCGTTCATTTTTTATGAGCTCAAGTCTGGTTGGAGAACATGTTATTTAATAACATGATAACAGCCAGTAGCAGGGATAACACTATAACTTTGGCCGTTATAGTGTTATCCCTGTTACTGGCTGTTATTAAATAACAAATCATGTTATTAAATAACATGATAACAGCCAGTAACTATTAACGGCATTGAATCTATGCCGTTCCGCAAATAACAGTAAAACAGTTTAACACTATAACTTTGGCCGTTATAGTGTTATCCCTGTTACTGGCTGTTATCATGTTATTAAATAACATGATAACAGCCAGTAACAGGGTTTCATTCAGCTTCGACAACAGAACAGACACTGACAGGACATGACAATGTGACAGTGATAGTTTCATTTCTTCATCGTGATCGCCGTTTGCTCACACCTCCGCGCCATGCCTCCGGTGGTGTGGCGTTGGCTTGGCTATACGTTGGTTTGTATCAGGCGAGAGTGAAAGGAAAATAATTGAGTCCGGTTATTGTACAACCATGGAATGCACAGCCTGGGAAAACACAACCATGGAAAGCACGACCAGGATTGCACAACCCGGGCATTCATTAACCCGTCGCGCGATAAACTAGCTTGAAACCCGACCTGCACTGCGTGCCAAGAATCTTGACGAGAATTTTTTTTCTAGGCTAGGTTAGCGGAAAAAAGGATTTTACGTGATGACGCTATAATTATATGATTTATATCATACATCGTTGTCTTCAGTATGAAATTCCCCAGCAGCTATATCCTTTAGATAGGTTCAAAAACTTACTTATATTGTAGAAATGATGCGATTTGTATTTGACTCCATGATTTTTATCCAAAATCGTGACACATTTTGTCATAATACACTAGTTTACACTATACACACCACATAAACTACCACCATAACTTTTTAGAATACATGTTTACGCATTGATTTCATAAATTATTTAGCTTTGAAACACGGTAATTACACTACAATTCGATTTTGTGACACGAAAACAAAAAAATCCGCCATTACGTCATTACGGCACCAAAAGTTTGATACATTTTTCACCCAGAATTTTTCATTTATCTGTAAATATACCACTTTACACGTAATCCTTGACACTTTTTCAGTAGAAATCATTAATAATCATTATAAATTCACTTATCAAATGTTTTCATTCGACATCTAAACGGCACACTGACTCTCCGAAAAAAAACAAAATGGCGGCTGTCAAGAAATCGGAAGCATGAACTTTTTTGTTTATTTTGTCTGATGTAATCACTTCGCTCTTCAACCAATCACAATGCGGTATTTTGAACGAAACGGAAGTACGTCACAGAAAAAACAGCCAATGGGCGTCTAGATAATGACAAGCAAGCACCAAATCAGTCGGAAGTTAGTTTGGATCAGATGTTGTACCCGTGACACGCGGGAGGCGCGGAATTTGTGTATCAAAAGTTGATACATTACCGTTTGACGGGTTAATCACTACCTACCTATAGAAATCCGTAGCCTTGCCTGTTATTTGACTGTTATTTTATAACAGGTATGATAACATAGTATCACCAAACCGTTATATTCAATAACACGCATATGAAAATTTGACTGTTATATTACACCTCTACGAGACATCTACTTTTTAAAGAGATATCAGCTCTAAAAATCAGTTGATTCGAAAAGCAATGCTAGCTAGCATACCCTTGCGGGTCACTACACTGCATCGGCACACTGAACAATTTACTACGTAAAAAGCCACTAAATCCAGGAAACGCTTCGATAGCGTGTTCTAGCTTTCGAACAAACTTAGCAGCGCCATCTAGTTTTGTTTTTGTAAAGCTTTATTTTTATTTATTGCCATCTTCGATCAACTATATATACCGTTTCACAAAAAGTTGTCGAGTTGAATTGTACTACAGGGGCCTTATTCTCACTTCGGCAGAGATTTTACTCTAATAGAGATGATGTCATATCTCTGGCCTCTGATCATAATGTACACACGAAGACACGTCCACCTATACGGTTTGGAGTTTGAACTATTAGAAGTAGAACGCTAGTCGTGGTGGTGTAGACACGACAGTGTGCGTGTGTGTGTGGGTCGGGCTGCGAGCGCGGCGCGCCCTAGCCTAGCGCTCCGCCCCAACGTACCTCTACATTGTATGTAGCCTAGTTATAGTTGTATTGAGTGTATAACCTGACCTGTGGCCGTGTGTACTTACATGGCAGTGGTGTTGTAACTGTGTTGCAAACTCGTAGAGGTAGAAAGCATGTTCAGGCACTTCAGGTAATCTTGACCATTCTAGGAGTTGTTGTTCTGTTAAGAAAAATTCATATTTGTTAGATAAATCGTAACGCCACGTGACTTAGTAAATCCTACTAATATCCTACTTAACAAATTCCTTACCTAGTTTATGGTACAGTAGCACTAGCGCCAGCTCACTGGTTCGAGCGTTCACGCACGTCGCGTCACACGCCACTATCTCCAAGAGATTGATTAGCTCGCTCTCCTGAAACAAACAACATTTTATTTATTTTATTTAAAAGGCAGAACGCAGCACCTCTACTAAGAATGTGCCTGAGGAGTTTACTAGCTGATCTAGGTACCAGGGGTACAGAACTAAGCAGGAGATGGCGAACCTTCAAGATTTCCTCCCGTTTGAATAAAGAAAGAATTCTATGGTCAGTTATTTGCGCTGTAGACTGAGACTGATCATTTTTTTCTGCATGACCATTGGTCAGTGTTCCAAATTCAAATATTACCTGACGTACCAGTTAGATAGAAAACGTCAGAAAAATCAAGCGTTTGAATAAAGAACTCTATGGTCTGTCGTTTTAGCTATTAGATCTCTTTTTTTCTCTGCCTGGCCAGTGCGATGTTCCAAATTCAAATATACTTTTTTCATACCTGACAGCATTCTGGGATAGGCGCGACTGTGTGCACCTCCAATAAAGCTCGCAACAACCGAAGCCAATGTAGCGCTGTGAGCCGACGCGCGCCGCCTGACAGCGTCAACTTGTCAACTATGATGCGAGACATTCGAGAGACATCGCCGGCTGTGCACGCGGATTGAGAGATTGATACTGTGGGATAAATGTATTCTACATGTAATTTTTTATCGTAATTATAGTAAGATTTTTATCTGCTCAAAATGTACTAACGCCATCATATAGGAGTGAAGGAAAACATCGTTTCTCGATACAAAATTTCCGAATCACTTTTGGCAAATCTACAAAACAAAACTCAGTCATAGCTCTGAACGTATTTTATTGGCCAAGGGGCGTAGGCTACCCTTCGAGGATGCTAAATAATTCGAGAGTGTAATGATGAGTAACTTACACCCGAGGATAACATGTCATGACATAACGAGTGCGGCGAAATTAAGTTTCATTCAAAGATTTGCATTCTCAGTTTCCCGCCTTTTTGTCTTCTTTTCGAAACCAGGCTGTGGTTCCATTTTTGAATAGAAAGAAGAAATTATCATGGAGATAGTATTTCACTATGGCTTTATATAATGAGCCTCATTCTATTTTCAAATTTACTTTCGGCCAGTATTTTGAGCTACTTATGGCCTTCTTTCTGAGCATGAATGATGTAAAACATACATCATTTTATGTTTGTTTTCTTACCGAGTCCCTCGATAGAGACGTTCCGTTTGACGTGGTTCTGCTTCGCGTAGTCCTCGATAGCGATGTTCATGCACGAGACAGTGATGCACGGAACGTGGCACGAGCGCACCTTCATCTTTGTCAGAAATCTGAGAAAAAAGAACAAATAGGATTAGTTATTTATAATATTAAAACAGTCATAAATATGCATGAAAATTACATACAACGCCATCTAGTCCCAAAATAAGCAAAGCTTGTACAGTCAGTACCAGAAGTAGATAATTTTTTCAGAATTACAAACTTGTTAAAAAACAAACACAACAACAAACTGTTGTTATTTTTTTGTAAATATGTACTCCCAACACACAAAATGTTTTTTCTTGGTAGGGATCGAACCCACAACGCGGAAGGGAGAGCTATATCAACTGAGCTGTGACGCCTGTCAAATGTGTGACGCCATGGCAAATCAGTTAGATGTGACGCCATGGCAAATCAGTTAGACATAGACATTCATTTATTGGCGAAATTACGGGCAACATTGCAAAGGTCACATAAACAAGAATTGAATTGACATTCATTTATGCACTACAAAGCACACGGTTACCTGTCAAACAGAGTAATGGCATCGATGAGTACTTCGGCCGGTAAGTCGTACCAAACCTTCAAACAGCGGAGGACGTGCGCCGCGCCATCGCGAGCCCCGGTCGTCACTTCACCATTCTGAAAAGATCAGATAAATGTCTTATAGCTTTTGTATAGTTGACGCAGAGCCATCATTTTCAACGTGCGTATATGAATGTTTGGGTGTGAAAGAATGTAAGTTGACGGGTGTATGTGTATGTTAAATGAATGTTGCCGGGCGTATATGTATGTAAAATGAATGTTGACGGGTATATATGTATGTTAAATGAATGTTGACGGGTGTATATGTATGTAAAATGAATGTTGACGGGTGTATATGTATGTTAAATGAATGTTGACGGGCGTATATGTATGTTAAATTAATGTTGACGGGTGTAGTATGTTAAATTAATGTTGACGGGTGTATATGTATGTTAAATGAATGATGACGGCATATATGTATGTAAAATGAATGTTGACGGGTGTATATGTATGTAAAATGAATGTTGACAGCCGTATATTTATGTAAAATGAATGTTGACGGGCGTATGTGTGTTAAATGAATGTTGACGGGTGTATATTTATGTAAAATGAATGTTGACGGGTGTATATGTATGTTAAATTAATGTTGACGGGCGTATATGTATGTTAAATGAATGTTGACGGCATATATGTATGTAAAATGAATGTTGACGGGCGTATATGTATGTTAAATTAATGTTGACGGCATATATGTATGTTAAATTAATGTTGCCGGGCGTATTTGTATGTTAAATGAATGTCGACGGCATATATGTATGTTAAATTAATGTTGACGGCATATATGTATGTAAAATGAATGTTGACGGGTGTATATGAATGTTTACCTGTATAATGTGTGGTTTGTTTTACCTCAGATTCAGCAGGCATGCACAGCTTCGGCTGGAACTTGTGCTCCATAAGCAGGTACTCGTTGAGCGTCGCGTAGAGCGCGGCGTGGTCACGCGACATGACGTCACGAGACGACGAGGCGACGCTGTCAGCATCCGGGTGCTCCGCGCCCGCTCTCAACATCATCGGGCGTGGGTTCGAGCGGCGGGTGAATCGGCACCTGAAATACACATAGGTAATAACTAGCTGCTACACGCAATTTCGTAAGCGTGCACCGTTTTTTCTTCAATATGTTACTTTTCAGTAAACATAGCCCATGTTTTGATCCGGAAAAAAAGCTTCTCAATTGTATAAGTTTCATTGAAATTGGTCCAGTAGTTATGGCGTGATCCTCGAACAAATAAATTCGATTTTTTGAAGTAGAACTGTTTCAAAAGTCATGAACTTAGGTCATGCTTTTTTTACGAAAAAAGTGATGAAAGAGGCAGATGGCCCACTTGATGTTAAATAATAACCTACAACATTGCATTGCTTCATTGAGGAAGTGCCCTGTAAGGCATCAGACTCCGTCCCTCACTCTTATACATAGAGCTGTTTATGTACTTACTGCAATAACTTTAAAAGTACAAAGCTAGCTAAATAGTCCATAGCTCAGTTGAAATGTAGAATTCTAGGTCTTATAGACTAAAATGAATATCTCCCACACCTCTGGCTTACAATACAAACTGAAATAAATTATATAGATGACTTACATATAAACTAGGAAACCCGTTAATGATCTTCATTTAAATTAGTTGTAACTAATTAATAAATTGAAAAACAATGTTTTTGGAAACAAACAGAGCTGCCATTGTATTAAAGTGTGTCAAACAGTTCATTAACATTCATTAGCAGTGAATTTTATTAAAAGCAGTAATTTAGTTAATGGACAAGTTGAGTATATGGGCGATCAAGGCAAACAAACAATTGATACTTATGGCATAAGTGTACTTTACGCTTACTCAGCAAGTGTAAAGTTCTGAGGGCGGCTTGCACCAGAATCGCTAAACGCGTTTAACTCTTAAATAGTATTTAGCGAGTTGTCAAGTCATACAAATAAGTCAGATTTTAATCGATTTAGCTGTTAAATACGTTTAGTGATTCTGGTGCAAGACGCCCTGAATCTAACAATTTTAACTAATGACCAACTGATTAAAATACCTGATATCTTAGCATAAACTAGACGCTTACCCAAATACAGAACGCACAACGGATTTTTATCCCTCTGAAGTTAGGTTAGGTTAGGTACTGTTGTGCGGAAAAATTAGCTTACCTCTAGTTTATGAAAATGAAACATCAGAATTTTGACAATACATTGATAAGACTTACCTAAGCGTGCGCAAGAGCAAGCACCGGCTGACAGTCGTTGTATATTGCCCGCGCCGATCCCCCCTCAGCTCGTACACCCGACGTTTGAGCGACCGGGCGCGAAGGCCCTAGTACCTGATCACAAGAGAGCGCTTTGTCAACACACAGCCGTGACCGTGTATTGAGGGTTAGAGATTCTAAGGATGGATTATAAGATGTGGGAAGATTCTTTGGATGGATTGTAAAGGTGGATTGTAGGGTAAAAAGATTCTTAGGATGGATTTTAGGGTGTGGGTGAATGATATGAGATTCTTAGGATGGATTGATCAAAAAAGATTGACTAGGAATTATTTGGTGCTTGTTTCTTCCAATTCGGGAAGATAATACTTACGTTAATAAGTACGAAATATAAAAAGATTTGTTTGAATTTGTGATGAAAACAAGGTATTTTCGAGGGATTTGGTGTTGGTTTAAGAGAATCGGGATTTGACAAAACCTTCAAGGGATAGGACTCCAAAAAAAGGTTACTAGGTGCAATGTCTTGTTGAAAAACAATTGCCCAGCGACCTCAGCGCCTCTAACAGTCAGATCAGATACGTGCAGACAGTGGTTGAGCACTGCTGCAGGCCTAGTACACTGCGCTCTATGAGACACAGCGACGCTAAAGCTTAAAATTAAACTTTGATAATGCACCGGTCTTCCTTGACCCGTAGTATACACCGGGTTACCCCTTTATACTATGTTTATGAACGAACGTTCTTCGCTGTAAAGCGACGGGTCTCAAGTGTAAAATTACCTGTAAAATTGTCATATTAATACACATCAGTTTATATAAATATTTCTTGAATCAGGCATCAGTCTTAGGTCAACCAGTTTTTTTCCGATGTTTTTTCAAAGTTATCTAAACAATTTACTATACTTAATACAATTACAGAGGTTATTGTGAATTTGTCAAATTGTTTAATTGTATAAATGCGCTACCGTAGAAATGGAATGTATAATAAGGTATCTGTTGGGATCGAGGTAGGTACGTAGCAATCATAATTTTCCGCCATACGTCTGTGCTGTTATACCTACTCGTAAATCTACCAGACAGCGTCATATGCGCATTTGGAATTGAAGAAAGTGATGTATATTGATTAAACTATGTACATTGTCTAGCCACTGGAGTAAGTTTTCAGTTATCGGACGTCAAATAGGTAATTCTTATTTCAATGATGTCCTATTTCCATTAATTTTGTATCGGGAAAAGCTTGTTATTTAAGATTCCAAGTTTAGTAACTTATTAAATTATTACCCCCATGACAGTGTTTTCGTTACACATTACATTATTTATAGATACGAGCTAATTTATACACAAAACAAAATAGGTACAATAATTTTTTGTACCGTCACATAAAAACAAGATTGAGTTCAGCAAAATAGATAGAGGTTCTCAAATTATAGCTTTCAGCATTATTAGCCACGTTTTATTGTAATTGGATAAGTTGCAATAAGTGCGTCATATAGATACAATACACTTGTAATACATTTATAAGGTATCGTTGACGTCAGCGACACAGCTGTTTATGTCTTTGTCGGTCTTCGATAAATACATTTATAAACAGAACTAACTTTGTTCTACAGCTTCTTTGTATGAAGTTAATATAAATTCTACACCAAGATACAGTCGGGTACACATCAACCCATCAACGGTTCGAACTTTGAACTATTATAATTTGAATGTTGCGAATCATGCGAAAGGGACGATATGTTTTTATGTGAGACTCGCTGCTTGCGCGCCACGCGCCTATTGCGATCCCTGATTCGCAACATACAGATTATAATAGTTCAAAGTTCAAACAGTGTATAGGTTGATGTGTAGCCGACTGTACAAACAATATTTTTTATTTATTAAATAACACTTGAGGCCAGAGTTCATAGTATTTAAAGTCCTAACTTTAGTCCAGAACAGTTTAAACAAGTTGCAAGTACTTATTATGCAAATAAATAACAGATGTGGCGACGAAACCCAACAGAGGGGTAAACGCACCGACAAAAAGTCGTTATTTAGATTACGGGCTAGGGCGTTTTCATACTGTCAACGACACAACACCTACACGACATCGTCGAAGAGCTTACGTCACATTTACGGTCTAAACCTCTAAACTTAGACGCGGCTAAAGATTCTCGTGCCCCCTGATTGTCTATCTATTGATACCGTCCAAATTAGATAAATTCCAATCAAAATAATGTCAAAACAGTTCAACGAATAAGCATTTTAACCAATAATACTTACAGTCATAGCATAAAGTGTGAGCCATTGGAATAAATGTGTTTTTATTATTTGATGGAATTCCTTTTCAAGTTTTGAAGGGAATATCCACCATTTTGTCTTGAAAACAAACGATTTGACGTATGACTCGACTTGACTAACTTATTTCAATAATCCACTTGACACTGGCAAAATTGTCTGTCGAAATTACGGACAGAGGCCATATTAGTAGGGGAGCCCAAGCGGGGATTTCGGGATTTACTAAAGCGCGGCAGATTAATATACAGGGGGATACCTTGTACCCGGTTAAGTACTTCCACAAAACATGAGGCCCATATATAAGGCCGCCCGTGAAGGATACAGGATCAGATTAGTAAAAAAAAATTGACCATCAGAAATTCTCGAGCGCGTCAGATTAAGGTAGGGTGAGTTAATTACATCCTAAAAAGTGTATATTCCACTAATCTGACAATTTGAGAGTGACGTAAAAAAAGGAGAGGGCAACAAAGTTGTAAAAAAAAAACGTCATCTCGACATTCTCGAGCGTAGCTAAATTTTTTTTTATTTTGAAGGAAATAATTCAAGAATAATGAAAAATATAAAATCTGACGATTTCCGATTTCCAAGCCGAAATAACAAAAATTCGTCGATAAAGTTAAATGCGTGCAGCTGCGTGATGCCTATATTTCCTTCTCCGCGTTTCTATTCCTCTCTCACTCTTTCTCTATCTATTACTCTCGAGCTTGAAAAACTACGTCGATCGCCACCAAGCTGGTCAAAAGCGGTTGATTCGTTCGAGAGATATCGTGAACTAAAGAAACCCGAAAAAGTGTTTTTTCGGGATTACTCCGAAATTTGTGGCTCGATCAAAACTACTGAACCAACTTGGATGAAACTTGGCATATATATAGTACGTAACCTGGATTGACACATAGGCTACTTTTTATCCCGAATAATTAACAGGATCCACAGGATAAAATGAAAAAACGGGATTAGCAGCGCCCATTATTGGCAAGAGGATGATGTCATGTCATGTCACGTCAGTTTGACAGGACGTAGTACTACCTCTTTGGTCTAACGACTAACGTTTGACATTCGAGTACAGGTTCGGTGTAATGTCAAGTTTCTCAAAGAAGTATCCGCTCGGTACACGCACAGATAATATAATGTACACGGAAACTGTAGACGCATACGAAGTCGCGGGTAACTGCTAGTATCACATAAATTATATTTTGAGCTCAGAAATGTCATAAGTTCAATTTTAAGCACCCAGGAATGGAATTAGCGGGAAGTTGCAGGGATGGCCTTTAAGGTGAACCGTTTTTTTAATTTTTTTTTTGTCAGATCAGGCAAATCCCTCTAGATAATCGTCAGATTATGAGACAGTACGTTTAGAACATAAAGATGAACCCCATATATATCTTAATCTGACGCGCTTGAGTATTTCAAAATGGCGAATTTTTTTTGCACATTATGAAAATGGCCGCGAGTTTGCGTCCCATCGAAATCGTCAGATTAGTGAATGAGAGCTTTTTTTTGGTGCACTTAACACTCCCTTAGAAAATCTGACGCGCTCGATTATTTTTTTTTTTTCATTTTCAACCCTTAAATACAACCACCCCCATCATGCAAACGATCAGATTAACATACGTACATTATTAAAAATACGTAGGACATTGATGCTATCAATATCTGACGCGCTCGAGGATGTCCATGCAACAGTTTTTTTTTACATATTTAAAAATCTATAGCCGCTTCCCCCACCGATGTAAAGGTATATATCATATAACATTTTTTTCTTCTTATCATCTAAGCTTTGCATCCCAATAGGTCTCTACGACGCTCGAGTAAATCCCCATTTAGCATCGTGGGCTCCCCTACTATATATAAGAGAAGAAGGAGACCGGTAAACCGACATTTTGATTGCAATTTGTCAGATTCTGATGGCAACAAAAGATATACCGGTGAAAACCGGACAAAAGCGGTCACTATCTATACCAAACGAGATGGTATTTTAAACGGTGTTTAAGTTTTTGTCAGATGTTTAGATTTAGAAGGGATTCTATGAAGAGGGGATAGTACTAGAAGCTTTTCAGCGACAGTGGTTTCTTGTGACAGTAATTTCTTTTTTTTTGTTCGAGCCAAAGAAAAGTATCGAGTATCGTATAGTGTAAGTGCCAGTATCGGTGAATATTCAAACGTCTTTAGTTGGAGGGTTCAGCACACCAGCAATGTCAATGACCTGACTTACAAACAACACTCGAATAGTAAAAACAAAGTCAGGTGAGAGTTAGCTGAGCTTATCTGTTAAGAGTTCATTTAAAGTTTGTAAATTGATAAATTCAAGTTTATAAGGTTACAACCATTTATTGTTAGCTAATGCATAACACAGAAGTGTGACAAAAGAAAATAGTAGCTAGAAGCAAATATTAATTATAAGAAAAACGAATAAAAATATTATGTTCTACATCGTCACTGGAGGTAAAAATTTAATAAATATGTTATAACAATATATTGACAAAATAGTGATTTTAAGAGATGCTAATTTTATACATGGTTAATAAAAACTCATCTTCAACTACATAATCAAGGAACTTTTGAAGAACGAAAAGAAAATTTCGTATGCCTACCGGCTTGTATCCTGTGGATCTTTGTGTTCCTACCCTACCGGCAATCGCTGTTCTGAATTTTTTGTCCAAAATCCCCCTTAGCGATTCTATAGGGGGATTTTTCAACAAAAAGTTCAAAAATCCTCTTTCCCAGAAATTCTTCGCAGCGAGTACGCATAGGGGATTTCTGGAATAAGCCGTGTAGGCTACCCCAAAAATATTGGTATCATGAAGATTACTCGTATCTGCGTACCTTCCTATTACCTACCAATCTTTGAGCAGAACAGACTGATCTTTCAGATTGAAACCATAACATGCAAAATCTTATCTACAAGAACTACGCAGATGATTATTTGCAGTCCGATAATTTTAATCTAACAATCACGCAGTGACGAAAGGGAATCGTCGAAGGTTAATGACATAAAAATTGCACGAAAACAAGATTCTTGGAGCAATGTCAGATTTTTCTAGTATTTTTGGTTATTTTCTGTAAGTATATAAATCTGAAGAATATCACCGTATGCGATCTGAGGTACCTACGCATAAATAAATATAAAAATTAAAAAAAACCCCGGCCATGACAATCTCCTTAGATCCTCCTCATCATTGCATCATTTCTGGTCATCATGAGACCTTGGAGAAACTTCAAACAGAATTCAATTCCTCAAATCTCAATAGATTTAGTTGAACTACAGAGATTCCTGAAAACTGGTTTTCAGATCTGATGAATATCCTCATAACATGAAAACGGCTGCACCAATTTTCTGGTACGCCAAAACTTATAACACCCCTGTGTTTGAGCAATAAATGTAAATACGGATTTTAATGCCGTAAAACTAGTCTAGAGGATTGTGAAGTGTATTGTGACAATGCAAATATTACAATGGTTTAGAAACTTGCGAGTAATTGTTGTATAAGAATTCGCACACATTCGTAATCAGTTTATTTAGAAAACTAGGCATATCTATAAATCATTTGCAACGGTGTGTAGATAGCTCAACTGCTTCATGTGTATTTTGTACATATTATAAATACTGTATTAGTCATAATATTCTTTGTGAATAAATATTTATAGACATATTCCACAGACTAATAATATTCCACTGGTTCTACTGTATAACACAAAGTTAGGTTATTAGTTTTTCTTTTTGGATTTCATCACAATGATGTCTCTTAGCTCCGAGAAAAGCTATACAATTTTGTTTTACAAAAAAAAGGTATTTTCTATAATAACTTATTCTACTGCTTCAGCTGATGATGATTATCAGCATACGAAGCGAAAATAATGTACTTAACTAAATACGGTCAGGAAGTGGTTACCTAGGTTATTTTTTAAAGTGAACGGACATTATTATAAAAAAATCAAATTCTTTAAATTATAATGAGATTTAAGGTAATTAGTGTGTGAAAAGTGAACAATGAGTTAAAAATTTACGACGTAATTTCAAAGACTAATAAAAAACACAATGCAAATTATCTAAATAGGAAAGGAAATTTTTGTAGACCTAGCACCAAAACCCTAATTGTTTAGGTATTACCATACTTGCCAGTGGTAAAAATATGACAAGGAGTTCCGTTAGAAAACAACAAAACAAACATGGCGGTGCGTCCGCCTATCAGCGTTCTAATTTCAAACGTCTATTTCTGGCGTAATTTAAAAATGGAAAGCGTCCATGTTTTGTTTTATAACCTACTTAGTTTCTACATAACGCAAGGTTGTGGACATTATAATCAGTTATCCTTCGAATTATGTACGTAGGTTATTAAACGAACTGCCCGTGAAACAATTGTTAGCACTCACTTTTATGTAAATTGTTAATAGAAGAGGTAGTCCTAGAGTATTTATCAAATCGTATAAAGTTTTCGCGAATATTATTTTGCAACGTGTAACATAATGTCCCTATAAGCCGAAAAGGGGCTTATTCAGACCAAACACGAGAATAGATTAGCATGTGCTAAAGTTGAATACAACATTTGACTATTTTTCTTTTTATGTTAGAATTTGCGACCACTCTAAATGTTCGTTTACTTTGCGTAGGTATCTAGCCTGCTAGTACACATGCACACGCAACGCACCCTCCTATCACGTCTCACTCACACATAGACACTTTCGTGTGCAATGCCATTTTATGAAAAGTTTAGATATACACTCGAGAGCAAAAAAATCGACTCAGGCGACACACCTGCAGTCGCAAGTCACTGGCAAAAAAACTGATCGTGTAAATATTTTTTTCATAGTAAAATCATAAAGCTCCTATTATTAGCTTCAAAATGATATAAAATATTGTAATGTTTCTTGCTCACACAACCCAACAACATGTTGTGATCAGTAACCACCCTTTTTGCGCTTGTTTACAATAGTGCTAATTAAGGGTTACTTACCCATATAAAAGGTTATCTACCTGACCCACCCTTATCAGTTAGCCGTCAAACGTCAACCGATACACATCTCCGTTATCAACAAACAAGAATTCTACCTGAAAATGGACACAACAAGTGATGAAGCTGCTCAAGCGGTCACCCTATTGCGACAAGGCCAGAGTCAGCGTGAAGTGGCACATGCGTTGAACATGAGCCAGTCTGCTGTTTCCAGAGTTTACCGTCGTTACCAAGAGACTGGTAACTTTAATCGAAGACGCGGTTCCGGAAGAAAAACGTGCACATCGGAGAGAGATGACCGTTTCATTGTCAGTACATCGCTGAGAAATCGGGCCCTCACTGGCGTTCAAGTCCAACAAGAGCTCAGAGAAACGCGAGGAGTGGCTGTTAGTGGCTGGACAGTCAGAAGACGACTTAAGGCAGCTAGCCTTGAGCCAAAAAGGCCAGCTACTGGCCCCAAATTAACCCCAGCCCACCGAGCAGCCCGCCTACGATTTGCCAGAGAACACGTTGATTGGACTGACGAACAATGGAGCTCCGTCCTCTTCTCAGACGAAAGCAGAGTATGCTTGCATGGTAGCGATAGAAGAGGACGAGTCTACAGAAGACCTGGAGAAAGATTCGCGCAGTGCTGCATCAAAGAAAATGTGGCTTTTGGAAGAGGTTCCTGGATGGTGTGGGCGGGCATTTCAATGGAGGCAAAAACCGAGTTGGTTTTTATTGAAACTGGTGGTCGAGTGGGAGGATTGACGGCGAACCGATACATCGATGAGATTTTAGGGGATCACGTCGTTCCCTACGCCGGTTTCATAGGCGAAAACTTTATCTTAATGCACGACAATGCCCGTCCACATACTGCAGGTTCCGTCCGGCAGTATTTACAGGAGGTCGAAATTGCCGCTATGGACTGGCCAGCGCGTAGCCCGGACTTAAATCCTATCGAGCATATGTGGGACGAACTGAAACGAAAAGTTCGGGCTAGAAATCCTGCACCAGCCACAAAATCGGACCTCAAAGCGGCGCTCATTGAAGAATGGGATAGCATCGAACAAGATCGAGTAAAGAAACTTATTCGATCCATGAAGAAGCGATTGGAAGCTGTTATTAGGGCCAGGGGGGGCAACACTAAATATTGATAGTTTAATTTCTAATAAATTAATATTTTGACGAATTTAAGCTGGTATTTTCTTTACTGTTAATGATCACCCTTTTTCATTGCTTAAGACTCCTTCTCATTCAATATTTTTTCATTACCAAAATAAAAATGTAAATAACAAAGTAGACCACTCATTTTAAAGTTAAAACTAACAGCTTTGAGATGTTAAAATCAGAAATAGAATGAAAGCTTCTGATTTTTTGCCAGAGTTTTTTAAACGCGGGCGTGCGTCCTGAGTCGATTTTTTTGCTCACGAGTGTATTTCGTGTATGAAAAACTTCGAAACATTTAAAGTCGTAGAACAAACGTTGTTCGTCATGACGTGTAGTACACCCGTCCTTCGGGCTTATGTTATACCCTGTATTAAATACCACTTTTTTAGGTTACAATTTTTTAGAGTATTTAATCAGGTTAATTATTTAAATATAGTAGCAGACACGCAGGATAGTAGAAAAACTATTGTAGGTACCTACTTGTTCCCGTTGTTAAAATAAATAAAAATGTTACACGGAAAACATTATTTTCCTGATAAAACCGATCAAAATATTTCTGCTTACTTGCAGAAGTCAATAGCAACAATGAATTTAAATGCGCAATACGTTATCGTACAGATACGCCGTCCTAGTTAGGTGTTGGGACACAGCTGCGCAATAGTAACGGTAGATTATTGTGTAGGTACTTAGTCTGTTTGGGATGATACCACTCTGTTGACTTTGAATAACTTGAGCTTAGGAGTTTTGAGCTGCACCACCAAAAAACAACAGACTTGCATTGATTGGTAAATCAGATATTTTACACAGCGTCATCTAGCCCCAAACTAAACCGAGCTTGTACTATGGGAACCAGATCCAAGGGCAGTTACTGCGTGGCCTCAACCCACAACTACTGCGCGGAAGGCAATGGGACTTTATTGTATTTTAGCCAGCATAGCTTACTTTTCAAAATGTGGACCCAAACAGGCGTAACTTTATGTACATCATACGAACATACATACGAACTTAGCCAGGATTTTGTTAAAATTACGACAATAGTCCCAAATAGTTCTGAGGGTAGTTCAACCAAAAAATATTCGAAAGAGAAGTCCGAGTGAAGCGATAATCCTAGTTTTACTACGGAATATTAGCACCTTTCGCTCCAACGGAACTCCATATAAAATGCAGGATATCGCGGTTTCACGCGCTATCTAAACTACGATGCTCAAAAAATCACGCTACACTCATTCCGTTTAGCGATGTGATCTTCGCCAAGAGTTTAAAATGTAAATGACACAATCGAGAGGCCTATCAAGTTCAAAGTGGGTTGGAGGTTAAAAATAACCGATGTCGCCTCACCTTGGCCAAATAATATTTTAACCGAGTGATTATCACTCACGGTCGAGCTTCGATGAATAACCTAAGTACAATAACTACTTACCTATTTTATTTATTGGCTTAATTAACTAATATTAGGTAAATCACTATATCAACGCTGTTATTTCTAACAAAATGGCCGGCTGACTTATTTGACTACCCTAAAAATTTGTGGCAGACTTTTTCTTCGTTCGTGTGATCGTGTCAAAATATTCTAACAAAATGGCCGACTGACTTATTTGACTACCCTCAAGATTATAGATATTTGCGATCAGTGTTGCCAACTGTTTTTAAATTGGCCAGCGGTGTTTCGATTCAGGATCAGTGTCGTCACTTATTTATTGAGTGACTATAATATTTTTTTATTGGCAATCGTAGACAATTTGATTTTACAATCAAGTTTTAAACGCAGAGTTGAAGGAAATAGAATTAGACTACCATCGAATTTGAGGCCGTCAAGTCGAGGTAAACAAGACCATACCGGAACGGTAGTGTTTTGTTTTGACACTTCCCCTTTATCAATTTGCAAAATATCAATGAAACAAAATATAAGGTGACATTAATTAAACCCCGCATTCCCAATCTATTTCTCCCTCTCCTAGTTACAAAACCCATTGAGGATGTCTATGTCTAAGGGACAATCAGAAGCACAGTTTTAGGTAGGTATGCAGCCGTAAACTAAAGTATATTTTACCTTGGAACCCAACGCCTGACGCAGATATTTCCAGAAAATGTCATGGCACTCGTAAGAAACGCTTTGACGTAACTACGTCCAAGATACGGGAATATTGACCTTGGCATTGACTCAAAGGCCGAGACTATTGCAAAAATTACATCAGGCCAGTAAACATGTATTTGCATGTATTGTAAATGATTTATATTGCGTTAGGGGCAATTTTATCTTCTATTTATCGAACACTAGTGCCTGGGACATGTTTTACATGGAGTAGGCTTGCCCAGCACTTGTACCCTCCTCCCAGCCTACTCAAGACATGGTCAATACGTGCAAGACTGACTGACAAAGGACTCTGCTTGAGTATTATTCGTAGTGTGCCCACCATGTTTCTCCATCTAATTGTATTTCTGTAACGTTTAGAGCTATTCCGCCTAGAGCTAAGGTACCATAACATAGAGTGATAGATAGGTTACAAATTTTCCCTAGATTAGCTGCTAAGACCAGGAATATTCAACCTTGGCTTTGACTCATCTCAACCCAGTTGAATATTACGATAAACTGTTCTATTACGTACGTAGTAAAACGGTGGGTAGAATATTTTGGTAGCTCGCTACTACCTACATGTATCAGTTCTAGACTAAACTTTTGCCAAGAATATTTTTACAATAGAAATGTAATGAGCAACAATCTAAGATACTGCCTAGTTAAAATAAATTATATCACCCTGTCAAATACATAACAATATGGAAAATTTTGTTTTTGTTTATTGTGGCCTGTGGGTATACTGTAGGTATGTTCGATGAGTACAGATAAGTTTTCCTAGCAAACGTGATATTTATAACTACATTTTTTTTTTGCAAAAAAATTGCTAAAAAATTATATGTAATATAGATTTGTATAAATACCTTTTATATTTACAGATTAGGCAATTTAAAACACCAAGATTTTTTTTGCGTTGTGTGAAATGTCCATGAATATTTATTTATTATTTTTTTGGTTTTCCATATATTTAATTTTTAACGTAAACAAGTCAGTTCTGTGGTAAGTAAGTGTAGGTACACTACACTGTCCATGTGACATTATTAGATTTTACACAATTTTGTAAACATCCAACGATTTTGCCAAACAACTCAATGACATGACGCAACGTAAGGTCAATAAAGGTTTTGAACATTATAAACGGCATATTTCTACACAAGGTGTTGAGACACCGTATGAAAGCTATAAAATTCACCATAATAGACAATAACTCTGTTGAACTATGTAAATAGGCATTTGTTTAAAAAATAGACAGAGAAAAGAACCACTTTTGCTCATAGCCTAAGAATACTCAATGTAACGCTCAGGTTTGGGACCGGGCACGTCCTCAATAGACTGGCTTTATGGGGTAATGCATCGTTATAGGCGTGAGGGAACCTCTTAACATCAGGTGGCTATACTGGCCATCTGCTTACTTGTCATCAAAAAATGATGGAGTGGACTTTGACCACCCAAATCCAGTTTTTTAATAAAATTAGAACGAAATTCGGAGTTAGAAACAAGCAATCGAAAAATAATTTTAGAATGGAACATATTAAATTCCAGAATTTTTTAAGAAGCTAAAATTAATTCTGTTTTGTAACAGTAATTTTTAAAGGTTGCCTGACGCCCGTAGCACATCTCCGCGCGTTATTGGAGTAGCAAGTCCGCGAAATTCATTCCGCCGCGATCAAGTGTAGTTGTGTTAGCGGTATCGTGGGAGCGGAACGTTACGTCCAACACGTTTGAAGTCAACGCGGCTCCGCTACTAAATGGCGGCCGGAGCGCGGAGGTGTGACCGGGGCGTCGGAGCAGATCGCCGAATCCGCGCGGGGAAAGAGATAGAATTATAGTCAAATCTATACGTTAGAACAGGCAGTCACGCTAGTGTTCGGCTTCTCATATAATACGGACAAGACATGGCGAATTTATAGCGGGTCCGCTGTTATGATATCGCGGCGGTAGTGTGGTTAGGGCGTGAAGGTTAGGGGTTTCGAGAACAGAAATTAGAGAAAGATTTTTTGATTTTAAACTAAATTTATTCCCTTTTGCTATAAATGATAACAAATTCAAACAAAAGACGAAGCGCCAAATAACCAAGCAGATGTTCAAGAAAGCAGACAACAGGAATTTGCGTTCTTTTATTTTTGCACGGATCAGCTTTCCTTTGCCCAAAGGGGAAAGCCTTCATTCCCTTTTGCTATAAATGACAACAAATTCAAACAAAAGACGAAGCGCCAAATAACCAAGCAGATGTTCAAGAAAGCAGACAACAGGAATTTGCGTTCTTTTATTTTTGCACGGATCAGCTTTCCTTTGCCCAAAGGGGAAAGCCTTCATTCCCTTTTGCTATAAATGACAACAAATTCAAACAAAAGACGAAGCGCCAAACAACCAAGCAGATGTTCAAGAAAGCAGACAACAGGAATTTGCGTTCTTTTATTTTTGCACGGATCAGCTTTCCTTTGCCCAAAGGGGAAAGCTATAATTTGCCAGTAGTCGACAGATGGCGCGATCAGAACAGCTGTTATAAACCTTCGATTATTGTTGTAGGTACTATAATTACGTAACCTTAGGATTTGGTCGCGGGAACCAGCTCTTATAGTCACCTAAATAGTAAACACATCGTGTTATTAGTATAGGAGGGTGACTTACCCCTGTGGAGGGTGATCATAGTCACTACTTGAACAAGACTAGCAGTAGAACTGCTCCCGACTACCGTCCCAGATTGGATCCGCGGATTTTGATAGCTATTGCATACGATAACTGTCAAAATCTGCAGATCCAATCCACAAAGATGGTCGAGAGTAGCCCTACTGATCTGCCTGCTACTGCGTCTGCGTTTCTCCGACTTAGGCACAAATCTGCACTGAAAAACTACTTTTATAAAAATCGATTTGTCTTTTGAATTGTCAATTGTCATTTCACACAACGCCCTCTACTCCCAAATTAAGCAAAAAGTAAAATAACTTATCTCTTCTAACAAAACAATCATAGATTTAGGAGAACACATGACATGATCTACGAATAGGTACACTTGTCTTTTTAGCATTTTAGTCCAGTAAGAAAAAGAACTACAAGAACCACCTTTTGCAGCGAGCTTTCTTAGCATAATTCCATTATGTAGTATTATTCTGTGGCAAAACCGATAAAAATGTACGCCCATACGCAGATGAGCAGCCTCACGAGGTCACTGCGCATGCGACGGCTACGTGACCGAGCGAGGACCATGAATTAGGTCGGCTTTCAATGTTACCTCATACATACTACCATGGCAACGAATACTAACGTACTACCGACGACTATACGATGCCATGGATAATTTCGAAGAAGTTTGCTGTTCATTTGCTCGCGAGTTGTCTACGCTAAGCTTCCCCAAAACTATTTGGTCACTATTTATATTTCAACAGTAAATATTGGCGTGAATTCACTGCATTCCTCAGATTGTCAGTTTTACCAGGATTTGCGCACCAAACATTTCGATACGGTTACAGTAGACAACGAAGACACGACATCCCCTCAAATCTTTTAGGAATTGGAAGTTGTAACTCTTCATGTACCTACCTAAATATTCCTTTGTTTAGTAAAAACTAGTGACCTATGCGCCGTGATAATTTCTAGTTATATTTTGGGGACTCTTTTAGTTGAGTTGAGGTCTAAAAAGTTGGAAAATGAGTATAAATAAGAATCTAACGATAGTAACGATGGATATTTACCTAAATATTTCAATTAACTATTCACTGCTATGAAGACTTGTAAATCTATAAGCACAAACCAAAACATAATTTATTTTATCATTCAAAATGGCCGACTTGTTGTTGAACTATTATAGTCAGTGATATAAGATCCAATAAAAATAGTGCGATGTTGAAAAACAAGATATTTTTGTATGCATCTAATAGGTATTCGTGTATAGAAGCATTTTATATTATGTTAGGTCATCTATATACACCAGTCTACAAAGGACTAGTAAAATAACCTAAAGAACGGAACCAACATAGTATGAATTGCCGTAACTAACCTGTCCAGCTGGTTCGAAATCACAGTTTCTACAGCTAATATAGCGTGCACATTGCAGCTTGGTATCCACGTTTTTCACATTCACTGTTTATTAGACATGAAAGTATAATAGAGGTACGCGTACGTGACGCGTGAGTGCGATAAAAAGAGTTTTCTTGTAATTCTATTAACACAAAAAACTGCAAGGTAGACCAGTTTTTTCAAAGTCGCCTTGAAACTGGCGTGCCAACTTCGGAAGGAATAGGGAGGGAACTATTCATTATTTTTTGAAGGTAGAATAAAATTCCTCAAACAATTTGTGCCAGACAGTGTTCTTTATTCAAAAACTATGTTGAACAATAAAGTTTGATCCAAAGAGTTCGGTTGTCCATTAACACCAAACTACTTAGTAGGTTACGCAAACTGAACACCCGACAATAGAATGGGTATTGTTTTAGCCCTTTCGGAAACAAAGAAAAAAGCTAAATTGAATAAACGTGTGTGCTGTGTTCAAGCGCTTACGTGATCTCAAGCATAGCATCTATGAATGCTTTGTTTCGCAAGAAAGAAAACATAAAATAATTACGCGTGGGAAAGATCACTGTAGAATAAACTTCTTTTATTCTTCGAAGAAGGTTTGTAATGTAACCGAAAAAATAAATCACTCGGAACATGTTTTTTGAATAGAGAAAAAACAATTTACATACTTACATGTTGTTTTAGCAAGGAGACCTTGATGTTGTTGACATCATTCGTTTGCGCGTAGACGATGAAACTAGATATTACACTTCGATAAATAAATAAAGCAAAAGTATTTCTCAATCAAACCATTGTATTTCAACAGGTAACCATTTCAACCATTGTAATCCAACAGGTGGTAGTTTTTTTTTCTTTACAACTGTGTGATGTCAGTTTTAATATATTTTCTTATTTTTATGTAAAAATTTTTAAACTATGCGACAATGATGGCAAAAGTACCTTACGGTAAACAATGCTCTGCCATCTAGTCAAGGTCTGCGTGATTGCATTGAGTTCGTCACCCTGAAACTTAGCATTGACTATCTTTTCTACTTCCGAAGAGGAATGAAAAGTACACAAGTAACAACTTCAAAATTTGTATTTTATACCTAGTCTCTCTTTTCAATGAGAAGTAAAAATTCAACGTATGCGGATCAATGATTGAGCATGGATTTAAGTCGAGCTTTGATTCAGAAACGTTGCTTGTGTGTCGAATATTTAAGAAGAGTTCATCCAAGTTTACAACGATACACAAACATCGAAATCTGTGCTTGACAGATTCATCTTTCTAGGAAAACGCTTGTTTCGGAATAAGAACGTAACTTGAGTCTCGATTTATGTCTGAATCTGTACTCGGCTCATCCGAGTCCAGATCAGTGCTTGAGCAATTGATTTTGCGACGCGCATCACTACCAGTGAATGGTGATTTACATTGCTATTTCAGGTGTTTGATTGTCTCAGTAATTTCAATGGCTTCTTTGTTGTTCCGAAACGTAGTAAGTTCGCAAAACTGCAGCTGTCTAAACAAATTGCAGTATGTTTACAAGGAACTTACTAAAATTATAATAACTACATTACGGTCTTAATAAAATTATATTGGTCTCCTAAAGCTCCTCTAGCTAAATCTGTTGTCACCTCTTTTCATTGACAAGTGAGAGTAACAGCATTTATTAGTCGCTTTATAATGACAGGATATGAATAGAGACCTAAGGTGACATTGACGAAAATACGGGCAACACTGCAAATGCCACTTAAAAAAGAATTGAATTGAAAGGAACTATTCAAATAAAGTTGGCGTATTTTTAAAACTTCCAAACGTCTAAATCGCATTATTTTGTAATTGAATAACACGGTGGTCAAGCTGTTTGATAAGAAAAGAATATTCGTTTTAATTTAAGGCATAAAATCGAGATTACTTTCAATCTGATATGCCTTTCCTTTATCAATGTTTTACAATGATTTGTAGAAATCGAATACAATTTTATTTATGTTTAAAAAATCAATTCACACGCAATAGATGTAAAATATAGTTTTATTATTTAAAGGTAATTGAATAAAACAGTCAATGAAGTCATGCGCATATTGATCACCTACTATTGACCTACTGGTCGATCCGGCTCGAAGGACTATACATATAAAGCGACAGTAAAGTGGCAGTCAAAGTAGGTAGGTAAGGTACTGATGATCTTATATTTTAGTGTTTTCTCCATTATTATTAAGGCCGTGACTACAGTTTCACAGTGTGAATAACTGGAATAACTATTCTTCTTTGTTGTGGCATTGTATCCAATTTCTTTTAAAAAAAAAAATTTTGGAATCAAAATATTATCAGCAGTGCGCGCTGCCATTGTGTACCTATAAGACAAAATTTCAATTATCTCGGAACTTTTACGCTTCAATTTATTAGGGCCTTCATAAATAAGCCGACATAATCTTTTCTAAAAACGTAGAAGACTACCTACTGTGAGTTGTAATAGAATCTAATTTAAAGTTCAAAATGTGACCAATAAATTATTTTGGCCTACATTATAATCATCACATTTGGTTCTACATTCGGCCAACGCGATGAACAATGTGATAGTAATAAATTTAACCGTATTTTAGCGTCCTAAATAATAAAAATTTCGGCATAACAACCAAAAGAGATGCGCATGTCATACTTCTAAACTGGATTCTGATGATACCTACCTCCCAAAAATTGTATAAATACGACTAAATTATATACTTACACAGCATAATGTAAAAGTTAATGACAATTCCTGCAAGTAGTATGGTACCCTCAAATTCATAAACAATGAAAAGTCACTTCTAAAGGCAGCCTAGCCTTTTAAAAGAATCTAAAGTGGTCTAAGGCTACAAATGTCGAAAGGCCTTATCTTTGCCAAAAAGATGTTATCTATGAACTAGGTACATAAAAAAGCCAGTTCTTTGTGGTTGCAACTTTGTAGCGGAAAAACATAATTAATATGACAAGCTAAAATGCCAACAGAACATATAACAGATGTTTTTTAGCAACTAGAAATACATTAGACTTATGATTTGAAAAGACCGTAACAAAATAGTAGAAATCACAATTTTAGAATAAGTTCTTTTCTCAGTTTATTTTTAGAGGTAGTCGAAGTCTGAACTAGCATTTTCATTGGTGATTTCATCATCCCTTCTGATTTCACTATTGCAGGGTGATGATTCAACAAAGCGCAAGTTCAGACTTGACTCCTTTTAAAAATAAATCAAGGAAATACCTAAATGATTGCTTAAAAACGAGAGAGATGGATGACATACCTACATTTTGAATTTATTGAATGGAATAATGTATAAGGTTTTACATGCAATTTTATTTTTATTTTAACTTATAATATAATAAATAGGTTTCAGACACAATATTAATTTGTTTCCAATTCCTTATATGATTTATGAATTACGCAATAATGATTTCATTCAATTGTTTTAAACTCTACTTCTTATGACATAAATCATGTTTTTTTATATAACTGGGTAGTTTTTTTTTTATGTAAGTACATGTTTGTAACTAGAAAAAGTTAATTTGGTCATGTTTATACGAGTAACTACATGTTCTCTTAACCTATCTACATCATATAAGTAGGTAGGTAGGTACCTCACTTAGCTGAATACTGAAATTATATGAAACCAATTAGCCTACCTAATAATTATACAAGAATTGTAGAATAACTTTTTCAGTAGGTAAGTACCTAGGTACCTAGCTGAGTATCTTCTGATATAAATTATAACTTTCTACATTAAGTTTTCCGGCCATTTCACTAGCTTATAAGGTCTGAGCGTCAATTATGCAAATTACTCTGAATATTGTCATTGAAGAAGACACTGGTTGACCTAAAATCTGGAAACTTCGGCACATAGCAACCGAGTTGAGGTTATGTTCAACAAATATCTAATTTTACACAACAAAAGAAGTGTAGCGTGTAGTTATTGATTTTTTTATATTAAATTGACTTACCCGGATGCTTCCGTGGTGAGGTTTTTGATTAAAACCACCCTATAAGATGATTTTTTATTTTTCACTGTGCACGAACAAATTCAAGGACGTTTGACAGATGACTGGCCGACATTTTTTTTTGTCCAACCAAAAAAAAAATAAACAAAATGGCCGATACCCGAATTACGTCATCCAGCGGGAAAATTAAAATATCCGTTAAACTTCTTTTTGTTAAAAATATGACAATTTCTAGCTAAAATAAATTATAACTAGTAAACTAAAACTCACCTCATAAAAGCTGGATTGATGTGAAATCGGAATAATCCGATGAACCTTTTAGTACATTAGCAATTTATTCAGTCCGATGCTGCGCGCTGTTGCCAGATTTCTATTGCGTCAGAAACTAAAGAATGTTCAAATCCACACATTTCAAAACACTGTAGCATTCCTTTTTAAATTTTTGAACTCTAAACTTGTCACAATATCTATAGAAATATAAAATAGTAGTAATCTAAGTATGAAAAACTTGTAAAACGTAAAAGTCTTGTTAGAAAAGTTCGATGGAGGAGCGGCAACGTCGCGAACCTTCCACTTTTGAACAAAGGAAACAATTTTTGAAAGAATTTGACTTTCAAACTATAGATCGAAATCGACTAACATTTAATTTATTATGTACGAGAAAACGGTTTAATTTTAACTAAGGTTTTATAGCGCCCGACGCTTGTTCAAACGAACACTTCTTTCTTGTACTTTAGTTGACAGACTAGTTGTTTTTGTTTCGTTTCGTTTGGCGTTGTAAACAATAGATCGGTGCTGCCATGCTCTTTCTACCAGTTTTTATTGTACTATTATTCTTTTTTTAATAAAAAACATTGTGTGTACATACTTAGTTACAAAATATAATTTTCGTCGTAATGACTGCAAGATTTAGTAAAGGCTTTTAATATTGAGTAAATTTACTTTAGTAGGTATGTAGTACTGTTTCTAGTCAGTACATCCCTAATATTCTAATAGCAAAGCATTCATTTTATCTAAGTTGTTTTCGTATATTTTACATTTTATTGTAAAGGAGATGATCCGACATACATGGGGTTAAAATAAAAGATGTTAAAAAAATTTCCGTGTTTATTTGCGTGAATAGGTAATAACTATGTAGATAGGTTTTAAACCTAACTTAAACGCTAGGTAGGTAAACATAAATATAAACTACCTAATAAAAATAATAGAATAAATAATAATAGAAAAACACAAACAGAATAATAAGACAGTAAAAAGAGAACTATGTATACATAGTAACATCAGCTGTGATGATGAAATCTACTAAAATTATAATATCTGTATTTTACTGGCAATACCAAATACGAATTACAAAAAGCGAACGCCCGCCAGTTTTCGAAAACATAAAAATATATCGCTACTATTGATTAAAGTATTATTTGGGTAAGTAGAATTCTGACCACGCTTAGTCTGCAGCACTTATAACCGAATTTTGGAAAACCTGTTACCACGGAAGTTACAGAGTATACAATTTTTTGGCCAAAAGTAGCATCTGTCACCCTGCTACAAGAGCGATCCAATCTGTCCATGCTGTCCAATCTGTCGCTCAGGGTGACAGAAGGGAATAATCCATTTATTCAAACATTATTTTGATTGGTCTATTCTATTATGACTGTATGGAGTTTAGACCGGGTAGGTTTTCATGTTTTCAACCTCATTGGTGGTTATTCGAGAAAATCTTTTCATTCAGAAAAAAAATATATTTATAATATCTGATTGATAATTATTGCGATAAGAACAAGCTGCTTTTTACTTTTAATGATTATTTTTTGAAAATACTCAAATACTCTTTAGGCTTTAGACTTAGTTTGCCACGGTGTGTAGATGGCTTAACTGCTTCATGTGTATTTTGTACATATTATAGGTATTGTAAATACTGTATTAGTCATAATTTCATATTAGTCATAATCTTTGTAAATAATATTTATACACTTAAAAAAATATATCTTTAGGCTTAATTAAAATTATCCACGGCTAAAGCGTATACATTTTCCGAATGCAAGTACAGTACTTTTGATTCTGTCAATCTCGGGCCCAGCGTCCTAGGGCCGCTCAGAGGTCTCCTTTGATTGAAATCCGTCGATAAATAACGCTACAGCAAATTACTCCTTATTCTCCTCTATTTTGACAGGCGTCACAGCTCAGTCGGTAATGGCTCTGCCTTCCGTGCTGTGGGTCGTGGGTTCGATCCCCACTGAGAACAAACATTTGTGCGTGGAAAACATAGATGTTTGTTCTATGTCTGGGTGTTACTATGTATTATAAGTATGTATTTACAAAAAAAAAGTATATAAGTATTCTATCAGCCATCTAGTTCCCATATCACAAGCTTTGCTTAGTTTGGGACTAGAGGGCGTTGTGTGTAAAGTCCATGAATATTTATTATTTATTTTATTATTTATTATTTTCCACCCAATCAAAAATCGCGGTCGACTAAAAAATTTTAATAAATCAAGGAACTTGTGTGCCGATTTTCGTCCAAATCGGTTGATAAATGCGACCTGTAGGCGAGAACTGACAGACAGACAGCCGGACAAAAGCATTTTTGGCCAATCTCGAAACTAAGACACTTCGCTCGCTCGGTCAAACAGTTATGAATATCTCAGAAAGTAATGTGTAGTACCTTTATCTTACCGAATAAAACCTTGTTTCTTTAGTCAGATTTTACTTTGAAAAACTTTTGAATAGACGTCTGCTTGAGATTATCAGGAGTTTTTTCTTGTTTTACATACTTCCTCTTTGGAGGACTGACCTCCTTTTCCGGTTTCACTAAAACCTCTCTCGGTGTTACTTCGGAAAAGTATTGCAACACGTATTGTTTGAATTTCGAGTTATCACTCTCAATCTTTTCAGTTTTATCTTTTTTTGATTTTATTTTCAAACTCAAAAGTTTTTTCTTCCATTGTATTTTGACTGAGATGTTATCCTTTTCATTGTTAGTTATTGATAGTTTTGTTTTAGATTTTTTGTCAGATTTTCCTTTTGAAGAATCAATAGTTACTTCAATATTTTGTCCATCTTTTGTCTTTCTATTTTTTACGCGTTTTTCCGAATTTCTATCATGTTTTATAATTCTATATTTGTCTGGGTTTTTATGCTTTTCTTTGCGTAGGTTTGTTTTATCGACAAGCTTATGTTTCTTTTCTTTACGTGAATTAGTTTTTTCATCAATTACTTTATCTTTTCGAGTTCTTTCATCATTTGATTTGTGTTTATATTTTACACGTCCATCTTTACCATCACGTGTTTTATCCTTCATTCGTTTTTCTTTTTTTCTATGAATTCTCTTTCTCTTATCTATTTGTTCTTTATTTTCGTTCTGTTCATCTTTTCTACTCAGTTCTTTCTTTTCATCTCTTGGTTTGGTGTGTTTATCTTTTGAGTTGGATTGTTTTTTATCGTCAACGTTTGTATCCCTGCAATTTTCTTTCCTTTCAGTTTTTATATCGTCATGGTTTCCTAGTTCCTTCGTACGCTTATCTTCAACGTTTTTGTCTTTGCACTTTTCTTTATTTTCAGGTTTTTTATTATCAATGTTTTCTTGTTTTTCTTTCAAAAGACCTGCTTTACTTGCATCTTGATCTTTTACTGTATGTTCATCTTTAGATATGATCCTTTTTTCATACTCTACTTTTCCATTTTTAGCGCGCTTCTTACTTTCTAGTTTTCTATCTAGCAGGTTTCGATTCTCAGTTTTTAGTTTATATTTATTTGATTTTTGAACGTGTTTTTCTAAAATCTGCTTCTGCTTCTTATCATGTCGCCTTTTGCTATTCTTGCGCTCATTTCTTTTATCTTTGGCAGCTGTTTTATGTTTATCTGTGACTTTATCTGTGTCAACCTTATTTGTTACAGTTGTAAAATCCTTTTTTATTTCAAAATCGTCGCTTGAAAAGGTTGAATTTAAATTCTCAGACATATTCCTCATCTTCTTCTTTTTAGCTTGAGTTTTATCACAACTTAAAACCAGGCTACTTTCTGAAAACTTCCGTTTTTTAGGTTTGTTTTCTACCTTACGCAAATGCGCGTCTATAGCGAAATCTATTACTGTCCTAAAGTTCTTCAAAAAAGGATATTTATCATGCTTATGATTGAAGCAACATTTGTAGTTTACATCTATTTCGCTCAGATACCCGTCTTTGAATGTTTCCAAATCTAGACCCAGAATACCTTCACCTAAACTATCGGTGTCTAGTCTACTGAACTGAAATGGTGACTTTTCTTTGCCGTTTGCCTGTGAGATATCACTTCTGTCATTGATTTTGATGACGTCGATGCTGACAGAATGATTCTGTTCGGATATTTCTAGGCTAGAGTTTTTCATTTCGATAGTCTTTTGTTTAGGAGACTGAAATGTGATACTTTCATCGCTTAGTGTTTCGGCTATGAAGTCTGGATGAAGTTGAAAATTGCTGTTCGAAGATTCGTCACTCATTGCTTCAATTTCTCTAGTTTCATCGATTTTATTGTGATTTCCTGCATCTATTAGATTATTTTCTTCGACTTCAGTATGTTTTTCTTCAATTTTATTATGAATTTCTTTGATTTGATCAAGATTTTCATCAACATCATTATGATTATCTCCAACTACTTGTTTCTCGTTATCTATTTCATCTTTATTTGTTGTAATATCTTCCAAATCATTATCTTTAAAGCTTGGAGTAGATACTTTGTTAGGTGTTGAAGTCTCAGGGTTGACCCTTGACTTTCGTGGTGTCTCATGAATGCCATTTTCTTTATTTTCTACTGTATTTCCAGCAGTTTCAGTACTATTGTCGCCTGCCGTTTGAATCTCCTGAAATATTTTATTAAGTTTCATTAAAATTAAATGTGTCGACGTTTCCTAGGGGTCGTGAACTCAGTTGGTATAGTACTGCCTTCCACGCAGTAGGTTTTGGGTTCGATCTTCACGCAGAACAAACATTTATGTTATGGAACGATTAACAATCAATTTTACAAAACTTTAAAATCCCCTGACCATGAAAATCTTTATAGATCCTCTTTATCATTGCTGGTCATCATCAGACCTTGCAGCATGCACTCCAGTTCATCATATTTCAATACTTTGAGATGAGCTAAACGTTTCAAAGTGTAAATGCCTTATATTCCTCGAAACTAGTTTTCAGGACTGATGAATATCTTCTTAACTTGGAAACGGCTGCACCAATTTTTGCCAATAATAGCTTAAAACCATCACTTCTAAATCACCTCTTCAAATCGGAGCCCTACTTTCAGAGCTACGAGGGCACCGACAGACAAACACAACTCCGTCAACCTTATAACACCCTTTCCGTTTTTCGGTCAGGGGTCAAAATGTTAGTGTCTCTACTATGTAGTTTATATTATCTGTGGTGTCACTCAGCACGGGACCCTACATTGATGGACGTGAATATTAGGTCAGAGAATTAGGTCTAGATTTTTGTTACATGAACATAGATTTTTTTTTCTTACCATTTGCTCTGTAATACATTTCTTTGGCGAGCACCATTCTCTAATAGGGTCTTTTTGCTTGAGTAGATTATCAAAATCATCAAAGGAGCCGCTTAAAATGTCACTGTAACAAAATAAATAAATAAAAATCAAGTAAATACTGAAGATAGCATAGATTTTTTATGACAATAATTAAGAAACAAATAATTAAATTAAAATTTTTAAAAACCCCCGTATCTTGGACCGAATTTCATCAAACATTGCTAAGAACACTCCCGATTAACTCCCCGATACTCCCGGTTCGTATGTTTCGAACCCACGACCCACAGCACGGAAGGCAGAGCCATTACCGACTGAGCTGTGACGCCTGTCAGTGGCGCGTGTTGGAACCTATATTCGTCCAGCAGGGGTATGCCAATCAAAGTTGAACTGCAAAGTTGAACTGCAAAGTTTTAAATCATGGTCAGTTCATACTAACTCATAGTTATTCTGTGTCTAAATAGTGACATTATGACGTAATTTGATGTGTTTTCGCGCATATTTTGCTGTCAAGTGTCTAAAAAGAATGATCACGTGGTACAAAATTGTACCACGTGACCTGAAGAAATTACACTGGGCAGTGAAATATAACTTGACAGCAAAAGATTGGCATACGGGGGCAGCTATGGACGAATATAGGTTGATGATGATGACTGTACAATCATCGTTTAATTATTTACTTACTTAATAATTTCCTTTTTTTTACTCAGAGGCCTTGGTTTGTTGAATCGCCGCCGCAACATTTCAACTTGCTCATCCAAGATGGCGTCGCTTCCCATAGACACAACTTTATCTTTAAAACTCTGCTCTAAAAGTTTCGTGGGTGATAGTAATTTAGATTCTACGTTTTTGCATGAATCGGAATTTTGAATTTTCATGGGCGATTTGGCGTGCACATATTTGTATGGCTCGTTCGAACTTTGCCCTGTAAGTTTAATGGGTGATCTTTCCATGGATGGTGTGTGTATGGATTTGGGCGAGTCGTTAGTTCGGGGAGACTGAGTATTGTATGAACCAGTGGTATTAATTCTTCTAGGTGTTCCGAGATTCAATTGTTGTCGACTTGATTCAATGCTGGGTGATGGAGCTGCAAAATACAAAATAAATATTACAAAACCGAAAGTTTATAAGTATGGATGTTTGTTACTCTTTCACGCAAAAACTACTGCCCCCGTATCCCAATCTTTTGCTGTCAAGTTATATTTCACTGCCCAGTGTAATTTCTTCAGGTCACGTGGTACAATTTTGTACCACGTGACCACGTGATCATTCTTTTTAGACACTTGACAGCAAAATATGCGCGAAAACAAATTAAATGACATCATGTCACTATTTAGTCACAGAATAACTATGAGTTAGTATGAACTGACCACGATTTAAAACTTTGCAGTTCAACTTTGATTGGCATACCAATACTGGTCCAATTTGGATGAAACTTATAAATAATAAATAAATAAATATTTATGGACTTTACACACAACGCCCTCTAGTCCCAAACTAAGCAAAGCTTGTGATATGGGAACTAGATGGCTGATACAATACTTATATACTTTTCTTTTTTGTTCTTTCTGTTTTCTTTCTCAAAGTTTCTCAAAGAAGTATCCGCTCGGTACACGCACAGATAATATAATGTACACAGAAACTGTATACGCGTACGAAGTCGCGGGCAACTGCTAGTTTATAATATTAGTAGGATTACCTGGGGATGCACACTCTGTCTTAACTCTGCGTTCCCTTGAACTCGAAGGCCTGAAACGAATTAGTTTTAAAAATTTTAAAAACCCCCGAATCTTGGACCTGTTTTCATCAAACATAGCTAAGAACACTCCCGACTAATTCACCTTTCAAACAAAAAACAAAATCAAAATCGGTTCATCCGTTGGGAGCTACGTCTACGTATTTTGTTTGAAAGTTGAAGTCGGGAGTGTTCTTAGCTATGTTTAATGAAAATCGGTCCAAGATGGCCGCCGCCACAAAATGGCGGAACACATATTTTTTCATAACTCCCTCAATATGGGTATCAAATTAAAGGGCTTGATTAGTAGAATACTTTACACTACGACTAATTGTCCTGTGAGAACATAGACCTCGCGAGCCTTTATAACCATGCAATAACCGACACTTTCCCCTTTCCCTTGGCTAAATCGAATTTCAGGTGCTTGAATGTTCCAATAGGCCCTACCTATGTAGACTTATGAACAGAATAGGGTATAAGTTTTAGCGATTACTCGCGTTCCCTTGGGCCTAGGAGGTCGAATCTGGTGTCTACGGATTTGTCTCGTAAAGGCGGAGAGGACTGTGTAGTTTCATTGACATTGGTAGGAGTAAATTTTCGGGGAAAAAATTAAAAAATAATTTCCCCTCATTTCTCTCTTCCACTCCTTCTTTTTGGAAATATTTTTACAACATCTTGTGTCGAATGTAGTCTTTAGTGTGCTTCTCAAATTTGATTGAAATCCGTCGATAAACAACGCTACAGTAAACTTTCCCCCTTTTCTCCCCTATTTTCCCCCAATCAAAAATCGCGGTCAACAAAACTTTTTTAATAAATCAAGGAACTTGTGTACCAATTTTCGTCCAAATCGGTTGATAAATGCGACCTGTAGGCGATTACTGACAGACAGACAGACAGCCGGACAAAAGCATTTTTGGCCAATCTCGAAACTGAGACGCTTCGCTCGCTCAGTCAACTATGATATATTTCAAACCCAAAATGGCCGCCGCCACAAAATGGCGAATTACATATTTTTTTCACAACTCAATATGGGTATCAAAGTCGGGGGTTTTTTTTAATTTTAAATTTAATTACTTGTTTTGTTTTTTGAAGTTTGTTTACAAAATACTCACTTATCCAACAATGGTTGCCGGGCCTTTGTCCTCCGTAAGGACATGCGACTCGGCATTACAGGGCCGTGGCGAACCGATGTACTCGGAGAGTTAGCTTGTTCTTCTAATATCACTGCAACATAATGTAGTAGGAGACATAAGGAGAGAGCCCTTATAAAAGTTGTTGAGAACAGGAGAGGAAAGATGATTGGACACCTTATACGACATGACAGTCTAATCAGAAATATCATTGAAGGGAAGGTAGAAGGAAAGAGAGGAAGAGGAAGACCGCGTATTAGCTACATGAGCCAAGTGAAGGCGAAGATGGATGTCATGTCGTATAAAGACGTCAAGGAAGCTGCCCTGAAAAGAAGAACCTGGCGGGAAATGCATACATTACGCCGACAAGAGCATAGCTCTTAAGTTAGAAGAAGAAGATAATGTAGTAACAAATAATTAAATTTAAAAACCCCCGAATCTTGGACCTATTTTCATCAAACATAGCTAAGAACACTCCCGACTAATTCACCTTTCAAACAAAAAAACAAAATCAAAATTGGTTGGGTGTTACTATGTATTATAAGTATGTATTTACAAAAAAAAAGTATATAAGTATTCTATCAGCCATCTAGTTCCCATATCACAAGCTTTGCTTAGTTTGGGACTAGAGGGCGTTGTGTGTAAAGTCCATGAATATTTATTTATTTATTGGTTCATCCGTTGGGGAGCTACGTCTCAGACAGACACACGCACAGACACGTCAAACTTATAACAACCCGTCCTTTTTTGCGTCGGGGGTTAAAAACGTATAATTTAGAAAAAAAAGTTGGTTTATTTAGGACTAGCTACCGCCTGCGACTTCGTCCGCGTCCCGTTTGATCCTGTTGATTTTCGGGGATTTTCAGTTTAGAGTCACGGGCTCGATTTTGATAAAAACCAGCATTAAAAACAATTTATTTTTCGAGAAATTTAACTTTTTGGATTTTTTATTATTTTGGCTTAACAAATACTTTACTGTAAAATAAAAATGGATCGAATGTTTTTCGAACACTTAAAAATCTTCAGTATAGTCACGCCGTCAAACTTATAACACTCCTTCCATTTTCGATCGGTGGTTCATAACTACACTTCTCAATTAGTATTTCTTCATTTTCATATAAATAAAACTTACATTTCTCAATATTATCAATCAAAGCCTGTAAATCGTGAGGTGCGGCTGGTGTGCAAGTGAGACAGACGTATCGTGTCTTCTCGCTCGCACCTATGCATTGTGCGTGCGCGCCTACAGACCCGCAGAGCAGGCATAACGTTATATCCCACATTCTGAAAAAAAAATCATAAACTCTTAAAAAATTATTTAATTTGTCTATCTAAGTTGACTTTTACAGAATTAGACTTAGTATTAAGTGGTACGGTAAAACTGTGCTTAGACGAAGTCGTAAGCACAGTTATGGTGTTAAATTGTAGTGATCTATAGAAGCCGTAATTAAATGAAAAATCTATACTACTTTTGATTTAGAAATAACAAAATTATTATTTTATTTGATAATAAAATGATATAAAATAATCTATGATAGTAATTTACGTTTTTAATACGTTTGTAATAAAATCACTCATGAAGACTTTAGGGGGTTGTTCATGTAGATGGGTACTTTAACACCCTGTATAATTATTATACACTGTGGTGAGACACCCTGTATAATAATGATTTACCCTTGATCAGAGTCATGGGATCGTCCATTAGGGCACTTGCACACTTCAGCGGTGCAAACCAAAGGACGTTCGTAGATTTCAGCAAATGCATTCTGCTCTAACTCCCAAGCTGCGTCTCTGTAAAAAAAAATACATGACATATCATAAGATTATACAATACTAGTAGTTACCCGCGGCTTCGTACGCGAGCACCGTTTCCGTGTACATTATATTATCTGTGTATTATTATTATCTGTGCGTGTACCAAGCGGATACTTTGAGAAACATTTTTTTTTTCGTTTTTTACGGAACTTAGCGTCTGTTAAGACGATGTCAGTTCCATCGTATCTTCCTAGTATTGTCTCAAAACTCACTGTTCACTATATTTGAGAAACTTGACATTACACCGAACCCGTGCTCGACTGTCAACGTTAGTCATTAGACCACTGAGGTAGTACTACGTCCTGTCAAACTGACGTAACATGACATCATCCTCTTGCCAATGGCCGCTGCTAATCCCGTTCGTTCATTTTATCCTGTAGATCCTGTTAATTATTCGAGATAAAAAGTAGCCTATGTGTCAATCCAGGTTACGTACTATATATATGCCAAGTTTCATCCAAGTTGGTTCAGTAGTTTCGACGTGTTTGAAACACAAACATCCAAACATCTAAACTTTCACATTTATAATATTAGTAGGATACCCACCCAAACATAGAACAAACATCTATGTTTGGCACACACAAATGTTAGTTCTAATTAGCATACCTATCGGGTACGTAATATCCTTGGTTTTCAACAGCTTCATAGAAATTCTCTTTGTCGTTACAGAGTGGGCATTTTAGGTAATGCATCCCCGCACTTAGCGCCATGCGCTGAAACAAACCATTAACATGTTATATAGTTTCAATTTTATTTCTAGAAATAAAAAAAATAGTAATCAGAGTTCATTTTTATAAAATTTAGTCAAAAATGGTTTTTTTAGGTCATTTTATAAATATTGTTTTTATATGTATCTGATTTTTATTTTATTTCTTGTGATTTATATACAAAGGTAGGTACACATAAATAAATAGTTTTGAGTGCGTAATATTTGTAATGTCGGAGAAACACTGACAAAATTGTGGTCAAATCAAGTCATATTTTATTTGGAAAGGCAGAGGTTTAAAAAAAAAACTACTTATAAAGGTATTAGTAGTCACAACGATTTGAGCGCCGTCTGTGCTCACCATTGTTCGGTAGCGCTGTAAGAGTCGTCATACAACCACCAGCATTTAGTCCATTCGAAAAAAAAAAAATAGTAGTCACAACGGATCTTGGTCCCTCTGAAGTATCTGCGCAGAACTCATTTTTGGTCGAATTTTTCTGCACAACAGTACATGCGCAATCGTTATTGCACCTAACTACATACAAAATACTTAATACAAAAGACATTATACTCTATTCAAGAATTTTTTGACAATACTGATTAATTTTATAACTTACTACGTGATAAATACCTTGCATTGACTTTTAGGTCGTCTTGCACCAGAATCACTAAACGTATTTAACAGCTAAATCGATTTAAATCTGACGTATTTGTATGACTTGACAACTCGCTAAATACTATTTAAGAGTTAAACGCGTTTAGCGATTCTGGTGCAAGCCGCCCTTAATATATTAACCTGACATTATTTTTATTCCACGCTTAATTAAATATTTATATTAAGGTTATTTACATCTTAGACGCATTTAATTCATATTTAATTCATTAATTTACTTAAACCTAGTTAAGAACTTTGTACGCCTTAGGGCAAATCACAGTGCACAACAATATCTATTAAGTCACCATTTTACTTACCTGTGTTTACAAATAAATAAATTGAAATTAACTTCAGAGGGATAAAGATCCGTTGTGCGTACTGTACGTACCTGTAAGCAGTTTCTATGGATCCATGCGTCTTTCCCACAACACGGCGGCCAAAATGTATTGACTGTTGGAAACGCGTCGACTGTCTCGTAACAAATAACGCACACAATGTCTTCTTCTACCGGTTGGTTAACTGAAAAACAAATCATACTGTATTTTTTTTTTTATTAGCTTTTTGCGGCTATGATATCACTGCGGCCTCCTGGCCTATTGTGATCGCCACTTGTGTAAGTACCACCCCTAATTGGGGCGTTTATAGTTAATCATACTGTACTAATATTATAAACGCGAAAGTTTCACTCTTTCACGAACAAACTACTGGTCCGATTCGGATGAAACTTGGAATATAGTTAATATAGTAATAGAATATAGTATATATGTATATAGTTCGTAGCCTGGATTAATACATAGGGCTACTTTTTATCCCGGAAAATCGACAGAAAGCTGGTAAATAATAAATTAGGCACACGAGACTTAACAATGTCTCAGAGTGATGGACGCAGTTCAATGCATAGCAAGGCACATCTTCAGAGGACGATGAGACAATGTTTACCACTTAATATCAGGTGGGTTATCGGCATAATCCATCATTTAGTTGTTCATAAAAAATTTAATCAATTTATCAGGTATTAAAAACCTATAAATTGGACAGGCAGACAGCTACATAGGTGTACCGTTTTTCCAAAACTGGATCGGAACACTAAAAATATAAGTAGGTACAGTCGGCGACACATGAACCTATCCACTGTTAGAACTTTGAACTAATAATTCGAATGGTGTGAATCAGGGATCGCAATAAGTGTAGGCGTGTGGCGCGCAAGCAGCGAGTCTCACATAAAAACATATCGTCCCTCTCGCATAAATGATAATGAAATAGGAATTACTTACCATCATCTTTGAGTACAATCTTCTTTTTATCATCTTTCATCCTCAGCTTTGCTTTACACATTATGTGTTCAGGTATTCTCTGTTTTGGAGCGTGGACTTGGCAGAATGATCTGTAAAATAATCTCTCCTTATCGTCAAATGTATTGGTACTTATTGGTAGTCAAAAACCTTGATTAGGATTTTTAAAACATTAGTGAAACCTACAAGTAAACTAAATTCATTTATTTACAAAGAAAATTACAACAGTATTTACAATATTTATAAAATACACAAATAAACTTATTATATTAAAAACAGTTTTAAGGCTTGACTTGTGGTTTATATTTGTAAGAAAGGTGAAGATGAGATATCTGGGATGGTTTTTAACTATGTTTGTTGAAAATTGGTGAAGCCGTTTCCATGTTATGAGGATATTCATCAACTCGAAAACCAGTTTTTAGGAATCTCAGGCAAATTACAGAAACATTTAATTAATTTAAATAAAAAAGTATATAAGTATTCTATCAGCCATCTAGTTCCCATATCACAAGCTTTGCTTAGTTTGGGACTAGAGGGCGTTGTGTGTAAAGTCCATGAATATTTATTTATTATTATTTTCTTTATTTAAGTATTGAGATTTGATGAGAAATCCACACTCCAAGGACTCTGATGATGATCAGCAATGAGGAAAAGGATCTAAGGAGATTTTTAAATAATCACTGAAAGGCTATTATTTGGAACTGAAAGTACCAGGCACGCATAAGTCAGCAAAACATACTTGTAACTCCCATAGAAGAGTGAGACAGCATTCTTTTCTCGTCCACACGGCAGGTGGAATTGCTTCCGGCATGAGGTAACTGAGCAGCCAAGGTTAGCGCCACCGCAGCCGCAGTACGAACATTTCTGGAAAAGTTTTTACGGTGAGTACAAAAACAATCGCCACTCAGCATGTGACTACTATAATGCTGGTCTTCCGTTACTAAAAATTATTGTGAAATATATTTTCAACTAGCTTCTGCTCGCGACTTCGTCCGCGTCCCGTTTGATCCTGTTGATTTTCCGGGATAAAATGTGTGCCTAATGTGTTAGTCGTAGCCTATATACATCTATATATATGTATATATGTACCTATAGTTCGTAGCCTATATACATATACATAATATATATGGGTTTTACCAGACCACTTCCGAAAACGTAAAGGGGGGGTACAGCACACCAAAACCCAACCAAAAAAAAATCAGTTATCCTGAAAAATAATTATAGCCGGAGAAAACAATGATTAAAGATTTCGCCGATTCCGCCAGTCCGCAATGTAATGTAAATTCGCGTAGGTAAGGTCGAGGCTTGGTACTATTATTTATTCTGTGTCGTAAGTGCCTACTAACGTAGGTAGGTACCTACTATGTTTATTTATACCTAATTGGTATAATGACCGCGCGACCGCGCGATAAAGACGGGCGTCTCTTGTCTCGCTCGCACGTCGCGTACTCGAATGACCCGCGATGAACTCTCAGGCTGAGAGTTCATCGCGGGTCATTGATGTAAGTCACGGGTAAGTGCTCAGCTATTCATGATGTAGTAGGCGTAATCTGCGTGCTGCGTGTACACTGTACATTGCTGCTTTATTTATTTTATTTGTTTTTTTGCTTTTTTAAATGAGATAATTAGGTAGATATGTCTTATTATGTTGTACTGTGTGTATGTAACTAGAAAAAAAATGAAAAGGAGATAGTCAAGGCAACTTTTTTTTTGCGATTTTTTTCGTTAAATGTTTTCAGTATCATGGTCTGATTGGAACCTCCAAGTTTTCGGAAGTGGTCTGGTAACACTCGGTATATGTGTATTACAAGTGTCATCCGAATCGGACAAGTAGTTACAGCATGATTGGAACATTTGGAACACAAACATCTAAACTTTGACATTTATAATATTAGTGGGATGGGATGAGTATGACTGGCACGACCTACTTACATGTTTTTGACTTCTCTCTAGTTCAGCCTTTATATCTTTGTACATGAATCCAAAGAGGCCTTCTTCTTCTGGCCCTTTTTGCACCAAGCAACATGATAGCAGCTGAAATAATTTCATTTGAAATTTTTATACAGGTTAAAAGTCCTTGACTATAACAAAAAAATGTTGCTAAATTCTACCATATGTTAGGCAATCTGCATTCCTACTTATTAAAGACATATCTTAAATAATAGTAGAGTAGGATAGTGTTATTTACAGACACAGAACATCTAAAATGTCTAAAATGAATTAGGCTACGGGCAGAGAGATGAAGACTTATATTAGGTCATAATCTGATGATATTTTTAATAAGTACAAGTTTTTTTCTGGGAAACCTAATTAACTAAATTTTTAATTACCAAAAATTAGGACTTATAAAAATCACTACCTACTCTATAAGAACTATAAGAAATACTCATGCATATAATCAAAGAATACTGGTGATTATTACGTATAAGTACCTAGTCTAAATGTAGTTATTCACACAAGTTTACTTGGATATGAGAGAAAGCAGGCCAAAATTACTTACAGCACACAAGTAGTGGCAATGTATGTCCCCAATGGCGTATAGCTTTCCATAGGTTACCTCGTCGTCCACGTCACGGTGGCAGAAGGCACAAGGAGCCCTATCTCCCGTCACAAGCTTAGCTAGATACCGACTGTTCCGTTTATCCACTTTACGAAACATTTTTCACAAAAATCATAACTATTTTAGACCCGTAGGTAAACAGAGATCTACAATATACGAAGGGGTTACAGAAATGCAACCACAATCACAGTTTCTTGAACTATAATTATTTGAGGGCACATTAAGCTGGTTTTTGAGTAAATAGTTAGTAAAATAATTAGCAAATTAAATAAAAATCAAAACATTTTAGCCCCCACACAGGATAGAACGCTTTTGTTTTGTAATTTTTTGGACATTTTGGCGGGTAAAGTTTGGTTTGACATTGACATATAGATTTCTACAGGTAGTAAATTTTTGTGGTAACATCTGGTTCTGTTCATTCAGTTTGGTTACATTACACATGTGAAAGAACCTTTACATTTTTTCTGCATTCTTTTGTCTATGGTAAATTATAAATTTTATGTGCAATTAATCAAGCGAGGTTGCAACACTAATTTAAAACGTCAAAAAAAGAAAATAAGCCGAAAGGGCTGTGTATTTTTATTTTTACAAATTTTATTGTTATTGTTTTCCTGAGAATAACTCTAGATGAGTGCTTCAACCATTATTTTATCTAGTCTTGTAGCATCGTTATGTAATTTAGACTTGCAATCCCAAAGCCTGACGGTTTTATAGTGCCATAAATTTGTTGCTAACGTTCCTTTGTGTCGAAACGCTGTGTTCTGGAGCTGTAGCGCTGAAACAAGCTAACAAAACGTGAATAAAACGAGTGAATTAGGATCCACGCGTGTTTCAGAGAAGCCCTACCTTGAGAACTGTCGAAAAAACCTTGATAATAATAACCCGAGTTCTTGGTTGCATTTCGCAACATATTTTCGACGATATAACGTAACGTGATGGCTCTGTTGCTCAATTACTGCTCAGAAATTCTACCTTCCGTGCTAAAGAAGACAAAAATATCGTTAATTATCGTCTAAGAATCCTGTAAGCCAGATTTTTTCCATCATGTCTACCTTAGAAACTGGTCAAAGGGATTGGTCGACTTTAGCAGACCAAAACTTGGATTCCAAGTACGAAAAATGTCGGAACATCACTGAAGAAATATACAAGAGGATAAACATCACGTTTCAGATAAAGAAACTTGAGGCAGGACAGAGTGATGTGTCTGATAACAGGTAATAACTTATATTCTTATTAGAATATTAGAATATGACAAATATTTCCTCATATCTATTTTGATCTGTTTAAGCATGTTTTGTGTAAATAATGCTTACAACCTTCAATCAAGAATTCAACACTTAACGAACATGGCTATAAGTATACAAGGGTCGCTAACAGCTGAACCTAATAATTAACCCTCGGTAAAGATTATGTAGCAATTTACATCCAAGTCTTAAAATTGACATAATAAGTTTTGTTGCTATGGTTAAATATCTTTAGACCAGAAATATATTGAATATTTGGATTGGCCGTAAACTAAGTTTATGGTTATTTTCAATATTCAATATATTGTGCGGCACATAAGCCGACCCTGGTAAAGTAAGGCTAGAAGTGTGTAAATAAATAGTCACTTAATTACATATTTATTCTACTCAAGGTTTCCTTATGAATAAGGATAGGTTTTCCTATATTATGTAGATGATTGTAATTCATAACATAAATGCGATAAATAATATTTTATCTACAATGTTGTCAATTTTGCTGTTGCATTTTTTTACCGACTTTTAAAAAGGAGGAGGTTCTCAATTCGGTTGTATGTTTTTATTTTATTTTCTTTATTATAATAATTCTAAAATAAAAGCCGCGTTCATAATTTCAGTTTATGAGAAAAGGATGGCAATATTTTTAGTGCTGTCTTTATTTACTGTACATTATATGGAAGTGTAAATCGGCTCATAATATTTAATAGTTAAAGTCTTGGAAGTCTTTGGGAGAGACCTTTGCCTAGCAGTGGGACGAAATAGGTTAAATAAAAAAATTCTATATATCCCTTTTATTATTCCAGTGATCAAATAGACAGTAACGAACTGAGCAATGAAACCGATCTCTTTGCTTGTGACAAGAGTGACATAACCTCCAGCACTGAAGCGGAGAAGCCTCCGACTGACTGCGGCAAGTTCATCAACATCAATAATAATGAGGAGAAGAATAAACCTCAGGCTGTCACTGTTACCAAGCGTCCTAGGAAAAGGTGGGTACTCTATGTATAAGGCCATCCATTGTACCTACATTTTGTCTTTCTTTGTATCCTTCCAAGTGGAATCTTTGAATCCAAGTGCAGAAAATCTCTCTCTTTATAAAAAAGCTCGCAACAAGTGCAATCAAATGATTCGCAATGCCAAAAAACGTCACATCTTTGGCAAAATATCTGCTGGCACTCCAAATAACATGTGGAAGCTTTTGCGCAGTCTTGGTTTTGGCCGTAGCAGGGCCTGTGCCGTTTCTTCGGTGGATGTTAATGCACTCAATCAGCATTTTGCAACAGCTTCGCATCTTGTTGATGGTGTTGTGAGAGAAAAAACAGTCGCAGAATTAGGTAGCTCACCACAGCATACTTTTACTTCTTTCTCGTTCTGTTCTGTTGGCGATGACGAAATTCTTAAAATAATGACTAGCTTAACTAGTAGAGCTGTAGGTCAAGATGGCCTAGGTCGTGACTTATTTATTCCCATTCTTAACCATCTGCTCCCGCAGATCACACATATCATTAATTTCTCTCTCTTGTCTGGTTGCTTTCCTTCCTTATGGAAGAAAGCTAACGTAGTTCCAATTCCTAAAAAGTCCGTCACGTCTGAGTTCAAAGATTTTCGTCCCATTTCTATCCTCCCTTTCCTTTCTAAGGTCTTGGAACGAGTTGTACATCATCAGCTCTCTCAATTCCTTCAGTCACATTCTCTTCTTAACTCATATCAATCTGGTTTCCGCTCAGCTCACAGCACTAGTACAGCACTCATTAAAATCATTGATGACATCAGATTCGCTATGGATGATAAACAGCTTACTCTCCTTACTCTTCTTGACTTTAGCAATGCTTTTAACTGTGTTGATCATTCAATTCTTTTAGCTATCCTTCGTTCGTTAAACATCTCACTATCCGTATGTGACTGGTTCCGATCTTACCTCTGTGGACGGCAGCAGCGCGTTCAAATCGACGACACCCATTCTGATTGGTGTGACGTCATCGCTGGTGTTCCACAAGGTGGAGTTCTCTCTCCGCTCCTTTTCTCTATTTTTATCAATACTCTGGTTTCGGGTCTCCGTTTTTCTTCATTTCATCTATACGCTGATGATGTGCAACTTTATCTTTCCTTCTCTCCTAATAACATCGCAATTGCTGTTGAACAACTCACCGAGGACCTCCGTGTTGTCTCCACCTGGTCACAAAAATTTGGTCTTCAAATTAATACTACTAAGACCCAAGTGATGATCACAGGCAGCAGGGCTTTTCTTTCGAGGATAGATCATAACTCTCTCCCCTCCGTTAAATATAACGATATACCCTTGGTCTATTGCTCGGAGGTGAAAGACTTGGGCCTCATCATCGCTGAAAATTTAAATTGGGATAACCATATCACGGAGGTCAGTAGGAAAATCTTTGCGTCCTTGCATGCCATGAAACGCATGCAAAACTTCCTTCCTTTCACAGCCAAATTAACTCTTGTCAACTCATTACTACTTCCGATTATAGACTACGCCGATGTGTGCTATTCCGACGCTACGGAAGATCAGCTCAATAAACTGGAGCGTCTACTGAATGTCTGCATTAGGTACGTCTTCGGACTGCGCAAGTATGACCACGTCTCCTTTTATCGCTCCCAGTTGAAGTGGTTGAAAATCCGCTTTCGCCGTGATACCCACATTCTCTGTCTCCTTTATAACATTCTTCACAACCCTATGTCCCCTAACTATCTCAAAGAACATTTCTCCCCTCTTTCTTGTTCCGACCGCCCCGTACGTTCCTCTCAACATCTTCTCCTCAAAACCCCTGTTCATAAAACCTCCTTCTACAATGATTCCTTTACTGTCAGCGCGATACGCCTGTGGAACTCCCTTCCAGTGGATATCCGTGAAGCTGCTTCTTTAGGTATTTTCAAATCCAAATTATATCACCACTTTCTATCAATTCAGATCTCTCAACAAAGTTGAGCAATTCATGTATGTATTTATATAGGTATTTAGGTAGTATATATATATATATATATATTTGGTTAGTGTTTTATTATTTTAAGTAGGTAATTTTTATATATTTTAAAGACGTTTCTCCCTACCAATTTTTCCATAGTGTAGGCACTACCTTTTCTCCACACTACACAAAGGTTGGTTAGAAGAAAATGCTAATTAGCATTAAGCCCGCCTCTGTACTGTTTTTTAAATGTGCAATAAAGAATTTTCTAATCTAATCTAATCTATCCTTTATGTGTTTTTCTTTGTTTAAGGTAGGTAGGTACCTATGCGATATGCATTATCAATGGTCTTGATTCTATTTTTGTAATCTAACCTAATTTAACAGCTCTAAAATTATAGCTAAATATCTTTCACACAATGCCCTCTAGTCCCAAACTAAGCAAAGCTTGCAATATGGGAACTAGATTGCTGATGGAATACTTGTATAGTTTTTTTTTTGTAAATACATACTTATATGTATTACATACATAGTAACACCCAGACATAGAACAAACACCTATCTTTGTCACACACAAATGTTTGTTCTCAGTGGGGATCGAACCCACAACCCACAGCACGGAAGGCAGAGCTAAGATATTCTATGCTTATGATGAACATTATTATGATTCAGCATTTAAGTATATTTCTTTGTAAAAAGGATCAAACAAAAAAATCACTAGGAACCAGGCCGTAATTTATTGCCCGTTCTAGACTCTGGTCGCGTGGAACTGGCACCTAGAATCACCTAGTTATATAAACGATTCTAAATGATCCTTGTGATTTTATTGAATAAAAATATTATGATTATGATTTGCTTTATTATCAGGTTCAGAAAACGTGTGAAAAAACGTCCAGTTCGCGCTGTTAGTGACAGCGAGGGTTCGAGCGATGAGGCGCCTCTTAGCCGCATTGCCGATGCGCCTAGTCTGCTGATACTGACGGATGTCCCAACTAATAATGCAGGTAATAATATGTTGTGAACGAGCGAAAGAGACGGGGCGCTTATGGCCCGTCGAGAGTAAATCGCTAGATTATTAGATAGTTCAGTTATGTTGTGGCTAGATAAAGCTAGGTTTCTCAAACTACCGAACCCCCCTCAACCTTTCCCCCCTGTGAAGTCGTCCCCGTATTATTTGGCTTCATAAGTATTTTGCTTTTCAGTGCTCAAGCCGAAAACAGAAAAAAAACCAACCAAGAAAGATATGAAGAAACCTAACCTAAAAACACAACAAAAGAAACCCACTGAGACCACAGACAAAAAGAACCAAGAGCCTAAAACTCTATCTGTCAGAATAGACAAACTCCCAGATATATTGTCTATAACCGATTCCTCAGTGAAAAACTACAGGTCTTTTATGAAAGACAATAAACTGACTATAAGAAATGAGCCTAAAATTGAGCCGAAAGATTTATCTAATACCAAACAGGCTTTGAAAACTGATAAATTATCAGCAAAAGCTGATAAATTATCATTGACAACTGATAAGTTGTCTATGAAAGAAGAAAATATGGAGAGGAAGAATTGCAGTCTTTGCTCGTTGACGTTTCGTGGTGAAAGAGGATTGAGGTAAATAGATAAATAAATATTCATGGACATTTCACACAACACCCTCTAGTCCCAAACTGTAAATTGGTATTAAAAAAAGTATATAAGTATTCATAACAGCAATCTAGTTCCTATATTACAAGCTTTGCTTAGTTTGGGACTAGAGGGCGTTGTGTGAAACGTCCATGAATATTTATTATAATTTTATTGTTTATTTTTAACCTTCGAACGAAAAGCCGAAAAGGTGTTATAACTTTAACGGCGTTGTGTATCTGACGAATATTTGTCCCAATTTTGGGTTGAGTTGGAGGGTAAGCTAATTTTTCCCCACAACAGTACACGCGCAATCGCTTGTTGCACCTAACTTCAGAGGGAAAAGATCCGTTGTTCGTACTGTAAATACATAGGTGCTGGTTAAAATCATAAACCTCATTGTTTTTTTTTTCAGGCGCCACATGTCCATGTCTCATTTAATATCGGCAGAGGATTGTAAGTAAATACAACGAATTATGTTAGTTATTGTGGATTACCATTTTTTTAAGAAATGCATAATATTGGTCTCACGAATAACATTTGGCTTTTATGTTTGAAAATCATGTAAAAAACTAATCTAGCTACACAATATCGGGCAATTTAAATTGACGAATTAAAAAAAACGTTTTAAAAATCGGTTTTGTAATTTTATAAAAAAAATGAAGTAGATTAGGCTACATTAAAAACTGTTTTGAAAAAATATGGCTTTCAAAATGATATAATGAAATAAGAACAATTTAGCTATTTGGCTAAAAATATCTCAGAATCACTAATGAAATGAAATATATCTAAAAACCTTGACGTGCGTTTTTAAGTATATCAAATAAACGAAACGAAGTTTTTTTTGTTCGTAAATCGAATGCCATCTGTTATCCAAAAAATGAAATGGTAATCCACCAATTTGTTAAGATTTTATTCAGTATATGCTAGATTCGGAAATTTTGAAAATTGTATTTGTTGTCGAGATGGAGTGTTTTGAATGTTAGATGGTGGATATTTCACTGTTGCTGTATTAAAGTTAACTGCCGACAGAAAAAAGGAGGGGTGTTATAAGTTTGACGGGTTTCTCTGCTGCTGCTGCTAGATGACCCGCCCGCGACTTTGTCGGCTTTTCTCCAACTTGATTTACAAATATTGTAATAATAAAACATAGCTCGGAAATAATGAAATAATCTTTTAGAGGAAGAAGAATTTTTAGAATTGGTTCAGTTGTACCAACAATACGAACAAAACAAGTAATTAAAAAGTAATTAAATTAAAAATTTTAAAAACCCCCGAATCTTGGACTGATTTTCATCAAACATAGTTAAGAACACTCCCGACTAATTCACCTTTCAAACAAAATCAAAATCGATTCATCCGTTCAGGAGCTATGTTGCCTCAGACGCACACACACATACACACACACACACACACGCGCGCGCGCGCGCACGCAGCCACGTCAAACTTATAACACCCCGTCGTTTTCGCGTCAAGGTTAAAAATAAAAAACGAAATTCTAAATATTATTTGTTATGATTTCAAAATGCTTGTATAATAATAATTAGCTTATATTTTGAAAGATAAATAAACAAAATGCTCAAAAATGTGTCATTTTGTTTGAAATTTAATACAGCAACACTGAAATCATATGGCAGGGTGATAAAATCTGTGATCTGTTTGGCAAATTGTGATTGTAGGACGGGTTATTTGTTCAAAATGTCAATACATAGTAAAATATTATTATGCACCTAAAAACATGTAAACTTTGAAAAGTAACTTTCATCAAAATTGGTTCAATAGTTTGACTTTTAAATCAAAATAACTGGAAAAAAATATGACTAGAACATTCCCAATGAACTGCCTTCATCATCTGACGATAAAGCCGGAAGGGGAAGTTTTCCTAGTTTTTTTTTTAACTTATAAATTATATATTTCTTTTTCTTGGTGGCTATGGGAACTACCCAGAAACAAAGGTATTTTTTTTATTTTAAAATCGACATTTTGAACAAATAAATTTAAAGTTAGATAACGTGTTGGATTACTTTGTGTAATCTTACTTTTTACATAATTTTTTTTTTCTTACAATGTCGTGAAAACAATTGGCAAGTATATTTTTCTCCAAAAAGTAAGTTTACACTAACTTTGAAAGTGTGAAAATTTCGGCCGTTTTGAGTACAAAATTCTATTTTATAATAGAAATAAGTTATTAGATATAAAAAAATAGTTATTCATTGTACTTGTAAGTTTTTAAAGTCACGATCTGTTGCTACATAATGTTTTAAAACAGTGTTGTATGGAGTCAGATTAAAAAGCCATATGTTTAACAAATACCAAAGCTGGTATGGTACACACGGCTACACGTCAAGTTAAACAGGCCTTTGCATCTAATCAAGATTGATACAGTGTCAGTAGCCACTTGTTGCCCATGCCCCTATAAACGGGACGCTGTAGTGCCTGGGACATGATTTAGATGGAGTAGGCTTTTAGCACCTATACCATCCTCTCAGTCTAGTCGGCATCCACAGGAGAGACAAGCTCAATACGTGCGTACACATTAGGTTAGCACCCAACATAACCATAACTACGCTATTATACAATGCAGATAATTGTTGGAAAGGGAGCGCAATAGGTGTAGACGCGCATCGCGTCCCACACAAAAACATGTCGTCTCTCTCGCACGATTCGCAACGTTCAACTTCTAATGGTTCAAAGTCCGAACAGTCTAGGTCGACATATCGCCGTGTGTATCTTTGGTAAAGTATTGCATTTTGGGAATGGCTTAGGAAAGCTCTCCATTATGCATTGTTTTTGAACTCTACTTTAAGCTATAGGGTGTTGCAATATTGAAAATTTTATTATTTTAAAATTGCGGTGCTATCTTTACTAAGTTTCTTTAGTTGTCATAGAGACGTTATTTACATAATAGATAAGTTCGCGTATGTTATGTTTAAGCTAGTCACAGTAAAAAATGTTCCTACGTTATTATGTGGCAAATATTTTTGGATTAAAACATCTAGCGTTGATTTTTGTATGATCTCTAAAAGTGTCATGTACCCGCTGCAATTTGGATATTGCGAATTCAATATATAAAATATAGAAATCTAATTTTATCAAATTCCTTGCTATACTTAGGTAAAAACTGATGTTACATGTCAGATTCATACGAAATTCTCGTCTACTCTTTTGTTAGCTTACACGATGTTAATAATTCATAAGAACGCAAAATCTTTGTAATAAATTTTTATGCACTATTTTGTTATGAAGTTGTTAGCTGTTATGTATTTATGTGATCAGATAAATGAAATTATGCGTTTATTCAATAAAATACTAAATATCACTTCGAATGGTCTTAAAGCTAGATTCTAACCATGTTAAGTCTACAATGAAATACATATACAAAACTAAAAAGATTTGTACATGGTTACAATAGGTTTCCAGACTTAGCGCGGTCCACAGAAAAAAGAAAATAAGTAGAATTAGTAAGTAGGTGGATCCGCTTCATATCAAGTCTGCATCGTATTACGCACTTCAAGCTCCGCCTAGCTCCGCTCACTTTAGTCGTGTTTGAATTTTGTCATGGTAACCGTACTTGAAAAAAATCATTAAAAAATATAAACATGCCATATTGTGCTGTTTTAGAGTGCAAAAACGATAGCGGAATCAAAAATTTAACAAATGGGGGCATATCATATCACCGATAAGTAATATTTTATTGTTAATTGTTAGTTTTGTTAAAATGCAAAACCGTCAAAGAAAAAAAGACTGTAAATCATACATGTTAAAGTCGCGTTTCTTTTAAACCTCAACTTTCGCTACTCAGTTAGGGATGTGGCCCCAATAAACTGATGAATGCGTTATCGATAACTTTAATGGCTGGGTCAGATGAAAATTACAGAAATATTTTGAAAAAATAGGTATATCTTCTGGTTTCAGTTTACCCAACCTACAATGACCTACAATGTTTTTGAATAATTTGAGAAAAAAAAAAGTATATAACTATTCTGTCAGCCATCTAGTTCCCATATCACAAGCTTTGCTTAGTTTGGGACTAGAGGGCGTTGTGTGTAAAGTCTATGAATATTTATTTATTATTTATTTAATTCTAGGAAGTATCTATTTACAACTAAAACAAACCTTGAACACTTTCCCTTATTCAAGAAACACCTAGAGCTCTAAATTAGATTATTGCGTTACATTATTACAAATTACTTTATAATAGTTATCTCTTTGTTCTTCAGTTGTTGTAACATTTTTTTTTATGTTTTCTATCGAATAAAATGTTACATTTCCGTTTTTACATTTTGAAAAAGCAATTCTTTTGCTTTTGATTCTTGGTAAATGAATGTAGCTTGGCTTGGCCCGCATTCTTTTATTCAACCGACTATGCCACCCCTCCAACGCGTTGTTAGTGCGGTGTCTCTCATCTGCACAGCCGATTTCTGCCAGAAGTGATTTTGACAACCATTGCTTAGCAAAATACTCTTCGAATTATTTATCTATTGCAGTGGATCTGATAGGCACACTAGTCATAATTTCAATCCACCCTTTAGCCATAGATAGACGGCTGGACATCAATTGAACAGAAACACCTTTTGCTCAATTTTGCTCTTTAGTGCGTCTATGTAACCAGAATTTGTAACCAGCTACGTAAAAGGAATTTTGTTTTTATTTGGTTATCTGAATTGTGCACATAGATGCAACAGCGTTGACAGGATTTAGAAATGAGCAAAAAGCGTTTATTATTGCGTGCTGGGTACTACACAATTGTACGGTTTAAGCAAACCGCACAATATTTCTACATGTTCTCGCGGGTCAGCACTTTAGGCTGAGGCGTGTTGTCGTGATCAAACCACAAACCAAACCAGTTGAAAACGATAACTGAGATCGACAGCACGTCTTAGCTGCGATCACAACACAACTCATAACGTACCTACTTAACAAATATAAACTACAAAACAATTAAACAACTATTTTACTACAACCACGAACTTTATAAGATTGTAGGATACAGCTCCTACATCTTAGTTTCTTTTAGAAAGAAAATATTTTTATTTCGACCACCACAAACGGCGGAGCCCTTGGACACAACGTATCAGACATATGTAATTGCGGCTAAACGTAGCTATTTCGTTATCAATCAGTGGGTAGGTAATAATCGATATCGACAAATTCGTCATGTATCCTCATTGGTCACATCACTAAGTGAGTAGCTATGTTTGTCATAACAGCCATTGCATTATCAATCTTAAGGTTTGTTAATAAAGACTATAACAAAAATGCTTCGCAAAAGCGCCACCTTTTGCTGAGTAGACGAAGTAAACTTTAATTTTTATCACTTGTTTATTTTATTGAGTTTTGAACCATGTTCCGATGGAACTAAGGTTTTATATCAATAATTTTATTTTAATGGATTTAGGTCCGTTTTACGTTCTCTTTCAACCAATTATAATCTTTATTTCTAAGTGTGTTAGTTTTGACATGGTGTGAGTTTAGCTACACTGGTTCTCATACTAAAAAGTCATCATGCTCTTTCTATTTACTTCCTTTGTTCTGTGGCGCGGTCTAACTGATTCTAGATTTAAAAATGTAAAAAATCAAGATTTTTCTGAGTTGATTTTTTGAAATAGATTCCATATCGCATTTTAAGGTAGTTAATAAATGTTTTACAAGTACATAATAAGGTTTTGTTGTATTTGTACAGTACGCGCCACTTAACCATGCGGGTTGGATATTTTAGACGATCAAGTCGATGAACTATTGTACACACGGCCACAGGTCAGTTTATACACCCAATACAACCATAACTACGCTATATACAATGCATAGAATAGTTGGACAGGGAGCGCAATAGGCGTAGGCGCGCGCCGCGCTCGCAGCCCGTCCTACACAACACTGTCGTCTCTCTCGCACGATTCGCAACGTTGAACTTTTAATAGTTCAAAGTCCAAACAGTATAGGTGGACGTGTCGTCGACTGTTCTATAGGATATTATGAGAAGTGTCAAAAAATCTGAAGTTTTTTACGAGCCTAGGAAAGGCACAAAGGACAAACATGACGTCATATATTTACTAATTCTCATATTACCTACCTACTAATACTAACTTTGTGCTGTTTTTTGTTTTAGATAAATCAAATTATTGTCAAAATTTTTGTTGAATCTCCTTTTTTTGAGCACTGACCATATTGTTATTCCGCACTCCCATCATGTTTATGACTCTAGCATATAACGGACTCGACACTGGCAGAATTGCGTCAACAATCGCAAAAGCCATCAAATCAAGAAGTAGAAACATCACGTCAGCATACAGTGGTACAAAAAATTTAAAAATCTGTTCATTTGTATCGCAAGATGCATAACATTTGACCCGCATAGTTACGTGGCGCATACTATAATTTTACGGTTTTCTAGTCTAAATTGTTCATTAGTAAATAGGATTTTAAATCGGTTATTTGGTGTGGTTTTAGATTATTGCGAGAAAGGCCATGGGGCAATGCAGGTCTCCACTCGCATCAATATAATATTGCTATAAATTAGTTTTGTTATTTTTAAGTAGTTATTTGTTCTATCGAAATCTCTATTGCAGCGGGAATTATAAAAATGCAATATTAAGTCATTATTTTGATGACACGACAAGAAAATGGGACTGTGACATCTTTTTTTTCGTTCATAATATAAGGTTAGAAAAGTCTAAAGACTCTTTGGACAGTTTGCTGACTCACTAGGCAGATGAACTCCGAACTAAAAATATTTTTTTTTCTTGAGGTTGGTACCCTAAATAAAATAAAATATTTTTTTGTTCGGTAAGCACCTACATAGGTACTTACCTAGGTAGGTATAGTTAATAAAATAAACATGAAGTATAATTTAGATTAGGTAAAACCTTCTTTTTCAATCACGTCTTCCCAATCGCAACAGGCCAAGTAAAACTATTTTTAAAAAAAGAACGTCCCTCTATAGTTTTTGCGGGAGTTCTGATAGAACTTGAAAAGCGCACGCATTTGTACTTTTTATCTGGCTTTTCTTTCATTGATTTTCCGGATTTTTAACCGATAAAAATATGGAAAATACCGATAAGAAGTATGAGAACGGTGCATCAACAATATGTTTAGACCCTAGAAAGAGAAGATTGTAGGTGCAGGCTCAACCAGTTAATATTGTTGAAGCTGTGTCATTGTGGATAGCCCCAATTCAGGTATGTTTGTACTATTTCATTTTATTTTCATGAGACGAATGACGAAACAAGTCCACTCCACGGAGGACGTACCCTTTGTGGCATTGTAGCGCGTCCATCTCAGACGCTCAGCGAACTATACAGAGCTATGATGGATGTTTCAATATGTGATAAAACCCGAATCGAGGAACTCCGTAGAAGAACTAATATCGACATATTAGTTATTTTAGAGTTTTGTTTGTGTTTATTTTTTTATTGTACCCTGACTTGTACTCATACCTAAATAAAATGCAATTCATTCACTCACACCACTACTATCGTTTGCTATTATGTTTGAGTAGGTAGGTATACCAAACAAACGTAACAAACGATAGTATATATGATATTACTTATCACAAACTTCGAGAAAAGGTGAAAGCTAGTAAGTCAAACAAATACAAACTGTCAATTAAGTCATCGAAAAATACCATTTTCTGGCAGACCATAAAGTAATATGGCAGACAATCTTTGTTTTTTGACGAAGTTTGGATGTCGAATATCTAAGTATTCCCGTTGCTTTTTAATAAAATTATTACGTATATGAAAACTACGTTACAAGTACATTGTAACAAAGAAAGTTTCATTAATGCGAGTTTAAAAAAGTCGGGACCTGGGCTCCATAGATTTTTGCCCCAGACCCTTTAAGAATTTTAATTCGTGATTTCATCAACATTCATAACATAAGAGTTTTTTTATTAGGAATTCTAAGCTTTTGGCCAAGCTTTGTGGTCTAGGCCACCATAAAAAGTTTTAGCTAAATGACTACTTGTTTTGGGACCCAAATGTGCCCTCTAGAGCGCTAATAAAATTGTCATTTAGTCAAGGCATACCTACTGATTTCGAAGCGAAGCGACAATTTAAGTTACATCAACGTCAATTTTGTTTTTAAGTTAGGTACCTACTTCAAAAGAAAAGGAGAGGGTTCTCAATTCGGTTGTATTTTTTTAATAGTAAAATCACAAGAATCATTTTTAGAATCTTCTATACATATGTGCCAGTTCCTCGCGACCAAAGTCTAGATGAAAACTGTATTTCTTACAAAGAAATACACCCACACCACACAGGATATTGACCCTTATTACTACAACGAAATGCACATTTACATCAAGATAAAAATTTCGCATATTTTCGGTCGAATGTCTCCTGTCGGAGATCTCAATATGCTGTTTTTTTTTAGATTACCGCTTCGCTTCGACTTCAGTGTGGCTTCACCTTTATTGGCTCGTATGCTAAAACAGTACCTACTCAAGCAAATCTTTTTTTTTGCCAGATTCTTATTCACTGTGTCAAAAGGTTTATCACCTACCTACTCAGGTCTCCGCCTTTTGCTAAAAGATTAGTAAACTAGTAGACGCCAATAAACACTGACATTGGCAAATTCGTGGCAGCCCTAGCCACCGACCAGCCAGAATTAAGAGAACTAGAAGAAGAAGAGTTAGCATAACTTGTAGTATTCACGGCATAGTGATGGTGAAATTGTGAATTAGAGTTTTATAAATATTTATTTATATTTTTGTTTTGCAATATTATCAATAGATAGGTAATTTCTAATTAATTAGTTAGATTCTCTTGCCATATGTAAATTGCAGTAAATTAAGTTACTATAGAATAAACAGAGTGTTAGAAATGTCAGTTTTGGCAAAAAAAGATTAAAAAGAATCGCAATTTATCATTGAATTTGTGCAAATTCTCTTTGTGAATACAATTTGTTGTAGGTAAATCAAAGATCTTTCAAATCAACAATTTTTTTGTAACAATTTACTCGTTTACGCTACTCTGTTTATTCGATAGAAAATCGATAAAATAACTATTATAAGCACTTTCGGCCAAGCCCTTGCATTGTTGAGTCAATGTCAAATACGGTTCAAAACCATTTGTGATGGAAATTTTTTGGAAATTAAAAATCAATTTATCATTCAACTTTGTTTTATTGAAAAAAAAAAACATTTAAGACTGTAAATAATTCACAAAAATATGTATATAGTTACTGCTACTGCCACATTCATAGACGTCATTAAATTACATGACAGGGGCCTCATTCTCACTTCGACAGAGATTTTACTCTAATAGGGATGATGTCAAAATGACGTTGAAAACTCCTGTCACTAGTGGGTGAAACCAGTTTTCGACCGAGATTTGTCGTCATCCCTATTAGAGTAAAATCTCTGCCATACCCAGAATCACCCCCTGATGTGAGTTTAGTGTAATTTTTGGCCGCTAAACCACGATAGATTTTCGTACAACTTTTGCCGGCCGCTGCTCGCATGTATTTGGCCAGTACAGTTATTTCGATTTATCTCTAAGAAGGTTGTCAAAATAATGCAAGCCAAGCATGTTTGAGAAAAATATTAAATTCTTGATTTTTCTGTGGTAAATAAATTAATTTGTATTTGAGGACACCTCCTTTGCACTACTTATTCAGTCAGAGTCCTTCCCATTATACTGTATTTTATTCGACTTGATCCGAGTATATATTTGGAAGAAACTCGATGTCGGAGCAAGTGCACCTTTTGTGACCCACGATTTCAATGTTTTAGACACATCATCGCTCTTCAAAGACACAGTCAGATTGATACTCTTGTCTAGTCTCGTTTTATCGAAGAACGCTGTAGTACTTTTAATGTTTAGGTCTGTAAGTAACGGTGGGTTTGGTCCGAGTAAGTTATCCACGTAGTTCTCATCATATGTTTTGCTTGTGTAGTCAATACCATTTGTGAGTAAAGTTGGTGTTGGGTTGTAGTGTGGTAGGTTTGAGAGATGGTCTGCGTTTGTCATGGCTGGGTCAGCAATGCGGAGTAGAGATGGTATATCTTTGCCATGTAACTGGGCATCTTCGTAACGATTGTAGCCGAGACCTGAAAAAATAATGGTTTCTTTTACAATGACAAACGGGTAGAATGTCTAAGGGCCGATTCCGAAACGTTGCTTGAGTGTCGAATACTTATTTAAGTGGAGTTCAGCCAAGTTTGAAGCATCGAAACCTGTATAGATTTTATCTGCCATGTTTAGTCAGTACTAGTAGAGGTTCTTTTTAATGAGCTCGTCCGGGTTCAGTACCTACCAGCACCGTACTTATTTCGGTTAACAGTGATGCTCGCATTGCTGTGTTCTGGTTTGAAGGGTATGGGTGCCGGTGTAATTACACGCACATGAGACTTAACACCTTTATGTCTCAGAGTGATGGGCACAGTGCAATGCATCACAGGGCACGTCTTCAATGGACATACTCAATGAGGCTATATCGTTACAGGCTTGTTCCATCATTTTTTTTTTTAATTATTATTATTATCATTATAAGCCTTCAATGTCCCACTGCTGGGCAAAGGCCTCCCCCCCTTCCCTCCACGCTGTACGATCCAGCGCTGTGATGCTTCATTCCGGCTGGTATTTATGGAGCTCATCCTGCCATCTTGTTCTTGGTCTGCCGCGCCGTCTCGGTTCTTGTGGACGCCACTCTGTTGTTATTTTGGCCCAGAGTTCATTGGGCATGCGGCAGACATGGCCGGCCCACTCCCACTTAAGCTTGGCAGCTTTGGTTGCTATATCGGCGATCTGAGTTCGCGAGCGTAGTTCTGTGTTGCGAACTCGGTCGATTAACCGTACGCCCAGAATACTACGCTCCATGGCACGTTGGCAAACCTAGTTAAAAAAAAAATCATTTACTTGTGAAACTAAAAAGTACCTTCAACACAAGCCTTCACCATGAGGGTAGAAGCGAGTGAGCTGAACAGAGCGACAGGCTCGCCGGCCGGAGCGCACATATATAGCACCGACCCCTCGTGACTGTCCGATACTAGTTGTATGCTCAAGTACATGAGATCATCAAGGAAAACTGATGCAACCTGAAATAAGATGAAAATTCTAGTAAGTCTAAAACCATTTATTCAATAAAATCACAAGGATCAATTAGAATCGTCGTATAACTAGGTGATTCTGGGTGCCACGCGACCAGGGCCTAGAAGAACGGGCAAGAAACTATGGCCTGGTTCCTAGCGTTTTTTTGTATTTATAATCCTTTTTACAAAAAAAATATACATTAGGTCTTGTATGATTATTTTTAAATTTTTTTATTGAATGAGTTTGTCCCAAGCCTATTTATCTTCTAAATAATCAGATATAATATGCTTTTATAATGAAAATCATCATCCAGCCTAGAACAAAGCAATACTTATTTCCTTGACACACACATTCTCAACAACACAACACACCACTACACACACAACCTAGTTTTACCAACAATTTTATTTTGTGTATTCTAGTGACTGTTTTGTTAATAAACGCACGAAATTACGTATTTTAAAATATCTAAATATATATACTAACCTAATTGCCAGATATACAGAGGTCTCGCAAATATAAATATTACTTAAAATTCAACATACCTCTGGCCTCTTATTCCTATTCTTCCCATTCCTCAAAGCAGTCAGCACTCGATGCGGCAACACCCTCAGCATCACTGTAACGGGCTCCTCCCTGGTCGGCTCGAAGAGTCGAATCACATGCCAGGTGCGGCTCTGTGTTGCTACCACTGTAAGATTGTGTATGTATAAGTTTTTTTTGACACAAGATACAATTTTACAACATAGATGGTTGAACTGTTTCATGTGTATTTTGTATATAATATTGTAAATACTGTATTAGTCGTAATTTTCTTTGTGAATAAAGTTATTTCTTATCCAACTTACAAAAAAAATAGTTTTGTTTACCTACTGTATATTCCCACAAGAATTAATTGTTCTCGATGGGAACCCACAACCTACAACAGAACTGATGGAGTTGTGAGGTCAAATTTAAAATCACTTGTAGAGTTCCGACAGTGTGAAAACTTTTTTTTCTTTATTGATTTAGAGACATTGAGTCGTCTTACGACTATGTTGGTCCCATATTGACCTCTACCTATTTAGCTACACATTAACCAGCCCGTACGTGGACCGGTACAGCATAATAGCTACCTCAGATGGTGTGAAAACTTAGAATAACTTACATTTAAGTCTCAACCGTCCCAAAATATCATCCAACTCATCCTGAGGTAGATGCTTAGCAGCATGCCTTGATAGCACCCTTGCAACGCTATTTGATAGCATAGGCAGGCGAGCATTCCTGACTGCCTGGGCTACATCCCGCCATTTCACTCCAAACTCTGGTATCACTACTCCACAGCAAGCTTCTAAGGACATTCTTGATATTATCTTTTCCAGTTCTTGCAAATCTGAAATAGACAAACATTGAGAGTAGACTTACAATCATTGTTTCAATTTCTGGTAAGAAATAAAACAAAGTAGGTACTAGGTACCTATGTGTATGGTTATTTTCTAAATAAATTATCCACATATTTATTTATTTTCTTATTTTTTAATTTTTTTACAATATAAGTATAAAAAAAAACATTATTATTATGATTACTATTAGATATAAACATTCATGGACATTTCACGCAAGCCCTTTAGTCCCAAACTAAGAAAAGCTTATGATATGGGAACTACACTACGGCGTGTTACACTTTTATCATTTCTAAAATAAACTAATTTGATTTGAAGTAGGAAGACCTAAGGCAAGGGAAACTGATCTGATTACTTACTATTTTTAGAAGTCTGCATCTTGATGTAAGAATGGTAGTTTCTTCTTATCACAGCAATAAACCTATCAAATGACAGGTACCTAATTCAACCACATAAATTTGATTTTTTTTACTATTATAACACCGCAAAGTCCTCAAATCGTCCACAACTTATTATCAAAACAAAACAAATCAAAACAAACAAAATAAATCCGTTGCTTTTTGAAATTTAAGCTTTTTTTTAATCTATTGATTGATTGATTAAAGATTGAACGAACTTGAGCAAAAAAAACCACAGATTCTACCTAAACAGTCACACAGTGATCGTAAATAGAAAGTGGCTTTTTTTGTTTTGATGAGCTATTTTGTACAATGGCCGTACTAAGGGAGAGGCACAGGGGTAGAGGCGGACACGATGATGCGATGCCGCATGGCGCCTATCGATCGTCCTACTTGTGCAGCAAACATAGAAACCGTGTAAAGTCGATCGAAAGGAAGGGGTAGAATAAGTACAATAGATTATAATATAAACAATAGAGTGAAAAGAGCTCGTCCGAGAAAGTAGGTAAGTACATACGTGCAATAATTTTTTGGTTCAAAATGGAAATGTCTCTTATCTGCAGTCATACTTTTCTGGTTTCCTACTCATACGTAAGCAATGATTTGTGTTCCGACTGGTTTCTTATGTTAGTTTAGATATAATTTTTAAATTTTTACTTGTATATTATTATATCTGCACATCATAGTTGCAGACATTTGGTAAGCTTAGGAATAATAAAACCAGTTTTGTGCAATCCATATTAAAACTTATAATTATACGAACTCAAATTTAAAGCTAGAAATGAATTTAACTTCTCTATAACTCTGGCTTTGTAATTAACTTATTCAAATAAATCTTAACACAAAGCAAAATTATAGTGAATACATTCTTAGTAATTATAATTAATAACTAGTGTTTTAATAACAAAAAAGTAAAATATCATAACCTATTTCTTAGTCTACTGTTAAAACGATAAATCAGCCATATGAATCTGCTTAATTATTGAATTACAATTTTGTACCGGAGATCTTCTATATAGAAAATCTAGAAACATGCAATAGGTTGGTTCCTAATAACATGCAGAACAATTACAGATATTATGTACCACTTCAAATATCTAGGTACACCAAATCATTTACAAAATCTATTTCCAAGTCAAAAAATAGTCCTTATTTAAGTTTAACTGTTTAAATTGTATTTTATTGCAAGGCTTTAACAGTCTTTGAAGCTATGATTAGGCATTCGGGAGTCTTTAGCCACTAGATCATATTAGCTTATTATTGCTATTAATCAATTTTATCATCTTAAAACAACATCATATTTTTAGTATCAGTATATTACAATCGTTTTCCTGCTCTTTCACTTCATATTTTATACCATTTCCTAACGAGAAAGACATATTTGTTTTAGATGGTTTAAGAATATCCCGTTTACTTTTATCGGGAGTTTCTTCAAAATCTTTTTGATCTTCCTTTTTAGCTTTAACGTGTTGTAGTTTCTTTTTATCATCGATTACTTTTTGTGGTTTCTTTTTACTTTCATTTACTTCTTGTGCTTTATTTTTAGGGCTAAATTGTCCAATTTTGGTTTTAACAACTTCCTTTTTAACGTTTTTACTCTTTTTATTAGTTTCCAGATCGGGCTCTTTAATAAATTGTTTAAATGTATCAACAAACGAGGGCGATAGCAAAGGTGATGACCGAGCAGTTACATTAGGAGACTCAAAATTTTTATTTTCTTTGGTGATAATCTTGTTGGTATCTTCAGGAGGTTCTGATTTTATGTCCCTTTTCATCTTAGCGTCAACTGATGCTCTTGTCTCGCTCTTCCGCTTTAACCTTGCCGATGTTCGTTTACCTTCTAATGCATTTGTGATCTGAACATCTGTCATACTTTTGTTTATTTGTGGTGCATCATTATCACTGTGAGCTTCATGGAAACTGTTTAATAAGCCCTGCATTTGTAATGCGGAGTTAAACAGTTTTCTTAAATGTAGTGTGTTGAGTTTAACCGCCTCTTTAGCTATGTTACTCATAAGGTTTTGGAATTTTTCTACCATTTCGTCATCAGTTTTTTTATCGTTCAGCTGATCAAACAAAGAATTAGATTCATCTTTTTTATTAGTCAGAAGGTGTAAGAACTTATCTGGTAACTGATACTCCGGACAGATATGTCCATAATGCTTTTTACCATAGTGAATTTGAATTCCGTTTTGCAGCTCTTTTACAAATATTATAGATGGACATAGATATGTTTTGTCACGTTCATTTTTCAGAGACACATAGTTACATTGGTAGTATGTTTGCAAAACTAATTTGGTTAAAGCTAAATATTTTATTTTAACCTGGGTTTCCATTACTTGTTTCCACTCATGAAATTCTGCAACAAAAACATTAATAGTTATTTAGAGTTCAGAGTCGGTGGCGTAGTTGGTTAACGCATCCTCGTATCAAGAGGAAGGTTGCAGGTTCGAATCCAACTCATAATTTTTGGGGTGTTATAAAAATCTTTGCGATTTTTTTTAAGATAGCCACAAAAATTTGAAATGCTATTTCTGTTTTGAGCTTCTACTAATACAAAAAAGTACCTTCAACGTTTTTGAAGAACATGCTGTCCATATCATCACGGTGTGCATCAAATGCATGCTTATTGAAGGCTGAAACGGTTTGAAATTGTTTGTCACACCCGAGGCAGTACATAGTGTTGTTACTCTGAATAAGAGAAACATCTACAGACTCGCTGTGGGATGAGTCCAAATTTTTATTGCTAGATACGATTGTCTCGACCTTCACTGGTTTTAATTTGGATCCACCTGATGATCTGAAAAATACTATATTATACTAAAGGAAACTTCGTGTGTTTAAAATCATATCTTCGATGAAGCGACTCATAAAATAATGATCAGACTTCACGTCTAAGAAGTTCGTTTGATCATATAGGTATTATACCTTTTTATTTCTATATAATGACTCAACATATTTGCAGATACGTATGCTAGAGTTTAATGGAATGGTTAGACTTGCCTCTGACTATCAACTAAAAATATTGTCATAGAATCTTGTAAAAGGATAATAAGTTAAGTAGGTACCAAAACATTTAGTGGATATCTCAAACATAATAAAATTCAAACTGTAGTTCATATACAAAATACGAGATTTCTATTCCAGCATCCTGAAGAAGTCCACAGCTAGTCATGGGTCTCCCCATATATTTCCAGGGATCATTATTTTATGCCTTCTTCATCCACCGAACTCTCGCGGTCTTTACATAGTACAAACGGAAGGAGTAGAAGACGAGAGTGCCCCTCCCTTTATCCTTAGTACGTTCCTGTTCAACTAATAAAAATAAAAAATCCTTACTTAGCTCCCATAGTATCTTCAGGGTGTTTTTTTTCTATGTGTTTCAATGCTTGGAAGTACATAAGGAAGACCTTATTACATTTAGTTTTGGGACAAGCAAATTGAACTTTACGGTATTGCTCTTCCGTGCTGTGGTCTGAATTTTCACTTTGTTCCATTTCTCCAATCACTTCATCTTTGGCGCCATTTCGCCTCATCAGTAGCCTTTGGCTGGTGCGAGACGATGGTGCAGCAATAGTAGTATTTTTAGGCGCATTTTGCGTTGATTCAGAGGATTCAGAAGAATCTTCTATCTGTGGATCACTTGGATGTTTGTCATTTTTGTGGATGCGTAGCGCTTGCAGCGACGGAAATCTCATAACACACGCGTCGCATGAAATACTTATTTGCTTAATTTTATTGAACGTGGTTTTAGAGCCCATTTTTACGTATTTTGAGCACTTTTCTGAGTCAAAGAGAATTTTGTTTGAAAGAAAACATTTTATAAAGTGAAAACGTAGGTACGCACTACGCAGATAAAAAAACAAAAAGCTGAGCTGACTGAGCTGACACGAATGAATGAAGAAAGAATGAAATCAGATGAAATTGGAATGAAATGATCTAATTGAACCAGAGGTAGGAAACCTTAGTGAACATGAACATAAAACGAATGGAATGGATGTACGTACATACTACGGTGACTCCATACTCCAGCTTTAAAAAAAAATACTCTGACAAGAGAAGAACGCTAACTCTGTGAACGCTAACGCTAACTCTAACGCTAACTCTCTAAGAACGCTAACGCTAACGTCGTGAAAGCGACCACACAGATTATAATATAATGGAGATTACTCCCTAGAAATACAGTTGACTCAGCCGGGGCAGGGATCGATCGTAAAGAACGAACGATGATTTCTTCCTTCGTTCGTACTTCGTGGAATAGGAAGGAATAGGACTTGGCAAAAGGACTAGTATCCAGCGTCAGAACGAAATGAGAAAAAAAATTATTATGGTAAACAAAAACAAATAGTAGAACTATTGTTTCGTCAATCAAATCATATTACCGTAATACTTAGAGATTATGGCTGAGTTAACTGTATTGGCCACATTGAAATGCAAGCAGCAAGTCGTCCGCGCTGTCCGCTTCAACGTAGACGGCTCCTACTGCCTCACTTGCGGCGCCGACAAGAAAATTAAACTATGGAATCCTCATCGCCAACTTCTGCTCAAAACTTACGGCGGACACGCAAACGAGGTCTTAGACGCCGCTGGATCTTGCGACAGCAGTCACATAGTGTCCTGCAGTACGGATAAATCCGTAATTTTATGGGACGTAACAACAGGGCAACCCATACGAAGATTTCGCGGCCACGCTAGCTCGGTAACTTGTATAAAGTACAATGAAGAGTCGACAATGGCCATATCTGGGTCTGTAGACAACACTGTCTGCTTCTGGGACATGAACAGTCGTAGACAAGAGCCCATACAGACTCTTAAAGATGCAAAAGACACAATAACATCCATACAAATAACAGATCATGAAATAATGACTTGCTCCGTCGATTGTCATGTAAGACTGTATGATATAAGACTAGGTAAGATGACAGTAGACTACATAGGCCATATTATCACATATGGAAGCTTAACGCATGATGGACAATGCTACATACTAAGTTGCAATGATAACACAGTGAAACTTTTTGACAAAGACTCTGGCGAGATCCTGAATACATTTTCTGGCCATGAATGTAAAGACTATATGCTTGAAAACACAGTAAATGAGAAAGACAGTCATGTTATATCTGGTTCGGCAACAGGAGACATAGTTTACTGGGATCTAATTAGCAGTTCGGTGATGCAGAGGTTAGTTCATACAAGAAATAAGCCTGTTGTGTCATTGAGCCATCATCCGTTAGATAGTTCTCTGTTATCTGCATCTGAAGATGAAATCAAATTGTGGGGAGTAAAGTCTACAGAAGACACATCATTAATAATCCCCAATATGATGACTATTCAATGAACAAACTAAAAGCAAGATTTTTGAGGGGTTAGACAGAGAACTTTCTACTTAAAATTTTAAAATGAAAAAAATTATAACTTAAGGCACATTTTATTGCTTTTTTGTACATTTAATATAAATTGAATTCTCTAATTATAATACCACAGAAATGCAATTACTTATCATACATAGAATTCTCACATAAAATTATAACAAATGCCTTAATTGGACGACATTCTAAGCTAATTTATGATAACGGCTCATGAATCCTAGAGTCTGACCATGTAAAGAGTGCAATAGAGTAAATGGGCAATCCCAGAAAGATTTGTGAATTAACCTGACATAGTATTTTCTTAATTCTGCTGTACGTTGCTGCAGACTTTACCCACATACGACGGTATGCTACATTAGTGTGGTCAGACTTAACAATTTAGGCATGAGTTTTATTGTCTTATTTTAAGTTGAGACTCAGCACAAATAAACATTTGTATTGTAAAATCTATATGCTATTTTTCTTGATATTAAAACAAAAATTGAACTCTGAACAGTCACATTATAATAGTCTGGTGGTGGTCTCCCAGAACACCCACCCATCCCCCAAAATTACTCCAGATCTACCCAAGAAAAGACAAGGATTTGTCAGGAAAAACTCTTAAACAGTTGGGGTCAAGCCCCCATCAGAAACTAATGTCTTAGATCCACCACTGATTACGATAATTCTTAAGTAGTTTTTGATTTTTATTGCACAATCAACAACGGTAAATGATGTTAAGACAAAGCATCAAAAATATTAACTGAAAACTAGTAACATTTCATTTTCCAACTATGGTTAAGAAGTAAAATTATCATATGGAGCTGTACAGTAGTATTGATTATTTTGAACTCTGGGATAAAATAATGATAATCTCTAAAATACATTTGTTTTACCTCAAACTAATTATAAACTCCTAATTTATTTATTGCTAATAATGATGTGTTAATAAACTGACATTAACAACATTTTTATAGTTCTACCGTTTGAGAATTAGGAAAAAATATAGGTAGGTAAAAAGTGGTTATGAAAAATTAATGTATAATTTTGATACTATTCAACCAATATGGTCCACTCAGTATTTAGATAATTTTATTATGAATTACATTAGTTTAAACTTAATAATTGTTACTTTCTTTTTGCTACTCAAAAAAAGTTATCTGACACAATTTTTTTTTCTTTGAAATTAGTGTTGTCAAAACAGTTGAAAATCAGATATAGAACTCATCTTTTGCTTTTTATACCTCAATATTCTGTAGCATGTTGTTTAAGCATGTAGTAATTAATTACTAAATAACTTGGATAATAAAACTATAAAAACCATTAGTGCCTATTTCACTATCTCATTATTTTGCTAACCATCTACTTATAAATATTTCCATCTGTACTTAGGACTTCTCAAAAACAATGGTAGATTAGATAGCTTTACTCAGTGATGGTGAAATAAACCCTTTAAAGTAAAAACTACTAGGCTCTTACAAGAGTTTAACATTCACTGATGTATTATTTTCAATCTATTTGCACCTTGTTTACTTAAAACTAATAATAGTAAAACTTACTAAAAACGTAATACTTAAATTTTGTACAACATTGCTATGTTTTTAATAGTAAAATTAGTAAATGTAGCCCATACAAACCACTATTCAATAAATTGCCAATCCAAATAACATGTCATATTATTATGTCGCGTTAATAGGCTTGTGATTAAATTATTGAAAAATTTCAAGAGAGCTCTCAATTCAGTCTAATACAAATATTTATCTTTTGGCTCCTTTTTATAAATGCTGCCAGTTTTTTCTTGTTCAATGAAATCAGTTATTGGGCACAATTTTGACATATTATTTTATAAATTGGATTCTATAAACTTTGTAAAATCGAGTTGCACAATAAAAATTAAATGTGTAACTTCTAGAAATATCTTTCTTCAAGAAACTAACTATAAGAGTAACTAAGAATTAGAAACCCTATTTGTACTACACATCGGACAACCTTGCCCTAACTGGGCAACTTGATTCTGCAATTGAGCTATCACTGCATCTTTCTGCTTCAACTGCATTTTAAGTGTACTTATAGAGTCTTCTAAAGCCCCATAAACAGCCTGTACCTCAGGTTGGTAGCTAAATACTTGAGGAGGCTCGTCTAGGCAGAAAAACTCTCTGATAACTGGATGAGTAGGCAGTTTCTTCAATATAGCATTTACAAAAATCTGTAAACCCTGTACCCGTTCTTCTAAAAAAGCCGGCTCAAAGTTGTCCCGAAACCATCTCTTCCCGGGTAACGGTAACATTACATTGGGGAGTTCGGCTTTGATTCTAGAGTATAAACGGACAAAGTCTGTGTATCTGCGGAAGACGAGCCAGGACTGATCACTTTTATCGTCCTCGACTTTAAGCTTGTATATTGTGAATCTAGCTCTTTCTTCCATGACTTCGTATCCGACTATTGGAATCTGAAGTGATTCATACTTCTTATGGGCAAGGTCTACATCACTAATGCTGTTTTGCAAACTCGTTCTGTATGTTTCATTTATATTACCAGTACTTTTGTAATGACTGCGTGGTTGAAGCTTCCGTGGCTCTCGAGACTCACCGTCTGAATTCATTTCTGAGTATCGCGACTTGTATAACTTTACCACGGGACGATTTATATTTTGTGATGTGGACGATAATTCGTTGTTCATATTGTCTCTTGTTCCGTTTTGGTTTTGTATTATCTCCATGGTTATGGCTGGAACAAGTTTCATATTATTAGTTAGAAATTTACATATATTATGGGATAATATACTATGTCTACTTAGCTAGTTCTGTAACCAAGACTTCAACTTCTTGGTTTATGGCATTTCACAATCAGACCCTAAAGTGCACAAAATGTGTAGACTTTTAATTAATTAGACGACCTTTTGGATCCATACATATAAGTGCAAACAATTTACCTTGTGGAAGATGCAGCTCACGTATACATTTACACAAGTTTAATGACTTCACCACTTCAATTTAGTTTTAGTTTAATTCAATTCACTGTAGGGATAATGCTTACAACACGACAATATACATTTATAAACAATAGAAATTCCGTAGCTTCTGACCATACGCTTTTGACTGGCAAATGCAAAGAATATAATATCATAACGGGCAAATGTGACGCCCAAGAACTTTATGTAGGCACCTACGTAATATGCAAATTAACGTAGCGAATTAAAACTGGAGAATCAGGTATTTTACGGATTAGAGGATAAAAAATGAAAATAAACAGATGGCGAAGCAAAAATGTGAAAATAGGTAAAGGTAAATAAATTAAAACCAAGTGTGACACTTGGTTTTTGACAACTTGTAACATGCATGACACAACGAGCAAGCAAGCAGTATTGATTGATTTGGTTGGCAGGCGGGTTGGTTGCCCTGGCTGGCTGGCTCTAGTGCTGACCTTTCATTCATTCTATCCATATATCTTTTCAGTGGTTGGTTTTCATGTTTTTTTTCCACCAGAGTGGCTTTATGTTCTTTTTTATCTCTTGTCAAAGTCAAAACTTTTTCTTCTATGCGTTATCTATGCTTGTTGCAATGCAACTAGTGATGGACGAGTTGAGTTTTTTTCAAACTCTTGCCCAAAATAGTTTCGGAATCTCTAGTTTTGAGATTCAAATATGGATATGTATCTACCCATTTTATTATTTTCCTTTGTTGTTTAGCTACTTCTTTTAGAAGCCACTAAAGTAGTTTAGATTTTTTAATCCCCGCCCGACTGAAAAACAGTAGAGGTTGGACAGCATTCTTTCTCTGAAAGGTACGCGATTTAAATGTTTTTTTTTTTTGTAAGAAAGGACCGACGTTTAACATTGTTTTGGGATAATTTTGATTTATTGAAACACATTGTATGTACATGATTAAATTGTTTATTGCACTTATACCTACTTAAAAACTACTAAATACTTGATTTCATAAATAAACTAATTAAATTTTCTATTTATAAACTTATATTTAGATATTGTAAGCCTAGAACAATATGTAATACAATTATACAAAAAAACTATACAATCATTTTTCTAATGCACTAAACCCGCGTTTTAAAAATAACTGCTTATTTTGTGCTTATTATGTTCATTCATCCATAGAGTTTCGCGGTAGTAAAACCCGTGTGTGAAATTATTGCTTATGGTTTTTCGCTATACATAAAATCATTGCATAATAAAATTTTAATCAAGTTTCAACCATTGCTATTTCTTACTTACGGATAATGTCAAACGAATCAGGTGTTTTAACTTATTTTTTTTATACATTATAGACAAATATTTGACCGCAATCTCACTTGATGTTAAGTGACGCTGCGGTCGACGATGTAGCACATTTGTCTAGACGAAACCTATTCACTCTCTTGAAAACATCCAAACTGAAGTGTTCAGAAACACAAACACCGGTATATTTAGCATTTATAAATAAACCTTTTAACAGTTTTAAAGTTCAGCGGTCAAATAACCGCTTTCAGAGTAATGTAGGACGACCGCCACGGCAGGTGGATTTATCGCAGCAGGTGGGCCTTCGAGCTTTTTCTTGCATGGTGGGTAGCGTTTGGATTTCACGTTTAGATGTACCTGTTGAAACATATTTTAAAATACTTTTAATCAAATCATATACTGCTAGGAAACAGTTTTTATCAGAAGAAAACTTTTGTATTTTATGTACAAAATGTTAAAACTGTAATAATAATTTAAAAAAAACTAAGATTGTTTATTGCGAGAGATGGTTTTCCCACACGATTTTTGTCAATTTTTTGTGAATAAAGATACCTGTCTATTATGCTTGTACAGATTAGACTGCTGTGAGAACGTTGTGGGACAATACTCGCAGATAAATGGTCGCTCGCCTGTATGCGTTCTTATATGAGACTCCAACTGCACTTTAGTCTGAAAGAATAATTCATCGAGTGAGCGAAGCGAGCGCAGTACGGTGGTAGTCATTCCCCGTACGAGCTCTTGCACAAAAAGCCCTAATAACTACTACTAATTGTATAATTTATAAGTTAAAAAAAACTAGAAAAACCGACTCCAATTCGATTACCAGCTCAGATGATGATGATGGCAGTTCATTGGAAATGCTCTAGTGACTATAAACACCACTAAAAAGTAACAGGAAAGCAAAATACGCAATTTCGTGTACGTGGATGATTTTTTTCCAGTTATTTCTATTTATAAGCCAAACTACTGAACCGATTTTGATGAAAATTGAATGGGACCAACCTGGAAGTACATCCTTTTAGATAAAAAAAGAATTATGAAATCGGTTCATAAATGACGCAGTCCTGAGGTAACAGATTTAAAAAATAAAATAAAACAACCGAATTGAGAACCTCCTTTTTTTCGAAGTTGATTAATAAAATAATGATACTTACAGGAAAGCCTTTGCCGCAATGATGGCACATTTTATTGTTCGGTCTTCCTTTGTGCACGTTACGAATGTGCTGATCCAATCCAACTCGATTTTTAGACGTCTGCAAATAATGATTAAATTTTTATGTTAATTGTATTCACTAGTTATTATTAATTTGCTTTGTTTACTTTAGTTTATTAGTTTAGTTGAGTGTATTTTGTGCACGCTGTGTCGTCCTGTAATTAGGGAAACACAAAGCATTTCCTTTAGATTTAAGAATGTACTTGATAATTGTGATTTCCTTGTTGGATGCTCTAAATAAAATAAATAAATAAATAATATCAAAACTTCACGTTATAGTTTCATAAAAAATATTAACTGGCGGATATTCCATACTGCATCCTCTAGTCCCAAACTGAGCAAAGCTTGTAATATGGAAACTAGATTGCAGATAAAATATTTTCTTTTTTTTGTACATACATACTTATAATACATAGTAACACCCAGACATAGAACAAACATCCATGTTTTGACACACACAAATGTTCTCAGTGGGGATCGAACCCACGACCCACAGCACGGAAGGCAGAGCTATTACCGACTGAGCTGTGACGCCTGTCATAATGTTTGTTCTGCGTGGGAATCGAACCCACGACCCACAGTACGGGAGGCAGCGCTAATATTAAGACATACCTTCATACAAATGTGACATTGGAAGGTCCTATGAAGATGTTTCTCTTCAATGTGATCTCGAAGTTTGGTTTTATCCGCGAATTTTATATTGCAATGATCACATATGAACCTGCACAATCAAGAATTAATTAAAGTTTTAATATAAATTTCATTTATTTTATTAACCTAAAGCCCGTATGCTCATTAGTTGCACAAGCACTGATCCGCACTCAGATTAGCCGAGTACAGATTCAGACATAAATCAAGACTCATGTCACGTTCTTATTCCGAAATAAAAAACAAATCTCAAGCTTTTTCATTAGAATAATAACAGATGAAGTTTATGCACAAGAACAGATTTCGATTCTTGAGTATCGTTTCAAGCTTGGCTGAACATAAATATTCGACACTCAATTAATTAACACGGTGTTAATACCAATTACATTAATTAATACTAATAGTCAAGAAATAGATTATAAAATATGTCAAAATTATAGATTATATACATTAGATTAGAATTATTAATATAAATTTAAAATTATTTTATACAGCAACACGCAACGTTTCGGAATCAAAGCTCGACTCAAATCAATGTTCAAGAATTCTTCTAGGCTCTGGTCGCGTGGAACTGCCACCTAGAATCACCTAGTTATATAAGACGATTCTAAATAATCCTTGTGATTTTATTGAATAAAGAAATTTTGACTTTGATCCAGACTTAAGTAATTAATCAGCATACGGCCCTTTGAATGTCAAATTGATTTAAACACCTAGTAGGGGACGCACAACGGATCTTTATCCCTCTGAAGTTAGGTGCAACAACGTTTGCGCATGTACTTATGTACTGTTGTGCAGAAAAATTAGCTTACCTCCAATTCGACCCAAAAATGGGTTCTGCGCAGATACTTCAGAGGGACAAAGATCCGTTGTGCCTACTATACCTGAGTTGATCTTTAGTGATGTGTTTGAGGCTGTTATTCATATGCCGTTGGTAGGAACATAGCGATGAGAAACTAACTCCACAGAGTGCACAATATGCCGCCGACGCTGTTGGCTTCTAAAACAAGCATAATTATGTATATGGACATTTCATACAACGCCCTCTAGTCCCAAACTAAGCAAAGCTTGTAATATGGGAACTAGATGCTGATAGAACACTTATAAACTTTTTTTTTGTAAATACATATTTATAATACATAGTAACACCCAAATGTTTGTTTTCAGTGGGAATCGAACCCACGTTCTTTTATTTTTATTTTTTTATTTTTAATTATGCAATGCTTTATGATCTAGAGAATAACAATGCAAAGGTTCAGCAAAAATATCATTTTTCCAAACAAGTTTTTCGATCAAAAAATTGAGGTGATGTCTGATTTTTTTTATTTATGATTGACTATCTTCTGCTCGCAACTTCGTCCGCGTCCCGTTTTATCCTGTTGATTTTCCGGGATAAAAAGTAGCCTATGTGTTAATCCAGACTTAAATTGTCGTGCCCTAACTGGGCTCATGTTGGTAGCATTCATACATTTAAGATCTTTTTATACAACATGAACGCAATAAAATATTGAATATTGACTACGAACTATATTCCAAGTTTCATCCAAATTCAAATTCTTAAAATTCTTTATTCTTATAATAAAATAACATTACAGAGCGAGCGTTCCAATGCGTTATTCTATTTATGACTAGGTAAAAATAAAAAGTAGGACAAAGTTAATTTACAAATTAAAATTATTTACAAATTAAAATTAAAAGTAAAAATAAAGGAATAATAATGAGATCAGAGGTACAAATTAAAAAACTAAGATAATAGACTAAACAATAAAAAATATTAACAAAAGAAGTAACAAAAACTCTAGATTAGTAAACATTATTACCTAGGTATAGAAGATCATCCAAATAGGACCAGTAGTTTTTGCGTGAAAATAAAACATCAATACATACAAACTTTCGCGTTTATAATATTAGTAGGATAGAAGTAGGTTGTGCTTAGTGCTTACTTTATTTTCGTGTGTTTCCTGATGGCGTCGCAAGCTAGTCCGCCATTTGAACACCTTGTTGCAAATACTGCAGGGAAACTTGTTCTTAAATTCGTGAACCGCTCTGCAAATATTAACAAACAGGCAATTAGCTAGGTAAAAGGTACTTAAGGGCCGTGATTCGAACATAGAAAATGTATAAGTATTCTATCAGCATCTAGTTCCCATATTACAAGCTTTGCTTAGTTTGGGACTAGAGGTCGTTGTGTGAAATGTCCGTGAATATTTATTTAGGGATTTGAGTGGAGATTTTCATAAAGTTTAAAAAACTAGAAAAACCGACTTCAATTCGACAACCAGCTTCATCATCAGATGATGATGATGACAGTTCATTGTGAATGTTCTAGTGACTATAAACACCACGTAAATGTCACAGGAAAGCAAAATACGCAATTTCGTGCACATGGTTGGCATATTTTTTTTCAGTTATTTCTATTTACAACCCCAAAGTACAGAACAGATTTTGATGAAAATTAAATGGGACCAACCTGGAAGTATATACTTTTAGATAAAAAAAGAATTTTTTAAATCTGTTCATAAATGACGGAGTTCTGAGGTAACACATAAATAATAAATAAATATTCATGGAATAGTACATAAACACAACCAAATTGAGAACCTCCTCCTTTTTTGAAGTCGGTTAAAAATACTTACAGTCTATGGTTCAATAGTCCAGCGCGGTGTCTGAATGTTTTATCGCATTCAGCACATTGTAGTCTAGCTTTATGAGATTCTCTGTGGTATCTGTGAGCGTCGACAGAACTGGAAATAATACAAAACATTATTAGTGACCGCGCACAACATCAGTGGGATTATCTACTAATTTATTAAATGTAGTTTTGATTTGATTTATGTAATAAATAAATAAAATAAATAAATATTCAGGGACATTTCACACAACACCCTCTAGTCCCAAACTAAGCAATGCTTGTAATATGGCAACCAGATGGCTGACAGAATACTTATATACTTTTTTTTTGTAAATACATACTTATACTTATAATACATAGTAACACCCAGACATAGAACAAACATCTATGTTTTGCACGCACAAATGTTTGTTCTTGGTGGGGATCGAACCCACGACCCACAGCACGGAAGGCAGAGCTATTACCGACTGAGCTGTGACGCCTGTCAAACACCAAACTGCCAAACTGCCTGTCTGAAATAACTTCAGGGTTTCCTATACATTTGAGGTCGTGTTTTAATTAAAAGATTATACAGGCCGAAACATTGTGTAATCACATAGGTGCCATCAAGACGCAATCAAACATAACAGGCAATCAATTAGTGAACAAGGTGTTACTATGTATTATAAGTATGTATTTACAAAAAAAACTATATAGGTAAGTATTCTATCAGCATCTAGTTCCCATATCACAAGCTTTGCTTAATTTGGGACTAGAGGACGTCGTGTGAAATGTCCATGAATATTTATTTATTATTATTTACTTGACAGAATCCACAGATATACATAACAATTTACTAATAACTTACTTGGATAACTTCCCACAATCATTACATTTATATTCTTTAAGTGATATCTCATGCGTTGAATAGTAATGTTGCTGCATCACTTTCAAATCCATTGTGCGCTTCTTACATATACTGCATTCATATCTGAAACAATTCAATTAAAATGAAACGGTTTTAAAGAAAATAAGGAAAACAAATTAAACACACAAACAGAAAATAGTACATTACTATCCAGGCTGAAAATAGTACATTACTATCCAGGCTGAAAATAGTACATTACTATCCAGGCTGAAAATAGTACATTACTGTCCAGGCTGAAAATAGTACATTACTATCCAGGCTGAACATAGTAAATTACTATCCAGGCTGAAAATAGTACATTACTATCCAGGCTGAAAATAAAGCAATTTATAGTCTAGTAATATTGAAAAGCTGAGGCATACTTATAAATCCCTTGTGGGCAGTCGCAGGATAAGCTAAGGGGATTTCTGGATAAAAAGTCCAGAAAAACCCTACACAGGGGAAACAACACACAGTGGATATCTCGAATAATCCTAATAAATAGAACTTAGTCACTTTTTATCATGAAAAACTTTAAATACAACCACAAAGTATTTATGTTTATAACTGTACTTACTGTATTTATACTGGGGACAAATAAAAATTTATCTTATCTTATCTTTTATCTTAAATACTCACCTTCTCATATGCCTTTTGTAATGTGCAGTAAAAGAGTCTACAGACACATGCACAGTTTTACAAACTGGGCATGTGTAATCGCCTATACTCTGAAAAAAAAAGTTAAACGAATAAATAAAATATTCATGGACTTTACACACAACGACCTCTAGTCCCAAACTAAGCAAAGCTTACTTATATCCTTTTTTTGTAAATACATACTTATAATACATAGTAACACCCAGACATAGAACAAACATCTATGTTTTCCACGCACAAATGTTTGTTCTCGGTGGGGATTGAACCCACGACCCACAGCACGGAAGGCAGAGCCATTACCGACTGAGCTGTGACGCCTGTCTTACATTACTAGTTAATTTTACACTACTCGGATTTATGTGCGCAATACCAGTGCTCTCAAACAGTGAAGGAAAACTTCGTGAGGCAACCTGCGGCTTAGTCAGCTCCGCACGTATAGACCTTGTCTCTCCTGTGGATGTCGACTAGGCTGAGAGGATGGTATAGGTGCTACAAGCCTACTCCATCTAAATCATGTCACTGCAGTCTCCCGTACATCGGGGCATGTGTAAAAAGTGGTTCCAGACGCTGTATAAATCATCTAGTTTAGATGCAAAAGGCATTACTTACTTGTGAGTGTTTAGCAGTCAAATGAGTCTTGTAAGATTTGTAGTAATTGAAACCCAATATACACGTATCACATTTATACTCAGACTTAACATAATGTTCCTTAGACAGTTCTTTGTCTCTTTCTAGCATCATTTCATCGTATGATAGTTCTATGGGAATGATTTTCAGATCTTGATCCTTTTTCTCTTTCTTTGTCTGTAAAAAAATGATGTACTTATCTATCTACAGGGGGTCATTGGATAAATTGTACCTTAATATAGTTCGTTCGTTTGTGGCCAACTCTAGTGATGTTTTAGGCCGCCTTAAGGCCCCCGTCGTGGCTTAACGACTAGAGCCGAGACCGACAGTTTAACGTGCCCTCGGAATCACGGAAGCGCTCAGATGTAAATGCAACTAGCAGCCACCCATCTAAATAGTGACTGCGCAGAACATCGCTTAACTTAGATCATCGGTGAAGATTGACTAAGCAAGCTGCGAGTTTAGGTAGGCAGGTAATCTAGGTACAGTACGCACAACGGATCTTTATCCCTCTGAGGTTAGGTGAAGTTAGGTTGCGCATGTAGGTACTGTTGTGCGGAAAAATTAGCTTATCTCCAATTCGACCCAAAAATGTGTTCTGCGCAGATACTTCAGAGGGACAAAGATCCGTTGTGACTACTATTATACCTTCTTACTTTGATTTTTTTCACTTTCTTGTGTCCTTTGTCTTTGACTGTCCTTTTGCTTTTCTTCTTCTTAATAGCAGCTACTTCTATATCCAATATATTAGGTGTATATTCAGGGTCATTTGTATATGTATCATAATCTAAAAAATTAAAATCACCTCAGCAAATCTTTGCAAATAGATCTTGTGTTGTAAACACTATCCATTCATTAAGGCGCGTATTACGGTCAAACCGTGAAAATGCCCATTTTTGACGTTCTAGATCTCTGAAACTGAAACTCTTAGATAATTTCGATTTATTGTATGGTGTAGAATAGTTATTCGCATTGACCGTAGCGGCCTCGCTTTTTGCAATTTTTCCTTATAGATAGATAGATAGATAAAAACTTTATTGCACACACAGAAAAAAGAAATTACAGAAAGAGATAAACATAAAAATAGAGAGTACAATGGGCGGCCTTATCGCTAAAAGCGATCTCTTCCAGACAACCTTTGGATGGACAGGAATGACGACAAATATAGAACGGCGGTGTGCAAAATTTAACCCTAATAAACTAAAACAAAATATCCTACTATACATACTTATCTAATTTACTACAAATATAGTTATATCAAATAAAATACATAGACTATCTTAATAATACATAAAATAAAAACCTACATACATAATATAATATAAGAGGATATTATAATATACCTACTTAGATAATAAGGAAAAGTAATGACTATATACCTTAGCTTTAAAAATACCGGGGGATTTAGAAAGACGGACATCCAGAGGCAATGCGTTCCACAACCTTACAGCTTGTATGGTAAATGACTTACCATACATGACAGTACTATGGACAGGAGTAAAAAGCTGCAACGTATCCGATGATCGAAGACACCGATCATTAGCCTGATGCAAGAACTCGAAGCGCTCTTTGAGATAAGGTGGAGAAGAGGAATAAAAAAGAATGTTATAAAGAAGGAATAGAGTATGTGCATTCCGGCGAAGGCGAATTGGGAGCCACTTGAGTTTCGCGCGAAATTCAGAAACATGGTCATACTTGCGTAGGCCAAATATAAATCGGATGCATAGATTTTGTAAGCGCTCAAGTTTATTTAGCAAAACTTCGGAGAGACTTATATATATTTAAATAAAGCCAAAATTCCGAAACAAGTTTTTAATAAAACTCGCGCAGACACTTTTTCAAGCTCCTGGATTGAACTACTCTGCAAAGCAAACGAAATGAAAAATATCAACAAATATTTCTTATATACTGCCATTGACCGTAGCGGCCCCGGAATTTAGAAATAAGTATGGGATATGTACAAAAAAAAATCAATTCAAAACCATACAATTTCTAAAAACGTTCAGAATTAGCCATTAATTTCTCCATACTACATTATTATTATTAGGTAAAAATTAATAAACGTTAGTTCATAATCAATATAATTGTATACTTTTTATTTACATAATTTATTATATTAATTTGAATAAACGTAATTTACAACTGCATAAAATGCGATGCGTTGGCCGCTCGAATTCAGACGCGCGCCAGCGCTCGTGGAAGTCGGACCTGTGTCGATTTTCTCCGCGCCAAAAAGATCGAGCATAACCGTGCGTGTACACGTGGAGTGTGACTGACTACCTAGTTTTGATGTTAGTAACTTTTTTATTCATGACAATCATTAACACCTGTACACCTATTGGGGACAATTAAAATCTTATCTTATCTTACCACTTATAATATTAGTGGGATGGGATGCAAAAGTTTAGATGTTTGGATCTTTGTGTAGTACATACAAAATCGATTGTTACACCTAACTTCAGAGGGATGAAGATCCGTTGTGCGTACTGTGCCAAACAGTACAATCTGCAGTGCAATGAAGAACGTGTACTTGAATAGAATAGAAATTCATGATGATGAGCTAAAATGAAAAGATATTTTGATAGGCCTCACAGCTCAGTCGGTACTAGCTCTCCCTTCCGTGCCGTGGGTCGTGGGTTCGATCCTCACCAAAAACAAACATAATTATTTTTTGTGTGGCATCATAGACGTTTGTTCTATGAGTCGTCTAAAGGGCGCCGTGTAAAAATGTCAATGTATATATTTTTATTTGTACCTATTTATGAAAAATCATGGCCGCCATTTTTAACTTTTCTGTTTATGGACCGATTGCTTTCAAAATCGATATCTGAAAGTCCCTTTCAACCATTACCAAGAATCTAATGTCAAATTTAAAAAATCATGGCCGCCATTTTTAACTTTTCTGTTATTATATTACTAAATATTACTAAATGACAGAGACAACAAAAATCTACATTTTTGATGTCAGCTGTCAAATTCAACTTCAAACGGTCATATCTTGGAAACTACTTATCCTAGACTACTCGTTTCATCACTAAATGACGGAGACAACTAAAATCTACATTTTTGATGTCAGCGGAAATGAGACACCCGTTCATGGTTGACATACCACCTATCCGCACAAAGCGTTTCGCTTCTACTTTTATAATGCGGACAGCCAAGGATTGGAACTCGTTGCCGGCGTCTGTGTTTCCACCTTCATATAGATTGGATGTTTTCAAGAGACGAGTGAATAGGTATCTTCTAGGTAAGCGTGCTACATCGTCGACCGCATCTTCACTTAACATCAGGTGAGATTGCGGTCAAACGCTTGCTTATAAATTTATAAAAAAAAAAAAAAAAAAAAAAAAAAAAAAAAAGCTGTCAAATTCAACTTCAAACGGTCATGTCTTGGAAACTAATTATCCTAGACTATTCGTTTCATCACTAAATGACAGAGACAACTAAAATCTACATTTTTGATGTCAGCTGTCAAATTCAACTTCAAACGGTCATATCTTGGAAACTACTTATCCTAGACTACTCGTTTCATCACTAAATGACACAGACAACTAAAATCTACATTTTTGATGTCAGCTGTCAAATTCAGCTTCAAACGGTCATATCTTGGAAACTTCTTATCCTAGACTACTCGTTTCATCATTAAATGACATAGACAACTAAAATCTACATTTTTGATGTCAGCTGTCAAATTCAACTTCAAACGGTCATATCTTGGAAACTACGTATCCTAGACTACTCGTTTCATCACTAAATGACAGAGACAACTAAAATCTACATTTTTGATGTCAGCTGTCAAATTCAACTTCAAACGGTCATATCTTGGAAACTACTTATCCTAGACTACTCGTTTCATCACTAAATGACAGAGACAACTAAAATCTACATTTTTGATGTCAGCTGTCAAATTCAACTTCAAACGGTCATATCTTGGGAACTACTTATCCTAGACTACTCGTTTCATCACTAAATGACACAGACAACTAAAATCTACATTTTTGATGTCAGCTGTCAAATTCAACTTCAAACGGTCATGTCTTGGAAACTACTTATCCTAGACTACTCGTTTCATCACTAAATGACACAGACAACTAAAATCTACATTTTTGATGTTAGCTGTCAAATTCAACTTCAAACGGTCATATCTTGGAAACTACTTATCCTAGACTACTCGTTTCATCACTAAATGACAGAGACAACTAAAATCTACATTTTTGATGTCAGCTGTCAAATTAAACTTCAAACGGTCATATCTTGGAAACTACTTATCCTAAACTACTCGTTTCATCATTAAATGACAGAGACAACTAAAATCTACATTTTTGATGACAGCTGTCAAATTAAACTTCAAACGGTCATATCTTGGAAACTACTTATCCTAGACTACTCGTTTCATCACTAAATGACAGAGACAACTAAAATCTACATTTTTGATGTCAGCTGTCAAATTCAACTTCAAACGGTCATATCTTGAAAACTACTTATCCTAGACTACTCGTTTCATCATTAAATGACAGAGACAACTAAAATCTACATTTTTGATGACAGCTGTCAAAATTAACTTCAAACGGCATTCATTTAAGATTCTTGAGGGTGACCCTCAGATATCGATTTTGAAAGCAATCAGTCTGTAAACAAAAAAAATTAAAAATGGCAGCCATGATTTTTTATCAAACTTGACGTTAGATTCTTGATAATGGCTGAGGGTGACCCTCAGATATCGATTTTGAAAGCAATCGGTCCATAAACAAAAAAGTCAAAAATGTTGGTCATGATTTTTCAAATTTGACATTAGATTCTTGATAATGGCTGAGGGTGACCCTCAGATATCGATTTTGAAAGCAATTGGTCCATAAACAAAAAAGTTAAAAATGGTGGTCAAAATGTTTCAAATTTGACATTAGAATCTTGATAATGGCTGAGGGTGACCCTCAGATATCGATTTTGAAAGCAATCGGTCCATTAACAAAAAAGTTAAAAATGGCGGCCATGCTTTTTCTAATTTTACATAATATTCCTGATAATGGCTAAGGGGGATCCTCAGATATCGATTTTGAAAGCAATCGGTCCATAAACAAAAAAAGTAAAAATGGCGGCTATGATTTTTTCTAATTTGAGATTAGATTCTTGATAATAAATAAATAAATAAAATAAATATTTATGGACATTTCACACGACGCCTCTAGTCCCAAACTAACCAAAGCTTGTAATATGGTAACTAGATGCTGATAGAATACTTATATACCTTTTTTTTGTAAATACATACTTATAATACATAGTAACACATAATGGCTGAGAGGGGCCCTCAGATATCGATTTTGAAAGAAATCCGTTTTTAAAATAAGACTGTACTTTATAATATTGTGCGCGCGAGTTGACGACAAAAAAAATAGGTTTAATTGGAAAGTGCCAAATCACGAGTTTCACGCTCGCGAGTTGACGAATAACTCGGCCGTTTGAAGTTGATTTTGACATAATTACCTAATGTGTGCAATGTACCTAATGTTGATCGGTGCTATAAGCTATCACCATAATACGATTCATCAAAATCTGTTCGGCGGTTTCAGCGTCAACTGTGCTCAAACGACAAACTGACAGACATACTTCAACTCCTTCAAAGAATTTATCAAAAAATAAATCAATGTAAGTACAGATTTGTAAAAGTTTAGATAGAAATTCTATCTAATAAAATAAATAAATATGAATATTCTTGGGCTTTACACACAACGCCCTCTAGTCCCAAACTAAGCAAAGCTTGTTATATGGGAACTAGATCTGATAGAATACTTATATACTTTTTTTTTGTAAATACATACTTATAATACATAGAAACACCCTAAATAGAAACAGCCATCTAAACTATTATAAATCTTTAGGTACATTGAAAATTTTTATAATTTTAATGGTTTTACTTACCTAACTTCCAAGTACCAAGACTAGTTAGTTAATGTACAAACTCGAGCGGAAAGCGGCTTCAATTTGTGCGAGGGCATTTTTTTTTAGTTTGGCGGCTCAGAAACCGGAATTCGAGCGCGGCCAAACTGCGATAGCGCTCTTAATGAATAGTGTTTACAACACAAGTCTCGCACTTAGGGCCGTATGCCCATTAATTACTTAAATCTGGTATTGATCTGAATCGAGCTTTGATTTCGGAACGTTGCTTGAGTGTTGAATACTTAAGTAGAGTTCAGTCAAGTTTAAAACGATACCGAAACATTGAAATCTGTGCTTTAGCATATATTTTATTAGTAATTTTAATAGGGTAAACGGTTGAATAGAGATGTCGTGGTTTTAGGAATAAGAACGTGACTAGAGTCTCGATTTATGATAGATTTGAGTAAATATTCTCATTCAAAATCTATGCTTTAGTCTGGATTAACATAAGCAGATGCAAATATGGACTTTAGAGCTGCAGATTTAGCGTGGTTAGACTATAGTATGTAAAAACAAACCATCCTCTTCAATCTTCATTGTTATATGGTCTTTTAGGTATACTTGTTGGGTATCGGGCCTTATATTTGTTGGTTCCTTGGGCAAGTTTGCAACTGTAAGGAAATATAGCATTTTAAAAGCGTCAAAAGACTTACGTAAGTCAAGAACAACATAGTGAAGACAATTTAGTTCAAAAAACTTCTTTTGTGAATCGAAAAGTCTAACTTCATGATTGCCTATAACCAATGACCGTAATATTCACACTTATCTGGCGATTTTTTGGGAAATGAGCAAAAACTAATTAAGATAGATAGATAGATAAAAACTTTATTGCACACACAGAAAAAGAAATTACAAAAAGAAATTACAGAAAGAGATAACATAAAAATAGAGAGTACAATGGGCGGCCTTATCGCTAAAAGCGATCTCTTCCAGACTAATTAACTTCCAAATGTCTCAACAAAAATTCATTTGATGAAATTGCTCTGATCAAATCATTGTTTTTTAACCTAAATACAGCCTATACTTGTCCTACAGAGCATGGCCTCAGTGGATGTGCCCTGTCTGGTAATGCACTGCATCCATGACTCTGAACTAAAGATGTCTCATGTGCCTGTAATTGCACCTGCACACATCACTGCTTAGTGGCAGAAATAGATGGCAATGCTATGGTAGCCCTTCCCCAGATGAGGTCTTTCACAAGGAGCCTTACTGCTAAAACAAACCTTTACAATCCCAATCCATCTTCAGTTCATCTTTAACCGTTGAATCTTCATCATCAGGTGTTATTGAGATAGTTTCATTGACCTTTATCCTCAATCGTGCTGACCGAGACACGTCTGATAGGAAATCTTCTTGAAGGTTCTGGGGAACATTTAATGTGATGAATATTGATCATTCAGAACAGATTAAAAAAAATATTTATTTTATTAATATAATATTTTATTAATTATTTTGCTTGGTTCATACAGTTCTTTTCATTTATGATTATCCAAGCCATTTGTTATAAACACATACATACATAAAAAATTGGTTTTCTAATAAATATACATTACTCACATCACTGGTATAAGTTAGGAGGACTTGATAGGAGTCTTTCACTTGTTCTTTGAAAGACATCGCTCTGCGCAACAGGGCTTCACAGTCCCAGCACAGCACGGGTGTGATGTCAGCTATGTTGCACATCTGTTTTATAATATTTTATAGATATACTTTCTGTTTGAAATTTTTAGATCGCCTTATGGCCTCCGTCGTGGCTAACGACTGCTAGAGCCAGGACCGAGTAGCACGGAAGCGCACTTATGTAAATGCATAGCTAAATGTCAAGCTAATGCCTAGCTGTGAATGCCTAACTAGCGGTTACCTATCTAAATAGTAATAGTGCCTAACGTCGCTAAACCTGTCAAACCATCTTCTTCAAAAAACGTTCCGCACTGTAAGTTCACAACAAGTTTACATAAATTATTGATTAATTGTTAATAATTATTAATTAATTACTTAGATAATCGGTGAAGATTGACTAAACAAGCTACGCCTCGAGAGTTTCGATAGCTAGGTAGTGAGAAAAATAATAGATAGTAGGAATTAATACTCACGGGAATTTCATTCAAGGCAGCCAGGTAGAACCCCTTCAGTCTGGCATCTGTGACCAGGTTCAGCCCCTGTCCTACGCAGAGGCACGCATTGCAGAGCAGTTTATACGAAATCTGGTCTTTTACCTCCATTATCGTAATGCTTTTCGATCAGCTAGATATCAAAGATTTTATTGTCATTTATTTTTTTGGCGAGGTAGCTAGCTGGTCTTAGAGACAGCATGTTGGTCACACACTTTGTAGTTCTATGCATTATTTAGATGTTTACATGTACTTTCCTAGTAAAACTTTCACTGAAGTAAAAAATTGGAAATCCGACTGTGGAACTGGATTCCTAAGGAAACTTATGTTTTATGAATGGAAAATATGCTTTAACAAGTTCAATGTGAAGCTAAGAGAAAAAGTAGGTTCTTATTTCACATAACTAGCTCTATTTCTTGCATTTTAGACTCTGAAACAACAGTTTATCATTATATTTTGCTGGCTACAACAAAACAAAAACAAACCGCGGCCATTTTGATTTTGAATGAATAGAATGAATGAATGAAAAGAAAATAGATTTAGCGGAGTTACATCCGGTTAGCCCATAGATAGGTAGGTATATGGAGGTTTGCCCGATTGATTGATTTATTTCTAGTGATAAAACCGGTAAGGTTTCCGAAACCAGTTACGTTCTATGGCAATAACCAATGTTACCTGTATAAACAGTTTTCACGATTCCCGAGATAAAGGTAAAGTTGGTGACTCTATTCTATGTTTATGAAATAATACTTCAGATTTTGCAGGCGCAATAACCTTGAATCACAAAAATCGAAATTACAGTGAAAATTCTAATTCAAACGGAATGAACAAACAAATGAATAAAATCTCATAATATGCATCCTAATAATCTGCTAAAAAAATTTTAATGTTGGTTCTGATCTTGATTTATTTTACAGCAACACCGAACCGAGTAAAGCAGCCATTTTGTGGTGTCGTAGCCAAGTTGAATTTTCTTCACGAATTTTCGTCTATTTTACATGGGAGTATTACTTTTTGTTGATTTGTTGTGATTTCGAATGTATTCAAAAGTGCGAAACTATATTTGTTCCGGAATACATTTCTTCGAATAGTTTGCATCCAAAATGGAGCAGGATGTGGAAAATGACTGTAGGACTGTGTGCTCCACTTGTCTGAGCAGTGATCGCGATTTATTTGCGCTGAATAATACACTGCCGCAAGCCTTTCAAATATTCAAACTTATGATGTATGATTTCGCGGGAGATCGCGTAAGTTTACAAAACTTTTATAACTTTGATATAGGTACACTTACGAGGTGAAAAGTAGCTTTATACCAGTAGTTACGCAAGCATTCCATCTAGGTAGGTAGGTACTATTCCATTCCACACTGAAACTGTTTTATGCCTAACTCAGTGTCCGGACTGGTTTTTAACCACCACATCTAGGATTGAATAAATACTGCGAGTATTTATTTAAAACTATGGCAATTTTTAAATGTTATTAAATCACTGGCAATGGATCAAAAATCTTATTGAATGTGGAATCAGCCTAAGCCATATAAAAATTATAAACTGTTTACTTCCAGCTCGGAGAAATGGCTGAGATATCACACCTCATCTGCTGGGAATGCCTGGCATTATTGAAGAGGTTCTACAAGTTTAAATGGCAAGTCCATAGCGCACAGGAGCATATTCGTGTGCTAGCGTTGAGCCAAGAGGTGTGTATTTTATATTCTTTATACAACTTAATGATGGAACTAGCCGATGGCCTACCTGATGTTATGTGGTAACCGCTGCCCATAACAATGCATTACTGGCATCAAGTCTGGATCAATTCTTATGCATTGATTTGATTCCGAAACATTACTAGTGAGTTCAGCCAAGATGAAAACCATATTTCATCTGTAATTTTTCTAAAGAAAACACTTAAGTAGAGATTTTGTTGTTTTTGAAATAAGAACGTGACTAGAGTCTTGCTCCATTTATGTCTGAATCTGTACTCGGCTAATCTGAGTCCGGATCACTGTTTAAGTAATTAATGAGCTGACGGCCCTTGGTTCAGTAGATGCTGCTGTGTCAAAACTTTATTTTACTCATTCCAGACCATGGATCACACATATATGTCCCAATCTCTATCATCTCTTGTTATTGAAACTAAATGTAACTATGACAACATATTCATTGAATGCTCGCCGGTACCGGACTGCCAGTACATCATGTCAAACCCATTGGATATTAAGAATGAACAGTTTGTCAGTTTTAAGGACAGCATTGGGTTGGAGGTTGAAGAGCATCTTTTGGAAGGTAAGCCATCTTAAGAGCACTGCGGAGGACATACAAACGTAATACCATCGATTAATGAATACAGTAATACCAAGATCCTTGATTCGGGCATATTTCTACAATATTGTGATATTATTTAGATGAGAATAGTATTTTTTTTATGTTATTACCCATATTTTGCTTTAAAATACATAATAAAATGCAAATTTAATTTCGCTCATGTTTACATAGGTATATTATAGACAATATGTGTAATGTATGTTGTTGTATGTCCATGAATATTTATTTAATTAATATTTTGTTTTGATTCCAGTACCAGAGATGGTGATGAACAATTCAACCCACCAAGTGTTCTCTCACGTGGTGCTCGGTGCTAACACACTGATATCCGCCACCGATGCGTTCGGACACAGTATGAAGCCCGAGTCTATGCCGAAACTTACTATCGCGTAAGTCAGGGGTCACCAATTAGTTTCGCTCGGAAATGAAATGGCCATCGTAGTCTGCACAACATTTTATAGAAATTTTTTTCTATAAACAAATGTAATTTGCTAACTTTTTCTCACTTATTTAGATATTTATTAAATTACGTTCTCTGTTGTGCAAATAAGTTATTGTACCTTTGGAATGTCAACTGAACATAGCATTCCATAGACATGAGTTCTAATTATATTATTTAACCAACTAGAATGGTAGGTGCCAATTACACTAATTAATACAAGAATAAATAAATAAGTCTTCATGAGTCAAGTCATTGGGGGTGATTCTAGACCGATAGATATTTTTGTCACGATATCTTACAGGCTTCTAGAGTTTTTTTTCTCGAGTTTATCTGCGATCTATTGCGAGCTATTGCAACTATGAGCAAATGTTTTGAGGGTTTTGTTTTGGGCAGAGCACTCTCCTGTATTATCTGTTCAGACGTGCTCTTCATTGAGATGAGTCATTCAGTAGCATGACATCTTTTCTTTTGAGCCGACTCGTGTATGTGGGCTTGGTGAGTTGTTGTGCCAGGTGATTGGGATGGTTGTTTAGTTTCGGAAAATAATTGTAAAAATTAGTATGTGCCTTTGTTTCTAGGCCAATGACAACAGCTAACATCGAGGCAGGTACAGTGATATTGTCTCGACAACCTGCCCGAGATGATGAGCCAAAACCTAGCTATTTCACAGAATACATGACGGAAGCTGAAATGTTAGCAAGCAGGTAAGTTTATAATTCTACTCCTTCTTGCTCTCAAACCGCATATGAACGGGATGCTGTAGTGCCTGGGACATGATTTAGATGGAGTAGGCTTGTAGCACCTATACCATCCTCTCAGCCTAGTCGACATCCACAGGAGACAAAGTCAATACGTGCGAGCTGACTAAAAATATGTGACAAAACGTCACATATTTTAGTTTTTAGTAGCTGATCTGCTGCGCTTAGACTGCGTATTTATTTTATGAGACAACGCACTGAAAACCAATCTTCGAAAAACGGAAGGGGCGTTAGAAGAATTACGGCGATGTGTGTCTGTTGTCTTGTCTGTTTGTTTGTCTTTTGTTCGTTTCAGGAATCAGAGTATAATTTTAACTCGTATTTTACAATGAATAAATATAAATAAATAAATATTCATGGACATTTCACACGACGCTCTTTAGTCCCAAACTAAGCAAAACTTGTTATATGGGAACTAGATGGCTGATAGAATACTTATATACTTTTTTTGTAAATACATAAGTACTTATAATACATAGTAACACCCAGACATCGAACAAACATCAATGTTTGTTCTTGGTGGGGATCGAACCCACGACCCACAAGCACGGAAGGCAGCGCTATAACCGACTGAGCTGTGACGCCTGTCGATTTAAAAAAGTGCAAGTTTAATTATTTGGTTACAGAGAAGAAGCTAAGAGAAAAGTGCAATACGCTAGTTCTGTGTACAAATGTGAGCTCTGCGCCATCGGGTTTTACACGCAACAACAAGTTGAAGATCATTTTGAATCTGCTCATAGACCAGTAAGTTTTTTGACAATTTACATTTAAAAATTAAAAAAAAACTAGAAATACTGTCTTTCATTTGACTACCGGCTTCATCATCAGATGATGATGATGATGATGACAGTTCATTGGGAATGTTCTAGTCACAATAAACACCACTAAAAAGTCACAGAAAAGCAAAATACGCAATTTCGTGCACGTGGATTTATTATTTATAAACTAGTTTTTTAAACTTATAATTGCTTTACCGGCTCATTTTTGAGTTGCCTATAGTGAACAGTGAGTCTTAAAACAATACTAGGAAGATACGATGGAACTGACATCGTCTTAACAGACGCTAAGTTCCGTAAAAAACAAATTAAAAAAATCTTATAAATTACTAGTAGTTACCCGCGACTTCGTACGCGTCTACAGTTTCCGTGTACATCACATTATCTGTGCGTGTACCGAGCGGATACTTTGAGAAACTTGACATTACACCTCATTACACCGAACTCGTACCTACTCGAATGTCAAACGCTAGTCGTTAGACCAAAGAGGTAGTACTACGCTCTGTCAAACTGACGTGACATGACATGACAATGAAATCCTCTTGCCAATTGGCGCTGCTAATCCTTTTCGTTCATTTTATCCTGTAGATCCTGTTAATTATTCGAAATAAAAAGTAGCCTATGTGTCAATCTAGATTACGAACTGTATATATGCCAAGTTTCATCCAAGTTGGTTCAGTAGTTTAGACGTGATTGAAACACAAACATCTAAACATCTAGTAGGATTAGTAGGATAGGATTAGTAGGATAACAATTATTTTCCGAAACTTATATTGTTTTTTTTTTCAGAAACCTAACTTAGAAGCCTGTAAGATCTGCTACCTATACATCGAGGGTACTAGCATGATGTCGCACGTGGACAGCCACTACCTGAGGTTCACGTGCAAGATGTGTTCCCACATCGAGTACAGCGAGCGAATGATGCAGATTCACACCAAAACGCATCTCAACAAACCGGTGCCGAATACTGTTATCAAAATCGAAGGTGCTGCTGTTAAAAAGGTAAATTATAGTTGATTTTTAACCACCGACGCAAAAATGACGGGGTGTTATAAGTTTAATGTCTCTGTGTGTGTGTGTCTGAGGCATCGTAGCTACCAAACGGATGAACCGATTTTGATTTTGTTTTTTTTTTGAAAGCTGAATTAGTCGGGAGTGTTCTTAGCTATGTTTGATGAAAATCGGTCCAAGATGGCCGCCGCCACAAAATGGCGGATTACATTTTTTTTCATAACTCCCTCAATAAGGGTATCAAAGTCGGGGGTTTTTTCATTACTTGTTTCTTTATGGACATTTCACACAACGCCCTCTAGCCCCAAACTAAGCAAAGCTTGTAATATGGGAATTAGATGCTGATAGAAAACCTATATACTTTTTTTATTACAGAATAAAAAGAAGAAGAACTACAAAATAGTGACAAACGAGCCCCCAAAGCCGGGGGATCTCAGAAAACTGCTTTCAAAAACTACCATTGAAGGCTACAAGTGTTTAGAATGTGATATGTTTTTCAAGTAAGTGGAACTGTTTTTGTACTAAATCATTGAACTTTAATAGGTATAAACATAAAAATTAAGGGTGTTTTGTTTTACAATTTGGCGGGTTCGATACCCAGTTCCGATTCCAGACAGGCGGTTATTCAAAATTCTTTGGATGCAGTATCTATATTATTTAAGATAATTTTCCTGCATGTGGCATAGCCGTGGGACGCTCTGTATAAATACACAAGAAAAAATTGCGAAATGCGAAGTCGCTATGAGCTTATTTTTCCACAATAAGTAAAAATTATTGCAGTTTCATTTTCTCTGAATAAGAACGCTAAAGATGGGCATTTACTTAAAAAACCTCTACAGTGTAAGTTGAGAGGTGATTCTAAGTAAAGCCGCATTTGTTTCAGGAACTGCCGAGCTCGTAAGAACCATGTAGCCAGATTTCATCGAGAAGGTTTGCAGTGTGACCATTGCAAGAAACGATTTGTTAATAAAACTACACTTGCTACTCATTTGAGGTAACCGTACCCGTTTGTTACACCACTGCGCGAAAGAAAGGCAGGGTTATGAGTTTAACAGGATATATACTTAGGGACTACATAATGCCATTTAGTCTACACTTCGTATCACACCTTATATTCAGAACAAACATCATCACGCAAATTGAAGTGTTTGTGGCGTGGCGTCAATCTTCACCGATTATCTAAGATATGCAACGTTCTGCGCGGTCACTACTTTGGATGGGTGACCGCTAGTGGCATTTACATCTGCGCTGCCGTGCTTCGGAGGGCACGTTATACTGTCATGGCTCTAACAGTCGTTAATAACGGAGACCTTCGATCAACGATACCTCGGCGTCACAGCTCAGTCGGTAATAGCTCTGCCTTCCGTGCTGTGGGTCGTGGGTTCGATCCCCACTGAGAACAAACATTTGTGTGTGCCAAACATAGATGTTTGTTCTATGTCTGGGTGTTACTATGTATTTACAAAAAAAATGTTTATTAGTATTTTACCAGCATCTAGTTCCCATATTACAAGCTTTGCTTAGTTTGGGACTAGAAGACGCTGTGAGAAATCTCCGAGAAAAACAAAATGCATTAAAAAAATTAATTAAAAATAAATATATTTCAATGCATTAAAATATAGATATAATTATGTATTTTAGTTTTAAGGTATTTATAATATGGGCCTTGTATTTTTTACTGTGTTGCCTGAAATAATTGAATTTTATTTATTTATTTCGTCGTAGCAGTCGGTGATTTGAACTCTGTTTTCTATCTCTAGCATTTAGAATTCAGAGTTCATTTTAATAATTTTTTTTTTGTTAAAAATGCTATTTTCTTATTAGTATTTGTATATAGTTATTGTTTTTACAAAAAAATATATATTATGTTAACCAAAATAAAGTAAGTCGAAGTATTTATTTATTAAATTAATGTAATTTTCAGATTACATGAAGGTCCATTGCCCCGTGAGGAATGTCCCATCTGCCACAAGCTAGTCCGTTCGATACAAATAAAGTACCACATCCAACGACATCAGAACAAGTCCCGCTACGAATGCACAGACTGTAAGAAGATATTCTCTCACCTGGCTACCTACCACGCGCATTTGAAGTATTCCAGAGCGCACGCGCACGATAATGTATTCAAGTTAGTATAAAACATGGTATTTAACCACCGACGCAAAAACGACGGGGTGTTATAAGTTTGACGTGTCTGTGTGTCTGTCTGAGGCATCGTAGCTCCCGAACGAATAAACCGATTTTGATTTTTTTTTGTTTGAAAGGTTTATTAGTCGGGAGTGTTCTTATCTATGTTTGATGAAAATTGGTTCAAGATGGCCGCCGCCACAAAATGGCGGATTACATTTTTTTCGCAACTCCCTCATTATGAGTATCAAAGGCGGGGGTTTTTTAAATTTTTATTTAATTACTTGTTTATGTACCATCAGCAAAATTTCCGCCTTACCACTTTTGAAACTGTTTCGCTTGCAAGCAGTTAGCTACCTGACCTCGCCTTTTTCTTTTGTCTTCTTATTTTGACCAACCAGAGACCTAAACATCTATTTATTTTTATGACAGCTCATTGTTTTCATAACTTTTACACCCGAAATAATTTGCTTCTATTGGTATTCAAAAATGAACGGCTAGTCGGTTTACAGAAAATGCACCCTTAATGTGGTAAGGTAGAACTTTTGCTGATGGTACATTCCCAGCTGTATATGAGATTGTTATGTGGTAACGAGTGATGTATTGCACTGCACCCATCGCGCTGAGATGTGTTAAGTGTGATGTGCCTGTAATAGCACCGGCACATACCCTTCAAACCGGCACACAGCAATGCGAGCATCACTGTGCAAAGAAATAAGTGCTAGTACTGAACCCTGAGGAGCTCGCACACTAAGCTTTACTACTAATAAGTAGCTATTACATATATTTATCTCTTACCCCTCTTATCTTATTTATTCTTTACTTCTTCTTTTTTTCTTTTCTTTTTTTTTTTATTTATTTCTTTTTTTTTATCTAGTTACCATATTACAAGCTTTGCTTAGTTTGGGGCTAGAGGCGTCGTGTGAAATGTCCGTGAATATTTATTTGTTTATTTATTTTTCAGATTTCCATGTCCGATGTGCAACAAAGGTTATCCTACTAAAGAAGCCATGCAGGATCATTTCAACTACCAACATCTCGGGAAAACTTCACACAAATGCCCTATTTGTGATAAGGTGTGGATTATACTAGCTGTTAACCGCGACTTCGTACAGACGGCTACACATCAACCTATCAACTGTTTGAACTTTGAATTATTATAATTTGATTGTTGTGAATCAGGGATCGCAATAGGTGTAGGCGCGTGGCGCGCAAGCAGCGAGTCTCACATAAAAACATATCGTCCCTCTCGCATGATTCGCAACATTCAAATTATAATAGTTCTAAGTTCGAACCGTTGATAGGTTGATGTGTAGCCGACTGTACGAGTGTATCGTTTCCTGAGCGGATTCATTGAAAAACTTGATATGACACCCGTACTCGCGTGTCAGATGTTGTACACCGGCACTCGTACTAAGCCCCGCTGCAGCAACTGACGTGACGTCTTCCTCTTCACAAAGTAGGTTTTATTGGCGCCGCTTATCTCGTTTGTTCATTTTATCCTGTAGGTCCTGTTAATTATTCGGGATAAAATATAGCGACGCGTGACCCGAGGGCTGGTGATTATCTGGGCCAGCGAATCAGCATTGCTATTCAGCGCGGCAATGCAGCCAGTGTCTTGGGCACGCTTCCGATTGCTACTGATTTGGATCAGTTGAGCTATCTATAAATCGTTTGCAACGGTGTGTAGATAGCTCAACTGCTTCATGTGTATTTTGTACATATTATAAATATTGTAAATACTTTATTAGTCATAATTTTCTTTGTGAATAAATGTATATTACCATAAAAAAAAAGTCTATGTGTTATCCAGGTTACGAACTATATATATTCCAAGTTTAATCCAAATCAGTGTGATTATAATACAAACGTCCAAACGTGGGGATCGAACCCACGAGCCACAGCTCGGAAGGCAGAGGTATTACCGAGTGAGCTGTGACGTCTGTTATAAAGTAGTTGTAATGTTGTAGCCGATAGCGTCACGGGCTAATGTCGACAAGCACATATCGCGCGTGCACGGAGAGAAGAAACAACGACCGAGAAACCACCAGTGCCAGACCTGCGGGAAGTCATTCACGGTAACTCACTTTATAACCCTTTTTTTTTTTATTTTATTTAAAATAGGACTCCCAACACGGGTTTGCACTTTAGTATCAAGTGAGCTAGTCGAGGGTCATACTAATAGTGCTCCCATACTTATAGCGCGTCACAGCATGCGATGAGGAACAAACAACAACTTAACATTAATAAATGACAAAGAAATCACATCACAGTGCTAAATTACTTTTAATAGTAGTAGTAGAGCTTCTTGTAAAAAACGCTAAAGGCTAGGTACCTACTTCGTCATATCAACTTATTATTATTTTATTGCTTTCATATACCTACTTAGTTTTAAATGAAATGCATGTAATGTTATTTTTGTACCTAATGTTTATATTTTAAATGCCTAATCGGCTGAACTAGAGAAACGTACCCATACTACGTGACCCTTTTTGAAACTGTTAGCCTCCCCCCCCTCGGTGACCACCCATGGTATATGCCAACCCCCCCCCCCCTCCCCAACCCCCCTTTCCCCTTAAAATAAGTGTTCCGTTTTTCCAAAACTGTACTGGAAAAAAATTAAAGTGTTTATATTTGTTATTGGAGCTTTAAAAAAGACCCCCCCCCCCTGTGAGCAGCGTAGTATTTTGAGGGGCCACACCCCCCCTTTCCCCCCTGAACGGGTCACGTAGTATTGGTACGTACCCTAATATCCTTGTAGCCTACCTTCCATACATAAATATCTTTATGATTAAAAGAATTGTAAAAAAAAACAACTGGATATTTCATGAGCGTTTCACTGGAAGGACCATAGTGGAATTTTAGGTTTCTGAGCACCTCAATATTTAGTAGAAGTTCTCAAACAATTGTAAAACTGAACCGGTAATTTGTAAAAGTTACGAATCAAAAGTTATAAGCATTTTAAAGTGGTCCCTCGGTTCCACACATGCAATGTTAGGTTCCAAGGATCTAATCAGTATTCACATCTTTTTTCACTGTCTATATTTAGTAGAAGATTTGTAAAAAAAAACTACTTAATTTCAGCCCTTCTTCTTCTTGCAGAGAGACGAAAACACGATAACAAAGTGGTCCCTCAGTTCTACATTGACGAAAATGTTTTTGCGGTTTTACAAAAAAACTAACTGGAATTTTAAGTTTCTGAATCAGTCAATATTTAGTAGAAGTGCTCATACAATTTGTAAAATCAATCAGTAATTTGTAAAACTTACCAATCAAAAGTTATAAGCATTTTAATGTGGACTTTCGGTTGAACACTTTCCAAAACGCAAAAGTAACTTTACAAAAAAACTATAAAACTTAGAGACGTGTAATATAGCTTATCATTTAGTAAAAATTTTTACTAAATATCTACATACAGCAATGAACAATAGACAGAGCCATTATCGAAATATAGCAATTTTAGTTTCCGGCATAGAGATGCAGCCGCGGGGTGACCACACGGCTTAAATTTTCGGGACAGGGAACAGCATGACAGCCGCGCGACGCGACGATTCCACTCTCTGCTGATGCGGGTGTGACTCAATGAAGTCAGCGTTGGTACTCTAAGTACCTATTCATCCATTGTATTTTCAATAGGTGAGTAAAAAAAATCCGATGATTGTCAAATAAATATAAGATCATACGAAAACGGAACGTCAGCGGAAAATCAATACTATTTATACTTAGGTGCTTACCTATCACACTACTCAAACAACTTCGAGAGGGCTTTCGCTGCCCAGTTCAACAATAGAATCTACAAGGTGCTTACCTAAAAAGAACAATCGCTAGGAAAACTTCAATAACCACTATCCCACTACTATTATAAATGTCAAAGTTTGGATGTTTGTGTTTCAATCACGTCAAAACCACGGAACCAACTTGGATGAAACTTGGCATATATATAGTTCGTAGCCTGGATTGACATATAGGCTACTTTTTATCCCGAATAATTAACAGGATCTACAGGATAAAATGAACGAAAAGGATTAGCAGCGCCAATTGGCAAGAGGATTTCATTGTCATGTCATGTCACGTCAGTTTGACAGAGCGTAGTACTACCTCTTTGGTCTAACAACTAGCGTTTGACATTCCAGTAGGTACGAGTTCGGTGTAATGAGGTGTAATGTCAAGTTTCTCAAAGAAGTATCCGCTCGGTACACACACAGATAATATAATGTACACGGAAACTGTAGACGCGTACGAAGTCGCGGGTAACTGCTAGTATATTAAGGCTACGAACTATAATATAATAATATATGCCAAGTTCCATCCATGTTGGTTCGTAGTTTTGACGTGATTGAAACACAAACATCCAAACATCTAAACTTTAGCATTTATAATATTACTAGCAGTTACCCGCGACTTCGTCCACAAAAAAAAATAAAAAAAAGTAGCCGATGTGTTTGATCCAGGTTACGAACTATAATATATTCCAAGTTTCATCCAAATCGGACCAGTAAGTAGTAACAGCGTGATTGAAACACAAACATCCAAACTTTGACATTTATAATAGTAGTGGGATAGTGGTTATTGAAGTTTTCCTAGCGATTGTTCTTTTTAGGTAAGCACCTTGTAGATTCTATTGTTGAACTGGGCAGCGAAAGCCCTCTCGAAGTTGTTTGAGTAGTGTGATAGGTAAGCACCTAAGTATAAATAGTATTGATTTTCCGCTGACGTTCCGTTTTCGTATGATCTTATATTTATTTGACAATCATCGGATTTTTTTTACTCACCTATTGAAAATACAATGGATGAATAGGTACTTAGAGTACCAACGCTGACTTCATTGAGTCACACCCGCATCAGCAGAGAGTGGAATCGTCGCGTCGCGCGGCTGTCATGCTGTTCCCTGTCCCGAAAATTTAAGCCGTGTGGTCACCCCGCGGCTGCATCTCTATGCCGGAAACTAAAATTGCTATATTTCGATAATGGCTCTGTCTATTGTTCATTGCTGTATGTAGATATTTAGTAAAAATTTTTACTAAATGATAAGCTATATTACACGTCTCTAAGTTTTATAGTTTTTTTGTAAAGTTACTTTTGCGTTTTGGAAAGTGTTCAACCGAAAGTCCACATTAAAATGCTTATAACTTTTGATTGGTAAGTTTTACAAATTACTGATTGATTTTACAAATTGTATGAGCACTTCTACTAAATATTGACTGATTCAGAAACTTAAAATTCCAGTTAGTTTTTTTGTAAAACCGCAAAAACATTTTCGTCAATGTAGAACTGAGGGACCACTTTGTTATCGTGTTTTCGTCTCTCTGCAAGAAGAAGAAGGGCTGAAATTAAGTAGTTTTTTTTTACAAATCTTCTACTAAATATAGACAGTGAAAGAAGATGTGAATACTGATTAGATCCTTGGAACCTAGCATTGCATGTGTGGAACCGAGGGACCACTTTAAAATGCTTATAACTTTTGATTCGTAACTTTTACAAATTACCGGTTCAGTTTTACAATTGTTTGAGAACTTCTACTAAATATTGAGGTGCTCAGAAACCTAAAATTCCACTATGGTCCCTCCGTTGAAACGCTCATGATATTTCCTCTTCTCCAGGATAAGAAAGCTCTGACACAGCACGAGGTGATACACTCTGGCGCGCGACCACTCTCCTGCGACATATGCCATCAGACCTTCAAACAAAAGGCATCGCTATACACGCATAGAAAACGTGTTCACAAAGTGTACCCAGCTAAGAAGCAAGTGCATTATATGGACGACCTACCCACGTCTTAGAAAACTTAAGGTAAAATTGAAATCCGACTACGTTTTTATTTTAAATTCAATTTTTTCCGCCGTAGCAAATGAAATTTAACTTCTTGTTTATGGTTTTTGGGACAGGTTGTCGCAATTCTGCCAGTGTCTGTAGCTTGTGTCACACGAGCTGTCAAGATCAAAACGCATCATGTCTTCTTCTTCTCTTATATATGGCCTCTGTCCGTCATTTTGACAGACAATTTTGCCTGTGTCAAGTGGATTAATATTTGAAATAAGTTTAGTCAAGTCGAGTCATTCGTCAAGTCGGCTGTCGATTGTTTTGAAGACAAAATGGTGGATTTTCCCTTCAAAACCTGGAAACGAATTCTAAATAATAAAATCACATAATACACAAACGAACTATCAAGTGATAAAAACACATGTCAATTTATTCCAATGGCTCACACTTTATGCTACGACTTCAAGTATTATTGGTTAAAATTCCACCAAAATTAAACATCCTACATAGACAGCTAAACTCGTAAACCTCCTTTTGCTCCGCGTAGTCGGGTAAAAATAAATAGGCATTCACTGTTTTGTCAATAATACCTAATATTGTAGTTTACCATAATTATGTTTGACTGTTTGGTAATATTATTAGGAGTATGACTCGCTAGACCCCTTTAATACCTACTGATTTTATATAATTTAAAATAAAAATATGTATTTTTCGTGATATAAATATCCATCTACATTAATTTCACGAGTTAAAGAAAAAAAAAATTACAAAAGTAGCAATAATTTTTTAATTCAGAAATCTTATTTTATCTCAATCAAATTGTATATAATTTTAAATAAATGATTTTTTATATATAAAGCCAATTATTTAGGCATTATTTTTTAGTAAGTACCTACTAGAATTATAGTTAACTTTTGAAGACTAAAATGTATTAGCAATATTTATTGAATAAATATTTATTAATTTACAATTTTGTATTTTTTCACAATAATTATTATAGATTAGGCTAGTAATTTTTAGTTGAAAAAATAACGAAATTAATTTAGACACATTTATTCACAATTTATTACTAATTTTTACATTTACATGATAAAATTAATGTTATAATATTTTTATAACATAATATTCCGATTCGGTTAATACTTTGGCATAAAATAAAAACTTATATTATCAAAATTGGTTTAGCTGTGATAGATGATCACCATTTCTCAAAACGTTGGTCTTATATTTACCGCTGCAGACCCACCGTACCACCGCCCATACCCCCAGTGGTACGCTGGCTAATTATTTTTCCCTACGATACCACCATCGATACACGATAGTGCTGAGACACGGATTACGATTAAAATATTACTACTAAAAACTAAATTATTGTTTTTATTCAGCGAGGTAGTAGTTTCAACAAGTAATTAAATTAAAAATTTAAATAACCCCGAATCTTGGATTGATTTTCATCAAACATAGCTAAGAACACTCCCGACTAATTCACCTTTCAAACAAAAAAACAAAATCAAAATCGGTTCATCCGTTCAGGAGCTATGTTGCCTCAGACACTCACACACTCACCCTGACACGTCAAACTTATAACACCCCGTCGTTTTTGCGTCGGGGGTTAAAAACAAAGTTGTATAAAATTTTAATATATACATATTAAAATACAAACTACCAATCTAAAGGATTATTCATCGCGTCACGAAAACTCGTACTTTCCTCAGAGTAGAACTGAGTATACCAGTTTCTGAATGCGCGTATTGTTTTGTCCGCTTTGACATAAGTTGGCGCGCTGACAAAGCGTTTGCTGTTCCAAATTACAATGTCCCTTTCGATCTGCAAAAAATATAATTTATAACTTTATAAGTGTCTAGGAAGGACCCTAAAAAACAATCTATGATCGCTTACAAAATAGAAGTTGTCAGACTCTTTTTGCTCAATAACTGCACATCTACTCGACGCTAGATGGCGCTGATCGTAAGAACATAGATAAATAATACTGTTGTAAAGAGATGGCATAAGAGAACACGCACTGAGCAAATATACAACAGGCGCCATCTACTACAAACAAATGCCCACTACCGCCATCTAGTGCCGCAGTCGTGAGGAACTGACACTTTTAATTATTATACTATAAAAAATTATGTGTAAGTAAATATGAAATTTTTGATCATTGTGATTATTAAGTAATCATGATTTCAGCTATCCTATCCTACTAATATTATAAATGCGAAAGTTTAGATGTTTGGATGTTTGTGTTTCAATCACGTCAAAACCACTGAACCAACTTGTATGAAACTTGGCATATATATAGTTCGTAACCTGGATTGCCATATAGGCTACTTTTTATCCCGAATAATTAACAGGATCTATAGGATAAAATGTAAAATGAACGAAAAGGATTAGCAGCGCCAATTGGCAAGAGGATTTCATTGTCATGTCATGTCACATCAGTTTGACAGGGCGTAGTACTACCTCTTTGGTCTAACAACTAGCGTTTGACATTCCAGTAGGTAAGGTAAGAGTTCGGTGTAATGAGGTGTAATGTCAAGTTTCTCAAAGAAGTATCCGCTCGGTACACGCACAGATAATATAATGTACACGGAAACTGTAGAAGCGTACGAAGTCGCGGGTAACTGCTAGTAAAGAATATATAAGTATATTATAATATCTGTAGGTAATTTGCCAAAACCGTCTCCTTGAATTCCACTCTTTGAGCTTCCATAAAACAGGTGTCTACTGTATAAGGTAAACGCATATAAAAATAGTACTAACCATATATCCTTCGCCGAGTATTATAGCCGCACAGAGTATAGCATTGCAAGGCGGTGAGTACAGGCGATGCGTTACTCGCTGTAGCATCGGTCCGACAGGTGTCACTGATTGCGAGAACATGAAGGGCCCTAGTGGAGTGTTGAGGCGAAGTCTAACCATGCCTGGGCCAGTCTGAAAAAATGTTTTTGTTAAGTACAAGTTACAACGCTCAACTTAAACTCTGTTTTTATCTATGGTTAAAACAATTTGAAAAATTATAGAGAAGCATTTTTCTGGTTGCCATCTTTGCAACGAAAAGTTAAAATACGTGCACGTAAAATCAGCATAATCTTTGTTGTAAAACTGTTGATAGGATTAATTGATAGTTAGGTAAATTGGGGTATTCAATGGCCCACACCTTACCTGTGTTATATTTAAGTTTATATGGCCGAGCTCCAATTTCATGATCTTATAATGGTGTTTCAGCGTCATAGTAGCTGTGTGATCTTCATTTCTCTCCCATGTTGCGTTCCATACGTGATTGCCTAAAAACGTATATAGTAGGTTAACATATTTAGTAGGTCTGGAAATCTACGGAAAAGGCACATGACTAGCAGTGGACTTATTACAGACTGATATGAGAGTAAAGCTTACCGATTAAATGGTTCAGAAAAGGATAGCGTTCACCGATAGTTGAGAGAACGGAGGTGGCATGTACTGCATTCAGATGGGCCACGTCAGCGCCATTTTCTGGTATCTCCTGCAAATTCAAGATTTTGGTTCTTAACGCAACCAAATTGTTCATTTTATGCAAGGGAACATAAAGTAATCTTGGTTACGTAACTGTAAAAAAAAGGTAGTAGATAATTAGATACAGCAATTCGCCATCTGATCAAAAAGATATCAAGTAGATACCATGCACTGGTAAGCCCAGCGTAGAAAGATGGAAAGAAAACATAGTAAAAAGTTCTCGGGAGCTGTTTTGTGTGGGGTTGAAGTGTGGTTTTTCTTTAAGTTTGAGTTCCGCGCGACCATAACCTAGAAGTTACTAATATGTATTGTTATTAGTTACCTACCTGTATATGGGCACTGACAGTAAACTCATTCAGTCCTCTGTACCCCCAAATCTTGCACTCCGGTGCGTCTTCCAATGACCACAGTGGCGGCCTCTGTGCGGCGTCATGCCAGATCCAAACAGCGCCATCTGCTTCTACTGTGTGCCATGTCCGGATTGAAACTCCTTTTGGCGCTGGGGAGTGTAAAATTGATTGATAAAAACACTGACAAAAACATTACTCAGAAGAGATCATTGTTTTATAAAAATTCTTAGTTCCAAATCTTAAACAGAGGTCGCTACTCACGGTGATCTTGTCCCGGTACAGACACACAGGCTCCTTTCTCGTCAAACGCCCACTTATGGAACGGGCATTCGATGCAATTTCCACAAACGTTTCCACCGATGGCCAGGTTAGCGCCGAGGTGGGGGCAATACGCGTCTACGCAGCGAGCTACGCCGTCCGCGCCTCTATACACGCAGAGATTTTGACCTGGGTAAGAAGAGTTGATAGTAATGATTTTGCTAGATGTCGCTACCTGCACTGATTACATCATCATAGCTTTACTTCATCTACGGCTGGGTGTAGGCTTCTCTGTCTATGCTACTTACTCTTCACGCTTCTACGTTAATCTTTTTAATGTCTTTCTACGAGAGAAAAACCATGTTAGGTGCTAAGTTTGTGCGACAGAGATTTGAAAAAAAAAGAGTTGTCATAGGCTTCCTACTGCGACACGAAACTGCGATGCTATGAATTTTGTGATAGTTCTGTGACTCTATTACTCAAAAGTTTGTAGCTACTGACCACTAGATGGCACACGTACCCAACATATTAAACAAATACGCTGCATCGCTAGATGGCGCTAATAAAGCACTATTATTTATTTTGAACTATGACATTACTCTGTAAAAGTTTCTAGCTACTGACCACTAGATGGCACTTACCCAAAACATCAGCTGACAGAACCCCGCCAGTTTTCAAATTCCTACTCTCAGCGACCGCAAACCATCCGTTAGGAAATGGAGGTGGTATTTTAGTGCCAAGTCGCCTTGTAGCTTGGGCACGAGCGATGCGCTTGTCCCGGTCCGGCCCAGCGGGGATGTGGTCGAAACCGACTTGAGTTAACTCCTGGAGAAATTAAATAGCGTAGTAGTTAGTAGATATTAGTATAGTTAGTAGGCCTTTTAGTGGAAGAGTTCCTCCGGGGAAGTACTACCACCGTACCCTGCCGCTAAGCAGCGATGCTCGCATTGCTGTGTTCGATTTGAAGGGTTTGAAGCGCTTATCAGATTTTCATACAAAATATCTCGTATTCGATATTCGTTTCGATCAACAAAACAAAGCTCAGATTTCGAGCACAGAGGGTCGATTACGAGTTGACAATGTAAAAACCGGTGTGAAACGTCTGACGCCGAGCACACCGGTGTGCGCTGCTTGGTATGGAAACACTGAGCGGATTTTCTGAGAAGCTTGGTCTCGTCAAGCTTCCGCTCCGTCAAGCTTCCGCAGTTGTGATCCAGATTGATTAGTTGAGTACAGATTCAGACTTATAATAGATTTCGATGCAAACTTGGCTGAATTCTACTTAAATATTCGACACTCAAGCAACGTTTCGGAATCAAAGCTCGACTTAAATCAATGTTCAATCATTGATCCAGACTTATGCAATGAGCATAATGACGTCACGCTGGCAGAAATGTACAAATACGGACAATTGCCATAAAAAAAAATAATGAGCATACGACAATGATAGAAATAACCGTGGGCTCATGACGAGTAGTAGGTACCTATATCAACTATATCTAAGCAACATTCTATAGGTACAGTATCGAAAATTAAGTGGGTTAAGGTAACCAGAGTATAAATGAAAGATTACACGTAAATATGTGGGTATTTAAAATATAAGTGAATTCAAATCAAAGGTGCACCAATAGATTTTCTATTCGTAAAATCTATGTGCGCAATGCCAGTGCTCTCAAACGGTGAATAAAAACATCATGAGGAAACTCAAGAGTAATGTAATTGTTAATGTAAAGGGTGGTCAAGATTGAGAGAGCCAGAGGAATGTTAGGTAAAGGGCTCAATCTTTGGAGCGTTTTTTTTAATCTCATAAATTTTTACCGGAACACTATTTTAAATTACCACTTACCTTCACATACAAGATAGGGCTCCAAAAACTTTTATAAACCAAGTACAGTAATAAAATTACGATCACAGATAAAAAAAACACAGCACCATAATCCAATAAAAAAGTTAAGGCGGAACGGAAACCCGCGTAAGCTACATTAGCGTAAAAAATCAAAACATCACTTTTGAATTTCGAGTCCAAGATGGCGTCACATTCACTATTTATAATGTTTTTCAATTCGCCGCCCTTTGTACAGGACGTGGCTGTATTATTTAGACTCAGCATCTGGAAAGAAAGACAGGAATGATTTATAACATATTAAATATTAATAAATATGATATTTGCTTTGTTTCTGATTTAGTTTTACTCTAGATAGGTACCTAATTCAGTGGTTTTTTTGCCCACCTCTACATACAAAACCTTATTTTGTTGTAAGTTAAAAAAGTTTTTTACATACTTACCTAAATATTTTTTTGATGTCAAAAATGAAAAAGTATATTTCATAAATAAATAAAAAATACAACTGTGACTAAAATGTGCATAAATACCTTAATCAAATAATCCATATTTTAAAGAGTAGAATTTTTTTCAAAAATAAATCGTGGGTAACTTTTGTTATGATTTTTTTTGCAAAAAAAGTATTTATTTAGCATTATTTTTAAAAATACGTAATTATTAAAATACGTAAAATACGTATTTACGTAAGATTTTATTAAAACAACCCAATGACGAAAAGAATTTCTATGATAGTGAATCACAGGATGAGTTACATTCGGCCTATATGTGTTTGATAACTCAGTTATCGCGATAAACTGATGGTAGCGCGGGCGTTAGTGATTATGTCAATCATTAGGGAAAATGTACAATTCGGCTAAACATTAATTTTGCCTGTGGTTTTCCTTGCAATCAGCAAACGAAGTTGATCTCTTTTCCAGAATTTGGCAAAAAATATTGTTTTTGACTTTACCAACTTTACATAAGTAGGTAAGTATAGTTATAATGTTACCGTTTTGTTTTTAACCAAAAAAAATATAATTTCATGTGGAAACTTGTAATTAGCCTTTAAGTTATCTATGTCACTACCTATAGATATTCCTATTAGCTGTAAGTTTTCATAAAATGTAAAAAAAATACTTCTAAATCTTAGTCCAGTATGCTCATTAGTTGCCCAAGCACTGATCCGGACTCAGATTAGCTGAGTACAGATTTAGACATAAATAGAGACTCAAGTTATGTTCTTATTCCGAAAACACAACAAAATCTCATTTTACTCAGTTTTATCGTTTCAGAATAAAGAAAAACTTGGTTGAAAAAAAATAATTAAAGCCTCCACTCAAATCAATGCAATTTTGGCAGTAGGTGTAAAGCCATTCTACCTTACCAAGGAGTTTGGAAACACAAAATGCTGTCACTTCAATATTTTGACAGTTGACGCAAGGTCGTCCGTTGGCGGGAATTTTGCGTCGTCAGCTTTTCACACGAGGAAGTAGCACGCAACGCAAGCCAAACAGCGAAATTTGATACTCGCTCGAGCTTAACCGAAAATATAATATTCGTGCAGTTTATCTTGAGTACAAAATATTTTAAAATGATTAAATATCATTAGCTAGGTACAACAAATTAATGATTTTCTATATTACGCTTCGATTTAATACCCTCTTGAAGGGCCGCTATTACCGCCACGACAGAATGCAAATACAAATAAAATTTATTGTCAACAAAAGGTACTGACATTAGAATAGGGAAGAAAAGTTTCATTTGACGGTAACGGCATGTCGTCGTGGATGTTGTGTTGAAGCATTTTTTTTTTGTACAACATGAACGCAATAAAATATTGAGTAGGTATTGAGTACCTACATAAAACCACAGATAATATAAACTGATAAAACTTTGAGAACAAACCTGTGGAACCAATCAACTGGTTTTTTCAGCGGCGTAACTCAAAGAAATGCATTTCCAGGCTTGTGTGTGACGCACTGAGTTAGTAGGTTAGATAAAAACAGGCCAAGATATGTACCTATACCTACTTATCGGTGAATGTTATCTGAAGTAGGTATACCTAGTACCTAGTGCTTTGTCACGTATACACCTAAATATCCAGCTTTGTGCATGTTATCCCAATTGGCCCAATAAAATTCATAATTTCGTTGGAATTTACAAAATAGTAGGTAGGTTCAAAATGAAACAGAAATAACTAAATTTATAAGAGGACTAAAATCATATCTAGTCAAAAAATGTCTCTACTCAACTGCAGAATATTTTGAAAAAGAATAATACTTTTATATGTACCTACTTAAGATAAGTTTAAGCGCCCAAATATAACATTTTTGCGATACCTGAAAAGGGTGAATAAGTTTTAAAGTGCCTCTGACTTTAGCATAAGACCAAATTGTAACACTTATAAAAAAAAAAAATAATTGCAAATAAATGTATCTTGTATCTAGGTAGGTCTCATTTCTTCTAGACACTAGGGTTTTGTCGTTGGTAGGTATGGGAATATTTTGTACGGAAACGTATGTATGTGTGTATGTTGTCACAGTCACTGATCTTTGTCCCTCTGAAGGATCTACGCAGAACCGATATTTGAGTCGAATTGGAGGTAAGCTTTTCCCGCACAACAGTACACGCGCAATCGTTGTTGCACCTAACTTCAGAGGGATGAGATCCGTTGTGCGTACTGTCCCTTATATGAAATTCACTTCATATTGGTAGGTGCATCAAGGTTCAAGAGCAGCCGACAGCCTTGAAATAAATTGATAAAATAACAGGTAAGCTACTATCTATGTATATTACGTCCCTAGATAACGCGATCTCGTATCATACGAGATAGCCAGGAGTATAAATAGTTAAACAGATAGATTTTCAATTATTAAAAAAACATCATGACTTTACGTGAGCTTTTTCGCTTTTTTTTTGTAAGTAAGTTATTTTTTTTAGCTCACATTTTCTAGGTTACCTATTTATCTGTATTTAAACGCAAGTGTCACAACACTCAAGCACCCATTTTCTTGTTATAATAATATATTCTGTTATATAACAGATAGTATAATTGATAAGTTTAGAAAAACCGATTTCAATTCGACTACCGGCTTCATCATCAGATGATGATGATGATGGCAGTTCATTGGAAATGTTCTAGTGACCATAAACACCACTAAAAAGTCACAGGAAAGCAAAATACGCAATGTCGTGCACGTGGATGTTTTATTTTTTTCCAGTTATTTCTATTTACAAACCAAACTACTCAACCGATTTTGATGAAACTTGAATGGGACTAATCTGGAAGTACATCCTTTCAGATAAAAAAATAATTTTTGAAATCGGTTCATAAATGACGGAGTTCTGAGGTAACACACGTTAAAAAAATACAACCGAATTAAGAATCTCCTCCTTTTTTGAATAAACGGGACCATACCACACCACTGAGGGAATTGAATCAGAGTCTTCTGTGTATCTACCATTAGTTGCCTTATAGCCTAGGGTAGGGGTCACCAAATGGCGGACCGCGGTCCGCATCCGAACCACCAACGTACGTACGTAGGTACACGTACTCCAAACTTCAGACAGATAGTCCGCAACAAAAAATGTCATTTTTCACATTGATATCTAAAAATACCTTTGTTATTTCCGTAGGTACCTACATAATTACATTTGTTTAAAATAAATATTTTTTTTTATGTGCGGCCCGCGATGGTCATTTCATTTGTTAAAACGGACGAAACTAAACTAAAACGAAACTAATTGGTGACCCCTGGTATAGGGGAATAATGTGTGGTCTTGCTAAATTACGTTATTAAATAACAGGGCACTATTCTACCTATAAAAATAAATAAAATAAATAAATATTCATGGACATTTCACACGACGCCCTCTAGTCCTAAACTAAGCAAAGCTTGTGATATGGGAACTAGATGCTGATAGAATACTTATATACTTTTTTTTGTAAATACATACTTATAATACATAGTAACACCCAGACATAGAACAAACATATATGTTTTGCCACACACAAATGTTTGTTCTAGGTGGGGATCGAACCCACGACCCACAGCACGGAAGGCAGATCCATTACCGACTGAGCTGTGTCACCTGTCAACCTATACCTATACCTATAGGTAGGTTTTACGAATAAGTTCTATCAGTTTTATAACAGCTTTTGTGGAAACCAGAACACGTGTATAGATGGTGTTCCGTGTGAGTTAGTCCACATGCTAAGTAAGCTAATTATTATAATGTTTGTGGTATTGGCATTGAAACTTTACTGTCAATGTTATCGGGGCGTTTGTGCATTGCACGATATCGACACGATAGGTGTCGATGCGGTGTCCTTAGGGCGTGGGGTCTACTTAGTACAAGTTTTGGTGTATATAATTATAAGCTTAAAAAACTAGAAAAACTGACTTCAATTCGACTACCGGCTTCATCATCATAAGATGATGACAGTTCATCGGGAATGTTCTAGTGACTATAAACCCCACTAAAAGTCACAGGAAAGAAAAATACGCAATTTCGCGCACGTGGATGGCATATTTTTTTCAGTTGAATTTATTTATAAGCCAAACTAATGGACCGATTTTGATGAAAATTTAATGGGATCAATCTGATTTGTATGGAAACACAGCAGATTCTGTGAAATCCGCTCAGAGAATCCGCTCAGTGTTTCCATACCAATCAGCGCACATTGGTGTATGGGCGTTAGACGTTTTACACGGCGCGGTGCCGCACCGTGAAAATGCACGGTACCGTACCGTCTCACGGTGCGCAAATTGGTTGTCATCTAATTTAAAGGCAAGAAGGTGGATTATTCAATTACAGAGCGGGTGCGCCGTGAATTTGCACGGCGCCGTGAAACAGCACGGCGCCGTGCCGTGCTGGGCCAGACCGTCGAACAAAAGTGTCGGTCGCTCGAATCGTCTAAAATCGGTGTAAGATATCGGTGTCGGGCCGATATCGTGTAGGTGTCGACTGTCGTGTTGATCGCAGCGAGAAAACAGTCTTAATTAAGAAACAAACTAGGTAGATAACTTATTTAAATCGACAAAATAACTCAAGTAAGTAGTTAAACGGGGCATAAGGTCATGTCATCGTTGGGTAAAGAAGTAAAAAACTAAATTTAGGCATTTATATTTACAATCAAAACCCGTGTTTATTTTTTCATTCCATTTAGACATCCTGATAATTTCAAACTTTTGTACCTTATCATAATTTTTCATCATATTAATACTAGGTAGGTAAGTACTTAAAAAATCTATAGTTTGTACCTAAATACTAGTAAGTATTATGATGAAAAATTATGATTTAAGCCAATAATAAAAAAGTTTGAAATTATCTGATTACATAAATGGAAAGGAAATTGAAAAACCACTATCGTTTTAGAGATAAAGCTTTTTTGAAATTTTATTTTATTTATTACTTATGATGTACGTATATCAATATAAAGATGTATTGGTGTAAAAATAAGTAAGTACGTGTACTTAGGTGCCTACTTAGGTACTACCAAACACCTAAACGCATTTTCATTTAATTTTATAATAACGTGTATTTTTCAAAGGAGGTTTTAATCGTTCCTTCTAACATTCTTTTCATGTTTGAAAGGAAGCTGGGTCTTGAGTGTAAAACACTGGGGTTGGTAATAAAAAATAAAAAACTTACCATAGACATCGAAACTTTTTCGTGAAACGCGCGCGAAAAGTCTAAACTTTTTAATGCGGAAAGCAGGCTGAAGAGTGCACGTTCATTCAGCATGAGACATTCGTCTACACTACACTCTGGTGACACGATATGGTGCCCCTAAAGTATACAGGCTGCATAAAAAGCACGCATTAATATTATTATGTAAAAAGAAAGTCTTGTTTATCACGGTTTTTTTTTTACGAGCTTTAGTTTTAGCTCTGCCTTCCGTGCTGTGGGTCGTGGGTTTGATCCCCACCAAGAACAAATATTTGTGCGTGGAAAACATAGATGTTTGTTCTATGTCTGGGTGTTAATATGTATTATAAGTATGTATTGACAAATAAAAAAAGTATATAAGTACTCTATCAGCCATCTAGTTCCCATATAACAAGCTTTGCTTAGTTTGGGACTAGAGGGTGCTGTGTGTAAAGTCCATGAATATTTATTTATTTATTTATTATGTAGTATTAAATATATTTTATTATTTATATTTAGGCATGGGCTTGACTGAGACGGTTACAAGACCTCAACGTGCCTAAGCTCTGAGAATATGCTGTTATGAGAGTGTTGCGCCGAAATGACTGTTTCTGTGACTTATATGATGGTAGCCATTATGGAAAACTAGCAGTTACCCGCGACTTCGTACGCGAGTACAGTTTCCGTGTACATTATTTTATCTGTGTTATATATTATATTATTATCTGTGGGCGTACCGAGGGGATACTTGACTTATTTATTTATTTATCCGGTAGATCCTTCACCCAAGGAGGGATCCTTATTAAGAATCTTGAAGATAATGGAAAAGAAGAAGAAACAGAATAGAAAAAACATTTTTTATGTCAGACTCAATTTATGTACATATTAGGTTAGAATAAGGAATAAACGGCTTTATCATTTTTATTTTTGTTTTATTTATTATCCGGTAGATCCTGTTAATTATTCGGGATAAAAAGTAGCCTATGTATCAATCCAGGTTACGTACTATATATATGCCAAGTTTCATCCAAGTTGTTTCAGTAGTTTCGACGTGATTGAAACACAACATCCAAACATCTAAACTTTCGCATTTATATTATTAGTAGATAGGGTTCAATTCAATCAATTCTCTAAAAGCATAAAATAAGATCTATTTGAGAATTCTAGCATAATACATGACTAATTGGTGACCAAATAAATGCTGATCCTCCGCAAAAGACAAGCGTCATGCGTTTATAGGATTTTTAGTCTTGTAACAAGCGTTCTCAAGATCGGTGTACTTATATTAATCTTATTAGCGCATTCTCTCAGAGCGACGCTAGTCTTAAATAATGCAATAATGCAGACTTGAGTATTTAAGTTAGCGTATAGGTCTTATGTTATGCTAGTATACGGCTACTCGGTGAAGTGATCTTGTAAAGGTCAAACAAATTAATCTTGTAGACGTTTTCCAGACTATTTTATAAGAGATTTGCTCTTGGCATAATTTTGGTATTGTAAAATGCGCTTATGAGACAGTAAGCATTGCCCAAAGCTGTTATAAGACTTTATCAAGATTCAAAGCATTTTTATCAAGACCATTTTGCTAGTTGGGAAGAGGCTATTCTAGGTAATACCAGCGTTTACGAGTACAGTCGAAGACACGTCCAACTATACTGTTTGGACTTTGAACCATTAGAAGTTGAACGTTGTGAATCGTGCGAGAGGGACGACAGTTTGTTTGTGTAGGAGGACTGCGAGCGCGGCGCGCGCCCTAACCTATTGCGCTCCCGCCCGCCCCAACGTACTATCAGCAAAATTTCCGCCTTACCACTTTTGAAACTGTTTCGCTTGCAAGCAGTTAGCTACCTGACCTCCGCCTTTTTCTTTTGTCGTCTAATTTTGACCAACCAGAGACCCTGAACATCTATTTATCTTTATGATGGCCCATTGTTGTCATAACTTTTATACCCGAAATAATTTGCTCTGCATTGTATGTAGCGTAGTTATGGTTGTATTGGGTGTATAACTTGACCTGTGGTCGTGTGTACGAGTCTAGGTTGACTGATAAATGATGCACTCATACTCAAAAGTTGATCACCTTACTAGCTCAGTACCTAACTACCTACTTTATACCCCAAAACCTATGCTTTGATATCCGTATCTCCAACTGCCATAGCATAAATCTGTCTGTCCGTCCGTATAAATGCATGAACTTTAGGAAATTGTAAAATATAATTTGACACTGTTTTTCGTAAACCGTTAGCGCGCCATTTTGTTTGCAGGAGCGTTCACACGAACGAGGTTGATCAATATTATTTAGCTTTTTTGTATAGAAAAAAAGAAAATAAAAGTGATTATTTTGAAAATAGAATCATTTGTATACTTTTTACAAAATACTAGACTCTGACTTCGCATCGCATCACACTCCAAAATCGAAACAAGAACGTTGCCTAAAAAAGTTTTAGATTCAAAATTTTAAGTTATAGCTGTACCTACATTTGAAATTGGAACAATAATGTCTATACGTTTATTTAGAACAGTTGGATTATCCTATACAGGATGTCGCAATAAATAGTGTCAAGTGGAGTTCAAAAGGACAACACCTCAGGAACAAAGCCTACTTACGCGGGTTTTGATAAAATTATTGACTTATTTCGTATTAAAAAAAAGCCTTGACTTTCTAAACAAATTTGGATATAGTGATGTCCAAAGTACCTACTTATTTTATCTATTCATACGCCTGTAAAGGCAGATTTTAGTGAAATATCACCTATTTTTTAAGATCCTGTGACACATCTGAAAAATGAATAGAAAGTTTATTAATTAAGATTATGATTAATATTGAGGTACATACATGATGTACAAATATTTAACCTAAACTTTCTAAATTGCGCTGAAAATAAATGTTGAAGTTCAAAAACTTAGTGAAAAAGGCTTAAAAGTGTTTTAAAAAGAAAAGTTAGTTACCTACTGTGTCTAATTTACCTACTCATTATTTTTTTCCGTAAGTAGGTTAGCCTTGACCCGCAACAAACGCCTTCTGAAAATATGGAAAGCAGTAAAAAAAAATTTATATATATATATATATAGGAAAGATCCCCTGCCGGCAGTCGCAGGGCCGACTAAGGGGATTTCTGGAATGAGCCGTAGATTTGATCCTCATAAATCCCTTGCTATCCATAAAAGCACAACACAGATTACATATACAGCCAGTTCAAATAGAGTCTAGTTTAAAAAAAAACTGAAACAACAACTATTTTTCAATTTAAAAAAAGAACACGTTACAACGTTCTTCGAATTGTACCTATCTACATTATGCTCGCCCCAATACAATATGCATGCGCGTGCGTCAAACATCTCCCCTGTTCTAAATTTGAATTATTTTACATTATCTGTCCACTGGTAATACTTATTGCGAAATTGATGACCGTGATTGTTTGTAACTTCTTAGAAAATTGTGAAATGAAAACATGAGCCTAGGGACGTCATGAATGTTCTAATTTTTATACAGAAATAACCTAATTTAAATACTAGTTGCTCTGTGAGAACAGTAGACTTCGCGAGCCTTTATAACCATGCAATAACAGACACTTTCCCCTTTCCCCTGGCTAAATGGAATTTTCCAATAGGCCTACCTATGCAGACTTTTGAGCAAAATAGGGGTAGGTATAAGTTTTAGCGATTACCTACTCCCGTTCCCTTGGTTCTAGGAGGTCGAATGGTGTCTAAGGATTTGTCTCGTAAAGGCGATTCCCCCTTATGTGACAAACACAAAGTGGTCCTTCGGCTTCAAGGCGCAAAACAAGCCTTTTTAGTCAAAGCCTGAATAATCTGAAAATCCCAGTTCCTTAAACTAAAAGTCCCGAACATCCCGGTTCCTGGGGGGTGATTCTAGACCGATAGACTTTTTATCACGATAGATATATCCCCCAAAAACTGTCAAAAACTATGGAGTTTTGACAGTTCTTGGGATATATATATATCGTGACGTGATAAAATGTCTATCGGTCTAGAATCACCCCCCTGGATTCACTTGTGCGTATCGGGCGGTGTCGATACCCGTCGCAGAAAGTAAGTAATAGTGCATGTTTGGTTCGTTCGTATGAGTTAGTGGCCAAGGAGTATTTAGGCCGCCTTAAGGCCTCCGTCGTGGCTCAACGACTAGAGCCGGGACCGACAGTTTAACGTGCCCTCGGAAGCACGAAAAAGCTCAGATCAGATGTAAATGCCACTAGCGGTCACCCATCCAAATAGTGACCGTGCAAAACATGGCTTGACTTAGATAATAATGTGGAGATAGATTAAGCAAGCTTAGCCATGAATGCTTCTTTGCATTATTATGACCTACTAGCAGCTACCCGCGACTTTGTACGCGAGTACCGTTTCCGTGTGCATTATATTATCTGCGTGTACCGAGCGGATACTTCTTTGAGAAACTTGACATTACACCTCATTACACCGAACTCGTACTGGAATGTCAAACGCTAGTCGTTAGACCAAAGAGGTAAGTACTACGCCCTGTCAAACTGACGTGACATGACATGACAATGAAATCCTCTTGCCAATTGGCGCTGCTATTCCTTTTCGTTCATTTTATCCTGTAGATCCTGTTAATTATTCGGGATTAAAAGTAGCCTATGTGTCAATCCAGGTTACGAACTATATATATGCCAAGATTCATCTAAGTTGGTTCAGTGGTTTAGACGTGATTGAAACACAAACATCTAAACTTTCACATTTATAATATTAGTAGGATAGGATAGGATATTAGTAGGATGAAACACTTGAAACTGAAAAAAAACCTTTGTTTTATTTGTTCTTGAGGATTCTCTATTGGATTTTGGAACCCTCCGCTGACGTATCCTCGCAGACCCCCAGGAAGTGTCTGGCTCTGTAAAAAAGTGGAATAACTCAAACCCCAAAATATTCGGCAGTTTTTTTCACGAATTTCAATTGTTTTGGGAAGGTCAGAATATTTTGCATCGATCAATATTTTATTTGACACGACGCTGTTTCCGCGAAGAGGTTAGGGTACCGTAGGATTTTTTTTAATGAAAATAAGAAGACGAGGTACCAAGCATATAGCTCAAAGGAGGTTTATAGACTTTTAGTCTCACTTTTCGATAGAGTTTTAAAACCATCTGTCATTTCATACACTACGGATCTTAGTTAGAGATGCAACAATGATTGCGCATGTACGGAAAAATTTGCAATTGTTATATAATTATTTATTTTTAGTAGTAGGTACCTACTACGTAGATAGGTACATTTTTTCCTGATGTGCTGGAAATAAATGAATTTTATTCGTAGGTTTCTGAAACTTTCAAATTCAAATTCAAATTCTTTATTCTTATAATAAAATAACATTACAGAGCGAGCGTTCCAATGCGTTATTCTATTTATGACTAGGTAAAAAGTAGGACAAAGTATTTACAAATTAAAATTAAAAGTAAAAATAAAGGAATAATAATGAGATCAGAGGTACAAATTAAAAACTAAGATAATAGACTAAACAATAAAAATATTAACAAAAGAAGTAGGTAACAAAAACTCTAGATTAGTAAACATTATTTGGTATAAAAGTTATAGCTACATGTTCACTGACTACCTACCATGGTGTTAGAGAGCTGGGCTCCTCACAGTAAGTCAAGCACAGTTTTTCGACTACTGACCACCTGTCTGCAAATATGTCATTTTGTGGGTTGATGACAACTAAAGCGTTGAGGTGGCGTTGTGCGCGACAAACTGGAGATTGTTGGCGCGCTAACTTGATCTACTTTCAAAGTGATTATAATACCTCAGCTCTTTTAGCTATATATTTTGTTTTTTTTTTGACGGAACTCTACATTGAACTAAGTACTCTACGTTACTATTTATTTCAAATTTTGGTATATAGAAACATGAATAAATTGGGTCAACTTTGTTTTTACCCGACTGTCCTTAACAAGGAGGGTAAATGTTTATACAAAAACTGACAAAATAGCGACATAAGTTCTGAAAATGCGTAATTTTTTTTAAGTTGGTACTATGTGCAATTTTCTAGTTAACTCTCAGGTATTATTATTTTTTTATTAGCTTATCGGGGCTTTAATATCACTGCGGTCTAAATGGTCTATAGATTGTGATCGCCACTAAACAGATCATTATCCCTCCAAAGTTACGTGCAACAACGATTGCGTATGTACTGTTGTGTGGGAAAATTCGCTTAAATAAAATAAAAAAAAACTTAGGTGTCAAGGGACACCCGGATGGAACGAAGTTCTATAAGAGAGAGAGAGACAGACAGAGAAACATGCGACGCCGCACAGCTAGCAAAAAGTGTCGTGACAACTTTTCGTAAGAATTTTTTCCGTCTAGCCCCCATTCACAACGCGCGATAACGAACTTCGTTCCAATAAAAATTCGCTTACTTACCTCCAATTCGACTAAAAATGCTTTCTGCGCAGATACTTCAGAGAAACAAAGATTTGTTGTGTACTTTTATTAACCGACTTCAAAAAAGGAGAAGGTTCTCAATTCGGTTGTATGTTTTTTTTTACTCTGTTGTCATTTTGAACTCATTTTGAAACCGGAAGTTTCGCACACTGCATTATTAGTTAGTCAATCGGGTCACATTTCCTGAATTTAGGTAAATTTAAAGTAAACTAGATGTCTGTTTTGTGGAAAAACTTTCTTTGTTCCTTTTGTCAAACTGTGTGAGATTGCAGTCCAACGTTTGCCATAATGTATAAAAATACCTAATAAAGCTACCAACAAAACCAGGTATTTTCATGAAAAAATATGAGTAACACAACAGAGGATAAAACTACAGATTTCCTTATTATTACAATGTTTTCCCCCCAAATCAGTAGAAATTCTGGAACCTGAAATAAATTATTCAGCGCGAAATTCAAAAATTGTTCTCATTTTCAAATTCTTAGTAACGGCTGTTATGAATGAAGACTAACTCTACTGTCCGTGAAGATAGATAGACTGTAAATCTAGATTATTCTTATGATTTTGAATAAAATAAATATATATTCAGGCGTCACAGCTCAGTCGGTAATAGCTCTGCCTTCCGTGCTGTGGATCATAGGTTCGATTCCCACCGAGAACAAACATTTTGTGTGTGACAAACATAGAGGTTTGTTCTATTTCTGGGTGTTACTATATCACGCATGAAGTTTAAGAGGCCGTATATCAATTTTTGCCTATTTAGGTCATTTTGAGGTGATTCTATATTTGCGAGAATCAACAAAAAGTTTGCCGAAATCAGACATTCTGTCTGTTGATATTATAGAATGTGTTAATTATTTTGATCTTCAGTTTTACGCCATGCTAAATTATATGTTAAATATAAGACTGATATAATCGTAGGTACATAACATATAACCTATGTGCTAAAATTTTTATGAGCTTTTCAATAAATCTCTATTTATTAAATACCTACTACTACTGTATCAAGTACCTACTTAGATATCATATTGGGAAATACCTAAGACTAATTAAATTTTCCTCATCATGCTAATGTCGCTTCAATACCAAATCACTTAAATTTTGACATTCACTAGGACAACGACAGATTTAAATCTTATTTAGATAAAAACAAAAAATACCTACCAATAAATAAGTAACATTTAATTAAATTAAATTAATTTGAGCTGTGACAGGCGTCACAGCTCAGTCGGTATAGCTTTGCCTTCCGTGCTGTGGGTCGTGGGTTCGATCCCCACCAAGAACAAACATTTGTGTGTGGCAAACATAGATGGTTGTTCTATGCCTGGGTGTTACTATGTACTATAAGTATGTATTTAAAAAAAAAAGTATATAAGTATTCTATCAGCCATCTAGTTCCCATATCACAAGCTTTGCTTAGTTTGGGACTAGAGGGCGTTGTGTGAAATATCCCTGAATATTTATTATTATTATTATTAATTAACAAGGTGTATCGTACAAAACTTATCCCACATTTCAAAGAATATTTTTAACTGAGTTCAAAAAAGGAGGAGGTTCTCAAAAATGTTTTTTTTTTTCAATTTTTTTAAATGTGTGTTACCTCAGAACTCCGTCATTTATGAACCGATTTCAAAAATTCTTTTTTTATTTAAAAGGATATACTTCCGGGTTGGTCCCATTTCATTCTCATTAAAATCGGTTTATTAGTTTGGGTTAGAAATAGAAATAACTGAAAAAAAATATGCCAACCACGTGCACGAAATTGCGTATTTTGCTTTCCTGTGACCTTTTAGTGGTGTTTATGGTCAATCTAGAACATTCCCAATGAACTGTCATCATTCATCATATGATGAAGCTGATAGTCGAATTAAAGTTGGTTTTTCTAGTTTTTTTTAAACGTATAAATTATTTGTTGATCATAAAGTTAGTTAAAGGAACCGTTTGGTTTACTTAACTAATTTTTGACCAAATTGTGGATTAGATCACCTTTGTCTTGCATTTTTGTTAGCAAGTTAAATAGGTAAGTATATCTACTTAAATCTATACTATTTATAATATGTACAAAATACACAAGAAGCAGTTGAGCCATCTACACACCGTTGCAAACGATTTATAGATAGCTCAACTGATCCAAATCAGTACCAATCGGAAGCGTGCCCAAGACACTGGCTGCATTGCCGCGCTGAATAGCAATGCTGATTCGCTGGCTTATATAATCTATACTTAAATCTATAGGTACCTACCTACTTACTTAAGCCTATGACGCAGATACCCTACACAAAATTCTAATATACAAAACACTAAAAAGTCACTGAATAATAAATAAAATATTTATCACCAAACTTAATTCAAGCCTACTGACTTTATTTATGTTACAACGTTATAAAAAAACCAGCCAAATTTTTGGATTGTCTTGTTACTAAGCTGAAAATCTAACGCTAATCTTCATACCTACTTATTTTTTTTAGAACCCTTTGATTTAATCAATACTCAATACTCAATATTTTATTGCGTTCATGTTGTACAAAAGGGTCTTAAATATATTTATGCTACCAACATGAGCCCAGTTAGGGCACGACAATTTCAAAATGGTCACTAGGTATTTTAACCATATTACTAACATAGTTATTAAATAACATTTTTATATTCTTTAGGTATCTACTCAATATTCTAATTAACATACTTATTAATATTGCACTTTAAAATAAAACTAAAAAATTACAAAGTTTTTAAGTTTTTAAGAGAGTTTTTAATCGATTTGGATTAGCTTCATTTTATGTAATCTATGTAGTTACGATACCTATACAACCTCATGTCTTGTGCCCTTGTAATACATAATATGAAAATCAGCGTGTCTCACTTCACTAGTGATAGCACAGAACAAAATTAAATAATACTGTTTTGGGAATCAAAATACAATAACACGCGAAAAAATGTATTTACAATTTTCGCGTGTTATTGAATTTTAATATTTTCACGTGTCATTGTTTTTTTTTAATATTTTTCGCGTGTTGTTATGTTTTGATTGCCCAAGACAACTATTACCTATTTAATTTTATTTTTATTAATTAACTTTTAGAACTTTTTTATGGGTTCTTTTTTTCTCGAAATATAAATATTTCGGTATTAATGAAGCTCACGGGCCTAAGCCAAGTGCGAATCATAGGTAATTTGTTTACACATTTGTGTCTTCTTGCAGAAATTTTCTGACAATCCGACATGTATTTAGAATAGCAGCCTTCTGCATTATTTTCTGTAAAAATGACGTAGGTAGGTCCCTACTTACTTAACTAAGTGTTCTCTATAAGTTTCTATGGTTTAAAATAAATGAATATGAATGCTTTTTTACATTTTCTTTTACATTCTACATTCGACAGATTTTATGGAACATTGTCATAAAACGATTTGCGCCAAGCTCAATGCAAAACTTAGTTCTTGTTTTCTAGAATACTGACCTAAGTGTACGAAACTCGTAGCTTACGTGCATGAAAATAGTCAATATTTATTATTATGCAAAGTTTTTCTTTTGAGTCTGTGTCCTTTCGCTGACTTTTTTATTTTATACAGATTATTATTCACGACGACTCCCATGGTTTTCTAATCGATCCATTGACGCATGTTGGCAGTCAAATATACAATCTGTGGACATCTGTCAACGCGGCGCGAGCAAAACACTTTTTTTTAATAAAGTAGTAAAATAAAAACAAAAAAGTCTTAGTTGCCAGTACTTTTTATTTTATTTTACTCACGAAAGTATGAGTAACGATTTGAATAAAGACAACCTCTTTTGTAAACAGCTTAGAACATTATAAGTAACAGTACCCAGGAACTACAAAATGTGAGGTCGGCCCCTACGGCTGAGTTTGGGGTATCCCTTGTTTGTGCAAACCATACTTAAACTAGAGGAGCGAGTACGAGTTTACAGTGTGTAAAAAGTCTGACGTCCAGCACACCGGTGTGCGCTGATTGGTATGGAAACATAGACAATAGATAATCTTGAAATATGGAAACAGACAATCTTAAACTATTAGTCAACTTTTAATGTTGCTGACTGTACCCAGCTTTCGATTAAGTATACAGAGATTTCATTAAGTTGGCGATATGCAACCTATTGTGTGAAAATTTGTAAAAGTAGACTAAGTACGATATTAGGCATCTAAGAGTAGAATTCGTAGGAGAAAGCACCAATCTATGTCACTAATATTCAAATCTAGAGATGGCGCCACTGAGCCGTCGTTCTATATTCAAATGGTTAGCCTACTTTCTCGGACTCAAGGGAGTGACCCTTTCGTGGAAAAGTACAGCGGATAGCAACATCGCATGCTGAAAAACACTAGAGCGCGACTTATAGTCGCGACCACATTTCGAACTTTCCAAAAATTAACGTTTTATCGATGTTTGAAACGGATGGTCAAAACCTGAAATACGTTTTAGCAGAGCTTTTTGTTAGAATGGTGAATCTAGTGCTGCATATTCTGTGGTCGCGGCTGAAAGACGCACCTGAAAGTAACTACCTAATGTTATAAATGGAACGTGATTTGTTTCATTTCGCCTCAAGTAGCTTGCAGTTTTAATATTTTCAACAAACTTATCAAAATAAGTTTATGCGACACAAAACTGCACATATTGTAGGTAGGTACATTTTGAATTTCGGGATCCACTAAGCTAATTAAAAAAGGCACGATTTTAATATGATTAATCATTGTCCTTAGAGAAGATCAATATGATTTGAACCACTCGTCCAATGCGCGACCAAATCCTAGAAGGGGTAGAAACTTACGGATTGATTCCTTCCTAGTGTTTTTTTTTTGTATGTTTTTAGAGAATTTAACGAATGATTTAGTACCCACTCTAGTAAGTAAGTAGGCTCTCTCTAGTACGAGTTTACAGTGTGCGTAAAGCTGACGCATAGGTAATTCACGTCCATACGATATGTTAGTCTGTGTCCATACGCGACCGTAGTCGCATCCGAAGTTTCCTGTCGCTTGAGAAATGGGCGCACTGAAAAATAAGCATAGAAAAACAATTCTATTTTTAAACATTCAAATATGGAACAAATACGGTAAGGGCCAACGCACATCTATCGACAAAACTGTTTTGTCGCGTACTTAGTGACGTGAAAATAAATTTTCTGTTATAACGAAAACAGCATAAGATGAATGCTTCCTCGTCATATGCTGTTTTCGTTGTAACGAAATTCACATCAATTGACACGACGCATGCATAAAATTATGTTTACCTATCTATTATAGCATTGTTTAGTATCTACCTATTAAACATTGCTTTATACGCACATACCTAGAAAATGAACTGTGCTTTTTTAATAAATAAGAATATAGTGTAATTATGTAGTGTACTTAATAATATTATTAAGTACTTAGCATGATTCTCATTAAATAAGCATGTAACGAAAACAGCAAATAAGACGAAGCATATTGTGACGAAAAAAGTTATACTGACATGGTTTGTCACGAAATTATGAAGTTTCACATCACTAACTGTTCGACAAGACTTTTTGTCTTTGGTTTGCGTTCTCCCTTAATTGTTATTTTTGTGGATATGTCGATACTTAGGGCGTCTTGCACCAGAATCACTAAACGTATTTAACAGTTAAATCGATTTAAATCTGACGTATTTGTATGACTTGACAACTCGCTAAATACTATTTAAGAGTTAAACGCGTTTAGCGATTCTGGTGCAAGCCACCCTTACTTACCTAAGTTGCACAATAAGTGAGTAAGTTTAGGTTTTCTTCGTAAAAACACGATGCTTAAATATTCATAGTACCTAAGTTACTTATAGTACCCTTAACTAAGTGTAATTAGCTCGGTTGAAATGTTATTCTTAAAGCACCTTTTCTTTTTTTTTGAAGACGAGGACAAAATGGCATCTCGCTGCTCTTATTTGGTTAATGATAGTACTTTTCAGGGAGCGCTATATGGCTCGCTTCGCTCATTACCTTTTACTTTCTCATTCAAGAAATGCATTTCTATGCAGTAAGGTACCTAGTCACTACTGAGACTTTTGAAGTTATAATAGGTACCTACCTACCAGTCCGATGTGTCCAAATCAGAGAAATATTATAAAAACAAGAAAACTAAATATTTTTTAAAAATAACGTATATTTTTAGGTCAATGACCTAAAGAAACCTGCGCCAGTCATTATCATAGAAAAACAAATTTTAAGGTCACCCAGAGCTTTCTATTGACTATTTTCGACGTGGAGAACAAAATGCCCATTGCGATACTATCCTAAATTCTGGACTAACCAAGTTAACACATATATTAAAATAGGTTGTATTTTTATAGACATAGTGTCGAAAATCCATTTTTGAAACGTTCAGCAAAGTTGTCGTTGAAAAACGGAATACAAGAAAATGCTAATTCAAGGTATAAAATGGTGGACGCTGCTTCATACCGCGCAGTGCAAGACGGCGAGCGCACGCTTCCCGCCAATACTCCTGTCAAACCGGTGTGGCCACTCTAAATAATTCTTTTAAGAAAATGAGTGCTATCCTATTTGTGGTGGTCGTGGCGCTAGCGGTGTATAAACTCTTCAAGAGGAACACCGTTTCGCTAAAAAAGGCTAGCAAATATGGTGACGAGAAAGTCGCCATTTTGAAAACCGCGCCGGGGCCGGTATCCTTGCCAATAATCGGTAATTTACACCTTTTGGGCAAACACGAATCGCCGTTTCAAGCGTTCACGGATCTAGCCAAGGAGTATGGAGATATCTTCAGTCTGAAATTGGGAGCTTCTAAATGCGTAATCGTCAACAATCTGGAACTCATTCGGGAGGTTTTGAATCAAAACGGCAAGTTTTTTGGCGGAAGGCCGGACTTTTTGAGATTTCACAAGCTGTTTGCTGGCGATAGAAATAATTGTGAGTATATTTTTTTACTTTTTTGGACAGACAGACATATTTTTAACAGAAAATAGGACAGACCAAAACTAGAGCAGCGCAGGATAGCTGGTATAGATTAAGTTAGGTTAGCAATAAGCGGCAATGCAGCCAGTGTCTTGGGCACGCTTCCGATTGGTACTGATTTGGATCAGTTGAGCTATCTATAAATCGTTTGCAACGATGTGTAGATAGCTCAACTGCTTCATGTGTATTTTGTACATATTATAAATATTGTAAATACTTTATTAGTCATAAAATATAATGAAACAGGTATTTAAGTTAGGTAAGGTACCTACCTATTTCATATTTTGTGACTGGCAACTCCACTGCAATAGCTGGTCAGATATCTATCTGACTCTACTTCTTGGGAAAGGGGACGAGAAACATCGGTATAGTCCAGTAACAAATTCCCAGGTAAAAAAAGTTGAAAAACTTCGCAGAAAAAAATTGTATGTCGATATCACCAAAAACGCACCAAAAAATATTTCTTTTTTTCTTTTTCGTTAACTACCAAATTTTTTTTAAATTAGGTATATGATTAGGATTAGTTTTGATTAAAAAACACTGAAAACAACTAAATACAGAAAAGATTTAAGAAAATTATGATAAGATAAAGTATTAGATATGAGCCAAGCTTTCTAGATGAATGTGACTCAATCTTCAATGATATTATGTTTGATTACTATCGAACTATTATTATGTAATTTCTCAACACCGACGTAGGTACTTGCATGTGAATTTCATAGAAACTAGGTAGGTATGACCTTGTTTCTATTAAATTTCGCAAAAAAACTGCGTATACGCAAAAAAATCACGTTTATATACCTAGCTCAGTCATAAGGTCACAATAATGCACTAAAAAGTTAAATTCGTAACAATGTCCGAGATGTGAATGAATATTGCAAGTTTTTGTTTACAATTTTTTCGTGTCAATTCATCGAGTTTTCAATAGAACCTTTTTACTAACGTAACATAAAATACGCAATTTCGTGCACGTGGATGGCATATTTTTTTCCAGTTATTTCTATTTATAAACCAAACTACTGAACCGATTTTCATGAAAATTGAATGGTACCAACCTGGAAGAAAAAAAAGAAAAAAAATCAGATAAAAAAATATTAAAAAAATACAACCGAATTGAGAACCTCTCCTCCTTTTTAACCGACTTCAAAAAAGGAGGAGGTTCTCAATTCGGTTGTATTTTTTTTTTATTTTTTTTTTTGAACTCAGTTTTAAAATCACATCACTTTGACTGTTCGTGTTTTTCTGTAGATTTATCTTCAGACTTTCACTTAACAGTATTTGGATGGTTAAGTAGCCTAGAGCTCATATTTATGTCAGTAATCTTAAATGACAAGTCATAAAACACTTTATGGTACTTTATATGGGGTACATTGTAATAGGAGGAGGCAGGATTATGGCACACGAGACTTGCACAGTTGCCGGCTATTGCTCTGGCACAGATGTCTTATTTTTTGGCTCGATAAAATCACAGGGATGATGATGATGATGTTCTTTCTAAAAATTAAACAATGTGCTCTGTTACGTAGTGTTTTAGTACCGTGATCTATTTATCTTGATTTTGTGATTTAATAACGTTTCACTTGAAACGCTTTCAAACCGTGAAGGAAAACATCGTGAGGAAACCCTTGGCTTAGTCAGCTCCGCACGTATTGAGCTTGTCTCTCCTGTGGATGCCGACTAGGCTGAGAGGATGGTATAGATGCTACAAGCCTACTCCATAAGCCATATCCCAGGCACTGCAGCGCAGCATCCCGTACATAGGGGCGGTAAAAAGTGGCCCCTGACGCTGTATAAATCATCTGGGTAATAGCAAACGCCTGATTACCCGAAAAGCTTTTAAAATTAGACAGTTTCTTCCATTTCTTTCCCTCTTTTCTCCCCTATTTTCCCCCCAATCAAAAATCGCGCTCGACAAAAAAAATTAAATAAATCAAGGAACATGTGTGCCGATTTTCGTCGAAATCGGTTAATAAATGCGACCTGTAGGCGATTACTGACAGACAGACAGACAAACAGCCGGACAAAAGCATTTGTGGCCATTCTCAAAACAGAGACGCTTCGCTCGCTCGGTCAATAAAATTAAAATTGGTATTTGCAAATGTGCCACAGTAAGGGCCGACAGTAACATCTTAAGTTACAGACAACACAATATTATCTTCAATTATTAAGTTATAGGTCATGGTCGCTGCATCTTACCTACTTATAATATATCTAAGTACCTACTAAGTAGCACAGATAATATAAACTATAGGTAGGTACTAGCTATAAATGTACTCGTAGAATCAAACGACTTTTATTTTTAAATTTTAGTTTTCAAACACTTTTATTCAAACAACTTTATTTTTTTCTTTTTTTCACGCCCAAAATTGATAATAACTTTTTGGTCCGAAAGTAAGGACCAAAAAGTTATCAGTCTTTTTTTTTCACAATCGTCAGGAGCAACTTTTTGTTTGCCTTTGTTTTTTGGTTTGTACTTGGACATGACCTTAGAATATAGAAAACACTATAATCTGTGGACATGGCATGGTTTTTTTACTAGAGCTTTACATATTTCAGTATGATTATTAATTACCTATCAATAAATTGTATTGTTAGTAAAACCATGACTCCAAATTATAAAAAAAAATTAACACGCAATGTTGGTTCTGGAATAGACATCATTAGTAGAATTTTTGTTGTACCTAAAAACTCTGTGTTTTAACTCTTGGTTACTCCACAAAATACTACAATTGAGAACTTGCACCTTTTTTTGAAGTCGATTAAAAATATCTGTTCAAAGTCGTAGATACTTAGCATGTATACAGGGAGTAACAAGACCATTCCCGAAAACGATTAGGTATACCCTGTATGGATGTAGGATTGCGTTTGCCAAAATTGTAGGTAATGAGATACGTCTATTTCTTGCTTTTCAATTCCTACATTTCCTACATGCGCAGTAGGTATTTCGTAATTCGATACCAAATTTAGGTCGATTGACACACTTGCTAGATTTGCCTAAGGTAGGTACCTAATTTAGGCAATTTGCATACCTACCTTACTGTATATTTTTATTAACTACTAATTATTTACAAAACATACCTACTAATTGCCGATACATATGATTAGCATAGTAACAATATTGAATTACATTTTGGTTATTATTTATATCCTGAATGTACCACGGTAAACAAAAAAATATTATTTGCAATGGTACCATCGATATAATGGAACGACGGCAAACAATATTTGCCAAAGTACCATCGATGGTACTGTCTAATGGTAGGTACCACGGTTTACCGTGGTTTATGTTTGTTTACAAACGGTATGTACACGTAATGAGAAGGGATGAAAGTCATATCACGTAAAAAGTTATGAATATGAGTGTGACTGGGTACGCAGGTACCTAGAGGAAGGCCGAAGAAGAAATGGTTGGATTGTGTGAAAGAGGATATGATGATATGATATGACGAATGATAGAGTGAGTGGAAGAAGACATGTTGTGCCGACCTCACCTAGCGTGGGATAAGGGCAGGGGAATGATGATGGTGGTGGTGGTAGTGGGGCCGAAAATCACCATTAACCTAAATAAAATAACATTAGTATCCCTACATTAACAAGTAATTAAATAAAAAATTTAAAAAAACCCCGAATCTTGGACCGACTTTCATCAAACATAGCTAAGAACACTCCCGACTAATTCACCTTCCAAACAAAAAAAAACAAAATCTAAATCGGTTCATCCGTTCGGGACCACACACACACACACACACACACACACACACACACACACACACACACACACACAAACAAACACACGCACATAATCACACGCACACAATCACACACACGCACGCACACTCTATCTCTCACACGCACGCACACTCTATCTCTCACACACACACACAGAGAGAGATACACGTCAAACTTATAACACCCCGTCATTTTGCGTCGGGGGTTAAAAATAAAACATCTCCTACTAAATGGAGATAGATACTTTCGGTACCAGGCCTCGTCTGCTACGCTCGACCGCCTGCACAAACAACTCTACAACCGAAGAAATTGAAAATCTATGAATTATACAAGAGTAGGTATAGTAACATAGGAATCAGAGCATGCATGCCACAGATCATTGGAGCCTGGAAACTAATTAAATTGGCTCTTAAATACAGTCCGTTTTAAGTATTGTTTTGTATTTTTTAGCAGAAGGTACGACTTTTCTCTGCAATAAAGTGATAAGTTGAAAAATAAAAAAAGCCTTCGTACCAATAACGTAATACTTTTTGTTAATCTATTGTTTCTATTGTCCCCAGCCCTGGCTCTCTGCGATTGGTCGAGCCTGCAAACCCGTCGGCGAAATCTCGCGCGGCGTCACTGCGGCCCCAAACAGCACACGGACAACTTCGCACGCATCGGCTCTATAGCCACGTTCGAAGCCATAGAACTCGTCGAAGCCCTGAAAGCCCAAGTAAGGACTACAGACGGCGCTATCGAGGTCAAGCCATTCCTCATGACATCGGCAATGAACATGTTTTCACACTACATGTGCAGCGTCAGGTTCGACACGGAGAACGACGGTGAGTTCAAGAAGATCGTAGAGCATTTCGACGAAATCTTCTGGGAGATAAACCAGGGGTACGCTGTGGACTTTCTGCCGTGGCTGGCTCCGTTCTACTCCAAACACATGAACAAACTCTCGCAGTGGTCCTCTGATATTCGCGCTTTCATCCTTTCCCGTATTGTTGAACAGAGAGAGCATGACTTGGATGTCGATGCGCCAGAAAAAGACTTCCTAGATGGTTTGTTGAGGGTTCTGCACGATGATCCAACTGTGGACAGAAACACAATCATTTTCATGCTGGAAGATTTTCTCGGAGGTCATTCTTCGGTCGGTAACTTAGTTATGCTTTGTCTTACGGCTGTGGCGAGGGATCCAGAAGTAGGCAGGAGAATTCGAAGCGAAATCGAGGCAGCTACGAAAGGGAAAAGAGCTATCAGTCTTACCGATAGAAGTAGCTTGCCATACACAGAAGCGACCGTCCTCGAATGCCTGAGATATTCATCTTCGCCCATCGTCCCTCACGTTGCCACCGAGAACGCAGCCGTCGCCGGTTTCGGAATCGAAAAAGGTACTATTGTCTTCATAAACAACTACGAGCTGAACACGTCTGAGCAGTACTGGAGTGAGCCGGAAAAGTTCGATCCCAGCAGATTTTTGGAAAAGAACAAAGTGCGTATGCGCAGAAACTCACAATGTGACTCTGGCATGGAGTCAGACAGCGAAAAAAACGGACCAACTACTAAAATCTCCGAAGTGGAAAAAGAGGTTTTATCAGTTAGGAGGAATATCCCACACTTTTTACCCTTTAGCATAGGAAAAAGAACGTGTATCGGACAGACACTGGTCACTACCATGAGCTTTGTCATGTTCACCAATTTAATGCAAGAGTTTGATGTGAGAGCGGTCGATAGCAAAGATTTGAGACAAAAACCCGCCTGTTTAGCGCTTCCTAAAGATACATACAGCTTACATTTGGTACCAAGGAAGTAAACTTCAAAAATCGCATTTTTTAGATAAACATTTTGCCTGCGGTATGCCGATATTCTTACTTTTTCCTGCCTTGCTTTAGTTTTCATACTCGTAGATTTAGTAGGACTTGCAGAGTAGTTTATGCCCCGTTTACACTTCGATTAGTATAGTAACTAGTAGAGAGTGAGAGTGTTGACTTAGATAGATAGATAAGTTTTTTATTCATCACCACATACTAAGCTAAAAATAATATAAAACATTGATGAACCGTTACTATACCTATAGAAGTTTAAACCGGGCTTTAGTAGTAGGTACTCAGTAGTTAGTAAGTACTTAGTTCTATTAGTATTATGTAGACAAAATTTTTACTTGCAAAACATAAAAAAGCTAAAGCGCAACATAGCGTTAACTATTTTATGTTTTTTTATTCGTTCTGAAATTTTTTCATTTGTTCTTTTTTGTTTTTTTCTTTTCTTTTTTTTTCATAAGATATTGCATACCGCGAGCAGGAAGCGCTCAAACTTTTATTTATTTTTCATTGACAATCACTCGACTAAGTTATTATAAAAAATCAAATCCTGCTTTGAGACTGTTTAATAATAATGCTTAAAAAAACTATAATAGTTACAAAAACACACAAACAAACATACAGTCATTTTGTCTCTATCTTTGCTTGTTTTTTATTCTTTTCTATAGTAAGTAATTATTAATATGTAAAAAGTTAAAAAAGTATTTACTATGTAGGTCAACAGACAGAACTGCATTTATTTGAAAATTATCAAGAAACCCAAAGTTCATTACTTTTAAGAAAAAGTCTTAGGTTTTTTTTGTCTATGGCTGTTTATGAAAAGACCAAAGAAATTGTATTATTCAAGTTAGAGTCCCACTTTAAAAAGTCCAGTGTCTCAGACTTTTGAATAACTGATTCTATAAAAAAAAATCAGGCCTTTGCATCTAATCTAGATGATTTATACAGCGTCAGTTTGTGTAACTTGGTGTTTTTAATTAATTTACCAGTAGGTAGATTATTAGTGTACTTAGATCTATAAAAAAAACATAATTTAAAAGTAATTTTATTAGCTACATTTCGTAACAAAACTTTATAACACTTTTTCAAAATTTTAAACATTCTGAAAAAGTAATGTACTTACTTCAAACGTTGACTAAGTTTTCTTAGTTCTGCATCTTGTCGCTAAGTGATGGAAATGGAATTCTAAAATTTTGGACATCATTTTCACAACTTTAGGATTAGACAATAAAACTGAAATAAGGCATAGGTAGTCAAAGTCAAAATTTCTTCATTCAATAAAATCACAAGGATCATTTGGAGTAGTTACTAGATTTCATAAAAATACGGTGCGGAGTAAAAATATATAAATTGGTGCTTACTTTCTTTGGTCTTTGTGTGGAATAGTGTGAATGTGTAATGTCAAAAAAGTTTTTTTTTTAATTATGTAAGGTTATAGAAACTGCGTAAAACCGACTTGCTATCCTTTTGCATTAAGAGGGCGATACAAAGTAATCTTAATTAACTAACCTACCAAATAATGTATTAGCGTTATTTCGATATTATTATGTTGGGACCTAACCTTTTATAATTTATGTTTGTAATTATTTTCTTTAAGTTTTATTTTTTTAATTACCACTAGGACGGCAACCCTGCTATAGGCGCCAAAATTGTGCATCTGCCACTGTCAAATTTTTTGCATTGATTGGCTGTCCACAAATCACGTAGAAATTAATTCCCACTTCCCATTTTTTTATATTTTAGGAATATGTAAGTAGTTCCTGGCTAACCCAAATTATGAAGTTGTATTTTTTATGCCGGACCAAATCTAAGGCCTAAGGGTTTAAAATTTATTTCTTATTACAAAATTGTTTTTGGACCAATCAAAATTGTTTTCTGGTCAATTTGTCTGCTAGCAATATGTTTGCTTGTTTGCAACCCATTCTGTTTTTTTTCTTTATAAAATAGTCTACAACTATAAAGTTCACTAGTAAATTTTTTTTTACACATGAGAATCGGTTCTGTAACATATTTTTCTAAAAGTTTGATAAAGTAATTATATAGGTGTTCCGGGTGGTCCAGCTAGTCATATGAATATAATTTTTACTTTTTTGGCGCCAAACTCTATAGTTATGCGTTGTTTATTCCAAAATGGCTGACACACGGCATTTCCTAATTGACTTATATTTTAGGTTAGTTAAGATACTATAGCTAGAAATAAATTGTGATTATTTTGTAGATGTTTTTTTATAGAATCTGAAATTATAGTTTGTACTTGCAATTTTATTTGTGTTTTCTTGGTTTATTTCCCTACCCACAACCTAAATAACATAATATTAGGTAGGTACTTACCTACTAGGTATCATCATCATCATCATCAACCTATACGCGTCCACTGCTGGACGTAGGTCTCTCACAAGACGCGCCATTGAGCTCGGTCTTCGTCTCTTCTCGTCCAGTGTCAGCGCTACATTGCGCAGATCGTCGCTACATCTCGCCGGAGGGCGTCCTACACTACGCTTGTCTAAACGTGGTCTCCACTCCAGTATTAGTTTGCTCCAACGATTGTCGGTTCTACGGCAAGGCCGGCCCACTGCCACTTCAGCCTGCTAATCCTCTGAGCTATATCGACAACTTTGGTTCTCTGTCGGATAACTAGGATACTTGGTAGGTATATGACAAGATATCGCAATTAGGTACATAGGTAATATTGGTAAATAAAATACTCTAGCCTTTAATTTGATCTTACAAATATAAAGGGTATTTAATAATACGTAGTAATAATCATACAAGCATAAAAAAATTAACTCTAAAATGACACTCGAAATAACAGCTAGTACCTAAGTATTTAAGTAAGTACTGAGCTGTGCTGTTGTGACAGACATCACAGCTCAGTCGGTAATAGCTCTGCCTTCCGTGCTGTGGGTCGTGGGTTCGATCCCCACCAAGAACAAACATTTGTGTGTGGAAAACATAGATGTTTGTTCTATGCTGGGTGTTACTATGTATTAGGTATAAGTATGTATTTACAAAAAAAAGTATATAAGTATTCTATCAGCATCTAGTTCCCATATTACAAGCTTTGCTTAGTTTGGGACTAGAGGGCGTCGTGTGATATGTCCATGAATATTTATTTATTTATTTATTCGTATTTATTTACTCGTATACAAATTATGTTTGGGTTACAAGCATGCTATTAATTTCGAAGTCCCATACCTTCGTAATGTTTGTCAGTAGGTAATAGTATGTCTTACGTTGGTCTTCTAAAGCTACGCTGCTGAAATGGCTGCTAAATCTTTTGTCATCTCTTTTCGCTGCCTCGTAAATGACAATGCTAAGACACTGAGCGGATTTTTTGAGAAGCTTGGTCTCATCGAGCTTCAGCTCAGTGTTTCCATACCAAGCAGCGCACACCGGTGTGGACGTCAGACGTATTGCACAATGTAAACTCGTACTCGCCCCTCAGCTCCTGAAATTCGATTTAGCCAAGGGAAAGGAGAAAGTGTATTGCATGGTTATTGTTGTGGTAATAAAGGCTTGCGAGGTCTATATTCTCATAGGACAACTAGTATAGAGGTCCCGAATGCATTATAACCACTTCTGACGAATACTTTCTGGGTCGTTGAAGTACCCACCAATATGAACAAGTTCCCCTGAACCACCAGTGTTAGCTTGGTGGCGAATTCAGACTTTCGATTTGGGAAGGGCCTGACCTAGCTAGTGCGGTTTTTCCTAATAAATCCTGGTTCACCCTTGAGTACGTAGATGTAGCATTTCGAAAGGGGGCTTCAGCCCCCTCCCCCCCCCACTCTCCCCACTCCCGCAAAGGAACACGAGCCCCTGGATTCGCTAGTGTGCCTAAGGTGGTGCAAAAGGGTTAGTTTGGGGACATCCTTAAAATAGAAAACGTAAATATTTTAATATTTTTTTGAAAATTTTCCTACACGTTTCACACTGACTTGATTATTTATTGATCAAAACAATAACTATATACAAATACATAAGAAAATAACATTTTAAACAAATATTAATTATTATTAAAAAAATTATTAAAATGAACTCTGAATTCTAAATGCTAGAGATAGAAAACAGAGTTCAAATCACCGACTGCAGGCAGGGTGCCCAAAAGGCTGGCAACGTTACCTCTTTGTATGGCAATACTAATTCTCTGTCCAAGGTAAGCGCCAGCCCTTTTGGATAACTCTTTAAATAGAAGCCACGCCTCTGGACCCCACGGTCCTAACGTTTCTACGCCAAAAGGCCGAAATATGTACCCATCTCCGATGGATGCATATTTCCGCATTTTAGCGTTTTCCGCTGCTGCTGCGGCCGTGCCTGCCATTCTGGAGGTGGACGCCACATGAGAAGGCGCTCGTGTCTACGCATGTAGCGTCCCACACCAGCGGCTTACTACGACTCCAGGGAATCAGCGACATACCGCCGGGTCTCTTTCCATCGTCACGTGCAATACCGTTCGGCTCTAGGATGGCCGGCACATTGACGGTGGCGAGAGCCCTATTGTTAGCTGCATAGACGCTACCCTAAAATGATGACTCTACCACATTTTATATTATTTTTGACTTTACCTTACTCTTCCTTTAAACACCTGCCAGCGCCATCTTGTATCGACTAGCTGAACTAAAAAGTTACCAATAATACCACATAGGTACCTATTCAAGAGATGGTCTAAAATGGTAGGTGGCAGTGATTTTTGATATATTTGTTACCTACTTCTTTTGTACGAGTACCTATTATTACTGTGTTAGTACTGTGTATGGCATTTTGTCAAATCGGGGGTACCTAGCAGCTAGCTACCAATATACCACCATTTCATTATATAAATAGGTACAAAAACTTACGTATTCACTTTTTGCATCGCTATTACAATAAATTGAATTTCATATCACACGGATGATGTTTAATTCAAGTTAACTGCTGTTTTTAAATGAATAATACAATATTTTATACTTCTCTGCCCTCTGCAAAGACAAACGTCAGTAGGTACTTACTACCTACCTACTACCTATTTATGTAGGAAGAAAACGTCTGGAAAAGGCGTAGGTACGTTAGGTAGGTAGATAGATAGAGTAGGTAAGTAGTACCATGTAGTACCTACCTATTCACTAATATTTTTTGAGCTGTCTGAACGTCATAGCAAAGCAAAACCTTGCATACATAGCACATTTACCTAAGTAGGTAGTACCTAATGAAGTTGATTAGATATCAATCTTTTGTCAGTTTTTTTTCAAATTTTATTTTGTAACTTTTTTTTAAATAATGGAACCAGCCGATGGGCCACCTGATGTTAAGCGGTAACCACTGCCATAACGATGCATTGCCTTACTGAACACGTCCACAGAAGACGTGCCCTGTGATGCATTGCTCTGCGCCCATGATGCTAGCGCATATTTTGTTCCTTTCAAATACTAGTAACGCCATCTGTTGACAAATTTATGAAGCGTATTTTTCTTCTCTCTACATTATTTATTTATGAATTTGTTATTGTGGTAGGTTAGTTATTTATTTATGTGCATATAAATGGCAAGGTTACCTCCGTTTATTATTATTGAAGGCTTTTTCATTCACAATTTCACATTGTAGCTAGTAGGCATTTAGCCAGGGCGCTGTTTTTACAAGACTACAAAGTTGCTGGAGGGGCGATTACGAGTTGACAATGTACAAAACCGGTGTCAAACGTCTAACGCCGAGCACACCGGTGTGCGCTGCTTGGTATGGAGACACTGAGCGGATTTTTTGAGAAGCTTGAAATGCGATTACGAGTCCGGTGTGGGCTTGCACAGACGTAGTGTATGATCACACGGTGTAAACTTTTTATACTATTATCTAAGCTGTGACTGTCACGATCGTGGTGTACGCCGATATTTGACCGTTATTCTGTTAATTGCGATTACGAGTGGCTTTTAGCACCTCTGCGATTGCGCCGCCGCGATATCGCGGCTCACACCATGGTATTTCTCGGTGTGGGTGTACTAACTGTTAATTATTCTGTGTCAAATATTGTGATTTTACGTGTGGAATGACAAAACGTTCTTTATTTATTATTTATTTTTTCTTTCTAAATTACCATAAATTACCTTGTAGGTACCTACTGTGAAAAAATTGTGCTTGATTTATGTTCTACTACGCTGGGTGGGAAAAGTAGAGCTCTGCCTACGAGAGAAATGCTACGGAAGATGCCAGGAGCTTCCAAAATGATTCCGACCCTGTCAATGATCTTTCGGAAACCGAGATGTCAGCCCGGTAGGCTCAAATACATCAGTGAAGATCCATGCAGAGCCTTGTACTAATAAATGTACAGGCAGACCAAATAAAACCAATCAGGTTGTGGCTTGCACATTTGACCTTGGATTTTGGGATTCCTGATGCTGAGAGAGACCAAGGTACACATTTATAATCTTACTAAGGAGTTTTCACTGATTAGCAAATACTTATTAGTAAGTGCACAACACACAGAGGATGGTATACCTATTATTCTCTAGGTATAGTTGCCTACCATTCAATGCTTTGTCTGAAACAAAGCTGACTTGTAACATTCTTGTCTTGTTGTTGTACTGGATCATTTATGTACAAAATGGCATAAACCTTTGTTTGTTAGATAGGTAGGTACCTATTGTTTTTATCTTAGAGCTTCTACCCACTAATACTTAGTTTATTCTTTGTTGCAGACAATTCAAAGTAACAAATTGTAAAAGTTACACTACTCGGGATAGAGTTGACTAAAGTGAGATCCTGAGTCAACTAAAGGCATCACCACACGTATAGGTTAAGCTTGCAAAGTCCGCACCAGTCCCTGCCGTGGTCCACATGCATATTTCACCAAGCTGTACCAGGGGCAACTTTTTATCATGGTCCAACTTTATTATAGATACCTATACAAAATATGTTGGCTTGTATAGCAGGGTTTGATCCTTAGTTCCTAAACAGATACTTTTATTTGAATAAATGTTATAAACATATTATTATTATCATACTTAGTGCGGCTTGCACCAGAATCACTAAACGAGTTTAACAGCTAAATCGATTTAAATCTGACGTATTTGTATGACTTGACAACTCGCTAAATACTATTTAAGAGTTAAACGCGTTTAGCGATTCTGGTGCAAGCCGCCCTTAGCATTATTTATTTACCTATTTGAAATTAATTTATTTACCAAGACAGATAGTCACATTCTTGTCTTGCTGCTATTTGTCAGTTGATTCTAATCAATAAGTTCCAATTATTATTATTCTTTGTATATTGTATTGTAAAATAAAACAAGTGAGTTCAGATAGTATAATTTTATTATATTTGCTACATTATATCATGTCGTGCTCAATCAATTAGTCTCTTATAGAATGTTTACAAAGGTAGGTATTCACTGAAGTTTTCCAGGCTTGCTGTAGGATAGCGGTGTTAAAATGCAAGCAATGGGGTGCTTGCTGCCTGCAGTGAGTACAAGGTGGGTGCATCCAGGTCTAAGCCAGACCACTGCGCTGGAAAGTTATTGAATCATATTAATTTACATTACTAGCTGTCATGGTTCTTACTTCTATGGTATTTATAACATTTGCTACAAGGGGGTTATCTTCTATTGTAATAATGATAGCATGGTACATAGTCAATAATTTAGGCATGCAAGTTACTTAATAAAAACCAACCTGTAGTAAGCCTTGGTGTGTAGCCTGTAGCGTTTGAGGTCATGCTAATTGCAAGCACCAATCGTTTCAGGGTGAGGTTGAAGTTTGTTACAGGTCTTTTTTCATGAGATAAACCACTTCTTTGATGAGAGAAGATACCACTTTTTATTTCACCAATGAGGTTATTAGAGATCTTCATGTCTGAAAGTCGAAACTTTGGCTAGATGTAGACACTAATGTTTACTCATAGTATCAAGTTGGTTCTATGAAGTCATTTTGTGTCCTAGGTATTTTAGTCCCAAGGTTTTGTTGTAGCTTGTTTGTTGGCGATGACACGCACACAATCAAGATTTCCAAAGGCGTATTCGTTGCGGATATTGCTGCGTTTTGTGATTCTGCATATCCAGCAAAGATTTCATGGGTTTTTCAAGGCATAAAGACGTTTTTCAAGTCAAAAACCGAATATCAATAATTCAGTTTCACTTCAAGCAACGACAACAAACGAAAATAACTTCAACTTCTTGGTTTATCAAAAATCGAAAAACATAATTTCTGCCAAAAATGGCATTGACTTTCAGATCTCAAGTGACACGACAATAACATTGACATTTAATCTGTCAAAAAACCTCAATTTACCTAGTTTTAGTTCCATGCCCACGAAACAAACATTCAAGCAAACAAGGAACCACTCTATTCTTTAGTAAAGTAATCCGGTCTGTCAAATTCAAATTTTATGCGATCGGTGTGGCCACGCTCCATCGTAGAGCACACTAGGTGCCTTCCACACCAAACTCGTAATCGGGTGTGAAGTCATGATCGTGGTGTAAAGCCCGTGTCAAACGTCCCCACGATGTCGTGGTATACACTGTGCATGGTAAAACTCGTAATCGGCCCTCTGGCCAAGGGGCGTACTTATTACACCCGTCCAAATCAAGCCAAATCTTCATTTTTATGAATGCTAGTTTAGGTAGGTACAATATTATAGGTTCCGGAACTCCATGCTATTACGGTGTAAATTTGCCAGAGGGAATTTTGAGACTCATTGTCTCAAGATCCCCTTGATTTCAATTTTTTCTAAATCAAGGGAATTTTGATACTGAAAGTCTCCAAATCCCCTTAAGGGGGAAAACTCAAGGGGGACTTTGAGAGTAACCCAAGATATTTTAGCGAACTAGCGAACGATTGCGAGCGAGGACGCTAAATAATTCGAGGGTGTAATGATGGGTAGCCTACAACCGAGGATAACACATGACTTTTTAACATGAATGCGAGGAAACTAGAAGATTCTTTCAAAGAAAATTTGCGTTTCCCGGTTTCCCACCTTTTTGGCTTCTTTTCGAAGCAGCTGTGCTCATTTTTAAATGGAAATAAGCAATTGTTACGGAGATATTTATTTCACTAAGTACCTATAGAGTGCCGGATGAAAGATGGTCAAAAATTGTTACAAATTGGTACCCAATGGATAAAAAACGGAAACCAGGAAGACCTTATAAAAGATGGAGTGACGACTTAGTCAACATAGCAGGCAAAACGTGGAGCAGAGCGGCTAGGGATAGAGCGAGGTGGAAAGAGTTGGAGGAGGCTTTTACCGCTAGAAGCGGTCCTACACAGAGTTAAGAGATAGGTATAGGAAAACATAAACTTAGATTATATGGGAAGAAAAACGAATTTGCCTAAATACTAGTGAAATAAATATATAAGATAGTAAAGTTAATAAATAAGTTTAGTAAATACGTAACTAGGTAAAGTATATTATATAAATGTAGTTGTTTAAATATAGTGTGTAAGGTATAAATAAAGCTTATATTATTATTATTATTATTAAGTACCTATAGATTAAAATGTAATGCCCCCGTATTCCAATCTTTTGCTGTCAAGTTATATTTCACTGCCCAGTGTAATTTCTTCAGGTCACGTGGTACAATTTTGTACCACGTGATCATTCTTTTTAGACACTTGACAGCAAAATATGCGCGAAAACAAATTAAATGACTTCATAATGTCACTATTTAGTCACAGAATAACTATGAGTTAGTATGAAACTGACCATGATTTAAAACTTTGCAGTTCAACTTTGAGATTGGAATCGCCCCCATGAACCTCATTCTATTTTCTTTACTTATGGCCCTCGGGCCGTACCTAAATCGCACTAAGTATTCACCCTTATTTCGAGTTTATGGCCTACTTTCTAAACATATACAAATACTAATAAGAAAATAGTAAATACTTTTAACAAAAAAAAAAAATATTAAAATGAACTCTGAATTCTAAATGCTAGAGATAGAAAACAGAGTTCAAATCACCTCGTGCAGGCAGGGTGCCCAAAAGGCTGGCAACGTTACCTCTTTGTATGGCAATACTAATTCTCTGTCCAAGGTAAGCGCCAGCCCTTTGGTCATTTGTCACGTCCACATTTTTTTATTAGTATTTGTATATAATTATTGTTTTGATCAATAAAATATTTCTTTCTAAACATGATGTAAAAATAATTTATTTTCTCATTTTGAATCTTGGCAACTGTTTCGTGAATGAAGACATTCAACAACGATTGATCAATGTTTTTCATACTTTTCCAAGTTTTCCAGGTAAACACCTACTGAAACCTGTAAAAAAAAACAAATTAGTAAGACTAACGTCATACTAACATTCGTTTTAAAATAGTAAAAAATTCTCGGAACTTTACCATAAAAGTGGTTTTCAGATAGCGATGGTGATATCATGGTTCTCGTTATCGTGTTTCTTGAAATGAAGCCAAAGATATCTACAAAGCTGTAAAAACTAGGAAAACAGAATTCGTCTCCAGCTTCAACGTGAGATGATGATGATGGCAGTTCATTGGAAATGTGGTAGGTATACAATAGGAGATAAAAAGAAAATTATTACAATTACTTAATACCTAATACAGAAAATTATGACTAATACAGTATTTACAATATTTATAATATGTACAAAATACACATGAAGCAGTTGAGCGTTGCAAACGATTTAAAGATAGCTCAACTGATCCAAATCAGTACCAATCGGAAGCGTGCCCAAGACACTGGCTGCATTGCCGCGCTGAATAGCAATGCTGATTCGCTGGCCCAGATAATCACCAGCCCTCGGGTCACGCGTCGCTGCGACTAGACGCCCTGCAATAATTTTGAAAACCCGGAGGGCCTCGGTACCCCACGGACCCAGAGTCTCGACCCCAAGAGGTACAAATGTGTAGGCCCTGTCGAGACCCGCATACTTACTTGCGCCATAATTCATAAATATTGAACAATGATGTCATTTGCCGCAAACCCCAAGGGTGTTGAAAAGGGCAGCGCCGCCGATCGATGGCTGAAAAGAACTTTATGTATCAAGTATAAGTCAGTCAACGACAAAAGTAGCTGTAAGTAATTAAATTATATTAGTTGCTGGATATTTGACAGTTAATCATTCATTTGTTACATGAAATGCCATCAGTCGTACGTAGCTAAGTTTATAAAGAAATAAAGAAATTATTAGCTAGTTGCTGAATTAAATCTATATATTTTTTTTTGTTTCAAAACTGTGACGAAAACTCTAGGTACCGCATAATGATTTGATTGTGTATACAATTCAGAAACATTTTTAGCTACTGAAAGGGAAAGAAAGAGAAGGAAAATAAATAAACTCATTCTATTTTTGTCGATGACTGTACTGATTTAGGTTAGGTACAGCTACACAAAAAAATGTACCTAAGAGGGTTAATTCTCTTAAAATCAAGTAAGTAGGTAAAATAAAAATATTATCATTGCGAACATTTTTTTTTATATTATTAATTCTTTATTGCACACAATACAGGACATAAACAAAAGACAGAAATAGATGACATGTACAAAGGCGAGCTTAACCCTAACAAGAGATTTCTTCCAGCAAACCTTTGAGGCTAGAGAGAGGTGACTATAGAGGCAGGTCCGTGTACATAAAAGGTTATAATATAACGGAGATTCGATACTTACTAAACTAACAAATCAATATTATTAAGAAAAATAAAGTATTAAACATATTATTTATAATTCCTTTAGTTGTTTTCATACCAGTGTGAAACCCGCTAATGTGAAAATTAGTTCATGATTACGGATGTTACGACATTTTTATAAAATTTTTAAAAATGACGAATCATCCGTAAACCACTTATTTGGTTGATTAAAAATTTTGAGAAATTATTATTATTTGCAAGAATTTAGATAATTTTTTACTCAATATTTTATTGCGATTATGTTGTAGGGTACAAAAGATCTTAGGAATAAAATACTTCAACATGAGCCCATTTATAACATTTTGTTGCAAACTCAATGTATTTTCTAAACTCAATTTTTTTATCGCCGCTGCTGGCTTGTATTTACCATGACACCATTTTTACCTAACCAAGGTGTATTTATCTTATTAAATAAATAACCACCATTATACGGGTCACTAAAATGTTTAGAGTAACTTTTGAGTCCAGTGCGGGTAGAACCAAAGGTTAAGTTTAATATAGTCTGAACATGCTAAGTCTGCAGCACATGAATATGGCAGAATTTGAAATCCTATACTAAGTTTAAAACCTACCGCGAATTTGATAAATAGTACCACGAAAGTTACTATGTGTACAGTCGAAGACACGTCCACCTATACAGTTTGGATTTTGAACTATTAGAAGTTGAACGCTGCGAATCGTGCTCTAGGGACGATTGTGTGTTTGTGTGGGTCGGGCTGCGAGCGAGGCGCGCGCCCTAGCCTATTGCGCTAGCGTAGCGTAGTTATGCTTGTATTGAGTGTATAACCTGACCTGTGGCCGCGTGTACATGGGGCTGCCTATTTATTGTATTGCACACTTAGCGTGGTCAGGCTTTAGTCATCTGTGGCATTATTACCCAACAATTATTATAATAATATCAAGAAGAAAGGAAAACCTTGTTTGTTATCTAGTTTATTATTTACCGGCGCGATAAATATTTACGTTGATATTTCAACAGTGAATAATAATGGCAGAGAGCCAAAATGCATTTAGGAGGGGCAGAAACAAATCTGACAGTCGCCTCGTTACGTAAATCTAATGTATTCGAGTCATATTGCGCGTCAACGCCAGCTCGACTGCCAAACGTTGTAGCGTCACCGCGCAGTGTATCTTGGATACGATACGTTTACAATCGTCACATTTATTCGTGCCGAGCCTCGTATCTCTTGTTTCCTTATGTTACTTCTTCTTCTTGTTATTTATGTGCTCTGTCGCTGTCTGTCATTTCGACAGACAATTTTGCCAGTGTCAAGTGAATTATTGTAATAGTACCTACTTAGTTAAGTCGGCTGTCATTTGTCGGGCGGCATTTTCACGATTGTAATGTAATAGGCCTTATTTTTCAGACCTCAGACCCCATTTTTCAATATTTTCAGCGATTCTTGCAATAGTAAAAACGTATTTATGTGCAAACATTTCTCAGTTGTTATTCCTACTTTATTAAATGGTACCTAAAAACATTGATATTTGAGAGTTACTAGCGGCTGGTAAACGCTACAAATATCTTTTGAAAATATGCAAAGACGTGTTTATAGTCAATAAATCAATTTACCGATAGCAAAAGATAATAAATAAATATTTACATAAAGTGAATTAACCTGTTGGATCTATGCCAACTCTCGCAAATTGCAGTATCTGATGATATTGAAGCATTTTCCTCGTTTGAGATAAAAATACGCGGTTCTATGGTAGGTAATGAGGAGTTGAGGAACTCGGTATCGGCGTTTTCGTTCATAGGTACAACGTACAGTCGAAGACACGTCCACCTATACTGTTTGGACTTTGAACTATTAGAAGTTGAATGTAGCGAATCATGCGAGAGAGACGACTGTGTGCTTGTGTAGGAAGGGATGCGCATATAGTGCTCCCTTTATAATGCATTGTATGTAGCGTAGATATAGTTGTATTGGGTGTATAACCTGACCTGTGGTCGTGAGTACAAGTGAACAGTAATGCCAAAGAACAAACACATTCATCTAGTTTGTCAATGTTACCCGCAGTATATTCTTCAAACCTTTTTACCTATAATGTAGGTTATCCCAAAAGTTATGAATGAGTCTACAAAAGTTATAATACTTACTACTTATATCTAACATCTTTGTGATTTTTCTTAGTGCAGAATATCACTTGAATACAATTAAATTATGCGTAGATCTATCCATTTTTCGTAGCATTTCGTAGCCCTCAGTATTTTGACATAAAGGTTTTTTTCACTCAAAATTAGGTAGGTACCTACCTATAGTAGTAGTCCAATGGATTTTTCACCCTCTGAAGTATCTGCGTTGAACCCATTTTTGAGCCGAATCTTTCCGCACAACAGTACCTACATTACAAATTATATAGTGTCTAAGTTTCAATATTTTTTCTATGTTATCTTTAGATAGCACCCCTAGTTTATTACCTCGTTGTCCATTCCGTCCAAGGTTGTCTGGAAGAGATCGCTCATTAGCGATAAGACCGCCCATTGTACAATTAGTTAAGTTTTGTTTTGTATAAATATAAATATTCAGGGACAGGGTACTTACAGGGTATTTTCTATCTTCTATCTATTTATCTACATGCGCAATCGTTGTTGCACCAACTTCAGTGGGATAAAGATGTTGTGCGTTGTGTTATCCGTCTTACAGCCTTAGTTTGTTGTACCTACGTTCTCTTGCATAATAAATCTAGATCATAGAACACAATCTTTTATCGCTTACGTCACAATCCGTCACATAGCGTAACCTACATAGCCACATACCGAGTTTTAGGCGTCCCCAGAGAAGAACTGTCATTGTGTGTGTTGTATACTTCGTCAGTCGGATTTCGAGTTGTGTAGAGACTGACGTATTTCGGTGAGTTTTAGCTATTTTTCGTTGTTTTATTTACGATCGCGATGTAAGATTAATCATTAATTTTTATTAGAAAGGGTTAACTTTTAGTTTTTGTTTAGTTGGTAAGCTTTTCAAACTTATGAAGAACATATTAGGTACATTTGTGTTGCGTTTTTATGCTACCTGATTAAAGTAGGTATGTTAGTTAAATTAATTTTAAAAGTTTTAGTCATTACATAAAAAAAAAATGGACCATTATGATTTAGCACCACTATGATGCTAAAAAAGTAGGTAAAGTCTGACCACGTCAAGTCTGCAGCAATAAAAGTTTAAAAAAAAATCTATAATCAGAAGTTTATGGAACACCGTCTGTACGGCAAAAACTATTAAAATTAATATTCTACAACGCCACATTCTACAGCGATATACGAAGTCTTTATTCCATTGCAGACTTACCGTGGTCATACTCTGGATACATTTTAATTTATTTGCATACAAAATGAGTTTTGTAATGTTGCAAAAATAATTTCCTTGTGCATATTAATACAGATTATTTTAGTTTTTAAATTAGGTCAACAACCGGTAGTCTGCATCGGAACTTTTTAAATTAAAAATGTATTAGAGCTAGGTACAATTAGCATCAGAAGTTGAAAAAATAAGTCACGTGACTATTCTCATACATTTTTGGTGTTTTAAAATATTAATTTGCAGAGATATTAATCTTATATTACTACACTCGAGAGCAATGATTCCGGGTCACTTAAAGAATGTTAAAAATCTCGGAAACTAAAAATGATAGGTTAATGCAATAAATTGTATTTAATAGACAATGTAATACTCCTTAAATGAAAGTAAAAAAATATGAGTCACCATACATTTTATTAACACAAAATTACATAAAGAAAAAAACTGCTGATCTCTCCTTAAAACAAAAATAGGAAACATGAAATTTTTGAACTTTATTACGATTTGACTTGAATTTTAATACTTCGTATTGCCTCCTCGTGCTTCCATTACTGCGTTTACGCGGTTTGGCATGCTGTACACCAAGTTCCTTATACGATTTTGGGGAATATTCTCCCATTCCTCTGTGAGAGCAATTTTGAGCTCACGAAGCGTGATTGGGGGAGGGTTTCGTTGTTTTACGCATCTGCCTAGCTCGTCCCAAGCATGCTCGATCGGGTTGATATCCGGGCTGCGCGCTGGCCACTCCATACGAGTAATGTTCATCTCTTGAAGGTAGTCATTCACAATCCTACCTGTATGAGGTCGGGCATTGTCATGCATAAATATAGCATCCTCACCTAAATTGACCATAAATGGACCAACATGATCATTGAGGATTTCTTCCACATATCTTACGCTAGTTAAAGAGCCGTTTTCTATGATCACCAGCTCTGTGCGACTTTCAGAAGAAATTCCGGCCCACACAAGTACAGACCCACCACCGTAGGCTACTTTTTCTTCGATGCATGCTTGCTTGAATCTTTCCCCTGGTCTTCGATACACTCTGTGTCTTCCATCGTGCTTGTAGAGCATAAATTTTGATTCGTCGGAGAACATAACTTTTGACCAATCTTCAATACTCCAATTTACGTGGCTCTGGGCATATCTTAGTCTTGAAATACGATGCCCACGCTCCAGTTTAGGGCCGTTTGCAGGTCTAAGGGGTTTTAAGTTAGATTCAGCAAGCCGACGTCTTACTGTCCATGCACTTGGGTTACTTCCTCCGAGGCGTCGAAACTGATTTGTGAGTTCAGTTCCTGTGAGAAAGCGATTTCGAAGCATGGTGTTCACCAAGTATCGGTCTTCTCGTGCTGTGGTACACCTGGTTCTGCCCGTTCCTGGTCTGCGTAGGTTAGAACCAGTTTCTTCGTAACGTCGGAGAACTCTTTGTACTGTTGACAGCGACACACCGACAGTCCTGGCTGTATCGCGCTGACTCCGGCCGGTTTCCAGCATTGTAAGTATTCTGGTGCATTCTTCAGGCGTAAGCGACATAATTTCAGCTTGAATAATGAATATAGAGCACTATCAACATGGTTTATATACCCACATAAATGACAGATTACAAACAAAAGCAAAACCAAATGCTGTAATTTCGTAGTTCCATCTTCGAAAGTGGCCCTTTTTCAAATTTGATTTTTTTAAGATATAACTTTACAATAACTAAGAAGTTTTAATACCTTCATTTAAGGAGTATTACATTGTCTATTAAATACAATTTATTGCATTAACCTATCATTTTTAGTTTCCGAGATTTTTAACATTCTTTAAGTGACCCGGAATCATTGCTCTCGCGTGTATATCATCCCTTCCTTTTTTCGGACGGGGCGCGGGGGTAGGTAAAAACAATATTGGGTATCTTATATACCTAGATGAAATATTTGCAATGCCCATGATGGCTATCCAGCCCAGCAGTGGGTGAAGTCAGGCTGTGGATGAATGCCCATACGAGAGGCTGATTCTAAACAATAATAATGGAATCATTCAATTATGCGAATGTTTTCAAATAAACAAACATTCGAGTCTCGCGTCCACTGATGCGTGATGACCTTGGCAACAGTCGAGCAGATTCACTGCAGATTGTGAGAATCTGACACAGAATACACACATTGCTGTCGATTCTGTTGTTGCATTTTTCTAAACTAACCTAATTTGACAGCGCTAAAATTATAACTGTCTTTGTCGTTTCCGTTCACAAGAAAGGGACGGCAACATTTTTAGTGCTGTCAAATTAGGTTAGTTAAGAAAAATTCAACAAGTGAATCGACACCATTGTGTAGGTATTAGTATTTATGTAGGTTATCTTGTTGTTTTTTTATTCGTAAAATGTAGGAATGTGCGCAATGCCAGTGCTCTAAAACGATGGAGGATTCCGCGAGGAATCCCCCGGCGTAGTCAGCTCTGCATGTATTAAAAATAAATAAATATTCATGGACATTTCATACGACGCCCTTTAGGTCCCAAACTAAGCAAAGCTTGTAATATGGGAACTAGATGCTGATACAAATACTTACATACTTTTTTTTTGTAAATACATACTTATAATACATAGCAACACCCAAGCATAGAACAAACATCTATGTTTGCCACGAACAAATGTTTGTTCTCGGTGGGGATCGAACCCACCACCCACAGCACGGAAGGCAGAGCTATTACCGACTGAGCTGTGACGCCTGTATTGACCTTGTCTTTCTTGTGGATAAGGCCGACTAGGCTGAAAGGATAGTACCTATATACTTACGTGCGACAAGCCTACTTCACCTAAAATCATGTTCTATAGACACTGCACTGCACTGCACTGTCATAAGGGGTATGCGTATGCCATGCACCATAGCTAACGCAAACTTAGCATTAGGCACCCAAATATAATTAAAATGGAGGATGGTTAGTTATTACCGACTGGGTTTAATTTTTATCTTATCAAGCTAAAAGTATACTTTTAGTAAAGTTTATTAATTTCCTTTACAATACCATTACACTTGGCGGTCAGGCTGCAGGTATGCATTTATGTATGGATATCGGTCGACCCTCGACAACCAAACGAAAGATGGCAAAACTCAGCAAAACTATATTCGGAACCCGAAAAATCAAGGACGTCAAGTCTAATATAATGGATGCTTGCATCTCATTCTTTCTTATAGTCAATGACAAAGACAAAAGCCTATTATTTTTCATGGCTTGTTTGGTTTTTGTTGCCCTACAATTTATTGAGATTAGAAATAGTCTTAGATTAGGTATAGAGATTAGAAAGAGTGTCTCTTCTTATGCGTGCGGTTGAAATCACACCGTAGGCCCTTTTAGCTAAGTTCTTCTTCTTCTTTGTCTTATTAGGTAAGCTGACACTCTGAAAATCAGCGTTGAATTGCTTATTATCCATTCATGCTGAGATGACACCTTTTTGGCAATACCTAGTGGTATCTACCTTGGATTTTTGTTTGTGTTAAGTTTTTGTGTGTTGTCAAAAGTTTTTTCTTTCTTTCTTTCTTATTTATGGCCTCTGTCCGTAATTTCTTGTCTATGGTCTTATTTTCAGTTTGTTCACAGAAATGCCTGAACTCCACCAAGCGTTTGTGAACGCCGGGCAGAAAGCTGGTCTTGAAATATGGAGAATAGAGGTACGTTATGGTGTAGAGTAGCCAGTAGACTCATTTCTACCTACTGGGAACCTCACTAGGTACAAATGTAGACAGGCATCTGATCTAGATGATTTATACAGCGTCAGGAGCCACTTTTTACCCATGCCCCGATGTACGGCACGCTGGTAGTGCCTGGGACATGATTTAGATGGAGTAGGCTTGTAGCACCTATACCATCCTCTCAGCCTATTCGGCATCCACAGGAGAGACAAGCTCAATACGTGCTTGATAAACGAGAAATATTGACAGCAGATTTTTTTTACTTTTCATATTGTCTATGATTGCGAACTCCAGCTTACCTGTCTTTTTGTTGCGTTTCACCCCAATGACCCCTCTCCCTAATGACACCACATAAAGTAAAAAGGTAGTAACTACTTGTTTAGATAGCAAAACACCTTTTCACAAGACGATTCTAAATGATCCTTGTGATTTTATTGATTAAAGAAATTTTGACTTTGACTAACTCTACAATGAAAGAAGCTGTATAAATACCTAAATGTAAATACTAGTAAATCCAGACGCAAACTAGATTACGAAATGTACAACACATCTTCAAACGCATTTCTTGTAAATACTTGTAACTCACTCAAATAGAATGCATAGGTACTAGAAGCTATTGAGATGCCTAGGCTCTTACGTTGAAGTGCTATCATCCACAGATATCTAATAGGTATAGATATAAGATCTATGGAGTGTAGAGAAGTGTTCATATTGGTTCCCTATTACAAATTCAGTAATATGTCCAACATTTTTAAACTGAAATCTAATTCGTGTACCTAGTTATTTATAAAGATTCGGTTTCAAAAGTTATTTTCATCGGTGTAATCGTAAAAACGTTTACCTCGTAGAGTTTGTGGTTTTTCTTTGACATAATCGTTTAAAATTAGCTCGATTCATAGGTATAGGTACCTACCACAGGATAAGTACATTGTAGGAAAGTTTAGACATGTAATGTAATTACTAATAGTAATTAGGTACCAACCAACCTACTTGCAATTAATTTGCCCAAATGACAAGAAGACTTACTCATAAAATCTCATAACCATTACAGACCTAATTACAAACTACGTAGATATAAATATATTATCTGTTGAAGCGAACTACATTTTATATTCAAAAAATTACGTTGTTACCTACCGTGGGAAAATCTAAGTTGTTTTTAGTAAGGAAAATGCTTCAGATTTATTATACGAGTTAATATGTAACTCAGCGGCTCGTCTATCATTCTTGTTCTAAATATAGTTGTTCTCACTTTTAACTCGTATTTCTGGTGGTCGTAAAGTAACTTCTAGTAAATTTATGTTTCTACAATAAAAAATTGTTTTTTTTACGAAAACTGTTTACTTTATTTTATATCTAGTGGTGTGTGCAATCTTTTTTTACTCGCATCAATCGAGCTATTTTTAGGGCCTACGCACATCTATCGACTAAACTGAAATGTCGAGCACTTGATATTCGTTTAAAAAGTATTTTTTTTTATACAATATAGACAAACGTTTGACCGCAATCTCACCTGATGGTAAGTGACGATGCGGTCGACGATGTAGCACATTTGCCTAGAAGAAACTTATTCACTCTCCTCTTGAAAACATTCAAATTGTAAGTGTTCGGAAACACAGACGCCGGTAAAGAGTTCCACTCCTTGGCGGTCCTCAGGATAAATGTTGAGGCAAAGCGCTTGGTGCGGTGGTAGTATGTTTGTCAAAAGAGCTTTTCTGTTATATACTGTTTTTACATTTTCTCGAAACTTTCAATTAACGTGAGTTTAACGCTTTTCAAACTTTTTGCGTTTGACCCCAAAAGGATAGGGTTCTAATGAGGTTTCATGTTTCTTCCAAAATTATCTCTCGATGACGCGGTGGTGACGTAAGTAAGAGGTGCGGGTTTTATACCCACAGGAGGACTAATGCATATTAATTACAAACTCACTTTATCACTGGTATAATACTATTAGCAAGTTATGTAGGTATTACTAATGATTACTAATAGTTGATTAAGTTCCAATTATAGGTATATAAAGTTCTCCTAAACTAAACGATAATTTAATGATGTAGGTATTGCCATTTAGAATGTTTGATAACTTATCAGATGTTTTTAAATTGGAAAGCCCAATAGGCACACGATAAAAAATATACAAATGATTTTTTTTTCAGGATTTCGAGCCCGTTGCAGTACCTCCATCACATTTCGGTAATTTCTACTCTGGTGACTCCTACATAGTATTAAAAGTGAGTTTTTTTTTATGATAGATAACTAAGCGTTTGATCTTGGATCCGCCACTCCACAAGACTATACTTATTTATCTATTTATTTAATACTTAGGTAAATAATATTACACGTTTAAATATAATCGTGGCTATAGCTGTTTCAGTTTCACGAGTAAGTAAAAAACTGGGGGGCCCAAGAATAAAATATTTTTAAAGTGGGCGGTAAGTGATCTAAGTTTGAGAACCTGTGCTCTAGCGGTTGCAGAATGTCAACTTTGGCTAGGGGGTTATTGAATGGGATGTTTATTGATCTACCCATAGAACCGGCGCCATTATGGCGTATGTCTGACCTTGCTTGTCTCAAACGGTCACTCTGTAGTTTATCGCCTATCCCTTTTAGATAGGTAGGTATAGTAGCTATTTGTATAGTCAGCTTATTAGTAAATGATGATGTTAAAAAATGTTTTTTCGACCGAAAATTAGGAACTTTACATCAACACTGCTCCTGTCAATATATTGGTGATAATGGTGCCTCTGCAGCACCATCTTTTCAGCCTTATCCATTTATAAAATCTATAATAATAAATATTCAGGGACATTTTACACAACGCCCTCCTAGTCCCAAACTAAGCAGAGCTTGTATGTACCTAATATGGGAACTAGATTGCATTTTTTGTATACATACTTGTAATACATAGTACCTAACACCGAGACATAGAACAATCATCTATGTTTGGCACACACAAATGTTTGTTCTTGGTGGGGATCGAACCCACGACCCACAGCACGGAAAGCAGAGCTATTACCGACTGAGCTGTGACGCCTGTCAACTTTGTATATAACTACTTTTCAGACAACAGGTACGAGCTCTCAAAAAGGCTGGGACATCCACTTCTGGCTCGGTTCCTCCACGTCGCAGGATGAGGCTGGGGCCGTGGCCATCCTGACTGTGAATCTCGATGACCAGCAGTTCCAAGGTGCCGCTATACAGCATCGGGAGCTGCAGAATTATGAGTCTAAGCAGTTCTTGGGGTATTTTGAACCAGGTTTGTACTAAAAGACGACGTAGGTACACCTATATTCTAAGCAAGTCGACGTTCTTAAATTCAAATTGAAAAATGAAAAAAAAAAATGAAAAATCTTTATTTCCAGCAAAACATACATACAGTAGGTAGGCAAGGGTAGGAAGGGTACAAAGGTACAAACCCAGCAGGTAGGTACAGTGAGAAATAACAGACAGATAAATTACCTAAACATCAGGGGTACCTACTAATGAGCGCTGAACAATTCGGACATACGATCAAAGAGCTGCCATTTGTTGTTATAAAAGGATAGAAATGATTTAAATTAAATTAATTAATTAAATTAAAGTAATAATTGTGATAATTTTAGTCATTATTATTATATGTATAAGTATTTTCTTTTTCATTCTACAATTTGTCAGAGACTCAGATTATCTAGAGAATAGAAAAGTAATAAAAATGTATGGAAATGACAATTCTAAATGACAGTCATGTGACAATAAAACTGTCATACAGTTTGACATTTCTACATATTGCGATTGACCCCATTGTACTTACTTGTACTTTTGTCGTTTGGCCCCATTTATTGCTGCAGTTTAGCAGTAGGTAAAATGGCAGCGTTACCATAGAAAAGTATGTCTCACGCACGACTCGAGTTAATTTTCTTAGTTTTGTTTTGGCTCTAGCTTGTCGCTGGCTTGGAACGGTAATGATAAAGATCGGTAGGCTAAAGTGCTACGTGCGCGAAATTATTCTTCATGCATGGTAGATATCTCGTAACGTTTGATTATTTATGTAGGTCTTTCTACTTTCTGCTTGCATTTAAGGCTAATGATTTCGTTGTACTAAAATGCATTAGGTACTTCACCAGATTACGTATTTTAAGAGGCGGCATTTACAAGCTACTTTATTGCCTAAATTGGCGCGTCTTTATATGCGCGCACTCGTGTGTATGTGAGACACACAAGACACACATTTGTGTGAGACACAAATTAGTTGCTGAATATGCGGAGTTGTGCTCTATTACCTACTTATTTATTGTGATGAACTATTAAAAGTAGGCTAGGCTAGAGTGAGAAACCTCGCTTCCGCACAAATAGACGTCTTTTGAATGAAGCTTCGAAACTTTACAAGAGATGAAGAGAGAGAAGCGAACCACTAAAATAATCCATTCTATGTTCCAGCGATCAGGTATTTAGACGGCGGCCATGCATCGGGTTTCAGCCACGTCACCATCAACCCTGGGGCTGAGAAGAGGCTCTTCCAAGTCAAGGGTAAAAGGGATGTTAGGGTCAAACAGGTAAATTATTTAGAAAGGTATGGCATTTTATAAAGATCTAACAGGCGTCACAGCTCAGTCGGTAACAGCTCTGCCTTCCGTGCTGTGGGTCGTGGATTCGATCCCCACTGAGAACAAACATTTGTGCGTGGAAAACATAGATGTTTGTTCTATGTCTGGGTGTTACTATGTATTATAAGTATGTATTTACAAAAAAAAAGTATATAAGTATTCTATCAGCATCTAGTTCCCATATTACAAGCTTTGCTTAGTTTGGGACTCGAGGGCGTTGTGTGTAAAGTCCACGAATATTTATTTATTTATTTATCTTTGTCCAATTTAAAGTTTGTTAAAATAGGTACCTATACATGGAAGTATGAAACAAGCCATATTATTTAATTTAACTTTAAAACTGACCAAAACAGACCAAAACATGAACTGTATCTCGACGGCATAAAAGTCATATCTGTCAAACGAAAAATTTGACTTCAGACCGAAATCCACCTTTTTCCAACTTTTTTCAGGTGAAACCATCATTCGAGTCGCTTAACAAAGGAGACTGTTTTGTGCTGGATGTAGACCACCAGATCTACTTATACGTCGGAGAAAAGGTAAAGCCATTTGTTGTTTTAAATAAATAGGTACCTACAAGTACCTTCTAAAACTTGGAACCTCCCGATGACAACGGATTATGATTTTAAGAGATTAATCATAATTTCAGGCCAAGAGTGTGGAGCGTCTGAAGGCCATTACAGTTGCCAATCAGATTCGTGATCAGGATCATAATGGGCGGGCGCAAATCGAGATCATAGGTGAGATATAGGGCGAACGCAAACCGAAAACAAAACGTCTTGTCGAACAGTTAGTGATGTGAAACTGTCAGTAAAACTTTTTTAGTTACAATATGCTTCTTTTTATTTGCTGTTTTCGTTGCTTGCTTATTTAATGAGAATCATCCTAAGTACTTAATAATATTATTAAGTACACTACATAATTACTCTATATTCGTATTTATTAAAAAACACAGTTCATTCTCTAGGTATGTGCGTATAAAGCAATGTTTAATAGGTAGGTACTAAACAATGCTATAATAGATAGGTAAACATACTTAAGAAAAGTCTGTCGTGTCAATTGATGTGAGTTTCGTTACAACGTTAAAACAGCATATGACGAGTGCTTACTCATCATATGCTGTTTTCGTTATAACAGAAAATTTATTTTCACGTCACTAAGTGCGCGACAAAACAGTTTTGTCGATAGATGTGCGCAGGCCCATAAAGTTAATAAAATACCTGTTACTCCTCACCAGACTTAGCCTGTATTTGTTCACAAAAAATATATTATGAGTTTGGCAACAATAAAGATTGGCTAGGGAATAGAGATTCTCAAAAGGAATCTACGGACTAAAGAACGAAGCTTATAAATATATTTTGGATATTTGATATTTTTTTTTAGTTTATTAGGTTTAAAATTTTGCACACCGCCGTTCTATATTTTTCGTCATTCCTCTCCATCCAAAGGTTGTCTGGAAGAGATCGCTTTTAGCGATAAGGCCGCCCATTGTACTCTCTATTTTTATGTTTCTCTCTTTCTGTAATTTCTTTTTTTCTGTGTGTGCGTAATAGCATAAAGTTTTTATCTATCTATTTGGTTCTTTCAGAGCAAGACTCAAGCGAGTCAGACCTAGTGAAGTTCTTTGAGGCTCTCGGTTCTGGTGACCAGGAGTCGGTCGCAGAAGCCACTGAAGGAGGCGATGATGAGGTAAAACTCGTAGTGGTAGAGCCTCTTGTGAAAGAGCTCGTCCGGGTTCAATACTAGCACCGTACCTATTCCTGCCGCACAGTGATGCTCGCATTGCTGTATTCCTGAAGGGTATTTGGTGCTATTACACGCACATGAGAATACCTTTATTCCTCAGAGTGATGGATGCAGTGCAATGCGTCACAGGGCACGTCTTCAGTAGACATGTTCGATATAGGCAGTGGCTAACACTTAACATCAGATCACCCATCGGCTTGTTTCATCATTCAAATCCTATCCTATCCTATCCTACTATCCTACTAATATTATAAATGCGAAAGTTTAGATGTTTGGATGTTTAGATGTTTGGATGTTTGTGTTTCAATCACGTCAAAACCACTGAACCAACTTGGATGAAACTTGGCATATATATAGTTCGTAACCTGGATTGACATATAGGCTACTTTTTATCCCGAATAATTAACAGGATCTACAGGATAAATGAACGAAAAGGATTAGCAGCGCCAATTGGCAAGAGGATTTCATTGTCATGTCATGTCACGTCAGTTTGACAGGGCGTAGTACTACCTCTTTGGTCTAACAACTAGCGTTTGACATTCCAGTAGGTACGAGTTCGGTGTAATGAGGTGTAATGTCAAGTTTCCAAAGAAGTATCCGCTCGGTACACGCACAGATAATATAATGTACACGGAAACTGTAGACGCGTACGAAGTCGCGGGTAACTGCTAGTGTATAGTAAAACTGGAGTGCGTTAGTTCTTCTAGTACGTAGTATATACTAACAGAATGGTTTACTAACAACTTTCTGAACTGCCAGTATTTGCAGGAGTTCGAGCGCGGCGAGACCAAGGAGGTTACTCTATCCGAGATATCTGACAGCACTGGTGCTCTCAAGATCACGAAGATGCCGCCTCCTTTGTCTAAGGAACAGCTGAACACGAAGGTTAGTTGGAACTTGGAACTTTATCTGGACATGCTTACAGTATGCAATAGGGATCTTTATCCCTCCGAAATTAGGTGCAAAAACGATTGCGGATGTAGTGTTGTGCGGGAAAATTCGCTTAGCTCCAATTCAACCCAAAAATCGGTTCTGCGTAGATACTTCAGAGGGACAAAGATCCGTTGTGACTAAAGAGTATAATACTCTAAGAAGGAATGCTAGTAACCAAACTAAACCGTACCTCTGTTTTAATGTAGTATAAGCCGCTGGCGCAGGATATATTAGGTCCCTGACAGACGGCGGTTTTGGGGTCAATCGAAAAAACGTTAGTGAAACGACGAGTGACGACGCCTTTGAAAGAAAGTAAAGATAGATATCTTAGGGGGATATCTTTGCTCAGCTGTGGAAGAACACAGATTAAGTAAGCCTAAAGTGTGTTAATGGTTTCAGGAATGCTACATCTTGGACACAGGGAGCTACAGCGGCATTTACGTGTGGGTGGGACGAGGTTCCAATGAGAAGGTATTAAGACATACCTAATCTAAGTATTTTTGTAGATTTTTGATAAAATAATATGACTTTATTCACAAAGAAAATTATGACTAATATAGCATTCACAATATTTACAATATGTACAAAACGAAAACACACATGAAGCAGTTGAGCTATCTACACACCGTTGCAAACGATTTATAAATAGCTCAACTGATCCAAATCAGTAAAAGAACGAAATTAGAGAGTCACCTTTTGCATTAAAACTGATGAAGATGTTTAAAGATTTGACTTGTATTTTCAGGAAAAAGCTGAAGCGATGAATAAGGCTGAGCAATACCTGAAAACAAGTGACTATCCACCTTGGGTACGTATACACTGCCTCATCATTATTAAGTATTTTACTTTTACTGCTACCTTAACCAAAATGAAACCAAAACAGTTCCGATCGAACATTTCGAACGTCAAAAAACTATCGCGATTGGCCCCATGAACCATTTCATAGAGTTGGTATAAATCCCTTCATTTTGTAGAAGCGATCTAAATCCGTCCCCACTATTTTAGTAAATTTAAAATGAAAATGTTACTTATTTCTCTTACCATCATCTCAGATTTTAGACGGTCATGCTCTATCGACGGTTTTATCGTCACTTTCTATCGAGTGAGATTGAAGTCAAAAGAAGGTCTATCAAATGAAAAAAAATTTGTCAACAACGTTAAGAATAAATTAGACTCTACTTTCTTTAAAAAAAACTACTCTACTTTAAAAAAAAACTGTTGAATTTTTCAGGTACCCGTATCGAGAATCCCTGAAGGAGTAGAACCGACAGCTTTCAAACAGTATTTTGACGATTGGAACTGAAGTTTTTATATTTTGTATGTTCACTTTATTAATACTCTAATTAATATTTTTTATTATTAGCTATTAAGGTCTAAATGTTCTCAAATAATTTCCTACCGCGCACAACTCGAATATTTTAAGAATAAAATGTTATAAAATAACAGGTTGTATTTTTATTTTAACTAAGTAGGTAAGAAGCTACAATAGGAATAGTACAGACGGCATAGAACCTTCGTTTTATATTATGCCAAAGTCACATTAATAATAATAATATTCATGGACATTTCACACGACGCCCTCTAGTCCCAAACTAAGCAAAGCTTGTAATATGGGAACCAGATGCTGATAGAATACTTAAATACTTTTTTTTTGTAAATACATACTTATAATACCTACATAGTAACACCCAGACATAGAGCAAACATCTATGTTTGCCACACACAAATCTTTGTTCTTAGTGGGGATCGAACCCACGACCCACAGCACGGAAGGCAGAGCTATTACCGACTGAGCTGTGACGCCTGTCAAACAACAACCTGTCAACATTCTTATGATAAGCATAAAATAAATCCAAAAACACAAGACTGATAACATTCCCAATTGTCACCACCTTTTCTGTCCCCAGTGTTGACAACTGGGAATTGTTTTTAGAATGCGTCCCATTTTGTCACAACGGGTATATATTTAGTAGTCACAACGAATCTTTGTCCCTCTGAAGTATCTGCCCAGAATCCATTTTTGGGTTTCTTACCGTTCCCAGTTGACCCCAGTGACATAAAAACTGAATATTTATATTATAATATTTGCAGACAACTGGGAATGACTCAAAATAAACAGTTTTTGTTGGTTTTTTAATCTGTGGGGAAAATAAAATAAATTATTTTATTGGATGCGGCATGCGGTAGCTCTAGTGGTTTGGGATGGCAACCAAACAATATTAGTCATTAAAATTCGTAGAATTGTAATTAATACTGTGGTTTAATAATAAGTATTTAGCTTGGTAAGGGACATTCTGCAATAATATTACATACTAAAATTGTAAAAAACACAGTACGGAGTTCAGATATCCGCTATAACATTTTGTTAAGTAAAGCCATCATGGAGCCAATTGAAATTATTTTGATAGTAACATCATGTAAGTATGTACTTACATAAAAGTGAAATGGGGTCAATCGCCAAAATTTTGAATGTAAATGTTAAAACCGAATCTGCCAAAAACTAAAACGTTATGTTAAGTAGGTAAACTTTGGTTTACAAGAGCTCAGTCGGTATAGTTGTGCCATCCGCGCCGTGGGTTTGATCTCCACGGAGCACATTTTATGGGATGGCAAACATACGTACCTGTCTACATGATTTTTTTGTTGTAAGTAGGTATGTATATTCAAAAAACGTGTTGTAGGTATTCTATCAGCAATCTACTTTTCACAGTAGTTTCAAGTTTGCTTATTCACAACGAAAATTATGACTAATAAAGTATTTACAATATTTATAATATGTACAAAATACACATGAAGCAGTTGAGCTATCTACACACCGTTGCAAACGATTTATAGATAGCTCAACTGATCCAAATCAAATCCAAAAAAAAAAAGTTTGCTTAGTATAAGACTAGATAGTATTGTGTGTGTGAAAGGTCCATTAATATATTTATTATTATGTACCTACTTATGTAATCTTTTGTTTACAAGAAATTTTCTTAATAATCGACAAATAGATACTATCTACGTAGGTACGTACGTAGTAGAGTACCAATTATTGACTGCGTATCAACATCAACAGTATCAAACTTCTTTGAATTTAAATATTGTTTTGTAGATTAATGAGAATTACCCTTGTAAACAAAAGCAACATTTAGCAGAAATACATCAAGTTTGATGAATAAACCAACATTATTTTCCTGTATTTTCATAAACTGCCTATCTATTGACTGTCCTAAGCATATCATCATCATCATTAGGTACCTATGTTGGATGTAAGTACTATGAATAAAATAAAATAAATAAATAAAAACATCAAAAAGAGACGAAACAAGTTTCTTCAAAAAAAAAATATGATGTTCAAACCAGCCATGACGAAACGGTTTTTAGCAATTTCCATTTATCGTCAGTCCATCGAGTGGGGGACTGCTAAATCCGATTTGCCGTTCATTTACTCAATTAACGGGATTTTATATGTCTAAAACATGATAAGGACATTAAAAAATAGACGAACATTGTATTATTTTTGAGGTTTTTGAGTCCTAAGTATTCTTAGGACTCAAAAACCTCAAAAATACCTACGCTTAGATAAAGGATTGACCTGGTTGAATCATTTATGATGTAGGCATGTCGAATTGTTGATGTAATAAAACACAAACATCTACTAACAAAAGTTTAGACGCTGTAGTCTGTCTGTCGTCTGGGGATTCTATGGTCAAGTACCTAGGTATAGAATCAATATATTTTATTATACCTATCTCTTATTAATCTACGTACTTAATTAAATATAGTATGATGGTTATTATGGGAAAATACGTACCTATAGGTAAGTAATTAAAATATCCAAAATTTCCTTTTTTCAAATCTACCACACCCGTCACTTGCCTAAGGAAAGTTCTTTGGGTTATGCCCATTTCGTATCTTCCTTTGATATGCAAATTTCGAATTTTCTATCCAGATCGTACCTTCGGTAGTACTTGTTATCTTATTGCTCCGTCAATGATGGAGTTGTTCTTTGTGAACATGAAAAGAGGTTGAATTCGCGTGCGCAAGCGCATACAACCTCATTGCTTTATAAACCAGTTTCATTTGTGACATTTAACTCATTGATCAACGTTTGTCAGCAGACGGTCAAGTTAGTTGTGTACGCCTTCTCTTCGGTAGTGGTCGTGTTATTAAAATTTAGAATTAAAATTTAGTGATAAAACGTAGGTGAGTGCATATCTAGTTACACTGAGGCTTAGATTTACACTCTATTACCTAGATTTACCTACGCTAGAGGCACTCAACTTTGATGGAGCCAAGATAATTGAGATGAGATCTTGTGTTTACAATACGGAACTTTTATCTAGATTGCTTTATTTTAGCTAACTATTTCACTATTTTGTTTATGACAACGGAACATATTAATTATTACACAAGTTACATGCAAAGAAATATCTGATCTGTTCTCCAGAAGTTTTACGAAAAATACACACTGAGGCATTTACAAGCCGAAATCGCCTATTTTTCCTAGTCTCGTATTTGTCCTAGTGACCTAGACCGATCAATGGCGTTAAAATAGTCACTAATATTAAAAAAACCATCATCGCTACATTTTGATAATACGCGGATATTTTCTTGTTAATTTAACACATTTGTCGTGGGTCCAAATTCAATACTGAAGTAGGTAAACCCAAAAATAAAACCAACAAAAAAGCTTTTTTTGAACATTTTACAGATTTAGATCAGTTGTGCTATCTATAAATCGTTTGCAACGGTTTGTAGATTTTACAGATATAATATTATAGATTCTAGCTTAAAGTATGTGGATAGTCGACGAATGTGACTCAAATCTTAAATGTTAATCTTATTAAAACAAAAACCATTAAAATTTAATCATTTAGCAGAACATTATCAGCTATTAAGAAATCTGAGGTCAAGAAGCTAACTGGCTGTTTATTATTTGTGATAGAGAGTACTCTGAATAACATTATTTTGCTACAATTTTAGCTAGGCAGCTATCGATTCTGTTGTTGCATTTTTCTAAACTAACCTAATTTGACAGCGCTAAAATTAAAGCTGTCTTTGTCGTTTCAGTTTATGAGAAAGGGACGGCAACATTTTTAGTGCTGTCAAATTAGGTTAGTTTAGAAAAATGCGACAACAGAATCGATAGCATTATTATCTTGAATTTGAACGCTAAGAAATACCGACTTACCCATTGAGCTATATCTATGGAGTAGCCCCATTCTTCTATACAAACAATACGTTATACATATATCTATTAAATCGACACATAAACGTCAAATATATATTTGTTTCTTTTTAACTAAACAAATACTGAATGTGTTGAAAGAGATAGACAATATTTTGTCCTTTCGAATTTTTGAAAAAAAATTCTGTGACGTCATAATTTTATGTTCGCATACCCAGCGCCGCCATGTTTGGTTACGAGTTTTGTGGTAGATCTGCTGTCAATTACTGTTTTATTCCGGATGTTTTTGAAGATTTTGTGGAAAGTATACGAAGAAACTAAATTTCAGTCTGTTATAAACTTTAAGTAAGAATAACAATCATGCTCAAGTGTTGTGTGAAACAGTGCGGTGCAAGGAAAACCAATAATCAGCCAACATTATCTTTTCATAGGTTAGTAACCATTTTTCTGTTTTTGTAAAATGATTGTTGTATTTCGAGCTCAATGTTTGGAACAATTGGTGTTAAATAAAGAATATGAAGGCTTTTGCTAGTCGTTTGTGACTCTCAAGACGTTATTTTCTTCGTCATACTTGGAGTTGTTTGTTTACTAGTTGAATAGTGATGTGACATACCTACTTTCAAGAACCAAATCGATTGTGTGGTTATGTACTGTAAAATTTTATTTTTAACTTACCTACTTCCTATGTGTAATGCTGCAACTTTTGTATTACAGGTTTCCTGCTAATGAAATTTTAAAAAGAAAATGGTTGGAAATAATCGGAACGTAAAATATTAACCCCCAACCTAATGCCGCATTGTTGGCCCAACGTCGATCGTCCACAATCTACATTAGAGTTAAGTTTGGACTCACAATCTACTGCCAACATGATGGCAAGCTTTTTAAGCTTTGTTTTTAATTAATACAAGATTATAAAGATAAAGCCTCCTGAAGTTTTTTTTTATTATTTTTAACTGAGAAAAGTTATAGTTTATATATATCTCCACTTACAATGTCCAGCACACTGGTGTGCGCTGATTGGTATGGAAACACTGAGCGGATTTTTTGAGAAGCTTGGTCTCGTCAAGCTTCCGCTCAGTGTTTCCATACCAATCAGCGCATACCAGTGTGCTGGACGTCAGACGTATTGCACACTGTAATCTCGTACTCGCCCCTTAGGTGAGCCGCTTCCCTGTGTCGATAGAACCACCCAGTTTTTATTTCTTATCTTTAGAGGTGAATAATATATCTTCAACTTCTTGATTTATGGCTTTTGCGACTTGTTGCCACAATTCTGCCAGTGTCGAGTTCCTTCCTAGTATTCATTTTCAACAATAATTTTCCTACATTCATTACATAATCCTAGTATATTAAAATTACCGGTAAAAAAACATTGAAAACCGAAAATACGCCCTTAAAAGAAAACACCTTAAGGTTACGCTAGGTCGTAAAATGAGTTCAATTACATAAAAGTTCTAGTAGTAGTTTTTTATTAGACGCTTTTAATCTAACCAATTTTAAATCACATCCGTGCTTTTAAAATGCCATTTGCTTACGTCAAGGGGATAATCGATATCATTTTCGATAATTCATAGCAATCGATTAAATCGGTATCTGCACATCACTTAAGAGGCAGCCATATTGTGTTTCAAAAATTACCACGCTTTTTTCGTAGGTAGAGCATATCCATTGGTTTTATGAATCAGAGGACTTACCAGCCGAATCCAATAGGTAGGCCAACCGAAACTAAAACTCAAATGGTGTCAATCGCAAACTAAACCACATTTGGGGTCAATAGCGATATTTTCGTTCTTACGTTCGCACGAAAGTTCACGAAACAGAGATTATAACCATGAAGTTTATTTGATCGACTCTCTGTTCAAATTCAAACGTCAAAATCAATTTTAAAATAGAACTTGGCCCTCCTTCGTGCAAAAATGATTGTTAACCTACTTACTGATTAAAATATTCTCCACTAAGGAGTTAGGTACTTATATACTTAGGGCGGCTTGCACCAGAAGAGCTTACAGTATCTCAATTCCTCATTTTTGATCCCGCATATCATTAAAAGTATTGAATCAATCATTTTGAAAAAATATATATTACAGTTGAGAATATTTGTGATACATCATATGATGTGAAAACACGATTACTAAAAATTTTCTCGATAGAAAAAAATCCCAAACTTCCCTCTGAATCAATCTAAGAAACCACAGAAGAAACCTAAATAGATTTAAATCTGACGTATTTATATGACTTGACAACTCGCTAAATACTATTTAATAGTTAAGGGTGACCGATGATGACGTCCCCCTCCAATTGCGTGAGATGGCGATGGATGTAGTGAGGAGGCGACAGAGGAGTGCAGAAGAACAGAACGCGAGCAACAGAACCACCAGTGGAAGAAGAAATGCGATGGATGAAGATAATGACAGCGAGAGCGATGTTTTTGAAGATGCCAATGATGGGAGTACTAATTCGCACTTTGAATGGGCTACTATGGACTCTTTCCATAGTAGCGAAGAAATTTTTCTACCGGAGCGCACTGGTTCGGTTGTTCCACATACGACGCCGTACGATGCGTTCATTTCGTATTGGGATGAAAGTATCCTACAGCTGATTGTGGAACAAACAAATCGCTATGCTCTGAAAATTTCTTCACCTAGCTTCCTTGCCGAGTGGTATCCCACTAACTCCCATGAGATACTTTGCTTGTTCGCGTTTTGGATGATGTTGGGTATTGTTCGGATGCCAACTATAGAGAGCTGCTTTAGCACCCACTTCCTCTTGAAGACCGAGGTATTCCGGCACATCCTCACGCTTAAAAGGTATCGCCATCTTGTGAGAGCCTTACATTTTATAGATTCAGATCCAAGCTACAATGCCGCGTCTGCTTCCACCAGTGGCACCAATGCAAGCTCCGACCGAATATGCTACTTGAGGCCCATAATTAATCACCTCAACGCCAAATTTCAGGCAAATTACATTCTATCACGAGACATTTGTATTGACGAAAGTCTCACCCTATGGAAGGGAAGGCTTAACATCAAGCAGTATATTCGGTCGAAGGCTGCCAAATTCGGCATCAAAACTTTTGAGTTGTGCGAGAGCGCTACGGGCTACTTGTGGTCTTTATTGGTTTATACCGGCAGACACAACGATTTTGAACAGCCCGACCCAACTGTTTTGAAGAGCACTGCCGTAGTAAAGAAGTTAATAGCTCCTTTACTAAACAAAGGTCACAGGTTGTTCATGGATAATTGGTACAACAGTCCCCTTCTTGCTCGTTTTTTGAAGCGTAACGGCACCGACTGCGTCGGTACGTTACGCGCATCCCGTCAGGACGTCCCTCTTGTCATCAAGAAAGCTCCGCTGAGGCAAGGACAGTTCGTAGCTCGGCATGCTGGCGACCTCTGCGTTTTGTCATGGCAAGACAAGAAGCGTGTGAACATGATTTCAACATGCCATGGATCAGACATGGGCTTGGCGACAATAACATCCCGCCAGCCTTCTCGTCCGCTGCCATTCAAACCGCAGATGGTCTTAGACTACAATAGGTCGATGGGTGGTGTAGACCTCAAGGACCAGATGCTGGAACCGTACTTGCTTGAGAGGAAGCGTTGTGCCAAATGGTACCTAAAGCTCTTCAAGCGTTTTTTGAATGTTTCGATCTTGAATGCGCGCATTCTTGTCCAATCCTCCACGCAGTCGCACGAGGACCACCTTAAATTCCGCCTTCAGCTAGTAGATTCAATAGTAGCCCACCATCTTCCCCACTGCCCTAAAAGCCGCCGTGCTTCTGCAGCTGCCATCAGCGGCCATTCACATCACCTTCCTCTTCAACACACACATTGGCCCGTTATCATTCCACCTAGCACGTACAGAGCGGCCTCCAACCGCAAAGGACGAGCGAGGTGTGTCGTCTGCATTTCGGAGAACCGCACGCAGTTTTCTGCGTATAAATGCGAGACATGCAACGTGGCACTGTGTGTGGAGAACTGCTTCCGAAAATATCATACCACCCCTCATACCTCTTAGATGCTTCTGTCCTATTATCCACGTGTAACCTGTTTTGCGTGAACGACGATGTGAATGCATGTAGTATGAGTTTTTTCTTGAATCAGGAGTGACCGAGTTTCTGAGTGATTGGTAATATAAAATCAATTTATGTAAATGTATTATGTAAAGTTTGCGAATTATGTGTTTGTGACGTTGTACATTGACCGAGTATAATTTTACCAATAGAAAACCACTTTATTGGCTTTTTCGTGGTACTCACATTTGCAAAGTAAACGGCTGAACCGATTTAGACAAAGCTTAGAAGATGACATGGTACATTACCTGGAATAACAAATAGACTACATATCATATCATCACCAACACATAATCGTGCAATTATAATTTTTCAGAGTTGTACGATGTACCTACAAAATCTTGTCTGATTGTTTTATACTATAATATTACGAAAATGTAATACCGTATGTAAACTAATGATAAGTAGAGGAAGGCCGAAGAAGAAGTGGTTGGATTGTGTGAAAGAGGATATGAAAGAGGATATGAATGTGAGAGGAGTGGATTCAGAGTTGACGAATGATGAGTGGAAGAAGAAAACGTAGGTAGGTAAATAACCTAAGGATAACTAAGGTTAATTTAACTAAAATAAGGATAACCTAATTTATAATTGTTTTGTAAGATAAATAAAAAAAACCTGTGTGTTTTCTCAATGAAAATTTTTATTAGGTATAATCAATTATTGATACAGATAGGTAGTTCAGATAGGACGCGCGCGTATAAAAGAGTGACGTGTGGTCACGCGCGGCGTATGCACCGGGCGGGGGGGAGCGCCCCTTGCGTCTCACCCCGCTGCTGTGGCTCGGCTCGAGGTATCATCGGCCGCAGACCTTGTCTACACAAGAAAAAAGCTTTTTTACTGATTTTACTTTTGTACTGATTTGCACCAGTTGAGCTATCTATAAATCGTTTGCAACGGTTTGTAGATAGCTCAACTGTTTCATATGTATTTTGTAAATATTGTTGAATTTATAGTTTTGTATTGTTGTGTAAAATTTTCTTTGTGAATAAATTTCCTTTATTTATAATAAATAAATATATATAATATATTATTTTACTAAACAATGGTTTTTATTTATAAAACCACCAAATGTATGATTTATGCATCAATGTGCATGTCCTAAGTTCGATATCGATAAATTCCGCAAAACTGTGCTGTCCCATCACTAGTTAGGTATTCTATTTCTCGAGAGAAATACAACATTTTCAAATTGAATTATTTCGATAAATTTCTATAAAAGCTATACATAGATGATACATAGACTTTATTGTCCTCTATTTTACAATGTTTTGAGTAGGATCAGAATAGAAATTCCAATAAGAATCTTATAAGAATCTTATAAGAAATCATTTAGGTATCTATTCCGAATTAGATGGTAAAAATAAAGTCTTGACAGCATATTAGGCCTTTGCTATTATGCCTAAAGCATAGAATAAATATCGAACATTATAATATTTATTACTTACGACAGTAAAAATGGTCTAGTTTTATTGTTTATATGTATTTATGTGAAGTAGGTCCATATAGCAAACGCGACCCCCCCGCCCGCCATTTTTGAGTTAGCGTGATTTTTTTTGACATTTCGAAAATCGTTCTTTGAGAGGTTAAACGCGTTTAGCGATTCTGGTGCAAGCCGCCCTTAGTAAAATAAAAAAAATTACCTACTGATCGTGAGATTGAAATTATGCTCAACGAATGAGTTTACCTTGATTTCTTTGTTGTTATACTTGAGAAGGAAACAATCGTGGCACTATATTACTCATGCGCAAACGCTGCTATGATTCACGAAGAATTGACATCCGTCATAAAAAAAATTGCAAAAGGCTTGTTCTTATCAAACCCACTCATTTACATAGTGTGTTTGTTGGGATTTTTTTCCATCTGGCCCACCAGTGGGGCAGCCAGTGGGCTCGATAGGAATAAGTAGATAGTATAGTCGGCTACACATCAACCTATCAACGGTTCGAACTTTGAACTATTATAATTTGAATATTGCGAATCATGCGAGAGGGACGATATGTTTTTATGTGAGACTCGCTGCTTGCGCGCCACGCGCCTACACCTATTGCGATCCCTGATTCGCAACATTCAAATTATAATAGTTCAAAGTTCAAACAGTGTATAGGTTGATGTGTAGCCGACTGTACAAGCTTTGCTTAGTTTGGGACTAGAGAGCGTTGTGTGAAATGTCCATAAATAAGTAGCCAAAGAAAGGCTAGCTGGCTCTCGAAATCTAAAGATGCATGCACTCAGAACAGCTCTACTGTCTCTAAACGAAGTACTAGAAATATTGCGGATCAGTGGACTCCATAGTTTATAATAATGTCTCTTCGAACAGGATGGGTCATGTGAAGTTGTTGGTGCTACTGGCATGTGCTGCCTGTGCTGTGGCGAGGACCACCGTGCGCCAGCAGTCGCTGGGACCCATCACTTCTCTCACTGACAAGGTAATGTACATCTACATTTATTCGTCCAAGATCTACATGGTAGACAAACACAAAGCTCGAGTCAGTATTTTATTTACTTCATTCGACAAGTGAGTCGCAATTTTGGTAGGTACGGACTAATAATTTGGTGAAACAAAAACTGTCTCATAATCCCCACTATTTCTAACCCACTACCTAGTAGGGTATACCTACCTACCACCCGGCGCTATGCTATTATACGTGTCCATAATATTACGTTGTACCTTTCAGGATGCGAGAACCAAAGCGAGAGTCCACACAGCCTTCGCCAACGCCGGCAGACAAGCTGGAGTGGAGATTTGGAGAATCCAGGTGCCTTACTCAATTCAGGCCCATATTTACCTCGAATAATACTAGCCTCGATCGACATCATCATTCATCAGACTTAGATGATTCTCGTCATCATCAGAGCATTTTTTATCCATGCCCTATATTATGACGCTGTAGTCCTTGAGGCATGTTTTTAGGCTTGCTCAACTACTGAGCGATGTATACCATCCTCTCATCCTAGTCGATAGGACCGATAAGGAAAAATCACGGAGAGAGTTTGATTAAATAAATATTCATGGACAATTCACACGACGCCCTCTAGTCCCAAACTAAGCAAAGCTTCAAGGGGATTTTGAGACTAACCCGTAATATGGGAACTAGATGCTGATAGAATACTTACTTTTTTTGTAAATACATAGGTACTTATAATATATAGTATCACCCAAACATAGAGCAAACATCTATTGTTTGCCACACACAAATGTTTGTTCTCAGTGGGGATCGAACCCACGACCCACAGCACGGAAGGCAGAGCCATTACCGACTGAGCTGTGACGCCTGTCACTGATTGGTGTTTATTATTGCAGAGCTTCGAACCGATGCCAGTAGCTGCAAAGGATTTCGGCAAATTCTACAAAGGGGATTCCTACATAGTTCTCAAGGTTTGTATAATTTGTAACCGACTTTAAAATAGGAGGTTCTCAATTCGATTGTTCTTTTTAATCCCCGACGCAAAAACGACGGGGTGTTATAAGTTTGACGTGTGTGTGTGTGTCTGAGGCAACGTAGCTCCCGAACGGGTGAGCCAATTTTGATATTATTTTTTTGCTTGAAAGGTGAATTAGTCGGTAGTGTTCTTAGCTATGTTTGATGAAAATCAATCCAAGATTCGGGGTTTTTTTATATTTTTCATTTAATTACTTGTTCATGTTCGAGTGAACTAATACTCGAGTGGAGACCACGTTTAGGCAAGCGTAGTGTATAGGACGCCCTCCGGCGAGATGGAGCGACGATCTGCCAAATGTAGCGCAAACACTGGATGAGAAGAGACGAAGACCGAGCTCAATGGCGCGTCTTGTGAGAGACCTACGTCCAGCAGTGGACGAGTATAGGTTGATGATGATGATGATGTTCATGTTCGAGATGGTTTTATTCTTCTACACAGCCACCGTGCTGACATGACGTTGAGACTTTGAGATTATCCCGTTGCTATTTCTCATAAAAATCCACCTTAGACCACAAAGCTTTACATTGCTGGTTGCAGCTACAGCGCCTAGATATATTATTGTCTGTCAGGATGACTTGGATGAATTTAAATTAATAAAATAGATGAAAAGTAATTACGTGTGCATAGTATTGACTTTTTTTTATGACTCCTGTCTGTTTATACAATTTTGCCTGTGTCAAGTGAATTACCTACTTGAATTAAGTTTAGTCAAGTCGAGTCATACGTCAAGTCATTTGTTTTGACGACAAAATGGTGGATTTTCTCTTCAAAACTTAGAAACGAATTCCATCAAATAATAAAAACACATATCTAATACACCATTTATTCCAATGGCTCACACTTTAGGCTATGACTGCAAGTATTATTGGTTAAAATTCAACCAAAATTAAAGAACAATACTCACTATAACACCAAGAAAAACAATTAAAATAAATGTGCTATGTCGCTTTTATAATGACAGAACTCGAATCTATCGACGTTTTATTAAGATTGAGAGAGATCGAATGAATCCTAGCACAGACAAAAAATATAGTAAGAACGAAAGTTCTAAAAAGGTTTCCAACAACTGATTCTTCCAGACGAACAAGGATAAGAAAAACAACTTATCCTGGGACATCCACTACTGGATCGGCAGCGAGTCTACACAAGACGAGTCAGGCGCGGCTGCTATCCTCACAGTGGGGTTGGATGACAAGTTCAACGGAGCTGCAGTACAGCATAGAGAGACTGAGGGATATGAGAGCCCGCAGTTTTTAGGATACTTTTCAAGCCGTAAGTGTTTAAGATGACAGTTCAATTACAGCTAAGCCAAGCCATGAATACAGCAATGAGGAAGATGAGTTAGGCTTTTTTTCCTGTTTTTTTAGCTTAAATCAAAAGTCTAGAAGATTGTAAGGACAACTGTGAAAGAATTTTGGCGATAGCTCAAAAACTGAATTTTCTACGATTTTTTAAAGTTTGGATTTTCAAAATGTGTTTTTAGCCCGGCGATTTCGCGTGTGACGTCAGCCGGGTCCGATCGCTCACCCGCGCGTTTTAAGCGTTTTCTGCCTTTACGTTTCCATTTATATTTCTGATAAATAGGGAGAAAAGTACCAATATTTTTATGTAATATTGTGCCTCTAAGTCCTAAGGACACGTTTAACGCTTCAGATAAACTTTTAACCACCGACTGAAGAAGAAAGGTGTTCTAAGTTTGAGGCTTTTTTGTGTCTATGTGTCTGTACCTTTCAAGGCTCGTAGCTCCAAAAAATCACTCGTAATTTTTTTATAACTATTCTTGAAATGGAAAGCAGATAAATCTGGCATAGTTCTAAGCCAAGTTTGGTAGAAATCGGTGCAGCGGTTTCCAAGTTATGAGGATGTTTATCAGCCCTCGACACGCATTTTGAAGGGTTCTCAGGCATATATTGATTGTAGTTTGAAACATTTGGTTCTTCTACCAGTATAACGTGAGCTACTATTTCTTAGTGTTTCATTGATTTGTATATCAGGTAAGACTGGTAATGAGCAAGATTGTGTTATCGACGTGATTAGCAATGTTTTTAACCCCCGACGCAAAAACGATGGGGTGGTAAAGTTTGACGTGTGTGTGTGTGTCAGTGCGTGTGCGTGTGTCTGTGCGTGTATGTGTGTGTGTGTCTGTCGAATGCGCGCGTTGGTGCGCGTGCGGATGCGGATGGTAGTAGTCTAAGTCACATTGTCTACTAAGGACGTGCCTAGTGAGACATTGTACTGTCAAGTACAATGCCTCACTAGGCACGTCCTTAGTAGACAATGTGACTCGCTAAGAAGAAGAAGAATGTGACTTACACTAGGACGTGCCTAGTGAGACATTGTACTGTCAAGTACAATGTCTCACTAGGCACGTCCTCAGTAACTAAGGACGTGCCTAGTGAAGCATTGTCTACTGAGGACGTGTCTAGTGAGGCATTGTCTACTAAGGACGTGCCTAGTGAGGCATTGTCTACTAAGGACGTGCACGTGCGGATGCGGATGGTAGTAGTCTAAGTAACATGACAATGACAATGTGACTCGCTAAGAAGAAGAAGAATGTGACTTACACTAGGACGTGCCTAGTGAGACATTGTACTGTACAAGTACAATGCCTCACTAGGCACGTCCTTAGTAGGCAATGCCTACACATACATATAGTGCAATGCCTCACTAGGCACGTCCTTAGTTACGAAGGACGTGCTTAGTGAGGCATTAGCAATGCATTGCTTAAGGACGTGCCTAGTGAGTCATTGTACCTACTGTACAATGTCCTTCGTAACTAAGGACGTGCCTAGTGAGGCATTGCACTATATGTATGTGTAGGCATTGTCTACTAAGGACGTGCCTAGTGAGACATTGTACTTGACAGTACAATGTCTCACTAGGCACGTCCTAGTGTAAGTCACATTCTTCTTCTTCTTAGCGAGTCACATTGTATACTAAGGACGTGCCTAGTGAGGCATTGTACTTGACAGTACAATGTCTCACTAGGCACGTCCTTAGTAGACAATGCCTACACATACATATAGTGCAATGCCTCACTAGGCACGTCCTTAGTTACGAAGGACATTGTACAGTAGGTACAATGCCTCACTAGGCACGTCCTTAAGCAATGCATTGCTAATGCCTCACTAAGCACGTCCTTCGTAACTAAGGACGTGCCTAGTGAGGCATTGCACTATATGTATGTGTAGGCATTGTCTACTAAGGACGTGCCTAGTGAGACATTTTACTGTCAAGTACAATGCCTCACTAGGCACGTCCTTAGTAGACAATGTGACTTAGACTACTACCATCCGCATCCGCACGCGCACCAACGCGCGCATTCGACAGACACACACACACATACACGCACAGACACACGCACACGCACTGACACACACACACACGTCAAACTTTACCACCCCATCGTTTTTGCGTCGGGGGTTAAAAACATTGCTAATCACGTCGATAACACAATCTTGCTCATTACCAGTCTTACCTGATATACAAAATCAATGAAACACTAAGAAATAGTAGCTCACGTTATACTGGTATAAGAACCAAATGTTTCAAACTACAATCAATATATGCCTGAGAACCCTTCAAAATGCGTGTCGAGGGCTGATAAACATCCTCATAACTTGGAAACCGCTGCACCGATTTCTACCAAACTTGGCTTAGAACTATGCCAGATTTATCTGCTTTCCATTTCAAGAATAGTTATAAAAAAATTACGAGTGATTTTTTGGAGCTACGAGCCTTGAAAGGTACAGACACATAGACACAAAAAAGCCTCAAACTTAGAACACCTTTCTTCTTCAGTCGGTGGTTAAAAAGTTTATCTGAAGCGTTAAACGTGTCCTTAGGACTTAGAGGCACAATATTACATAAAAATATTGGTACTTTTCTCCCTATTTATCAGAAATATAAATAGAAACGTAAAGGCAGAAAACGCTTAAAACGCGCGGGTGAGCGATCGGACCCGGCTGACGTCACACGCGAAATCGCCGGGCTAAAAACACATTTTGAAAATCCAAATTTTAAAAAATCGTAGAAAATTCAGTTTTTGAGCTATCGTTAAAATTCTTTCACTGTTGTGTTTTGGACGTAAAAATCTATCGATCTACATTAAAAAAAAAATACGCTCATCTTCCTCATTGATACGGGCTGGATTGTCAATTGAACTAATCCCGCGAAAGTTTAGATGTTTGAATCAAGGATCGCAATAGGTGTAGGCGCGTGGCGCGCAAGCAGCAAGTCTCACATAAAAACATATCGTTCCTCTCGCATCATTCGCAACATTCAATTTATAATAGTTCAAAGTTCGAACCGTTGATAGGTTGATGTGTAGCCGACTGTACCTAAGACTTCAGAGCGTGGTAAACGGTACCTAGGTTCCTACACTTCCTACATAGTACAGAAAACAAACAACATAATTGCCCCTTGTAATTGTGAGTCAAATGCCCTTGAATCGTATTTAGTATTCGTTATGCGACTCCGTAGATAACCATCCACTGTTTCTAGTTTCTGACGTCATAAAACGATGACCCTACCAATCTGCAATTATCATGTTTATCGTAAAGAATGAAATAAAGACGATGACTCATCTTGCCAGTGTTTAAGCGCGGCGAGTTCATTACATAACATAACAGATGGAAGTAATGTAGATTTAATTTTTTTTACTTCTACAACGTGTAACATATTGTCCCTATAAGCCGAAAAGGGCCTTATTCAGATCAAACACGTGAATAGATTGGCATGTACAAAAGTTGAATACCTACATGTTTGAAATTTCAATTTTTTTTTATCTTAGAAATTTGCGACAACCATATAAGTGTTTATTTACTTTGCGTATGTATCCAGCCTGTTAGCACAGATGCACACGCACCCTCCTATCACATCGCACCAACACATAGACACTTTAACGCGTAAGCAATGCTATTTTTAAGGAAAGTTTAAGATGCTTTTCATGAATAAATAACTTCGAAATATTTAAAGTCGTAGATCAAATGTTGTTCGCCATGACGTTTAGAATACCCCCGTTTGGGACTTATAGGGACATTATGTTACACCCTGTACTACTAAATCATGAAACATTCCCTCGTATCGTATCTGTGGAATCGGTCATGTTATGCCCTCGATGAACAATGTACTATTCTTCTGCTCATTATAATGATTCCCTCCAGCTCTGACGTACCTTCCTGGAGGCAATCCCTCAGGCTTCAACCACGTCGTCACCAACGCCGGCGCCACCAAGCGACTGCTCCAAGTTAAGGGGAAGAGGAATGTGCGAGTACGCGAGGTTAGTCGGTCATAATCGAGAGACTAAGGGCGGCTTGCACCAGAATCGCTAAACGCGTTTAACTCTTAAATTGTATTTAGCGAGTTGTCAAGTCATACAAATACGTCAGATTTAAATCGATTTAGCTGTTAAATGCGTTTAGTGATTCTGGTGCAAGACGCCCTAACAGTCTTCCAACCAGTAGCGGGGTTTATTTAAAGCCTCATTTATCCATTGATGTATTATGCACTTACATTATTAAAGAGTAAGTAAGTAAAACATTTATTTGCAACACACAAGAAATTTAAAATAAACAAATACACTAGAAAGAAATAAACAACAACAGAGACGATAATTACTAAACAGAATCACAAATCAAATACAAATAATACAAAGAAGAATACATTTACAAAGTGTGCAATGGTGTCGCAAAATGGACCCAAGCTCAGCATACTGTAGGTTGCTAACAACCCACGCTGGTCTTCCTTAGTTTTATTTGTTCATTATTATTTATTTTAGTTATAAGAGTTTAATAATTTATAAGTATATACAACTAGGAAAACCGACTTCAATTTGACTACCTGCTTCATCAAAATGGTGATGATAATGGCAGTGTCCATAAACACCACTAAAAAGTCATAGGAAAGCCAAATACGCAATTACGTGCACGTGGTTGGCATATTTTTTTCCTGTTATTTGTATTTATAAGCCAAACTACTGAACCGATTTTGATGTTAATTTTATGGGACCAATTTGAAAGTAAGTACATCCTTTGAGATACGAAAAGAACTTTTCAAATTCTTTTTTTCAAGAACTTTTTCGGTATGTATTTGAGAGTTTCGAGGTAACAAACATTAAAAAAAAACTTACAACTGAATTAAGAACTTCCTCCCTTGAAATCGGTTAAAAATACCTAGGTAAAATGGTTTTCTTTTTCATGTAGGTCGACCCTCTAATCTCCTCAATGAACAAAGGAGATGTGTTCGTTCTGGACAAGGACACCGATATATTCGTATACACAGGAGAAAAGGCTACGAACGTGGAGAAACTAAAGGCTGTTTCTATGGCAAACCAAGTCAGGGACCACGATCACAGAGGGAGAGGACGTGTGGAGATTTTTGGTAAGTTAGTAGTAGATGATTGGACACCTTATACGACATAACAGCTTAATCGGAAATATCATTGAAGGGAAGGTAGAAGGAAAGAGAGGAAGAGGAAGACCGCGTATTAGCTACATGAGCCAAGTGAAGGCGAAGATAGATGTCATGTCGTATAAGGACGTCAAGGAAGCTGCCCAGAAAAGAAGAACCTGGCGGGAAATGCATACATTACGCCGACAAGAGCACAGCTCTTAAGTTAGAAGAAGTAGTAGAGCTTCTTGTGAAAGTGCTCGTCCGGGGAATACTTATTTTGTGGTGTGCACAGTGATTCTCGCATTGCTGTGTTCCGGTTTAAAGGTTGGATGCCGGTGCTATTACACGTATCTCAGAGTGGACGCAGTGCAATGCATGACAGGGCACGTCTTCAGTGGACGTGCCCTGAGCTCAGTTTATACAACTAAATGATGGAACAAGCCAATAACCCACCCGATGTTAAGCGGTTGCCTCAGCCTATAACAATGCATTGCTATTGACCCGTAATACAGGTTTCCAAACCTATCTCGGGCACCAGTCTCTCGCAAAACAGGTTACTCACCTTCTTATTAATGTTTTTACCATCTTCATTGTACCATCAGCAAAATTTCCGCCTTACCACTTTTGAAACTGTTTCGCTTGCAAGCAGTTAGCTACCTGACCCCGCCTTTTTCTTTTGTCTTCTTATTTTGACCAACCAGAGACCTAAACATCTATTTATTTTTATGACGGCCCATTGTTTTCATAACTTTTACACCCGAAATAATTTGCTTCTATTGGCATTCAAAAATTAACGGCTAGTCGGCTTACAGAAAATGCACCCTTAAGGTGGTAAGGTAGAACTTTTGCTGATAGTACCTACCTACGCATGTAATAAGTTAAGGAACCTTTTGTGTAGAGAAAATAAATGAGTTATTTATTATTTATTTATTTATTGCTTCACTGAGCATGATTTCCATTAGCATAACGCTTCGCGGTTTCAATGCTGAGTGTAAAATGATGCTTTATTTTTTTGTAACAGATGCCTACTCAAGCGACGTGGATATTCAGAAGTTTTTCACGGCTCTCGGCTCCGGATCCAAGGACCTCGTGCCGGAGGAGTCAGCTGGCGGTGATGACCAGGTAACCAGAGGTCCTAGTACGAGTTTATAGTGTATAAAGCCAGTGTTAAACGACGCCCAGGATACCAGTGTGCGCTGATTGGTATGGATTTATGGAAACACTGAATGAATTTTCAGAAGCTTGAATCCGAATCCGCTCAGTGTGAAATTGCGTTTGCTTTCCGATTTCATTAGTGGTGTTTACAGTCACTAGAACATTCCAAATGAACTGCCATTATCATCTGACGATGAAGCCGGAAATTAGTGAAATTCGAGTAAGTTTTTCTGGTTTTTAAAACTTATAAATTGTTCAGGCTTTCGAGAGGAAAGAAGAGTCATCAGTACAACTCTTCGAAGTGTCCGACAGCACCGGACAGGTGAAGGTCACTGCCCTCCAGCGGCCATTCAGACAGGAACAACTCAAGCAAACGGTAATAATAACTTCTAATTCCCTGATATGGTTACATTGTTATTTTTATTGGCTTGGCTTGGAATTTTCAATGTCTTTTTGCAGCTATCTTCACTTCACTGCGACGGATGGAAAATACAGACTGTTACATAATGTCCCTATAAGTCGAATGGGGGCTTATTTAGACCAAGCACGTGAATAGATTGGCATGTGTAAAAATGAATACTTACAACAACTTGAAATTACTGTTTTCTTTCGTAAAATAAATGTTGTTTGCCATGACCCCATTCGGGCTTATAGGGACATTAGGGACATTGTATTACAAAAATAAACTGAAAATACTCCTGATGATGGTCAGCCATGATAGGATCTAGGGATACCCTGGTCAATGATTTTTTAATTTTATTCAAAATGTTTTTTATAGGATGTATATATCTTGGATACCATCAGCGGTAGCATCTACGTGTGGATTGGCAAGCAAGCCACTGAGAAAGAGAAGACGGGAGCTATGGCCAAGGCGCAAGAGTTCTTCGCCGCTAAGAAGTACCCGGCCTGGGTAAGTTGACGAGCGAAGCGAGCTTCGATTTTGTATTTATAACCGATTTAAAAACGAAACAATTCGATTGTAGTATTTTAGACCTACTTACCTACGAATTATGGTCAATATTTGAATGTTAAATAGATTGTAATCTGTTTTGTGAATTTAATAAAATAGGTAACGTTGGCGACACTGCCACGGCATTGTTATAAATGCCAGAGAGGACAGTTGGGACACAAAAGTCTGATCTTTCCTCTGTCACTAACACGGGGACAGATAGGACTTTTAATTTTTAAGTTGCATCTGTCACCCTGCTGCAAAAAAGGAACAGATAGAGATAGATAGAGATTTATTTATTCGACACACAATCACAACACAGGTACAGCACAGAACAAGCATAAAAAAGAAAGAAAACAATAATCACCTACACAATTACTACTAGCTAGGTAGGTAGGTAGACAGATCACACTTTTTTTCCCGTCTGCCCCCTAGAGTGACATATTGGAATAGTTAATTTTTGTCATCAGGTGAAGGTTGAAAGGGTCCTGCAGAATACGGAGCCGGCTATCTTCAAACAGTACTTCACCACATGGCGTGACGTTGGCATGACACACAATAGACTGGTCTAATGTAAGTATACTCAATACTTCATTGCGTTCATGTTGTACAAAAGGGTCTTAAATATATTTATGCTACCAACATGAGCCCAGTTAGGGCACGACAATTTAAAAATGGTCACTAGGTATTTTAACCATATTAATAACATAATTATTAAATAAATAATAGTACCTAATCTACATACCAACATGGCTAGGTTCACAATATATAGCCGTATCCAGGGAATGGTTTTTTTGATAGTTTTTTTTAGGCTCTCCAGGAGCTTAGAAGAAGCGAAGCGGAAAAGAGCGCTAGATAATACAGGGTGTAACATAATGTCCTTATAAGCCCGAAAGGGGGATATTCTACACGTCATGGCGAACAGCTTTTGTGCTATGAATATGTTTCGAAATTTTTCATTCATGAAAAGCGTCTTTAAACTTTTACACGGTTCTGCGCAGATACTAGAGAGGGCCAAAGATTCGTTGTGACTTCTATACTTACTTACCAACTATTTAACCTAGGTACCTCACACTGTATTAAATACATAGAATTATTTTTAATTATTTACAGATGCAAAACCAGCAATCGCCAGAAACTAGTGCCATTGTGTGATTTGACATTCCAAATAGTGAATATAAGTAATATTTTGTAAACAAATAATTTTTGTGTATCCAAGAGTAATAAATATCTTATTTAAATCAGTTCGTTTTATTTAACAAGGTACTCAACCATTTATCATCTATCATATTTCATTTATAGGTATCATTTATTCATTATCATTATTATTTATATTATTTATTCATATTATGTACAAAATACACATGAAGCAGTTGAGCTATCTACACACCGTTTATTCATTTACTTATTTATATCATTTATAATATTATAATTATCATTTATCATATTTATCATAGCCATCTCCTATCTCGTACTTATTGGCAGAATGGAAATAAACCGTTTTCGTTAAAGTTTCAATGATTAAATAAAAACAATTCTTTGGTGTTTTTGCTTCCAAGTGTTTTTGGTAACGTCACGTGATCTCAGTTCGGCGCAAACGTTAGGACAAGACAAATAGAATAAACAACAGATTGCAGTACTTACATTTATTGTGTAAAAAGATCAACAGTATTGTGTTGTCGTGTGAGTGGGAGCGCCGCGAGCCGATTGTGTGGGTCGCCGAACCAATCGTAAGGACCGCGCGCGCAAACCAATCTTCCAATCAGCCAGCGCATTAGTTCCAACTGGTGTACTAGGCGACTGAGTTTTCTGAAACAAACAAGTAATTAAATGAAAAAATTAAAAAAAAACCCCGACTTTGATACCCACACACACACACACAGACACACACACACACAGACACACACACACACACACACACAGACTCGTCAATAACTATAAATCGTTTGCAACGGTGTGTAGATAGCTCAACTGCTTCATGTGTATTTTGTACATATTATAAATACTGTATTAGTTGTAATTTTCTTTGTGAATAAACTTTTGTTTGGGTTTTTACGTTTACCGACTTCAAAAAAGGAGGTTCTCAATTCGGCTGTTTTTGTTAATGTTTATACCTCAGAACTCCGTCATTTATGAAACGATTTGATAATTTTGTTATCTGAAAGGATGAACTTCCAAGTTACTTAGTCCCATTCAATTTTCATCAAAATCGGTTCCATAGTTTGGCTTGTACATAGAAATAACTGAAAAAAATATGCCAATCATGTGCACGAAATTGCGTATTTTGCTTTCCTGTTACTTTTTAGTGGTGTTTACGGTCACTAGAACATTCCCAATGAACTGCCATCATCATCAGCTGTTCATGAAGGCGGTAGTTGAATTGAAGTCGGTTTAGTTTTTTAAACTTATAAATTATAACTTACCTACACATAAAAAAAGTTGTAACTGCTCTCTTAAAAACAACAATATCATTGTAATCCAAAACTTGTCCTTAAATAGGATGTCACATTGTACTTACTCATACAGAGATCCTTGGCAATTCAGTTCGCTCCTATCCATCTCATCTTTCGTGTCTCTCATCTCTCCGACAATGTCGTCCCATTGTGTTCTTACTGAATTATACTCTGCTTCTCGTTCTTTTAGCAAAGAGTTGAGATGCCTGAGCTGGCATTCTGATTCTCTAAACTGTGCTAGGCTCTCAATTATAGCTCTGAAATTTTCAGTGTTTTAGGAGACAAAAAGTGTAGATAAATAAATAAATAAATATTCAAGGACATTTCACACAACACCCTCTAGTCCCAAACTAAGCAATGCTTGTAATATGGGAACCAGATGGCTGATAGAATACTTATATACTTTTTTTTTTGTAAATACATACTTATAATACATACTAACACCCAGACATAGAACAAACATCTATGTTTTCCACGCACAAATGTTTGTTCTTGGTGGGGATCGAACCCACGGCCCACAGCACGGAAGGCAGAGCTATTACCGACTGAGCTGTGACGCCTGTCACAAAGGAATCTTTGTCCCTCTGAAGTATCTGCGCAGAACATCACATCTTTCACCTATGCAGAGTTCGACCAACTTCGTTTTTTTTATACAGCTAAATGATGAAACAAGCTGATGGCCCACCTGATGTTAAGTGGTTACCTCTGCCTATAACAATGCATTGGCTCAGCAAGCACGTCCACTGAGGATGTGCTCTGTGATGCATTGCACTGCGCCCATCACTCTGAGACATAAAGATGGTAAGTGTGATGTGCGTGTAATAGCACCGGCACCCATACCCTTCAAACCGGAACACAGCAATGCGAGCATCACTGTGCGGCGCACGAAATAGGTACGGTGGTAGTACTTCCCCGGACGAGCTCTACTAATAATGCTATTCTTTAGATTAAAATATTTCCATCCTCGTTTTTATTTTATTTTTTTATTTTATTTTATTGAGTAACAAAATCCACAGCTCTTAAAAATAATGGCGAAAAAACTTATATTTAAAACAGATTTACATTCTAAGTACAATAACAATAACAAAAGTCGACGATAGTCACGGGATTCCAAAGATGAATTAGAATTAGAATTAGATTAGAATAAAAATGTAATTTTCGTAACTAATACTGAGTGTATGTAGTGGTGTGTTGTTCTATTGCGTGTGTGTGTGTGGTGTGTGTATGAATGGGTACTCCTGATAGTGCCAGTCTCATGAGTCTGGAGATCTCAGGAGTACCCAGTGTGTGAGTGTGTATGTATGCGCGGGTGTGTCTGTTTGTGTGAAAAATGTACTTCTACAGAAAAAAAAAATACTATACTTATATAAATTAGGCTAACTCAGGCTTCATCAATTATTTTTGACAAGTTTAAAGTAAAAATGGATTGTATTTCTATCTGGCGAATAGCGTTATTCGGAGTCGTCCATCTGTTAGCTGACATTCGTTTAGAAATAAGCATATCTTACTTTTTTCTCTCAATGAGATGTACATCCAGGTCAGTATCAGCGGTTGTGAGGAGAGCTTTTACTGCAGGAGTTTGGGACGATGTCTTAGCCCAGACTTGTTCTAGAACTTTCTGTGCTGCTGCGTCACCATATTCCTCTAATGTATGCTCATTGGTCCGTTTTTGTATGTCTGGTGTGGCTATACAAATAAATTATATTTTTTTAAGTATATTAAGAAATACAGTGTTTCAATGGACATAACAGTTTTGTTTTTAAAGCTTTGCTTAGTTTGGGACTAGAGGGTGTTGTGACTAAAATCCATAAAAAAAAGAAGTATAAGTTCAGATAGCATAACTGCAGGGGTATTCCAATCTCAGTTGAACTGCAAAGTTTTAAATCCTGGTCAGTTCATACTAACTCATAGTTATTCTGTGACTAAATAGTGACATTATGATGTCATTTAATTTGTTTTCGCGCATTTTTTGCTGTCAAGTGTCTAAAAAGTATGATCACATGACCTGAAGAAATTACACTGGGCAGTGAAATATAACATGACAGCAAAAGATTGGAATATGGGGGCTGATGTTAACCTCAGTTTACAGCAATGCATTGCCTCACTGAGCACATTCTCGAAGAACATGCCTTGTGAGACATTGCACTGTATCCATTAGTCTGAGACGTAAAGATTTTAAGTGGCATGTGCGTGTAATTGTACTGGCATATACCCTTCATACCAGAACACAGTCATAACTGCTTGGCAGAAATAGGTAGTGCTAGCACTTCCCGGACCAGCTCTTTTACAAGAAGCTCTAATATTACTAAAATAGTGCTGGGCAAGTATAATCCATCAGAACAATATTAGTATTTATTTATTCAGCCTTAAAAGTAACATTACAGAATTAGTATCTACAGGAAGTAGGTACATCTAAACCGTCACTAAAGGTACACATATTTACAAAAAAGAATATACAATAACAGAGAGAATAAACAATTAAAAATGAAAAACAAAAATATTGCAGCCACTACAGTGTCCTCATCATAGTAAATAGTAGCCTTTTTACCCTGAATAATCTAAGTAAGGTAGGGTACATGCTACATACCTACATACACAGTGCTGTCGATTCTGTTGTTGCATTTTTCTAAACTAACCTAATTTGACAGCACTAAAAATGTTGCCGTCCCTTTCTCATAAACTGAAACGACAAAGACAGCTATAATTTTAGCGCTATCAAATTAGGTTAGTTTAGAAAAATGCAACAACAGAATCGATACCAATACACAGGTAGGCATCTTTACGAAGCGAAGTTTTCGTAGGTACTTAGGTGGTGGATAACTCTGCCTTCTGAGCAAGGTTGAGAGGTATGTACGTAAGAGAACAGTTACTTACAAGACAGGGGCTCCGCATTCAACAGTTTCAACTTCGAAGAGAATAGAGTCAAATATTTCATTTTCTTCGCAATTGTATCTTCAAACTTACGTCCTAATCTGTCTGAATATAGATCGGCTGAAGCATGCCGTAAGTCGTTCTCGAAACTATTGCTCACGTCTCTAAGCGCTTTAAATGCAGACATTTTCGAGGTTTAGGAAGTTTCATTGAAAAACTCCGCAAAGCAAACTTCGAAATATTTTTTAGTTCGTTTATTTGAAAGCTTGTAAACAAAACTTCTTTTTTATTTTGTTTTGGCGCTGGATACTAGTCCTTTGGGCAAGTTCAATTTGTTTTTTAATTACCATGTCGTCGTTTCGTTTTGTAAACAAAACAAACAAACAGTGCTGCCACCTCTTATAAATCCGACTCGCTAGCTAGCTAGACTATAAAGTCACAAAAACTGATAATACTCCAGAGCGGTCAAGTGCACAATGCACATGGACTCCCCCAAAAGCTTCTTCCGAACCAAAACCGAAGGTAGGTATTTAGATTATCTTTATTCACAAATATTTACAATATTTATAATATGTACAAAATACACATGAAGCAGTTGAGCTATCTACACACCGTTGCAAACGATTTATAGATAGCTCAACTGATCCAAATCAGTACCAATCGGAAGCGTGCCCAAGACACTGGCTGCATTGCCGCGCTGAATAGCAATGCTGATTCGCTGGCCCAGATAATCACCAGCCCTCGGGTTACGGGTATTTAGATATTCCGTTATTTTGCAAACACTATGCCAGACTTTTATTTTGAAAGAAGGAAAAAAGTACTGGTCCGATTTGGATGAAACTTGGAACACATATAGTTCGTAGCCTGGATTAATACATATTAAGTAGGCTACTTTTTATCCCGGAAAATCAACAGGATCAAACGGGACGTGAACGAAGTCGCAGGCGGAAGCTAGGTACTAAATATTTTGGAGACAAAAACTATTGTCGCTAACATTTGTGCAATGTTGCCATTTCTAACGACAAAGTCGCTAAATTGGCAGCACTAACAGCAAAAACTTTTTTTATGTGCAATATTGTGTTACGCGACGCGATGCGACGGATATTCATTTCATTCATGTCAGTGTCAGATTGACAGTCCACGTTTCTTTCAGTGCTTCCGCTTCTACTTCGTCTTTTTCTTTTTTCGGCTTCGCCGTTTTCGTTTTCGCGTCGCGTTTCTTGATTATTTCGCGCAAATTATCATCACCACGCACAATAACCCCAAATTCGCATCGAAAATTGATGTGCTGAAGAGCTGAAGTCAATCTGAAGCGAAATGTTTCCAGTGAGTGACAATTTAGTTGGAAAAACTCACTAAAATAAATCGATCTACTTATCTTCAAGTGAAATTAATTTACCAGTGCATCATCATGATGGATAGCGAAGATCCGGACAGTAACGTTGCACCATCTATATCTATATTACCGGTGGATGTCTACTACGTGCTGTTTAGGTACCTGCCTCCGATAGACATGGTACGGTGCCGGCAAGTTTGTGTGAGATGGAAGGAAGTTATCGATTTCCTACTTAGAGAGGATTCCTGTTGGGAGAAGTTCTGTAAGCGCGAGTTCACGGTCTCCGAGCAAGCGATGTTGAAAACACCTGACATAACCAGCTGGTTCGAGATGTACCAAAGCCTGTTTCTGTGGCAAAAGTTAGCGTCAGCAAATGAGACAATCGATGAGTTCTGTCATAGTGACACGATTGATGAGGAGATGCGGAGCGCAGTTGTCCAGGGAAAAGGCGTCATCATGGTCCACAAAAGAACCAGAGTGGTCTACCTCAACCTTTCAACGTTACAAGAAACGAGGCGCAAAGGTTTCATGGGACAATACATCTCTTTAGTCGAGTTAGAAGATGTTGTTGTCATGCTCGAGATAAATGCTACACTTCATATTGCAAACAAGCCCCATCACGACTGGACCTCGGATCTCACACTCAACACTCACCACGACGATGAAATAACTTTTCAAGGTGTAAAGTTATTCATAATCGGGGATAGAACAGTATTCTTCTCAACCTTCCACCATGAGTTGTACGCATTCAACTTAGACAATGATAAAGAGGCACACCGAATCGATCTCCCCGAGCTACTCATCCAAGGAATACCGGACGGACTCGGAGCTTTGGGGTACACAGATGGATGTTTGTACATCCTCACGATGACTCAAAACATGTACATGTATGCAAACAGACAAGTGTACCATAAGTTTACTCTTTCATCCGTTACTAATTTAATGGATTGCTTGTACCAACATAATATGTTGGAAAATATTGATTGGCGACACTATTACATCTTACTGGAACGTATACACCAGAAACGGCACACCGGACTTCTACAATACATCAGTAAAATGCAGATTTACGGAGATATCTTCTTCGTTGGTACACAGAGTGGGGGTGTTAGTGTTTATTACAAACCTATCGTCGGTGGCCAGTTGGATTTAACTAAATTTGAACCGATGAAAATATACAACTTCACTTCAAGGATTGATATCCCACTTTTATCAATATATCCAATTCAAAACATTGAAGTTACGGAGACAAAGAAAGGGCATACTATCTATGTATGTATGCCGCGGAAGATTTTGATTATAACCTATAAACATGAGTTTGAGAGGCCTGTTTCTAGGGCAGTTGTGCCTTATGTGGCTTCTCCATCTCTGATGGCTTAGCTACAGCACACAGCTAGGATTCCATGTTCTGATGAAAGACAATTTTGGTGACAATTCTGTTCTTGCATTTTTCTAAACCTAATTTGATTAACAACTGAAACAACTTAACAACTAGCTACATAAATAAGCAAAACAGTTCTTTAAAAATGTCAATGACTTTAAAATACTAGGATTATTTTTCTTTATTGATTTACAGATGAGTTTGAGTCGTCTCACGACTATTGTCGGTCCCATATCGATCTCTACCTATTTAACTACACATTAACCAGCCTGTATGTTTCAACACTGTGTCATAGACATAGCGAAAGCTGCTTGTCTATAAACTAATAAATTAATAAAATCCTAGCAGTCTTTGTCATTTCTTTTTGAATGCTGCTGTCTAAATAAGTTTAGAAAAATGCAACGATATAGCATTGACTGGAATTGACCAATAAGGCTAAGACTACAAGAGTCCTGATTCCGGATGTCTGGAGAGTGGAATACAATTAGCACCTTAGATTTAACATTCGCATTCCGGATCCCATGTAGTCCCAGGCCTCACACTGCATGCATATGCATGCTGTTCTACCCTTAAAACCAAATTATAAAATAATATTATAACTAATATCATTGCATGTTTTATTTTTAGGAGCTAGCAGCTATGGATCTCAAAAATTCTGTTTAAAAGTCGATGCTTGAGTCGCGATTCAGACTTCAGTATTATGTCAGCATTAATATTGTGTATAATTTTTAAGTTACAGAAAGTTTTTTTTAACACTTCTCAATTTAAACCTCAAAAGTCGATGCTTGAGTGCTGATTCAGACTTCAGACTTTAGTATTATGTCAGCATAAATATTGTGTATAATTTTTAAGTTACAGAAAGTTCCTATTTCTTAAGCAGCTAAATGTGACAATTGCGAAGGAAAAGATCTGCGAATGTATTATCATAATAGTCTAACTTTACTGCTACACTCAAAGACGTACGTTAAAAGATAATCAGCTTATTCATATCTCTTAGCACAGTTAGCACTGAGTAATGATAGAGACACCACTTTTAAGTAATACTTATTTAGATGTGAGGTTTTTTTTTACCGTACCTAACTAGTCGCGTGCCAATTTTTTGTTACCACAGTACCATTTAGATTTAGATGAACAAAATTTATTAAAATTAACTGATTTTAATCAGCTAATAAGATAGATGTAATTCCTAGAATATGGCATTTATTAAGATAAAAATATGTAAAGATATTTTATTTCGCGAAGACCATTTGGCTATGTTTGTGTGCGTAAACTCCGTAGCACTCTGTCGTATCGAGATAGAAAGAGAGGGAGTGTAGAATGTGTATGTGTACCTATGTATAACTACAAACAGCCAAAAGGTCTTCGTCAAATACACCCCGAATTTATAAACCTAGGTTCAACAGAGGTCGAAACCGTTTATAAATCCGAGGGCTAGTAGGTAGCTGTAGAAACCATCTAATCTATAACTGAAAGTCCCACTAACTACATTATACAAAGCGAAATATTACTTATTGCTATAGTAACAAGGATTTTTTCTAAAAATCCGGCTTAGCGACAATACACGGTAGATACCTATGCTGCCTCTGATATAAATGTCAAGCGATAAGTTAGCTAATTGCCCGACTTTTACTTAGTCGCAGTGTAGTGTGCACATCACTAAAACCTGAGTGTATTTTTATATCTTTCTAGCAACAGTGTTACGTATGACGAGACTAATAAGTACGTTCCACATCGTATACTATATTGTATAGCTGTATGCAATGTAGGTGAAATAATATTTGCGCAATTTTTTGGTGCAACAATGCTGGCGTATAACGCGTCTAATAAAACATTGTTAGTGGGGCATTCAGTGTTAGATGAGATGATCTCTGACATGATATTCCATATTATTACCATGTTGGCTTATTTGTATTTTGAATTATTTGATGTACTAGGTACCTAAAACCTTAGGGAACGTAGGTACCCATACTACGTGACCCATTTTTTTTTAAATTTACCATTCTCCCCCTCTCACCCACCACCCACCCGTGGTATATGCCAAGACACCTCCCGTTCTAGTTTTCACGTTCATATATGGTTTTAAATCTTGTTTTGATACAGAGAGATGAATTGTTTTTGTGAATTTAAAAAGCGCTAAACCCTGCGCGCGTTTTATTTATTTATTTAATACTTTATTGCACAAAATTACACAAATTCTATACAAAGAGGAGGCTTAATGCTAAAGCATTATCTGCCAGCCAACCCAAGCGTGGTGGTATAAAAAGGAGGTTGCGTTATTCGAATACAGCTCGAAACAGGATTTCCCTTGACTCTAGGGCCCCCCTCGGTCCCTGTGTGGTATTTTGAAGACCCCGACCCCCTGAACGGGTCACGTAGTATGCGTACGTTCCCTTATAACAGGGGTCGGCAACCCGAGGCTCGCGAGCCACATGCGGCTCTTTGGATGTGAAGCTGCGGCTCTGTAGTTCCATACGCAAATATTATTTATTTTATAAAAAAAAACATTTAAAAATCTTTCTAAATAGATTAACGAGGAGTAGGCACCATTTCTATCTCTCAGCCAGTTGTACTCGCTCTTCACCGCACCTAGTTACCGTACTATTTATTGTTGGCAAGACAAATTTTTGTGGCTTTTTAAACTTTGACATTTTGTAAATTGTAATTTTTGACTCTTCCGACTCCTAAGGTTGCCGGACCCTGTCTTATATTATAAGAATATGTAATTTTTTATACTTATGTAACCAAAGATACACGAATATTGCCAACACAAGGTGTCTCATTCAGAATAAGGTTTATTCTGATGAAAAACTCACACTCGAGCATAGATTTGAGCTCATACAAAACTGTCAAATCTATACTTAAATCTAGATCAGTGTCTTAGCAGTAAATACTAAATACGAATAGGTGTAGACCTAAATGGGAAGAACAGATAAAGTAGATGACCCACTAGTTGAATTACCTCTGACTATGGTGCATTTCCTCATAAAGCACGTCCGGAATTTCAGTCCAGTCTAGTCTAGTGCGTATAGCCGTCTAATTAAAATTAATTCCTATAAAATATTCCCATACCCGGTATAGACAGCTGGTCATTTTCGTGGTTTGCATGTCGTGAGACACCTTGTTATTACTTATACCATTTTGTATTTGAATTTGAAGAAGCCAATGAATGTTTTAATACATAAATGTTGTATTAATTCGTGTTGTTATTTAATAACCTAGTAGTTCTTGATGTCAAACTGTATTTAAAAGTGCTCGCTTAGCATGAGCGCTGAAAACTACGTTTCTACCGTAGAGAAGAAATCATACTTCGGCCCTTTCTTTTGTTGGACGAAAACTGAGACAGGACTAGCTTAAGTTTATTCTTCCGTAGACAAATCGCTGTCTAGTGCGCATCATGCTAGTCTGCTGACCCCTCGCAGTTCTAACTGGACTGATACTGAATCCATTGTAATATGCGACGAACAACTTTACGCTCGCACCTTCCATCATTTCCATCATCATCCTTGTATTGTTATTTTCTAAATAATTATGAGTGATTTTAGGTATATCTTCAACCTTCCATCATTTTTGAATGATGGAAGGATGGATATTTGAATCATCAAAAATGATGGAAGGTTGAAGATATACCTAAAATCACTCATAACTATTTAGAAAATAACAATACAATAGTTCAAACAAAAATTTTGATTCAACGATATTGTTTGATCCAAACAAGTTTTCCGACCTCTGTTTAACTTTTTTTTTTACTTTTCAAAGATAAATTGCTGTCTAGAGCGCTGATGCTAAGATTCCTTCGAGTAAAATGAAATGATAATAAGTTATTCAATTTTTTTTATTACGCCTCATTCTTACAAGTCCACCACTTATAAAAGTTCCATTTCATTAAAATCTCTGATCGTACTACTGCTTCCTCCTGCGACCTTCAGCATATCATCATCCTCATGATCCTCATGGTCGCTGCCCGAGGGAGACGAGTGATACGTCAGGAATACTTCCCTGTCTCTCTTGTCTGCGTTTTTTTTGTACGGGACTTCGTAATCGAAGCCATACACTTCGAGTGAATGATTCGACAGTTCCGTAGGTTCAGTAACGTTGCGCCTGTAATCACTCACTTCGGAGAACTTTCTAGTTATAGATCCAGTCGAGCGTAAATACTCGCTTTCATACTTCGAGCTGGATTTCGTGCTTGGAGATATAACTTTGCGCCGCTTCAGCATACACTCAGGGGGCCTGTAACCTTCCTTCATCTTAGCCGATCTATCGAAGCGAATTGTTTTCTGTTTACGCTTGTTCTTCGCCATGACTCTCAGGGCTTGGTATAAATTTCGTGGCTCTTCAAACGAGACGTGGTCCATCCTCAGCTCCTCTTTCAGAATGTTCAATAGATCTTGCTTCTTGTTATTTCTGTAAAAAGACTTGCGCTTGGTTATAACAGCGCTTTTTGACTGCGGCGGTGTCACTTTGCTTCTGGTAAATGAGAATGACTCTGTGTTTAATCTCCGCCGTTTTGTTGGATTTTTCAACGGGAGCTCGTTCACCCTCCTCGTGAATGAAGCTGGTTGGAAGTAGTCTATCAATTTCTCGTCGTTCCAATGGTTCTCGTCGTTTTTGATGCAGTAAAAGTGTTTTGAATGCTTGTGGGCGACGTTTAACGTACCTGTTCCTACATTGAGCTTCCTGGCTACAGATTCATCCATTTCCAGAGCTATTTTGGACGAGACAGCGCTGGGTATCGGTGGAGCTTGGTACTCCGCTTTCAAATTGTAGACACTAAAGGTAGTCTCGAGCAGATCAACGAAGAAATTGTATATTTTCTTGTCGTCTCTATGTTCTGACACTAGCGTCGGTGGATCGGGGTCGACTACCTTCACTTTTTTCTGTTTAATCTTCCTTCCTTCTGTAACTTCTCTAACTAAATTGCTTACATTGTTAGTATTGGTCTCGTTGACTTCATCGTTTTCTGGTTTCACAAGTCTGGGTAGATCAGACCACTTAATGTCTTCTTTGTAACTCCTTTCTGAGTATAAGGACGGTGTTTGTATAATTTCCTTCTTAGATTGCAGCACTTCGAACTTGTCGACTTGGTTCTTGGTTTCGTTCAGTATTTTCGATTTGAACTTTGGTTTCTTTTTCTTCTCGCTTTCCGCGGGAACGTCATCTTTTAGAGCTTTCTTTTTAGCTCTGATCTTATTGTCGTCTGCAGCATCAGGGTACTGAGTGCCAGTGGTAGACTTTGACAGTATTGACAAGACTGAGGCAAGGAAGCGTTTGCTGCCGGGTCGAGGTCTAGGCGGCGGCTTCACCGGTTGAATCTCATCAATTTTAGGCTCAGTAGCTGAAAAAAATTATCAAATAGATACGGTCTACCAGATTAGTGACTACCTGACCCAGATATCTATACAATGAAGATTTAGATTCTTGGGATGAAATAGGAGACCAATTTAAATATTTTCTTGAAATAATTAATGTCATAAGGTCAGTTCCCTTTGCAAGATCACATGAACTGTTCGATTAATCGCTCTACCAATTAGGATCGGTAAGAAACTATCACATGACGCATTCTCGAAATTAGAATGAATGTAGGTAATCATACCTCGTTCATCCAAAGGCAACTTAGCGTGCTTATTCTCGACATAAACACCTCGCTTCTTCACCAGCGTTTGGAACTCCGCGTTGCTTTTACTCTTCTTCCGATAACTTACAGGTTTGTTCTTTTTAGGCTCACATTTAGTTGTTATTGCGCTGTTTGATGATTTTGACTTTATCACCTTGGATTTGGGTTTCTCCATGCTTGAAGAATGAGGCGTTAGTGCATTTTTATTGTAAATTAGGTAATTATTTGTGAAAATTGCATGTTTTGCTATAAATGTTGATTTGTTATTGTGAAGCCGTCATCTCTGTCATGTAAATGAGCGCAGAACAAAGAGGTTAGTTATGCTGCCTTAAAAGTTGATCATCGATAACCATAGAGTAAAAAGAAAAAAGTTTTAACTACAAGTAGTACCTGTCTACACTTTTTTTATTTCAAAATTTATACCTGCCGGTACCTACATAAGTACCTACCTAGGTTATAATTTCTAGGTAGGTCACCATCATTACCTATACCTACTATCAGCCTGTAAGATTCTTTGCTGCCTTCCCCATAAACTTTCAGAAGGAACTTTGAACATTTTCCGTCCAAGTGGATATGTATGAAGTATAAATAAAATTCGCATTACAAAAGAAAAAAAACTTTATTACTGGTAAAATACATTAAAAGTTACCTAATTATATTTATTGTAGGTAGACGACTGATAATGATTATTCGAAGGTGGACGAACGTTAGATGAAGACGGACGAACGTTAGACGAAGACGGACGTTGAGTAATCGGTTGAACTATTGCAGGTGTATTGGAATCAGCTTCACAAACCGTGCCTGATATGACATCTTTAACGTTGGCCCTGAAACAAAGAAATATTTAAAACCAATGAATATTTCATAGGACATCCATTCTACCAAAAAAATTTACTGCAAATCTCGTTTTGTAGTTATGGACTACAACTCACTTGTAAACATAGAAGTTGTACTGATTGGGGTCCAGCCTGGAGTATCCGAATCTTGGCAGCGTATTAGTGATCACCCACACCTCGTCTCCGGTCACATGGATATCTGCAACAAACGATTGTATTATACAAACCCAGAATACGCCTGTAAAGGAACTTCAAGGTCACGTTTCCTAATTTTGCCTTCGAAACAATAATAACTGACTTGACGAATGACTCGACTTTACTGAATACTATTTCGAATTAATCACTTGCCACTGGCAAAATTTGTCTATCGAAATGACGGACAGAGGCCATTTAAATAAGAAGAAAGAATGTGAAATGTCGGACAGAGGCAATAAATAAGAAGTTGATGAAATAAAAGAAGAGTAAAACGAAAGAGATCTAACCAGAAGGGTAGCTCATCCGGTCATTATCGCTGGCCAGTAGATAGAATGAGTCCGTGTTCAACGGCCGGCGGGTGTTCCAGCACGCGACGCCGTCGCCGCCGATGTCGGCGTAGAACGCCACGCCGGAGGAATGCATGTCGTGCATCGTTGATTGCGTGTCACTGCCGCGCTCACCTACAATCTGTCGAAAGAATAAGAAAATAAGAGCAAAAGAATGTCATGACACGACAGAAGAGTATCAAATTTATTGATTGTGTGTCACTAACGCGCTGTTCTACTAAAACCGGATTTGACCAACTTCGAATAACGCTATCCGTCATCCGTCAGATAGTACCTGGTCTATGTACTATCCGCTTCTACATTAAATTTTTTTATTAGCCTTTTCTGTCCCACTGCTGGGCAAAGGCCTAAATCAGCATTTACAATTACAAAACCTGGCCTAAAGCGAGTTTTTCGATCTGTTCTAAATAATCCATAAGTATGTCTTTAAAGTAAGGCAATTAGTAGCACCACAGAACTGAGTGGAGAAATCGAGATGTAAGTTAAATAAAATCAATGGTGTATCACAGGGCATAGGACTAGAGCCTTTCCTGTTTCTAACTTCTAAAAATAACCTTTATGATATCACAGCATTGCGTGAAAATACAAAACCTCGATGGTTATCGTCCGGATTCAATGCACAATCTTAGGAAGATCAAGGCCATATACTTGAACCATAAGAAATACAACTATTATACCTCATATCTAGTCCAGTAGTCAGGATCAGTGTGTGCGGTGCTATTATTGAGCACACAAGTATCGACAGTGAACTCCTGCGTGCTTATAAGTGGATGGAAGTATGCAGCGCGACAACCGGAGCCAGGAGCTAGGGTTATGCTGAAGATTCCGTCACTCCATTGGAAACGGTGGCCTGTGAAGTAAATTATTTAAGTCAGGGCAGAATTTAGATTAGACCCTACACTTTGGTCTCTGTTGTGTGGAGTCAAATTTTAGATCTATGTGTGGCCTATTCAGAGGTTGAATGTGGGGTCTGGGTTTTTCATTCAAGTCTTAGTCTGTCTTTTTCTAATTTTGGGTCCTAATGACTCTATTTGGATGTCTGTCTACACTAAAAATATGTTTACCAAAAAATACAAGTAACTATTGAACATGGTCTAATTCTACGTAGGTACCTAGGTCTATCGGGATTTTATGTAGCTCGGTAGATCTATTCAGAGGTTGAATTATGGGTTTACGTTTAAATATATCTCTAAGCCTTGATCTAGTTCTAAGTTTTAGTCTGCATCTAGGTCTAACTTTAGTTTTACGTCTACGCTAAGTCCGTTTCAAGCTCTGGTTCAAGTATACGACGGCCGGGCAAGAAACAGTTTTTAAAATCCAAACGTCAAAAAAATCATAGAAAATTCAGTTTCTGAGATATAGCAAAAATTATTTCACTGTTAGGTATGTTTTGGATGTGAAAATCTATCGATCTATGTACATCGTAAAAGTTATGCTCATCTTCCTCATTCTGTTTAGGTCATATTACCAGCAGTGGATAAAGTCGGGCGGCGGATGATGATGATGATCATATTACCAGCAATATTAAGATTGACAGCGGCCGGGTTGAAGTGGAAGTAGTTATGCGACACGCGCCAGCTGTCGTTGTCTCGCAGCGAGTACACCACTATGCCGAAGGTGGTCAGGTCGGGGATGTACGCAAATGCGTCATCGCATCCCTTACTTGTGTCTATGGTTATTGACGCTAGACCTGGGAATAAACCGATAATAATAACTGGAGGTTAATTTCATTATTTTGTCTGATTTTTATCCCTCTAAAGTTAGGACTGAGCAACATGGTACAACAAACGATTGCGCATGTTATAATAGTTCAAAGTTCAAACAGAGGATAGGTTGATGCGTAGCCGACTGTACCTACTTCAGGGACAAAGATCCTTAAAAAACCCTCGACTTTGATACCCTTATTGAGGGAGTTGTGACAAAAAATGTACTTAATCTGCCATTTTGTGGCGGCTGCCATCTAGGACCAATTTTCGTCAAACACAGCTAAGAACACTCCCGACTAATTCACCTTTCAAACAAAAAGAAATCAAAATCGGTTCATTCGTTCGGGAGCTACGATGCCTCAGACAGACACACAGACACGTCAAACATATAACACCCCGTCGTTTTTGCATCAGGGGTTAATAAGACAGCTAGTAGGAGCATGGTTTATGGTACAAAGAAGGCTTCGTACCCGTGGGCGTGTTGTTAGCCGGTACATCAGATTGCTTTAGCTGGTACCGCATGATCTGTTGGTCGGTGTTGAGGTCGTAAACTACGATAGCTGACTGTTGGATTTGGACCGGATTGACTGTGGACAAAAGGAGATTATCATATCACTTAGGGACATTGTCTAATGTAGCTTGTACCTAGTGGACGAACGAATCTTTGCCCCTCTGAAGTATCTGCGCAGAACCCATCTTTGGGTCGAAATGGAGGTTAGCGAATTTTTCCACACAATAGGTACATACGCAATCGTTGTTGCACATAACTTCAGAGGGATAAAGATCCGTTGTGCGTACTGTAACTGTAACCTACACTATGACCTAATTAGTCACAATCTAGTCGGCCAGGAATTATGTAGATTATAATGTTGTTAGTTTAAATTTTCACTTTAAAATACGATTTTTTTCACTTATAACACGGTACCTCTTCTGGTTCTGGTACAGCAGAACTGATGGAAAAGAAGACAGGCTATCTTTCTTTCTCTTTCTCCATCAAACAAGAAAACGACGTTAATATTGTTTGTCTTTTTACAAGCTTTTATGCGTGTTTGTTTGTTTAGGCCAAATCTTACAAGCCATTATGACCCACTTTTTTTTTTTTTTTTTTACTTTTTATTTGAAGAAATACGTTTCTTCTGATCGCATAGACACCATTTCCAACATTAAATACCTCCATGAAATCGCTTTAAGCTTTCCATAATAAGTTGAACTATGCTCCAGCCAATAGGAGAAAATCATTAGTGTTGGGACGTCGTAGAACCCCACTCGACTCTACATCAATCTTAGAGGTTATAAATATGACTGAAACCCGACTATTTAGTAGAACCCTTGTGTGCTCATAATGCGTACTACCTAAATATTAAATAAAATACCTGGCAGTTCCAAAAGGCCTGTATCCACAGCCCACAGTCTCCCGCACTCATCAGCCCGTGTCCGGTATACGGAGACCAGGTCCCTCGCCTCACGGAGAGAAGGGTAGGGCTTCAGCGCCGGCGAACGGGACGTGTCGCTTAGATCTATGTAGTTCAGAGTGGCTGGGATACCTGAAATGAATAAATAAGCAACTTTGTAATTTTTAGTTTTTATTTTAAAGTGCAATATTAATAATATGTAAATTAGAATATTGAGTAGAATATTGTAAAGAATATAAAAATGTTATTTAATAATTATGTTAGTAATATGGTTAAAATACCTAGTGACCATTTTTAAATTGTCGTGCCCTAACTGGGCTCATGTTGGTAGCATTAATATATTTAAGAACCTTTTGTACAACATGAACGCAATAAAATATTGAGTATTGAATAAATATTATGAAATCCATTCAAAGAATATCTTTCACAAGTAGCAGTAGTAGAGTTTCTTGCGATAGAGCTAACTATCTATAACTAAATATAACTTGCTGTCAAGTTATATTTCACTGCCCAGTGTAATTTCTTCAGGTCACATGGTACAAAATTGTACCACGTGATCATTCTTTTTAGACACTTGACAGCAAAATATGCGCGAAACCACATCAAATGACGTCATAGTGTCACTATTTAGTCACAGAATAACTATGAGTTAGTATGAACTGACCATGATTTAAAACTTTGCAGTTCAACTTTGCAGTTCAACTTTGATTGGCATACCCCTGCAGGGGAAGTACTAGCACCGTACCTATTTCTGCCGCCAAGCAGCGATGCTCGCAATCTCGCATTGCTATGTTCCGGTTTGAAGGGTATGGGAGGCACATGCGTCTTTCTCTGTACGATTGTAATATTGTGTGCAATACAGAATTTTCTAATCAAATCTAAAATCTAAAGAACAGTCTTTTTTCAGCACTAGGAACATCATACGATGTTGGTTATATAGATAGATAAAAACTTTATTGCACACAAAGAAAAAAGAAATTACAGAAAGAGAGAAACACAAAAATAGAGAGTACAATGGGCGGCCTTATCGCTACAAGCGATCTCTTCCAGACAACCTTTGGATGTTTTTTTTTATATCTTCTTCTCTTTTTCTATTTTTTGGGAGTATAATCGCTCGCAGCTAAACACCACGCCCCTAAATACGCGATAGGGATCGCAATAGATGTAGGCGCGTGGCGCGCAAGCAGCGAGTCTCACATAAAAACATATCGTCCCTCTCGCATCATTCGCAACATTCAAATTATAATAGTTCAAAGTTCGAACCGTTGATAGGTTGATGTGTAGCCGACTGTACACAATCTCCCAGAATTTCTTTATCTGTGGATATATTACCGTATCTCCTCCGCGGTAATGTGACGAACAGCCGATCACCGACCCTCTCAGCGCCCATCGGGACGTTGTTGTACTGGATGAAAAAACTGTTGGATCTCTCTGAAAGTTAAAAAAAAACTTAAAAATGACGTTCATTCAAAGGACATTCGTGTTTTCTTTATTTTTTTTTGTTGACTCTGTGTGATGTCATTTCGAGGTGATGTGATGTCTACAGCTGACTTCTCACGGCGCGAGATATCTCAATTTTGAATCTCGTTTTGGTTGGCAAATTCGTGGCAGCCCTAGCCACCGAACAGCCAGAATTAAGAGAAAAAGAAGAAGAGTCTCGTTTTATAAACTCACCATCGAGTGTTGAAGCGGATGAAACAGTAGTGGATGCATTTCTTCGGTTATTGTTGTTATCTGTCAAAAAATATCTAAAATGAATTGACGGAGCACAATTTGTTTGCTCCAGCCCCCCTATTCCAATCTTTTGCTGTCAAGTTATATTTCACTGCCCAGTGTAATTTCTTCAGGTCACGTAGTACAATTTTGTACCACGTGATCATTCTTTTTAGACACTTGACAGCAAAATACGCGCGAAAACAAATTAAATGACATCATAATGTCACTATTTAGTCACAGAATAACTATGAGTTAGTATGAACTGACCATGATTTAAAACTTTGCAGTTCAACTTTGAGATTGGAATCGCCCCTCTGCAGGGGTATGCCAATCAAAGTTGAACTGCAAATTTTAAGTCCTACAGTGATGAATAGAAAGGATAGGTACATACGTGCATTCCAGTTCCTCTCCTCTTCAGGTGAGTTGTTGAAGAATACAGCGTCAAGCCTCTTGTTCCTTCTTTGCAACCCGTCAGGCGTCGCACGATCTTCATTCACTGAAACAAACTCAATATTAATACTTAGTGCAGAAAATTCAAACGAGGTCAATCCAGCCCCCGTATGCCAATCTTTTGCTGTCAAGTTATATTTCACTGCCCAGTGTAATTTCTTCAGGTCACGTGGTACTGTACCACGTGATCATTCTTTTTAGACATTTGACAGCAAAATATGCGCGAAAACACATCAAATGACGTCATAATGTCACTATTTAGTCACATAACTATGAGTTAGTATGAACTGACCATGATTTAAAACTTTGCAGTTCACTTTGCAGTTCGACTTTGATTGGCATACCCCTGCAGACTTTACTCACTAACATAATATAGGCTTTCGAACGAAGCCAGCGGATAATTTTTTTTTTTAATCTTTTTTAGAAGTAATTAGCTGATAATGGTAGTCACAAGTCACAACGGATCTATGTCCTTCCGAAGTATCTGCGCAGACGCCATTTTAGGTCGAATTGGATTAGAGGTAAAGGTGAATTTTTCCGGTACCTACTCGTAAAGCGCAATCGTTTGTAGCACCTAACTTCAGAGGGATAAAGATCCGTTGTGCGTACTGTAAGATCTCTATTTTGGATTAAAATAATCGAATACAAAAATTATGGCCTTAAATTTTTTTTATATTTTTTATCATATATTTATCATAGGTAATACACATTTATTCCAATGGCTCACACTTTATGCTATGACTGCAAGTATTATTGGTTAAAATTCCACCAAAATTAAAGAACAATACTCACTATAACACCAAGAAAAACAATTAAAATAAATGTACTTTATATATTTTGCTTTTACAAATGACAGAACTCGAATTATAAAAAGTAGTTACTTACTCGTAGCTTAGCTTTCGATCTGCAATCCGTGTTACTTATTGATATATCACATACCTATGTTTCCATCGATATTGTATGTCATTTGTTTCCAAGCGTACACTTCAGTGAACTTGCCCACTCGCCTTTGCTGTGAGTGTACGTGGAGGACGCCTGCTCCTAATATTATGAGGAGTAGCTTCATTCTGAATCACTGTAAAAAATCACTCTAAGTAGGTAGGTACCTAGGTATAGTACTCGCAACAGATCTTTGAAATCTTTGTTCTTTGAGTCTGAAAACCAGCGCTGCTTCCTTACCCCCGTTCGGGAGTGGCATAAAGCTGAGACTAGACCTGTTTGACAGCAATTTGTTTTTGTTTTGTATTTGTTTACTAGCAGTTACCCGCGACTTCGTACGCGTCTACAGTTTCCGTGTACATTATATTATCTGTGCGTGTACCGAGCGGATACTTAGAGAAACTTGACATTACACCTCATTACACCGAACTCGTACTGAAATGTCAAACGCTCGCTAGTCGTTAGACCAAAGAGGTAGTACTACGCCCTGTCAAACTGACGTGACATGACATGACAATGAAATCCTCTTGCCAATTGGCGCTGCTAATCCTTTTCGTTCATTTAATCCTGTAGATCCTGTTAATTATTGGGGATAAAAAGTAGCCTATGTGTCAATCCAGGTTACGAACTATATATATGCCAACTTTCATCCAAGTTGGTTCAGTAGTTTAGACGTGATTGAAACACAAACATCCAAACATCTAAACTTTCGCATTTATAATATTAGTAGGATAGGATAGGATAGGATAGGATGTCTGTGGTTTTGTGTAATGTCTGTCAAATAAATAAATTCTTATTCTTTGTCCCTCTGAAGTATCTGCGCAGAACCCGTTTTTGAATTTTTCCACACAACAGTGTGCACAGTACCTACCTACATGCACAATATGCACATTCGTTGTTGCACCTAACTTCAGAGAGATAAGATCCGTTGTGCGTATTGTTTTGTTACATATAAGTATATTTGGCACACACAACTAACGTAATAATTTATAAGTTAAAAAACTGGAAAAACCGACTTCAATTCGACTACCAGCTTCATCATCAGATGATGATGACAGTTCATTGGGAATGTTCTAGTCACTATAAACACCACATATAAAAGTCACAGGAAAGCAAAATACGCAATTTCGTGCACGTGGTTGGTTTAATTCTTTAGAGGAACTACTGGTGGGTTTTTGCTTTTCTCCAATTAAATGCGGTTTGAATGTACAAACTGGGTTTATTGACAAATATAGAAAAATGTGAAAATTTAGGTGTGACAAAGGGTCCATCGTTGCTAGCAGTAAAATGGTAGGCACTACGCGGCAACTTGGCATATTGCATCGTTGCTAGCAGTAAAATGGTAGGCGCTACGCCGCAACTTGGCATATTTTTTCAGTTATTTCTATTTATAACCCAAACTACTGAACCGATTTTGATGAAAATTAAATGGGACCAATCTGGAAGTATATCCTTTTAGATATAAAAAGAATTTTTGAAGTCGGTTCATAAATGACGGAGTTCTGAGGTAACAAACATAAAAAAAAAAAAAAAAAAAACAACATACAACCGAATTGAGAACCTCCTCCTTTTTTGAAGTCGGTTAAATGAAATATGAACAACAAGTAATTAAATTTAAAAAACCCCCGAATCTTTCACCGATTTTCATCAAACATAGCTAAGAACACTCCCGACTTATTCACCTTTCAAACAAAAAAAACAAAAAACTCGGTTCATCCGTTTGGGAGTTACGTTGCCTTAGACAGACACACACACAGACACGTCAAACTTATAACACCCCGTCGTTTTTGCGTCGGGGGTTAAAAATCTAATAACAACGTTTTTCGCTGTTTCTAAACACTACTTATCTACCTTTCCTAACATAACTAGGAAAACTAGTAAGTACCTACCTACTTTAGTCGTAATTTTCTTCGTGAATATGTATACTTTCAAAAGTAAATAAAAATAAGTAAAAGTAAGTGGGTAGTGTAGGTAAGGACCTATTAAATAGATTTTCCCAACTCCATCTTCAACTAATAGCTAGGTACCTAGTTTCTTAGAATATTTTTCAGACCAACAACTTAGTAATATAAATCAATACTTACAGAAAAACCAATGCAATTAAGTTTTTTGATAGGTAAACGTAAAAAAGCTAATCACTTCAGTCTTGAGCAATCATGGAAAACTTCACTAAAATAATTCTAAGTAATGAGACGACAAGACGACCATCAATAACTAAATGTATATGAAGACTAAGCAACAGTATCTACTTCCTAAGTTACTATTTTGTTTAGATGGTTTGACCATGGTCGAGTAACATACTAACTTGTTTATGATATGCGCACAGATCAATAAAGAGAAGATAAACCGTTCGGGCTTGGCTACACCTCTTTTTTAACCGACTTCAAAAAAGGAGGAGGTTCTCAATTCGTTTGTATGTTTTTTTTTATGTTTGTTACCTGAGAACTCCGTCATTTATGAACCGATTTCAAAAATTCTTTTTTTGTCTAAAAGGATATACTTCCAGATTGGTGCCATTTAATTTTCATCAAAATCGGTTCAGTAGTTTGGGTTATAAATAGAAATAACTGAAAAAAATATGCCAAGTTGCGGCGCAGCGCCTATCATTTTACTGCTAGCAACGATGCTCGCGTGTTCAATTGGCTAACTTTCGGACCCTTTGTGCTGTGCACATCTAAATTTGCACGAAATTGCGTATTTTCCTGTGACTTTTATGTGGTGTTTATAGTGACTAGAACATTACCAATGAACTGTCATCATCATCAGCATCTGATGATGAAGCTGGTAGTCGAATTGAAGTCGGTTTTTCCAGTTTTTTTACTTATAAATTATATTTTATACATTATAGACACGTTTGACCGTAATCTCACCTGATGTTAAGTGACGATGCGGTGGACGATGTAGCACATTTGCCTAGAAGAAACCTATTCACTCTCCTCTTGAAAACATTCAAATTGTAAGTGTTCGGAAACACAGACGCCGGCAAAGAGTCTTTTATCCGTTTTTGTAAATTCTTCACTCCTGCATTTAGTTAGTCATGTGTATACAGGATGTAACATAATGTCCCTTTATGTCTACACGTCATGGCGAACAACATTTGTTCTACGACTTTAAATATTTCGAAATGTTTCATTCATGAAAAGCGTCTTGAAGTTTCTTAGAAAATAGTATTGCACACGCCTTAAAATGTCTATGTGTGGATGCGACGTGATACGAGGGTGCGTGGGCATGGTGTATGTAGATACACCATGCCCACGTAATAGGCTGCAAAGTAAATTAACCCTTACGGTTGTTCAAAAAACAGAAATTTCAAACATATATTCAACATTTGCACATGGCATTATATTCTCGTGTTTGCTCTGAATAAGCCCCTTTTCGGCTTATAGGGGCCATTATGTTACACGTTGTAGTAGTCACAACGGACCTTTGTCACTCTGAAGTATATTGGGAACAAAGATCGACGAGTCGCGACTTTCCGCTGGTGTGGCAACCAAATGCACGTGTAGGCTTATAATGAGTTTAGGTCAAAAGTTATCAAAATGATAGTGACCCACGATCCTCATAGATAATCGGTCTTAGTGGCGATCACAATAGGCCAGAAGGCCGCAGTGATATCATAGCCGCAAAGAGCTAATAAAAAAAAATCGGTCTTAGTAGGTATTTCGTACTGATAAGTAGGTAAGTACCTACTTACCTACCTATAGGTACCTACCTGTACCTACGTGTTTCTGTGGAAATATTTTTAAAGTAACTTTTTCATATTTATTTATGCACAGAACAAGATGGCTCATCCGATGTCAAAAGGTTACAATAAAGTGGAGGACGTGCGTTGTAAAGTATAGCACTACGTCTATCACTCTGACATAGTAGGTAACTTTTTTAGGCAACTTATATAAAAAATCGTGATAAAAGAAAAATTAAGTGGTACTTATCTAAGTAAATAAAATCATAGTCATGAAAATCGTCTGAAATAGGTACTTATCTTTTACCTATTTACTTCTGAAAAAGGCAAAAAAGATAAGTACTTATCTACTCTTGCTGCACCCGCTTGACTTGACTAGTAAGTACCTAGTGTAACTACCTACTTACTTACCTACCTACCGTAACGAATCCTGAGAAGGTAATACTCATACCTACCTAACAAATTATTGGCTACCTATGAGGTTTTCCTCGTTAACGTTTTGGGTGCCATTGACGCCATTACGCGTTACGTAGCGTAAACGTAATTTAAATCTGCGTAGCAGTACCGTTAAAGCACAGAACCGAGGTTTTGACCTTCAATTATATGCAAAATAATATTTACTTACCTACTTACATTTACAAACGAGATATAAACTAGTGTAGTAGGTGCACTACTATATTTCATATGTGCTAGGTAGATATACTAGATACAGTACGCACAACGGATCTTTATCTCTCTGAAGTTAGGTGCAACAACGATTGCGCATGTACTGCTGTGCGGAATTCACAATACGAGCCAAAAATGGGTTCTGCGCAGATACTTACTTCTGTGGGATAGGGAGTGATAAAGATTTGTTGTGACAGCTATACCTACTTATATAAATAATTAAAATGAATATAAATAAAACAAATTGTACGTAAGTACATAGTAAAGTTATTTTAATTTTCAGAGATTACCTACCTATAATGAACGTCATATAAAAATAATATAAGTAGGTACACTGATTAAATTCTTTTTTTAATGGCCTTTGCAGTGTCCCCCGCAATTTCGTCAAAAATGGCACTTTCACATTCACAGAAAATACATACATGACTTTATTGAAACTGAGAATGCCACAGATAAAGGAAGAAGAATTTGCATGATGTCGTCTTTTTTACGGTTCACAAGGCGTTCCCTTGATTAGATCGCTTACTTTACCTCTGAAACAACATAGATACCTCAGACCTCAGACCGTGTTTTTCTGTGGTGTATATAGATAGATAGGTATATTGTTAACCGACTTCAAAAAAAGAGGAGGTAAGTATGTTTTTTTATGTTTGTTACCTCAGAACTCCGTCATTTATGAACTGATTTGATAATTTTTTTTTATCTAAAGGGATATACTTTCAGTTTGGTCCCATTTCATTGTCATCAAAATCGGTTCAGTAGTTTGGGTTATAAATAGAAATAACTGAAAAAAATATGCCAACCACGTACACGAAATTGCGTATTTTGCTTTCCTGTGACTTTTAAGTGGTGTTTATACTCACTAGAACATTCCCAATGAACTGTCATCATCATCATCATCATCATCTGGTGATGAAGCTGGTAGTCGAATTGAAGTCGTTTTTTTTAATTTTTTAAACTTATAAATTTATTCTGTATTTAGTAGGCCTGGCGATTCATATACAACGTGTTAAATAATGTCCCTATAAGCCGAAAAGGGGCTTATTCAGACCAAACACGTGAATAGATTGGTATGTGCAAAAGCTGAATACAACATGTTTGAAATTTCTATTTTTATTTATTACTTTTTTCATCTTAGAAATTTACGACTTTGCGTATGTATCCAGCCTAGTAGTTAGTACACATGCACACGCACCCTTCTATCACGTCGCACCCATACATAGACACTTTAATACGTTTGCGATGCTATTTTTAAAGAAACTTTAAGACGCTTTTCATGAATGAAAAACTTCGGAATATTTAAAGTTGTAGAACAAATGTGGTTCGCTATGACGTGTAAAATACCCCCCTTTCGGACTTATAGGGACATTATGTTACACCCTGTAGTTGACCTTACGATGGAAGTGTAGATGACCTAATGTCTACTTGTAGTTGACCTCAGAAACATGTTTAATTTAATTGACCTAAAGGCTAAATGTATTATTGGTCTCACCTGTGTACATAAAAGTTCTTTTCTTCCGGATTTAGCGCGAAAAACACAAAAAGTGGCATTTGGTTGACCAGCACCCATACATCATCTTTAACTACTCTTAGATCTGAAAACAAAACAAGTAATTAAATTAAAAATTTAAAAACCCCAAGCTTGGAGCTTGGATATTTTTATCAAACATAGCTTAAAACACTCCCGACTAATTGACCTTTCAAACAAAAAACAAAATCAAAATCGGTTTATCCGTTCGGGAGCTACGTTGCCTCAGACAGACACACACACACACACACAGCCACGTCAAACTTATAACACCACGTCATTTTTGCGTCGGGGGTTAAAAAGGTTTGAAGTATTTAGTAACGAAAGTCAAGTGAACATTTCTATACATTAAAGCTACGCGTACACTGGGTCGGAATCGGAGAATACGCAGCGTACGGTACGAGGGTCTCCGTCGGTATTTACAAATTATACCATATAAATCGTTTGTTCGATCGTATGAGGCATGAGTTAGGCCGCCTCAAGGTCGTCGTGGCTTAACGACTGCTAGAACTAGGACTGTTAAACGTGCCCTCTAAAGCACGAAAATGCTCAGATGCAAATGCCACTAGTGACATCCAAGTAGTAACCACGCAGAACGTCGTCAGCAAGCTACGCCACGAGCGCTTCGAATATAGAAATCAATCATCATCTACTATCATCATCATCAACCTATATCAGCTGATATAGGTTGATTGGTTGGTTGGGAGAGACCTACGTCCAGCAGTGGACTAGTCCACTGCTGGACGTAGGTCTCTCCCAAGACGCACCATTGAGCTCGGTTTTCGACTCTTCTCATCCAGTGTTTGTGCTACATTGCGCAGATCGTTGCTCGATCTCGCCGGAGGGCGTCCTACACTACGCTTGCCTAAACGCAGTCTCCACTCAAATATGCGTTTGCTCCAGTGATTGTCAGTGGCAAAGATGTTCAATACAGAGCAACAAATACTTTCGCCCCGTACGCTCCGACCCCGACGCAGTAGACGCGTAGCTTTAGTATTCTACTCTCTAGCGACTGTTAAAAATGTAAAGACTAATCTCACCAGAGATATACACAAGTTTGTCATGGTCAACTGCAGTAACCCCCACGTTCTCAGGCCGTAATGGCTTGTCGACATTCCAGCAGAGGATGGCGTCTTGTGCTACTGACGCGAAGAATAGGGTCCGGGTGCCACGGTGGAAGTCGTGAGAGCCGCTTTGGGTGTTTGGACCTTTGTCGCCTTCCAGCTAGAAAACAAAAGTATCTTTGAATTACTGGAACTATACCACTATTATTATAAATGTGAAAGTTTAGATGTTTGTGTTTCAATCACGTCGAAACTACTGAACCAACTTGGATGAAACTTGGACTATAGTTCGTAACTATAGCCCTAGCCTATTGGGCTCCCGTACCAACGTACCTCTGCATTATTGCTTGTAGCCTAGTTATGCTTGAATTGGGTGTATAACCTGACCTGTAGCCGTGTGTACATTTTACTTTAAGCTTGTATTGTTCTCATATATGTAAGTGACTGTATTTGTCTTTTTGATAATAAAATATCTTAAACCTCACCTTAACATTAAGGTTTTTATTCCCCTTAACCTTCAGCGCGTCAGTAGTCACAGAGTACTCCTTCGTTGATGCCATCGCGTGTAGGTAAAGTTTGTTGTCTACCAGCGCTGTGCTGAATAAACCATCTCGCCACGGTATTACGATACCTAAGATAAAAAAAACATGTGGAGATTTAACACAACGCCATCTAGTTCCGAACTAAGCAAAGCTTGTAGCTATATGGATTGTACAGGGTGCAACATAATGTCCCTATAAGATCAAAAGGGGGGGTATTCTACGTCATTATGTTAAACGTTGTAGAACACAACACATTTAGGTACATTTTCTTTGTAAATAGCTACATAGTAGTAGAGCTTCTTGTGAAAGAGTTCGTCCGGGTTCAATACTAGCACCGTACCTATTTCTGCCGCTAATCAGTGATGCTCGCATTGCTGTGTTCCGGTTTGAAGGGTATGGGTGCCGGCGCTATTACACGCACATCACACTTAACACCGACATGTCTCAGAGTGATGGACGTAATGCAATGCTTTACAGTAAACTTCCTCAGTGGACGTGCTCAGTGAGGCAATGCATTGTCATAGGTGATTACCACCATCAGGTACGCCAAGGTAGGTTGCATGTTACATCATTGTAAGTATAAGAAGTTTTTTGACCTGCAACAGTGAAATTCAAAGAAGCAGGATCATGTTTGAAGCTGTCATGAGTGAAGGACCAGCTATCCCGTGCCTTGAGGGAGAACACGACCAGACTCTCGGTCGCCAAGTCGGTGATGTAGGCATACGAGTCTTCACAGGAATCACCCACTTCTACTGTTATTGAGGTTAGACCTGGGAAAGGCATACAATCACTTTTGGGCCAACGTACATCTATCGACAAAACTGTTTTGTCGCGCACTTAGTGACGTGAAAACAGCATATCACGAGGAAGCACTCGTCATATGCTGTTTTCGTTATAACGAAACTCACATCAAGTGACACGAAAGTCTTACGTTTTTTTATTAATAGGTTCGCAAACCAGCCGTTAAAATAATTTAATTAACTAATTAAATTGGCCGAACGGCCTTCTAAAAGCGAACACAGCATGCATAAAATTATGTTTACCTATCTATTATAGCATTGTTTAGTTCCTACCTATTAAACATTGCTTTTTACGCACATACCTAGAGAATGAACTATGCTTTTTTTAATAAATAAGAATATAAAGTAATTATGTAGTGTACATAATTAATTGTGACGTGACGTGTTTTGTGTAATTAATGAGATCATAATGTCACTATTTAGTCACAGAATAACTATGAGTTTGTATGAACTGACCATGATTTAAAACTTTGCAGTTTAACTTTGCAGTTCAACTGAGATTGGAATACCCCTGCAGGTAGACCTGTGAGACAATCTATAGGATTTTTGTTACCTCCACTGGTCCTGTTGCTGATCAAGTCAGAGGGCTTCAGTTCGTATTTGAGAAGTGTTGTACCGTCGTTGGAATCCAAATCGAATATCACTATAGAAGGTGGCTGGACCTGTCTTCGGGCATCTGAAATAAGAATGTGTACCTACTGTAGGTATTTTATAAGGTACAGTCGGTTACACATCAACCTATCCACTGTTTGAACTAGTATAATTTCAATGCTGATTCGCTGGCCCAGATAATCACCAGCCCTCGGGTCACGCGTCGTTGCGACTAAGTAGACGCCCTGCAATAATTTTGAAGACCCGGAGGGCCTCGGTACCCCACGGACCCAGAGTCTCGACCCCAAGAGGTACAAATGTGTAGGCCCTGTCGAGACCCGCATACTTGCGCCTCTTGAGATCCGATTGGTACTGATTTGGATCAGTTGAGCTATCTATAAATCGTTTGCAACGGTGTGTAGATAGCTCAACTGCTTCATGTGTATTTTGTACATATTATAAATAGTATAATTTGAATGTTGCGAATCAGGGATCGCAACAGGTGTAGGCGCGTGGCGCGCAAGCAGCGAGTCTCACATAAAAACAAATCGTCCCTCTCGCATGATTCGCAACATTCAAATTATAATTGTTCAAAGTTCGAACCGTTGCGTTGATAGGTTGATATGTAGCCGACTGTACCTAGGTAACCTTGGGTCTTGGTCGTTGGAACAAACTAATATTTGGATAGAGACCGTGTTTATGAAAATGTAGTCACTCAGGTAAAGTGAGGCGAGAATCTGTGAAATGTAGCGCAAAAATTTAATGGGGCGAAGACCCAGTGACATACTAAACACGGTCACCACGAAGTTGCAGGGAGTCACCTAAGAAATTAAACCTCACGTCTGTTTGAAACAATCTAGTCTCTTGTTACCTACAAGAAGTCTAACAGGAAACAGGATATAATTGAGGAAACTTGGTGATCTGAACATGCCTAAGTATAGACATCCAAGGTGATGTCTATAGTCTATGGTATACTACAAGAAATCTGAAAGCCTTATTACACTATTCAATCTCAAGTCAGTCTTACTGACAGTGATGTGACGTGACGAGTTGAATTATTTCGAACTCGAATTATTTTAGTTAAACAGCATTGGTATGCCAATCAAAGTTGAACTGCAAAGTTTTAAATCATGGTCAGTTCATACTAACTCATAGTTATTCTGTGACTAAATAGTGACATTATGACGTCATTTGATGTGTTTTCGCGCATATTTTGCTGTCAAGTGTCTAAAAAGAATGATCACGTGGTACAAAATTGTACCACGTGACCTGAAGAAATTACACTGGGCAGTGAAATATAACTTGACAGCTAATGATTGGCATACGGGGGCTGAACTTTGACTCGAGTCGCCAATTGGGTTGACTCAACTAAGTCCGTATGCAACGTAAGTGGTTAGAGAAATTGGTGCTAGATTTTCACTTGTATGACTTTATAAGCATGCAAGTCCTCGATGCGAGTCAATTCAAATAACTTGAGTTCGAAATAACTCAACTCATCACGTTACATCACTATCAATAAGCCTGACTTGAGATTGCATAGTATAATAAGGCTTTGAGGAGATTTCTCGTCACGAGATCGAAAATAAGCTATTGGAACGGCCGGAAAAGGCTATCATGGTAAGATTTACCTGGTATTTCGAGCAGGCCAGTATCCACCACCCACAGCCGATTGCAGCGGTCCACAGCCGGCCGGTACACTGACACCAGGTCCTCGAACCGTGGTGGTTCCGGTAGTGGCGTCAGGAATAGAGATTCGGACTTAGTACCCGACACCGAGCTCAATGTTGCTGGTATTCCTGAAAATGTTAAGCTTAGCTTGCTGAGTCAATCTTCACCGATTTATCTAAGTTAAGCGACGTTCTGCGCGGTCTATTTGAATGGGTGACCGCTAGTAGCATTCGCACCAGTGTTTCCGTGCTTCGGAGGGCATGTTATGCTGTCGGTCCCGACTCAGGGGGGTGATTCTAGACCGATAGATTTTTTTATCACGATAGATATATCTCCTAAGAACTGTCAAAAACTATGGAGATTTGACAGTTTGAGGGATATAAATATGTCTATCGTGATTAAAAGTCTATCGGTCTAGAATCACCCCCCAGGCTTTATACACTAAAACTAGTGCTAGGCCCTCTGAAGAAACTGACGTAATCCCGTTTGTTCATATTATCTTGTAGATCCTGTTAATTATTCGGGATAACAAGTAATTAAATTAAAAATTTAAAAAACCCCCGAATCTTGGACCGGTTTTCATCCAACATAGCTAAGAACACTCCCGACTAATTTACCTTTCAAACAAAACAAAATCAAAATCGGTTCATCCGTTCAGGAGCTACGTTGCTTCAGACAGACACACACACACACACACGTCAAACTAATAACACCCAGTCGTTTTTGCGTCAGGGGTTAAAAAATAGTAAAGGACGCACCAAACCGTCTCCTCGGCACGGAGATGATAACGTCTGTGAATTTCTCATGAACAGCCATCCCCACTGGCACATTGTTGTACTGAATGAAGTACTTCTCGCTGTCGTTCAACTCCTGCTTGAAGTAGATGGGACCAGACATCTTCTTGTAGTCAGAGTCGTGTGTATCTGATAAATAAATAAATATTCATGACATTTTTTTAGACATAGACATTTATTTATTTACGGCAATGCGCCAGTGTCTTGGGCACGCTTCCGATTGGTACTGATTTGAATCAGTTGAGCTATCTATAAATCGTTTGCAACGGTGTGTAGATAGCTCAACTGTTTCATGTGTATTTTGTACATATTATAAATATTGTAAATACTTTATTAGTCTTAATTTTCTTTGAAATAAATCTTTATTTACTACATAGCACACAATAATTTATAAGTTAAAAAATTGGAAAACCGACTTCAATTCGACTACCAGCTTCATCATCAGATGATGATGATGATGATGACAGTTCATTGGGAATGTTCTAGTCACTATAAACACCACATAAAAGTCACAGGAAAGCAAAATACGCAATTTCGTGCACGTGGTTGGTGTTGATTCTTTAGAGGAACAACTGGTGGGTTTTTGCTTTTCTCCAATTAAATGCGGTTTGAATGTACAAACTGGGTTTATTGACAAATTTAGAAAAATGTAAAAATTTTGGTGTGCACCACAAAGGGTCCATCGTTGCTAGCAGTAAAATGGTAGGCGCTACGCCGCAACTTGGCATATTGCATCGTTGCTAGCAGTAAAATGGTAGGCGCTGCACCGCGCCGGGCATATTTTTTTCAGTTATTTCTATTTATAACCCAAACTACTCAACCGATTTTGATGAAAATAAAATGGGACCAATCTGGAAGTATATCCTTTCAGATAAAAAAAGAATTTTTGAAATCGGTTCATAAATGACGGAGTTCTGAGGTAACAAACATTAAAAAAAATAAAAAAAACATACAACCGAATTGAGAACCTCCTCCTTTTTGGAAGTCGGTTAAAAAAGTACAAAACAAGGACACTACTTAGTGAAGAATACTATAGGTCATCATCATTGCTAGGTGGGGTCGGCACAACATGTCTTCTTCTTCCACTCACTCCTATCCGTCAACTCTGAATCTACTCCTCTCACATTCATGTCATCTTACGGTCACTAGAAAATTTCCAATGAACTGCCATCATAATCATCTGATGATGAAGCCGGTAGTCGAATTGAAGTCGGTTTTTCTAGTTTTTTAAACGTACTTACTTATAAATTATTACATACTTTAAAATGCGATAGTGTTATCGCCTTGGTTGTTTGTAAAGATAACTTTTGACTTAGAGCTTATTGAAGAGGTGTTGAGCTCTCCTGTCCCACTGGATCCACTGGATAGTGGATAAAGTCTACTAGATTTAGCAATAAGGCTCACATTCTGATAAAGAAATCATAGATTTGAGCCGCCCGCGACTTCGTCCGCATTCCGTTTGATCCTGTTCATTTTCCGGGATAAAAAATAGCCTATGTTTTAATCCAGGCTACCAACTACATATATTCCAAGTTTCATCTAAATCGGACTATCAGTTTTTGTGTGAAAGAGTAGCAAACATCCATACATACAAACTTTCGCACAAGTAGTAAGATAAGTAAAGAATAGTTCATTAGATACTTACATTTGACTCCATAAACGTCGTATTTAATTTGATTCCATGCATAAACCACCTCCATTTTCCCTTGAGCGATTTTTTCGAGACTTTCAACATATTGAAAGACAACACTTAAAAATAAAATCTTTAAAAACATTGTCTGATCTGGTTAAAAGGTTAATTCGACTGACTCATGAAGCACGCAATGTTACTGGTTTTACCCACTCGATATGTATAATATTATAACAGTTATATACAGTCACTGCGTTTTTAAGAGTGTTCTGCTGTTTTTAACCCCTGATGCAAAAACGACGGGGTGTTATAAGTTTGACGTGTCTGTGTGTGTGTGTGTCTGTCTGAGGCAACGTAGCTCCTGAATGAAACGATTTTGATTTTGTTTTTTTTTGTTTGAAAGGTGAATTAGTCGGGAGTCTTCTTAGCTATGTTTGATGAAAATCGGTCCAAGATTCAAGGGTTTTTTAAATTTTAATTTAATTACTTGTTATATAATATAGAATGTCCTTTGGCCACAATCTCACCTGATGGTAAGTGACGATGAGGCCGACGATGGAGCAGGACAGTCTAGAAGACACCTACCTATTCACTCTTGCCTTGAAATCTAGATATCTAGATAGATCTAGATATCGTTGTAGTTAGTGGTCGAGCAGTGCCTAAATGCGAGTACGCACCTTTATCTATTTAATACTTTATTGCAGAAAATATATAAAATTTTATAAAAAGGGCGGACTTAATGCTGAAATATTCTCTGCCATCCAAAACGTGGTGGTGAAAAAACAAGGTAGGCGTACGACATTACAAAAAAAAACTAAAACAATTAAAAGAACTATGCTACTTAGGTAGGTACCTACAGTACGCACAATGGATCTCTATACCTCTGAAGTTAGGTGCATCGACGATTGCGCATGTAGGTACTACTTAGGTAGGTAGGTACCTACTGTTTTGTGGAAAAATTCGCTTACCTCCATTTCGACCAATAAATCCTGCGCAAATTCGGAAGGACATAGATCCGTTGTGAGTTGTGACTAAGTAGGTAAGTACCAGGTGTTTTTTTTTCTGTTCTGGTGCTGGATTCTGGTTCTTTGTCAAGACTACCTACTGGTTACCTAATGTTCTCAGAGTAAACTTGCAGTTTACCCACAATCCGCAGGGTACCCTAGAAAACCAGCTTCTGATTTCCTAGATAGCGACACCCGTCAATTACGACTGTTTCATGCTTTTTGACTTTATTTCTAACGAAGTGACCGTAATAAAGCGGTGCCATCATTTACAAACACTACCTACCCGTTTATTTTCAATCAAAGGAGGATAATTTCTTGTTAAAACGTTGTTTGTTAGCTGTTTTAATATTCGATACTTTTGTGTGCATTTATTAAACTAATAGTACCTACCTACCTACATTATAATAATACAAACAAGATACAAGATACATTTTTTTGCCAAAATAAGTGTTACAATTTGGTCTTGTGCTAAAGTCAGAGGCACTTTAAAACTTATTCACCCTTTTCAGGTAAAAATGTTATATTTGGGGTGGTAGGTACCAAGGGTGGTAGGTTGGTCATTACACTCGAGGCGGTATTATTCGCGCTCGCTGAGTTTACCGGTCATCCTCATACTCTGATCCTGTTTATGTTTCCTACCTCCATGTCCTCATTTTGTACGCATTCTATATAATATAACCCTCCTTTTGCTTCGCCGTAAAAAACCTATTAAAACTTTCATTCGTCAATAAGTAGGTAGGTACACTGTATTCTGCAAAGAGGTAGGAAACCATAAACAGTATCAGAGGTATTCTGTGAATGTATTTACAAAGATGTCAGAAATCGAGTTGGCATAAAACAGTCATGATTTGGTAAACATGGAAACAAAATTTTCAGTGAAACTTCTAACTAATTTACAAGTGGCAATGGACAAGAAATCGAACAAAGACGCTGATAAGAAAAACGAAAGAGTAAAAGACAGAGGGGATCTAAGAAAAACAAACAAAACAAATCATGAAGAGTTGGGGTTGAAAGACTTTATGCCTGACCGAGGAGACTCGCAAATCACAACACAGAAACCCATATCCAAACCTAACGTAGAGAGTAAAAAGTCTGAACATACGAAGCGAAACAGTGAAACAAAGAAAGAAGTTAAAAAGGAAGAAATACCAATTCAGATAAAAACATACCTGGATTTGGAAGGTCGGAAACGTCTCAGGGAACGATACACGCTCAGATTGAAAAATAGTCAAAATTTGAGTAAAAACTTGGACGTGAAAGTTGAGACTAGGGAAAATGACAATAAAAACGGTAAGAAAATATACCTAATGACAGCGCACGTCCTCAGTGGAAGTGCTCAGCGAGGGCAAAGGTAGATAACCACTTAACATCAGGTGGGCCATAAGCACTCTAACATGATAGTGTAAAACGTTGTTTCAGAGAAAAAAGCAGACGAAGAATCGACCGGCAAAGGCAACGAATCATCGAAAGACTCTGTCTACACGGAACCAAAGACGGACAAGAAGCAAGTGAAAGAAGCCCCGCCGTGCCAGAGGAAACCGATCATTAAAACCGTCACTGTTAAGAACGATAATCGCGTGTACAAAGCGGTCACTTTTGTCGATCAGAAACAACACACACCTCTGCAGATCAACATCCCAAACGAATACAAAAGAAAAGCTAAAGAAGTCAATTTAAAAGTAAAACTAAAATCGAGCAAGGAGTCTATAAAAGAAAAGCCAGTGAAAAAAGTAAAAAAGCGCGTGAAGAAGCGCATTTTATCCCCCGAACTTTTTACCAAAGGCAACGCTTCCCCGCCAACAGAAGTTGCGAAGTGGGCGCCATCTTGCATCAACCATCACACGAAGCCGTATTACGAAGCGTGGGTTGACACAACTCTAGCGGCGATTTCCAAATGTTCTAATAAAGATAAACTGTATTTGGAAAAGCAGAATATCATTAAGTCATTTCAAAGAGCGCTGATAAACAGACCAGATACTCCAGATCTTGTGTACGAGAATCACAATGATGAAAGGTATACGGGTAGGATCAAAATCAGGCAGCGGTAGATACTACAATGTTTTTGAATAAATGTTTCGTTTTACAGTCTTCTTCTTCTCTTAATTCTGGCTGTTCGGTGGCTAGGGCTGCCACGAATTTGCCAATGTCAGTGTTTATTGGCGTTTACTAATCTTTTAGCAAAAGGTGGAGATCTGAGTAGGTGATGAAATGACCGGTGAAGAAGGGAGTCTCCAAAAAGTTGATTCGTCAAAATAGATAGGTACGGCGTATAGATAATTAGGTAGGTACATAAGTGTAGGTAAGTAAATAGAATAAGATAATATTTAGTTGCTTAAATTTTATATATATATATCGTTTTACAGTCTTCTCTTTTCACTCTAGCTATTGTCTGTTTGTCACCCTAAAATGTCTTTTCCATCCTCACCTGCAACTAAACAAAAACGTCTTGAAATGAAACGGAACTAAAAATATCTCGTTCATTCATTTCCATGCAAAAGAATGAACGAATTGATTTATTGCAAAGACAGTGGCGCCTTAAATTTTTTCTACTCTTTTTAACCGACTTCAAAAAAGGAGGAGGTTCTCAATTCGGTTGTATGTTTTTTTTTTTTATTTTTTTTTTTATTTTTTTTTAATGTTTGTTACCTCAGAACTACGTCATTTATGAACCGATTTCAAAAATTCTTTTTTTATCTGAAAGGATATACTTCCAGATTGGTCCCATTTTATTTTCATCAAAATCGGTTGAGTAGTTTGGGTTATAAAAAGAAATAACTGAAAAAAATATGCCCGGCGCGGCGCAGCGCCTACTATTTTACTGCTAGCAACGATGCAATATGACAACTGACAAGTTGCGGCGTAGCGCCTACCATTTTACTGCTAGCAACAATGACCTTTGTGGTGCACACCGAAATTTTTACATTTGTCTAAATTTGTCAATAAACCCAGTTTGTACATTCAAATCGCATTTAATTGGAGAAAAGCAAAAACCCACCAGTAGTTCCTCTAAAGAATCAAACCAACCACGTGCACGAAATTGCGTATTTTGCTTTCTTATTATTATGCTTTTATGTGGTGTTTATAGTGACTAGAACATTCCCAATGAACTGTCATCATCATCATCATCATCTGATGATGAAGCTGGTAGTCGAATTGAAGTCGGTTTTTCCAGTTTTTTAACTTATAAATTATTTACCAAGCTGTTACCTACCCCATCTTATTCTTTGTCTACCCGCACATTTTTTTATGAAGGCGCGGTTGGTTTTCCAGCACACCGTGATCAATGCTTTTCTCCTCTTCAACACCTCTCACCTCTAGATAGCTTGTTACTGATTGTCACATTGGTGTGACTAACTGGAGTTTATAGGACCAAAATTGCATCGTCACACACCGGATTTCACAACTGAAAGTGTCACAACGGAACAAATGAATACATCATTTACCCCGTTGTTAACGTGTGACGATGCAAAATATTTGGTCCTTACCTTTTACTCGTGGTCACACTACATTGCAAAGGATCGGACTCTAATTTAGTGGATGTCCTACCATACCTACATCCTACAACGAAGTTGAGGAGTTGAAAAATAATAAAATGTATAGAATTTCATAGATATTTTTTAATTTATTTACAATACAATAAGTACTAAATCTACTAAGAATAAACAAGTAAAACTTTAAAGAAATTATATAAAAACATTACCTAAATTAGGTATCTACGCTACCTATCTAAAATCTACATTGCAAGCATCGATTAATGAATACAGTTTTTATTTGTCTATGATTGCAAGTATAATGCGCTTACGTACACAGTAGGTATCTTCATTTAGGTTAAGTAGGTACTATTACGAATAGTGCGTAAAAATGAGACAAATTGATCTAACATAATAATTCACTTAGGAATCACACCTTACAAGAACTAAAAGCCGATTTACAACTGTCAAATACTAGTTCTTAGTGAAGTAGGTAGTACAATAGGTAAAAAGTAGTGTAAACCGATCGGACAGTAGCGAAATGAACTTGGAAAGCAGGCTCGTCACTGTACTGGTACACACTGCTACAGGTCAGGTTATACACCCAATACAAGCATAACTACGCTACATACAATGCAGAGGTACGTTGGAGCGGAGCGCAATAGGCTAGGGCGCACGCCAATTAAAATAAGGCGTTTGTTTCCGAATACTTACAATTTGGATGTTTTTAAGAGAGTGAATAGGTTTCTTCTAGGCAAATGACATCGTCGACCGCATCGTCACTTAACATCAGGTGAGATTGCGGTGAAACGATTGTCTATAATGTATAAAAAAATCGTTGAATCGAACTGTTCAGCCTTTGTTTATGAATTGGGGGGCTATGTACATACAGCACATCTGCTTTCATTGGATTTAAGAGGGGTAAACATTAACTGCCATACTTTACAACTTCACAAGCAATTACGTTTGAAGGATCATCTTCATAAACAATCTCATAACCATCTCCTAAATCTTCTACTTCTTCCAATTCTTCTTCTACTTCTTCACCTTCAATTTCTTCACCTTCAATTTCTTCACCTTCAATTCCTTCACCCTCAACTTCTTCACCTTCAATTTCACCTTGCATCTCATAATTTTCGCCATCAACTTCATAACTGCCGTCCACTTCACAATTTTCTTCTTCAACTTCGTAATTATCTCCTTCAATTTCGTAATTCTCTTCGCCATTATTCTCCTGTCCTTCATTGTCGTAATTAATACCTTCAGCTTCGTAATTCCCTTGATTATCGGCTTCAATTTCGTCATCATTGCTCTCAACTTTTATATTCTGTGCGTCTACAATTTCTTGGTCCCTCCTTTGATGATTGCTGACTATTTGCCTGTACTTTTGTTTCTGCTCGTCTGTCATATTAGCCGGATGATTTTTTAGATGGTAATTTAGGTGACTTGATTGCTGTAACAATAGAAAATCTATGTAGCACTCCCTAGAGTCGGTCGTAATTTATTTATTCAATACTAGCAGACCGGCTTGGCACGGGTGGAGTTTTAGTAAGGATCCCTATTTTTTTTTAAATATGATATAGCCTATGTCACCCGGGGATAGTGTAGCTTCCCAACGGTAAAAGAATTTTTCAAATCAGTCCAGTAGTTTCGGAACCTATTCAATGCAAACAAAAAAATCTTTTCTCTTTATAATATTGTATAGAAAATCACAAGATAAGATAAATTTTTATTTGTCCCCAATTACTTAGGTATACATTATGTAGGTACAGTAGGTAATATAAATACAGTAAGTACAGATAGGAACATAAATACTTTGTGGTTGTATGGGGGCAAAATGGTCCCCGTCTCAGCATAATACTACAAGGATCATTTTAATAATTTTTCTTGTCATCTTTATCTCGTAAAGATACGAGGCCATAAACATGGCCAAAAAATTGAGGAATAAATAAATATTCATGGACTTTACACACAACGCCCTCTAGTCCCAAACTAAGCAAAGCTTGTGATATGGGAACTAGATGCTGATAGAATACTTAAATACTTTTTTTTTTGTAAATACATACTTATAATACATAGTAACACCCAGACATAGAACAAATATCTATGTTTTCCACACACAAATGTTTGTTCTCAGTGGGGATCGAACCCACGACCCACAGCACGGAAGGCAGAGCCGTTACCGACTGAGCTGTGACGCCTGTCAAATATATATAAGAGGATAATTAAATAATACGGTACCTTAAATCGTTTCTCGCATATGACACATTGGAACGGCGCCACATTAGTATGCGTCCGCATGTGTTGCTTGAGATGTACTGTTTGTACGAAGGTCTTCGAACATATCACACAGCGGAAGGGTTTCACCTAGATATTACAAAATACTTTGAGAGCTGTTATTGGGGGGTGATTCTAGGCCGATAGACTTTTTATCACAATAGATATTATATCCCTCAAACTGTCAAAACTCCATACTTTTTGACAGGTTTTGGGATATATATCTATTGTGATAAAAAAGTCTATCGGTCTAGAATCACCCCCCTGGATTTACTTAGAATATTATACTGGTTAGAAATGTGTATTTTGTATTATTTTGGATTCTTAAAATTTATAATCTTTTTAGATTAGTACAGTACGCACAACCAATCTTTGTCCCTCTGAAGTTATAAAACGATTGCGTTGACAAGGATCCGTTGTGACTACTTTACCTAATTTAAGTCAAATATTTATGTAGATATAACTAAATACGTTTTTGTTCAAAATGTGAAAGACTCCCTTATTTATTTTACGACAAGAAATTAAATGAAAAATTTAAAAACCCCCGAATCTTGCACCGTTTTTCATCAAACAAAAAAAACTAAAATCCATATTGGTTCATCCGTTCGGTTAAAAATATGAAGGATTTAAAAATCATATTGAACAAGGGACAAATCCCCCTGTATAATGTATTAATAATTACCTTAGTGTGAGTGCGGATATGTTGTTCTAGACCAGATTTCTGTGTGAAAGCTTTGGGGCAGTACGTGCAGGAGTAGGGTCGGACTCCGGTGTGCATTCTCATGTGTTGTACCACTCCGCCCTGTCACCAAAAATTGAGGTTAGGTTCGTAAGGTCTGGTTTGTTAAACGTCTTTGAAAGCAAAATGTCTGGATTGAAAAAAGTCAATGTATTCACATTGTCTTGATTTTAATGTCCTAAATTATAAATAAAGTTATAGAAAAAAATATTTTTAAAACCAAGCATTTATGTAAATAAATATTCATGGACATTTCACACGACGCCCTCTAGTCCCAAACTAAGCAAAGCTTGTAATATGAGAACTAGATGCTGATAGAATAATAAAATAAAAGTTCATTTATTGAGACAACTTAGTGTATATTAGATAGATAGATAAAAACTTTATTGCACACACAGAAAAAAAGAAATTACAGAAAGAGAGAAACATAAAAATAGAGAGTACAATGGGCGGCCTTATCGCTAAAAGCGATCTCTTCTATATTGTTAGTAACAGACTTACTTATATACTTTTTTTTTTGTAAATACAAAAAATATATAAATATAAGAAATAAATAACCCCCGGTGTAAAATGTCTGAAAAAAAAACGGTTCACGTGTAAGAAGTCGCGGGTAAGAGCTCAATAATAATTACCTGAGCTGAGAACTTCTTGAAACAAACGGAGCATTCGAACCGTTTCTTCTGAAAGTGGAACATATTCTTGTGCTCGAGTAACTCCGCGACTGTGTCGAAGCCTTCCAAGCATATCTGGAATATAACAAGAGTCTAGATAACAGAGGGGCGATTACGAGTTGACAATGTAAAAACCGGTGTGAAACGTCTGACGCCGAGCACACCGGTGTGCGCTGCTTGGTATGGAAACACGGAGCGGATTTTTTGAGAAGCTTGGTCTCGTCAAGCTCCCGCTCAGTGTTTCCATACCAAGCAGCGCACACCGGTGTGCTCGGCGTCAGACGTTTCACTCCGGTTTTTACATTGTCAACTCGTACTTGCCCCTCTGATTATAATAAAGCAATATCTAGTTATTCCAGATATTCAAAGGTTTTAGTGCCCTAGGTCTCTAGGTCTCGCATAGTACCCCCCCCTTACCCTACCCGTGACCTGACTACGGAACTGTTTTTGTCGAAGATGGCTTGACAGGTTAAAATAAAATAATAAGAATAGTATGAACGAAAAAATGTAATTCGCCATTTTGTGGCGGCGGCCATCTTGGACTGATTTTCATCAAAAATTAGCTAAGAACACTCCCGACTACCTTTGAAACAAAAAACATAATCAAAATGGGTTCATCCGTTCGGGAGCTACGATGCTACAGACAGACACACACACACGCACGTCAAACTTATAACACCCCGTCGTTTTTGATCATGCTTACCAACAGTATGAGAATCTGCTGTAACGTACAAAATGAAATATGTATAGTAGTCACAACGGATCTTTGTCCCTCTGAAGTATCTGCGCAGAACCCATTTTTGGTTCGAACTAGAGGTAAACGAATTTTTACGCACAACATACATGCATCGTTCGTTGCACTTACTTTCAGAGGAACAAGATCCTTTGTGCGAACTGTACCTACTTGGAAATAATGTATGGCGGCGGAGGCCTTAAGGTGGCCTGAATACTCCGTGACCAATGTTGGCCACTGCCTTGTTGACTGGTTGGTGGGTACTTTGAACTATCGCCCAAGTTTTAAGAAGGTATTTTTATTAGTAGGTATTTACCTCACAGGTGAAATCTTTAGGGCCTGTTTGATGCAGCTGTGATAGTGGTCGCTCGCAAACCTACAACACAAACAAATAAACTTAGTACCTAGTATTATAAATAAACCAGGCCTTTATACATCTAGGGGCGGCTTGCACCAGAATCGCTAAACGCGTTTAACTCTTAAATAGTATTTAGCGAGTTGTCAAGTCATACAAATACGTCAGATTTAAATCGATTTAGCTGTTAAATATGTTTAGTGATTCTGGTGCAAGACGCCCTTAATCTAGATGATTTATACAGATTAGGAGCCACTTTATAGCCATGCCCAGATGTACGGGAGGCTGCAGTGGCTGGGACATGATATAGATGGAGTAGGCTTGTAGCACCTATACCATCCTCTCAGCCTAGTCGACATCCACAGGAGAGACAAGCTCACGATGTTTTCCTTCACCGTTTGAGAGCAGTGGCATTGACATGGTATGGGTGCCGGCGCTATTACACGCACATGAGACTTAACACTATGTGTCAGAGTGATGGACGCAGTGCAATGCATCACGCGGCACGTCAATACATTGTCATAGGCAGAGGTAACCCTTTCAGATAAAAAAAAGGTTTTTTGAAATCGATTCATAAATGACGGAGTTCTGAGGTAACAAACATTATAAAAAAATACAACCGAATTGAGAACCTCCACCTTTTTTGAAGTCGGTTAAAAATAAAACCGAATTGAGAACCTCTTCTTCTTTTGAAGTTAGTTAAAAAAAATATTTTACCCTATTATGCGTAAAAAGGGGTGTTGTGTACCTGACATCTGGCGGCTCTACGTCGCGGCCGCATGTGTTCAGTGAGCTGGTGCTCGGAGTACTCGCAGCATGAGAAGAACATCTGGTGACAAGTGCCGTCTGCACCCAACGTTGATACTGCTAAGCATTCAAATGGTCCCCTGGAACATACAAACGTTATTTAATAAATAAATAAATAATAAATATTCATGGACTTTACACACAACGCCCTCTAGTCCCAAACTAAGCAAAGCTTGTAATATGGGAACTAGATGGCTGATAGAATACTCATATACTTTTTTTTTGTAAATACATACTTATAATACATAGTAACACCCAGACATAGAACAAACATCTATGTTTTTCACGCACAAATATTTGTTCTTTGTGGGGATCGAACCCACGACCCACAGCACGGAAGGCAGAGCTATTACCGACTGAGCTGTGACGCCTGTCAATTTATTTATATAATTAAATTTAATATTATATAATTAAATTTAATAATAATTTGTCAGTTTATTTAGTTAGTAGGTACAGTACGCACGACGGATCTTTATTCCCCTGAAGTTAGCTGCAAGAAACGATTGCGCATGTACCATCAGCAAAAGTTCTGCCTTACCACCTTAAGGGTGCATTTTCTGTGAACTGACTAGCCGTTATTTTTTCAATACCAATAGAAGCAAATTATTTCGGGTGTAAAAGTTATGAAAACAATGGGCCGTCATAAAAATAAATAGATGTTTAGATCTCTGGTTGGTTAAAATAAGACAAAAGAAAAAGGCGGGGGTCAGGTAGCTAACTGCTTGCAAGCGAAACAGTTTCAAAAGTGGTAAGGCGGAAATTTTGCCGATAGTACACACGGCCACAGGTCAGGTTATACACCCAATACAAGCATAACTAAGCTACATACAATGTAGAGGTACGTTGGTGCGGGAGCGCTATAGGCTAGTGCGCGCCGCGCTCGCAGCCCAACCCACATACACACACAGTCGTGTCTACACCACCTCGAGCAGCGTTCTACTTATAATAGTTCTAACTCCAAACAGTATAGGTGGACGTGTCTTCGACTGTACCTACTGTTGTGCGGAAAAATTAACTTACCTCCAATTTGACCAAAAATGAGTTCCGTGTAGATACTTACACAGCGTCATATCGTCCGAAACTACGAGAAGCTTATACATATAGGCCTAGTTCGTTCTTTCGTAGAGAAATCTGGTGACTTCGTTTTTAGGCTGACTTAAAGCCTCCAAAGTTGAGAAATGTAACGAAATGGTTATTAAACGAATCATCTCATAAATGTGGGTCGTGGGTTCGATCCCCACAAAGAACAAACATTTGTGCGTGGAAAACATAGATGTTCGTTCTATGTCTGGGTGTTACTATGTACTATAAGTATGTATTTACAAAAAAAAAGTATATAAGTATTCTATCAGCCATCTAGTTCCCATATCACAAGCTTTGCTTAGTTTGGGACTAGAGGCGTCGTGTGAAATGTCCGTGAATATTTATATTTATATATTATATATATTATATCTAGATATCCTGTATTCATCAGTGGATGATAGACTAAGGAGTAAGTCCTAGAATGTGATTCGCTTACGTTATAACTTCAGCCTCCTTCCTAAGCTCCACTCTCCGAGTCTTAACCTTCTCCTCTTTATCTTTCACTTCCTTCTTTCTCTTTTGTCTCTTTGTCTTCTCCTTCTGCGGTTCATCGCCTTTGATGATGATGTAACTCACGTCTTGCGTGGCGAGGCTGGTCACACTGGTAGGTTTCATGCGAGATAGAATCTCGTCTGTCTTAGACTTGATCGACTTTGCTTCGAGTTTTGGTTTTTTTGTCAATTCCTAAAAAGTTTAATATTAGTGTGGTGTGAAAAATGATTTATTTGTTCGTTCGTTCAACATTACAGAGAAAGAATAAGGTAGGTAACACAATGGAATAAATATTTTGCCCTGTAGGTATAAGTTTTTAATTGTATTGAAAACTTACCGTCTTTATCTCATCAGTCCAAGCCTTAGGGTCTCCGGTTTCATAAGCATCAGTATGCATTATACGAGCATGGTTCTGAAAAAAACTCAGGGATCCGTCACTTGATAACGACCAGACTAATAATACAAACCCTACAAACCCGGTCGGCAGGTGAGAAGGTACTCTAGTACTGAATAAATAAATATTCAGGGACATTTCACACAACGCCCTCTAGTCCCAAACTAAGCAAAGCTTGTAATATGGGAACTAGATTGCTGATAGAATAGGTACTTGCACCTATGTATAATTTTTGTGAACATTGGTGAAGATTGACCAAGCAAGCTACGCCACAAGTGCTTCATTAGTAGATAGATGGATGTATCTACTTTTTTTATTATTCCATATTATATTGTTAAGAAGGTTAGATACCTGCAGTGCCATACAACTGGCAAATACTTTGTTGCAGAGCTTACAGTACACTTCAAGCTCATTTTCTGACTCCGGCTCCGACTAGAAAAAATAAAACTCTCTTTAATCACCGGAAATAATTGTAATTGGGACATTTTGTGGGGATATTGATGCAATGAATGACTTCATCCGTACCTATCACACCAGGCTAGGAATGCATTTGAGTTTGTGGCTGACAAATATCAACTTATGATACATTCTGATATTTCTCAGCCATAAAGTGGTATGATAATGTAAATAAGATCCGGAGTCTATCACTAAGTTCTATTCAGATGGTAATTATTAGGTGTGTGTTGTGTTGACTCACTTTGATACGGCTTGGAGACATGGTGTAAACGAACGTTTCTTGTTCTCCCATCATGTCCTGCAGACCACTGAAAATTATAAAACCTGTTCAATTGTTTTGAGTAAATTAAAAATATCCTCAAAAATAGATAAAATTGAGGTAACGCCTCTGCCTGAAAGAAATAACCTACCCAGCCGCCCAATGACATAGTATTTTTTATCAAGTTTTAGATGTAATTTAGCTCGTTCCAAGTAAAGTAAACAAAAATAAGAAACTTCATTCGATCAAAAAGCGCGGGCGGCGGGAAAAAAACCAACAAACCAAAATCAAAAATTACTTTTTTTAGAAGTCTAAAATAAAAATTTGGCTATGGCATAGTGGTTGCAGGCTGCGTGCGGCACAAGCGCGTCTTTGAGCACCTGACGTAACCAAGTTGCAGCCTATTTTCTACATTGCACGCTCTAAAAGACATGAAAAATTATGAAATATTCATCTTACCGAGAACCTAAACAGAAATCATTTCACAATCAAAAACTTGACTATTTTCTACCTGCCATCCGTCCGCAAAGAAAAAATAAATTGGCGTTTGTTTAGAAAAAAAAGTAAAAAAGTAAAAAGGAGGTTAAAAAAGAAAAAAAGAAAAGAAAGAAGTATGGCTGCACAAAAAACTTCAACAACTTACCGTAATTAAAGTTCAGCTTTATGTATTCACAAATAACACTTTTAGAAGCTGGAAATTACACTTATTACAAGAATAAGCCACGCGTGGCTGGTTTCTCCGCGATAGACGCCATTTCGTTTCGAGACTTCGGTCGGTCGATGATTAGCGTGCGGCAGGATGCAGCGGTTGGTACACCCGTCTAAAAAGGCGCCAAAAGTTTGAATTTTTTGGCACGAACCTTTCACGAATTGGGTAATTCTGTTATATCAATAATCTAGTTACTAGGAAGTAAGTAAAATAACTAGTGGGTACGTTTAACAGTAATAAACTAAACTCCTGAGGTACAGCTGCATAAAATTCTTGTTAATAGGTGTTTTCTATTTGAAAATTAAATAATAAAATGGCTGTGGTTAAAGCAACAACGATAAAAGAAGCTATCAAAAAATGGGAAGATAAAACTGGGCTTAAATCTGAAACTGCTACAGAAGTTACTTTGATATTCCAATGGCCACCAATTGAAAAGATGGATAGTACTTTGGCTACTCTTGTTAACTGCGAGTAAGTAGGTACTTAATTAAATTACGATTTAGTTTTATTGAAAGTCTGCAATTCTGCATTCTTCTTCGAGCTTAGGCTCGAAGAAGAATGCAGAATTACCATTTTTATTTACTAGTCTAAACTAGTAAATAAAAATGGTAATTGATTTGATGTTTGGATGAGCAATTTTTAGTAATTTATAAGTTTAGAAAACTAGAAAAACCGACTTCAATTCGACTACCAGCAGATGATGGTGATGATGGCAGTTCATTGGGAATGTTCTAGTGACTATAAACACCACTAAAAAAGTCACGGGAAAGCAAAATACGCAATTTTGTGCATGTGGTTGGCATATTTTTTTCCAGTTAGTTATAAGCCAAACTACTGAACAGACTGATGAAAATTGAAAAAAAAGTACCTTCTCTTTTGAAGTCTGTTAAAAAGCGTCTATCCTACGCTTACCGTTTGTTTGGTTAGTGGTTCGTAGTTTAAACCCTAAGGACCTACTAAAGTAGGTAGGTAATCTAAAATGGGGCCTTTTTCACAGAAAGTTGAGCCTGTCTACAAATACTATTGAAAAAGTGACAGGATTGAATAGTCTCAAAAAGTTACGTGTTTTGTCTTTAGGGAGAAACTATTTGAAATCATTTGCTGGCATGGTAAGTAGCACTCAGTCTTGAAATCTATCTTATTAGGTAAGCCAATCTCTACTTACCTACCTATCTAAATGGATACCTACAGTAAGTACCCTGACATTGAACATTCACATAATCCCATTACTATTAAAATGTCTAAGTTTAGATGTTTGGATGTTTGTGTTTCAATCACGCTGTAACCTACTGGTCCGATTTGGATGAAACTTGGATTATATTATAGTTCGTTGGATTAGCACATAGGCTAATACTGTTCCCGCTTTTTTTGTCTTTTTTCGTGGACGAAGTCGCGGGTAACTGCTAGTAATATATAACTCATGACCTTGTTAGTCCCATGGCCAGTAGGTAAACAAAAAAGATATGCGTCTTCTTCTCCTTACGTGTCAATGGTGACAACCAACACTAGACGATGTTTAAATAGAACTTCGCCACTTAAAAGAAGATAATGTGATATGTGTGTAACCACGTGTGTAAATGACCTATAGGTAATCTATTTAGGTTATGGTCGATTATTTTAGGAATCACTAGGAGATACACTGGAGGAGTTGTGGATATCATACAACCTTGTAGAGAAACTAAAAGGCATACACGTGCTGCGAAGCTTGAAAGTACTTTATATGAGCAACAACTTGGTGAAGGAATGGAGTGAGTTCAACAAGTTGCAGGTAAAGTTTCTACACAATTACAATGTTGGGTTTTTGTAGTTGAGAATAACTTATAGCACAAGCAGATCGCCCACCTGATGTTAATCAGTAATATCTACTTATACTGCATGTTGAGTACTACCATTGAGGATGTGCTCCATGAGGCATCACACTATGAGTCCATCATGCATCACAGCGCGTCAAAATTGTGACAGGTAGGACGTAATTCTCTTGCATGTGATTGCACCAGCACCCTTACATAGGCAGATAGATAGATAGAAAATACTTATTGCACACCTTAACATAGGGATTACCCACTCTACTTACATAAAAAACAAAACTTAACTGAAGAATACACATTTATTCTGTAATCAACTTTTATTATCACTTCCACAAACTTATGTAAAATCACTGTATCATTATAATATAAGGTACTTTGCTAATAGATAGATTTTGCCAGAGGGGCGAGTACGAGTTGACAATGTACAAAACGGTGTCAAACGTCTGACGCCGAGCACACCGGTGTGCGCTGCTTGGTATGGAAACACTGAGCGGGAGCTCGACGAAACCAAGCTTCTCAAAAAATCCGCTCAGTGTCTCCATACAAAGCAGCGCACACCGGTGTGCTCGGCGTCAGACGTTTGACACCATTTTGTACATTGTCAACTCGTACTCGCCCCTCTGTTCGGCGGTCGGAACACAACTACCCGCCCTTCGCGGCGTCGGCCATATTTACTTTTCAACCATCGCGCGCGGTCGCACAAGATCGAAAGTTCGAAATAATTCAACTCGTCACGTCACATTACTGTCTGTAAGACTGACTTGAGATTGAATAGTGTAATAAAGCTTATTAATATGGACGCTAACTTAGTAGGTATTTGTGTGCTACAGCAGCAAAAGAGTTTGGACTCAGCGTATGCCTAACTAAGTACCCGAAGGTAATTATTTCAGGAACTGCCTCATTTAGAGGATCTACTATTCGTTGGCAATCCGCTTTACGACGCTTGCGAACTCGAGGCGTGGAGGTCGGAAGCCGCCAGGCGGCTGCCAAACCTGAAGAAACTAGATGGTGAAACTGTACTGCGTGATGATGGACCGCTGCTAACCGTGGCTGATATGCAGGTTATACCTACCTATATTATATCTCTTTGAGCGAGCGTTTCACACTACAACATGTTTTGAAGTGAAAACTTTTTAAACGACTTCAATAAAGTAGGTTCTCAATTCGGTTGTATTTTTGTTTAGGTTTGTTACCTCAGGAACTCCGTCATTTATGAACCGATTATAAAAATTCTTTTTTATCTGAAAGGATATACTTCCGGGTTGGTCCCATTTCATTTTCATTCATTGTTTGGGTTATAAATAGAAATAACTGAAAAAAATGCCAACTACGTGCACGAAATTGCGAGTCACTAGAACATTCCTAATGAACTGTCATCATCATAATCTGATAATGAAGCTGGTAGTCAAATTGAAGTCGGTTTTTCTAGTTTTTCAAACTTATAAATTATATTAGGCGCGTTTTGTTTGAACAGTGAACGAAATAAGTGATGATTAAGCATACACTCTGTAAAATGAGAATAACCCTAATTTTAACTTTTCCAGCCGGATAGCGGTGATGCTGTGGAAACTCTTGTCAGTGCGGAAACCAACGACTAAAAATGTTAATGGACTTTTATTTGTAATTGCATGCAATCATTATGATTTTTGCTTATTATTGCCCTTGCAAAATATATTGTTTTGAGTCTAGTATCACCTTTTTAGTTGACTAAGTAGTTACGACCATGACTACTAGGTACATATATATTCAGTCTATATATATAATGTGTTCTACTGAAGTAGGTATAGTAACCGATGTTGTGCAAATAAAAAACACAAAATATGGGAAATATAATTTTATTTACACACTAAATCTACTTACAATACTTTTATTGTATCTTCATAGAAGGCATTCTATTACATACTAAACATAAGATTAGTGTTTATCTCCAATCTCGCCAGCAAGGACAACGAATAGAATAACTTCAGTCATTCATAGCAAAATGTTAGCTATTTCTTGCTATATTTTGCAATACCCGGGGATGTGTCAATCTTTGTCCCTCTGAAGTTGCGCAGATACGCAGAACCCATTTTTTGGTCGAACTGGAGAAAAGGGAATTTTGCCGCACAGTACATGCGCAATCGTTTGTTGCACTTGCACCTAACTTCAGAGAGATAAAGATCCGTTGTGCGTACTGTACCTACTAACAGAATCTGCCATGTGAAGCGCTAAATATAGCAGAATTTAATAACTTACAGTTGGGAAAACCATTGTGTGAAAACGGGTTTTGGTGACCTATACAACGAATATCACTATTTTAAGATACCATGTAAAAATCTATGTTATTATAAACATATTGTCTATGCTATTGTGGTTTTGTTCTGTCTGTGTGTTAGTATTATAAGTATTTCATAAAAAAAAATCTATCAGCAATCTAGTTTCCATAAACAAGCTTTGCTTAGTTTGAGACTAGAGGGCGTTTTGTGAAATGTCCATGAATATTTATTTATTGCAAACTTATCATGGTCAGGCTATAAGTACAACTTACAACCGATGGTAACATGGGTTCGTTCCTTGTGGTCACCACTTTAATTATTAAAAAAATCTACCTCAACTTATCCACATTTATTTTGACATAATCAATATACCAATTAATTATTTCCCTACAGTTAAATACATGTTATACCAAATATTTACAAGTTTTTAATACAATGTTGGTCTTTTATCACGACAAAAGGCATTTTGTATGGTACAAAATCACCTTATACAGCTATTTATAAAAAAACTTTATTACACTTACAATTTTGGATGTTTTCAAGAGGGGAGTGAATAGGTTTCTTCTAGGCAAATGTGCTACATCGTCGACCGCCTCGTCACTTACCATCAGGTGAGATTGCGGTCAAACGTTTGTCTATAATGTATAAAAAAAAAGTTTTTTTTATAAGAAAATGGCAGCCCCAACATATTTATAAAATGTAGGTACGCCTATGTTTAAATCTTTAGTCATTCAAGTTGAAAACTTATGCTAATACATACAAGAATCAGCCGACTGACCGCGAAGCACATGATAGAGTTCAAAATCTTTAGTCCGTAAATTTAACAACATTTTTTTTTACATAATGGAACAAGCCGATAGCCCACCTGATGTTAAGTTGTAATTGCCAACCAATACATTAGACGTGCCCTGTGAGACAAAGGTCTCCTGTGCGTGTAATAACGCCGGCACCCATACCCTTCAAAGAGGAACACAGCAATGCGAGCATCACTGCTTCGTGGGAGAAATACATTGATGACTTCATCAATGTTTGTAAAACTTGCCGCCAAAGTTTTAGATTTTTATTATTATTAGGTACCCTTGGCGGTCAGACCGCAGTTGAAACGCGACGTCAGCCGGCTTAGCGGTCACCATTCATAGCTGTATATTTTATATTACTGGCTTAGACCTTGTGTATTATTAATGCAAATAAATGAATTATATAAATATATTTAGGTGATCACAGGAAAAACATTCAATTACGGTACCTACGTATACAATGTATGAATAATATTTACAAGATTTTTTTATACTTTCAGACTAATAGGTAACAAGGTAATTTATAAAATGTACTTAGGTACAGTCGAAGACATGTCCACCTATACTGTTTGGACTTTGAACTATGAGAAGTAGAAGGTTGCTCGTGGTGGTGTAGATAGGACAGTGTGTGTGTGGGTCGGGCTGCGAGCGCAGCGCGCCCTAGCCTAGCACTCCGCCCCAACGTACCTCTGCATTGTATGTAGCTTAGTTATGCTTGTATTGGGTGTATAACCTGACCTGTGGCTACAATCAACATCGGAATGATAATGATAAGACGTACCAAAATGACTGAAAACTAGCAATTTCCTGTTGCCACTTTTTCCAAGGTATGATTAAAAAGTAAAAACAGTATGATAAAACATAATTTTCGCAACGTTTTGTACATTTTACAAATAATTTTAAGTTGCCTTATAAATAAGTAATCATCACCATTCAACATTTAAATCAGACTTAATTTCACTCTAACCTCACCAAATAATAGTTATATCTTAAAACTAAAACTGTCTTATGTATGAGCTAATTGCCAAATCAAGTAACGCACTTTTAAAACACGAGTAGGTACTTAAAAACTTATCGTTCTTGAATATATCGTACATTAGCCCCCGCCCGCGACTTCGTCCACACCCCGTTTTCTTCCTGTTGATTTTCCGGGATAAAAAGTACCCCATCTGTTGTTCCAGGTTACGAACTATATATATTCCAAGTTTCATCCAAATCGGACCAGTAGTTGCAGCGTGATTGAAACACAAACATCTAAACTTTGACATTTATAATATTAGTGGGATATACAACGTAGGTACTATAGGCAAAATTGCCGCTCCACTTTTGAAACTGTTTCACTTGCAAGCAGTTAGCTACCTGATCTCGCCTTTTTCTGTTGTCTTCTTAATTTAGCTAATCAGAGACATAAACATCTGTTTATTTTTCCCTTTGTTTTACCCTTAAGGTAAGGTGAAACTTTTGGTGATAGCACGTTGAAAGATAAATCAATGTTTAGTCTATTGTCATCTCTTACCAATCAGTAATGACGGACAGAGACAAGCGCTAATTTGAAGTAACACTTATAGTTATGTAACATCTCTGCGTGAAGTATTTGTTTAAACTTCAAAAACTTTATTGTCTTTTAGTTCCAAAGTAGAGCACCTCACATGTAGATTCTACGAAGGTGCTGAGCTGATGTGATGACGTTGCACTGTGGGCAGATTTTCTTAGCGTGTAACGATTGTAGCCAACAGACCTGCAAATAAAATACATTTTCATCATTCATGCACAGAAAAGTAGCCCTTATGTAGCTCAAAATACGGACCGAAAGTAAATTTGAAAATAGAATGAGGCTCATTACATTTATCATTACACTAGCAGTTACCTGCGACTTCGTACGCGAGTACAGTTTCCGTGTACATTATATTATCTGTGCTTGTACCGAGCGGATACTTCTTTGAGAAACTTGACATTACACCTCATTACACCGAACTCGTACCTACTGGAATGTCAAACGCTAGTTGTTAGACCAAAGAGGTAGTACTACGCCCTGTCAAACTGACGTGACATGACATGACAATGAAATCCTCTTGCCAATTGGCGCTGCTAATCCTTTTCGTTCATTTTATCCTGTAGATCCTGTTAATTATTCGGGATAAAAAGTAGCCAACGAATACACTCCAGTGAGCAAAATAAACAATGTTACTTAAACACTTACCTCGCAGTAGACATGCCAGCATTGGATGGACACAGCGGGCGAAACGTACGGAGCCAGGCATATCAGGCACTTTGCCTGAAACATTCGTCAATGACCAGCTATGATGAAGAGGATCTAAGGATTGCCCGCTTTTCTAGGCTCTGATCGCGTGGAACTGGCACTTAGAATCACCTAGTTATATAACACCATTCTAAATGATCCGCGTGATTTTATTGAATAAAAAAACTTTGACTGAGTTGACATCAAATATCAGTACTATGAGATGAACTAAATGTTTCAACCTGCAATTATGAATGAAATTTCACAAAACTGGTTTTCAGAGCTCATAGCTTGGAAACGGCTCCACTGATTTTCACCAAACATGGCTAAACTTCCCAGATAAATATCCTTACAAAAAAAAGCATTCAAATCGGAGCCCAACATTCAGAGCTGCAAGGGCACAAACAGACAGACAGACACACAACGCCGTCAATCTTATAACACTCCTTCCGTTTTCAGTCGGTGTTTAATTATGTATTAAAATCCTGTCTCATCGCAAAACAAGCCAAGACTAGGTAAACTTTGACAATCGGTATAATTGCGTGATCTAGCTAATAAAAATTACAGGCACATGATACTTTAATTAAAGTGATGGACGCAGTGCAATGCATCACGGGGCACGTACTCAGTGGACGTGCTCGGTGAGGCAATGCATTGTTATAGGCAGAGATAACCACTTAACATCATGTGGGCCATCGGCTTGTTCCATCATTTGGTTGTATAAAAATAAATAAATAAATATTCATGGACATTTCACACAACGCCCTCTAGTCCCAAACTAAGCAAAGCTTGTGATATGGGAACTAGATGCTGATAGAATACTTATATACTTTTTTTTTGTAAATACATACTTATAATATAATAAATATAATAATATATATTTAAAAAAGTAGGTTTTTTGATTTACCTCTGCACCGCCATTTTGTTTCTGCTCCAAATCTTTGATTTTCGCTTTCAATGCTTGTATTCGAGTCTGAAATGATCAGAATGTTTATTAGACAGGCTTTTTTTAGGTTTTCTAATCTAGATTATTTATACAGCCGACAGTTTAACGTGCCCTCCGAAGCACGGAAGCGCTCAGAAGTTAATGCAACTAGCGGTCACCCATCCAAATAGTGACCGCGCAGAATGAGTAGTGTAGAATATATAGTAGTTTACCTCTGCACTAGCCTCGACAAGGCCATTAGGTTTAGGACTGTGTTCTAATTCTTTTTTATCTTCAACTGAATTAATTAGTTCCATATTATTGGATTCCACTGCATCCAGTGTTTCTTCAGCCTGAAAAAAAAGGTAAATATCTTTTTATTCAATAAGTATGTATTTACAAAAAAAAAGTATTTAAGTATTCTATCAGCCATCTAGTTCCCATATTACAAGCTTTGCTTAGTTTGGGACTAGAGGCTGTTGTGTGTAAAGTCTATGAATATTTATTTATTTAAAAACAAGTTCAACAAGTTTATTTTGGATGTCAGTAGGACCTTAGAAATAAAAAAAATTAAAGACAACCCTAATAAATAACACCCCATTTGACTTAATATTTTTACTCCCTTTCAGACCCTCATTAACTTGACAACTGCTTGACCGATATACTTCTATCATAAAACTTAGGGCGTCTTGCACCAGAATCACTAAACGTATTTAACAGCTAAATCGATTTAAATCTGACGTATTTGTATGACTTGACAACTCGCTAAATACTATTTAAGAGTTAAACGCGTTTAGCGATTCTGGTGCAAGACGCCCTAGGTGTACTATCCGAAGACACCAAATTCTGTGAAGGTTGGATAAGCCGTTCAAAAGTTATGATCACACCAATATAACACCCATTCGGCCATATTTGACACTAAGATATTCCCTCGCTCAATTAACTATGTAGCGTAGGTACTTACATCAGGTGCCGTTCTGGATGGCGAATACTGCGCAGGTCCATATAACTCTGTGTCCTCATCACCATCCACAACCTGAAAGAAATGGTAAAATTAACCAAATTCTCCACTTCAGAAATAAACATTATCTTATCTTATCTTACTTCAGACAGACAAAGATCCCTTGTGTATATAGTATACCTACTTTATTTGATAGTTCTATTCTAAAGCTAATACACACCAATGCCTGGTCGTTAGAAGCGCGCCGCACACAGATACCCGACCGTGCCTCGCTGTCTTGTAACGCAGTAGCTCGCACTCGCCACTCGCCACACCACTGGTACTCAGCAAACGAGGCTCCGGGCTCGTCACCCTGAAAACACATTAAAAAGTAAAAACACATTGCATACTGAATATTCTCCTGGGATGCTATAGCGATTAGTAGGTTTGATATAATATTCTACTGCTTGTGGGGGCATAGGAAATAGAAATAAGGCAATCACCAGCACAACAACATTATAGTCTCTTTAAGTGACATTTACCTTCACATCAATAGTCTCTTCAAGTGACACTTACCTTCACATCAAGTCTCTTCAAGTGACACTTACCTTCACATCAAGTCTCTTCAAGTGACACTTACCTCGACATCAATAGTCCCTTCATCCTCGCTATCAGATAGCTCGTCCACTGATGCCCCGGTCCGCTTCAGACACCTTAACGCATGCCTTTGAAGTCTCGACACGGGGAGAGTAGCGTTGCATACCGGACATTCTCCTTCAGCTGCTAAAGCAGGAGGTGGGGAGCTTCGCCGCCTTGCCCTGAGGCGCCGAAGGCGATTACCATGAACCCTCTGAAGATTTACAAAATAAGATAGATAAACACAACACCCACTGCACAGAAGATAGAACTATACTAACTGAGCTGTGATGCCTGTTGTTTTTATTTATTTATTTGTGCCCTGTGAGGCATCCATCACTCTGAGATGTACGATTTAATGTAGGTATTCACGTGTATGTAATAGCACCGGACCTCATACTCTTCAAACCGAAACACAGTAATATTATCATCACTGCTTGGTGGCAGAAATAGGCATGGTAATAGTTCTTTTCTGGATGAGCTCTTTCACAAGAAGCTCTACGACTAAGTAGAAGTGTATTCGTTAGCAATATACATAGAAATAAATTACTCAACATGTTTTTGATAGAAGATTACCAGTCATCGGTACAGAATACTATAATATGTATTAACTCTCAGATTTATACCACTCTTCTATTATTTTACATGCAAAGTTCAGATGTTTATGGCAATAAAGTTCAGGACCCAGCCTATGAACTACTTTTGGGTTTTAATCCCAGTATTGGACAAAAGCAAGTGTCAACAATCGTTGGTGAGAAATAAAGAAGGTAGAAAAACAAAACCTGATAGACATCACTTCCCGGGCAGCCCGTTACATTCACCTCCTGGTCATCCGGCACATCTACATCTGGACTAGTGCTCGGTCCTGGCAGTGCCAGACCAGTGACACTAAGCTTCCTTTTACTACCACCAGTAGATAGCTTCTGTAGCCTTTCAACTTCTAAAGCTACATGGGCCTCTAACTCCCCTTGTCTCACAGTACAACTGCACACAGGACAGTTTGGCAACTCACTAACTTTCTTCCTACTACGTACACAGTTCAAAATTACGTTCTCGTCGTACGGTCCGAAACTCGAATTCAGATTTGGATTCCCGCTAGAACTTCCTTCCATGTTATTGTACAACACTATCGGTAACATCTCAAATCTGTTTTTGTTGACATCGGTTATAAATCTGTCTTCATCACGGTGAGTGTAACACAAAAGTTCAGTTTAGCACTTTGCACTTGTAAATAACAGTTCGACGAACCCGCACGAACTTATTTTGCAGTCATTCTGTTTGTAATTATGTAATTATAATTCGTTGAAGTAAGCAAAACAATAACACCGGATCGTTCGTTTACAACTTTTTGGCATTTCGAATAGTTTCGTTTCGATGATTTATGAACGAAAGAATGAAATGAATGAAATTAATTTGTCAAAATCATAAATGAACTGACAGAAAGGTACAATAGTAGTCTGTGCTAGAAAGGTCTTCAATCAAATACCAACAAAATAAAACCAACAATTGCTAGTTCTACTACGTCGTCGGTCGCTGCGTCGCCGCGTCGTCGTCCGACTCGTCCGGCGTAGTCGTCTCGTCCGTGTAGTGTATGGTATGGTTCGTAGAATAACAGTGTAGGCGGAGAGATGTCGGCCATTCATTACATTACCTAATTTGTGGCTTTGGGTTAGCCTGTGTAACTACTCCTTCTTTACTCCCATATATGGTGCTGATTGTGATGTGAATTTGTGATTGAATGATCTATTAGTCTGTGATTGAATGTCACAGGATTGTTATGATATCAGTCAGTTGAGTCAGTGTCAAAAAAAATTGTTTTTTAGATCCTAACCTAAAATTGAAATGTGACTTTTTATTTTGTTTATTTCTATTCCCTGTAAATTATTCCATGTAAAATGCCCTCAATACACATAGATGAAGTCTGTCCAAAAAGTGAAGTTTACCCGCTCATTGTGAATTTTCAAAATGGTTATCCCTCTAAACATTTTAAGACTCAAGAATGTTTGTTACTAAATGATGAGAGAAAAAACTCCAAAGTTATTGCAGTCGAGGTGGCGGACACTCTGTACACAGGAGAAGAAAGTGAGGAAGTATTGGGAACAACGCTAATACTTGCACGTAACAAGAAAACCGGTAAAGTCCGGCTCATAGAAGTTGGTAACATAGAACTCAAACCGGAGGTAGTAAATGATTTAGAGTCAGCCCAACTACTTGATAACTCGACTTTGGAGCTAGGGAGAAAGTTCGGGTCGAAGAAATACAAGCAGCGTTTGGAACAGTCAGCAAAACTGAAACAGAATGAACAAGCCGTTGTGGCTCAGATGGCAAATGTCACACAGAACCTCACTCAAGACCAACTGGATGTATCCTACAACAATCCGACCGACTCTGATGACTTCTACATACCTACTATCAACAGAGATGCTACTACAGTCACTGAAGTCTACAGCCTTGATGAAATTTTGAGTCCAGAACAGTTTGACTCAATAATTGCTGAGATTGGTCAAACTGAACTGACAGATAAGCTGAACCCTTTTATACAAGGATTGATGAGAAAAGATATGTCGCAAAAACAAAAGGTCTTGGCTCTGTATGCAAGTTCATTGTACAACTTATACAATGTGAAATCAAATGAGATAATGAAAAAAAGTTTTATAGCGTGTTACGAGTCCCTCACGTTAAATAAGCATATTCTAGAGCATTTCTTCACATATGTGAATGGAAAGAGATGCCGACCAGTTCAATATAGAGATAAAACGTTAATCCACACCATGGTGTTTATGCTTTTAATTAACAATTTCAAGTTTAATTTTGATGATTTTTGTAAACTTACAAAAGCTGCTGTCAGGACTATGTCGGCTAAGCTGGCTATGTGTGGGGCTCATGTGGTGACAACTAATAGTGCAAGAATGGCACACTTAAAACTACCTCTAAACAAACCTCCTACTCGGAGGAAAAGTAACAAATAATAAACATTATTATAAAAAACTGATATTCATTTCCCTTTTTATTACAAACATGTTCAATTATTTGTATTACTCTGAAAATCATTAAGTCCAATAAATATTATCAGTCAAGTAGATCTTTCTCACTTCTATAAATTGGTACTAAATTAACCAAGTAAATTACTAAGTACATGCCAAATGTTGGCAAAGAGGCTAGGTTTTACAGGTCCACAGTTCTGTCTGATGTCAATAAAACAAGGCATTGCAAGCAGATATTTATTTATTATTGCAAAAGTACACAAAATCCTTGAAAATATAAGAGCTACATATGAACAATGATTTAGTGTCCCTTCTAGGAACCTAATGAAAAGTTTGTAAAATGAAAATTCGTATTATATTAATTTACTAATTGAATGAATATATAGAGAATAGAATGCAAGTAATTATGGTAGGTAGTTTTAAATAGGTTATAAAGAATGTCTAACTTAAAATTGCACGTCTCTCCACCACGTTTCTTTATGTCGACGCGGTGTATAAGTAACATTTCACTTCGAAAGACTTAAATAAGGTAGGTAGTTCAGTTTTAGATTAGATCGCTTTATTGACTAACGCTAAAGAAAAAAAATAATCCCTGTTCTTAAGGACGATCTTCTATATAAAATGTAAAAAAATATCTAACTATTGCCGTTTCTTAGGGTACCTACGCACTATGCGGTTAGCCGGAATGCGGCCAGCCGTGCGGCTGACCGCAATAAAAAATTTGTACGAGAATGTAGTTTTCATTCGCATTTCGCACTACGACGCGGCTGCCGCCCGACCGCTCCGGTCGTTCTGAGCGCTGCGGCCCGACCGGCGGCCAGCCGGACGGTCGCCATACACACTACGCGGATATGCTTGTTAGCGGTTGCGCGCCATTGACGGTTGAAAAACAATTCAAAATGCTTGCTCTCATCTTGAGTTTGCAAATAAGGATGCACCCAGTACCTTTTTTTTTGTTTCTTTTTATAACGCGAGTAAATATAATAAATAGCTGCGACTTCTTCGACGTCCATCTTGGAAATGAGCCGATCCAACCGCAAACCACTACGGTTTCTAAACGCACTTTCCGGTTGGAGTTGCGGCTATCCGCCACCCGGCTAACCGCAAGCGCAACCGCTTCCTACGGTTAGCCGGACGGCTGACCGCATTCCGGCTAACCGCATAGTGCGTAGGTGCCCTTAGGCGTATATAATGAAGAGCAATTCTACTATAAGTACTATCATATTATGAGGGTAGATACAGCTTGTAAAAAAATCATGACACTGAACTATCATCGTTCATTCATTTTCATACACAAGAGAACGAATTCATTATTACAAAGGCTGGAGTCATCTAAATTCATACTCCTTTTTTGTAAAAAATCTACTGCTTCCAGCTTTATTCGGTTTGGAAAAGATTCTGGATATGGTAATTAGTTTTTCGGCTTACGGCAGAAATACCTCAGCTACTTCCAGTTCCAGATGAGTAGGTATGGCACTTTGTATGAACAAACAATTCATACCTACTTACGTCACTCTCATTATACTGATATTATATGGCTTATGATGGTTTTGTCTTGATACCCTCATTCAAATCTAGTGCTTCAAGTTTAGAATCACTCGTAGTACTTTCCGGTTCCATATACTGATGCAGCGAACCAAATCCAGAACATGAAGCCTCATCATCACTCATTTGAGTGGTACAAAGTTCACTGAGAACCATCTCTGACTTTTCCTGCGTAACCCTTTGTCTTTGAATGGCAAACTCTAAAGAATTGAAAGATGTTTTACAAGTATTACATTTGAAAACTTGAGAATCGCGGAAGTGTTTGACTCTATTGAAAACATTGATGTTGAACTCATCACTAAAGCCCTTGACGCAATTCTCGCAGTTCACAATAAAAGTCCTTTTCCATGATCCGTAGTTCGCAAGCTCTTCTACCTCGAAGTCAGTATGGAACCTTTTGATGTGACGCTTCAAAGTTTTTCGCGTGCTGAAATCTTTCATGCAAATAATGCACCGGGGCGTCACCTTCTCCATAGGGCAAGTGCTGAAATTAGCATGGCATACTTCGTTGTGCTCGACGAACTTTTGTGGTCCTTTGAAAACCACGTTGCAAACTTCGCACTTGTAGATCTCATCTTCAACTAAATGCTTCGTTGCTAGATGGATGTTAAGCGCTTCTTTGGAGCCGAATGATACGGAACACAGATCGCAAGGATACGTATTCATGTTGAACGAGTGAATCAACTTCAGATGGATTTTACAGGACTTTGCAGACTCAAATCTTTTGTGGCAGATGTGGCATTGCGGAAAGCTGGCAGAGTCAGAATGCTTAGTCCTTACATGCTTGCGTAAGCTGCGTTTCTCTTTGAAAAGAGTCTCGCATTCGATACACTTATATCTTTGCATGCCCATGTGCGTATACTCGATGTGTCTGCGAATATTCCGCTTGGATTTGAAACGTTTCTCACAGTAGTCGCATTTGGCCCATGTGTCGTTATTGTGAACGATTTTAATATGCGAAGCAAGGTAGTATCTGTTATTGCAGACTTTTGAGCAATATTCGCACTCCACCGCCTCAATAGTCGTATGTTTCAACTGGATGTGATGTCTCAATGAGCGATCGCTGTAGTACATCCTGTCGCAGTGACGGCATTTGTACGAACACATGTTCGCTGTATCGCCTTTGGTCGAGGAAATGCAAGAATCAGCGATTTGAGATTGCGGATGGAAGATTCTAGAATGAAACTCCAGACTGGAGATATCAGTGAAGAGTTTGTCGCAATAGTTGCAAGAATTAACGTTTGGCGGTGGCAGACAAATCTTTCTATGCTCCACCATAGTTTCTTTACTATAAAACTTATTGAAGCACACGTTGCAAGTGGTCAGGCAGTACTCAATATCGTGGTGGTCTTTCATGTGATCTTTTAATTCGTAGACACTTAGAAAGGCTGAGAAACAAAACTCACATTTGAAAACTATCTGCATTATCAACGGATCTTCATTAGTCAGTCTTTGCAAGTAATTCTTGCAGTATTGATAGAATATCTCAAAGGAATGTTCTAGTTTTATATGGCGTCTAAGCAGTTGTTCATCATCGAACGGTTTATGGCATGTCTCGCATAAGAATGCATTCATATCATTGTTGAAGTCACTGGAATCGTCATCCTCAGATTCAATATGATCTATGATACGATTGCTATCAATTTTCACATCTTCATTATCGGGATCGTGCCTAGTTCTGACGTGGCGTCTTAAACTTTGGTTAGAAGTGTAGATTTTAGGACAAATTTCGCACCTGTACACCTCCTTTTTTCCATGGTACATTTCTGTATGTCTTTTGAGATTTCTGGTATTTGTGTAAGCTTTATGGCAGAGGTTGCACTGTATAAGTTTGACATTCTCATTGTGGACCACTCGTAGATGAACCAGCAAGGAATTTTTGCTCTTGAATATCTTCTTACACTCATCGCAAGTAGGATATTCCATGGCTGGGTTGTGAAGTTGGTTCAAATGCCTCTTTAAATTTCTTTGTGAAGTGAAACTTTTATCACAGATTTCACATCTGATTTTGGGTCCAATGCCTTGTAGATGGACTGTGATCATATGGGATGTTATGTTTTGTTTTCTGGTGAAGATTCTGCCGCAAATATCGCACTCTGGCGATGATTCGCCGAATCTATTATGTCCTCGAGAGAGGTGCAACTGTAATCCAGCCGGACTTCCAAACTTACAGTTGCATATCTCACAGAAGCATGAGGTATTGTCATGATGACAGTTTTCGATATGAGTTTGGAGATTATACTTTCTAGTGAATGCGCGATCACAGTAATCACAATAGTAATCTAAGCTATTTTGATACATAAATGCCATATTTATGTAAAGTTAAAACAATTTGAGATCAAAATCTGAAAAGATTACAATTTATCAAGGAGCACTACAAGGGTATCGCTTAGGCCCTATATTTAATGCAGTATACAAAATACCTAAAATGTACCAAAAACTACTTTTTTATACCTTAATCTAAATTAATCCTATGCATTAAGAAATAATTCATAATTTAAGGCAGATATTGTTAGTTGCTGAGATTCTTATATTAAAGTACTAATACAGATGTCTAGGACAAACACAAAAGTTAATATGAACTTCAAATAAAAAAAGAATTGCTAGTAACCTTATAAATTATACAAGACCATGATCTAAATTATCCAATGGTAGAATTTTTCATCAATACTTTTGATTCATTGTTTTTTATGGTATCACAATTTCTCCAATATAAATAGGTCCTTTACAAATAACTCCTCACTATTTGAGGAGATGGTAATCTAAAGCTAAGTTTTAAATTAATTCTGTCGATAACATCCACAGTATTTGATATAGGTGCACCACCCGCTTGCTAGGATCCGGAGAATACAGAGTAATTCTTGAGATACCTAAACAATAGGTGTCAAATACACTTGAAGCCTTTACCTGAATCAGTGACCGTTTACTTTAGCTTGGTCTAAAATTCAAAGGTTCTTTACCGATCTGGATTGACATTGGATAATCTGAAAAAAGTAATTCAAGCGTTAAAAAATTTAACACTTGCCAAAAGATAGGATTAAATTAAAACTTAATAAATGCTGGAATTAATTGTTGTAGTAAAGGTTGTTTATATCAGTTTTTTTTATTTATATATCACAGGCCGGTTAATTAGGTAGTAGCTGTTGTGTGTTAATGTACATCTCTAAAAGTGGATTCTAGATTAGTTATTTTAAAATTTGACTTTTCAGTTTAGGTTTGTGTGCAGCAGAGCAGCAGCATGTAACTATACATAGAATTTGTGTTATGGGGATATTATATGTACTTACTAACTACTACAACACGGAAATAGGTCCTATTCCGCAATCGAACTCAAACTCACCTTTGTTGCACCACTGAGGCCATCCAATCTGATTAAAACTTCTGGCGTATAAAAACGAATAACATTTTGATGAATATGTGGAAGTTCGATATTGTTCTCAGATTTCATCCGATGACGTCCTTCGTATTGGAAAACTCACAAACTGCGTAGGAATCCATTTGATAGATTTTTACTCAATTTCGAAAATCCATCGTTTTGTAGCATCTGTAGTTTGTGATCGTTTTCTTGTTGATAGATTTTATTGTTTGTTTTATTGACTTGACTACTCTGCTGGCCAAAGCCTCTGGCTTTTTGTTTTGTTTGGTTTTGGTTACTGTTTTGACGTTTGGTTTGAATGACTGAGCCAAAGAGAATATATAATATACTAGCAGTTACCCGCGACTTCGTACGCGAGTACCGTTTCCGTGTACATTTTATTATTTGTGCGTGTACCGAGCGGATACTTCTTTGAGAAACTTGACATTACACCGAACCAGAGAACCGAACCCGTACTCGAATGTCAAACTTTAGTCGTTAGACCAAAGAGGTAGTACTACGTCCTGTCAAACTGACGTGACATGACATGACATCATCCTCTTGCTAAATTGGCGCTGCTAATCCCGTTTTTTCATTTTATCCTGTAGATCCTTTTAATTATTCGGGATAAAAAGTAGCCTATGTGTCAATCCAGGTTATGTACTATATATATATCCCAAGTTTCATCCAAGTTGGTTCAGTAGTTTCGACGTGATTGAAACACAAACATCTAAACTTTCGAATTTATAATATTAGTAGATATAATACCTACGAAAGCAAGCGGCGAGAAAGAGAACCACAGACAAAAGTGAGTGAGAAAACAATAAAGAATGAACGAATGGATAAAAGTCAAAATATTTGCAGCCGGAAGTCATATTATGCATTTTAGTTGTCGATCATGAATCAGGCGTTGGATAGTTTGGTTGATTGATCGTGTGGAGGTCTCTTAAGTAGACGGTTGTCAAACAAACAATAGAGTTTAGTCTGTGGTGGATTGCATTGTTTGTTTTGTTTGATATTTCCATCCGTCCCGTCCCGTTGTTTGTTTGATCATCAATTTTTTTTTATTTGAATTTGAATTGAATGAAGAAAGAAAATAAAGCTTTGTTGTTGTGGAGATTTTTGGCTTTGTTGTACTTTTAATTTTGTTGATATTACTTTTATATCAACTATTTTACTGAAGAGTTGAAGAAGAAATAAATTTCCATGTGGATGGACATAGTTTGTATTTGAGAGTTATAAAATATAGGACGAAGCGAAGACGACTCGCAAAGGACTAAGTTACTCAAAGCTAAAATGTCTGAATTTACCGTGTGCAGAGTGTGCTTAGCTGATAATATAAAAGTGCATTCAATTGCTAATTCAGAGCTTCACGAAATATATCAAAATCTCACCAAAACAGAGGTAAATAATCTAGTTGTAGCCTATCAACTCTTACTGACCTTTTTACTCTAGTTCAGTTTAGTCAGAGCTATGTCTATTATTACATACACATATACAGGCGTCACAGCTCAGTCGGTAATGGCTCTGCCTTCCGTGCTGTGGGTCGTGGGTTCGATCCCCACTGAGAACAAACATTTGTGCGTGGAAAACATAGATGTTTGTTCTATGTCTGGGTGTTACTATGTATTATAAGTATGTATTTACAAAAAAAAAGTATATAAGTATTCTATCAGCCATCTAGTTCCCATATCACAAGCTTTGCTTAGTTTGGGACTAGAGGGTGTTGTGTGTAAAGTCCACGAATATTTATTTATTTATTTATTATTCTTACTGCAGAGAGCAAAGTGCTATTACAGGCTCATGAAACTCAACACCTCCGTGTCAGAAGGAGTAACTATTGCATTGTTAACCAGCAGAGGTAACCACTAACATCAAATGGGTTATCTGGGGGTTCCCTCACCGCTCTCATTAGCTGGCCACCCTTAGTGGCCTACATACCTTATATACTCACATTACTTACATAGATTTCAATTTTACTAACAACATGGATAAAACATATTTCACTATCTATATTATATTTGATTTGATTAGAGAAATTTTCCACCTGTATTTTATTCTAAAAGTTTACAATCACACTAACTACATTAGGCAATTACTGTTTGTTACAACTAGGTATAGTAGTCACAAGTCAACGGATCATTGTCCTTGTGTAGTAAATAAATATTCATGGACTTTTCACACGACGCCCTCTAGTCCCAAACTAAGCATAGCTTGTGATATGGAAACTAGATTGCTGATAGAATACTTATATACTTCTTTTTTTGTAAATACATACTTATAATACATAGTAACACCCAGACAGAACAAACATCTATGTTTGGCACACACAAATGTTTGTTCTCAGTGGGGATCGAACCCACGACCCACAGCACGGAAGGCAGAGCTATTACCGACTGAGCTGTGACGCCTGTCACATTATTGTTATGTGACATTAGGGAATTACTGTTTGTTACAACTAGGTATAGTAGTCATAAGTCAACGGATCATTGTCCTTCTGCGGTATCTGCACAGAGCCCATTATTATATAATTGATGGTAAGCAAATTATATCTAAAATAAAATGTTAAAAGTGTATTTTTTATTTCAGCTCTTCACTCACGGCTGGCCGGTCAAAGTATGCTATATTTGCCACGCACAGCTCCAAACATGCCTTAAATTTGTGAATTTGGCAAAACACTCTGAGACACTGCTTTTGCAACTCTATCACAGTAGTATTAAGGTATATTAGCTTAGCAACTAGAACTTTCATTTCCTTCACTGCCTTACCTGGTTCCATGACTTCCATGAGACAAGTAGGTGTAATCTAAATGCCCCTTCGCGGTTTCCTTCATGTTGATACACATCTGTAATTGTCACAATGATCCTTGTATGTTTACAAATAAATAAATCATCTAATATCTAATATATTATAAAGTACCTAACTTCTGCCAGCGACGTCATCCGCGTCGCATTTGATCCTGTTGATTTTCCGGTATAAAAAAGTAGCCTATGTGTTAATTCAGACTATGAACTGTATGTATTCCAAGTTTCATCCAAATCAGGCTAGTAGTTTTTGCATGAAAGAGTAACAAACATCCATACATGCAAACTTTCGCGTTTCTAATATTATATTAGTAGGATGTACAAGACACGCGCACAAAGTCGCGGGTAACAGCTAATACATATTTTAACAGTCATATAACATTTTCTTTTTACAGCTATCTCAAAACACTATCCTTCTGATTGACCGACAAACACTCAGATACTCAGTAACTCCTATAGAGACTATATCTTTGATTGAAGAACCAACTGACCTAGAAGAAAATATTTTAAATGTCAAAGGGGAAAATAAAAAACTCAAACGAGAGCCCGTTGATAATGTGGAGAAATATGTAACTGATGTTGATACAGGTAATTATTGGCGCTCTGGTGGTTTATAAGTAGTAGTACGTGTAGTAGTAGAAGTACTACCATCGTACCTTTTCTGCCACCAAGCAGTGATGCTTGGTTTTCCGGTTTGAAGGGTATGGGTACCGGCGCTAACACGGACATGTCTCAGAGTGATGGGCGCAGTGCAATGCGTCACAGGCCACGTCCTCAGTGGACGTGCTTATTAAGGCAATACACTGTTATAGGCAGACGTAACCGCTTACATCAGGTGAGCCATCGGCTAGTTGCATAGAAAAAGAGGTAGTTACCCCGCCTTCCGATCGTATAGGTCTTGGGTTCAAATCCGGTTGTGCACCTATGGATTTTTCTACCTGGATTTTTTTTTTAATCCAATTTTTCTTGCAAGCTGCCCTATTGGGCATTTAGAGAGAGTTTTGAAGAGGCAGCCACGACTCCGGACATGCGCGGTCAGTGTCCAGTGACACATCCCGCATTATTGTTCTCCTAATTAATTCTCCTACCTGGATTTACATGCGAAATGCCAGTGCTCTCAAATGGAAGAAAAATATTGACTTAGCCAGTGCACTCGTGGTCTGATTCGTTGGTTCGTATGAGTTAGGGTCAACTCTGGTGAGGGAGTGTTTAGGCGCCTTAGGGCTTCCGTCGAGGCTTATGCTAGAACCAGAACCGGCAGTTTACGTGCCCTCCGTAGCACGGAAGCGCTCAGTTTCAAATGCCACTAGTGGTCACCCATCTAAATAACCGCGCAGAACGTGGCTTAACCTTAGATAATCGATGATTACTAAGCAAGCGTAGCCACGAGACTTTATAAAATTACCAGTATATATTTTATATTTTTAGATGTTGCTGATATCAAACGGGATTTTGACTATGATGGAACCGTGTCATCAGACCCTGAAGATAACATTCCATTAACCGCACTCCAAGTTACCAGTCAAATAGTTAAACGGGTCAAAAAACAACGGAAAAAAGAGAAACGAAGGTATCAAAAAGGTAAATAATAATTTATAAAAAAAACTAGAAAATCCAACTTTAATTTGACTACCGGCTTCATCATCAGATGATGGTGATGTTGGCAGTTCATTAGAAATGTTCTAGTGACCATAAACACCACTAAAAAGTCACAGGAAAGCAAAATACGCAATTTCGTGCACGTGGATGGCATATTTTTTTCCAGTTATTTCTATAAGCCAAATCACTGAACCGATTTTAATGAAAATTGAATGAGACCAATTTGGAAGTACATCCTATAAGATAAAAAAATAATTTTTGAAATCGGTTCATAAATGACAGAGATCTGAGGTAACACACATTAAAAACACACACTTTACATGAGTTTCTTTACAGGGTTTCAATATAACAGTGTAACTTGTCCTAATCAGTTTCATATTCCTATTGTAGATGTGTCCGCTTAGTTTTATGTTTAAGATGCATGATCCTCAAAGGCCCCAGAGAAAGACCAGCGCAGGTTTAACACCTGCACATGCTGAACTGGGACCTTTTTGCAACATTGCATTTATACCTTTTTAGTGTCCCGACCCAGTTTTGGAAAATTGGAACACTTAATTTTTAAAAACGTGTTTTAATTATAGTTTGTGTTTTTTGTGTTGTTGTTGTTGCAAATAAATATTTTGTACTAGCAGTTACCCGCGACTTCGTACGCGAGTACCGTTTCCGTGTACATTATTATTATCTGTGCGTGTACCGAGCGGATACTTCTTTGAGAAACTTGACATTACACCGAACCCGTACTCGAATGTTAGTCGTTAGACCAAAGAGGTAGTACTACGTCCTGTCAAACTGACGTGACTTGACATGACATCATCCTCTTGCTAAATTGGCGCTGCTAATCCCGTTCGTTCATTTTATACGCGTACGAAGTCGCGGGTAACTGCTAGTTTATAATATTAGTAGGATTGTATTGTAAAAAAAAATACAACCGAATTGAGAATCTCCATTTTTGGAAGTCGGTTAAAAGATGGTTATTTCATATTTCAGATACGAAAATAGATGCCCAAGAAGTTAGACTAACGAAAGAGCAACAGGCGGAAGAAGTTCTAGCTCGTTCTAAATCACTGAACTATCTAAACTCTCCGTTCAAATGTCATTTGTGCTATAAAGGATTTGTTAATGAAGTCACTTTTAGCAATCATATGCAAAAACATGATGATGTAAGTACTATTCGTATCAATAAGTGGGTAATTATAAGATTTCTAATTTCCATACGACATGATAATGTGTCCTTAGATAAAAAAAAATTAATTTAGCATAAGAATAAAAAAAGAATAAGAATAAAAAGCACCAGACTTGCACCAGAATCGCTAAACGCGTTTAACTCTTAAATAGTATTTAGCGAGTTGTCAAGTCATACAAATACGTCAAATTTAAATCGATTAAGGGCGGCTTGCACCAGAATCGCTAAACGCGTTTAACTCTTAAGTAGTATTTAGCGAGTTGTCAAGTCATACAAATACGTCAGATTTAAATCGATTTAGCTGTTAAATACGTTTAGTGATTCTGGTGCAAGACGCTCTTAGCTGTTAAATACGTTTAGTGATTCTGGTGCAAGACGCCCTAAATGTAATATAACTTATTACAGTGTAACGGCATACACAGATGCGAAGTGTGCTTGCTCCGTTACAAGAGCGCGCGACTACTCCGCACCCACGTGCTGTTAGCGCACGCGAGGCGGTACCGATGCAACAAATGCGATCATGTTTCTCGATCTACGTAAGTATTTCTTATTCCAATGTGACGTCAACAGATAATATTCCATTTTTATCATTTAATGGTAATGGCTCTGCCTTCCGTGCTGTGGGTCGTGGGTTCGATCTTCGAGAACAAACATTTGTGCGTGGAAAATATAGATGTTTGTTCTATGTCTGGGTGTTACTATGTATTATAAGTATGTATTTACTAAAAAAAAAAGTATATAAGTATTCTATCAGCCATCTAGTTCCCATATCACAAGCTTTGCTTAGTTTTGGACTAGAGGGCGTTGTGTGTAAAGTCCATGAATATTTATTTATTTATTTAATGTAAGTATACAGGGTGTAGCATAATGTCCCAATAAGTCCGAAGGGGGTATTCTACACGTCAATGCGAACAACGTTTGTTCAACGACTTTAAATGTTTCGATGTTTTTCATACATAAAAAGCGTCATAAACTTTCCCTGAAAATAGCATTGCACACGCGTTAAAGTGTCTATGTGTGGGTGCGACGTGATAGGAGGGTGCGTGTCCGTGTGTACTAACAGGCTGGATACATACGCAAAGTAAATAAACACTAAGGTTAGGCTTGCACCAGAATCGCTAAACGCGTTTAACTCTTAAATAGTATTTAGCCAATTGTCAAGTCATACAAATATGTCAGATTTAAATCTATTTAGCTGTTAAATACGTTTAGTGATTTTGGTGCAAGACGCCCTTAGAGTTGTCGCAAATTTCTATGATAAAAAAAAATAGAAATTTCATATATGTTGTAACTTTTGCATATGCCAATCTTTTCACGTGTTTGGTCTGAATAAGCCTCTTTTCGGTTTATAGGGACAATAATGTTACACGTTGTATAAATATGTTGTTTCAGTTACCAGGCTCGCGACCACGACAAATGGCACGCGGGGTTTAGCTTCGAATGTCAACTTTGCAGCAAAAAATTTAGGTATGGTCAATGAAAAAACTTTTTTTTTATACTAGCCTATCTCGTCCCACTGCTGGGCAAAGGCTTCCCCAAACCCTTCCACTTATCCCAGTCCTTGGTGGTTTCCCACCAATCCGTCTCAAACACGTCAAGGTCATCCCTCCAGCGCTAATACTTAAACTTATACGCTACTTATATTATTACAGTCGGTAATAGCTCTGCCTTCCGTGCTGTGGGTCGTGGGTTCGATCCCCACTGAGAACAAACATTTGTGTGTGGCAAACATAGATGTTTGTTCCATGTCTGGGTGTTGCTTCTTTTGAAGACAATGGCCCACCTGAATTTAATTGGTAACCACTGCCTGTACCGACTATGTAATAAAAGTAATTACGTATTTACTAAAAAAATGTACCTATATGTATAAGTATTTTATCAGCACACTAGTTTCATTACAAGCTTTGCTTAGTTTGGGACTAGAGGGCGTTGTGTGAAATATCCATGAATATTTATTATTATTCGAGTCGTATTGCGCGTCAACGGCACCTCGACTGCCGAACGTTGTAGCGTCACCGCGCAGTGTATCTCGGATACCTGTTATGTTTGCGATTGTTACAATTATATTTACCTACTTAAGATAAGATTAAGCGGCCAAATATAACATTTTTGCGATACCTGAAACGGGTGAATAAAAAAAATAATAATAATAAAAAGAAATATTCATGGACTTTACACACAACACCCTCTAGTCCCAAACTAAGCAAAGCTTGTGATATGGGAACTAGATGGCTGATAGAATACTTATATACTTTTTTTTTGTAAATACATACTTATAATACATAGTAACACCCAGACATAGAACAAACATCTATGTTTTCCACGCACAAATGTTTGTTCTTGGTGGGGATCGAACCCACGACCCACAGCACGGAAGGCAGAGCTATTACCGACTGAGCTGTGACGCCTGTCGAGTATCGTCGTCGAGTCGAATAAGTTTTAAAGTGCCTCTGACTTTAGCATAAGACCAAATTGTAACACTTATTTTGGCAAATAAATGTATCTTGTATCTTGTGCCTCGCCTTTAGTCAGACTTTTATTTATTTATATTTTTTCAGGAAAAGAACATCATATCTAACTCACACGCGTAAGAAACATCCGACGGAATGCGTTTGCGAGCTGTGCGGGTACAGTTTTGTAAGCCAACGTGGACTTCAGCTACATAAGACCAAAACGCACAAACTTTATGAAAAGGTAAAATATTCATGGACATTTCACATAATGAAAGAATTAAAGAAAATACATTAATTTTGGGACACAACAGCACAACTACATCAAAACTAACAATAAAACAATATGGGTGTTACTATGTACTTATAAGTATGTATTTACAAAAAAAAAAAAGTATATAGCATTCTATCAGCATCTAGTTCCCATATTACAAGCTTTGCTTAGTTTGGGATTAGAGGGCGTTGTGTGTAAAGTCCATGAATATTTATTTATTTATTTAAAGACATACAAACACAGATAATATAAACCTTAATACTTAGTACAAATTAGGTGATGGTACAGTCGGCTACACATCAACCTATCCACAGTTTGAACTTTGAACTATTATAATTTGAATGTTGCGAATCAGGGATCGCAATAGGTGTAGGCGCGTGGCGCGCAAGCAGCGAGTCTCACATACAAACATATCGTCCCTCTCGCATCATTCGCAACATTCAAATTCAAATTACAATAGTTCAAAGTTCGAACCGTTGATAGGTTGATGTGTAGCCGACTGTACATACATATAAGAAAAGTATTTTATTTATTTTTATTTTTTATTTTAAAGTGCAATATTAATAAGTATGTAAATTAGAATATTGAGTAGATACCTAAAGAATATAAAAATGTTATTTAATAATTATGTTAGTAATATGGTTAAAATACCTAGTGACCATTTTTAAATTGTCGTGCCCTAACTGGGCTCATGTTGGTAGCATAAATATATTTAAGACCCTTTTGTACAACATGAACGCAATAAAGTATTGAGTATTAAATAGTATCAAATAGAAATGTCATTTTTTTTACAGGAAGAAAAATTAGAAGTACCAGAGCTTGAAAGATTTTGCGCAAGTTGTAACATACAATTTGTGTGCTTAGACGCCTATCAAAGGCATCTGCTAAGCTCAGTTAGACATGAAGCTACTGAAGAATATAGGTAAATAAACTGCAATATTTTATCTTACTAATATTATAAACGCGAAAGTTTGTAAGTATAAATAAATATTCATGGACATTTCATACGACGCCCTCTAGTCCCAAACTAAACAAAGCTTGTGATATGGGAAATAGATGGCTGATAGAATACTTAATTATATACTTTTTTTTTGTAAATACATACTTATAATACATAGTAACACCCAGACATAGAACAAACATCTATGTTTGCTACATACAAATGTTTGTTCTTGGTGGGGATCGAACCCACGACCCACAGCACGGAAGGCAGAGCTATTACCTACTGAGCTGTGACGCCTGTCGTCAATAAATCCTCTTAGGCCACAGACCCATGGGTTCGTTCCATCCATATTGAGTTTTTCAGGGTATTTAAATTGAAATTAACTTAAAATTATTGTTTTTTAGCACCCAATGCAATATTTGTAAGCAGAATCATCTAGACTACGGATCTCTATTACAGCACATGAAGGTACAGTACTCACAACGGATCTTTGACCCTCTGAAGTTAGGTGCAACAAACGATGGCGTATGTACCTACTGTTGTGCGGAGAAATTAGCTTACCTCCAATTAGACAAAAATGGGTTCTGCACAGATACTGCAGAGGGGCAATGGCCGATGGCCCATCTAATGTTAAGTGAACTGCCTATAACAATGCATTGCCTCACTGAGCACGTCCATTGAAGACGTGTCCTGTGATGCATTGCACTGCGCCCAACACTCTGAGAGAAAAAGGGTTTATTTCCATAGTTTATTTGAGTTATTACATACATCATTAGCAACTTACTTTATATTGTACTAGCAGTTATCCGCGACTTCGACCACAAAAATATAACCAAAAAAAGCGGGAAAAGTAGCCTATGTGTTAATCCAGCTTACGAACTATAATATATACCAAGTTTCATCCAAATCGGACCAGTTACAGCGTGATTGAAACACAAACATCTAAACTTTGACATTTATAATAGTAGTGGGATTTGATGTGTGTTTCAGTGAAAAATAAATCTATCTATGTAGACAAATTATGTCTACAAATATTTCTAAACAATTATAATATTTCTAATATATATATTTTTTAACTAACTTTTGTGCCAAAATAAATTTATTTCATTTTTTAAACTATATTTATGTAATTCTTTATCTTTTAGATCCACAAAAATAAGTTGCTGCCACGCTCTAGAACCATTAACCATAACTGCGTGAAGCTGTCCTGTGACTTGGTAAATATACTTTCATCAATATCATCACTAGCGGTTACCCGCGACTTCGTACGCGAGTACATGGACATTTCACACGACGCCCTCTAGTCCCAAACTAAGCAAAGCTTGTAATATGGGAACTAGATTGCTGAGGGGCGAGTACGAGTTTACAGTGTGCAATACGTCTGACGTCCAGCACACCGGTGTGCGCTGCTTGGTATGGAAACACTGAGCGGAAGCTTGATGAGACCAAGCTTCTCAAAAAATCCGCTCAGTGTTTCCATACCAAGCAGCGCACACCGGTGTGCTGGACGTCAGACGTATTGCACACTGTAAACTCGTACTCGCCCCTCTGATAGAATACTTTCATTATAATTATACTTGGATTTTTTTAAAAATTAATTTGTGATTTAGCATAATAAGAGCGGCTTGCACCAGAGTCGCTAAACGCGTTTAACTCTTAAATAGTATTTAGCGAGTTGTTAAGTCATACAAATACGTCAGATTTAAATCTATTTAGCTGTTAAATACGTTTAGTGATTCTGGTGCAAGACGCCCTTACAGTCAATGAGTTTATATCTTCAAATATTTGCGAGCGAGAAGGTTGTTTGTCATTACTCCTCGCCTTATGCAGATGTATTGCATGGAGGTAGGAAACAGCATGGAGAGGCCCATACAAATTAAATCGACACATAAGCCGTCAAATATTATTTTGTTTCTTTTTAACCAAACAAATACTGAATGTGTTGAAAGAGATAGACAATATTTTGTCCCTTCGAATTTTTTTTATGACGTCATGATTTTATGTTTGCGTAACCAGCGCCGCCATGTTTTGTTCCGAGTTTGTAGATTTGTCAATACAACTAAGGCAGCCATATTTTGTTCCGTAGTATACATGCTTTTTTTGTTGGTGAGGCGCATCCATTGTCAGGTCACGGCGCATAGTCAGGCGTCACAGTTCAGTCGGTAATGGATCTGCCTTCCGTGCTGTGGGTCGTGGGTTCGATCCCCACCAAGAACAAACATTTGTGTGTGGCAAAACATAGATGTTTGTTCTATGTCTGGGTGTTACTATGTATAATAAGTATGTATTTACAAAAAAAAAGTATATAAGTATTCTATCAGCATCTAGTTCCCATATTACAAGCTTTGCTTAGTTTTGGACTAGATGGCGTTGTGTGAAATGTCCATGAATATTTATTTATTTATTTATTGGTTTTGTGTATGAGAGATGTATTGTTGCAGTGTGGCGCGATGTTCGCGAACAAATGGCGGCTCGCGTCCCACGTCGCCAGGAAACATTACAACGCGGAGAGACCCGCGGGCGTCGTATGCGAAATATGTGGACGCCAGTTCACGGTAAATATACAGCGTGTAGCTACAATGGCGACATTAAATTAACCAGCGTATCCGGTTTCGCGTTTTCAGAATATAGACATATTTTTTATTTCATTAAACATAAGATTTATCGAAATAAATCAATTTTCTTAAATAACGCCTCGGAGCAACCTGTACGTAAGAGCAGAGGTCATCTGTCGGGTTCACGGGTCATAACCGCGTGTAACCGCGTATGAAGAGCAAGAAAGTATTGTTAGAATAGGACACCCGAAATTGCGACCTTGTGCATGAAAGGGATAGCTAACTATTGAAGAGCGCCGCCCGCGCCGCTCGCTCGACCGACTCGTCCTGCCTAGCCAGTGATACGCGGGCCGGTGTCCTTGACACACTTTATTTTAATAATTTTGCTAATTATCTACCTATTCTCAATGTTTCGCGAAAAAGACGCTTGGTTTTGTTAGTTTAGCTTTTCTATTCTAAGTACCCAATCAGGTCTACGTAGCTACAGCGATAAAGACGCTTTGATTTATTATTTGTTTATCTGTCTACCTTTGCGACTAGGGAGCGGGTAAATTAAATGTTTGGTGCTCAGTGGATACTGGATAGGACGACACGACACGGAGCTCTTAGGTGGCCCAATGTCACCTGACCTCAAGCCCCTCGATTTTTTTATGGGGCTTTGTGAAAGACGACGACGTTCATGCTAAAATAAAATAAAATGTATTATCAAAAGTGAGGGCAAATATTCAGCGCCGCCGGTTACATCTTTGTGTCCGACGTGGTGGCGGCGGCGCGGCGGCTACATTGAGAACTTGAAGATTTAATAAGTGTAAGGCGCTAGGTGCATAGGTCACAATAAAATTAATAGTAAAGTGAACAAGGTGAAGTGAAATTATTTGATTTCTTTGAATTCCTTGGTGTCGCTTGATTTCCCCGCCCCGCGCTCCGCCCCGCGCCCCGCCGCCGCCACTGAGCCGCCCGGGCAGGTAGGCGCGGGCGCGGGCGCGGTAACACGTAGGTAAAGACACTCATAGGGTGATTAATTTTTGTTGCGTATTTTATTATTAAGTTTGTTTGAAAAATTCGAAATTTCTATTTTGGACTATAATTATTTTTTTATTTTTTTATGAATACTTATAAGTAGCTCTACCCGTGTGTTCATTTAATGTCGCCATTGTAGCTACACGCTGTATAATAATAATATATTTATTAATTTTTTAATTAATTTTTGAAATCGCTTCATGACTGACGGAGTTCTGAGGTAACGAACATTAAAAAAATCCCCTTTTGTAGTCGGTTAAAAAGGAGGTGGTTCTAATTCGGTTACCTCAAAACTCCGTCATTTATGAACCGTGATAAATAATGGAACTAAATTCTATATATGTTTGCAGTGTAATGCATTACTTCGATATCACTTACGGCGGCACAGAAACGAGCGTCCATTCCCCTGCATGCGATGTGCGAAGCGCTTCTCGTCCGCTTCTCAGCTTCGCTTACATTCTCGCACGCACTCGGGCGAGAAGCCGTACGGATGTCGCACGTGCGCTAAGCGATTCTCACAGAAAGCGGCGCTTAATAGACACGATCGGGTGAGATATTATTCTTGCAAAACTCACATGATATGCAATAAGCGACCGTATTGCCCTTTGCTTTACTACTAAAAACTAAACATACACACAACTTGACTTATCGAAGAATATTAAACTATCGATTACTAGTAGTAACCCGCGACTTCGTACGTGTGTACCGTTTCCGTGTACTTACCGAGTGGATATTTTGAGATGCTTGAAATTAAACCGAACCCGTACTCGCGTGTCATACATTGGACGGCTACACCAAAACTCGTACGAGGCCCTCTGAAGTGACTGACGTGACGTCATCCTCGTGTCAATTGGCGCTGCTAATCCCGTTCATTCATTTTATCCAGTAGATCCTGTTCATTATTCGGGATAAAAAGTAGCCTATATGTTAATCCAGGTTACGAACTATAAATATTCCAAGTTTCATCCAAATCGGACCAGTAGTTACAGCGTGATTGCAACTTTAACATTCAAACATGTAAACATCCAAACATCTAAACTTTTGCATTTATAATATTAGTGGGATGGGATGGGATATTAGTGGGATAGTAGGATTAAAATGACGAATTTCCTTTGTTCAGGTACACACGGGGGCAAAGCCCTACGCCTGTCAACTTTGCGCAAAATCCTTCAGCCAATCAAACTCCTTGAAAACTCACGTGCAATGCGTGCATCTCAAAATGGCGCCCTACAGGAAACGGAAGCGAGCTTCAACGTCAAAAAATGACTGTCAAATTGAAATTAATAAAGAGAGTTGATTTTTCAAATGTGTTTGTCATTATTTATTCTCTAATGTTCATTCGAGTTCTGCCATTTCTAAAAGCAACATAGTACATTTATTTTAATTGTTTTTCTTGATGTTGTACTGTTTTTTTTAATTTTGGTGGAATTTTAACCAATAATACTTACAGTCGTAGCATAAAGTGAGCCATTGGAATAAATGTGTATTAGGTGCTATTATTATTTAATGGAATTCGTTTCCAAGTTTTGAAAGGAGAATCCACCATTTTTTCTTCAAAACAATCGACAGCCGACTTGACGAATGACTCGACTGGACTTATTTCAAATAATCCACTTGACACTGGCAAAATTGTTTGTCGAAATGACGGACAGAGGCCATATATAAGAGAAGAAGAAGGCTTTAGTGTTGTTTTCAATATTACCAATATTCAATAGACCATCCATAATGGAAATCAAAAGGCCTGAAAAATTACAAAAAGATTACGCTGCTAAATTAGATTGGTAGGTAGGCAAATACTGGATGGAAGCAGATAGATATCACACAGGAGACCCACGCGTAGTCAAAAAAAAGTACCTAGGTGCGTTTTGAGAATATTTCCGGTCAGCCCCCGTATGCCAATCTTTTGCTGTCAAGTTATATTTCACTGCCCAGTGTTATTTCTTCAGGTCACGTGGTACAATTTTGTACCACGTGATCATTCTTTTTAGACACTTGACAGCAAAATATGCGCGAAAACACATCAAATGACGTCATAATGTCACTATTTAGTCACAGAATAACTATGAGTTAGTATGAACTGACCATGATTTAAAACTTTGCAGCTCAACTTTGCAGTTCAACTTTGATTGGCATACCAATGCAGACCTCGTAGTCTGAGTTTTGTTGGTAGGTACCTAGTAACGAATATCGAAAAGCGACTTGTATGAAAACCGGATAAGCGCCTCTAGTGAGAGAATTCCAAACGATTTCTCTCTGCATACAAGAACTACGAGTTCCTTCGATACTCGCTTTGAGATCAACAAAATAAAACTCAGATTACTGGCTCTACGTGGTATTCGCTAACCTGACGAGTTTTTGTCATCGTTATTTAGACTGACTAAACTAGTTGTCCTGTGAGAACATAGACCTCGCGAGCCTTTATAACCATGCAATAACCGACACTTTCCCTTTTCCCCTGGCTAAATCGAATTTCAGGTGCTTGAATTTCCCAGTAGGCCCCTAAGTAGACTTTTGAGCAAATTAGGGGTATAAGTTTTAGCGATAACTCGCGTTCCCTTGGTCCTAGGAGGTCGAATCTGGTGTCTACGGATTTGTCTCGTAAAGGCGAAGAGGACTGTGTAGTCTCATTGATATTGGTAGAAGTCAATTTTCGGGAAAAAAATAATTTCCCCTTTTTTCCCCTTTCCACTCCCCCTTTTTGGAAATATTTTTACATCATCTTGTGTAGAATGAAGTCTTTCGTGTGCTTCTCAAGTTTGATTGAAATCCGTCGATAAATAACGCTACAGCAAATTTTCCCCTCAATCAAAAATCGCGCTCGACAAAAAAATTTAAATAAATCAAGGAACATGTGTGCCGATTTTCGTCGAAATCGGTTGATAAATGCGACCTGTAGGCGATTACTGACAGACAGACAGACAGCCGGACAAAATCATTTTTGGCCAATCTCGAAACTGAGACGCTTCGCTCGCTCGGTCAATAACGTGTGGTGTAGCCCTTTGACCGACGCCGACGTCAGCGTAGGAAGGAATCCAAGCATAAAGTATAGAGATGAATCTTACCCTTTCCTAGGACGCTTGGTTCTAGTGGTGGATGAGTATAAGCCGTGCTTGATCTGCTCCTTTCGTTTCTTCCTCTCCTCTCTTTGTTGACGCTTCTTTCGATCCTCAATCATTTTTTCATATTTTTTCAGTCCGTCCTTATCATGAGGTGGTAGTTTAGATTTCTGTTTTGAGAACTCTGAAACATATAAAAAATTTATTGTATTGTTAGGATGATGAATCTCCGACTAGCATAGTTGGATGGCAAGTCATGCAGAGGATTCAAAGGTATAAAAAAATCTCCTCTTTGTATTGGTTTTCTAAAGCTACGCTAGCTAAAATGGCTGCTAAATCTGTTGTCATCTCTCTTCATTGTTATGCACTATGTGCTTTGCTTGAAATGCTTGGCTTGATAAGTTTGATAATTCCATTATTGAAATGGCGCATGGCGGCGGCGGCGTGGGAAAGTGCGTTGCGTGCTTAGTGTCACCTGATTGGTAACTTAAAACACGACAACCAACAAAACAAAACCAACAGCCAATCCGGTGAAGTTAAAGCACGCACTTTCCCGCGCCATCCCTAAGGAAGCTATACCTACTTTTAAATTTATGTAAAGATGATTCAGTCTAGATCAACGACTTAATAAATATTCGTATTTCAAAATCTGAACCCCTTTTCACCGCGTTATTTTCACGTGTTTTATCATTGACATCAACAAATGTTCCAAAAATAGGATACTTACTTGATTGATGATTGTAATAAACAAAACCTAACAATGGATAGACTTTCGCTCCTCGAGGCTTTGCGGTGTCTTTAACAACACCTCCAGACGCATTGCAATATCACACAGGGCACATGCTCTGTGAGATTATAATGTAGTAAATCCGGTGGCTCAGCAGTTTATCTATCTACCATTAAATTCTTTCTTATAAAAACAAAATAGGTAAATAAAAATGATTGCGAAACAGGTCTTTGCATCGCATCTGGATGATTTATAGACGTGCCAGGCAGGGGCCACTTTTCACCCATGGCTCGATGAACGGGTCGCTGCAGTAGGTACGTGGTATATTTTTTAGATGACTTACCGATCGAGACACTTACGTGATAAATGATAATCCTGAAAAACTGTATCGGGAGGTGTCGTGTACTTTGCTTCTAACTCGTGTAACATGTTGCAAAGATTTATTATAACCGTTGACTGTTTTAAAATGTTTGTGTAAATGTAAAACATGTATGTCACTGGTACGAAGTACCTGTCGATAAAACCATTTGACAAGTTAATTACCTATTAAAAGTTTAAAACAGCCCAACCTTGTAAAACTTCATAGATCCTATGTGGTTATCATCAGATCTTGGTGTATGGACTCCAATTCGTTAAATCAGAATGCATTGATATGAACCAAATGTTGCAAACAGTAGATAATGCATGTGAGTTTATAAAAACTGAGATTTAATCTGATGAATAAAGGAGGAGGTTTTCAATAAGATTTTTTATGTTTGTTACCTCAGAGCTCCGTCATTTATAAACCGATTTAAAAAAAATTTTTTTATCTGAAAGGATGTACTTTCAGGTTGGTCCCATTCAATTTTCATCAAAATCGGTTCTGCAGTTTCGCTTAGAAATAAAAATAACTGAAAAAGAAATGCCATCTACGTGCACAAAATTGCGTATTTTGCTCTTCTGGGACTTTTTAGTGATGTTCACGGTCACTAAAACATTCCCAATGAACTGTCATCATCACCACCATCTGATGATGAAGCCGGTAGTCGAATCGAAGTCGGTTTTCTAGTTTTTAAAACTTGTAAATTATTATTTTTTTGTTTAAAAAAAACGTTTTTTGCGCCCACTCTAGGCGAGCCTCTCAATCAATTCTCACCCCACACACCATGCAAGCTCAAGCCGAGGTGAGGTGAGGTGAGGGGCATCACTTAGGTATGGACCTATGTGATGTCCATGAGTTTGTAGTCAAAAAACAATTTCGAAAGGTTCGAGTAAAAGCAAAAGCTATCACCCAGAAGCCTGGTCACGCTGCCGGAAATCGTTGGATGTGCCAAAACCTCACCTGTCCCTTTGGATCCCGTACTTTCTCACCATGAGATGGTACAGCTCCACCACTATTTGGTAATGAACTATTATTTCTTCGATCAAATAACCCATTTCATAATCCAGATTGTTAACATACAAGTACCGCATTTTGTAGTAGTCTCTTATTTCTGTATTGCTAAAAAAATGTCTCTCAACATCTTATTTGATCAGAATTTGTACTAACTAAATCACAAACATATTAAAATTACAGGCACATGAGCCTTAAAATCGACAGGCGTCACAGCCCAGTCGGTAATAGTTCTACCTTCCGTGCGGTGGGTCGTGGGTTCGATCCCCACCAAGAACAAAAATTTGTGTGTGGCAAACATAGATTGTTTGTCCTAGGTGCTACTATGTGTTATGAGTATGTGTTTTCAAAAAAGGTATATCAGTATTCTATCAGCATCTAGTTCCCATATTACAAGCTTTGCTTAGTTTGGGGCTAGAGGGCGTCGTGTAAAATGTCCATGAATATTTATTAAAAATTTAACATCTTTGCGTCTCAGAGTGATGGACGCACATAGTTGCGGAAAACAGTCCGCTCTTCAAGTCCATGTAGTAGGAATAAGTTACCGCTTCACATTAGGAGCGCTGTCTGTTTGTCCCATCACTTAGGCAGCCTGCACTGCCAAAGATAGCTTGACTTACTCATAAAAAAAACACTCACGCGTTTGAGTATGTGATTCCAATAAAAAAGCAGCTGAATAATTTATAGGTGTGATGCTCGAATTTGGCTCGATCTCCAGTCCATGGTATATCTATTTTACTCACAAACGCCTCCCACGCGTCGTGAGTCGCGTCGTAGCCAGCTATAGAACAAGTAAATCATTTTACAAAACTGAATTCGGACAAAGCAGTTCATTTTACAAAAAATTAAGCGCCCTTGAGTCTGAAGATCTCCAAGCCTATTCAGTTTGACATCTAGGTAATGGGCGTTTTTCCACTCATCGGCACGGCACGGTACCGGCGCCGTGCCGTGCCGGTGCTCGTTTTTCCACTAGACGGCACTCGCGACGGCACGGTGACGTGTCTTTTCTATCGACCCCGCACTGCGCGCGCACACACACACGCACACAGCTACGTACGAATACAGAACACAGTCACAGTCCCAGAGCCGTGCCATCGCCGTGCCGGTGAGTGAAAAAATGAACCATACATTTTCATACATTTCTGCTTCCCCGGCAGCCGTACCGTTGCCGTTGCCGTCGCCGTGCCGGCAAGTGGAAAACCGCCCAATGAAAGAATGTAGCTCAATTATCAAAGAAATCCTTTGTAACGTACGTCCGTTTTCATCGACGGGGCCAGTCCCGTCAAACAGAGTTGAGAATGATCTTGACGTCAGATCTTCAAAATCCTGTTCTTTCATAGCATGTCCACTGGTGTTTATGTACTGCCTCACGTCTATATCTGTGATCGTGAACTGCTCCTTGGCAGGCAACCTTCTTGAACCTAATAATATTGATAAAGTAGGTAGGTAGAGGTATAGTACTTGTATGGGTAGGTACTTCAAAATCGAAGTCGTAACTCTTTTATTCAATAAAATCAAAAGGATTATTTAGAATCGCCTTATATAAATATCAAAAATAGCGGTCCACTAAAAAAATTTAATAAATCAAGGAACTTGTGTGAGTTGTGTGTCGATTTTCATCCAAATCGGTTGATAAATGCGACCTGTATGCGAGAACTGACAGACAGACAGACAGACGGACAAAAGGATTTTTGGCCAATCTCGAAACTGAGACGCTTCGCTCGCTCGGTCAAATATCATTCTGATCCAAATAAGTTTTCTAACTAGAAAATTTGCACCAAAGTTATAAATTTTGGTACACATATTTTAGTCAGAAAACTTGTTTGGATCTAAATGATATTTTTTGCTGAGCATCCGCATTTTTATTTGGATTGATCGTGAAGCTTTGCGATTTTACATAATTACTTGATACTTAGGTATGTATACATTATAATATACATTATGTGGTAGGTAGGTAGAGTAGATACAGCTTGATAAAAATGTGTCTTGCTTCTTCGTCACCGCTAGGTATATGATAAGTAGATATCCACTATGCTAGTGGTACGAACGTACATCTACGCTCAGGCCTTAGTCAACGTGTCGACGGGCGCGACACTAATATAATATGTTCGAGCTACTAAAATGTCGGTGGGTATCGTGGAAACGTCTTATCAGGGTAAATCCCTCAAGTCTTTACGTACGCTCTGGTAGACTGATTGGATCTGGTCGGCCGCGAGGTCCTCTCCTTGGGGGTATTCTTGGATTCCTTTCATCGCAGTAGCTTATTAAAACCAAGTCTGAAAGTAGAAACTAACCGTATAGGTACACCTACCAAGTAGTAAAAAAATAGATGTATAGTAGGTATATGATTTGACTGTTTACATACATAGAAGTAAAATTAATTCAAAATACTTCATTTCACGTATTCAAACATAAAGCAATCCGCCTGTGTCTGTAGGTTTAGGTACCTAGTATAGGTGTTACGTTAATTAAACACCTAGTTAAATAGGTTCGTTAATTGCTTCATAAAGATTTGTGTATTAAAAACCTGTGTGTTCAAGTAAATTAAAAATAATGTTACATTATTGAAACGTACGTAGTTTATTTACAAACTGAAATTCCGTATATCTATCATGATTTTACACGATTGGAAACGGGAACTCCATTACATTATGGGATTAGCTCGCACTTTGTCACCGTCACCGGATTGGTAGTATAAATCACTAGGTACTAGGTACAACCAACCAAACAAAACCAACAGCCAATCCGGTGAAGTTATAGCACGCACGTTCCCGCACCATCCCACTTTACGTAGAGTCTGTGCAAAAAGAAAACCGTCGCGTCGTCGTCGTGGCGTTACGTTGAACTAATAAATAAATTCTTATGATGCATAAATGATGATAGGTTACTGACGTGTTACGGTAAAAGCGAATGTGTAAAGCAGAATACGAGCTTAATGGTTCGTCTTTTACTTTTTCTAAATGGAACCCCAATACACTGCATTTGATTTTAATTTGGTTTCAGTAATACAGTTTATATTATCTGTGGTTTTAGTTAAGGTTTAACATTTCATTCTCAAAAACTACCTACATAATTTGTCACTTGTACCATAGATAATATAAACTATAGTACTTATACTTAGTTCACTGATCCTAAAGTTCGCCTGTGAATATGGCGTGTTATTTAATGAAAAAAATAATAATCATGTGTAAGTAAGTGTGATCATGATCACCGATGTGGTCGGCAATCAATCAGCAACATGTAAAACCTCGGACATGTCATCCGGAATTCCGGATCTGGACCACAAGTCTGCCATCTATTCCATTTTGCAAGCACAAAATCAACAAACTGATGGTAGCTTGTTGGTCATCCGTATTCCGGATACGGATGCCATGTTGTTCGACCCCCAAAGTGATTCAATTTGGTTGAACCGTGTGTGTAATTTTAGTTATTTTTTAGTTTTATCTAGGTAAGTATATTGTTTATTTTATTTTTAGTTTAGATTTATGTGTTGAATTGTGGTGTGAAATAAAAACTTATCTATTTATCTATCTATTTCCACCTTTATGTTAGTTGAAAATGCAACAAGATAAGGGTCTATTTTAAATTTTGCAGTCACAAGTTGTGGTATATGGAGCAATTGGTACGTCCATGGTTTGAGCACGTTTTGGGAGTATGACAATATGGGCAGACCAGATAAACAGAACTTGATGAATATGACAGAGGAACTGCTGGTAGATATGAAGGTTGTAATTTTTTATTGTCACGTTTACTGCTCAAGCAATCTGGAATCCCAGACTCAAGCATCGACTTCTGTAACATTACACAGAGTCCGTACTCGCGTGGTGGCAGACGATAGACACCAAAACTTGTACTAAGGCCTCTGAAATAACTGACGTGACATCGTCCTCGTGTCAAAGTATGATTTATGGCGCTGCTAATCCCGTTCGTTCATTATCCTGTAGGTCGCGTTATCATCGGGATAAAAAGTAGGTGTCAATCCAGGTGACGAACTATATATACATGTATGTATTCCAAGTTTCATCCAAGTTGATTCAGTAGTTTCGACCTGATTGAAATACAAACATCTAAACTTTCACGTTTATTAGGTAACTGATTTTTCACATATATTATTAGTGAGATGGGATGGGATGGGATTACAGTGGAAAGATATCAAAAACTTCAACTTTAGGTTGAAGTACTTTAGGTACCTAAGCGTTTGACCGCAATCTCACCTAATGTTAACATAATGTTAATGTTGACGATGCGGTCGACGAATTACATATAAAATATTTATCCGCATTTTAATAAATACTTAGGTGAAACAACGTCAAATTCACGTGATTCGGGAGGAACATAATCATTTGCTGTCGTATGATGTTGGACTTGTTATTGGTGAGTGGAAAAGCAGCAGAAACAGACGAAGTAGTAGGTATGTGTATGTACCTACCTAGGTATAAGTACGAGTACCTATACTCTGTGAATCAAACTCCGATTCACAGTGGCCCAGTGGGCCAGTCACGTATAAAAACCTTATTATATGACACTATCTACCTACACTCACATATTATAGAAAAGTATTCTATACTAGCAGTTACCCGCGACTTCGTACGCGAGTACCGTTTCCGTGTACATTATATTATCTGTGCGTGTACCGAGCGGATACTTCTTTGAGAAGCTTGGTTTCGTCAAGCTCCCGCTCAGTGTTTCCATACCAAGCAGCGCACACCGGTGTGCTCGGCGTCAGACGTTTCACACCGTTTTGTACATTGTCAACTCGTACTCGCCCCTCTGGATTGGGCTTAGCTTAGATCATAATGTTAAGTAGTTCACCGTAACGCCACGATGGTTCTCTTTTTGCACAGACTTCTAGTCTGTGGACTGCAAATAAGCGTAGTACAATTAGGTACATAACACCACAGCATAGCTATCGAGCGAGATGGACTCGCCATCTTCTCTGGGGCCTAATTATTGATATGATTTATTTTTTGCTAGGTAAAATACGTGAGATGTACAAACGTATGATGACAATCTACCGCATGGCCGACGATAGGATAAACGGAAAGTACAAGTTACATCCGCCAGGGATAGAATACTATGAATCATTCCATTACCTGCTCGATATGGAGAAGTTACATGGTGTGGAAGTGTCCATCGACAAGCATATTCATGTTTTAGAAGTAGGTAACGAAAGGGCTCGATTCGGGGCCAGCGTTCAAAGACGGCAGGCGGCACCGGCAGTGAGGCCTTTGGCACGGCAAACGATTCTGTAACATATTACGGCATGCCAAAGGATTCTCTTCTTAGAAAATTCTCTTCTCTTCTCTTTTCTTCTAGTAGTGTTTTTGTGTTCTTATCTATCTAGTAGCTATACAGCTTGGCAAAAAAGTAGAAAAAATTGACGGCGGCACTGTATTTGCAATAAATGAATTCGTTCATTCTTTTGTATGGAAATGAACGAACGAGATATTTAGTTCCATTTCAAGACGTTTTGCCCTGTCTCATGTGTGCACAAGTGGTTAAGTAATTGTCAACCTAAGCTGTCAATGTCACTCGTACGTTTGGGAGGACGACGGGTACGAAGGGAGAGCCTGGGGACACGGTGAACGACCAAGCTACCCTAGGTACCGATAAATACGAGCTTGGTGTGAGCCAGCCAGGTTAGGTAGGTATATCTATTTACTCAACTATTTTCTCTGTTTATCATTATCTTCAGAGTTTGAAGACGTAGAAGCGAAGCGTCAATCTCATTTACAATGAATAAAGCACACTACGACCTTTCAGACAATACCAACGGAAACCCTGATGGATAAATCAGCCAGCGGAATCGTTGGTCCAGGGGCTCATCACGGACCAGGTCCATCATCATCATCTGGTAAATACCTGATAAATACCGACTGATTTGTTAAAAGGATTGTAAAGTCCTGTGTTTTAACCTTTTCCCTGGCTCACCAATACACCAAGATCGAATACCTCGATATCGGTAGCTCCGCCATTCTAGTGTGTCTGTCTTTTGCCCTGTCTGGCATTTCCCTCACGACTCCCACGTCATGTCATCCGGACGTACGTATGACATTGACAGGTCGGGAGATTGACACCGGCAGTTACCTCACTTACTTGTGCATGTGAGATAGGGTACAGTATCTACTAAGTAGATACAAACACTACAACCCCTTTCTTATTTAAATATTTTGAATCAACAAAACATAAAGCTATGCCCCATATAGGATCATACTGTGGTGTGAGCGCACACCTCCGGACAAAGCCCTAGATTACAATATAATTATCATTAGCCTTATGCGATTCGGTACTTATCAAGACACAGACCAATAAAGACAACTTCACATTGAATACATACATTTTCATTACACGCTTTCACCAATACCACATGTGATTACATTACAAACCATTTAAATTGGACTTTTGCGCACTTGACATAATATGTCTGAAATAGGTGTGAGTTGTCTACTGGCAACTCATTGTCCACTTGCGTCTCTATGTCCGGCTTCTATTGATCTTCTACTTCATAAAGACAAGGAAGTTTATATATCTCCTTAACTCTTGCAATCTCTTCTCCGCCTAAAACATTCTCAACTATAGGTAGGTAGGTAACTATAGGCGTTGGGTTGCAATACAGAGAGAGAGCTTATTTTTCTTTTCTATCTCTTCCACGTAAACCTTATAAATTATTATATTTTGTTACGTCTGCATCTTCAGCTCTTTATCTCCAGTCTCCATACTCCTTCCCCTTTTTCCTCTGTCACTTATGGCGATCTCTTACTTGAATCGTCTTAAATCGGACATTTTATGTCTAATAGGGCTCTAAGCACAGAAATTCCGAATTTATTTACCTCCGCTACGAAGAATAGTCTAAAAATTATGGTTCACGTCACAGAACGAAGAAAAGAGCTACACTACGCAGGCATTACTTACTAAATCTATCAAGAATTCTATTTTATTATATATATAGAGAATACTTTGGAGTCAGCCCAAACTCTGTTGTGTAACCGGATCTCATAAAACTTGCTTAGCCAAATTCCATGGTAGTCTTCTAAAACTGTTCTTAGACGTCTTTTCTGATTTATTATGAGACCCTCACTGTGTTTCCTTATTTTAACAGAGAGTTTTCGTAATAAAACATAGGTTTTCTTTTCCATCCAGTTTGTTAGTTCGATTACAAAATTAAGTTTTTTTTTTTTTTTGGTTTAGTTACTTTCATAGATTTGTACTAGATCCGAGCCTGACCTCCAGAATTCACATCCACTATAACTTTATTAGGTATGCATTTACATAAGTACTAGGTACTCACAGTAGGTATACACCAGATAGAAGGCACTGTCGCTCGTTGATACCTATGAACGACATCCATCGACAACAAGATCGCTCAAACGCTTGGAGGTTCTAGATTCCGCAAAGACAGAGTTTGAACTTCAGTGATATTTCGGAATAGGTACCATTAATACATTAATTGTGTTTTCGCTTTGCCTTGTAGTTCAATAGCATAGAAGACTCGTCCTTTTCAGTAGGTAACTTCTCTAAATAAAAGATAAGGTATAGATATAGGTACCTTGCTTGGGAATGGCTTTCTTTCCTCATTCTTGTATAAGTTGGTTCCCCAAGAAGCAAACATTTTTTTTCTATGTACTGTATCTAAATTTTTCATTAATACTTCCAGTACATTGACAACTAGGTTCGGCAGTATTATTCTTTGTTGTTCCCACAAACCAGAATGTCATCTATTACACAATTTATCAATTTTTTTTCGAATATTAAATTTTGGTAATCTGAATCTTTCACAGCGAAGTTAACGTTTTGTTTCAACATTCTGGAAACATTTAAGCACGCACGATACACACATCAAGCCTTTTGTGCCTGTACCATTCGATGTTATAACTTTACACTAACATCCGGTTGTCGCTCTATTATAAGGAAAGCAGTTTTAATGTTTTCATGACATAAATACAATATTCGAGAATATTTCACACAACGTTATCCTAGTCCCCAACGAATCTTTGGTAGGTAGCAAATGTTTTATAAATATTGGTGATTCTTCCAGAGTTTTGCATCGTTACTTTGTGTTTTTTACGTCTACTCATATTCACACTTCACATCGAAAGATGGCCAAACTCATTTGATGCAGGATGCAGGCGTACAAACATACCTTATTAACCTTATTAAGAGTATAGGAGTTCAAAACCTCTTAAGTATTTTCTTGTTTATTTCGTCCCATTTAGTTAACACTGATTCCAAATTAAAATACATCTAGGTAAACCTACCATTTCCTTATCTCTTTTTTGGATTTTGTCATAATATCACGGGTTTTCTAATACAGGTAACCGTATTAAACAACTTGTAAGCTACTTTTTTTTTTATTTTTTTATTTAAGTACCTACTAATTTAGTTATGCTTAGTTTTAATTTTCGGTTTAAGTGTTGTTCGTTTTTAAGCAAACCCTGTCTGGTCACCATTGAACGTGAACGGGAAGTCTTGTTTCCTCCAACCAATTTTATGGTACTTACGCTTTTGGTCAATCATCAGCAACCAATTTAATGGTAAGCTCCTAAGTCATATTATCAACCAATTTAATGGTACGCCTCAGGTCAATCACCAGCAACCAATTCAATAGTAAGCCTTCCTAGGTCATCAACCATTTAATGGTAAACCTTGACCGTGTTCAACCAATTTAATGGTAAGACTTGACCTCTGTGCAACCAATTTAATGGTAAGCCTTATCCATCATGCAACCAATTTAATGGTAAGCCTTGTCCTTTGTGCAACCAATTTAATAGTAAGCCTGGACTCCTGTGCAACCAATTTAATGGTAAGCCTGGACCTCTGTGCAACCAATTTAATGGTCAGCCTTGACTTCTGTGCAACCAATTTAATGGTAAGCCTTGACCAACAACCATGTAACCAGTTCAATGGTACCAAGGGAGAGCTTAACTAGTAATAAGTTCAACTTAATTGCAGGTACTTAAATATTGTAAGTATTGTTTTAAAATGGTGTTTGACTTTGCATCCGCTTGTAGGTACCATTAATTATTGTATTGTATTGAAGCTTTTCCATTATTATTGACATTAATTCGGCTTTTAAAATGACACTTTATTATTTAAATTATGTAGGTATTCTATACTACCATTGCCACATCCTCACAGGGCACATGACCGCTCCTTTAACCAACTAAGACCTAAGCTATTTATTTAAACCATGTATGCAATGAATAAATGAATGAATATGAATAATTAACAAACTTAAATTGCATAATAAAACTTTTATAATTTTGTGTACCCTCCCAGTGATCGCCTATTGAAATAACAGTAGGTATCTAGATAGATCAAGATATTTAACTTACCTACTGAATTCATTTGTAACAGTTAACTAGTAGTAGGCCGTCAATAGGTACTAATAGTACCTAAGCCAGGAGTTAGTATATCAATACATACTAAACAGAATATAGGTAAGTAGTCAACCTCATATACTTATACTAATTTAAAGTTTTATGAAATGCAACTAAAATGTTGCGTAAAATAGACGTAGGTACTAGGTACCCATCTACTGTTCCGCATGACCTTTTAGAAAATCGCTTAAAAACTGCTTCTTCTTCTTTTATATAAATATTGTGGATTTTTAATATAGTTAAGTAGGTGTAATATCTTTCTCAGTAGAATTAGATAACATCATGTTATTGTCGTCCTTATAAAATACTATGGGATAGGTTCTTGTTGTTACCTGTCTACACACAAACAAAAGTAGCAGACTTGCTAACCATTTAGTAGGTACTCATCGGATAAGTAAGTAGGTACCTCTCCTATCCACTTGTGTCAGGCAAATCACACGTCTAGGTAGGCTATCACGTCTGGTGAAACTCTTGAATTATAACTTCCAACAAAATCGGTAGGTAGCTACACTGCACGATCAAGGCGGGTGACCAAAATTGAAATTTTATAAAAAGTAGGTATAGATAGACCCGTTCATTATTGGTAAAATATCAATCCCGCTTTTATCTCCTCATAACAAGTCCAAGTGATTATATTATAATAATATCCATTTTTTTTTAAATTATTATTATTACTGCACGTTACGCATTGCCTGAAGGTTAATAAAATTCTACTAACGATTCTTTTAATTGCTGGAACGCAGCTCGACTGCCCCTTCATCCGTTTTAGGTCAATTCGCACTTTACCCTCAAGCCCCGACAGCCGAAACGCAACCGAATCGGAGTCCTTTTATTTTATATGCCTTAGCCAAGCCACAGATCAATCGAATTAGGTATAGTTGAAACAAACAGAAAATCAACCGTTGTAAATAAGTAGTGGAATTGAGCCCGTGAACTCAATTTTTTCCTTAGATTTTTATGCCATCTTGTTGAATTAAGCATAAGTATAAACAGATGTTGGCAATTTTAGTATTTTTATAAATTAGAGAACGATCAATGACATCTACCGTCGCAAAGCGGAATTAAACGTCTAATGCCATTTACCGACGCAAAGCGGAACTAAACGACCAACGCCATCTAATGATGAAAAGCGGAACTAAAGGACTGATGCCCTCCACCGACTCAAAGCGGAACTAGTTGTAGCATCAGATGACTGGCTGACGCTAATGAGCCAACGCGAATGAAGCAAAGAAAAAGGAACGAACGAGGAGTGAAGTGGAGGTTCATTCGGTCGAGGCTTCATGCTTCTTCTTTTGGATGAGAGAAAATACGGCAGCCTAATTTTGTTTTCATTATTGTAATGCAACGCCACCTGTGTAGTGGATGCGGAACTTTTTTGTGCTGTGTAAACATCTGTTTACTATCTAGTGAAGAAATACAATATTGCACATAAGAAAATGTTCTACACAAAATATAAGGAGGGACCCCAATAATAATACACGCTACTTTAACAAAAAAAACCAGCACTAATAATTATTAGGTAGGTACCTAATCAATGAAGAATTGTACAGCATCAAATTAAACAATTTGTATCTGTAATGGAGATCGCACGCCACCAATGGCCGAAACCATAATTTACACAAAGAAAAGACATACCTGAACTCTTCTTCCTCCTCCTTTTGAAAATTATAGTTTCTACAGACCTTTATCCTCGTCGCCACTGTAAAGTCCTGTGTTTTAACCTTTTCCCTGGCTCACCAATACACCAAGATCGAATACCTCGATATCGGTAGCTCCGCCATTCTAGTGTGTCTGTCTTTTGCCCTGTCTGGCATTTCCCTCACGACTCCCACGTCATGTCATCCGGACGTACGTATGACATTGACAGGTCGGGAGATTGACACCGGCAGTTACCTCACTTACTTGTGCATGTGAGATAGGGTACAGTATCTACTAAGTAGATACAAACACTACAAGGATGATATTATGACCTTAATGAATTTTTACACGTTGAATTACTGAATGATCGGCTCTTGTAGGTACCTATTCCTTATTATTATTATTTTTGTTCGAGTTTAATTACTAGCTGTATTTACTATCATTCTATATTTTTAGGCAATGATTAAGTATTTGCTGCGAGTACAATCGAAACTAAAACTAATTGCATGCTGAGTCTCACGAAAATAGGTTGAGATGCTCACCCGCGCTTTCAAAGGCGTTTTCAGCCTTTACATTTCTACTGATATTTCTCTGTTAAATAGGGAGAAAAGTACCTTTCAATATTTTTATCTCATATTGTGCCTTTAAGTCCTAATGACCCGTTTTACACTTTCATAGTTACACAAGTAGGTACCTACTTACATAGTTTTAATGAATTTCAGAAGATACGAAGTTAAGACTCAGGAACCGACTTCGGACATCTGACAATACAAAAAATACAGGTAAAGTGGTACTATACCTACTGTCTGCTCTCACAGCTCAATGGTAATGAAGTAGGTACAAAATACAGGTTACTGTAGGGCAAGCGCCACAACGACGAAGAGCATGCGATTTCGACTTATTCCGTCAATTTTATGAGTTATGTTATAACCGTAGTTAGTAATCGCACGCTTGAGTTGAGGTGCTAACTTTCACATAAAATCCATTTTATTCCAGGCTTCGCGCCAGAACCAAGCAATCAAAAGGAGGATGACATAAAACAACGCTACCGAGATCAATACAAGACGAGAAGCGGCCACAATGGCAACTGGACACTAGACGAATATTATGGAATTGTTTAGCTTTATAGATAGGTACCTGCATCATAGGTTTCGTGCATAAAGGCAAGACGTCTAGGCGTCCATTTTGAAAAAAAAACGCGTTTGATCTTTATAGACAACTAGCTTCCGCCCGCGACTTCATTCTAGATATGAGCGCCGACAGCAAGTCGGTCGGCGGCGGCGCGTCGGCCTCTGAGGGTCGGCGGCGGCGGCGTTTTCGGCGCGGCGTGACTCTATAGCGCCACCTAGCGCCCTACATAAGAACTACTAGAACTACGCCCTAATCGACACAGACAAATCCTAGATTGCGCAATCGAAGTTATTACAAGAGTTTGAACATAAGTAATACTATCGAATACCATCCATTGGTCCTCGGACCCCAAGCCAAAGGAAGTAAAAATCCCTGTTGACGTAAATGCGAAGTTATGCATAGCAACAGTCATCAAGTCATCATCATCATCAACCTATATTGGTCGTAGGTCTCTCCCAAGACGCGTCATTGAGCTCGGTCTTCGGCTCTTCTCATCCAGTGTCTGCCGAAATTTTTTTTTTTTTTTTTTTTCATTTATTTAGTGCACATTATTTCTAAAGAATGTACCCTAATATGATTACAATCTAGCCACAACGTGGGCTAATAAGTAATTTAAAATTAACTTAAATTGCTAGAATTGCTTAATCTAAGAACGTGTCCATTAACACGTTTCTTATTGTCTCTATTTAGGATTTAAGGGAAGACACTATGTTCATGTGTTCTTTAGTTTGTTTTCACTGAATTTCACTTATTTATTACACTAACTCAAAAGGTTTTTTTCTTTTGAGCCTTCTTATTAAGTCCGTATTGTCAAGGAGCTGGATCGCCTCGACGTTAACATGATGATGAAGCCTTAGTTCATGTGCTTCTGCGTATTTTTGAATAACACTAGCGACGAACTCGATTTTGCTGGTGGAGATCGTCATTTCTGATGTACCACGGGGCGTTCACTATTCCCCTCCGCACTTTATTCTGGAATCGCTGGATGATTTGAATATTGCTCTTTCTGGTACAGCCCCAGAGCTGTATACCATAAGTCCATACTGGTATAAAGACTTGTTTGTAAAGTAGTTCTAACTCGTCTTTTTTATTCTTGACGTGAGCTTTCCAGTGTAGCTTCGCGTCAAGCGTCATGCCCAAATATTTTGCCGTATTTTCATAAGGGATGAGCTTCTTGTTGATAGAGATGGGAAGATAGTCATCTTTTTTGTTACTTAGTGCTTAGTAAAGTGTGTTTCTGATATAAGATACACATCTACGTATTAATCATTGCTTGGCCTTGTACATAGCGGGCTTAGTGCTATTTTCAATTTTTTTCAGACGCTCATCGAAGGATGTCATAAACCTTAGTATTTCATCCAGCTTACTATCTGATTTTGTAGTCTGCTCGTTACAATGATTAGCGATTGTATGTTTAGCAGCCGCTTGTGCGTAGGACACATTTTTGTGAGTGGTGCTAGTGGCCCTTGCACCACGGCTTTGATGGTTAGTTATTGGAGTTTTGTCACTTATTAGCGTTCCAGTGACTTTTTGTGGCTGCCCGGCTAGTGGTTTCTTAACTGCCTTGCTTCTTATTTTTTGAATTTCTTTGGCGATCATGCAACCTCTGTAGTTAGCCGGATGTGCTTCTCCGCAATGAACACATTTTGGCTTGTCTTCTGCTGGTTTTTTGCAGTCTATAGTTAGGTGCTTCCCTGTGCATTTAACACACCTTGGTTCTTTGGCACAATATTTTTGTGTATGCCCATAGGCCTGACATCTCTTACATTGAGGGACCAGTTTTGTAGACTTGAGCGGTTGGATATCTACCATGCACCCAAGTATATATTTGATATCATACACCTTCCTGATTTCTTCTTGGTTATTGAAGGTCAGCATAAACATGTTGAGTGGCTCCTTACTTTTCCAGCTCAGTTTATTGACCGCATCTTCAATCTTATAACCTTTACTTTTTAGGTCTTCTATGATTCTCTCTGGTTTGCAAGAGCACGGTAGTTTTTTAACCATCACTCTTATTGGTCTCTCTTGTTTGTTTTCGTAAGAGTGCCAGAGGCAGTCATTTTCTGTTAAAGTTTTTGTAATGCACCTGTATGATTCTTCATCACACGAGTTAATTTTAACACAGTCACCGCTCATCATTTTTATATTGAAGGTGGCTGCTGGTTGGTTTTCTATCAGAAAGTCATAGAAACTTTGGTAATTGTTAACTCCATCCACTACTATGGGTGGTGGAGAGGGGACCTTCTTAGTTTTTTCTGTTGTAGCTTTGTTGGCTTCTTGAGGTGAGAGTGAAGGTGAGGTGTTCAATTTCCTTTTTTTCCTCGACTTAGTTCTTATCCACTCCGTTTCTCTAGCAAGTTCTTCTTCGTCGGTTGCATATTCAACGCCGGCGGAAGAAGTTTCCGTGGTAGTAGTAGAAGTTTTCACGGGGTTTTTTTCCGGTACCTCTTTGTGTTGCAGTAGACTTTCAATTTGGCTTTGCAAGACTTTTACAAGATTTTGTAGTCTTTTACATTCGTTTTTTTCCTCTTGATAGTAGCATTTCGCTTCCATAAGTTCTTTATATAAGAGATGTTCAGTTTCAGTTTTTAACTGTATGTTTACTTGTTTATTAGGTGAAGCCATTGTTCAGGCACGTAATAACGTCGCCTTAGCAAAATGATTTGCTGCTCGCGCACATTCCCTACGTGATGACTGACAAGGTCATCGTAGCTCGCACGGCCGTTCGCGACAGTTTTGTTATGATACGTTAGCACGTTTCGCTGTCTCGATACGCGCGATCGAGAGCAAGCGACACAACTGATCTCACCGGAGATTGATCGTTGAATGCCGAAATATTGACACATTAACATTTCGCAGATCATCGCTCCATATCGCCGAAAGGCGTCGTATACTACGCTTGCCTAAATGTGGTCTCCACTCAAGTTTTAGTTTGCTCCTATGATTGTTGGTGCTATCGCAAAATTCGCAAACATGGCTGGCCCACTGCCATTTCCGCCTGATAAGTTTCTGAGTTGTAGCGACAACCTTGGTTCTCTGTCGGATGACTTCGTTACGGATTCTATCCTTGAGAGAAATTCTGAGCATAGCTCTCTCCATAGTTCCCCCTGAGCGACTTTCAGCTGATGGACCGGCCGTACTGTCAGTGTCTACGTTTCAGCAGCATAGGTCATGACAGGTAGGACGCATTAATTGAAGACATTCGTCTTCAGACATTGAGGAATGGGTGACTTGTCGGAGCTTTCCAAACGCAAACCAGCCCAGTTGAATTCTCCAGTTTAGCTCTTTCTCAAAGTGTCTACCCAAACGCAGGGTCTGCCCGAGGTAGACATATTCCTGCACAACTTCGAGAGACATTCCGACGACAGTGATTGGCTCTGGGGCTATACTATCATTGATCATAATTTCCGTCTTATCCAAGCTCATGCCAATCTGTCGTAAAGCATCAGCTAAGCTGTTTAGCATCTGGGGGGTGATTCTAGACCGATAGATATTGGTGATAGATATAGAGATTTTATATCTATAGCCAATTATATCATATCACTTGAAATCTCTACAAATATCTCTACTCCACGCTAAAATACGTATTCTAGCCGGCAATAGACTTTTGCTTTAGTAGATATATCACAAAGGAGGTTTATTCAAATAGTTCATTTACACTTACACCGGTTTCCACAGACTATCTAGATTTTGTTTCCACCGAAATGCGTTCAGTTATTATATACATTTAGTATTTAACCGAATAACTTTGTTTGGTCGTAATAAAAGTTATATTTTCTAGTAAATGTTTTAATAGGAAATCTCATTGTTGTTTTAAAATAGGTATTTTTGTACAAATACTCATTTAATAGTAATTTCGTCTCACATTTTTCACAAGAAATGGAATGTTATCTTGACCTTCTGCCTGCACAAGGGGGGCAAAAAAAAAAAAAGAAGAAGCGGCAATCAGAGAAATTTTTCCAAACAATACAAACATTTTCATTTCAATTTCCTTTTGATTTTTATTGTTTACTATTAAAATACTTAGATAATTACCAAAAACACCAAAAAATCGTTGCAGCTCGAAAAACTCCGTTCATATAAACTATTTGAAGGCACATTACGAGGGAAAAAAGTTTAGTGCAAATGTGATTTTCGTGCATTGTTGGATGAGTCCTCCTGTGGATGCATCACATAGGGGAAAATTCTCCATGCTTGGTATTAGAAAACGTGGCAAGAATCATCCATGAAGAGCAATACATAAGAAACAACGGTTTTGGAGACAGTGATTTGTTAGTGTTTGATAAACATACCTACTTACATTTTGGACTATATGAAAATAAAGAAATATTATGTCTACTTATGCCGTTTTAATTAATTTAAAAGTGAGTAGGTAGGCTACCTAGCTTGTAGTTTTATTCCCGCATCCACTGATCATTTAGGCAGGCTTAGATTTGTAGCAAAGGTAGGTAGTCAGAGTAACATTGAAGCACAGACAAGTTTTCTAGGGGCTGCGCAGGCTTGTGGGGGTGACCTAGGTAGTAGGTAAAATTGCAGGGGGCGCATCGCCTAGGCTCTAGGATACAAACAAGAGTCAATTTCAGCCTCCACAAGTTGATTTCGCCACATATTCTATGATAAGTTCGTCCGTTTGGATTTTTACCGAAAGTAGATTTCTATTTGACACTAGGTAAAAACTGAAATGTCTAGTAGAGATCTCAATATCTACTGCTGCCGACCAGTCGATACATGTCTATCGGTTTACGGTCGATATATATCTACAGTGATATGTCCAGAATACGATATCTATTGCAAATTTTTATATCTATCGAAATTTGACAGTTTGAGGGATATTTATCTATCGTGATAAAATATCTATCGGTCTAGAATCACCCCCCTGTTGTAAGTCCTGCAACGATTCCGTAAATATGACGATGCCATCAGCAAATCGTAAGTGTGAGATATATTTGCCGTTAATGTCCATTCCATTCCAACTCAGAGTCTTAAACCAATTTTCCAGCGCGCTCGTATTTAAACAGTTTCTGGACTTGGACAGACATAGTGGCATCGATATATAAAGCATCTCAACTCTTCGATGCGATGCCAATACATCACATCGTTGTAAGAACTGTAGAACAGCCCAGGTTTCAACAGAGTCAAAGATCTTCTCATAGTCTATAGACGCTAAGCACATGGGCTGATTATACTCCTCTGATTTTTGTATGATCTGCCGCATTGTGTGAATGTGGTCTATGGTGCCAAATCCGCTGTGAAACCCAGCCTGCTCCGTTAGATTAGATTAGATTAGATTAGAAAATTCTTTATTGCACATTTAAAAAACAGTACAGAGGCGGGCTTAATGCTAATTAGCATTTCCGTTGTTAAAAACTAGTCAAGTCTCCACGCAAGACGGTTTTAAATAATCCTGCAAAACAGTTTGTAGACATGGCTCAAGAGTGAGATTGGTCTATAGTTTATCAATAAAGCTTTGTTGTCTTTCTTGATAAACAACACAACGACACTCTTGCTCCATAGCAACAGTACGTACTAGGATTTAAATAAGAATTCCTGATTTTAAATGAAATGTCAAACTTTATTTGATAAAACACAGTACCTAGTAGTAATTGGATGGTGAATGTGTAAATCAAACATTCATAAATCTCTATAAAGGACTAGGCTCTGATATCTAAGAGGCCAGAACCGGGACCTACTATGCCTCATTTAGGTTTGAACTGAATAATTTCTTTCGCTCGGCGCGCCGACAGCCTTGGTCGGCGGCGGCGGCGCGAGTGAATACCCCGGCGGCGGCGGCGCGCCGGCGTGGCGCTCATACCTACTTCATTCACGTCTCGTTTGATCCTGTTAATTTTTGGGGATAAAAAGTAGCCTATGTGTTAATCCAGGCTACGAACTGTGACGTTAGGGGTTTTAGAGAGAAACACTCATCAACACGATAAATAATTTTATTAATAAAAAAGAAATCTCAAGGTCGTGGATTCTATGGCCCGCCTAACTTTTGCTTGGGTAGAACGGCACTCCCCTTAATGCTAGCGTGACGTGAAGAGACGAAGGTCAGTCAGCGCAGGTAGGCAGAGGAGCTCGGCAGGTGTTCGGCCAGGTAAGCAGTAGGTACTTCCAAGATTGGCGGTTGGCGGCAACGGCGCAACAGGCGGGCTTCACCCAAAGCACTCCTTAGTAGTTGGAGTGGTGGCAGCGGCGAAGCCGTAGCGTGGACATAAAACCCTGGAATGAGGTCCAGATTAAAATCTGCCTTTCACCTTATGCATGACATGACCACCTCGGGAGAAGCTACTAGCTAGGAGGATGCCTAAGCTTATAGAGTGAGGTGGATGGATGAAAAGCAGAGCGAGTTTACATAATAGCAAGTGAAATAAAGAAAATATCACAAGTAGGTACACGTCTTTATGTATTAGATGAATACATGAGACGTAGGTACCTAAGATCCCTGCAGTGGGAAGACTAAACGTAGCTTAAGGCTAGCTTTATTGAAATACATGACATTTATAATAAGTTAGTACCAAAAGTTGTTTGAGTGTAGACGGCCTCTTAATAAAAATTTTACAAGTTTATAAAAATTAGGAATTTAAAAACAAAATAAAACATTAATATAGCAAAATAACAATTTAAATACGAATATTTAGATATTCGCAAGTAGATGCCTAGATATGACACGTAGGGTAGGTATCAAAACTTGTGTAAGCCGACTCGCGGCGTTTGCGCTTGTAAAACAACAAGTAGGCATGAAAATACGAAGTACGATACAAGCGTGAGATGAACTAAAATTGTCTAGGTACTATGAGATGAATGCGCAAAGCTAGATGCATAAAAATTACTGCTCAACACTTACCCAAGATGGGGGTTACACTGAATTTAATACTTTTAAAAACACCAACTGAGTAGGTACGTTTGGTAAGTAGTATTCTTTGGATTTTAAAAATGTTCTAAGATGAGAACTAGGGCTTTTAGCGTCACTTAAAAAAAACCTAGGTACTTTGACGTCCTTATTACGAGGAGGTACCGAGATATGTGAGTGGCGTTCGCCCGGCGCAATGATCTTCAGAATGACGTGAAGGTCATGATCACCGGTTAACGCCCCACCCAAAGAGCGAGAAAAAGCTATTCAAACGAGAGGGAAAGGAGACAGTGGAAAGTTTTTACATTTTGAATGAAATGCGACGGTTTAGTTCGGTAAAATAGGTCTACCTACGTATTTAAAAAAAACGTAAAGTAATATTACGTTACAGAACTATATATCCCAAGTTTCATCCAAATCGGACCAGCAGTAGTAACGAACATCCATACGTACAAACTTTCGCGTTTATAATATTAGTATGATACCTAAATAAAACTCGATGTAGGTAAGTACTTTTACACACTTTTACTCTTCAAACAAACTGTTATTTCCACGAAAGAAGTACCTACTTAGCTAGAATAGGTAGGTACGCATATTATATCAAAGTTCAGGTAAATGAAATTCTTCACCTCAATGCAAAGCAAAAGGTACTTTTATATAAAAAAAATAAGACCGCTCGCCCTCGACGACTTTTTGACTTTTTGCAGCGATGCTATAGCGCGTTTGGTAAACGCACGACGGCATCGCTATTATCGCGCGTGAGTTACGTTACGAGGGAAAAGGTACACAGCCAGCGACAGAATCGACTGTATCGATCGAAGCGGACGCGCGTCTACATCGCGACAGCATCGCTGCAAAAAGTCATCATGGGCGAGCGCTCTAAGGTTTACAAATGAGACCTCTTTCTGGCCTACCACCACTCAATGTCCCATCCATAATCTAACGGCCAGTGGACGTTGTATGGCACCTTTTTAGCGCTCGCCGGTCTCTCAGTCATTGTAAGGAGACCCTGTGCTATCAACTCTCTCCTCTTTTTTAGAGCTCTCTTTAATTCCCTATCTCGTTTCTTCTGCATTTTCTCAGACGCAATAAAGTTCTCCATAGCATTTTTCAAGTCGGTCCTATTCGGCTCTGGTTTTAAGTCGAATTCGCGTAAATGCTTGTATTTTTTTGGTATTTCGTTCATCATATTGACTAGATGGTATATCTCAAAATATAGTTTCTGGATCAGCTCGCATCGCTCTATCATGTCGTAAAAGTTATCCGATTTGAATTTATCTGCTCGACGCATTTGGTCCACCATTTTTTTGTACCTAAAAGAATGGAACATTTACATTGCCGCCAGCACGACAGGTACGACCTAGATAGGTAATACGTACACGATATCGGCAGAGCTAAATCTCAATACTCAAAACTTGTACAATAGGTACATACATACAGCTTGGCAAAAACGTCTTGAAATGGAACTAAATAGGTATCTCGTTCATTCATTTCCATACAAAAGAATGAACAAATTAATTTATTGCAAAGACAGTGGCGCCATCAATTTTTTCTACTCACTTTTGTTAATATGTAGTAAGTAATAAATTTTTTATACATCAATCATTTTATTTATAAATAAATAGAAATAAAATAAATATTCATGGACATTTCGCACAACGCCTTCTAGCCGCAAACTAAGCAAAGCTTGTGATTTGAGAACTAGATGGCTGATAGAATCAATAAAACATAATAAGGTAGGTAAATCTCAAAAAAAAAAAAAAGTACCTACCTACTTAGGCAAAAAGTTCAAAGATATTTTACAGTAAGATAAGTAGGTAGGTAGGTACAGTACCTACAAGATTTCATAAAGATGTATGGTAAATGTATAATGTTAGGTAAAAAACTAGTCGACTATATCAATTTTACAAAATGTTTTACACCTTTCGATAACTTCATGCATTACATATCCCAACTCATAGTGTGGAGATTCCTCATACATGAAACGGATGTGATTATGATCGCTGATTCGCTCACTAACGTCTTCATAGTACGACCACATGATGTACAGCAGTCTAGTGGACATCTCGGGACCATTAACATAATATTTATTAAGTTTCCACCAATAATATGTTTGACTTATACCGATGGCAAAGGGGATACCTGGAACGATCATCTTTTTTAAGCGAAACAAGCAGATTAATCTCTGCGTATAACGATGCAATGCTATAATAATTCGTTCATTAAGGACGTGCCCTGTGTGGCATCGCTCTGCGTCCATCACTTTGAGATGTAAAGGTGACATGTGTGCTTGTATGTAAGAATAAGAATTTATTTATTTGACAGACATTACACAAAAACACAGACATAAACAAATACAATACAAAAACATATTGCCGTCAAACAGGTCCAGTCTCAGCTTTATGCCACTCCCGAACGGTGTGTGTATGTGATGCACCGGCACCCATAGGTACCTACCTTACCTACCCTACAAACCGGAACACAGCTTTTATCAGAGAATCACTGCTTGGCGCCAGAATTAGGAAGATATTATGGTGGTAGTATCATCAGAATTTGGAGTATGGACTCAACATTTCGAATGCATGTGCAATATGTCTGAGATTAAATCAATACTTGGGTTGAGAGCTGATGAATTTGCTTATAATTTGAACGGCCGCCATACTAAACATGGCTAGCTAAGAGATAGGTACTCCAACAATCAGTTTTCTTACGAAAAAAATCGCACTGATTAGTGCCTCTATCGAAGACAAACTTCAAGCTTATGACACCTATCTTTTCATTCGGGGTTAAAAATGGTATAAAATCACTTTTACCTACTTACTTGGGGCTACTTCCGAGCCCAATTCCAACCAATCGGTATTGGAAATGGTATTGGATTGCTATTAAAATGTGACATTTTCTTCCAAAGATGGCGGTGCGCGTTTTGATGCCCATTATTGTAATTTCAAAGCAAACTTAGATATGTTTAAGTTCGGTACCTACATATTTTGTGAAATTGTAATTATTTAAATATAATGTTAAGCAATCTATACTTACAGCACCATATTAATAATATTTGAACAAACATCGTGTTCAACAAACAACACACCTTTTCGCACAATGATCTTTAAATAGGTAGCTATAACTACTAAAATATTTAGTACCGGTTTACCTAAGTAATCAATCGTTTTAATAGTTGTTAGGTAAGTAGGTACCTAGCTGCTGGATGTACCCATGTAAAGCTATTATTATTACTGGTGAGTATCTGGCCCACCCAGCGTATCAGCCAGCATTGCTATTCAGCGCGGCAATGCAGCCAGTGTCTTGGGCACGCTTCTGATTGGTACTGATTTGGATCAGTTGAGCTATATATAAATCGTTTGCAACGGTTTGTAGATAGCTCAACTGTTTCATGTGTATTTTGTGAACATTATAAATACGCTTTAAATACGTACCGATTAATCCTAATTTTCTTTGTGAATAAAAATTATTAAAACGCATGTGGTAGGTAGGTACACGATATAAATAAAAACCAACATTACCTAGGTACTCTCGATATAATAAACAGGACGAAGTGAATCAAACAATAAATATTGGAAAAAACTGAATTAACCAGTTTATAAATAACGGCGGTAACAAATAGATAGGTAACAATACGATTTTTTTTATCGTCCTTAATTTTATTTAATTGAGTCAAGCTGGCGAACTCAAGGCGAACTGTAACTACAAGTAATACTACAGCGAAACCGTTCTGAAACATTATTTATTTATTATTTATATTCTGCGCCTCATAGCCGTTCCATCTCGCTTGTTAGCCGTCCTCATCAGATCAATAAGATGGCTGATCTCAATCGCTTGGTTCGCGATCTGCTCATATGCATTTATGTGCTCAATCGGCTTCCACTCCCCATAAAATCGGTTTAACGTCGTCGATATATCAGTCATAATTGTAAACTTATCGGTAACATCCCCCATGAGGTATCCGATTTGGAATGACGTCATGTTGGAGTAGTGTTCTTGGATCAGCTCAGCGCGTTTTACTTTCAAATCGCTGTCTCTTACTGTTTCGTACATGAGACGGAATAATTTTAGCCTCATATTGTTCTCGTCTGGACTGATTTGATCTACAATGTTAGTCGGGCCGTCTTTATCATCTTGCCGGCGCTTCACAATTTCTTCGCCTTCAAAACTCTTTACTAAAGACTCTACGCCTACTCTTCTGATAGGAGAACGCAAAAATTCTCCTTCTTCTTCTTTAGCTTTTGATGAGTTGGTGACTACCTCGTGGGTCGTGGCGGGGGTCGTTGTGCTTGTTGTAGTCATTTCCTTAAGAAGTTTTAGCCTGAGTGTCCACGAGAGTTCTTTGAGAAGGTCTTCAAGCTCCAGTGGCGTACCAGATACATCTGGAAGAATAAGTACATCTTTATTTAATACCTACCTACTAAAAAAAATATTTTTTTTTAAATAATTTTTTTAGCTGGATAGGTTGGCTAGGTGCATATTTCACCACCATCTCATGGTTAGGTTCGTTATCCGCCAGGTATAAATATCTCACTCGATGGGGTTGCGTCATTTTATTAAGGAGTTCCCATAGCCACCTTCCAGCTCCATCATCAGACATTGGATATCATCTTGGACCATAGTCCTTATCAACACAAATCTAACAAGCTCAAACTCGATGGGGTTGCGTCGGGAGTTCCCATGTCCACCTTCCGGCTCCATCATCAGACATTGGATATCATCTTGGACCATAGTCCTTATCAACACAAATCTAACAAGCTCAAACTCGATGGGGTTGCGTCGGGAGTTCCCATGTCCACCTTCCGGCTCCATCATCAGATCACCTCGCTGTTACCATATTATTGCATTGTCACCGAAGACTAATATGTACCTACCTACTTAGGTACTCATGCCTTTCAGCTAAATCGGACATCAGGAAGTGGGTCTTTGGCTTGCAAGATTTGACATAAACACATAAACAAGAATGTATTTTCTTTAGTATTTATTTTATATCAGTTGAGCTATCTATAAATCATTTGCAATGGTTTCTAGATACCTAACTAACTGTTTCAGGTGTATTTTGTAAAAATATTATAAATATTGTATTAGTCTTAATTTTCTTTGTGAATAAACAAATTGTCTGTTTTATTTAGTTAACATTATCACGAAAATCTCCAGTTGGCTAAGCTTGATCAGAACGGTGCTAGGAACCTCATGGTAAACCTGGAACTTCCCATCCATAGTCAAGGGGAAATGGTCCTCTGTATCTCGCTTTCCGGGTGCTATGTAATCTACTCCACATATCCTTTTCCCATTTTATATTTCTCGTTTTCGTTTTCGGCATGTTGTTATATGGGTTGATTGGCGTAGTTTTCACCTTTTTCGTCTCTAATCTATAATCGGAGTCCAAACTCCCTTTTATCTTATATTTCCTTTCAATTTCATGCGCCATGTTAGCTAAGTGCTGGATCTCCCAGTAGTGATGTTCTATTTCTTCGAGATACATTATATATTCTATTACATACAACTTTATGTTTAATAAGTGGGTAGTATTGTATTTGTCCACCATTTTCCGATATTTTTCTTGAATTGTGAACGTTATATATCCTATTTCAAAAGGAACTGACTGCATGTTGTCTAACTTCATTTCGTACATCTCTTCAATACGTTTGCCGCTATCGTGAAAGACGTGTTGTGAGATTGAGTAGAGGTCTTTTGCTGATTTAAGGTCATCCCCCGCTATCTCACGATTCATGGGATGACGGTTATGGACTATCCGTGCATGTGTAAAGGCGAAGGAACCTGTTGGGATTCATATTTAAATGATATGCGTCCAGTACAAACTACACTGATACTTAGCTTATAGTCGATGGAGTATGCAACGCTCTTTCCAGTTCCATATGAACGTAGGTACCTACTATGTGAGTGAATGTCACAGAATATAAGTAAGTGAGCGAACGAACGAATGAACGTTCTGTGAAAAAGTACCTACCTACTACTAATGTTGCTACAAATTGTACAAATAATATTGTAATTCAAACTTATTTTCAACTTACTTATAAAAAACAGCCACAGTAATATTAGCATTTTGATAAAGTAATTGCACTTCACTATGATTATGTTCTATTCATATTAATTATTGCATTTATGTAAAAGGAAGGTACCTACACAAACTTATCTAAATACCTACTTATTTACTAATCATATTTTTATTGTAATTAGAAAATGAAATTCACCTATAGTAGATACCTAATCCTTTACAACCTCTTTTTAATCAACAACTCCACCAATAAAAAATAATTAAATAACATTCAATGTATACTTACTACTTACCTAGGTACTGATAGATAGATATAGATAGATAGAAGATAGAAAATACTTTATTGCACACCTTAACCTGGGATATACCTAACTAAAAACCTAAAACTTATTCCTACAGTATTTTAAAATAATACTAAAATGTTTATAGTGTTGCAAATCGTATTAATATTATTGTGTGAATTAAACCAGTGGGTAGGTTTAAATGTGTACTTACCAAGGTAGTTTTCTTGATAATACGGCTCTTTCATACCTTTAAACATAGAGATCCACAATGTTTAATTCGGAGATTACCTACTCTGGGATAACCGATAGCCTACTAGAGGGGAGCTTTTCCGCGCGTCCCTCTGCTTTAGCAGAAAGCGCAATGGATGAGGCTGGCAGAGGAAAGGAGTTTCTGCTCTGCTGGAGGTGGTTGTCACCGGTGGAAGGTCGGGGACTTTCCACTGGCTTGTATGACCATACATTGTCTGCGGGGTGGCTGTGTGCGAGAACACCCCTGCATGGACGTATTGGACGTATGGAGATGGTGAATGTAAACGCGACCTGTCTCAACCTCTCCTGTCACGACCTGTCTCGCGACCAGTTAATTATTATAGTAAATTTTTTTTTTCAGTTTGTTACAGCAGGCGGATACCCTAAGTATCCGCGATGGTCAGGATGGGCAGAAGACGTCGGCAACGTTCATTTGACCAACATGACTGGAGAGATGCTAAAAGGTAAGGTAGTACAGTACGCATAACGGATCTTTATCCTTCTGAAGTTAGGTGCAAAAACCGATGGCGCATGCAGTGCGGAAAAATTCGCTTACCTCAAAAAATTTGATCCAATTCGATCCAAAAATGGGTTTTGGGCACTCACGATGTGCTACATCGTCGACCGCATCGTCACTTACCATCAGGTGAGATTGCGGTCAAACGTTTGTATAATGTATAAAAAAAAAACGTGTTGGTTATCAGCTTCGTTCGACTGATCTCCAGAGCGCTCCTTCATCGTTTCAGAAGACTAAGTAATTCAATTTTTGTATAAATGGCCTTTGCAGTTGTTACCCGCAATTTCATCAATATCACGTTTTGTTAGACCTTAGCACGAAGTAGAATGACCGGTGGTGAAAAGTAATGTTCTTAGGAGAATTTGAATCCAAGATTGCGCACTAAGTAGTTCGGTATATTTTAATTTGCATTAGTTCAATTAAATTCTTGTTTGCAGTGTTATCCGCAATATCACCAATATCACGTTTTGTTAGACCTTAGCACGAAGTAGAATGACCGGTGGTGAAAAGTAATGTTCGGTAGAGAATTTGAATCCAAGCATTGCGCACTAAGTAGTTAGGTACATTTTAATTTGCATTAGTTCAATTCAATTCTTGTTTGCAGTGTTACCCGCAATTTCACCAATATCACGTTTTGTTAGACCTTAGCACGAAGGAGAATGACCGGTGGTGAATTTTAATGAAGCCTGAGCCCCTTGCTAAATGACTTTGATTGTTAACAGATATGATACTGAAACTGGAAACGGCGAAGCAAATCCAGATGTCGTACATGTCATCAATGTCTTATGATCTCGGGACTCTAACTGCTAACACTCAAAACACATTTGAAACTATGCTCGAGGTGATTTCGTAGGCAGTGGATCCAGTCAGTACCGTCAGTATTTACTAAGAACTCGATTTATTACGGCGCGGTGTGGCGGCGGCGGCGTATCCCTTGATGTTCCGACAGTGTTGCCAGATCCATTTTTATGTAATCAGAGGACGCCACTAGAAAAAATCAGGAGATGTATGGGGAATGTTTTCGAAAAAATCGGTAGATGCGTTTTTGGTAACTAAAACAATGTCAGGCATTAAAATACCATTGCATTTTTACTAGTTATGTATTGTTCTTGAGATACATTTTACTGTTATGCTTGCCTAATATTTCAGCGGTTATATTGAAGTCGTAGCTTTCTCCATGAATCATATTAAGTGATATTTATTTTAGTCACATAATCATCTTAGCGGGGTGTGTGTCAAGTCAAACCGGTTTATTTTGCTGTCCGTCCAGTTTACGATGACAATTTTATAGTGTGCCAACCTACATAACTACGATAATTTTGTGTTTCATTTCACGCAGATTTTTGATTACCATCATGTTTGAAAGTAAAGCTAAGATTTGGAAAAAATCAGTAGACTTTCAGTTAAAATCAGTAGATCAGTAGAATTCTGGGAAAATCAGTAGATCCTCCGAAAAATCAGGAGATCTGGCAACACTGTTTCCGTTAATGTAACTACTGCCATTTATTGATCGAGTGAACGAAGTAGAAGTTCTAGGTGTACTCGTAGTATTGTATTATCTGTGATTTGGGAGTGTTCAATTGAAAGTAATCCCAAATTGAGATTGGTATTGTATCGAGATTCGGGCTCCAAGGTAAACAAAAATACGCTCATCTTCCTCATTGCAGGCACATAAGACTTATCACCCTTATGTCTTAGTTAGAGTGATGGGCATGCTGCAATTCGTCAGAGCACGTCCTCGGAAGAGGAGTTTAGTGAGGCAATGAATCGTTTTATTATAAGCAGTACCTACCACTTAACATCAGATGGTCCATTAGCTTGTGTCTATTTTTAAAACATTACTATATAAGTACACACAAATGTTCTGAGTGGGGATCGAACCAACGACCCACAGTTCGGAAGGCAGAGCTATTACCGACTGAGCTGTGACTGTATTATAAATATTGGTTGGTATGTTGCAGATTTACAGATACTATGCAGACATAGTCAGGTTTTCAAATAGTTACGAATACCTATACAGGTATCTACAGGGGTATCAACTCGTACGTAAGTTTGTTTATCATTTCCATGTATTGTCAACGTGCAACATGCACCTATTGTTTATGCCTCATGTAATGGCATGTGTCCCCACTATGTATAAAGATCTAAGTACCTACCAAGGTACTTTATGCAAAATAGATAGCCAAAAACTCTCGCAACTTATTTGGTAAAGTTTTAAAAAATCAACTTAGATTTACGTAGGTAGGTGCTAGGTAGGTACCTACTAATTAAATATTGGGAATGAAATGACCGTACGTACAGGCTACATATAAGTAAACATCATTCATTCATTCATTCATACAAATAGTTAGTTTTAGAAGACATTATTTATGATCAAACGAACTTCTTGAAGTGATGTTCGATCATTATTATGAGTCGTTTCATTCGAAGATCCATTGTGTGCTTTTTCAGAGGGCGAATACAACAAAATTCGTCTTGAAAGGAAGTTATTCTTAGCTACTCTGGACAAACACAAGAAAGTTCAAGAGAAACGCGAAAATATACGTAAGAAGCATCTCGATTCTATGAAAGGTCCCGGGGGGGGACCTGACCAACCGGATAGACGTTTTGGAGCTACCCGAGTCGTGGATCAAGAAATGGATTCAGATGATGAGAAAACTCACCCACTAATAACAAAAGAGGTTGGTATAGGTACCGCGATCTACCCCAACGATGTAGGTACCTAGGTAGGACTAGGATGCTGTTGCAATCGTCTGACGATTGCTGACAGCGTTACCGGACTACTAGTGAGTGCAAGGCTCTCGATCATATCAAATAGTTTGTTGGGGCACCACTTAGGTAGAACCTCGGCTTGGGCTGTTGCCAAATTGAAACGATCGGAGAAGCCCGCCAAGAGAGAGCCTGCGAGAGATTTCTACGACCCTACTGCGGGGCCGGTATACATTAAGTGTACCTACTTATTTGATGTTGTCGAGTTTGATCGCGTCATCCACGTGTTTATGTCGACGGAGGATTTAAAGATGTATGTTACTGAGCTATAAGGGGCGGCTTATAAGGGGTTGGTATTCACCATCCCCGCGATTGACTCTCTCTGGAATTATACATAGTTACTCAGTCGACGGTACAACAGTAGAGAAAAGGTATATAGGCAGAGGTTAACCAGTAACATCATGAGGGCCCTGAATCCATGATGGTTTCCATCACTTATTCTCATAAAAAACCTATCCCTACTTTTGTAAAAGAAATAGATAAAACTATATAGGTTACCCATTTTAACAGACTTAAAAAAAGAAGGAGGTTTTCTTTGATTATTTTCAATTCAACCGATTTGTTTTTTTTTTCAATTTTCATCAAAATCGGTTCAAATTTCAAATTCAAATTCTAAAATAACGGAATAAAATATGCCATCCACGTATACGAAATTGCGTAGGTATTTTGTTTTTCTGTAAATTTAATGAACTACCATCATCATCACCATCACTATAATGATGGTGATTCCTAGTTTTTTTTATTATACATATATCACGTACCTACCTACCTAATAAATATCACGAATCACGATATTAATTATAGGGTTGTTTTGTTATTATTATGAAACGCAGGTAGATCCAGGGTCGATTGGGAAGAAACCGCATCGCAAGAATTTCGATGACTTTCCGCTGCGGCGCATGAAGCAATCCTCATCGAAGAGAATAATATGGAGTCACCGCGATGACCAGTTCGGGGACGTTCCTAAAAACTATTCATTTACATGACTTACCACTTACCTATCGCACTCAGAACATAACTACTAATAATAAGCATGGAAACAGCCTATTATAGGTATACAACAGCTCTATAAATAAAATTGAACCCTGTGTCAAATGTGACTAGGTTTCTATCAGTATGTGCTTTTCCGTGGTGTAATTTTTGAGCGTTATTACGTTTACGATTAGGTAGGTAAGTATATAAATAAAAAAAAATTATCTAGTCCCAAACTAAGCAAAGCTACGCTACCTACGGGAACTAGATTTTTTTTTATGGCAATCGTCCGTAGTTGGTCATTTCTGCCAGCGTCACGTCGTTGGGAATGGGAACTAGATTACTGACATAATATTTATGTTTTAAAGGGAAAATCCACCATTTTGCTTTGCCTATCAAAACAAATGACAGCAGACTTGACGAATGACTCGACTTTCACTTCACTTGACTGACACTAGCATTCTGTCAGACAGGCAAAACAAAAAAAGAAGAGCGACAGCGAACAATTCAATTTTTCTCGACTTTACTTTTTCTTTCTTTGTACACGTGAATTATACGAACAAAAATGCCATGAATTAAACGGCATTAAGCAATGTCTCAATTAATACTGTGCAGAGTGTGTCTAGCCGGTAATGTTAAAATCCATTGGATTCGAGGCACTCCACTGCAAGTACTCTATGAAAAACTTACAAGTTACAAGGTATTTTCTTCGTGTATTTTATTACAATTACACTATTTTATACATCTATGAATAGCATACGAGTAAGCAATATTAAACAGGCCTTTGCATCTTATTTAGACTAATTATACAGCGTCAGGGGCTACTACGAACTACCACCGTACCTACCTATTTCTGCCGCCAAGCAAGCAGTGATGTTCTTATCGCATTGCTGTGTTCCGGTTTGAAGGGTATGGATGGGTGCCGTCGTAATTACACACCTTTATGTCTCAGAGTGATGGGCGCAGTGCAATGCATCACGAGGCGCGTCCTCAGTGGACGTGCTCGCTGAGGCAATGCATTGTTATAGGCCGAGGTAACCACTTAACATCAGGTGGGTCATCGGCTGGTCCCATCACTTAATTGGATTTAAAAAAATTCACCCATGCCCGATGAACGGAACGCTGCAGAGCTTGGACTGGAGATTAGATGGAGTAGGCTTGTCTAGCTATGACAAGCATTTTATTCAAACTATTTATGGTCTTGAATAGGTCTATTTAGAAGTAGTTCTTTGATGAGCCCACTCTTAACACCAAACTAAAACCACAGATTAAACAGTACTTGTTGTATCTGTAGTTACTATAGTTTATATTATCTATGCTGTAGTGTAGGTACTTGCCACACCTTGTTAAATAAGTAGTGGGTAGTTTATTGCACTTCACTTGTTTTTCTACATGTCTTTGCTATACAGCTCAATAAACTGATTTACCGAAATACGATGTTTCAATGGACATAACAGTACAAAAACTAAATTATTTTATTTATGTATTATCTGCTTGTTGTGTGCTGTACCTGTGTTGTTGTTGTGTTTCAAATAAATATATCTCTATCTCTCTCTATTTCATTTAAGAAGAGCAGCTTTTGCTGATTTCTATGTCTAATTTGTGGTGGGAGAATAAGACCTGCACTGATGTCCCCGCGTTGGGGTGTACCTATTGTGCATTGTCTATGTCACAAACACTTGAAAATATTGTTATAGTAATTTCAAGCCGATCTATTTTCTTTCTCTTGGTGATTCTATAAAATATAATGGTATTTATCGGCTATTGAATATGTGTGTTGTTTTAATATTTTTAATATTTTAGCTCTCTACAAAAGATGAAAGACCAGAGACAATTTGCTACAACTGCCTCGCACAACTCCAAAGATACCATAGATTTCACAATAAATTGCAGAAATCTCAAGAAATCATGACCCAGCTATCTGAAAATGGAATTGAGGTATGTAATCTTAATACGGACGACAGAGTGTCAACTTTATACAAGGATTTAGTTAATTTTTTATAGCGATTTGAGCAATGGTACCCATGTTAACCCCATGTCTAGAGCACTGGTTTTAAATCCTAAGAACACAAAGTGGCTGAAAAGGACTCCAATCTTAGACAACCTGAAATAATAGTGGAAAAGAAAGATTACTGTGTCTGGATCCCAAAGACAAACTATACATCAACACATCTGCCTATATTCCACCAACTGACTGCAAACAAAAAAAAAGAAAAAAATATTGCAGCAATAAAACATTTTTTTAAACAAATATACTGATGTTCAGTCACAGTGTAACTTAAAATTAGGTTACATTGCAAGTACCTACTGATAGCACGCTTAAAACTTTTATAACTTTAATAATTTATTTTTTAAATCCTTATTTGGCTTATTCTGGAATAAGATGTAGAAGGTATGTAGAATTAACTGACAAAATAATTTTACAACTTTTTAGATATTATAATATGATTATTTAAATTAATAAAAACAAAAATATGGTTGTATTGTTGTAACCATGTATTGTAACTACAGATACATTTCAATGGACATAACACCATGAAATATTTAACCCTTAGTTACTCGCGTTCAAGTTTAAAGGCCATAGAAAATTGGGGTCAGATTGACCGAATGTGAGTAATTAAGGGTAATATATGAATTACTTAAAGTAGTCATAACGGATCTTTGTCCCTCTGAAGTATCTGCGCAAAACCCCTTTTTTGGTAGAATTGGAGGTGAGCTAATTTTTCCGCACAACAGTACAAGCGCAATCGTTTGTTGCACCTAACTTCAGAGGGTCCATTGAAGATCCATTATGCATACTATACATTCTTCTTACCTTTTAACTGCAGATATTCCACAATAGACAAAGCTATAATAGTCTTTAATAATCTTAATGAATACCTTCCAGATATTTAAAGACACAGTGGATATATTAAACAGAGGTATTCAACACGATTACTCTGCCACTGACTTAGAAGTATACAGCTGTCCTAAATATGAACAAGTCATAGTGAAACAAGAAAATGTGTCCGTTAAAGTAGAGAATATCACAAGCAATTTAAATGTTGAAAATGGAGAAAACTTTTCCGGTTTTAGTAAGTTTATTTAGTGTTAAGCAGATGTCTCATTTGATGTTAACTGGTTACCTCTAACACTGCATTACCTCACACAGTGACTCCATTGAGGACGTAGCTTGTGAGGCTATGCACTGCATCCATACTGTCAGATCTTATTTTCATGAGTAATCTATAAAAATATATATTTAACCCCCGACGCAAAAACGACGGGGTGTTATAAGTTTGACGTGTCTGTGTGTGTGTGTCTGTCTGAGCTGAGGCAACGTTGCTCGTGAACGGATGAACCCAGTTTGATTTAGTTTGTTTTGTTTGAAAGGTGAATTAATCGGGAGTGTGCTTAGCTATGTTTGATGAAAATCGGTCCAAGATGGCCGCCGCAAGATGGCGGATTAGGTTCATATTTTTTCACATCTCCCTCAATATGGGTATCAAATGAAAGGGCTTGACTAGTAGAATACTATAAAAATTAATATGGCCACCACCACAAAATGGCGAATTAAATTTTTTTACAACTCCCTCAATATGGGCATAAAAGTCGGGTTTTTTTTTTAATTTTTAATTTAATTACTTGTTTCTTTCAGTTGCGGAATCAGATGCAGTTATCTGCGTGGTGTGTCTCGTCGGTGATGTTAAAACATGCTCCATTAGAAATACACCTCTTGAAGTTGTCTTTCAAAAACTGTTGAACAGCAAGGTTGGTCAAAACTTAGTGCCACAGGGAAACGTCACTTAAACATAAGTATTACTTAAAATTAACTATCTAGTATGAGTTTTGGTGTATAAAGCCGGTGTAAGGTCTATAAAACCTTACCTATTAATAAATATCCTATTATAAACGGGAAAGTTTGTAAGTATGGCTGTTTGTTACTCTTTCACGCAAAAAGTATTGGTCCGATTGGGATGAAACTTGGAATACATATAGTTCGTAGCCTGGATTAACACATAGGCTACTTTTTAGTCGCGGGTAACAGCAACCCCTGTAGTAAGTAATTTTAAATGGTAGCATAGATACATAAATACTAGGAGATAACGTAAGAGTGTTGCGTCCGCACGAAGTTCAAAAAAAAATGTCGTCAAAATGGACGTCGTATGAATGAAAGTCAACTCATAAATAGACATTTCACGCCTTCTAGTCTCAAACTAAGCAAAGCTTGTAAAATGGGAACTAGATGCTGATAAAATACTTATATACTTTTTTTTTTGTAAATACATACTTATAATACATAGTAACACCCAGACATAGTACAAACATCTATGCCTGGCACACACAAAGGTTAGTTCTCAGTGGGGATCGAACCCACGACCCACAGCACGGAAGGCAGAGCTATACCGACTGAGCTGTGACGCCTGTCATGTATTTCAGTCAAGCACAACGAGAGATGAGATGGTTTGCTACATGTGCCATTGGCAACTGATAAAATGTCGAAGGTTCATCAACAAATCAAAGAAATCGGAAAGTATCTTGACGGAATTATTACGAAACGGCATACAGGTGAGTTTCATTTAACAAAAAATCTAAAAATAATAACTATCCATGGACATTTCACACGACGCCCTCTGGTCCAAAACTAAGCAAAGCTTGTAATATAGGAACTAGATGCTGATAAAACACTCTTAGATATTTTTTTTTTGTAAATCAAATACTCTTATTTACAATACATAGAACAAATATTTATGTTTGACACACACAAATATTTGTTTTCAGTGGGGATCGAACCCACGACCACAGTACGGAAAGCATAACTAGTACCGACTGAGCTGTAACTCCTATCCATTGTTCTTGTTTAAGAAACGTCCTCAGTGGACGTGCTTGGTGAGGCATCTGGTTGGCTATCGACTTATTCCAGAAACCCCCTGCGTGTTGCCCCTTTAGTTGTATAAAAAAAATTAACAATTTATTTGTTTTTTTTTGTTTTGGCCATTATGGCAAGGCTAAAGTCATAAGACCATACTTTCCGTCTTCCGTTTTGTTTCTTTGGTTTGTTACATTTTGTCTTCCGTTTTCTGTATTATATTATCTGTGGTTTTTTCTTTCTTAGTATTTATTTCTCTTTGAATGACTAGTGTTTTTTTTTTTCAGTTATCTCAAGCTACGGTAACCTTACTCAACAGAGGAATAAAGCCTAATCTGGAGACAGCGTCTGTGGAGACTACCTCATATTGTAAGTCATTATTCAGTTTTTACTAGCAGACCGCCCCGGCTTCGCACGAATAGTTTTAATAAGGATCCCTAATTTTTTGAGAATATAATATAGCCTATGTCACCCGGGGATAGTGTAGCTTCCCAACGGTGAAAGAATTTTTCAAAAATCTTTCCTCTTTATAATTAGTATAGATTATTTCGATGGGTGACCGCTAGTGGCATTTACAGCGTTTCCGTGCCTCGGAGGGCACGTTAAACTGTCGGTCCCGGCTCTAGCAGTCTCTAGAGGCCTTAAAGCGGCCTAAAAACTCCGTCACTGCAAGACAAAGTTCAGTAAAAATATAATTTTGATCTAAACAAGTTTCCTAAATGAAAAGATAAAAAAAAACTGAGAATTCCTTTTTAACCCCCTACGCAAAAACGACGGGGTGTTATAAGTTTGATGTGTGTGTGTGTGTATGTGTGTTTGTGTGTGTCTGAGGCAACGTAGCTCCCGAACGGATGAACCGACTTTGATTTTGTTTTTTTTTGTTTGAAAGGTGAATTAGTCGAGTGTGTTTGATAAAAATCGGTCCAAGATTCGGGGTTTTATTTTAATTTAATTACTTGTTGGTTGGAAACTTGTATGGATCAAAATGATATTTTTGCTAAACCTTTTTCTTGTTATTTCATAAACTCAGTTTGAGATTTTTCATAATTACATTGAATGATTTTATGAATTGAATTTGAGATGTTGTTTGACGCTTATCACTTATCAGCGTTTTATCTGATATGTGCGGTCTACTTATTCTCTGATTTACAATAATTTATATTATAGTAAATACATAGATACATTAACCTGCCAGCAGTGTGCTTAGAATGTTACCAACTTAATAATCAATACTTACATTTATTGCTTTCGCATGATTCAATTTTGACGTCACTTCTGGATTTTAGAGGTTTTTTATTTTTGAAATAGCTAATTCTTCTTCTCCTTCCCTGTTCCTATTATTTGGGGTCGGGCCTCCTCACTTAAATAGCTTAATTAATTAAACTCTAAATAAAGATGCATAAAATTTTTCCATCCGCAGATTCTCCAGATAATGAACCGTGTGAAAATTCACCAAAAAAACAGATGAATACGAAGAACGGCAACAGTACCGATCTCATTAAATGCGGTAAATGTGACTTCAAAACAACAAGTATACGTAAATACAACGAACATTTAGAACGGCATAGTAAAAAATGTCGGTTTCCATGCAATATTTGTGGCTATCGGTACTCATCTGTAGGGCGTCTTAGTTCTCACAAACGCACCGTCCATCGAAACAACTATAAATGTAAAAAATGCAATTCACAATTCGCGAAAAAACGCCAATTCAATATGCACTTGCTCACTCACACAGCAAACGCTGTCACTTGTCAACAATGTAACATTATATTAAAAAATAGGTGTATGCTACGAGAACATAACAAAAAAGTACATCGTCAGGATAAATACCCGTGCATCAAATGTAATGGGTCATTCACTACCGAGCGTTGCTTGTGTGACCACATCATGAAAATGCACACTATACACTTCCCATTCTACACTTGCGATCTATGCGACAAGAGTTACGCGACCAAACATGTACTCCAAAAACACATGAAATTCGTGCATATGAATATTAGAAAGTTTAAATGTGATATTTGTGGCAAATTATGGCCCTCTAAATTAGTTTTGAGCCAGCATTTATTATTTCATGCTAAAACAAAAACGTATAAATGCACGCAATGTCGTAAAGCCTACCGCTATAGAACCGGTTTACACATGCATATGAAGTCTCACAACGAACTGAAACCATACGCGTGTACATTCTGCAATAAAAGTTTTTCATACAAAACTGCACTGCAAATGCACAACGTCTCACACAACAAATTTGTTTGTGACATTTGCAGCAAAGAATTTTCCAGGAAATATTTTCTCAGAGAACACATTGTGAACCATATGACAGGTTTAAATAAGAGCTATGATTGCGTGGAATGTGGGAAGAGCTTTCTATTGAACGGAGAGTTGAAAATCCATATGTACAAGCATATGAATAGACCAAAAAAAGTGATACCATTCGAAACATGCCAGATATGCTACAAACAAACCAAAACTTTACGCGTTCATATGAGGCTTCACACCGGTGAAAAGCCATTTAGCTGCAAATGTGGTAAATCTTATACCTCAGCCGCTAGTTTGAGAACTCATCAGAAAAAAGTCACTAACGATAAACCCTATGAATGTACAACGTGCGGTAAATGTTTTAAAAAAAAATACTACTTGAAAGTACATGAAAGTCAACACAGTGAGATTAAACCATATACTTGCATACAGTGCGGCAAGTCTTACCCTCATAGAGATAAACTCTACGTACATATGCGATCACACCAACATACAAAGTTCACATGCGAGGAATGTGGTAACATATTTACTGAGAAACGCAGCCTTGAACACCACATCATAAACTTCCACAAAGATGAAAAAGAACCAATATATGCATGTGATATATGTTTCAAAGTGTACTTAAATAAAAATGAATTAATTTCACATCTAAAAACTCATAGAAAACCTAAATCGTTCACATGTAATGCATATAACTGTACAAAGTCTTTTTCTAAATTGTGCAGATTTGCCGGACATATGCTTAAACATAGCACGGATAAAAAAAGTCAATGTAGATTTTGTAATGTAGTGTGCAATCGCGGAATATTACTACGCCATTACTTAAGTAAACATGGGGGGTTACGGCCATTTGCTTGTAATAGCTGTGACGAATCATTTGTACAATTTAAGCTGGTATATTATCACTACATAAGATTACATAAGAGCAAAGATCATGACAGAGAAAAACCATATTTGTGCGAGTATTGTGAAAGTTATCATACGCGAAGCGGGTCTCTTAAAAGACATGTAATAAAATATCACACTAAATAATATATTATGTTACAACTATCAAAAATACTTGAATTCAGTTAAATGTTAAGTTATTTGTGTGTTTAAGATTACATAAATTCCAACCACGCCAATTTTGCAGCATTTGGAACATGACAGAATTTGTAAACCTACACCTATTGAAAACACAAGTCTGCACCGCGCGTGAAAACAATTTGACAACCTGTACGAAAGTTACGATGTATAAATTATATTATGTACAAATTGCAATCTTAGTTTTGCCAGACTATAGTAAATAAGTACGATAAATGATCTAAAATTATGAATTTATGAATAAAAAGCTGTCCTTTTGTTCTATCGTTTATTAAAATAAATATGTTATAAAATCATTCCTCATTAAATATTATCAGATCTTTATAACTATACACAAGGAGACCATTTTGTTTTAAAATAATTTAATTTTAGTTAAATAAATAACATTTCTCAATTCGTTTTTGTCGTATTATTATTCTTAGGGCGGCTTGCACCAGAATCACTAAACGCTAAATAGATTTAAATCTGGCGTATTTATATGACTTGACAACTCGCTAAATACTATTTAAGAGTTAAACGCGTTTAGAGATTCTGGTGCAAGCCGCCCTAAATGTCATGACGGATTTTATTAAACGTAATAAAATTAAAAATAATAAAATGTTGTTTATGGTCGTTACCTTATTTATAGCTCAGACTATATTTTTAATATATTCTAATAGCTAAAATTCTAATGGCATTTTTAAAACTATATTTATATACAGCTCAAATCTGTACTCTGTAGGCTTAATTTCATATCAACTATTAGAGGCATTTATATTATTACTATTATTCAATCTAGAAAAAAATATTTAAAAAACCCCATGAAAATCCTTAGATCCTGTTCATCATTGCTGGTCATCATCAGACCTTGGAGTATGGACTTCATGTCATCAAATCTCAATACTTTGAGATGAACTATGTTTCAAACTGCGATTCCTCAAAACTGTTCTGGAGTTGATAAATATCCTGATAACTTGGAAACGGCTGCACCAATTTTCACCAAACATAGCTAAGAACCATCCCGGATAAATCACCTTTCTTATAAAATAAAACCAAATTCAAATAACAGCCCTATTTTCAAAGCTACGAGAGCACAGACAGACAACGCCGTCAATCTTATAACACTCTTCCGTTTTTCAGTTGGAAGTTAAAATATTTGTAATTATGTCTCGGAATGATCAACGCAATCACAGGACACGTCTTCAGTGGACGTGCTCAGTGGGGCAATGCATATGCAGTGGTTACTACTTAACATGAGGTGGGCCATCGGCTTGTTCATAACGGACACTCCGTTATGTCGTTGATTGGTCGTTAGCATACCAAGTTATCTGTAGTAGTTAGGCTTCTCGTCCATCATATTGATATCAGTAAGTTTGGGGTCGCAAGCGGGCCATGGTGGGGGTATGTCTATCTCGATCGCACTCGCCTCAGCGGGCGAGCCCTGGAAAGAGACAATAAAACTCTTAGCTTGAAATAGATTGCTACTTTTTAGTAGTAGAGCTTCTCGTGAAATAGCTCGTCTTTTTCAATACTTTGACACGGTTCCATCCTGTTCTCAAAGCACGAGAATTATAATTATAGCACAGAATATTAATACAAATACTTAAACAGCTTAAGAAGAAAAAATTAAAGTCGCCAATGGTATCGATTCTGTTGTTGCGTTTTTCTAAACTAACCTAATTAGACAGCGCTAAAATTATAGCTGTCTTTGCCGTTTCAGTTTATGAGAAAGGGACGGCAACATTTTTAGTGCTGTCAAATTAGGTTAGTTTAGAAAAATGCAACAACAGAATCGACAGTACTGTCCTTGTAATAATCGTGGTGGTGTAGACACGACAGTGTGTGTGTGTGGGTCGGGCTGCGAGCGCGGCGCGCCCTAGCCTAGCGCTCCGCCCCAACGTACCTCTGCATTGTATGTAGCCTAGTTATGCTTGTACTGGGTGTATAACCTGACCTGTGGCCGTGTGTACTCACCTCCCTGTGTGGTCGTTTAGAGCGCGCCCGTTTAGGCCAAGGTTTCTTCAAATGTACGTATGTCACGTGGGCGCGCTTCTCACTCGCGTGCTTGAAACCCTTCGCGCACATCTCGCATTTAAACGGCTTTAGGCCTGTGTGGATCTGTGAACAATATAAAAATACAAGTATAGTCTGTGCAATGCCAGTGCTCTCGCACGGTGAATGAAAACATCGCAGGCTTCCACGGCTTAGCTACTCCTTATTTTATTACTAGTAGTTACCCGCGACTTCGTACGCGTCTACAGTTTCCATGTACATTATATTATCTGTGCGTGTACCGAGCGGATACTTCTTTGAGAAACTTGACATTACACCTCATTACACCGAACTCGTACCTACTCGAATGTCAAACGCTAGTTGTTAGACCAAAGAGGTAGTACTACGCCCTGTCAAACTGACGTGACATGACATGACAATGAAATCCTCTTGCCAATTGGCGCTGCTAATCCTTTTCTATCCTGTAGATCCTGTTAATTATTCGAGATAAAAAGTAGCCTATATTATGTCAATCCAGGTTACCGAACTATATATATGCCAAGTTTCATCCAAGTGCGCTGGTCGAAGCTAAGCTCCTGAGCCTCGAACATCGGCGAAAAGTTGCCAGTCTTTCGGTCTTTTACCGGATACATTTTGGAGAGTGTGCGTTAGAACTCCATGAGTTGGTTCCCCCATCCCCATTCCATCATCGGACCACCAGACGTACGGAGACGCGGCACCCATACATGGTCGACATGCCACCTGTCCGCACCAAGCGCTTTGCCTCAACATTTATCCTGAGGACCGCCAAGGAGTGGAACTCTTTACCGGCGTCTGTGTTTCCGAACACTTACAATTTGAATGTTTTCAAGAGGAGAGTGAATAGGTTTCTTCTAGGCAAATGTGCTACATCGTCGACCGCATCGTCACTTACCATCAGGTGAGATTGCGGTCAAACGTTTGTCTATATTGTATAAAAAAAAAAAAAAAAAAAAGTTGGTTCAGTAGTTTAGACGTGATTGAAACACAAACATCCAAACATCTAAACTTTTGCATTTATAATATTAGTAGGTTTTTTTTTAGTCGAGTCGATTTATTTAGTCGAGTTCGCATTTATTTGAAAAGTAATATTCCCGCCTTTTCATCTGTCAATGTCACTTTTCATCTGACAATGACATTCTATAAACAAAAGAAGGATACATCTCGGAAAGGCGGGAATTTCTGTGTATTTTTTTTTAAAAGAATCAATTTTTTTTTCTGTAAAATTACAGGCTACTAGGCATATTTATGACTTACAAACATATGCCGCTGTCGATTGCTGTGCGTAGAGAAGTGTTTGCCACAGACAGAGCAAACGTAGCTAGTCCTCGCGTCGCTGTGAACTCGGCGGTGCGCGACCAAACGTTGCTTCATACGGAAGCTTTTCCCGCATTGTTCGCATTTGAACGGGCGCTCCCCTGTGTGGACCCACGTGTGGTCTTTTAGCAGCGCGTAACTCTGGGGATAATGTTTTATATTTTGACACGCGTCACAGCTCAGTCGGTATTAGCTCTGTTTTCCGTGCTGTGGGTTGTGGGTTCGATTCTCACCAAGAACAAACATTTTGTGTGTGCCGAACATAGATGTTTGCTCTATATCTGGGTGCTACTCTGAAAACCCCGTCTGAAAACCAGCGCTGCATTATGCCTGGGTAGGTATCTACTTAGGTATAGTGCAGTATTATGCTGAGACGGGGACCATTTTGCCCCCATACAACCACAAAGTATTTATGTTCCTATCTGTACTTACTGTATTTATACTACCTACTGTACCTACATAATGTATACCTAAGTAATTGGGGACAAATAAAAATTTATCTTATCTACTATGTATTAAAAGTATGCATTTACAAAAAAAAAGTATATAAGTATTCTATCAGCCATCTAGTTTCCATATAACAAGCTTTGCTTAGTTTGGGGCTAAAGGACGTTGTGTGAACTGTCCATGAAAATTTATTGAGTAGTATATTGTTGCAGTGTGGCGCGATAACTTAAACATAGATAAGACAGATGTATTTGTCTCCAAAATACACATTAAATTCACAACAAAATAAAATAATAACATATCTAGTTGGAACAAACCATAGTTTAACCACTAGTATAGTATTATATTATCTGTGGTTCATTCCACCCATTAGCACCAAGCGTTTTAACTCTACGTTCATTATACCAAGGAATGGAACTCGTTACAATCTTCTGTCTCTCTTGGCAAATACAATCAGAGATTGTGGCTAAAGGACATTTTATCTCGGTAAAAAAAAAATGTAGAGACAAACTTAAATAGTTCATCAACTTATGTAACTGACTGTGGCAGTAAGTGTATATACCTGGAATATCCGACCGCAAACCTCGCACATACAAGGCGACTTCATAGAGGGGTAGTTGGTTCGATTCTTGTCCGGGTGCATCCGTCTGAAGTGGCCGTGGTACGCGCGGGAATCCTCTAACTGCATTCCACACTGAAATTACAAAATATTACAGTTAAATTATTCCACTAATATCCCACTACTATTATAAATGTCAAAGTTTAAATGTTTAGATGTTTGTGTTTCAATCACGCTACTGGTAACTACTAAGTACTACTGGTAACCACTACTGGTAACTGGTTCGATTTGGATGAAACTTAGAATATAGTTCGTAGCCTGGATTAACACATAGGCTACTTTTTATCCCGGAAAACCAACAGGATAAAACGGGACGCAGACGAAGTCGCGGGTAGAAGCTAGTTTTTAATATGCACAAACCTGTTCGCAGGATATGGGCCCCTCCACTTTCCGCATTTGACTCGGATATATTCTCCGTTTCTCATCGTCGTCTGGTAGCTCCGAGTTTTTTAATTTCTCCCTGAAACATTTATAGGAAATCATATCATAAACTCGTATGATTTTTTTTATTCCGGACCATCATCATTGTTGCTCCTAACTTCAGAGAGATAAAGATCCGTTGTGCTTGTGCGTATACTCTGTACCTATGGGAACCAAATTACTAATAGAATACTATACTTTTTTTTGTAAGTACAGTGCGGCTCGACGGATCTTTGTCCCTCTGAAGTTAGGTGCGTCAACAATTTTGCGCATGTAGGTACTGTTGTGCGGAAAATTCACATAATCTGGAAACCGGTTCTGCGCAGATACTTCGGAGAGACAAAGATCCGTTGTGACGTTGTGTGTGGATTATGACACAGACAATCTCAAATATGAAACTCAGAAACAGAACATCATAATACAAAATTTTGTTTCTCTTAGGGCCAACGCACATCTATCGCCAGCCTACCTACCTACCTAGCTAGTAATAATTGTGTAGGTGATTATTGTTTTCTTTCTTTTTTATGCTTGTTCTGTGCTGTACCTGTGTTGTGATTGTGTGTCGAATAAATAAATCTTTATCTCTCTCTATCGACAAAACTGTTTTGTCGCGTACTTAGTGACGTGAAAATAAATTTTCTGTTATAACGAAAACAGCATATGACGAGGAAGCATTCGTCATATGCTGTTTTCGTTATAACGAAACTCACATCAATTGACACGACAGTCTTTTCTTACGTTTTTTTATTATTAAATAGGTTCTTAATTTTTAATAATATTTTTAATAATTATTAATATTAATAGGTTCGCAAACCAGCCGTTATACGTTATTTTATAAAAAAGTTATACTGGCAGGGTTTGTCAAGAAATTATGCAATTTCACATCACTAACTGTTCGACAAGACGTTTTGTTTTCGGTTTGCGTTCGCCCTTACAAAATCCTTGCAGAGGATCGAACCTACCTACTGCACTCAAAGCAAAGGCTATACCAACTGAGCTACACGGTCTAGATTAGCAAAGTCGAATTTACCTTTCCGTTGATGCACATTTCCTATTCCTGGTCGGCTTGTTATGCTCGCGCGCGCCCGCGTGCCGCGCCGACACGTTCATATGTTTGCGATGCGCTTCCACAGACACGAAGCGAACGTCGCACGGTGAGCAATACGGACCGTCTTCTGCTATCTGAAATATTACATTTTTTATGAGAACAACGTCCGAATTGTGAAACCTGTGGGGTTAGAAAATAAGAATAAGAATAATTTATTGTAAAACTGTGTAGAAGAGATCTTATGGTAGAAAAAGTTTCAACAGCCTACCCTTTTAGGGCGTACAATATTTTATTATACCTTTTATTTATATGTTAATATTTTATATATTTAATATATTTTATTATTATTAGAAGATGTAGACCACCTGTTGATGGAATGTGTCCGGACTGAGGCTATGAGGGAAGATATTTATACATTGTTAGGAGCTAGCCGATTCGACATGGATCTGTTTCAGGGTATTTTGGCTTCGCCAACGTCTGACGAGGCTAACATGCTCTACCGGCTCATTTTTGAGTTGCCTATAGGGAACAGTGAGTCTTGAGACAATACTAGGAAGATACGATGGAACTGACATCGTCTTAAGAGACGCTAAGTTCCGAAAAGAAACAGTTTTAAAAAAAAAATTAGAACAACCCCATAAGAGTGCTATTCCACCAGAAATTTGCTATGTTGCTAAGCGGTGAGCGAGGACAAAGCTAAGCTATACAAGTAATTAAATTAAAAATTTAAAAAACCCGCGAATCTTGGATCGATTTTCATCAAACATAGCTAAGAACATTCCCGACTAATTCACCTTTTAAACAAAATAAAAACAAAATCAAAATCGGTTCATCCGTTCAGGAGCTGACAGACACAAACACACACACACGTCCAACTTATAACACCCAGTCGTTTTTGCGTCGGTGGTTAAAAACTGTGGTGTGTAACCTGTGAAATATTGTGGAAAAATTAGATAGTCCACATGATGTTAAGCGGCAGACTCTGTCAACAATGCATTGACTCACCGAGCCCGTCCATTGAGGACGTACCCTGAGAGGCATCTTACTGCGAGCATCACTCTGACGTAGTCTCATGTGCCTGTAATAGCACCGGCACCCATACCCTTCAAACCGGAACACAGCAATGCGAGCATCACTCTGACGAAGTCTCATGTGCCTGTAATAGCACCGGCACCCATACCCTTCAAACCGGAACACAGCAATGCGAGCATCACTGTTGCCCGTAGCACACCTCCGCTACGAAATCATACTTAACATCGGAATCGCAGTAATTTCGCCGTGTCTTGTCCGTATTATAGGAGAAGCCGAGCACTAGCGTGATTGCCTGTTCTAACGCATAAATTTGACTATAATTCTATCTCTTTCCCCGCGCGGATTCGTCGATCTGCTCCGACGCCGGCCGCCATTTCGTTGCGGCGCCGCGTTGACTCCGCACGTGTTTGTGGATGTCGACCGCTCCGACGGTTCTGCAAATCCAACTACACTTGATCGCAGCGGAATTCATTCAGCGGCCTCGCTACTCCAATACCGCGGCGGAGGTGTGCTACGGGCGTGTGCGGCGCACGAAATAGGTGCTAGTACTTCCCCGGACGAGCTCCTTCACAAGAAGGTAGTTTATGGTAGTTACTTACAGTGGCATCTTCTCCTCTATGCTTCAACTTCTTGTGCAGTTCAATGCCCTTAGCGCTTACAAACGAGTACCCACACAGCTCGCACACGAAGTCTGAAGGATGCTTTATCCGCACGTGTCCCATGTATGTTGTAAACTTTCTAAAAATAACAAAAATTTAATGGTTTTTTTAATTGACGTAGCTCGCTTAGTCAATCTTCACCGATTACCTAAGTTTAGCGATGTTCTGCGCGATCCCTATTTGGATGGGTGACCGCTAGTAGAATTTACATCTGAGCGGGCGTGTTTTGTTTTGCATTAGCACTCAACATATGATATGAAATCTACTATTTTCGTTACATTTTGATTTTTCTCGTGGTTCTATTATTTTGTCGTATTGATGGGACCACGAGTAATATTATTTATCGTAGTCCTCTTTATAAAAAAAACTAAGTAAAGATTACTTACAAAAATTCCTAACTTTTTTCTTATAAAATGTAAATATTACTACAATAATTACAAACTTTTTTCATATCCTACTTCCTACTAATATTATAAATGCGAAAGCTTAGATGTTTGGATGTTTGTGTTTCAATCACGTCAAAACCACTGAACCAACTTGGATGAAACTTGGCATATATATAGTCCGTAACCTGGATTAACATATAGGCTACTTTTTATCCCGAATAATTAACAGGATCTACAGGATAAAATGAACGAAAAGGATTAGCAGCGCCAATTGGCAAGAGGATTTCATTGTCATGTCATGTCACGTCAGTTTGACAGGACGTAGTACTACCTCTTTGGTCTAACAACTAGCGTTTGACATTCCAGTAGGTACGAGTTCGGTGTAATGAGGTGTAATGTCAAGTTTCTCAAAGAAGTATCCGCTCGGTACACGCACAGATAATATAATGTACACGGAAACTGTAGACGCGTACGAAGTCGCGGGTAACTGCTAGTAAAAATATAAGGATTACTTACAAAAATTCCAAGTTACAATGTGGACACTGGTATTTAGTTCCTTTGTGCCATCGCTCGTGCAAGCGAGCTGTCTGCCTGTGTGTAGTGACGTACGGACAATGGTTGCAGCTGAATCGCTGAAGATGATGTGCTGTTATGTGCTTCCTGAGCGCGTGCGAGTGTTTGAAATGGGTTTTGCAAATATCGCAACGGTGTTCGCCGCATTCCTGTAAAAGTTAAAGTCAACTATAAATTATGAACGACATTTTATTATGAGAAAAGTGATGGTACAGTCGATTACACATCAACCTATCCACGGTTTGAACTATGAACTATTATAATTTGAATGTTGTGAATCAGGGATCGCAATAGGTGTAGGCGCGTGGCGCGCAAGCAGCGAGTCTCACATAAAAACATATCGTCCCTCTCGCATCATTCGCAACATTCAAATTATATTAGTTCAAAGTTCGAACCGTTGATAGGTTGATGTGTAGCCGACTGTACAAGCAAATGGCGCACCTGATGATAAGCGGTAACGATAACAATGCCTCATAGAATAGGTACATTGAGGATATACTTGGTGAGACAATGCACTGCATCCAACCCTCGAGCTTGGATTGTTGTATTTTGATTTAAATGGTAAGGGTGCCAGTGTTATTACATGCAAAAAAGACAGCATTCTTTATGTCTCAGAGAGTGATAGGACGCATAATATATTGCCTCACAGGGCACGTTCTCAATGGACCTGCTTCGTGAGTGTAACTTCGAGTGTCTGTATGTAAACTTTTACAAGGAAAAAGGTTACGATAACAGCAGAATTCTCATTGAATGCAAATACCTCTGTAAGGTAATGTGGGTCACCCCTTAATATCAGGTGGTTCATCTACTTATTTCATCGCATCTTCTCATAAAACAAAAAAGTTCTAGAATAAACTTTTTTCTAGAATCTAGATACTTACATTGGTATGCCTGACCATATGACCAGCATATGCATCTTGGTCCAAAAATCCTTTAAAACATTCTGTACACTTAAACACTGAATGCTTATAGTTATCAGTGTCTTGCCGTTTCAATACTTCAGCTATTTGCTCATCCACAGTCAAATCAGTCACCGTAAATAAGGTTTCATTCAGATCTTGGTTCAGAAAAGGTTTCCTTCTGCGATCTATTTTAGGTTCTGTGGACTTAGGTTGTTTAACTTTTTTTTCTTTCACTGGTTTCTTCTTCTTCTTTTTTCTAGCAACTTCTAAAGGCAAACTGTCATCTGTGTCAAAACCTTTGTCCGTTATTAACTCACTTAGATGTTCCGAGTAATCTTTATCCTCATCTTTTGGACTGAAATCATCGACAAATATATCATGTGGTTGTTCATTTTCATTTTTAATAGCAAATTCTTCTTCAAGAGGTTTTATATCATCCTGTACTTTGTCTGTGTGTTCAATTAAATAGTCGTAGAAGTTAGGACTGGTATGCTTTTTGTTAAGTCTCGGTGGGATTTGGTTGAGATCATCGGATATTGAAATTAATGTATTGGTTGACAGCTGTAACAAACAAAATTAACGAGTAGGTACTAAAAGGCATTTTCTACGAAATGCATAGCGCCTTCTTAGCGATTTCCGATATGTTTAATACTCTAAACTTAGTTGGTTCTGTATGTAGGTAGAGCACTTTTATCAAAACTTGATTGACATCAAAAAAATTCATGTGTGAATTACCCATTTTTTTATTGGCGAATGCAAGTCAAAATATTTTTAAAACGTTAACGACAGTCTCGTAACAACGATTTCCTGTAGCGACAACGGTCAAGATGCCCTTACAGGGTCTCGCTCGAGTCCACCATGTATAAAACAAATTCTTAAATAAATAGATTTGAGACTTTGAATTGACTAATTTATCAACCCATCATTTGTTTCACATTTAGGTATATTTTTGTAGGTTGTACTCACATGAATCTGAGTTTTCAGCAGGTCTACCATTAGGTTATGGGCTCGGAGAGTTCTGTCTCTGAATTTATCGTAGCCGTGCAGTCGTGTTGCGCATTCGGAACATAGATTTTGAGGTAAGCGGTCGTCTTCATCTACCTGTAAATATATATAAACTACCTGACACGCCTTGCTTGCGCTGAACTCGTTTCTAACAGTTTTTATAAGAAAAATTAATGAATCCAGCTCTTGAACCACTTGATGTTAATCGGTTACCACTGCCTATAACAATGCATTGTATGTCCTGTGAGCCATTGCTGTGCTGAAACTCTCGAGGGTCTAGCGTCTGGCGACTTCGTCCACGTTGGTTTACACTATTGAAACGAGTAGAAAAAAAATATGCGCTAAAATGCGCAGCTGCACTAAGTGTACCTTCATGGATTGAGATAGATAAAATCGCGGGTAGTCGGTGATCGGAGAAGCCCCGAAATATTTATTTCTATAAATCTATGGAAGACTATGTCTATTTAATTTCATGCACATAATATTACAAGTTTGAAATAAATATACATTTTATATAAATCAATATGGTTTATGACTTACAGAAAGTCCGGTTAGTCGATGGAAGGCCAGCTCCAAGTTATACCTCCTGATGCAGAACAGCTTCTGACTGATGGCGAGACACATTCTGCACACCTAAAATATTAACGGAATAATTTTTACTTGGATTCAAAAACTGTGAAAACAGTCAATGGCTTCTCAGCTAACTTTGTTATAGCCTTCTACACTGTAGGGAGGGGTTAAGTTACCTTGGATGGATCTGGCTCAGCAAAATCACATGATGTATTTGAAACCTGTAAAAAAAAATAATTTTCGACCAAGTGCATCATCACAGATTGAAGTCTCTCAAGAGATAAAATAGCAGTAGCAACAGTTTTTCCCTGATTGCAATATACCTGATTTATAACTGGCACTGCTCCAGCCCGCACCTTCCTCAGACCACAGGGAGTCTCATAAAGATCCTCGGCTAAGAAGTGGTCCGAGCAAATAGTGCTCCGTTCTTTCGGCTGCCAGTCAGGCTTGTCCAGGGCTTCAAGCCACGACTTACGCATTGAAGGCTCCATTGGAAACCTGGAGTAGTTTGAAGGTGTACAAACTGTCATAGTGTCAAGAGTAATTAGAACATACTTTTAGAGTAGGTACTTCATTTTTGTGAACAAAAATAGGTACTTACGAATGAAAGGTGATACCCTCAGACTTGAAATTATTCCTAGAGTCATTCTTGCAGCCAGCAACGACACATCTCATGGTTATTTAGGAAATTCTTTAAAAAATCATGAATCTTTTACATAAAGTTATGCCTTTACTAGAACCTGCTGTATGCCCCGTACACAAGCTTATCCTCCGCCCAGGACTGCTAAGCTTATCATTTTGATAACTTCATACATAGAACACAGCAAATTCATAAATTAAATTACGTTTTTACCATCTAGCTCCATCAAAAACAAAACACTCACAAAATCAAATCAAATCTACAAAACAACAAAAAAAAAAGATACAAAATCGTCCTGTCAAAAAATGACAAGCAAGAGCAAGACCAAATTTAGGAAGTAGTGATTCTACTAACCTTTCTCGTTTTTACTGGCCTAGTAGGTAATAGAGAAAAAGAGATGCAACTTTTACATTTGATTTAGCCGAGGTATAGTATAAACTGTCTGTAGGTAGGTAGTCAGTCAGAACGACAAGTCTCTTTCAAGAGTTTCAAGAATGCTTGCGTGAGATGGAGAAAAAAAAAAATTGTTTAATTTTTTCTATAGTGTTGACTTGTCTGGGGGGTGATTCTAGACCGATAGATATTTTATCACGATAGATATATCCCTCAAACTGTCAAATTCTGGGGGGTGATTCTAGACCGATAGATATTTTATCACGATAGATAAATATCCCTCAAAGTGTCAAATTTCAATAGATATAAAAATTTGCAATAGATATCGTATTCTGGACATATCACTGTAGATATATATCGACCGTTAACCGATAGACATGTATCGACTGGTCGGCAGCAGTAGATATTGAGATCTCTACTAGACATTTCAGTATCTACCTAAGTAGTGTCAAATAGAAATCTACTTTCGGTAAAAATCCAAACGGACGAACTTATCATAGAATATGTGGCGAAATCAACTTGTGGAGGCTGAAATTGACTCTTGTTTGTATCCTAGAGCCTAGGCGAAGCGCCCGCTGAAATTTTACCTACTACCTAGGTAACCCCCACAAGCCTGCGCAGCCCCTAGAAAACTTGTGTGCTTCAATGTTACTCTGACTACCTACCTTTGCTACAAATTTAAACCTGCCTAAATGATCAGTGGATGCGGGAATAAAACTACAAGCTAGGTAGCCTACCTACTCACTTTTAAATTAATTAAAACGACATAAGTAGACATAATATTTCTTTATTTTCATATACCTAGTCCAAAATGTAAGTAGGTATGTTTATCAAACACTATCAAATCACTGTCTCCAAAACCGTTGTTTCTTATGTATTGCTCTTCATGGATGATTCTTGCCACGTTTTCTAATACCAAGCATGGGGAATTTTCCCCTATGTGATGCATCCACAGGAGGACTCATCCAACAATGCACGAAAATCACATTTGCACTAAACTTTTTTCTCTCGTAATGTGCCTTCAAATAGTTTATATGAACGGAGTTTTTCGAGCTGCAACGATTTTTTGGTAATTATCTAAGTATTTTAATAGTAAACAATAAAAATCAAAAGGAAATTGAAATGAAAATGTTTGTTTTGTTTGGAAAAATTTCTCTGATTGCCGCTTCTTCTTTTTTTTTTGCCCCCCCTTGTGCAGGCAGAAGGTCAAGATAACATTCCATTTCTTGTGAAAAATGTGAGACGAAATTACTATTAAATGAGTATTTGTACAAAAATACCTATTTTAAAACAACAATGAGATTTACTATTAAAACATTTACTAGAAAATATAACTTTTATTACGACCAAATAAAGTTTTTCGGTTAAATACTAAATGTATATAATAACTGAACGCATTTCGGTGGAAACAAAAACTAGATAGTCTGTGGAAACCGGTGTAAGTGTAAATAAACTATTTGAATAAACCTCCTTTGTGATATATCTACTAAAGCAAAAGTCTATTGCCGGCTAGAATACGTATTTTAGCGTGGAGTAGAGATATTTGTAGAGATTTCAAGTGATATGATATAATTGCCTATAGATATAAAATCTCTATATCTATCACCAATATCTATCGGTCTAGAATCACCCCCCTGTCTAGAGATTTTTGTTCAAATTCAAATTCTTTATTAATAAAAGTTAACTAATAAAATAACATTACAGAATGCTCCAAGGCGTTATTCTATTTTAAAACTAAGTTGAGCTTTAAAAATATTTACATTTATAAAAATAAACAATTTAAGAAATAACATTTAAATTATATACAACAAAATAACGATCTATAGCTATGTAACATACTGCTGTGTAAGAATGTATAGCTATTGTAATAGCTGTGTAATTTGTTGATGATTCCCTATGATTCTTTCAACCGAATACTGAAATTACGCACTGCTATTACATACATTAGCAAGCCATAAGTACATATTTTACAGCTCTACAAAGGGTAGACTATGAAAAACTACATTTTGCTACACTATACGGCCGGCGGATCTAGACCGGCGTTAAGTTCGTTCGGAACGCTGCGCAGTAGTCACTTTTAGGGTCGAATAGGTGGTAAGACGCGGGGTGCGTGTACGTGTCTCGCCTGTACCTGCGCACAATTTCCGAAAGCGCAACTTCAGACCGGTCTAGATCCGCCGGCCGTAGTGTACATGAATGAACGATTTATTTGAAATCTTTTTATTCATACATATGTCATATCCATTCTACCGCCATGATATCCATAGATAGAGTCACCTCGCTCCATCCCTATTTCTTAATAGGTATATATAAAAAAAAAACAAAAAAAAACAAAAAATGGCGGCGATGAAATGTGCGCGCGTTGGTATCAAAATAAAAATTAATGAAAACCTTTAAAACTAAGATAAAAGTGTTAGAAAAACAGCAGTCGCGATCATAATCTATCTACCGTTCTTATAGGCAGGCCATGGAATAAGAATCCTGTAGGAATTCCATCAAAGTTATTGTAGGGCTCCAAGGATGCGCTGCAGTGTTCCGAATTGCAGCAATGATACTAAAAAAACCAATAGAAGCCACGGCATTACGTTTCATTTGTGAGTAGACTTAAAAAATGTATTTACAATCACCTAAGTATAACACCAGAAATTAGGTACCCATTATCCCTTCTTCATATATCCTAATGTTGCATGGTCATTGGGACTGAAGGGTGAATTAAAGTCATGGCGTGTTATTTTAGGTGCTGAAATACTTCTAAAGCAGTATATTACTATCTACTAACCTATTAGGTAGGTACATGATAGAAATTAAACTAAAAGTAAAATAATCAAGTTCATACTGTGCCGCCAAGTAACGCTCACATTGCTGTGTTCTGCTTTGAAGGGTATGAGTGCCGGTACTATTACAAGCACATGGGAGTTAACACATTTATTATGGATCCTGCAAATTGTCTCAAATGTCCGCAATGGACTTGTACTGCTTAACATCAAGTCGTAGGTGATTTATTGTTAAATTTCCACTTCAGATTCCCAAAAGAGCCATTGTTACAAGCAGAATGGATGGAAGCTCTCGGCACTCCTGGAAGGACCCCTAAAGTGAGAAGCATAGTATGCTCTGAACATTTCCACGGTGAAGACTTCTACCACACAAAGACTGGCGAGAAGATGGTCAGGAATGGAGCTGTACCTTTCATAGCTCAGGTATATCAAAACTGCCATGGTTACCACCTTTTTGTCTGGGTGTTACTATGTATTATATTATAAGTATGTATTTACAAAAAAAAGTATATAAGTATTCTATCAGCAATCTGGTTCCAGTATTACAAGGTTTGCTCAGTTTGGGACTAGAGGCCGTGGTGTGAAATGTAATGTTGATTTCTTGAAGATCCTTCATAGAGGCCTATCTGAGCAGAAACTGATAAACATTGAATTGCAGGATGCTGCTGAAGATCTGGAAGCACCAGCCGCATTCAGGGTAAGTACTTTTAATAAATAATCACGATAATTTTCTTAATTTTTATACAAATATAATTGTTTTTTTTTTTTGGGAAAATACCTAGTCTCTAAATTCGTATAATCCCAACAAAATCCCAATTATAGATATTTAATTAAAATGATAAAAATGTAAAAGCTATTATGTAAAAAACATACTGAAGCAAAAATACTTTTTTAAAGTCTGTTAAAAACAGTTGAAACTCAAATACAAATGTTTTTATATAAAACCTTTATGGTTTTAGGTATGCAGAATATGCCTCGCGATGGACACCAGGCTATTCGACATTCGGGAACAAAGACTGGATGAGTTCTATCTACAAATCACTGGAATTTTCGTAAGATTAATATATGTGTGGTTACTGACGGTTGATTACGAGTTGACAATGTAAAAACCGGAGTGAAATGAAATGAAATGGTTTATTTGCTACAAATATGGTTACAAGTTCTTACAGTATCTAATAGGTTTCACATATTTCACCAAACACATCGGCATGCAAATTTATATTATATAAGTGCGCTGCTTGGTATAGAAACACTGAGCGGATTTTTTGAGAAGCTTGGTCTCATCAAGCTTCCGCTCAGTGTTTCCATACCAAGCAGCGCACACCGGTGTGCTGGGCGTCAGACGTTTCACACCGGTTTTTACATTGTCAACTCGTAATCGCCCCTCTGCTCAACAAGGTCCTCGTAGAGCCGAGTAGCTTAACTAGCGTAGTCAATCTTCACCAATTGTCTATGTCAAGCGGAGTTCTGCCAGGTCACTACTTGGATGGGTGACTGCTAGTGGCAAATACATCTGAGCGCTTCCGTGCTTCCGAGGGCACGTTGAACAGTCGGTCCCGGCTCTAGTCGTTGAGCCACGACGACGGGGGCCTTAAAGCGGTCTAAAAACTTCATCAGAGTTAACTACTAACTCATACGATAGAACGATAAAAGGCAAACCTTTTCATTAGAAAGAGTGATGAAATAAACATTATGGACCACCAAAGCTCGTTGCCTGAGTTTTATCCTGATGCCTGACATTTAAGACCAAACTATATAATTATTTAATACAAAAGACATTTTACTCTATTCAAGAATTTTTTGACAATACTGATTAATTTAATAACTTACTACGTAATAAATACCTTGCATTGACTTTTAATATATTAACCTGACATTATTTTCATTCCACACTTAATTAATTTTTTATATTAAGGTTATTTACATTTTAGACGCATTTAATTCATATTTAATTCAGTAATTTACTTAAACCTAGTTAAGGGGATAGTCTATCTGTGCAAAACAGAAGAATCCAGTTCTCATGACATGCGCGGAAAGCAATTCGTAAATTTTATCGAATACTAAACTAAACTGAAAAATGCTTTATCTTTATATTTATTTATTTAGTTAGTTACACCAATGGCATATTCACAATTGTTATTTAGGAGAAAAATATTACTTATAACATTCTACAGTGTGATATACCATTACAGGCATAAACAGATTTGATGTAGGTAAAATATGTCTTAAAAAATTTAGTACTTATTTTTTAAGGAAAAAAAAAGGAACAACTTATAACTAAGTGTGTGATTGGATTCCAATATACGAGTAATAAGTGCTCATGATAATATTCATGATAACAAAATTAAAGGAACGCTATTGTTTGTGTCAAATAGTCAGTTAATTGGATAAAATCTGCCAAGATTGGTTTTAAATCATACAGGAATGAAAGTATTTATTGGTTTTTTGTTACTTTTGAATAATCAACTTTTTTGAAATTATGTGTGGTATATTTTTACCCTTTTAACATTTTTTGTATCATTACATTTATATCATACATTAATTATAATATCTAATGCAGGGTGATGAGGATCTAACTTACTGAGGGGTAGTTTATTTTCACACTCCGTTACACCACTAAAATTGCTTATCACTAAATCTACAGTTCTTTGAACAGTATTTTATAAACTACATAATATTTACTATTATTAGGGTTTGAATTTTTGTGTCCTTCACTAGAGGTAGACCGGTCAAAATTAAAATCTGCAACAAATTATAGTCTCTACTTATATCACTTGACTGTGTCACTTTATCTACTGATATTATCCATGACGAGAAACAAAGTCTGTATAGTCACTGGGGTTTGTTTGTATACTGCACATATATAAATATTCTTGGCAGAGTATTATTGAGTTTTAGTGAGATCTATACTTCTTCATTTTTACTTCGCAGAGCCTGGTTTCATATCAGTATGGAGTTCATATCAGCCAGTGCCTCATAGTTTTTGACTTGCTTTGCAGGAGATTGGTCATCTCTGCGGATGAATATGCGACCATTCCTAGTCCACACATATTTTTGCGACGAGAAGACTTGACGGAGTTTCCCAAACGCAGCCCAGCCCAGCTGGATTCTCCGGTTTAGCTCTTTCTCAAAGTTGTGTCTACCCAAACGCAGGGTCTGCCCGAGGTAGACATACTCCTGCACAACTTCGAGAGGCATTCCGGCGACAGTGATTGGCTCTGGGGTTATACGATCATTGATCATAATTTTCGACATAGCTCAGAGGATTAGCAGGCTGAAGTGGCAGTGGGCCGGCCATGTTTGCCGTAGAACCGACAATCGTTGGAGCAAACTAATACTCGAGTGGAGACCACGTTTAGGCAAGCGTAGTGTAGGACGCCCTCCGGCGAGATGGGGCGACGATCTGCGAAATGCAGCTGGCAGACACTGGATGAGAAAAGCCGAAGACCGAGCTCAATGGCGCGTCTTGGGAGAGACCTACGTCCAGCAGTGGACGAGTATAGGTTGATGATGATGATGATAATGGTTGTTAGACTCATCCATCTTTCTGACTCTGGAGCATGAAAGTATGTCCGCATTATCAATAGGGAGTTATATGGCTGTGTCTAGTTGTTTAATTGTGTTCAGTAGATTTTCGGTCTCGTTTTCTGACACTCCATTTATCTCCAAATTGTATCAAATTTAAATTTATTTATCAAATTGTATCTTCAAATTATATTCCGTCTTGTGAATCCAAAGTAGCTGGGCGTAGACATAAGTACATTAAGTGGGTATGTTTGTTAATATTTAGGTCATAGTAAATTCTACGGAAACTCTCAAATCGATAAATAGTAGATAAGCTTAAAAACTAAAACCTTAGGTACTACTGAAAAATAACTCTCTAAATAATATGAAAAAGGATAGGGAGGGTACTGCTCCAAACTCATCTTTAACATTAACATATTGCGGAGAGTTTAACACAAATTGTGAGAGACAGATACAGATCATTGATACAGAATTGGATGTAAGTAGGTAATTTCAGAAGAAATAAGTATTCCAAAATATACGTACAATAAAAACCAGCAGTATTTATTTTAGTTTTTTTGCATAAATATTGTTAACTAGCAGTTACCCGCGACTCCGTACGCGAGTACAGTTTCCATGTACATTGTATTATCTGTGTTGTATTATTATATGTGCGTGTACCGCGCGGATACTTTGTGAAACTTGACATTACACCGAACCCGTACTTGAATGTCAAACGCTAGTCGTTAGACCAAAGAGGTAGTATTACGCCCGGTCAAACTGACGTGACATGACATGACAATGAAATCCTCTTGCCAATTGGCGCTGCTAATCTTGTTCGTTCATTTTATCCTGTAGATCCTGATAATTATTCGGGATAAAAAGTAGCCTATGTGCCTACTGGATTGGATTGAGTTTTAGGAAACTTGGCATATATGCCAAATTTCATCCAAGTTGGTTCAGTAGTTTAGACGTGATTGAAACACCTAAACATCTAAACTTTCGCATTTATAATATTAGTAGGATAGGATAGGATGTGGTTCTTTGCGTTCTGGCAAGATAAAATGGTAGATTTTGTCTTGCCAGAAGGCAATGTCTCTCTCTCTATGTATTCTACTTTCATCAAATGTTCCTCTCCGGTCCATGTTAGATCCTTCTTTAGAATAAATAAGGTTGTTCACAAAAAGGTTTTTACAAAAGCAATAAAATAGGTTGAATTAAATGCAATACAAGTATGAGCAGTAGCAAGATAATAATTAGGTACTTACTTATCCTAATTTAATTGGAATTAGGATAGAAAAATCTATTTTCCGTGTAAACAAATAACAGCTACTGACTGATTGGCGGAGTTGACTTAAAAGAAATAAAAACTAAGTTTACATTGGTATGGTTATTGTTGGATATTGTCATGTATACAAGAGAAAAAAGTAAAGCCACTTTCAATGCGTATTAATTGGCAAACCAGGAGTTCTACTCGATAAAATTTTATTGTGACTGTTCGTAAATGTCAAATGAGCTTATTACGCGGTCTGCTTACGCGTTACGCGCAGCCGCGAGAAAAACTGCCATGTTGCTACGTAGTGTACTCAAATGATACAATAGAACCGTGATTTGTAGACTTTTGTCGAGTAGACGTTTGCGTGTTCTTCATTTAAAAATCCTGAGAAATTTGGCGTGGGCCTGACGTCCGAACGTTTCGGCCGCCTAGAGGCCACTGAAGAATTTTCTTGCGATATTTGGTTAAAAACTAGTCTCGGCAATTATTAAATATTAAAAAAAATAAGACTATTTAAGTAAAGATTTTACACTTTTTATATACTTAAATATTTGGCCTATACGTAAGTTTAGTTGTTTTGTAGATAAAACAAGGGAATATTGTGGAATAGACCATTTAAAATCCAAAATTTCGAAGATCTTCTGCCACCTGGATTAAGGAAATGAAAACAAAATCGCAAAATGTATTCAGGGCGTTTTGGAGACAAGGATATGTACATCAAGACGTGCTGAGTACTTTTTGCGATTTTGTTTTCATTTCCTTAATCCGAGTGCACAAACTTGACTCGAAACGGTTTGGGCGCGAGAGAGCTGTGTTTGATCCCAGATTTATCTATTATAAACCAGCTAAATGAAGCTAAATTAAATATGTAATTGTTACACATATCCTGAATATTGATTTGCAACCAAAATAAATGAAGTTACTATCTTACTTTTCTTTTAAACACACTTTGAACTTCGCTAGTTTTGGCAATTTGGCAGATCCCCAGCCTTAAGAACAAATTTGTACGCCTTAGGGCAAATCACAGTGCACAACAATATCTATTATGTCACCATTTTACTTACCTGTGTTTACAAATAAATAAATTGAAATTAAAAAAAAGGATCTCAGATTTATTTGTTGATGTCCGAGAATCGAGAAACTCGCAGTTCTTGTATAGAAACAAGTAGGTAATTAAATTAAAAATTTAAAAAACCTTGGAATCTTGGACTGATTTTTATCAAACATATCTAAGAACACTCCCTACTAATTCAACCTTTCAAACAAAAAAAAAAACAAAATAAATATCGGTTCATCCGTTCGGGAGCTACATTGCCTCAGACAGACACACACACACGCACAGACACGTCAAAGTTATAACACCCCGTCGTTTTTCCGTCGGGGGTTAAAAAATTGTTTGCAAATCTCCCGCTAGAGGCGCTTTCATACAAAATATCTCGAAAATCGCTTTTCAATATTCGTTTCGAAAACAAAACTCCGTCTACAGGTGTATCGTTTTATAACTTAGTTTCTTGTTATAGGTAAATGATGAAGACAGACTGCCGCAGCGCGTTTGTTGGGAATGCTCGCAGCGCCTGCGCAGCGCGGCCGCTTTTAGAGGCAAATCGCTGCGAGCGCATTTACAGCTCTTAGAACACGTGAAATCTCACACTTTTGTAAGTAAATAAAGTATGTTGATAACCCTACCGCCCTTGCACGCTGCTTCTTGTATGCACCAGAGACGCGGCTGCAGCTGCGCGCGCCTCCCCTATTCGCGGCCCCGTCCGTGCGAACACAAACTGCCCGGTATGCGCCTACGGCTCAGGCCCTTAATCTGTTCAACGCTTTTCTTGCTCACACGCCGGAAGTTGACGTATTTTCATCTACATTTAATAAGTTCATAAGATTGTGTATCAGTTTTTAACCGACTTCAAAAAAGGAGGAGGTTCTCAATTCGGATGTATGTTTTTTTTTTTTTTTTTTTTTTTTTTTTTTTAATGTTTGTTACCTCAGAACTCCGTCATTTATGAACCAATTTCAAAAATTCTTTTTTTATCTGAAAGGATATACTTCCAGATTGGTCCCATTTTATTTTCATCAAAATCGGTTGAGTAGTTTGGGTTATAAAAAGAAATAACTGAAAAAAATATGCCCGGCGCGGCGCAGCGCCTACTATTTTACTGCTAGCAACGATGCAATATGACAACTGACAAGTTGCGGCGTAGCGCCTACCATTTTACTGCTAGCAACGATGACCTTTGTGGTGCACACCGAAATTTTTACATTTGTCTAAATTTGTCAATAAACCCAGTTTGTACATTCAAATCGCATTTAATTGGAGAAAAGCAAAAACCCACCAGTAGTTCCTCTAAAGAATCAAACCAACCACGTGCACGAAATTGAGTATTTTGCTTTCCTGTGGCTTTTATGTGGTGTTTATAGTGACTAGAACATTCCCAATGAACTGTCATCATCATCATCATCATCTGATGATGAAGCTGGTAGTCGAATTGAAGTCGGTTTTTCCAGTTTTTTAACTTATAAATTATATAGGTATTATACCTCATAATAATTGTTAAATGGTTTACTGCGCGCGTTGCTTAACACTGTAAGTGCAGTAAGCAACTGAATTAAATAATAAATAAATGTTGAGAATATTAAAATAATAAAGAAACAGTATTTTAGTGTATAAGTATTTTAGATGTGAAAAGAATAGATCGAATTCGAAACACCATACTTTGCTCTAAAACTGGAATCGCCGATGTAGGCCGTAAAGTAGCGAAGCTGAAGTGGGAATGGGCGGGTCACGTGGTTCGCATGGATTCGGAAAGGTGGGCTCAAGGAGTCACAGGCTGGATACCCCCAGGGGGTAGAAGACGTCGCGGCCGCCCGAGGAAGCGCTGGCATGACGACCTGGACTCCTTCCGGGGAATGGAAGATGAGGGGAAGACTTTTGCCCAGCAGTGGGAAAGTATGGGTTAATTAAAAAAAAACAGGCGTTTGCATCTTATTATCTAGAATTTATAGATGATTTGAATGAATGAGAAACTTACATTATTTACTCTATTGTATGTTATATAATATACACAAGAATAAAGTGGAATAAAATACACAAGTTTAGATTGAGATGTACAATGGGCGGCCTTATCGCTCAATAGCGATGTCTTCCAGCCAACTTTTGGATGGAGAGAACTCAAATACATTTAGAGAATGGGTTGGGGGTGCACGTGACCAAAGACATAACTGATGAGATTATAAATGCATAATAATGATTTATACACATTATAACTAGATTTCTTTTTAAATTTCAGATAACAATAAAAGATATAAAATCAATAAACCGAACAACCAACCAATTAACCACTAGCTTAATAAAAACTGTATATGAACCCAATGACTCAGATCTACACTTAAAAGAAGACCTCAAAACTGAAACCCAGACTGAATATAACAATGTATATAATGATAATGTATATAACGATAATGTATATAACGGTGTGGAAGTAAAAGAATTACCAGAAGTTGAAATTAAAGATGAAAATAATGAAATATTTGTTGACGAGTTCAATGATTTTGAGTCGGACGATGAAAAAACATTAAGTGATTTAACCAAAGTGATAGAACCGAAAAAGGTTAAAGTCAAAAAGAAAAAAGTTAAAGTTAAAAAGGTTAAGAAAGCTGAGCCGGTTAAAAGGAAGGATGGAGATGAAAATCCTGAGAGTACCATGGATAAGTAAGTATTTTATAATCCTAGACTGATTGCCACACTTAAAAACGTCACTTATACATAAGTATTACTTAAAATTAGCAGTGTCTCTGTCATTTTATTAACAAAATGCAAAAGTTTGTAAAAATATATAGAAGGACCATGCCGTTAATGTATATAAATAAGAACTGTGCTCACGCCCTCGTCTGAGCACAAATGTACTGTTCCATTTTTAGAGCGCCAATGCATAGTCTTGTATAGAAATGTTGTTGGAACAGATTTTTTTCCGCTATCAAGCATTGAAAAAGTTTTTCATAAATAGATAAGTAATTTAACTTTGTTGTCTTATTACATGTTTTTAGATCTGCGCCTATTCTAATGTATTTATTGTACTTTATGCTAATTAACCGGCTTCAAGAATAAATAAATAAATATTCATGGACATTTCACACGACGCCCTCTAGTCCCAAACTAAGCAAAGCTTGTAATATGGGAACTAGATGCTGATAGAATACTTATATACTTTTTTTTTGTAAATACATACTTATAATACATAGTAACACCCAGACATAGAACAAACATCTATGTTTTGCCACACACAAAAGTTTGTTCTTGGTGGGGATCGAACCCACGACCCACAGCACGGAAGGCAGAGCTTTTACCGACTGAGATGTGACGCCTGTCAAAAAAAAAAAAGAAAAGAAGCATGTTCTTATTTCGTGTATATTTTTTGTTTCAGATACAAAACTTCTGATATAAAACGACGCAAACCGAGCGATGGATTGGACGAATCACTATTCACTATCACTACACTAACGTATGAGGAACAAATCGCAGAGGTAACATTAATTAGATTCTGCCCGCGACCTGTTTGATCTTGTTAATTTTCCCGGATAATATGTAGCCTATGTGTTAATCCAAGCTACGAACTATATATATTCCGAGTTTCATCCAAATCGGACCAGTAGTTTTGGCTTGAAAGAGCATCAGACATCCATACATATTTATCAATTGCAATTAGCATTATAGGTGCCTTGACTACCTATATTTCTACCTAGCTACTTTGTATTAGTTCTACTGTAATTTTTATTGTGTATTTTTTAAGTATATTGCTTTTTACGTTGTACTGGATCTTGGGTCTGCAACAAAGATTTATTTATTTATTAAAAAAAAAAACTTTTTTTAACTGTTTTTTTCAGGTGGAGAAACGTCAAGATTCCAATGCGTATAAAAACGCTCTCTTCAAATGTACCAAATGCTATCGCGGGTTTCAAATCAGAGATAGATTCGAGGCTCATATTGTACGACATAGCGAGGTGAGTACTTCATATTATGAATATCAGTCTGAAGAAGGTAACTGCTTGACATAAATAAAAATTCATCATTTCATTTCATTTCATTCATAGATAATTTAGTAGCACCGGACAGATTTCGTCTTAACGAAATCAGCGATGCAATGCAAAAACAGTTTGACTAGATATAAGTCAAGTTTCATCAACTAAGGATGTGACTCACAAACTCTGCTTCATATTCCCAAAACGCAACGATAGCGCGTGCTAACTTTTCCTGTGCTGCCATCTAGTAAATAAATAAAGGAAAGTTTAGGAGATAGATATAAAACTCACCAACACAACCAACTCAAAATACACTGAAACTCTCATAGGAGTTATTTAGTTTAATGAAACATACAAAAAAGCTAGGAAGGTAACCACTTAACATCAGATGGGTCATCGGCTCGTTCCATCATTTAGTTGTATATAAAGAAATTGCATCGGCGCTTACACCGGCTTCAAGACATTTATTCTCATAAAGACAGGGTGTCGCTTACATGAGAAAATAATATAACAGTAGGTTAGTAAATCGTTCTTTTAAAGTAGGTTAGTAAATAGATTGATTGGTTGAAAATATTTGTTACTAGCAGTTACCCGCGACTTCGTACGCGTCTACAGTTTCCGTGTACATTATATTATCTGTGCGTGTACCGAGCGGATACTTCTTTGAGAAACTTAACATTACACCGAACTCGTACCTACTGGAATGTCAAACGCTAGTCGTTAGACCAAAGAGGTAGTACTACGCCCTGTCAAACTGACGTGACATGACATGACAATGAAATCCTCTTGCCAATTGGCGCTGCTAATCCTTTTCGTTCATTTTATCCTGTAGATCCTGTTAATTATTCGGTATAAAAAGTAGCCTATACGTCAATCCAGGTTACGAACTATATATATGCCAAGTTTAATCCAAGTTGGTTCAGTAGTTTAGACGTGATTGAAACACAAACATCCAAACGTCTAAACTTTCGCATTTATAATATTAGTAGGATAAGTACGTAGGTACTCGCCTAAACGAGTTTACATCTTTTATAATTGTACCTTAAATATACGTTATTTGTTTCAGAAATGCGGTATGTACGAGTGTTTTATCTGTAAGACAAGACTGAAAGCGGCGAGAGCGCTTCGCAAACACATCACAGCGCAGCACACGGAACAGTTCAGCTGTAAGGGATGCTCATTCCTTACTAGAAACAGGTACTTACGCTATTATTACCACAAAAAAAAGCTATTGTTAGTGTGTCAGTGTATTGTTAGTGTGTTAGTTTATTGTTAGTGTATATTGTTGTGCTGTTTTGTGTGTGTTTCAGAATAAATGTTTTTTCTTTCTTTCTTTTTTTTCTTTCTATTGTACACACGACTACAGGTCAGGTTATACACCCAGTACAAGCATAACTAGGGTACATACAATGCAGAGGTACGTTGGGGCGGAGCGCAATAGGCTAGGGCGCGCCGCGCTCGCAGCCCGACCCACACACACACACTGTCGTCCCTCTCGCACGATTCGTAATCAAAATCGGTTCATCCGTTCAGGAGCTACGTTGTCTCAGACAGATACACATACACACACAGACACGTCTAACTTATAACACCCCGTCGCTTTTGCGTCGGGGGTTAATAAAAGCGTGTTAAAAATGGTGGTGTATTTCAGAGGCGTGGCTAGAGAGCATGAAAAATGGCATGCAGGGACGAAATACCGATGTCCACATTGCGATATGGAGTTTGAGTGAGTACATTATTATTTTAACCCTCGACTGAAAAATGGAAAGGGTTTTAGAATGTATTAAGAAACAAGTATTTTAATTTAATATCGTTCGTGCAACCTCCCTCTCCGCCCATTGTACAGTCGGCTACACATCAACCTATACACTGTTTGAACTATGAACTATTATAATTTGAATGTTGTGAATCAGGGATCGCAATAGGTGTAGGCGCGTGGCGCGCAAGCAGCGAGTCTCACATAAAAACATATCGTCCCTCTCGCATGATTCGCAACATTCAAATTATAATAGTTCAAAGTTCGAACCGTTGATAGGTTGATGTGTAGCCGACTGTATATTTTGAAATACTTATTTTGTAACTTTTTACAGTAAGCTAACAACGTACATGGGTCACATCCGTATAAAGCACGCGTCAGACTGGGTGTGCGCGCTATGTGGCTACACCTTTGTGAGTCGGAAAGGCGTTGAAGTACACAAACGGAAGAAACATCGCCTTGTAGATGACAATGTAAGTTTTTATTCAGTGTTTATTTACTTTGCGTATGTATCCAGCCTGTTAGCACACATGCACACGCACCCTCCTATCACGTCGCACCCACACATAGACACTTTAACGCGTGTGCAATACTATTTTTAACCACCGACGCAAAAACGACGGTGTGTTATAAGTTTCACGTATCTCTCTGTGTGTGTACGTGTCTGTCTGAGACATCGTAGCTCCCGAACGAATGAATCGATTTTGATTTTGTTTGAAAGGTGAATTAGTCGGGAGTGTTCTTAGCTATGTTTGATGAAAATTGGTCCAAGATGGCCGCCGCCGGCTTACATATTTTTTCACAACTCCCTCAATGTGGGTATCAAAGTCTAAATCTAAATTATTTTAAATGTAATTACTTGTGTAGAGTGCACTTGAAGGGCCGACGTGCGCCGTGTGCGAGGTGCAGTTCGCGACTGAGGAGGCACACGCGCGACATTTGAAGCTATCTTCACGTCATATGAAGGAAAGCGATCCGTAAGTACTCCAGCCAAATACTATATGAGGGATGATTCATGAACTACATGGACTTTACACACACACACACAGACAACGCCCTCTAGTCCCAAACTAAGCAAAGCTTGTGATATGGGAACTAGATGGCTGATACTTATAAACTTTTGTTTTTATTCTAGACCAATAGTTTTTTTGTCACGACTATTAGTAATCTAAAACGTCTAGAACTAAGAAAACTAAAAACAATGTGTCACGCGTCACAGCTCAGTCGGTAATAGCTCTGCCTTCCGTGCTGTGGGTCGTGGGTTCAATCCCCACCAAGAACAAACATTTGTGTGTGACAAACATAGATGTTTGTTCTATGTCTAGGTGTTACTATGTATTTACTAAAAGTATATAAGTATTCTATCAGCAATCTAATTTCCATATCACAAGCTTTGCTTAGTTTGGGAGTAGAGGGCGTCGTGTGAAATGTCCATGAATATTTATTTTATTTTTATTTAAGTAGCTATAGTATAGCTAAGTTTTAAGTTCTTGTATGTCACCTGAATTCTTTGTGTTCTTTGTGTGTACAATAAAGTATTATCTATCTATCTATAATTGAATGTATTTTGCGTTACAGCGACCGACTAAGGAACGACTCGCAAAGCATGCACGCGAGCAGGTCGGGTCGCGTGATGCGTCGCATCGAGAGACGGCCGGTCATTCACCCCAGGGCGCCCGGCGAGCTCGCACCGACTAACTCGCGACCAGTTACATGTGAACAGGTACTATTTTTATACAACCAAATGAAGAAACAACCCGTTGGCCCAACTGCCAAGGAATGGAACGCGTTGCAGTCTTGTCTTTCCTGAGAAATATAATCTGGGTCTTTTCAAGGCAAGAGTGAATAGGTGTCTTCTAAACTGTCCTGCTCCATCGTCGTCCACATCGTCACTTACCATCAGGTGAGATTGTGGCCAAAGGACATCCTATCCTACTAATTTTTTTTTTTTTTTTTTATATATTTTTAAGCAAGCGTTTGACCGCAATCTCACCTGATGTTAAGTGAAGATGCGGTCGACGATGTAGCACGCTTACCTAAAAGATACCTATTCACTCGTCTCTTGAAAACATCCAATCTATATGAAGGTGGAAACACAGACGCCGGCAACGAGTTCCAATCCTTGGCTGTCCGCATTATAAAGGTAGATAAACTAATATTATAAATGCGAAAGTTTAGATGTTTAGATGTTTGTGTTTCAATCACGTCGAAACTACTGAACCAACTTGGATGAAACTTGGCATATATATAGTACGTAACCTGGATTGACACATAAGCTACTTTTTATCCCGAATAATTAACAGGATTTACAGGATAAAATTAAAAAACGGGATTAGCAGCGCCAATTATTGGCAAGAGGATGATGTCATGTCATGTCATGTCATGTCAGTTTGACAGGACGTAGTACTACCTCTTTGGTCTAACAACTAGCGTTTGACATTCCAGTAGGTACGAGTTCGGTGTAATGAGGTGTAATGTCAAGTTTCTCAAAGAAGTATCCGCTCGGTACACGCACAGATAATATAATGTACACGGAAACTGTAGACGCGTACGAAGTCGCGGGTAACTGCTAGTCATTGTATAAATGGTATATATTTATTTAAATTATTTAATTTGGTAATGTTTCAGTGTGGAGTTCAACTACGTGATTTACGTCTATACGCGCAACACTTCCGCCGCGCCCATCCCGACAAGAATCGAACCAAGTACCCCGCTATGAAGACACCCGCTATGTGCGAGTTGTGCGGTAGGATCTTTCAGGTGCGCTAGTCCTAGAGATACTGTTACAGCGGTGAAGCCGTGACCAGGATTACATGATATTTGCATGATTGGAATGAAACTTGGTCTCATTTTTTTTTTTTTTACATCCAAAGGTTGTCTGGAAGAGATCGCTTTTAGCGATCAGGCCGCCCATTGTACATTAGCTTTAATTGTTTCTCTTATGTCCTGTTTCTTCTTTGTGTACAATAAAGTGTTTATCTATGACAGGCGTCACAGCTCAGTCGGTTATGGATCTGCCTTCCGTGCTGTGGCTCGTGGGTTCGATCCCCACCACGAATAAACATTTGTGTGTGGCAAAACATAGATGTTTGTTCTATGTCTGGGTGTTACTATGTATTATAAGTATGTATTTACAAAAAAAAAGTATATATAAGTATTCTATCAGCATCTAGTTCCCAACTTCCCATATTACAAGCTTTGCTTAGTTTGGGACTAGAGGGCGTTGTGTGAAATTGTTTTGTCTGCGGGGCCATCCAGAAGGAGAAAAACTATTATTTTGGAAAATGACTACACGTTTATTGGTTAACGCACTTTTACACACACATACTTCTTCTTTTTTCGTGGGCAACAGAAATGTCCATAAATAAATAAATATTCATGGACATTACACACAACGCCCTCTAGTCCCAAACTAAGCAAAGCTTGTAATATGGAAACTAGATGTTGATAGAATACTTGCATGGGTACTTCTTTTTTTTGTAAAATAATTTATATAATTATTTTTATTTCCACAGAGCATGGCACTTTTAAAAGATCACATGTGGGTGCACACTGGTGAGAAAAGGTTCAAATGCGCCGGCTGCCCTAAAAGTTTCACTCAGAAGAGCAATCTAGTGTTTCATGAGAGGGTTCACAGTGAAGCGAGGCCTTCGTTCCCGTGCCCGTTGTGCGGGAAACACTTCGCGTTCTACAACAACCGGCGGAGGCATATGTTTGTAAGTGTACTTGTGTTTTATGCTCGTGAGTGTACATATATTCGCGTAGTAAAACATTTTGCGTTTGTAACAACCGGCGGAGGCATATGTTTGTAAGTGTACTTGTGTTTTATGCTCGTGAGTGTACATATATTCGCGTAGTAAAACATTTTGCGTTTATAACAACCGACGGAGGCATATGTTTGTAAGTGTACTTGTGTTTTATGCTCGTGAGTGTACTATCGGCAAAATTTCCGCCTTACCACTTTTGAAACTGTTTCGCTTGCAAGCAGTTAGTTTCAGTTAGCAGAAAAAGGCGGGGCCAGGTAGGCCCCGCCTTTTTCTTTTGTCTCCTTATTTTTAAATCAAATCAAAGGGTTTATTTGCGACCATGTACACACAAAAGAAAAATAATAAAAGATACTATTTTAAAATAAAACTTAAAAGATAGATAAATAGATACCTATACATAAATAGTCGCAAAATGGTCCCAACTCAGCATGTGCAGGTTGCAGTAACCTGCACTGGTCTTCCGTTGAGGCCATTGAGGATAGAGTAGGCAACTAGGTAGGTAGTATAAGACATAGTATAAGAGGACGTGTTCTTAATGCTAACAAACAAGAATAAAATGAACGGAAATGAGGAATAAACAAAAATCATTAACCCCCGACGCAAAAACGACAGGGTGTTATAAGTTTGAAGCGTCTGTGTGTGTGTGTCTGAGACAACGTAGCTCCTGAACGGATGAACCGATTTTGATTTTCTTTTTTTTTTGTTTGAAAGGTGAATTAGTCGGGAGTGTTCTTATATTCATGGACATTTCACACGACGCCCTCTAGTCCCAAACTAAGCAAAGCTTGTAATATGGGAACTAGATGCTGATAGAATACTTATATACTTTTTTTTGTAAATACATACTTATAATACATAGTAACCCAGACATAGAACAAACATCTATGTTTTGCCACACACAAATGTTTGTTCTTGGTGGGGATCGAACCCACGACTCACAACACGGAAGGCAGATCTATTACCGACTGAGCTGTGACGCCTGTCATCTTATATGCATTAGCATCTTTGTTAGCAGCTATGTTTGACAAAAATCGGCCCAAGAATCTGGGGTTTTTTAAATTTTGTTATGTAATTACTTGTGTCTCCAGATCCACACGGGGCTGAAGCCGTTCAAATGTGGTTCGTGCGGCAAGTGCTTCACGACAGCGGGCGAGCAGCGCGCGCATTCCGAACACGTGCATATGAAGAAACCGTGGCCGAAGCGTGCGAGGAAGGAACTATACCCGGACAAATGTACCGAGCCTTGAGACCACCGCAAACATTATCTACTCCAGGCTTGTGGCATTCTATAATTAACCAACTTCAAAAAAGGAGGAGGTTCTCAATTCGGTTGTATGTTTTTTTATGTTTGTTTCGAACTCCGTTATTTATGAAACTATTTCAAAAAAAACAAAATTATCTGAAAGGATGTACCATCAGCAAAATTTCCGCCTTACCACTTTTGAAACTGTTTCGCTTGCAAGCAGTTAGCTACCTGACCCCGCCTTTTTCTTTTGTCTTCTTATTTTGACCAACCAGAGACCTAAACATCTATTTATTTTTATGACGGCCCATTGTTTTCATAACTTTACACCCGAAATAATTTGCTTCTATTGGCATTCAAAAATTAACGGCTAGTCGGCTTACAGAAAATGCACCCTTAAGGTGGTAAGGTAGAACTTTTGCTGATGGTACTTCCAGATTGGTCCCATTTCATTTTCATCAAAATCGGTTCAGTAGTTCGAGTTATAAATAGAAATAAGTGAAAAAAAAATATGCCAACCACGTGCACGAAATTGCGTATTTTGCTTTCCTGTGACTTTTAAGTGATGTTTATAGTCACTAGAACATTCCCAATGAACTGTCATCATCATTCTGATGATGAAGCTGGTAGTCGAATTAAAGTCGGTTTTTCTAGTTTAACTTATAAATTATACATATAACTATAATTATAAAATGGCGACATTACATGAACAACACGGGAGGGTGATTCTAGACAAATATACTTTTTTAGACTGAAATATGAACAACATTTCCTATTGAATCTGGGTTAAAACGAACAAATAATCAGCTTTTTCGTACAAAATGCAAAAAATGTATGAAACAGCTAAATAATGCAATTTATTTCGTAGCAATAATACAATGTTTACAATTTGGTCTGATTTAGCAAATACACTGCTCAACGATAGCTCGACTGCAAAAAATTGCAGCATTACCGCGCAGTGTAACTCAAATACGTTTGGTTAAGGCAATGCACTTGAATGTGCTTGTTATTTAAATCCTATTGCAATAAACAGTAAGTATTTGAATAAAACTATTCGATCTGATATTTTGCGCTTATGCAATACAATAAATTAGTTTAAGATTCCTATGACATTATTAAGATCTCATTTATTTTTAGAATTAAGTAAGTATTGGGAGAAGTAGATTTTTTATCACAGCGTATTTTAGTGTTAGGTATAAATTATTATTTGAAATTATGGACGGTTTCAATGCAATATTGGTTTTACTATTATTCAAATTTTCCTGTTAGGATTTTATATTGACTTCTACAGTGTGTGTATTGATTTCGTTTTATTACGTCACGCGCGATAAGTCAGTCTTCGCCTAACAGTCGAAATGGAATGTAGTGTGAATGATTATTTATAAATGCAATACAATAGGTATACTAGAATAATTATTTTAATATTGTGCATGTGTCAGTACCTACTATTATTTATAAATAAATATGCATTTAAATTAATAAATGCTTTATTATTACTTTATCGATTTCTTTAAACATGCAATTATCAAGTTGCTCACAGAATAGGTGTTAGTTAGTATTAAACTTGAGTTTTACTACTAGAGGTAGGCAGATTTACAAAATATAAAGTCGTTATACGTTTCATTTTCAGTCTTTTTAATATGAAAGAATTCTAGTTTTGCACATATCACAAGCGTACGGCGAATATCCCAGATGCCCTACTTTTCTATGCACCGTGTAGATATGTTTTTGCTGAAATACCTCAAAATCTCGCGCGGATATTTCGTCTTTGTGCGACGGCAGATGGCGTTTTAAATCCGAATTAAATGGAAAAACTACAAGACAAACTTTGCAGGTGAATAACTCGTCGCCACTATGAACTCTCTCTACATGTGTTAGTAAGTTGTATTTCTGTGTGAATACACGATCACATGCCTCACACGCAAAAGGTCTTTCTCCTGTATGCTGCCTCATGTGGATTGCTAACCCATTCTTGCTCTGCAATATCCTACCACAGACGCTGCAAACAACAGGCTTATTCTTCTTCTGAACATGGAGTTTATGACAGTTAACGGTGCGTTGAAAACTTTCAGTGTCCAACGGGCTTTCACTATGTATCAACATGTGCCGTTCCAAGTATGTCTTAAATGGGAACGTCTTCTGGCAGGTCTGGCATGGGAACTGATTGATTCTTGAGTGCACCCTCATATGTGTCTGCATATTAGTTTTTTGATAGAAACCTCGTCCGCATTTATCACAGGTGTATGGCTGAATCCCAGTGTGCTGCCGTACATGTATTCTTAAGCCGTGGTTGCTGGAGAACCTCTTTCCGCAGATGCTGCAAACGGTGCAGTAGTTTCTGTGACCTGCGAGTTTTTTTTCACTTATGAAGCGGTGCGAGCAGAATTGACAGGCATACTTGTGGCTCGGGTCGTGAACTTTGTTATGCGCTCCTAAAGCTCGTGAGGTATGACCTTTGTAATTACATAAGCTGCAGAAGTATTTGAACTCACGCTGTCCGGTTTTTCCATTTATAGGAACGAATTTAAAATCTGTTTCTGGTAGTGTTTCTAGAGCCATGGTGAAGTTTCTTAAAAAAGTTTCAGTAATATCTTCATCTTGAACTTCCTTTTTTATAGAGACTTTACTCAAATCTGGAAGTAAATCCGGAGGTAAATCAGGCTTCCGTTCCTCAGGATCTATGGATCTTGGAACTCCAGGTCTGTCCTCGGGAGGACATTGAAGGTTCAGAGTAGTTTCCATAGATCCGATGGTATCTTTAAGTATTTCTTCTGATGCAGGTGAAGAGTCTGCAAATAAAGAATAAATTGAAATAAGTTACTGTGAGGTCATCACTTCAGAATCTATCAGAGTACTATCCGTAGACCTACCAGGTTGTATGAAGATTGGATAAGCGGTTCCAAAGTTATGCTTTAACAAACATACAAAGCAGATTTGCCCAAGTTGACATTTAAGATCTAAGTTTTCTTTGCTCACGCAATCAAAAATATAATTAAAATCTGTTAATTTAAGAAAGTTTTAAGCAATACTTATAATAAATAAATTACCTAAATATTCCTCTCCAAATTCTTCGCTATCTTCAAAATCAACAGGTTCCTCCTTAATAGTGACCGTTACTTCTGGTTCAACATATTCCCCGGTGTCAATATAAGACATTGATTGTGTTGCTGTTGGTTTTAAGTTGTACAACTTCAAATCATCTCGAGTCTTTTGTGATGTCTGGAAAAAAATAAAGTGTTTTAAGATTGAACAGAAAATTCCTTAATTTTGGTATCCGTTAGTCAAATTAAAAGTTTCAATTCATTTAAGACCTTCAGAAATAATGTTTGAGTTTGAATTGAGACTTAAGTATAAGGTTTTATGCTTGAGAAATGTCAAAAATCCCATCCTTAAGTCTCGATTGAAACCCTCAGCACTACGTCTGAAAAAGGACCGAAGATGTGAATTTAACTTACCTGAATACCACTAAGAAGTCGAATTGTGAAGATATCTTCAGCTTCTTGCACCATGTCAAGGAATTTGCCAAATTTCTGCAGCTGTGAGCTGCATATGAAGCAAATAGTGTTAGGCCTTCCATTATCTATGCTGAGCTAAAATTAGAAAATCTATGACTTAAAAGCTGCATAACAAAGTAGTACAAGCTAGAATCAGTGCTGGAATGTAGTTTAAAAGGCATAGGATGCTTATACCTTAACACCTGACAGTTTCTCGTATATTCCTTTAAGCCGGGTGTTCCAAAGTGAGTGCATTCGGACATTATCGACTAGACAGACTCTGCATTCCATTTTAGAAGCCTGACGGCGACGAGACTTTCTCTTTTAAAAGCCCTTCCAAATGTCGATTTATGTAATTTGGTGTGCAAGTGACTTAGTTACAATAAACGAAAAATGGTAGGATTAAAATGCACTGAGGTCGCCAAGAAAGAAAGAATGGTTGAGTTCGTAACTTTTTAAATGTCGATTCTTCGGCTTAAAATATTGTGACAGTAACGACCACAGATTAAAACATGAACTAAATGCTACACTTGTAGTAACTGTGCTAACAAGACAAGTAGGTATTAAGTCAAGTGTTTTTTTCTAACCGAGTAGGTAGTAGTCTGGCTAAAAGAAAAGTCGTCGTTTAACAAATGAAGACTCCGTACATCATCAAAGTCGCTTAAACTAAAGCAAGAATTGTATTACTAGCAAGTACTTCTAATAGGTAGGTAGGTACTAGTCTGTCTTTGAAGTTAGTAGCTGCAGAGCCTGCAGTGCAGATTCGACGAATGCAGCGGCCACGGCAGTGATGATGAATTTGGTGACGGCAAGTGGCACCGAGCATTGTTTAAACAACTACCTACCATGCTACAATGGGGTTGGCGGCGGCGGTTGTAGGCAATCGTAAAGTTAGCAGTTTGTTTGTTGTTGCGCAAATATAATTTAATAAGTATAAAAACGGCTAACTTCACGCTTACATACCTAGAACCGCTGCTTGTTTTTCAGGTACATAACTTACTGCTGTTTATGTTTACACGGAGCCAGTACCATACTATCATACCAGCACAGTCGACAGTCACTGTCTTTGCATAAACCTGCCTTCCCAGAATGAGTGACAGATTATCACACCTGACATTGACAGGAGTCTTTGAGTCATTAATTTTGTGTTTAGGGTTCCGAGGTTCGACAAGGAATCCCATAGTTAATATTATCACAGCTACTAGGATATTACTGTTCTCTGCATAATTAACCAGCCAGTCCCAGTCCTCTCTAAGTACTTACTAGAGGTTATAAGCCAGGCTACAAAAGATAATACTACCTAGGTGTATCTACGACATAGCTTGCTTTGAAAGACTTTCTGCGAGACTGACACGTTCTTGACCACAGAACAAAGGAAGTAAATAGAAAGAGCATGATGACTTTTTAGTATGAGAACCAGTGTAGCTAAACTCACACCATGTCAAAACTAACACACTTAGAAATAAAGATTATAATTGGTTGAAAGAGAACGTAAAACGGACCTAAATCCATTAAAATAATTTTATTGATATAAAACCTTAGCTCCATCGGAACATGGTTCAAAACTCAATAAAATAAACAAGTGATAAAAATTAAAGTTTACTTCGTCTACTCAGCAAAAGGTGGCGCTTTTGCGAAGCATTTTTGTTATAGTCTTTATTAACAAACCTTAAGATTGATAATGCAATGGCTGTTATGACAAACATAGCTACTCACTTAGTGATGTGACCAATGAGGATACATGACGAATTTGTCGATATCGATTATTACCGACCCACTGATTGATAACGAAATAGCTACGTTTAGCCGCAATTACATTTGTCTGATACGTTGTGTCCAAGGGCTCTGCCGTTTGTGGTGGTCGAAATAAAAATATTTTCTTTCTTTGTTTAATTATAATCAATCACAAAGGTTAGTATCAGACTGACACTATTGTCAGTCTGATACTTGGGTAAGGACCAAGAATGAAGGTACCTACCTAATTAATTAAAACTTCATGAATATAAATAATAACACTATAATTACCTGAAAACACAAAATTATTAGAGTCGGTATAGCTGTGCCAACAATGTATTTGTTTCCACTTTTTTTAATTACAAAATCTTGGTCCTTAAAGTGCAGCAAATTGTACCTACTGTATTTTGTAGGAAACCAATTTTGTTTCCCAGTTGCATCAATCAATTTTTTTTTATGTCTGGCACATTGGGTAAACTGAAACCAGAAGATATACCTATTTTTTCAAAATATTTCTGTAATTTTCATCTGACCCAGCCATTAAAGTTATCGATAACGCATTCATCAGTTTATTGGGGCCACATCCCTAACTGAGTAGCGAAAGTTGAGGTTTAAAAGAAACGCGACTTTAACATGTATGATTTACAGTCTTTTTTTCTTTGACGGTTTTGCATTTTAACAAAACTAACAATTAACAATAAAATATTACTTATCGGTGATATGATATGCCCCCATTTGTTAAATTTTTGATTCCGCTATCGTTTTTGCACTCTAAAACAGCACAATATGGCATGTTTATATTTTTTAATGATTTTTTTCAAGTACGGTTACCATGACAAAATTCAAACACGACTGAAGTGAGCGGAGCTAGGCGGAGCTTGAAGTGCGTAATACGATGCAGACTTGATATGAAGCGGATCCACCTACTTACTAATTCTACTTATTTTCTTTTTTCTGTGTTCTTGACCATTTTAAGTTTTTACCGTGGGTGGTTGTTCCTACACGGTCTAAACCCTTTAGCAGACAACCTACATTAAAGTGCATAGTGTGTCTAGTCATATTGTAGTCTAGGACGTAGCTTAGTCTAGTCATATTGTAGTCTATGACGTAGCTTAGTTAGATGTCTATCTAGTAGGTTTAGGTTTATAAATAAATAAATAAATATTCATGGACATTTCACACGACGCCCTCTAGTCCCAAACTAAGCAAAGCTTGTGATATGGGAACCAGATGCTGATAGAATACTTATATACTTTTTTTTTTGTAAATACATACTTATAATACATAGTAACACCCAGACATAGAACAAACATCTATGATTGCCACACACAATGTTTGTTCTTGGTGGGGATCGAACCCACGACCCACAGCACGGAAGGCAGAGCTATTACCGACTGAGCTGTGACGTCTGTCACATATATATATGTTTATAGACATTTATTCTCAAAAAAGACATAATATGCCACTTGAGAAAAGTATAAAATTAGGAAAGTAGGTATTCTTCGTTCGAGTAGATTTAGTAGGTACGTAGCTTTAGTGATAAGGTTATGAATAGCACCCATTCAATTCATTCTAGGTAGGTATCTAGTAGTAAGTTAGAATGCTAACTAGGTCCTCAAACAAAGAATCTGTAGCCCACCTAATAGTACTACAAATAGAGATAAGAGGAAGAGAATAAGTGACGAGTTTAACGTAACGTTCATAAAATATTTTATTATGCAATTACTATGTAGGTCGGTACCTACTGGTAAATCCTAGGATGTACCAAATTCTCATGGTTAAATACCGAAAACTCATCCTTCTAAAGAAATTCTTACATTTACCGGTAAAACCTAAGATTTACCAAGATACAGGCTTTTACAGTACCAGATGCATTTATAATGACTAGTTATAAGACAACATAACAGTATAATAAAAATAATTTAAAAGATTTAAGTACATAATGCTGTCGATTCTTTTGTTGCATTTTTCTAAACTAACCTAATTTGACAGCACCAAAAAATGTTGCCGTCCCTTTCTCATAAACTGAAACGACAAAGACAGCTATAATTTTAGCGCTGTCAAATTAGGTTAGTTTAGAAAAACGCAACAACAGAATCGATACCAGTACCTACTCACTGGCGATTTGTAGGAGAGTTTACTTTAGAATAACACAAACTTTTGACATTTCAGTCTCGTTTTGAACTCTTGCTAGTATGATAAAGCATTAACAGTATACTTAAGTATAAAAGGTAGGTATCTAGGTACAGTACGCACAACGGATCTTTATCCCTCTGAAGTTAGGTGCAACGATTGCGCATAGTACAGATGCGGTAAAATTAGCTTACCTCCAATTCTACCCAAAAATGGGTTCTGCGCAGACACTTCAAGAGGGACACAGATCCGTTGTAACTACTATAATTTTATTAATACTTACCTACACAATTTCTTGGTAGGTACATATTCATTGAAATACTTAAGTATCACTCTTTGTAGTACGACTTAAAACGCAAGCAATATACACACTCCTACGATATACCTACGTCTTAAAATCCTAATACAAAACGTAGTGCTAAAAAAGAATTCGACTATACAGTACTACCATCGATTAATGATTTTTTTATTTGTCTATGGTACTACTTAGTAATTTGCCAAGTCTATCGATTCAGTCAAAACAATATCGAATATTATGTACAACTCTCATATGATGCAGTAAATCTCTTCTCTCGACATAACTTTTCACACAAAGTTCGCAAGAAAACTGTTTCTCTCCAGTATGCAATCTTATATGACTATTCAATCTAATAAGTACATCAAACGGTTGCTCGCATATATTACAAGCATATTTTTTTGCAGCTTTATGAATTGATATGTTATGTCGATACAAATTAGTTGTAGAATTGAATTTTTTGTCGCAAAAAACGCAGTGTTTTTCACATTTACCTAAGTGGATTCTTACATGTTGAGTCAACGAACAAAGCTTGGTGAATGATCGTAAACATGTATCGCATTTATAAGGAGTTTGAAGGATATGGAATTTTATATGATGCTTAAGTTTATCTTTATCAAGAAATACTTTATTGCAAATATCACAGATGTATCGTTCTAATTTAGTGTGGATATTTATTATGTGAGAATTTAAAGACTTTTTATCAGCGAACGCTTTTTTGCATAAACTGCAAGAGTACGGCTTAGATCCTATATGAGCTTGTAAATGGCGTTTTAAAACACACCTTTGGGAGAAAGATTTACCGCATTCATTGCATGTATACGGTCTTTCTCCTGTGTGCGTCCTTATATGTAGTTCCAACGCTTGTTTTGAATTAAATAACTTATTGCAAACATCACAAGCGTAAGGTTTAACACCCTCGTGATATCTAATGTGACCGATTAAGTACTGCTTTGTGGTAAAAGATTTTCCACACGCATCACAGGTGTAAATCTTCTCGCCATAATGTACTAGCATATGATGTTTCAATCCTTCACGAAGTTTGAAATCTTTACTGCATACCTCACAGGTGTAAGGCTTGACCTCTGTGTGGGTTATCATGTGTTTTTTAACGTAGGAATTGTTTAAAAACTTCATATCACATATATCACATGCGTAGAGTTTCTCTGGTGCGTGTACGCCGATATGATTCGCCAGCACACCCTTGCGATAGAATGATTTTTTGCAAATTTTGCATGAATATGGTTTGATGTCACTGTGTATTTGCGAATGTTTTCTTAAATCAGTAACATCTCTATAACTTTTATCACATTTGTTGCATTTAAACGGTCTTTCTTCAGTGTGGATGGTGTGATGTGTTTTCAAAATACTCCGGGTACAAAAAGTTTTAAGACATATTTTGCATTTATACGGTTTCACCTCTGCATGGCATATGAGATGTCTTTTCAAGCTGGGTTTTCCTGTTAATGTTCTATGACATATATCGCATATATACCGCTGACTGACTCCATGAATTCTTAATATATGATTGTGTAGACATTTAAGACTAGTTGAGCTAAATTGACATCGGTTGCATGAGTGTTTTATACTTCTATGCACAACGTTATAATGACTTCTTAAGTTTTTAGAGTTGTTGAATATTTTGCTGCATATTTCGCAAGGGTACAAGTCTGTAGAGAAATGGGTTAGCGTGTGCATTTTTAATAGTAATTTCCCGGTAAATGCTTCATTGCATTTAGTACATTTATATCTTCGTTTATGAACGTTTTTTATATGGAAACTTAAATGACTTGATGTGGAGAAGCGATGTTCGCAAATATCGCATGAGTATTTTCTCTTAGGATCGTGCAATAGCATATGCTTCTTCAGAAAGCTAGGAGATTTGCTTTTGTAGTTGCAAACATCACAGTATTCGTATGTTGCAACCAAGACATTTTTCTGGATGCTGGAGTTGAAAGCTGTTGGTTTCATCTCTTGCTCAGAATCTAATTTCATACCGTCATTTATATCTGTTAAAAAATCAAAACTTTAATACTAATTAAGTATTTTTATGAGTAACCTTGGATTAAGACAGGATGATTTTAGTCCGAAATATCAAGTTTTTTTTATATGTTTGTTACCTTTAAAATTATTTTATTTCAGAGGAACTTTTTTATTTAGATCGTTTCAGATTGCACCCTATTCTTTGTTATCCGATGTCCGATGTCCGATTCTATGTTAGGCTTTTAAATGAAATAACAGGAAAAAAATATGCCGGAATTGCGTACTTTCTTGTGACTTTTAATGAATTGCCATCATCATCATCTGCTGATGAAGCCGGAAGATAGTCAAATTGAAGTCGATCTTCCTATTTTTGTTTAATTTTTTATAATTTTACCTTTTTTTTCATATCCAAGAGAATAATCCACTTCTAATAATTCTTGTTTTACCTCCACTTCAATTTCTCGAGTTTCACAATAAGAGGCATGTTTGACAAGCGTGCTTGTGTAGTTACACTTGCTTTTAAGATTCAGAATAGCGACTACGCTTTGTGTTAGCTGAAATAAAAAAAAATTACATTTTATGAAACTACCAAATTTGAGAATCTCTTCATCATTATGCTGGTCATCATCAGACCTTGGTGTGGACTCCGATTCGACAAATCTGAACACAGATAAATCTAGTATTAGCATATGCTGAACGTAAGCCATTTCACCATCACTAAGATTTTCATAATATGTTTAATTATAGTTTTTAATTTTTAGTTATTTCTTAGTTTAGTTTTAATGTGGTGATGAATAAAAACACTATCTAATATTTTATTCCTTAAAACTCGTTTTTAGAGCTGATAAATATCATCATTACTTGGAAACGGCTGCGTCAACAATGAGTGAAAATAACTAGTGTTATATGGCCCCACGTTGGGCGCCAAATAACACTATCCTATCCTACTAATATTATAAATGCGAAAGTTTAGATGTTTGAATGTTTAGATGTTTGGATGTTTGTGTTTCAATCACGTCAAAACTACTGAACCAACTTGGATGAAACTTGGCATATTAGTTCGTAACCTGGATTGACATATAGGCTACTTTTTATCCCGAATAATTAACAGGATCTACAGGATAAAATGAACGAAAAGGATTAGCAGCGCCAATTGGCAAGAGGATTTCATTGTCATGTCATGTCACGTCAGTTTGACAGGGCGTAATACTACCTCTTTGGTCTAACGATTAGCGTTTGACATCCCAGTAGGTACGAGTTCGGTGTAATGAGGTGTAATGTCAAGTTTCTCAAAGATGTATCCGCTCGGTACACGCACAGATAATATAATGTACACGGAAACTGTAGACGCGTTATAAGTAAATAAATAAATAAATATTCATGGACTTTACACACAACGCCCTCTAGTCCCAAACTAAGCAAAGCTTGTAATATGGGAACTAGATGGCTGATAGAATACTTAAATACTTTTTTTTTATAAATACATACTTATATTATAATACATAGTAACACCCAGACATAGAACAAACATCTATGTTTTCCACGCACAAATGTTTGTTCTCAGTGGGGATCGAACCCACGACCCACAGCACGGAAGGCAGAGCCATTACCGACTGAGCTGTGGCGCCTGTCAAAAAGTCGCGGGTAACTGCTAGTTATTACTATTTACGCTACCCTCACTTATTGTTTTACTACCTAGACTATGGCGGGGTCCGTGCCGTGTCTACTTAGTTCTTATAACTTGTGACAATGCAGAGCAAGACCATATCAGCCACTGCAGTTTCATTTTAAGGACTATCATATCAAAGGATTTCGAAGACTTGTACCTGGACTCTGTTATGTGACAGCTCTGTTAGGATACTTTCAGATTTCTCAGATCTATTTCTTAATTTCCAACATCTTTTAAGTTGCGGATGACAGATATAACATATCATATCTTCTGTACTGAGCTGAAACCAAATAAAAAATAATAGAGTACAGTACGCACTATCGTACATTTAAAATCCAGTCCATCCAAAGGTTGCCTGGAAGAGATCGCTCATAGCGATAAGGCCGCCCATTGTACTTCGCTTTAATATAGAACTATGTCTAATATCTAATTTCCAGTGCAGTACAATAAAGAGTTTTCTATCTATCTATCTACGCACAACGGATCTTTATCCCTTTGAAGTTAGGTGCAACAAACGATTGCGCATGTACTGTTGTGCGGAAAAAATGGGGTCTGTGCAGACACAAAGGACAAAGATCCGCTGTAACTACTATATCGCTCTTTGCGAAAGAGTTCGTCGTACTCCACCGTACTTATTTCTGCCGTCGAGCAGTGATGCTCGCTTTGTTCTGTTTCGGTTTGAAGGGTATGGGTGTCGATGCTATTATACGAACATGAGACACCTTTATGTCTTAGAGTGTTAGGAGCAGTGCAATCCATCACAACTTGTGATGGATTGCACTGCGCCCCTGTGATTGTGATTCACAAGGCATTGTCCTTAGCCGACATGCTCAGTGAGGCAATAAATAAATAAATATTCATGGACTTTACACACAACGCCCTCTAGTCCCAAACTAAGCAAAGCTTGTGATATGGGAACTAGATGGCTGATAAGAATACTTATATACTTTTTTTTTGTAAATACATACTTATAATTACATAGTAACACCCAGACATTGAACAAACATCTATGTTTTCCACGCACAAATGTTTGTTCTTGGTGGGGATCGAACCCACGACCCACAGCACGGAAGGCAAAGCTATCACCGACTGAGCCGTAACGCCTGTCAAATGCATTGCTATAGGCAGAGGTAACCGCTTAACATCAGGTGGGCTATTGGCTTATTCCATCATTTAGTTGTAAAAAAGATTACGTTATTGTTTACCTTTTTATTTGTGAGTTTTTCAAATATTTTTTGAAGTGGTGTGGTAATGTAGTGTGTTCGAACATTACATGCAAGGCACAATCTGCAGACCGAATTTGAAGATATTCCTGGAAAAAAATCATGGGTTTTATAAAATCTTCGGACAGTCGTACGTAAATGTCCCGCGATAATTCCCTCGACTTTGTTTTCTAGTGAATACAATTTAGTTTTATGTCTGGGTGCTACTATGTATTACAAGAATATAATAGTCACAAGAGTCACAATGGATCTTTATCCCTCTGAAGTGTCATTTTTAGGTAATTGGAGATAGGCTAATTTTTCCCCACCTGTACCTACATGCGCTATCGTTTGTTACACCTAACTTCAGAGAGATAACGATTCGTTGTGCGTACTGTACATACTTACTACGGTGTTACTTTGTACTATAAGTATGTATTTACAAAAAAAAAAGTATATAAGTATTCTATCAGCCATCTAGTTCCCATATCACAAGCTTTGCTTAGTTTGGGACTAGAGGGCGTTGTGTGAAATGTCCCTGAATATTTATTTATTTATTTACAAAAAAATGTATGTTTAATGTTAATCAGCAATCTAGTTGCCATAGTACAAGATTGCGTAGCGACTAGAGGATGTTGTGTGAAATGGCCATGAATATTTATTTATTATAATTACCTTCAACTTCATTTTTGACCGGTGCCATTTCCTTTTTGACTTCAAATTCATCTTTCACAATAGTTTGTGAACAATTGAATGAGATAGTCTCCACGGGTGACACAGAAAAGTGATTTCCCATTCCTTTGTTCAATGTTCCAACCATTTCTGGGGATATCTGTATAAATGTAAGATTGTGACCATTCTGTTCTTGCATTTTCCTAAATTAGTTAAGGTAACGGGTAACGGCAAGAACTTCTTGCTTACATTTCAACCCTTTTTAAGATATAAAACCACTGAATGTAATTATCGCAAAGCTTTACGCTCTAGAGAATAACGTTAAGGTTCAGCAAAAATATTATATTGATCCAAACCAGTGACTAATAAGGTGCTCTTAATTTTAAGCTTGCTCCTAGTAGTCACAACGGATCTTTGACTCTCTGAAGTATCTGCACAAACTCATTTATGTAAATTGATGCGAATTTTTTCACACAACAGTACATGCACAATCGTTACACCCAACTTCAGAGGGATAACGATCCGTTGTGCGTACTGAACTTGTAATTGTAGACCGCAACTAAGCCGCGGGTGAGCCCTTTGCCATGGTGCATACTGTAATATTCTAGATGAAATAATAAAGAAAAGAGACATAATTAGAAAAACAAATACCTCAATGCCATTGAGAAATAACTCAGTGAGCACATCTCCAGTCTTTTGAGACTTGTCCAAGAATTTGTGGCATCTTTGCAAATGTGCGTGGCAGATGTAGCATACTGTATTGGGTTTTCCATCTTCTGTGACCAGCTAAAACAGAATGGTGGACAATGTATATTCACAGGTTTCACAGCTCAGTTGCTCATAGATATTACTGCCATCAACCCAAGTCCTTCTCTGTTACTTAAGGAGTTGTGGCTGGGGTAATGGTAGCGGACACAAGGCATAATACACAGGATGTCAGTGCAGATTTTATTCCCCACCTTGAATTAGAATTAGTATGCTTTGATGGTATGGCTTTGCCTACCGCTGAGGGTTCAAGACAACACGCAAGAACATTAATTGTGTGTTGGCAAACATAGATGTTGGTTCTGTCTAGGTGTTTAAATCTATTAAAAGAATTTCCTATCAACTAAAAAAATACAGTTGTTAGGATTAAAATTAAGTAATTCAAACTAACCATACAAAGTTACAGTCAAACATAATACTTAGCCACTGGCCAAGTATTTCAAGTTTCTCTAGTGTTTAGAAAGCTAGTACATACTTAGATAGGTACCCTACTAAAAATAATGTTCTTATCGTTGATTACCTTACAACTTGTGAGTTTTTCATAGAGAACTTGAAGGCTGGTGTCTTGAATAGAATAAACTTTCACATTACCGGCCAAGCACACCCTGCAGACAGCTAAATGGGGCATTGTAGCATTTTATTGCTTGGATTAAAACCTCGGACGTTACAATGGGTAACAAATACTGGAACTGTGATGAGAAGAAGATGAAGAGAAGATGAGTCGATGAGACCTATATATATGTGGCTATATTATATTCTTTGATGTGGCTGGTCGAAGCTATTCCTTTCCACTTCCTATCCTACGATCAAAACAACATATTAATCGTAGCATATTAATCTGTGCAAAACAACACCTGACAATGATCTACTTTTAGGGCTGAAATTATAAATAAATTATTCTTACAAACAAATACAAAAACCACAGATGAAACATAAAAACAAACAATCACCGAATGACGACTAGAAAGAACGACTTAAGCTAGCATCCTATCCTATGTCTACACCATAGGGTACCATCGTATCATGCGTAGCATCTATTGCTCTGTGGTCTATGCCTGTGCTTTCTAGTTTAGTCTGTGGTTGGTAGTTTTTAGATGCCAAAAGGGCTGCCAGATTGTATAATTGGATACAAAACCTGGGGCTCACTTGTATCGTGTTTGTATCGTAGGCTTTTATGTATCATGGATTTCATGGAGAAAATATGAAGTTTTGGAAAAACGGAAGATCAAATTAAGATTATTTGTATTACAAGTACCATTCCCTTGGTCTATATTTTGTATAACTAGGTATGAAAAACGCAGCTCGCTCCGTTCGCCGGTTTGTTAATTTCTAGCATTCAAAGTCAAAGTCAAAATTTCTTTATTCAATAAAATCACAGGGATCATTTAGAATCGTCTTTTATAACAAGGTGATTCTAGGTGCCAGTTCCGCGCGACCAGAGCCTAGAAGAATGGGCAAGAAACTACGGCCTGGTTCCTAGCGTTTTTTTGTATGATCCTGTGGTGTACATAAATACTTCTTAGTATTTAGTTCTCTATTACCTGTTAGCTGTCAGATGATACTGTCATTCATACACAAAATTTAAATTAGATAAAGCCATATTTCTGGTTGTTACTTCGTTTTATTTATAACAATTTATCTAATTTAATAAAAGTGATGAACAATGGCCTCTCTTACTCGACTTCTTCGGCCAGACAAACTCGACGTTGATCCGGGAACTCCAAGCGCCGAACTAAAATTCAGGTATTGGAAAGAGACGTTCCAGAACTTTCTCTCTGTAGAAACGGAATCATTATCTGATGACACTAAACTTAAAATTTTGCTGAATAACGTGTCACCTAATATCTATTCATTTATTCGAGAAGCAAAAGCATATTCAACTGCTATAAGCATATTGGACAAAATCTATATAAAATCTAAAAATGAAATCCATGCTCGATACCTACTCACCTCCACTAAGCAAAAGCCTGAAGAGACCATCGCTGACTATTTACGCACACTGCAACAGCTCGCTTTTGAATGCAACTTCGAATCTGTAAATGCTGAAGAATACAGAAACGAATATGTGCGTGATGCCTTTATCTCGGGCATTTCCTCTCAAGGAATCAGACAACGACTCCTGGAAAACCTTCAAATAACCCTGGAGGAGGCGAGGAATCAGGCATTGTCATTGGAAATGGCTGAAAACAATACGAAAGATTTTAAGATTGATATGCATACAAGGTTACTTAGCCAAATAGAAAACAATGAAAAGGGAGACGCAAGTGATCACAATCTGGCTGCGACCTCAGCACGTAGACACTGTTTTTTCTGCGGAGGAAATATCCATCAAAGGATTAAATGCCCAGCATTCCGCTCTACTTGTACTATATGCGAGAAAAAAGGGCATTTTGCCAAAGTATGTAGAAGTCAAAATGCCACCAAAGCTACTGCAAACGCTGCAGTTGAAACAAATATTGGAGCAATATCAGCAGCGTCACCGAAGAGCTTAAGTAAAACCACAGTTTCCATAAGTATCAACAACTACAAAGCCGATGCCTTGATTGATAGTGGAAGTACGACAAGCTTCATTGACAAAAAATTTGCGCAGACACTTAACCTAAAACATCATCCTTGGAAAGAAAATATAACACTGGCTTCAAAGAATCGAAGCGCGTCTGTTGATGGGTTCTGTTATGTCAACATCAAAATAAACGAGCACACTTATACTCAAAAGCCTCTATACATTTTAGACGACCTGTGCGCTGATGTCATCATAGGACATGACATTTTGAATGAACATACATCACTTGAAATTAAATTCGGAGGAAAACAAAAACCACTCAAGATTTGCAGCGTAATGGAAGCAGCGCTACCTCCAGTTTCGCTTTTCACAAACCTATCTAATAATGTGAAACCAATCGCCATAAAGTCGCGAAAGTATACAGATGCTGATAACAAATTTATAAGCGATGAGATTAGCAAACTTCTGTGTGATAAAGTCATCGAACCAAGCAATTCACCTTGGCGTGCCCAAGTACTGATAACTGGCGGTACAACGCATCGCAAACGTCTTGTCATAGACTACTCCTTAACAATCAATAGATTCACTGAATTGGATGCGTATCCCTTGCCTAGCATAGAATCTATTGTAACGAAGGTAGCAGAAAGCAATTTTTTCAGTCAAATCGATTTAAGAAGTGCTTACCATCAAGTTCCTATAATGAAGACTGAAAGAAAGTACACAGCTTTTGAAGCATGCGGCAATTTGTATCAGTTTACTAGAATCCCATTTGGCGTTACTAATGGAGTTGCTGCTTTTCAAAGAACATTAAACTATGTGATTTCTAAAGAAAAACTTACAGGTACTTACGCTTATCTCGATGACATCACGATCTGTGGCAAAACAAAAGAAGAGCATGATCAGAATTTGAAACGATTTATGGAGGCTGTTGCCAAATATAATTTGACATTGAATGAAGAAAAGTGTGTATACAGTCAGAAATCTATTAAACTGTTGGGATATACAATTGATAACAACACGATCCGGCCAGATGCAGAACGCCTCAGTCCTCTAATGAATCTGCCTGTCCCAAATGACTCACAAGCTCTAAAAAGAGCTCTCGGCATGTTCGCCCATTATTCGAAATGGATAAGAAATTTCTCCGAAAAGATTAACCCGCTGGCAAAAGTCACTGAATTTCCTCTGACTGAACACGAGATTGATTGTTTTGAAACTATAAAAAAAGATATCATGAAATCAACATTAACTAACATAAATCAAAACGAGACGTTTACTGTGGAGACTGATGCGTCAGACCATTCTATTGCGGCTGCTCTCTCCCAGAATGGGCGTCCGGTAGCATTCTTTTCTCGATCACTTAGTGACTCTGAGCGCCGCCATTCTGCTATTGAGAAAGAAGCAAGTGCTGTGGTTGAATCTTTAAGAAAATGGCGACACTATCTTATTGGTAGACATTTCATGTTGATAACCGATCAACGTTCAGTCTCATTCATGTTCAAGCAGTCTCATACCAGCAAGATTAAAAACGAGAAGATTGAGAGATGGCGCTTAGAACTTTCAAATTTCAAATACGACATAGTTTACCGCCCCGGTAAAGGAAACGTAACGGCTGATACCCTTTCCCGTGTGTGTTCGAATCTAACGACGCAAAACAAACTGGATGAGCTACACAAAATCATGGGACATCCCGGTATCGTGCGGATGGCACATTGGGTACGGTCGAAAAATCTACCTTATTCTATTGAGGATATCAAGAAGATGATTTCTGCGTGTCGTATTTGTGCAGAAATCAAACCGAGATTTGCGAAGATGCAAGGAAATCTCATAAAAGCAACTGCACCATTCGAAAGACTTAATATTGATTTTAAAGGACCCCTGCCTACTAATACACAGAATCGTTACATTTTAACAATTATAGACGAATACTCTAGGTTTCCTTTCGCCTACCCATGTAAGGATCTTTCTGCCGGCACAGTCATCAAATGTTTTAAGGATTTATTCGCGATCTATGGTGCTCCACAGTACATTCATTCAGATCGTGGAACCGCCTTTATGTCAAACGAATTACGATGTTTTTTAACATCACATGGAGTGGCCTGTAGCCGAACTACACCTTACAATCCACAAGGAAATGGTCAAGTAGAACGACTCAACGGAACTCTATGGAAAACTATAAAGTTGTGCTTAAAGAATAAGGAATTAGACACAACGAATTGGGAGCATGTCCTACTACCCGCACTACACTCTATTCGTTCCTTACTATGTACGTCTACTAATGCTACACCCCATGAAAGATTTTTTAACCATCCACGACGAACGGCGAACGGAGAATCCCTGCCAACATGGCTATCTGATCCAGGTCCAGTACTGATGCGGAACAACCAAAGACGCTCCAAATATGATTCTGAGTGTGAGGAAGTGGAGCTATTGGAAGCAAATCCATCTTATTCCCACGTTAGGCTAGCAGATGGACGCGAAACTACAATTTCAAACAGACAGCTCGCCCCTCTTCCACCAGCTCAAATAGAACGTGAACGAAATGAACCTGAGTCTGATAATGAACCTGAGCCTGATGAAGAGTTTGAAGATGCTTCGGAAGAAATCCAGAGACCTATTCTTGGAACTCCTATCCGACGCTCGACTAGAGAAAGACGAGCTCCTATTCGCCTGCAAGACTACGATCTATTTTAAGTGTGGGTGAATGTGGTGTACATAAATACTTCTTAGTATTTAGTTCTCTATTACCTGTTAGCTGTCAGATGATACTGTCATTCATACACAAAATTTAAATTAGATAAAGCCATATTTCTGGTTGTTACTTCGTTTTATTTATAACAGATCCCTTTTACAAAGAAATATACATAAAACACGAGAATAGCACTGACATTCACAAATAAGGCCAAGAAACAACTGTTCAAGAAGGTATACCATACCGACACATGGCCTTTTACGTCTAATCTAAATGATTTTATAGAGCGTCAGGAGCCACTTTTTACCCGTGCCCTGAATGATACGCTGCTGTAGTGCCTAGGACATGATATTTTAGATGGAGTAGGCTTGCCCAGCAGCTATTACCATTTTCTCAGCCTAGTAGGCCTTATCCACAGGAAAGAAGGTCAAAACGCGTGAAGCTGATTATGCTGCGGGTTTCCTTATGACATTTTCCTTCACTAGCATATATTGCGCATTTGCGCACGTAAACCCAAAGGCATAAACCAAATAGAAACCCCATTGGTACACGAGTTGCACGACCATTGGTAGGTATAGGTACAGTTGGCTACACATCAACTTATCAACGCTACGGTTCGAACTTTGAACTATTATAATTTAGATGTTGCGAATCATGCGAGAGGGACGATATGTTTTTATGTGAGACTCGCTGCTTGCGCGCCACGCGCCTACACCTATTGCGATCCCTGATTCACAAAATTCAAATTATAATAGTTCAAAGTTCAAACAGTGTATAGGTTTATGTGTAGCCGACTGTACCATAAAATAAACGATAACACCCGTTGGCGGTATTTGAAAATGTTACTGGCAGCCCTGATTTTTTTTTTAATAGGAAGGAAAGGAATCGAAGTGAGAAATTATTGTGAATTATTTGTTCATTTTCGTTTATTTCGTGATTCCTGCCTGCAGTAGGCATTCATATTGAAATAGTTTCGATTGTGACGAAATTATTATCAAGAAACAATAAAGTATGTAATCTAAAACTGACTCCGAGCTTAGAACATTTTACCGCAGTAGTACCTACCTACCTACTGATTACAATTTTATTTTTAGACAAATTTGTGTTTGTCCGAGTCTAGCGCGTCACAATAATATTTTGGCGGTGTTCCTGTGCTTGTTTTGCGACATTTAGTTCACAATAATTATTGGCAACATACTCTTTTATTCGCATCTCAAAAAGCCAGTTAATCAGTGACCTTGGATATCCAAAACAGCTGTTGGTAAGAACCTATCTTTCTATTTTTAGGGTCCATGAAAATTTTAAACTAAATTAAATCAATAATTGTACAAATATTAACATTCTTGGACAAAATATATATTAAAATGTTTCTTGCAAATGCACACTGAAAGTTGGTCTGACCTTGCCTAACACCATCCCTTTCAAATTTAGAAAGAAGCACTTTACCTGTATTTTTTAACTAACGAATATCAGAAGGTCGATTTCTATAGAAACGTTGCGTCAGAAAGAGTACATTTTTGTCAAATAAACGATGCTGTTATGGTAATCTACCTACTTAAAGTAAGCCATAAAAGAGATATTGAATGTTGAGAATGAACATTATGCTTTGTTCATGTGTGACCCGAACTATCCACACAAATATTTTCTCAAACCTAATCAACTATCTTTATTCAGCCATCAACCAGCAATTTGCTAAACCATATATTTTTATTATTACTTAGCTATATTACTCTATGCTATGTATACCTTCTGTGAGGGAAAAGCAAAGATAGATTACATATTAGAAATGGCCATACTGGTCATAAGTACACCACAGAACTACATACCCTACTTGAGGACGATTGTGAACCTAAATTTCACAAAATAATCAAACATTATGAAATAAGTTACCGTAATATTACATGCTTATTGCATCACCAACATTCTTAAGTTTTAAACAAAGTATAAAAGGTCTTTTAAGGTTTCTATGTAATATGATAAGTACCTTTTATGAGAGTTGTCCTAGTATGCTATTGTATTATGCCCATCTGTTTATTTATCTTCAGAAAAAACACAAAAGAGTAAAGTGATATTAAAACTAAAACAATCATTCACTACTTATTAAGGAAACTAAGTTACAAAATAGTCCCAACTCAGCATGTTGCAGCACTCTGCAAATTTCAAATAAAGATAAAGATAAAGATAAAGATATTTATTGTTTATGGAAGCTAGGTTACAAGGATGTTAGTAGGTTTACACGTTTCTCTAGTCCAGCCGATCAGGCATATAAACATTAGGTAGGTACATAATTATGATTAAAATTCAGAATTTAAAATAACAACTAATATAAAATTAAAATAATCAAACATGGGTAAGTACCTATCCTGTATGTATATGGCGGAGGGCATTGGTACGCCATTTCACAGGTTTTCCTAGTTTGGGTACCAATGCTATCTAACCTGACTTAACCTTATTATATTTACCAAATTTTGTATATTTTTATGTATGTATGTATGTATGTGCAGGTTTCGACCTACGCTGGTCTTCCGTTGAGGCTCTCAATAAAATACTACCTACCTCTAATTTACTGACTATGTTTCAGACCTGACAATTTGTTTAAAACGACCCTAATATTATTAGGCACCTATGATTTTTAAATTAAACCAATTGCATCATTTTGAAAGCTGACCTTCATAACACAAACAAAGTCACAAATCAGTGCATATAAAAATAATATAAGTCAATGACCTCTGCCAGTGGTTACACCTAAATGATGCTCAAAATTAAGTTAATATTAGATTGCGCACCGTTATCTGTCGAATTCATATTTTGGCGCCTGACCAAGTCCCACCTTGAGTTGATACACAACAAAATATTCTCAGTGTTTGAATTACATCAGTTACTCTGCAATATTTCTATTTATCTCTCTCTCGTTCGTATGACTGAGTGATGGCCAATCCAGCAGGGGTATGCCAATCAAAGTTGAACTGCAAAGTTTTCAATCATGGTCAGTTCATACTAACTCATAGTTATTCTGTGACTAAATAGTGACATTATGACGTCATTTGATGTGTTTTCGCGCATATTTTGTTGTCAAGTGTGTAAAAAGAATGATTGTACCACGTGACCTGAAGAAATTACACTGGGCAGTGAAATATAACTTGACAGCAAAAGATTGGCATACGGGGGCTGGTGCTGGAGTTTTTAAGCCATCTTAAGGCCTCGGTCATGGCTTAATAACTGCTAGAGCCGGGACGGACACTTTAACGTGCTATCCGAAGCACGGAAGCGCTCGTAAATGCCACAAGCGGTCACCCATCCGAATAGTGACCGCGCAGAACGTCGCTTGACTAAGCAAGCCTAGCCACAAGCGCTTCATTGAATACATTCTATCATGATGCCGATAAGGCTGCATGTACTGTGAAAATTGCAACGACCTTGTATGCTTTTTAATAGTAAATACAAGTCTTCTTCTAACTTAAGAGCTATGCTCTTGTCGGCGTAATGTATGCATTTCCCGCCAGGTTCTTCTTTTCAGGGCAGCTTCCTTGACGTCCTTATACGACATGACATCTATCTTCGCCTTCACTTGGCTCATGTAGCTAATACGCGGTCTTCCTCTTCCTCTCTTTCCTTCTACCTTCCCTTCAATGATATTTCCGATTAAGCTGTCATGTCGTATAAGGTGTCCAACCATATTTCAAAAAAAAAAATACAAGTAATACATCAAAAATAAAAACAGGTACAGAAAATTCTTTGTAGTTCCGAGGTCGGTCCTATACCAGAAACCGGAGAATAGTTTCACACTGAAAACCGATATGTGGTGATGGCAGATGGTGTTAGGCAGACACAGAATGGTGACCAAGATGCGGTTACAGAAATTTGGCGTCTTGCAACGAGATGGGCAGACAACATCGTCAAAGTCGCGACCCGTAAATGGGAAAGATTAGTTTAGGATCGTAGTGGATGGCACAAACTTAGGGAGATAGATAGAAATTATTACTTAGGGCACCTACGCACTATGCGGTTAGCCGGAATGCGGTCAGCCGTCCGGCTAACCGTAGGAAGCGGTTGCGCTTGCGGTTAGCCGGATGGCGGATAGCCGCAACTCCAACCGGAAAGTGCGTTTAGAAACCGTAGTGGTCTGCGGTTGGATCGGCTCCAAGAAGTTTTTATCGGAATATTCTGCGGATTTAGTATTCCAGATTGCTGGCCTATTTTGTATCTCAATTATAAATTTTTCGGTATCGAAATCCATAGTAATAAACTATCAAATGCGCGAACGTTGGTGAACACGTTTACCGTCAATGGCGGGCAACCGCAAACTAGCATATCCGCGTAGTGTGTATGGCGACCGTCCGGCTGGCCGCCGGTCGGGCCGCAGCGCTCAGAACGACCGGAGCGGTCGGGCGGCAGCCGCGTCGTAGTGCGAATGAAAACTTCATTCTCGTACAAATTTTTTGTTGCGGTCAGCCGCACGGCTGGCCGCATTCCGGCTAACCGCATAGTGCGTAGGTACCCTTACTCTTTATTGTACTGCACCGGAAATTAGATATTAGACATAGTTCTATATTAAAGCGAAGTACAATGGGCGGCCTTATCGCTATGAGCGATCTCTTCCAGGCAACCTTTGGATGGACTGGATTTTAAATGTACGATATTGACGGTGCAAAAAACAAAGACTACATTTCACAAACTAAACCGCATAAATAGAGGGAGGCTTATACTCAACAGTGGGTGAAGTCGGGCTGCGGATGATGATGAAAACCTTACAAGACTTCCTTCATTCAAGACTTATTGTTGACAGATATGGACTTCCTGAGCCTGTTTGACCCTAGTGACGGCAACCAGAAAACCAAGACACGCCACAAAGACCCCAGCCAGGATACCGTTAAGAAGAAACCTGAAGGCACAAAGGGTAAGACTTGTTATGTATGTATAGTAGTCACAACGGATCTTTGTCCCTCTGAAGTATCTGCGCAGAAGCCATTTTTGGGTCGAATTGGAGGTAAGCAAATTTTTTCCGCAAAACAAGGGCCTTATGCTCAGTTCAGCAGATATTTTTCTCTAATAGGGATGACGTCATATCTCGGCCGAAAACTCGTTTCACCTACTGGTGACAGGAGTTTTCAAACGTCATTTTGATATCATCAGAGATCGCTTTTAGCGATAAGGCCGCCCACTGTACTCTCTGTTTTTATGTTTATCTCTTTCATGTAATTTCTTTCTAAAAGAGGTAACGTTGCCAGCCTTTTGGGCACCCTGCCTGCAGTCGGTGATTTGAACTCTGTTTTCTATCTCTAGCATTTAGAATTCAGAGTTCATTTTAATAATTTTTTTTGGTTAAAATGCATTTTTTTAAAGTATTTGTATATAGTTATTGTTTTGAACAAATAAATTAGTAAACTTGCATAAAAAAGTTGAAAAACAAAATTCTTTTATCTGTGTGTGCAATAAAGTTTTTATCTATCTACTATCTACACGGGAACCAGAATCCAGAGTCTCGAACACCGCCGCAAAGTTGCATGCCTATCGATCTTTTATAGGATACATTTCGGGATGTGCTCAGGAACTGCATGACCTGATACCACCATCCCCTTTCCACCACAGGACAAGTAGACGCACGGCACAATACCATCCATACTTGGTACAAATTCCACCCATTCGCACCAAACGTTTTGGATCTACATTCATTATGCGAACTGCCAAGGAATGGAACGCGTTGCAGTCTTCTGTCTTTCCTGAGAAATATAATCTGGGTCTTTTTAAGGCAAGAGTGAATAGGTGTCTATAGACTGTCCTGCTCCATCGTCGGCCACATTGTCACTTACCATCAGGTGAGATTGTGGCCAAAGGACATTCTATATTATATATATAAAAAAAAAAGACTGGAACACATTCATTTGTTCCTCAGGTCGAAGACGTGGACGTCGCGCTAACGGGAAGAATGAGACCGTTCCTGAAGAATCCTCCTTTTTGAATGAACCGGATCTGAGCACTGAAGTTATGGTGAAAGACGGCAGCTACATCGATAGTTACATGATGCATAACCAGTGTGGTGAGTGGGCCTAGCTCTTTAACCAAAACTATAAGGTCCAAGTCGTATTATTGCCCCTTGCAAAACCCTATATAAAACCCTTATGAGGATTCAAAGTGATCAGTGAAATTTTTTTGATATCCCGTCCCGTTTTATCCTGTTGATTTTCCGGGATAAAAAGTAACCTATGTGTTAATCCAGGCTACGAACTATGTACTTATTCCAAGTTTCATCCAAATCGGACCAGTAGTTTTTGCGTGAAAGAATATAAATTATTTATTTTACGCAACATACAATTAGGTACATAATTTACTTAATAATAAAACAATAAAATGCGTAAAAAAGGAACCCACTCAGCAAATGCTAAAGGTGCACGGTGGCTCCTTTAGCGCTGGTTTTCAGGGAAGAGTAACAAACATCCATACATACCTACACATTTAGTGATAAAGTCGCCCGTTGTAGAGCTCAATTTGTAGTTTTGTGTTTAGCATTTGTTTTGTATCGAAAATGTTCAAAACAATACTAGGAAAATGTCATAAGGAAAACCAAACCCTTGGCTTAGTCAGCTCCGCACGTATTGACCTTGTCTCTCCTGTGGATGTCTAATAGACTGAGAGGATGGTATAGGTGCTACAAGCCTACTCCATCTAAACATGTCCCAGACACTGCAGAGTTTTGTAAATTATCTTTTATTAACCCCCGGCGCAAAAAAGACGGGGTGTTATAAGTATGACGTGTCTGTATGTATGTGTGTGTGTGTCTGTCTGAGGCAACGTAGCTCCCGAACGGATGAACCGATTTTGATTTTGGTTTTTTTGTTTGAAAGGTGAATAAGTCTGGAATGTTCTTAGCTATGTTTGATAAAAATCGGGCCAACATGCGGGGGTTTTTTAAATTTTAAATTTAATTACTTGTTTTATGCAGAAACTACGAGTGAAGATAAGAAAAACAAGAAGCGCAACACAGGTCGCAAGTCCCGAAGAAGGAAAAAAATCTCACCAGCCAAAGAGCTCTCATTCGAGAAGATTTACACATCGAAAAACAACCTTAATGCTAACACAGCAAAGCCTAAAGTCGAGATTGGCAAGAATGTGAATGATTTGACGGCAGATTTCAAAACCCAGTACAGAATAGAAGGCGATGAGATGCTGGAATTCAAAGATAGAGCTGTTTATAATATCATTGATAAATTGGAGAAGGTAATTTCTGACTACCCTCTTTTTTAATATAATAATTATAAGTTTAAAAAACTAGAAAAGTTGACTTCAACTCGACTACCGGCTTCATCATCAGACGATGATGATGATGGCACATGGATGGCATATTTTTTTCCAGTAATTTTTATTTATAAGCCAAACTACTGAACCGATTTTGATGAAAATTTAATGGGACCAACCTGAAAGTACAACCTTTCAGATAAAAAAATATTTTTTGAAATCGGTTCATAAATGACGAATCTCTGAGGTAACATACAAAGGATTTTGAAGTCGGTTATATATGTAAAATATCGTAGATAAATTGGAGAGTGTAATTATTTCTGACTACCCTCATTCTAAATATAAAAAGTCCATTACTAAGGATGTTAAGTGTGATGTGCGTGTAAAAGCACCGGCACCTATACCCTTCAAACCGGAACACAGCAATGCGGGACTCCCAGGACGAGCTCCTCACAAGAAGCTCTACTACTAACTTCTTCTTCTTCTTTCTTGTTTATTTTCAGGTTAGTTTGAAGGATGACATGTACTTAGCGGGTGACTTCAGCGCTCAGGATTTAGAGAGTGACTTCTTCTACTGTGATGATGACGATGAAGAGTATTTGGATGATGAGTGAGTATTTATTAGATTATAGGTTGTAATTTCAAAATAAGTGTTGCTGTCTTAAATATCTTTCTCGGTTAGGCTTCTTACATTTTTCGAATTTAACTCGCATCTTTATTCGTACTATAAGTGAAAACTCTTTTAGGCTTTTTCGTGCTATACCTCCTCTGTTTACACTCTTATTTAATAAGCTGTTTGTTTTCCACATAAAATAAAAATAAAATAAATAAGCTTAAAAATTATCTTATCTTTATCTTCATCAGGTGAGATTGTGGCCAAAGGACATTCTATATTATATAATATTTAAAAAGAAAAAAAAATACCTTCCAATGCGGCTTGAGCGCGAGCGCTAGCCTTCCACATAAAATAAAATAAGATGGAAGTTTTTCGCTTTGCTCAATCTTTAGTAAACTAACTTGTACTATTATTAGCAGTACATCAGATGAGTCGGACTCCGGTGGTGAAGCGGTGAAGAGTTTGCCTCCCGAGCCTCGCTTCGGGAACGTGGAGTACAAGCTGCGATTATCTGCCACTTGCGAACGTAGATTCCAACATCTAGTCACTCAGGTAACGCTTTATCACGTAACTAGCTTCCGTCCGCGACTTCGTGCGCGTTCCGTTTGATCCTGTTCATTTTCCCGGATAAAAAGTAGCCTGTATGTATTTATGTTTCATCCAAATCAGTTGTTACAGCGTGATTGAAACACAAACATCTAAACTTTGACATCCTACTAATATTATAAATGCGAATGTTTAGATGTTTGTGTTTCAATCACGTCGAAACTACTGAACCAACTTGGATGAAACTTGGCATATATATAGTTCGTAACCTGGATTAACATATAGGCTACTTTTTATCCCGAATAATTAACAGGATCTACAGGATAAAATGAACGAAAAGGATTAGCAGCGCCAATTGGCAAGAGGATTTCATTGTCATGTCACGTCAGTTTGACAGGGCGTAGTACTACCTCTTTGGTCTAACGACTAGCGTTTGACATTTCAGTACGAGTTCGGTGTAATGAGGTGTAATGTCAAGTTTCTCAAAGAAGTATCCGCTCGGTACACGCACAGATAATATAATGTACACGGAAACTGTAGACGCGTACGAAGTCGCGGGTAACTGCTAGTTTATAATATTAGTGGGATAACGTGTTCTTTTGTGTCAGTTAAAATGGCGACTGGTATCCGGCGGCGGCAGCTGCGTGTACGTGATCGGCGTGCGCGACTGCGGCGCGCTCGTGGGGCTGCGCGCGCGCGCCCTCCGCGCGTCGCTGCGCGCGCTGCGCCGCATGGCGGCCGCGCTGCACGCGCGCGTCGCCACGCTCACCGCGCGCCGCGTGCACAGGCATCGCGCTGTCGCAGAGGTCTACATCAAGAAGGTAAGCAACGTGCGCTCGTGTCGCTCGTGCGATATATTTAAAAAAAAAACACTTTATTTTTGACCTAATTTTCAAATAGAATAAATATTATGTTCGTTTGAGTGTTTTCTCGTGGTCCTATTATTCTATTGATCTTTGTATCTATCTTTGTTCTTTGTATCTATCTTTGATCTTTGTTCTATTGATGGGACCACTAGTCCCATCAATAATCAAATCGATCGTTAATCACTAAATTAATCGTTAATTTGTTTTCAGTTGGCCCACCCCCAGCAGAGTATCGAGCTACGTGTGGCTGTGATGGGAGCCAATGAAGCTGGCAAATCTACTCTTATAGGCGTACTGACACAAGGTAAACCACTTTATACCAGTTTACAAGTATACGAGTACAAGTATCCACAGAATATAAATAAATATTCGTGGAAATTTCACACAACGCCCTCTAGTCACAAACTAAGCAAAGCTTGTAACATGGAAACGAAATTGCTGATAAAATACTTGTATTTTATCATTCCCCTGCGGGAAGTATTTTATCATTCCCCCGCGGGAATGATGAATACTTATATACTTTTTGTATATAAATATATAAAAAATCCGTATATTTCCTTATTACATAATGCATTAAAAAATATATTAAATAAATAAATATTCATGGACTTTACACACAACGCCCTCTAGTCCCAAATTAAGCAAAGCTTGTGATATGGGAACTAGATGGCTGATAGAATACTTAAATACTTTTTTTTTTGTAAATACATACTTATAATACATAGTAACACTTAGATATAGAACAAACATCAATGTTTGGCACACACAAATGTTTGTCCTCAGTGGGGATCGAACCCACGACCGTTGTATTGTTTGTTGCAGGTGAACTGGATAACGGTAATGGCTCAGCTCGTTTGAACATGTTCCGTCACGCGCATGAAGTTAAAACAGGTCGCACCTCGTCCCTCAGCCATGAGATATTGGGGTTCGATGCTCAGGTAACACCACCAAATATAAACTAACTCGCTTCCGCCAGCGACTTCGACCGCGTACTGTTTCATTTAGTAGGGGAGCCCACGATGCTAAATGGGGATTTACTCGAGCGTCGTAGAGACCTATTGGGATGCAAAGCTTAGATGATAAGAAGAAAAAAATGTTATATGATATATACCTTTACATCGGTGGGGGAAGCGGCTATAGATTTTTAAATATGTAAAAAAAAACTGTTGCATGGACATCCTCGAGCGCGTCAGATATTGATAGCATCAATGTCCTACGTATTTTTAATAATGTACGTATGTTAATCTGATCGTTTGCATGATGGGGGTGGTTGTATTTAAGGGTTAAAAAATAAAAAATAAAAATTAATCGAGCGCGTCAGATTTGCTAAGGGAGTGTTAAGTGCACCAAAAAAAAGCTCTCATTCACTAATCTGACGATTTCGATGGGACGCAAACTCGCGGCCATTTTCATAATGTGCAAAAAAAATTCGCCATTTTGAAATACTCAAGCGCGTCAGATTAAGATATATATGGTTCATCTTTATGTTCTAAACGTACTGTCTCATAATCTGACGATTATCTAGAGGGATTTGCCTGATCTGACAAAAAAAAATTAGAAAAACGGTTCACCTTAAAGGCCATCCCTGCAACTTCCCGCTAATTCCATTCCTGGGTGCTTAAAATTGAACTTATGACATTTCTGAGCTCAAAATATAATTTATGTGATACTAGCAGTTACCCGCGACTTCGTATGCGTCTACAGTTTCCGTGTACATTATATTATCTGTGCGTGTACCGAGCGGATACTTCTTTGAGAAACTTGACATTACACCGAACCCGTACTCGAATGTCAAACGTTAGTCGTTAGACCAAAGAGGTAGTACTACGTCCTGTCAAACTGACGTGACATGACATGACATCATCCTCGCCAATAATTGGCGCTGCTAATCCCGTTTTTTCATTTTATCCTGTGGATCCTGTTAATTATTCGGGATAAAAAGTAGCCTATATGTTAATCCAGGTTACGGACTATATATATGCCAAGTTTCATCCAAGTTGGTTCAGTGGTTTTGACGTGATTGAAACACAAACATCCAAACATCTAAACATCCAAACATCTAAGCTTTCGCATTTATAATATTAGTAGGATTTTGAGCTCGCTGAGTTCAAAGAAATAATATTTCTATGCATTTGAGCTCTCCCAGCTCGAAAGTCTGATATTAGTTTCATAGAACACTATTTTTGGAATTTTCAAACCGCAATAACTTTTGAATGGATCAAGCAATTTTCACGCGGTTGGCGCAATTCGACGCAGTTTTATCATCCTCATAAGTAATTTTGCAATTTTAATTGATCGAGCCACAAATTTCGGAGTAATCCCGAAAAAACACTTTTTCGGGTTTCTTTAGTTCACGATATCTCTCGAACGAATCAACCGCTTTTGACCAGCTTGGTGGCGATCGACGTAGTTTTTCAAGCTCGAGAGTAATAGATAGAGAAAGAGTGAGAGAGGAATAGAAACGCGGAGAAGGAAATATAGGCATCACGCAGCTGCACGCATTTAACTTTATCGACGAATTTTTGTTATTTCGGCTTGCGGAAATCGTCAGATTTTATATTTTTCATTATTCTTGAATTATTTCCTTCAAAATAAAAAAAATTTTGCTACGCTCGAGAATGTCGAGATGACGTTTTTTTTTTACAACTTTGTTGCCCTCCCCTTTTTTTACGTCACTCTCAAATTGTCAGATTAGTGGAATATACACTTTTTAGGATGTAATTAACTCACCCTACCTTAATCTGGCGCGCTCGAGAATTTCTGATGGTCAATTTTTTTTTACTAATCTGATCCTGTATCCTTCACGGGCGGCCTTATATATGGGCCTCATGTTTTGTGGAGGTACTTAACCGGGTACAAGGTATCCCCCTGTATATTAATCTGCCGCGCTTTAGTAAATCCCGAAATCCCCGCTTGGGCTCCCCTACTAATTCTGTTGATTTTCCGAGATAACAAGTAATTAAATTAAAAATTAAAAAAAAACCCCTAAATCTTGGACCGATTCTTATCAAACATAGCTAAGAACACTCCTGACTAAATCCACCTTTCAAATAAACAAAACAAAATCAAAATCGGTTCATCCGTTCAGGAGCTACACTGCCTCAGCCAGACATACACACACACACATACACACATGCAAACATACGCACATGCATACATACGCGCACACACACACACAAAACACACACACACACACACGCATACATACATACATACATACACACACACATACATACACACATACATACATACACACACACATACATACACACATACATACATACACAGACATAGACACGTCAAACTTATAACACCCCGTCGTTTTTGCGTCGGGAGTTAGAGAGTAGCCTATGTGATAATGCAGGCTACGAGAAGGTGGTTTCACCTTACCTCTCGCTTTAAAAGAATATTCAACTTTCATCTATTTATACCAACGTAAATAGAATAAGAATAAAATATATTTATTTGTAACGAAGACGATGGGTAGGAGTACTTAAAAAACACACACAAACAAAGAAATAGCAAAAGGAAAACAGATATAACACATGTAAAAAAAAAATGAAAATGAAAAAAATTATTTTGGCACAAATGTTGGATAATACATAGGTACACAAAGAAAAAAAAAATAAGAAAACAAAGAATAGGTACAGGCAAGATACAGAATAACAGAAAAATAAAACGCTAAAAATAAATACTTAAAGAGATGTATATGTCCAGGGTAACGTAGTTAACTACGGGTGTTCGGAGCTGATGACAGCGGAGCGCATCGGAGAGAGATCCGCCAAGCTCGTCTCATTCTTAGATCTAGCGGGGCACGCCAGATATCAGCGCACCACGCGACACGGACTGACGGGGTACTCGCCGCATCGTGCTATGCTTGTGGTTAGTCCTTTACTAGAAATATGTACTTATTATTACAAGTTACTTAGTTTGGGACTAGAGGGCGTCGTGTGAAATGTCCATGAATATTTATTTATTATTATTATCTATCTGTGAAAGAATATATAGAATTATAAACATACTAGCAGTTACCTGCGACTTCGTACATGAACAAAAAAATAATTAAAAAAAAAAGGAAGGAAAAGTAGCCTATGTGTTTCCAGGTTACGAACGTTATATATTCTAAGTTTCATCCAAATCGGACCAGTATTTACAGCGTGATTGAAACACAAACATCTAAACTTTGACATTTATAATTTATTTTTGACTAGCAGTTACCCGCGACTTCGTACGGGTCTACAGTTTCCGTGTACATTATATTATCTGTGCGTGTACCGAGCGGATACTTCTTTGAGAAACTTGACATTACATCTCATTACACCGAACTCGTACCTACTGGAATGTCAAACGCTAGTCTTTAGACCAAAGAGGTAGTACTACGCCCTGTCAAACTGACGTGACATGACACGACAATGAAATCCTCTTGCCAATTGGCGCTGCTAATCCTTTTCGTTCATTTTATCCTGTAGATCCTGTTAATTATTCGAGATAAAAAGTAGCCTATGTGTCAATCCAGGTTACCAACTATATATATGTCAAGTTTCATCCAAGTTGGTTCAGTAGTTTTTACGTGATTGAAACACAAACATCCAAACATCTAAACTTTCGCATTTATAATATTAGTAGGATAGGATTAAATGAGTGTATTGTTTGTAGATATTGATATTGATGGGACTCCCGTTTCCGCATTTAGGCTCAAAAATTGGCCCATTATGCGTGGGGGGTGTTCTGGCTCGGAGTGTAGCCTAACTCCTCCCAAAAGCACAGAAGCTTGGGGGCTTCGCAGGCTCGGAGGAGTGACGTAGGGTTGTTTAGGATTAGTGTTCGTTGTTTGTAGATATCAGCGACGGCCGGCATCACCCCGATAACGGAGGAGCACATGGGCATGCTGGTGGCGCTGCGGCTGCCCTTCTCGGTGGTCATCAACAAGTGCGAGCTGGCGCGCGGCGCCCTGCCGCCCCTGCTGGCCAGGCTAGCGCTCGCGCTCAAACCCCATCGGAAGGTATTATTTTTTAATAATAGATAGATAGATAAACACTTTATTGTACACAAAGAAGAAACAGGACATAAGAGAAAACAATTAAAGCTAATGTACAATGGGCGGCCTTATCGCTAAAAGCGATCTCTTCCAGACAACCTTTGGATGGAGAGGATAAACAGAAACAGAAAGACGGCGGTGTACAAAGTGTGCACAAACAAACTAATATACCTATATTCATCATGTTAATTATATATTATACCTACCATTACCTACGCTATATAATATATATATAATATAGAATGTCCTTTGGCCACAATCTCACCTGATGAAGATTCTTAATTCTTAATTCTTTATTGCACACAACACAGGACATAAACAAAAGACAGAAATAGATAAAGATAAAGAAGAAGATAAAGATAAGATAATTTTAAGCTTATTAAGGTCACTTATTCGCACCAAACGTTTTGGATCTACATTCATTATGCGAACTGCCAAGGAATGGAACGCGTTGCCGTCTTCTGTCTTTCCTGAGAAATATAATCTGGGTCTTTTCAAGGCAAGAGTGAATAGGTGTCTTCTAGACTGTCCTGCTCCATCGTCGGCCACATCGTCACTTACCATCAGATGAGATTGTGGCCAAAGGACATCCTATTCTATATTATATAAAAAAAACACTTACCTACTCACCTAGTTTTATAACACTATTCTAAATGATCCTTCTTCTTCTTCTAAATGGCCTCTCTCCGTCATTTCGACAGACAGTTTTGCCTGTTTCAAGTGGATTATTTGAAATAAGTTTAGTCAAGTCGTGTCATATAGATGATTCTTGTGATTTTATTGAATAAAGAAATTTTGACTTTGACTTTGACACCGCGTGTAGGGGGACTCAGCTTTTTGGTGTGACAAAGTATCATTTTTGTGTGACAATGGTATCGATTCTGTTGTTGCATTTTTCTAAACTAACTTAATTTAACAGCGCTAAAATTATAGCTGTCTTTGTCGTTTCAGTTTATGAGAAAGGGACGGCAACATTTTTAGCGCTGTCAAATTAGGTTAGTTTAGAAAAATGCAACAACAGAATCGACAGCAATATTGGGTTTAGTCTGACAAAGTATCATTTTATTGTATCGTGGATTAACGACTAAAAATATAGTGACCTGTGATACATGTGGGATGGCATAGTCTTAAACAAATGTATTACAGTTGTTTTTGGCTGGGTCTTTTTTGCTGAACATCAAGGAACTGTGGACTTGATCCTTTTTGCTTAACCACGTCCAAATGACCGTGCATTGTTTTAATACGCATTATACTTCTAAACTTCGCTGCTTCGTTACCAGAAGCCGTTGCTGATAACAAACGAAGCGTTGGCGCGAAGCAACTGTGAGCGTGTCAATGATAGCGAGCCAAGTCAGGCGCCGTCTAATAGCGATGACGATCAGTAAGTATCGCACTTATATTATAAACTAGCGGTCATGCCGCACACAAATGTTTGTTGTTGGTGGGGATCGAACCCACGACCCACTGCACGGCAGGCAGAGATATTAGAGCTACGAGGATACAGACAAACAGAGGGGCGAGTACGAGTTTACAATATGCAATACGTCTGACGTCTAGCACACCGGTGTGCGCTGCTTGGTATGGAAACACTGAGCGGAAGATTGACGAGACCAAGCTTCTCAAAAAATCCGCTCAGTGTTTCCATACCAAGCAGCGCACACCGGTGTGCTGGACGTCAGACGTATTGCATATTGTAAACTCGTACTCGCCCCTCAAACAGACACACATCATCGTCAAACTTATAACATCTTTTCCGTTTTTCGGTCGGGGGCTTGTAATACCGCGGTGTTGTGCAGTAAACCCTGAAAATATCGAATCAATAATATGCTCTTCATCATCCAGGGTCCTGGAAGAAGTGGCGGTGTTTCCCGTATCCTGCGTCCGAGGGTTTGGACTAAACGCGCTCCACGCTCATCTGTTAGCACTGCAGCCACCAGTCCAGGACTCTTCGCAGCCGCCTGAAGAGGTATGCTCTTCATCATTCTAATAATCTCAGATTAAGCGCGTACCTAATACTAGTATTCATTTCCAAACTAAGCTTCAAGTATAAGTAAGTAGTATAAGTATTTATTCACAGCGAAAATTACAACTAATACAGTGTTGATTCTTTAGAGGAACAACTGATTTTTGCTTTTCTTCAATTAAAGGCAGTTTTAATGTACAATTACTGAGTTTATTGATAAATTTAGAAAAAATATAAAAATTTAGATGTGCACAGCACAAAGGGTCCGAAAGTAATGTATTTCTTGTCGAATGTCAATAGTAGGTACGCGAGCATAGTTGCTTCTCGCAAACTGGTAGGCGCTGCGCGGCAACAAACAGTATTTACAATTTTATAATATTTAAAAATATGCATGTTACCGTTGAGCTATCTACAAACGATTTATATGACTAAGATTATTGCATTGCAAAAACTATTGAAGCTACGCGTCCACTGGCTCGGAATCGGAACGTCCGCATTGTATGAGGCGTCAGTATGTACAGTCTGCGCAGGTATGCCGACCCAGTGCACGTTGTACAGTCGGCTACACATCAACCTATCAACTGTTTCAACTTTGAACTATTATAATATGTTGCGAATCAGGGATCGCAATAGGTGTAGGCGCGTGGCGCGCAAGCAGCGAGTCTCACATAGAAACATATCGTCCCTCTCGCATCATTCGCAACATTCAAATTATAATAGTTCAAAGTTCGAACCTTTGGTTGATAGGTTGATGTGTAGCCGACTGTACCATAGAAATCAATAGAAAGCAACAAATCCTTTCGCTCTTTACACCCGAAATAACTTGCTTCTATTGGTATTCAAAAATTAACGGCTAGTCGGTTTACAGGAAATGCACTCTTAAGGTGGTAAGGTAGAACTTTGGCTGATAGTACGTCTTCAGTGGACGTGCTCAGTGAGGCAATGCATAGTTATAGGCAAAGGTTACGCCTTGTTCAATTCTGACGCGGTGGACGCGTGGCTTAAGGCTACATTCGTCAAAAAACATCTGTCTTGTGTTTTGAATGTTTTGTATGATTCTACCAGTTTTTTTTTTAATTTAATGTTGGTATAGTAATGTTTTATTGATATTTCAGGAAACATGCGAGTTCCAAATCGACGAGATATTTCACGTGGGAGACAGTAACGGCCCCGTGGTAGGGGGTCTACTAACTAGAGGCAGATTATACGAACGAGATCGACTACTCGTTGGTAAGACTTCATACTACAACCTTATACTAGTCACAACGAATCTTTGTCCCTCTGATGTATCTGCGCAGAATACATTTTGTGTCTAATTGGAGGTAATTTTTCCGTACAACAGTACAGTCGAAGACACGTCCACCTATATTAATTTATTTATTTTAAAATTTCACACAAATATGTAGTGCTAGGAGGACTTAATGCTAAGAGCATTGTCTGCCAGTCTTCCTGGGCGTGCAAAAAGATGGTGTGGCGTGTTTTTTATAGGTACTTACTAAAACTGACAAAAAATTAAATTAATCCATAAATTATACTGTTTGGACTTTGAACTATTATAAGTAGAAGGTTGCTCGTGGTGGTGTAGACACGACAGTGTGTGTGTGTGGGTCGGGCTGCGAGCGCGGCGCGCCCTAGCCTATTGCACCCCCGCCCCAACGTACCTCTGCATTGTATGTAGCCTGGTTATGCTTGTATTGGGTGTATAGCCTGACCTGTAACCGTATGTAATGTAAAAAAATGAAAAAGAAAAAAAAACATTTTGACACAAAAAGTTTGTACTATCAGCAAAATTTCCGCCTTACCACTTTTGAAACTGTTTCGCTTGCAAGCAGTTAGCTACCTGACCCCGCCTTTTTCTTTTGTCTAAGGTAGAACTTTTGCTGATAGTACATGCGCAATCGTTTGTTGCACCTAACTTCAGAGGGTTAAGATCCGTTTTATAGTATTAATTATTAGTATTTTATAGTATATAGTATTAGTATTAATTTTGTTATGCTTGTACTGGGTGTACAACCTGACCTGTTGTCGTGTGTACATTCGCAATCGTTTCTTGCAGTCAACTTCAGGGGGATAAAGATCAGTTGTGCGTACTGTACTTTTTTACAGTATTAATTGAATATTATTATGATCTACAGGGCCCTTAGAAGACGGTTCTTTCAGACAAGTAGTAGTGCGGAGTATCTACAGAAACCGCGTGCCTTGCGGCGCCGCGCGCGCCGGACAACCCGCCTCGCTAGGCCTCCAGCAGCCGTGCCCACCTGTAACTACATACTAATACTATCTTACATGTTATATTATTATACTAGCAGTTACCCGCGACTTCGTACGCGAGTACCGTTTCCGTGTACAATATATTATCTGTGCGTGTACCGAGCGGATACTTCTTTGAGAAACTTGACATTACACCGAACTCGTACTGGAATGTCAAACTGACGTGACATGACATGACAATGAAATCCTCTTGCCAATTGGCGCTGCTAATCCTTTTCGTTCATTTTATCCTGTAGATCCTGTTAATTATTCGAGATAAAAAGTAGCCTATGTGTCAATCCAGGTTACGAACTATATATATGCCAAGATTCATCCAAGTTGGTTCAGTAGTTTAGACGTGATTGAAACACAAACATCCAAACATCTAAACATCCAAACATCTAAACTTTCACATTTATAATATTAGTAGGATTTACATATTATATTATTATATTTTCTCATAATTCTTATTTATTCGGGGTCGGATACCGAGCCCTGTCGCGCCCACGTCGCAGACAGTACGTGCAAGATAAATAATTAAAAAAAATATAGATATATGTATTTTAGTTTTAAGGTATTTATAATACGGGCCTTGTATTTTTTACTGTGTTGCCTGAAATAAATGAATTTATTTATTTTATTTGTATGGATGTTTGTTACTCGTTCACACAAAAACTACTGGTCCAATTTGGATAACACTTGGAATACGTATAGTTCGTAGCCTGGATTAACACAGGCTACTTTTTATCCTGTAAAATCAACAGAATAAAACGGACGAAGTCGCGGGCAGAAGTTAGTTCATTTATATTTAAAAAAGTATATAAGTATTCTATCAGCATCTAGTTCCCATATCACAAGCTTTGCTTAGTTTGGGACTAGAGGGCGTCGTGTGTAAAGTCCATGAATATTTATTTATTTGTTGTAGGTACGCCCCGGTATGGTTCTACTGGCAGTTCCTGAAGGGTACAGAAAAACAAGAAGAAGAGCTTGGGCGGCTTGCGACGGACCTTGCAAGAAAAAAGAACAGGTAGGTACTATCAGCAAAAGTTGTACCTTACCACCTTAAGGGTGCATTTCCTGTAAAACGACTAGCCGTTACTTTTTAAATACCAATAGAAGCAAATTATTTCGGGTGTAAAAGTTATGAAAACAATGGGCCGTCATAAAAATAAATAGATGTTTAGGTCTCTGGTTGGTCTAAATAAGAAGACAAAAGAAAAAGGCGGGGTCAGGTAGCTAACTGCTTGCAAGCGAAACAGTTTCAAAACTGGTAAGGCGGTAGTTTTGCCGATAGCTAATTTTTTTTTAATAAAAAAAAGAACATAGCCTACGCTCCGCGGCCATCATTGTAACTATTGTTCTTTGTCTGTGTTCTGTCTGTTAATAGGTATCAATAATAAATAAATAAATAGTTTATTTTACCAAAACACCAGGGGGGCGATTCTAGACCGATAGACATTTTATCACGATAGATATATATCCCAAGAACTGTCAAAACTCCATAGTTTTTGACAGTTTTCGGGAGATATATCTATCGTGATAAAAAAGTCTATTGGTCTAGAATCACCCCCCAGTTTAGAAACAAAACAAGATAGTAGCTAGTAGTGCTAACACAGTGGAACTAGATATATTTAACACTACCACCAAGCGTTTGGTGTGTGACAGTTTTTTTAATTAGCAGTTTTCATAGACAGGTACTTATGTAGGATAAATTCACTTTATTGTTTCTTTCTCTCACTTATACTCGTATGTTTTCCTCTTTTCCGTCTATCCCAAATTAGGTACTGTTTTGTTTTTAACTAAAAAATTATAATAACTATACGTGGAAACTTGTAATTAGCTTTTAAGTAACCATTGTATCTACCTATACTTCGTCTAGCTGTAAGTTTTCCAAAAATTAAAAAAATAAAATAAAACATAGGTAGCAACAGAGGTAGGTACAATAAATCTTACTTAGGTTTACCGGCGAAGGCCAAACTTGTATTTTGGACTTGTAGAGTACAATTACCAAGTGTGAAGTCCCTGATATTAATTTGATTGTTGAATTTTCTGTTTTAGATATCTGAGCTGATTCGTACAAAGCAGTCGCCGATTGAGACGCGTTTACGAAACAAAAACAAAAACCTTCTGCAGGTAAATATGATTAGATAACGAATTTCAAATCCAAGATGGCCGCCACCACAAAATGGCGATTCTTTTTTCACAACTTAGACTTTTTACGTTCATACTATTTTTATTATTTTGTGTCGAAGGGTTTTTAAATTTTTACTTGTTTAGATAATACATCTAGGGCGGCTTGCACCAGAATCACTAAACGTGTTTAACAGCTAAATCGATTTAAATCTGACGTTTTTGTATGACTTGACAACTCGCTAAATACTATTTAAGAGTTAAACGCGTTTAGCGATTCTGGTGCAAGCCGCCCCTAATACGTATCATCACGATTGAAGATAAAAATTCTGTGAATTCAAAAGAATATTTTTACATTTTTGTACTTAACAAGGTGCATTTAGACAAAGCAAACAAGATCGTTATTTTTTTTTCCTGTTAGAAAAATATGGACATTTCACACAACGCCCTCTAGTCCCAAACAAAGCAAAAAAATAATTACTTCTTTCAAATGGTACCTCTTTATAATATTGGTATATATAGACTAATATAATATTACTCACAGGATATAGCACATGCTGAAGAAGTACTGACCAAAGCCATGGACAACAACGAGTGTAATTTATATCGCGAAGAAGACAACTGCGCACAGTCAGACAAACAGGTCTGTAGTGCTGTCGATTCTGTTGTTGCATTTTTCTAAACTAACCTAATTTGACAGCACTAAAAATGTTGCCGTCCCTTTCTCATACACTGAAACTACAAAGACAGCTATAATTTTAGCACTGTCAAATTAGGTTAGTTTAGAAAAATGCAACAATAGAATCGGTACCATTCGCTCTAGTGGTAGCGACTCTGCCTTCCGATCCTAAAGGCGTGCATTCAAATCCGGTCGTGCACCAATGAATTTTTCTATTCGAAATTTTTATATGCGCAATGCCGGTGCTCTCAAACGGTGAAGGAAAACATCATGAGGAAACTCTTGTCTCAGATTTTCATGTCGCAGTCACGTCCTCTAGGGAAATCTTGCGCTTTTTCGATCCATAAAAACAAATATGAGCCAAATTTTAAAACATATATAAAGGTGGGAGAGGGTTTTGGCATATACCACGGGTGGTCACCGAGGGGGGTGGGGGGCCGCTTTAAAAATGTGTCACGTCATGTCGTATGGGTACGTTCGTTCATACGTTTCCTTAAATAAGTATAATAAAACAGTGGTTTTTTTCAGTGTGACAACAAGTACCCAGATGAGAACAGCAACAATCATAACACGGAGGAGTGTGTTTGCGAGGACAGAGTGCCTCTCGAGGACCCCAACGACCCTAGAGGATGTCTCTTCTTTCAGGTTAATCACATTTTCATCATTCGTGCTTGTAAAGTAGGCCTTATGAAGCTCAAAATACGGACCAATATAAATAAATAAATAAATAATAAATTCATGGACATTTCACACAACGCCCTCTAGTCCCAAACTAAGCAAAGCTTGTTATATGGGAACTAGATGGCTGATACAATACTTATATACTTTTTTTTTGTAAATACGTACTTATAATACATAGTAACACCCAGACATAGAACAAACATGTATGTTTGGACACACAAATGTTTGTTCTCAGTGGGGATCGAACCCACGACCCACAGCACGGAAGGCAGCGCTATACCGACTGAGCTGTGACGCATGTGAATATTTATATATTATTTGTTTTCAGGCGACAGTTCACGTGATTCGTCACTCGACTGCTATCCACCCCGGCTTCCAGTGCACAGTGCACGTCGGCAATGTACGACAAACTGCCATCATAGAGGTACATATCTATATACATTATTTAGACATCACTTGTTACCCATGCCCTGATATACGGTAGGCTGCAGTACCTGGGACATGTTTAGATGGAGTAGGCTTGTAGCACATATACCATCCTCTCAGCCTAGTCGACATCCACAGGAGAGACAAGCTCAATACGTGCGGAGCTGACTAAGCCAAGGGTTTCCTCACGATGTTTTCCATCACCGTTTGTGTGCACTGAACGAACGGCGCCTTCTAGCCCTAAACTAAGCAAAGCTTGTTATATGGGAACTAGATGCTGATAGAATACATATATTATATTTTTGTAAATACATACTTATAATACATAGTAACACCCAGACATAGACCAAACATCTATGTTTGGCACACACAAATGGTCACTATTCGGTCACTATTCGGATGGGTGACCGCTAGTGGCATTTACGTTGAGCTCTTCCGTACTTCGGAGTGCACGTAAAACTGTCGGTCCCAGCTCTAGTCGTTAAGCCACGACGGAGGTTTAAAAACTCCGTCACTAGAGTTGGCACTAACTCTAACAAACAGCTCAGTCGGTATTAGCTCTGCCTTCCGTGCTGTGGGTCGTGGGTTCGATCCCCACCAAGAACAAACATTTGTGTGTGGCAAAACATAGATGTTTGTTCTATGTCTGGGTGTTACTATGTATTATAAGTATGTATTTACAAAAAAAAAGTATATAAGTATTTTATCAGCCATCTAGTTCCCATATCACAATCTTTGCTTAGTTTGGGACTAGAGGGCGTTGTGTGTAAAGTCCATGAATATTTATTTATTAATTGTAAGTGGAGTAGTTGGCTGTCGATGTAATGTAATGTATGTTGCAGGGTATAATGTCTCGCGAGCACGTGTTGCGCGCGGGCGAGCGCGCGAGCGCGCTGTTCCGCTTCGTGCGCGCGTGCGAGTATCTAGCGCGCGACCGCCAGCTGCTGTTCACGCAGGGGCTAGGCACGAGGCAAGTCCATTACATTTATTTATTTTATTTTATGTGGAAAACAAACAGCTTATTAAATAAGAGTATAAACAGAGGAAGTATAGCACGAAAAAGCCTAAAAGAGTTTTCACTTATAGTACGAATAAAGATCCGAGTTAAATTCGAAAAAGTAAGAAGCCTAACAGAGAATATAATAACTAAAGAGAAGAAAAAGAAAAATAAACCATATAAATCGTTACAAAGTTACATCGAAAAAGTACCAATAAATGGATAGATACTACTACCTATACTGTGTCGCTGTCTTTTTTTATCCCCGCTCGAAAATAGAAGGGGTGTTATAAGTTTGTAGCTCTGAGAGTAGGGCTTAGATGCTTTTTTCTCTGTAAGAAAGCGGATTCATCTGGGATGGATGGTGAGAAATCTCCTTAGATTTCTTGTAGTATAAATAAATAAGTATTCATGGACATTTCACACGACGCCCGCTAGTCCCAAACTAAGCAATGCTTGTATGTAATATGGGAACTAAATTGCTTTTTTTGTAAATACATACTTATAATACATAGTAACACCCAGACATAAAACAAACATCTATGTTTGCCACGCAAATGTTAGTTCTCAGTGGTGATCGAACCCACGACCCATAGCACGGAAGGCAGAGCTACACCGACTGAGCTGTGACGTCTGTCAACTGATGATTTCTGTTGTTTCAGGGGCGTCGGCAGAATAACACAAGTGTTCCCCTATGTACCTTGAACATTACTCCAATCTATCACTATTTACAAACATCATCAAAAACTGCCGAGTCAACGTGTTCATTTGATATTACGTTACCAGTTTTGACCAAACATTAACTTACTAACGACCGATCTAAATATTCAATCCTCAGTAAAGGATAGGTAGCAATCTGCGCCCACGCAGATACAGGATGTAGCTACAATGGCGACATATTTTTTTTCTTTTATTTAGTGCACATTATATCTAAAGAATGTACCCTAATATGATCACAATCTAGCCACAAAGTGGGCTAACAAGTAATTTAAAATTAACTTAAATTGCTAGAATTGCTTATTCTAAGAACGGTTTTTTATTGTCTCTATTTAGGATTTAAAGGAAGACAATGCTGTCGATTCTGTTGTTGCATTTTTCTAAACTAACCTAATATGACAGCACTAAAAATGTTGCCGTCCCTTTCTCATAAACTGAAACGACGAAGACAGCTATAATTTTAGCGCTGTCAAATTAGGTTAGTTTAGAAAAATGCAACAACAGAATCGATAGCACTATGTTCATGTGTTCTTTAGTTGGTTTTCACTGAATTTCACTAATTTATTACACATTTAATAAAATTAAATAAACATGGGGGGGGTCATGTGAGTCGCATGTCTCAAGACCGGTGGACTACCACCACCAGAAAGTGGATACCTGAGGGTCGGCGGCGTCGGGGTCGGTCGAGAAAGCGCTGGAGGGATGACCTTGACGTGTTTGAGACGGATTGGTGGGAAACCGCCAAGGACCGGGATAAATAAAATAAATATAAATAAATAAACATTCAGGGACATTTCACAGAACACCCTCTAGTCCCAAACTAAGCAATGCTTGTAATATGGGAACCAGATGGCTGATAGAATACTTATATACTTTTTTTTTTGTAAATACATACTTATAATACATACTAACACCCAGACATAGAACAAACATCTACGTTTGTCACACACAAATGTTTGTTCTCGGTGGGGATCGAACCCACGACCCACAGCACGGAAGGCAGAGCTATTACCGACTGAGCTGTGACGCCTGTCACATAAGTGGAAGGGTTTGGGGGAGGCCTTTGTCCAGCAGTGGGACGAGATAGGCTAGTATAAAAAAAACGTAAAGCGCTTGTGGCGTAGCAAGCATAGTCAATAACGATAATCTAGGTTAAGCTACGTTCTGCGCGGTCACTCTTTGGATGGGTGACCGCTAGTGGAATTTACATCTCAGCGCTTTCGTACTTCGGAGGGCACGTTAAGGCGGATATCACGGTCAAACCGTGAAAATGCCCATTTTTGACGTTCTGGATCTCTGAAACTGAAACTCTTAGATAATTTCGATTTATTGTATGATGTAGAATAGTTATTCGCATTGACCGTAGCGGCCTCGCTTTTTGCAATTTTTCCTTATATATTTAAATAAAGCCAAAATTCCGAAACAAGTTTTTAATAAAACTCGCGCAGACACTTTTTCAAGCTCCTGGATTGAACTACTGTGCAAAGCAAACGAAATGAAAAATATCTACAAATATCTCTTATATACTGCCATTGACCGTAGCGGCCTCGGAATTCAGAAATAAGTATGGGATATCTACAAAAAAAAATCAATTCAAAACCATAAAATTGCTAAAAACGTTCAGAATTAGCCGTTAATTTCTCCATACTACATTAATATTATTAAGTAAAAATTATACCGAAATAAACGTTAGTTCATAATCAATAAAATTGTATACTTTTTATTTAAATAATTCATTTTATTATATTGAATAAACGTAATTTAAAACTGCATGAAATGCGATCTCAGACTCTCAGACGAACTCAGACGCGCGCCAGCCCTTGAATCGCGGCCAAACTGTGATAGCCCTCTTAAACTGTCCCGGCTCTAGCAGTCGTTAAACCACGAAGGACTTCGGCATTGTCACTTAACATCAGGTGAGATTGCGGTCAAACGTTTGTCTACCCCACTGATATTATAAATGTCAAAGTTTAGATGTTTGTGTTTCAATCACGCTGTAACTACTGGTCCGATTTGGATGAAACTTTGAATACATTATAGTTCGTAGCCTGGATTAACACATAGGCTACTTTTTATCCTGGAATATCAACAGGATAAAACGGGACGCGGACGAAGTCGCGGGCGGTAGCTAGTATTGTATAAAAAAAGAATGTCGCCATTGTATCGCCACCCTGTATGTTACGGTAAGTATTATTTAGCAAAAGAGATAGATAGAATATTGAGAACAGCCTTACTAAGGAAAACTATTGACGTTTCTAAGTATGACCTTGAGTCTCAATCACGCCGTAACGGCTGGACCGATTTCGGTGAGTTAAATAGATGTAGTTCGTGTAATAGGCAATTTTCGGATTACTTTTAAAATTTTATATATTTCTCTGACGTGTTATCACAGAATAATGTTTTCGTGTTGACAAAATTGTGATTTTAGTTTATTAGAATAGATAATGCTATCGATTCTGTTGTTGCATTTTTCTAAACTAACCTAATTTGACAGCGCTAAAATAATAGCTGTCTTTGTCGTTTCAGTTTATGAGAAAAGGACGGCAACATTTTTAGTGCTGTCAAATAAGGTTAGTTTAGAAAAATGTGACAACAGAATCGATAGCAATGCGTGAAAATATATATACCTATCTGATAACTTTAGAGTTTCACTAGGAACCAGGCCGTAGTTTCTTGCCCGTTGTAGGGCCTGGTCGCGTGGAACTGGCACCTAGAATCACCTAGTTATATAACACGATTCTAAATGATCCTTGTGATTTTATTGAATCAAGAAATTATGACTTTGTTTAAGAGCGCGTGTGCTGTGAAAATCGCAAGCTGTTTGCAACTGGTTATCCGTAAATACAAGTAATAAACTACAACTAAAAATAGTTACAGAAAATTCATTATATTTCCGAATCTAATCCAGAAACACGATAAAAAAATATTCTCTCTATAGAAAAAAATCCCAAAGTTACCTCTAATTTTCTTAGATTGTGTTTAGATTTTGAAGACCGCGCTAATTATTGGTTTGATAATTAAATAAACACATACATCAACAGTTTCTTGAGCGATCTCTTTATCTGTTTTTTTTTAATTATTTTAAAATAAAATAAAAACGGCTAATTCACGTATTTTTTATGTCGCAACGGTCGCAAGCGCCACGACGAAGCGCGTGCAGTTTAGAACCTTATTCCTACTACCTTATGACTGTAGTTTGAAATCACACGTCCGAGGTGCTAATTTTCACAATACACGCGCCCTTAGGTATAATACATTAGTACATTGTATTAGTACAAAGAAAATATATCACTAGTACATTTGCACCAAATTATAATCAGTTTGTCTAATCGCCGCGCAAAAGACGCCATTTAATCCATGCTTAAACATGCGTATTAATTATAATTTATAAGTTTAAAAAACTAGAAAAACTGACCTCAATTCGACTACCGGCTTCATCATCAGATGATGATGATGATGACAGTTCATTGCGAGAATACCGCTGATGTATTATTTTTAAGCACGTAAATATTATAATTGTTTCTCTATCATGAAACCATAGGAAAATATGAGTACAGTACGCACAACGGATCTGTATCCCTCTGAAGTTAGGTGCAACAAACGATTGCGAATGTACTGTTGTGCGGAAAAATTAGTTTACCTCCAATTCGACACAAAAATGGGTTCTGCGCAGATAGTTCAGCGGGACAAAGATCCGTTGTGACTACTATATACTTAGGTATTATTTTTTCTACTCATTTTTGATAAGCTGTAAGTACAGTCTGCATTAGGTGTATCCTTTTCAGAATTTCAAAATAGTTTATTCATTTTATGATTCGTTTAAAAATACCACTTATTACTAGTTTTAAAATTCAGTTTTTACCTCTTTTTCCTTAGCTGGTAATATAACTAGTTTTCAGCCATAGTTAAGAAATCACCGGATTTGAACCCACGACCTTAGTATCGGAAGGTAGGCTTGTTACCACTAGACCACCGGTGCTCTCAGTCAGTCAACATCGTTAGTAAATGTTGAGACAATGATGCGAACTGTACCTACCTAAAAAAAAATGTTTTATTAGCTCATACACACTAAGACCTATCTTTCTTAAAACATTGTACAATTTTGTATCGCACACATTAGATCGAAATAAAAATACATCGATTCTATAAACATGTTTTATTTTATGCAATAATATTGCATTTTTCTAATATAACCTAATTTAATAGCATTACAATTATAGCTGTCTTTATAAATAAATAATAATAAGTAGATAAATATTCATGCACATTTCACCCTCTAGTCCCAAACTAAGCAAATAAATCAATAAAATTCATTTAATTCAGGCAACACAGTAAAAATATAAAAAACCCCCGAATCTTGGACCAATTTTCATCAAAAATAGCTAAGAACACTCCCGACTAATTCACCTTACAAACAAAAAAAAAACAAAATCAAAATCGGTTCATCCGTTCGGGAGCTACGTTGCCTCAGACAGACACACACAGACAAACACGACAAACTTATAACACCCCGTCGTTTTTGCGGCGGGGGTTAAAAAATAAAAGCTTATGCTTGTAATATGGGAATTAGAATACTTTTTTTTAAATACATACTTATAATAATACATAGTAACACCCAGACAGAACAAACATCTGTTTGCCACACACAAATGTTTGTTCTCAGTGGGGGATCGAACCCACGACCCACAGCACGGAAGGCAGAACTATTACCGACTGAGCTGTGACGCCTGTCTAAAAAGAAAAAGTATGTACCTACTCACACCTATCTACTCTTCTCAGTGAAATTTAGGACAGCAGTTTGAGTGCCAAATTTAACTAGCAGTTATAATTTAACTGTGATAACTGCACTACGTTCGTGAAGTGACACGTTGGCTGGTAGAAATCGCTGATTGCTCTAAGACCGCCTAACGAGGTAAGTACTACAACCTGTGCTATTGCTTGAACTCTAGACCAGCCCCACATAGTTTAAATTCAAGGTTTTCAATAATGCTTTCAAATACTTACCTTGGTATCTACTCAGTGGGTACCTCTAAGTTCAAAATTTACTCTTTTATATATTCAGATAACAGAGTTTTTGCATTTAGAATAATAATAGTTACCCTAAGTATGCAATGTTTGGTGGTATCGTTGGGAATAATAATGACCTACCGTACCACTGAGGGTATGGGCGGTGGTACGGTAGGTCTGCAGCGTTTCTCTGCTTGGTAAGCAAATCCCTATGTACAATACGTACCTACACTTATAGTTTTTATCTCTTTTTTGTTGCTGATATAATTTTGAGATGAGCAATGCTTTTCTATTTTGGACGAATTTTTCCATGAATTTAAAAATGCTCAAAGAAAAAACCATTTGCCTGTAATTTTGCTTCGCTTGCGTATTTACTAGCTTCCTAATTTTGTCCGCTAGATGGAGCTGGACGTGCATTTGACCAGAGAGGGCGACGAACCTTGGGGACTCGAATTTGAAGGAGGAAAAGACTATGGCACTCCACTCATCATTGCTGAGGTAAAATTACAAAATTGATGATTTACTTTTGGAATAGAAGGAGTAAAAGTTGACCTATGGCATCCAGCAGGGGTATTCCAATCTCAGTTGAACTGCAAAGTTTTAAATCATGGTCAGTTCATACTAACTCGTAGTTATTCTGTGACTAAATAGTGACATTATGACGTCATTTGATTGGTTCTCGCGCATATTTTGCTGTCAAGTGTCTAAAAAGAATGATTACGTGGTAATTGTACCACGTGACCTGAAGAAATTACACTGGGCAGTGAAATATAACTTGACAGCAAAAGATTGGAATACGGGGGCAGGGATATTGTAACTTTACAACAGTGAAATAATTTCTAGAATCGGTCTAGTTTTAGTTATTTTATGTCTTAGAGTGACTTAGGGCGCACTGGGCGCAGTGCAATGCGTGTTAGGTGAGGTAATAGGTAATACGTTGTTATAGGCAGAGGTAACCACTTAACATCAGGTAGGCCATCGGCTTGATCCATTCACAGAACAATAAATTGTTCTGTGGTTCCAGCATATTGTTGTACTTATTAAAAAAAAACTTTAGAAACATTAAAATAAACTTGTAACCACAGAGTATTTACTTCATTCAAAAACTTATTAGTCATAGTAATTATTACGTATCTAGTGTGCTTTTACCTAACGAGGCTGGTTTTAAAATACAACAAAGAATTTAACCCTAAAATACTGCTCTAACGCTCATCTCAAAATCCATTGTATTTTTTGTACATTTGATGCTAACTGTTCTGCCCACAAAAATGGGTTAAATGTAGGTAAGTGGGCATTTCTCTCCGTTCTCTGATATTTATCTTGACTGCTCGGATACCTACTACCTACTTACATAGATAAATGTAGCTATTATAGTTGACAAGCTGCCAATTTCGTCGATCTTGGCTGACAGTGATCTTGTGCAAGCGCTTATTGGCATGTATTGACAGCTGTAAATAGCTTCTAATTTTAACCGTTTGTACCTACATGTAACTATCGCATAAATATTATGTTACCTATTTATAGGTACAATAAGTATTTCGCCCTAGTATAAAAATAATAACCACTAAACTATGGGGGAAACCTTACTGTACCTACCAAATATACGTAAAACTACCAAAAATATGCTTACGCCATCTTATGATTACGCTAGCCGGGTTAAAAATATCTCCGTCTCTACTTTAGACTTGTCAAAGACAAAGATGGGTATATTTTTATCCGCTGGATAGCGTTACTCAGAGATGATATGCCCGTAATGTTTAACAGGTGTATCCGTCATCACCAGCTGAAGCAGCAGGACTGCAGCCTGGCGATAGAGTGATGCGCGTCGCTGATAGACTGGCAAGCGAGCTGACTCAGCATGACGTGCATACTCTCATCGTCGAGGCTGTGGGGAGTTTGGCGTTTGGAGTGTTGCGGTAAGTGTCACGCGAGCTAAAAGTGTCATCTAAGCTAGTCCAGCAGGGGTATGCCAATCAAAGTTGAATTGCAAAGTTTTAAATCATGGCCAGTTCATACTAACTCATAGTTATTCTGAGACTAAATAGTGACATTATGACGTCATTTGATGTGTTTTCGCGCATATTTTGCTGTCAAGTGTCTAAAAAGAATGATCACGTGGTACAAAATTGTACCACGTGACCTGAAGAAATTACACTGGGCTGTGAAATTTAACTTGACAGCAAAAGATTGGCATACGGGGGCAGACAAGCTGTCAAGCAAGCTAACTCAACAAGGCTAAAAAAATGGCTTGTCAATGTCAATATACTATAGCCGGGAGGAGTATTTTGATTCCAATTAAGTAGGTGTACGTAATTGGAATCAAAATATTCTTACCAGTACTAACTGTACTAACTAATCGAGTAGGTACTTGCCTACCTATATTGGATTGACCAAACCCAACGCATATTGTACGCCCGAAATGGGCAGACTGTTGAAACTTTCCATTTAAATTGTAAGATCTATTTTACACAGTTTTACAATACATGATTCTTATTCTTATAAGTTTTATAACACGATTCCGATTCGTCCTTTTTTCTGGTAAAAGATCAAAATTTTCTAAAAAATAAAACGTCATCGATTTCTACCGCTAACTGTACTAAACACTATGACGGTCAAATTAATCAAATCGAAACAAGCCTATAAATAAATGAATGTCAATAGATTACAAATCGATATCAATCCGTCCTTTACCTATTAAAAATCATGGTTAATCAATTTTGGCCGAATGATGCTTTTATTTTCATTTGCCTATCGGTGTAGGACGAAAACGAACTTATTTATATTGTTTTTTTATTTATTTCTACCCATAAGTGGTCGGTATAATGAAGTTCTATTTAATATATAAAAACCAGTAAGTTTAACAAATCTTGCACACAATTTTATGAAAAAAAGTGTGTGATTTTGTGTGTGAAGTGAACATAAGAAAAGTGTGATTTGTTTGTATGATCCTGGCTGTTTGGCTCGGGTCTAGATGTTGTACAATCTCTACACGTAGTTACAACAACTAGTGCAGCTAAATCTGTCTATCAGGACTGTTGAAACTATCGATTTATATAACTGACAAAAATAAATAAAATAAAAAAATACTAAATAGTTACTTAAATATTTGTGTACCTAAGCGTGCAAAGGGTTAAATATTTTTCAAAATGAGCGGTGAAATTAAAAGTGAAGTGTCACTAATGTCCATAATTATTTGGAAATACTACAGAAATGATTATACTAATGTAAAGTATTTTCCCGATTAAATTAATAAAAATAATTTAATTTAAAAAAAAAAATGAGCACACACTAGTGGGTAATAGGTATAACGACCCCGATCCTTCTGGCCGTGGGTTCTAATCCAACGGCCACCATAGAGTCTTATCGCGAGGATACGCTAGTACTTAGTGTTGCACGATTCTCCATCACTCTGGATTCTTGAGGCATACAGTTGTCTCATGTGGCTGTAATTCCACCGGCACTCATTCATACCCCTCAAATCAATAGTTATTTTTGGCGCACACAAATGTTTGAATGTTTGGGATGGGATCGAACTCACGACCCACAACACGGAATGCAGAGTTATACCGACTGATCACCTGTCAATCTGACACCTGTCAAACCTGACACCTGTCAAACCTGTTTATTGTTTTAATACCTGTTGCGTGATCAGGCTATAACTTTTTTTCCAGTGGCCTGTACGACCCAGTGCTCGACGATTTCGAGGCGATTTACGAGCCGGTCGAGAGGGCAGATTCCGACCTGCGCTCGGAGCCCACTGAGGTATCTCCCCCCCGATGCATAGACTTCCCCGAACTCCCCCTATCAGATCTCTATGACTTCCGTCCTATCACCGAATCGAGATCCCTTACAGCCTCTCCTTTCCTCCCTCAGACAAAACCCTACCGACCATTCTCTACTGAGCCGCTTGCCGTACCACATTTAGAAGACCCTATTATACTCAACCCCAAGTTTAAAGATGACTTCTCTGAGTTATTGGAAGGCATCGATGTTGATAAAGTTGAAACTAAGTATAAACTACCTGTTTCTGAGCAGTATGATCCAAATTATAAGAAGAAAGTGGATAGACTTCTGGAAAAGAGTATGGAAAGAGACAATCAAGGAGAAAGCGAGCTAGAAACAGATGTTAGAAATGTAAGCGAGGCTTTAGAAATTAAAACTAATATAACCACAGAGATACATGAAGAAGCGACGCAACTAAAAGAAGTTAGATTTGAAGAAGAAATGAAGCTTGATATTGATATGGTGAATATTGAACAAACGGCTCTTGATGTTGTCGAACAAAGTATCGAACGAGCCGTCTCAGTCACAAAAGAGATTCAAGAAGCAGTGGAAGAAGAATTGAGAGCATCAGCCACGCGTGATATTGTAGAAGAAGAAATAAAACTGGAATCCAAGAAATACAATGAACGAACCGAATCAGAGGTCAAGTCTTCGGAAGTATTTCAATCAGGGGAAGTAAAAGAAAAAGTTGTTAAGCAATCTAAAGAAGAAATACGGAAAGATGCCGTTTTTGAGAGTTCTGAAGAAGCAAGTGATAAACCCAAAGAGCTCCTGTACGTCCGAGAGAACAAAAATAAAGTGAAAACTCACGAAGTGAAAACAGAAATGAGCGAATTTGTAAAAGAAAATTACGAAGAGGCTTCGGAACATAGAAAAGAGTCAGAAGGAAAACAAAAAGCTTTCAACATTGGCTTACAGACAATACCTAACATCAGAGGAATGGCACATTCTTCGTATCACTTTGATTTACTCATGAGAACATTCTTTATTCACCTCACCGATGTAATGGTAGCTATGTCGAGATTCATACTGACTCAACCTGCTTTAGAACTAGAGACTAAAGCGGAAAAAGTCATCAACGATAATCTTATCATCGGATTACGAAGAGAAGGAGGAGAAAAGCGTAATGTTATAAAACACGAGTTCCACAAATCGCAACAAACTTCAGATATGAAGAAGAATGTTGTGAAACAGGAATTCGAAACTAGGAATGAACAGAACACTGAAAGTCATCAGACACAAGTTGAAAAGCATACTGAGAACATAAAACAAAAGCATCTTGATATTGAATTAGAAGAAATTGAAAGAAAAAGATTATCTGGTGCAGAGATGGCGCAAATGACTCAACGAAAGCCTAAAGAACTCACTCATATAATGGATGCCGTAATATCTGAGTTTGAAACTAAAACTGGAATAGAAGATAGATTAGAAGTCACAGAACAGCGCGCAAGATCAAGAAGCCGCAGTCGCATTGAAGAGGAGGTCATGAATGAAAGCGATCCTTTGGAATGGCTTTCCAAAGTAGACGAACAAACAAAAATCTCGAAAACAAGCTCCTTACACACAGAATCAAAGAAAACTCGATCTGAGCACGAGTCAAAAGAAGTAAAAACAAGTCAAGCTAAACCCGATAAGCAAATGTATGTAGCTATAGTAGAGTCGCACGTGTATACAAACAAAGACGCAATACTACAAGAAATATTGGAAACATCGTCCGTTGAAAGCACTGAAGAAATGACCACAGCGGAAATGAACCATAGTGTTAAACAACAAGCAGTGGAAGTCATCACACAAGCGCTTGAAGAGTCTAATGTCGTAGCTATTACTGAACCAAAAGTAGCTAGCAAAGAGTCTTTAGAGATCACAGAGGTTAGCTTAGAAACATCTAAAGAATTTGCAGAAACGGTAGTGAGCAAACAAGAAGCGGTTGAATCCAAACAAGAATTGTTTACAACAGTCGCATCAGAAACCACAGAAATAGTCGAAGACTTGCAGGCTAAATCTTTTGACGTTTTAGAAGCATCTGAGAAAACAGCTGTTATATCTTCCGAAGAAAGTTATAAAGCGACCGCAGTTCAGTCCACTGAAACTCTCTTTGAAGAGAGTCAGGAACAAGTTACCGAACTAAAAATGTCTGAAAAACATGCTATAAGTAAAGTAGAGCAACTTTTTATTGCGACTGCAGAATCCACTGACATAATCTTTGACGATTCTAAAGTTGAAGTATTTGAAGCAAAAGAATCGGAAGCTAAAACAGCTGTTGTGAAAGAGGAAGAATGCTTCAAAACAGCTGCAATTGAGACTACAGAAGTCGCTTTAGAAGAAGCGATAGAACAACATACTGTTGTCTTAGAAACAGAACACGCAACTATCAGAGAGACGAATAACTTAGCTGTCGCTGGTATTATCGAAACAAAAACAGAAGAAGATAAAGTAATAGTTTCGAAACCAGCTGAAGACGAATACGCTTCCCTTAAAATAATAAAACAGGAGATCATAGAAGACTCATCAGTCGACATCACAGAAGTAAACGAAACCGAAGTATTCAAAAAGAGTGTGGCGATAGAAAATTTCGTATCGAAAGAAACATCGTCGTACAAATCCGAAAAATTGCACATTAGAACAGATTTAGCCCAACAACTAGTCAATCAAACTTCAGTTGATAGTGACGAAAATAACAACATAGATACCCCTACCCCTTCTACCGTTCCCCCCACTCCTTTAACAGATGAGTACGTATTTAAGCTTGAAATCCCTCTGCCAAAAAACACAGGTCCTTTTATTAAAGAAGACAGTTCAGACCACGAAGATCTTTCTATAGTTAAAAAGAATTTGGTGCCACATATAGATACAATTGTTGATGATACAATTATATACGACCCGCCCCTGGCTACGCCTACTGAGGATAAAGTCCAACCGGTTTATACTAAGCCTGGGCTAAATGGGGGTAAAAGACTGGTGTATGTCAAGCCGGGGTTAAGAGGGGGTAACTACGTACCTTGCCACAAAAGGGTAAGTTTCATTTGTGAGTCAAAGTCAGTATTACGCTTCATCAATACATTTGTAGCCAACTCATTGGTTTCTCATATTTTTCGTAATATAGCAATCACTGGAATATTGTGCTGCGATTTTTTTAGGGATTTTTGAGGATTTTATTGGTTTTCGAAGTAAGGATACCTAAGATTCATTGATTTGAGTTCTACCTTACCTAGGTTACCTAGGTCTGGGTATTTTAGGTCTTCATTGGTCATAAAACTTAAATCTAAGTATTCAGGGGACAATGCTTCAAAACATACTGTTGTTCACAAAAACAAACCTTCTAAATAAAACTATTTGGAAGAAGCCATTATGTTTCGATATGGACCATATAAGGGCTAACTATTATGTGCATGTACTTTAAGTTTTCAGTGGTTTTGGCACCCTGTATAATATATGAATTATTATATTACAATTATCATTAATAGACCCGGTATTTTTTAAATAAATATTTGTGTCTATTTCAATTTTTATTACAACTTTAACCTAAGAATTTCAAACAGGAATACATACGCGAAATTGAAAGAAAATCATCCCTCCTCGCATCTGCGATAGATCAAACCATAAAGAGCATAGAGGAGTATAAAGAAGAAGTGGGCATAGACAAAATAGAAATAATACAGGAGGCACCAGAGCCTGATGGGGTTAAACCAGAGGATGAGTTACTGGGGTTCAGAGGGGTGCAATTCAAGCCAGATAGCTTACCTAAGTTAACCACACCAGTTAATATACCGGTAAGTAATTTCTGCCACTAGTAATACATATACATAGTAACACCCAGATATAGAACAAACATCTATGTTTGCACACAAATGTTAGTTCTCAGTAGGGATCGAACCCACGACCCACAGCACGGAAGGCAGAGCTATTACCGACTGAGCTGTGACGCCTGTCAATAAGGTAATGTTAGTAAATGTACAGTACGACAACGGATCTTTACCCCTCTGAAGTTAGGTGCAACAACGATTGCGCATGTACTGTTGTGCGAAGAATTCGCTTACCTCCATTATGACCCCAAAAATGAGTTCTGCCGAGATACGAGAACTTCAGAAGGACCTTTGTCTTTCTGAAAGAGTCATTGTGACTACTACTTACATTTATTTTGCGTAATTTACAGGTAATGCCAGAGCAGAAAACCCCAGAGCCATATCTGAACGAATCGGGCAAACCGCTCGGCACAGCGCAAGGCATCATAGATGGATTGGAAGAAGCCATGGTTGACGAAGAAACTACTAGTACGTATCTAGCCAATCTTTTTGAGCGTGAAGTAATTGCACAACCTTCAGACAGGTCTTCACAAAAACTCTACCTTTAGCAATGCGACCTTGTTTTGATTTGTGATTCTGTTTAGTAATTATCGTCTCTGTTGTTGTTTATTTCTTTCTAGTGTATTTGTTTATTTTAAATTTCTTGTGTGTTGCAAATAAATGTTTTACTTACTTACAATGCAAACCTCACAGAGAGTGTCTACTACGGACGTGTCCTGTGAGACATTGCATTGTGTACAACATTTTTTTTCTTTGTAGAAGAGTTGGGAAAACCTGGATTGACTGAGAACAAAATAGCAGAGCTTATATCTGGAGAATCGGAAATGTTGAGGGAAGCACATGTTATGGGGTAAGCATAGCGGCAATAGGCTTGCCACCCGTCACGTAGTCACGCATTTAGTTATGTACGAAAGATCTCTTACTTTTTATTTTTAACCGACTTCAAAAAAGGAGGAGGTTCTCAATTCGGTTGTATGTTTTTTTTTTTTTTTTTTTTTTTTAATGTTTGTTACCTCAGAACTCCGTCATTTATGAACCGATTTCAAAAATTCTTTTTTTATCTGAAAGGATATACTTCCAGATTGGTCCCATTTTATTTTCATCAAAATCAGTTGAGTAGTTTGGGTTATAAAAAGAAATAACTGAAAAAAATATGCCCGGCGCGGCGCAGCGCCTACTATTTTACTGCTAGCAACGATGCAATATGACAACTGACAAGTTGCGGCGTAGCGCCTACCATTTTACTGCTAGCAACAATGACCTTTGTGGTGCACACCGAAATTTTTACATTTGTCTAAATTTGTCAATAAACCCAGTTTGTACATTCAAATCGCATTTAATTGGAGAAAAGCAAAAACCCACCAGTAGTTCCTCTAAAGAATCAAACCAACCACGTGCACGAAATTGCGTATTTTGCTTTCCTGTGGCTTTTATGTGGTGTTTATAATGACTAGAACATTCCCAATGAACTGTCATCATCATCATCATCATCTGATGATGAAGCTGGTAGTCGAATTGAAGTCGGTTTTTCCAGTTTTTTAACTTATAAATTATGATACCCAAAGTGGGTAAGTATATATTTCATTTTTGTTTTTAACGTATAAAGTTTATTTTGTCTATTTGAGCCTATGCTTTAGTGCATGCTGTGTCATCCTTTAATTTATTTATTTAATCGTATGACTAAGGCGTAACAGATCTTGTTAAAAACTAAATAAAAAAAAAATTCTTATCCTAAGAGCAAACAATCTAACTTAAAAAATTAAAACTTAAAAACTAAAAAAGGTAGTAACTAAAACTAATTAAATCTAAAACTATAAGTCAATGTTCAGGTCCCTAAGCCAGTCCAATGCTCTGAAGGAAGCTCCATGAGATCGCTCCAAGGTCCTGGGTACGAGTACATCCTTTAACTGAAGGAACACATAGATTTAAGTCCAATATCTTGTTGTTTTTGTATTTTCGTGTTACCTTTGTTGGTTGTCCTAATAAATAAATAAAAAATACAGTCTTACAACTGAACCCAATATTCTTGGTAAAAGTTAAATAGCGATTTGCGTTACAGACCCATATTTGGCGAATTCAAACTAAATATTTTAGGTTTAGTTTGCGTCGTTAGTAAATGATGATGACACAAAGTTTCAGAAGGCAGAGACAGATTGAATGTTGGGAATGAATATTGGACATACATGTAGTTTTTATCATTCATTATGTCTCATTTTCAACCGTTTTTATGCATTTTACTATTTTCACATTTATACAAACCATATCTTCATTTTTTAAGCTACACCACATACATAAATAAATATATTTAAGAGCCTTTTGTACAACATGAACTCAATAAAGTATTGAGTATTGAAAATATATAGATATACTAAGTATAGCTATGTATTTTCAATAAGTCTTATAAACCATGTTTTTAATAAACCCGATGTAAGCTTGGTTACACCGTGTTTTGTTTCCTTTGATCGAATTTGAATATGCTTGTCAATGTAAAAGACAAAACACGGTGTAACTCGTGCCAAAGTAGGTAGGTATGTTTTATCGGCGTTGCTAAACCCGTTCGTTCATTTTATCCTGTAGGTTCTGTTAAATTCAGGATAAAAAGTAGCCTATGTGTTAATCCAGGCTACGAACTGTATATATTCCAAGTTTCTCAAAGTTGGTTCAGTAGTTTCGACGTGATTGAAACACAAATATCTAAACTTTCACATTTATAATATTAGTGGATTCCTTACATATTTTTGTAGTCAACACACAGCAATGTACTCAGTATAAAAACGGTTGAAATTCAAAACAGACTGAGCCGTGTGCTCTCAACACACATGAACAAACCGGACGATTCCAGCGTCGACTTCAACAAGATCAAACCATTGGTGGAATCCCTTAAGAACTCAGAAGTAATAGCGGCTCTCAATGCCGAAATACTGAAGAATAAAGAAGACAAGATGAAGGAGGAGAGAAAATGGACGACGTTCTTGCAGAAGCCGCAAAGACCAGCGCCGAGGGCTAAGTGCGGGTACTATGGGTATCTACCACAGGAGGAAAATGAGGAGGTAGGAATAATCAACCAAATGTAGGTTAAAGTTAGGCAAGATTATAAAAAAAAGTTTTTAGTTCATAACTTTGTTACCTAGAAGGCGCTATGCTCAAATTAATGTGACGTCACATAGCCTATATCCAGCGGACGATCTAGACGCTTCCAATGATTCCGCATTTGTCAAATTATGTTAAGTAGTTTAAAAGTTATAAGGGATGAACGTACAGTCGAAGACACGTCCACCTATACTGTTTGGACTTTGAACTATTAGAAATTGAACGTTGCGAATCGTGCGAGAGGGACGACAGTGTGTTTGTGGACGGGCTGCGAGCGCAGCGCGCGCCTACGCCTATTGCGCTCCCTTTCCAACGATTCTCTGCAATGTATGTAGCGTAGTTATGGTTGTATTGGGTGTATAACCTGACCAGTGGCCGTGTGTACATACATACATACCTGTCAAAATCAATGAGTGTGTAAATCCGTTCATAATCATCTTAAATAGATGTAAAAGGCTGTTTATTATATTATTTCCTTTATAAATTCGTTGTAGGTATACTTGCTTAAGTGATATTTATCAATAATTTGGGCTAATTGCCAAATCTGCTAATTCGTCAGTGTACGATTCCGCATATCTTCATCTGATACTAGATTGTGGCCTCCAAAACAAACCTCAATGCAAAACTGTTAGGGCCAATTCAAATCAAATAAGTACATTTAAAAAGATGTACTTACTTAGCAAAATTCATTATTCTTTCTGTAAATACCTATTACTAGATTTTTTATTTTGAAAATATCAAGCTTTGAAACCATTTTGAAAATGTTTTCAATTTATTTTGGTATGAAACCAAAATGGGTAATTTGATAATGTTTCGACATCGACCTAAAACGTATAGGTTATTGAGCATACACCTTATGTTTTACAAAGATAGATAGGTACTTCCTTATCAAAATAATTCGATTGACAAGCCATGGCAACCGCCATTAATATTATTAATTGAATATTTCAAGGTGTTTGGCCATCATTCAATATTATTTTAGTCAAAACAATACGATTTGTTTTTAGTATTTTATTCGGTGTCAAAGTTAGTGGTTGTATTTGTGAGTGTTATTTCTTTTTAAATTAATTAAAAAAATCTTACGGAAGATGTGTTAACTATTCTTAAACTTTAACTATTCCTGTCTCTGTTTCCACCAAACAAAAGAAACAAACGAAGCATGATTTATCACCTCTTTAGAAAGAAGCATTGTTTAGAGCGTTCGTGCTGAGCGTGCAAGACGTCCACTCGATGCAAAAGTCTCTGAAACACTAAGGTATTTGAGCGCTATTTTTTTTCTTTTCAGGGTCCGTACAAAGTTAAAATAGTTAAGCAACCCAAGCCGAAGATAGCTCCTGATTTCAAGCCTGAGGTAAACGAATAGTTGTTATATTAATATAGAAAACGTAGTAGGTAACCCAAAAGTCAAATCAGCGTCTTTTAAGTCACTGTGTTTTTGTTAATTGTAATAAAAAATATTGTAATAATTAATTCTTAGTAAGTACATACCTTTATAATAATAGGTATTCTTTAATAATTTATAAATAAATTGAAAACATACCTACCTAGAACCTAGATCAGTAGTATCTAATCTACCTATTTATAACCTTTCTATAAATTGTTACAGACGTTTAAACTTTATTAAAATTTTATATTATTATCAACAAAAGTAATTAACATATGCTTTGAACCTACACCTTACTCCGCCTGGTCTTTTAATGATGATAAAAATATTCTTTGCAAGTTCTTTAAATGTAAATTAACACAATTGAAACGAACAAGTTTAAACCTTATTTTGCTCTGTATGTTTTTAATATTAGATTAAGTTAACAATAAATAATTTTAATCCTGATTTTCCCTTTTAATATCCCCGAGTCTTTTTATTTCTAACTAGCAGTTACCCGCGACTTCCTACGCGAGTACAGTTTCCGTGTACATTATATTATCTGTGCGTGTACCGAGTGGATACTTTGAGAAACTTGACATTACACTTCATTACACTGAACTCGTACTGGAATGTCAAACGTTAGTCGTTAGACCAAAGAGGTAGTACTACGCCCTGTCAAACTGACGTGACATGACATGACAATGAAATCCTCTTGCCAATTGGCACTGCTAATCCTTTTCGTTCATTTTATCCTGTAGATCCTGTTCATTATTCGGGATAAAAAGTAGCATATTATGTGTCAATCCAGGCTACGAACTATATATATGCCAAGTTTCATCCAAGTTGGTTCAGTAGTTTAGACGTGATTGAAACACAAACATCCAAACTTTCGCATTTATAATAGTGATGGGATAGGATTAAAAATATAAAAAGAGGTGCACATTTTAAATCATAAGTTTACCTCCTTTGTCTAGGAAGTAGGAACAAAGCAAACCTTTCCATTTTGATAGCATTGCTCTACGCCGTAGCATTCATAACAAGAGTGTTACGAAGATTATGCTACGGCGTAGAGGCGTAGCATGTTGTAGCAAAGTACATATTTATTTCCGTTCGTTCAGTTTTCATTTTCGTTTACATATTAGATTACCAAAACTATCCTATCCTATCCTACTAATATTATAAATGCGAAAGTTTAGATGTTTGTGTTTCAATCACGTCAAAACCACTGAATCAACTTGGATGAAACTTGGCACATATATAGTTCGTAACCTGGATTGACTTATAGGCTACTTTTTATCCCGAATAATTAACAGGATCTACAGGATAAAATGAACGAAAAGGATTAGCAGCGCCAATTGGCAAGAGGATTTCATTGCCATGTCATGTCACGTCAGTTTGACAGGGCGTATTACTACCTCTTTGGTCTAACGACTAGCGTTTGACATTCCAGTGCGAGTTCGGTGTAATGAGGTGTAATGTCAAGTTTCTCAAAGAAGTATCCGCTCGGTACACGCACAGATAATATAATGTACACGGAAACTGTAGACGCGTACGAAGTCGCGGGTAACTGCTAGTAAAAAAAATAAAATAATAAAAGAAAAAACTTAAAACAGTCACCAAAGTTTTTAATTTAGATTACCATTTCACTTGGCCGCAGTAAGTTTTTTTTACACAACTAAGTGATTGAATAAGCCGATGGCCCACCTGATGTTAAGTGGTGACCACTGAAGACAATGTCCTGTGATGCATTGCACTGCGCCCAACACTCTGAGACATAAAGAAGTCTGATATGCCTGTAATAGCACCGGCACCCATACCCTTCAAACCGGAACACAGCAATGCGAGCATCACTGTGCCAACCACGAAATGTAGTACTTTCGCGGGACGAGCTCTTTAATAATATATTAATAAATAAATAAATATTCATGGACTTTACACACGACGCCCTCTAGTCCCAAACTAAGCAAAGCTTGTGATATGGGAACTAGTTGGCTGATAGAATACTTATATACTGTTTTTTTTGTAAATACATACTTTAGTACATAGTAACATCCAGACATAGAACAAACATCTATGTTTTCCACGCACATATGTTAGTTCTCAGTGGGGCTCGAACCCACGAGCCACAGCACGGAAGGCAGAGCTATTACTGACTGAGCTGTGATACCTGTCAACAAGATACTACTACTAAATAATATCAGCAACATAAATACCGTTGTAAAAACAACATTTTCACACCCATCTTGCAGGATTTTGAGACAGGCCCACTACCGTGGGAACAGCGTGCTTTGACTGAACCGCCTCCTCCACCAGTGGCCCTGGAGGACCCAATACTGATACCTGAAGACGGACCCGAGTTCCTAGAGGCTGTCGATCCATTGACGGAGAGTGAAGTTCCGGATTTGCAGGACACTGGTTAGTTATCAGACCGTTAGCATCTTATTGACCGAGCGAGCGAAGCGAGCGAAGCGTCTCAGTTTCCACATTGGCCAAAAATGCGTTTGTCCGAATGTCTGTCTGTCTGTCTGTCTGTCTGTCTGTCTGTTCTCCTCTACAGGTCGCATTTTTCAACCGATCTGGACGAAACTTGGTACACAGGTTATATGAATTATTAGATTTTTTTCGTCGTCGGGGATTTTTGATTGGGGGGAAAATAGGGGAGAAAAGAGGGAAAGTTTGCTGTAGCGTTATTTATCGACGGATTTCAATCAAATTTAAGGAGCACACGAAAGATTTCATTCTACACAAGATGGTGTAAAAATATTTCCAAAAAGGGGGACTGGAAAGGGGAAAAAAGGGGAAAATATTTTTTTATTTTTTTTCCCGAAAATTGACGTCTACCAATATCAATGAGACTACACAGTCCTCTTCGCCTTTATGAGACAAATCCGTAGACACCAGATTCGACCTCTTAGGACCAAGGGAACGCGAGTAATCGCTAAAACTTATACCCTTATTTTGCTCAAAAGTTTACATAAGGGCCTATTGGAAAATTCAAGCACCTGAAATTAGATTTACTTAGCCAGGGTAAAAGGGAAAGTGTTGGTTATTGCACGGTTATAAAGGCTCGCGAGGTCTATGTTCTCACAGGACAACTAGTCTAGACGGTTTGTACAGCATCAGGAGACAGGAAATGTTTTTGCGATGGTAAAAAAGTATTTATATAAAAATGTTGTGTAAAGGCGGTATTAGACGGTTCATTTATTTCATGCATTTCCGATGCTTCTTCGAAGAGTTTAGACGCAGTTTTTGCAATGAATACGAAGTTAAGCCTTTTTCCAGTGTTGCCAATGGCAGATAGTCAAATATAACATGAGACCGCTCAAAAAGTTACATAGATCCCCCGAAAAATCAGGAGATCTGGCATCGCTGGACGAAATATGAGCGCGCCGCTATTTACACGTTCAATTATTGTTCATTTTCGATGAACGGTGACCGGAAAGACAGATGCCGATGAAATCGTCAAGTGGATAATGACTTTCACTAAAAAGGCGCATCGATAATGAACGATGAAACGTCCAATTTAGACGTGTCATTTTCGAGGCTTCATTGAAGAACCATCGAAAATGAAAGCAGAAATGAACCGTCTAATACAGCCTTAAGACTACCCAGTTTTTATTCCTTTATTACTTTACTAAAGTTAGTTCACATAGCTTGCTTAGTTTGAGACTAGAGAGCGTTGTGTGAAAATACATGAATATTTATTTATTTTATATTCTGCAGGTATAATTCTACCACCACCAAAGCCAGATACACCAGAGGTGATTTTAGAGCCGGAAGAAACACCACCAGTCGAAGAGGCAGAAGAAATCCAAGAAGAAAAGAAAGAAGAGAATAAAGAAGAAACAGAAATGAAGGGAGAAGTGGAAGAAATGGCTGAGCAGTTGGTGAGGAATGTCAAGAATTTGGTTGGTAAGTGAAAAATGATACAATCACAACGGTTGATGATATAATGGTTCCTTTTATTATACCCGGACTTCGTCCACGAAAAAAAAAACAAAAAAAAATATAATGGCGGCGCTGGTTACGCAAACATAAAATCATGACGTCACAAAAAAAAATTCGAAGGACAAAATATTGTCTATCTTTTTCAACACATTCAGCATTTGTTTGGGTAAAAAGAAACAAAATAATATTTGACACTTGTGTCGTAGAATGGGGCCTCTCCATGTTTATGGTTTCCTAATGCGTAGCATCTATTGATCTGTGGTTTCCTACCTCTTTGCAAAAAACACACAGCACAGGTAAAGTAGGTAGGTATACAATAAATAAAGAGATAAAAAGATAATTATTACCTCCTTGCTTCTCCAGATCCGAATGCCCCAATTCAGCAGCAATTGACGCAGATGCGAGCCCAGTTGGCAGCACTGGCACAGCTTCCGTGTGTAATCCAGCAGTCACTGGAGATGCTGACCTGTCATTTGGCCAGCATTAGCCAGCAGGTAACAAGAACAGCCAGGATTTTCGGCTGATCACGATGAACAGCGTCCTTCGTCTTCTTTACCTTATCCTACATAACGTAAAGTCGGCAGTGATCGCTATTTATTTATCTGTGTAGATTATTTTATTTTTAACCGACTTCAAAAAAGGAGGAGGTTCTCAATTCAGTCGTATTTTTTTTCTGTTTGTTACCTCAGAACTCCATCATTTATGAACCGATTTCAAAAATTCTTGTATTATCTGAAAGGATATACTTTCAGGTTGGTCCCATTTCATTTTCATCAAAATCGGTTCTGTAGTTTGGCTTATAAATAGGAATAACTGGAAAAAAATATGCTTTCCACGTGCACGAAATTGCGTATTTTGCTTTCCTGTGACTTTTAGGTGGTGTATAGGTCACTAAAACATTCCCAATGAACTGTCATCATCATCATCTGATGATGAAGCCGGTAGTCGAATTGAAGTCTGTTTTTCTAGTTTTTTTAAACTTATAAATTAAATAGACAAAACTGTCTTTTCAGGAAACTCTCCAGTTCACCAGCGAGTCACAATCACAAGTGAAGACCTTTGAGGAAGTCAAATGTAAGCTTTTTTAAATTCATACAAAGTGTCATCGAAAATCGTTGGAGCAAACGAATACTTGAGTGAAGACTGCGTTTAGGCAAGCGTAGTGTAGGACGCCCTCCGGCGAGATGGGGCGACGATCTGCGCAATGTAGCGCAAACACTGGACGAGAAGAGTCGAAGACCGAACTCAGTGGCGCGTCGCGGGAGTGACCTACGTCCAGCAGTGGACTCATATATTGGTTTGATGATGATGAAAGTGTCTTTAAATGCCCAGATAGAGTGTTATGCCTAGTTAGGTGTAGCACTTACTATTCTCACGGTTATTGTTCTATTGTTCGCAACATTTAGGACGCGAGGTTTTTGCGCCGCTCTTTGTGTCAGTCCATTTGAGGAAACGTCCGTGAAAGTAGTAGTCCAATGTCCAATGTCTAATGGTGGCATTAGTGGTGCTCTGCTCACGTCTACTCGTTTGAGAATGTGACATGACAAAGCATTGTATTGCGATTGCGGTGCGCTTTGGAATTTATTTCATTTTAGGTTTAGAATAATATCAATCACGAACAAATCTGACAGTCGCCGCCTTACGTAAACCTAACGTATTCGAGTCATATTGCGCGTCAACGTCAGTTCGATTGCCGAACGTTGTAGCGTCACCGCGCAGTGTATCTCAGATACGCTAGCGTTGCGATACGTTTACGATTGTCACATGTATTCGTGATCAAGGTACTAAAGGTTTTATATTGTGACAGTGAATGAAATCACCGAACAGCAGGAGAAATACCAAGCGAGCTCTGAAAACGTGGGACATGTAACCATCGAGGAAATCGGAGCTCCAGAAATGAATGAAAACACTATCCAGGTAAGCAAACACGGCATAAAAATAAAATATGTGCAAAAAGTATTTATCCTCAGTGGGGACTAAACCCACAACCTACACAGAATGGCTTCAAATTCAAATTCAAATTCTTTATTACTAATAATAAAATAACATTACAGATACTTATATCTAATGCGTTATTCTATCAAAAAAAAATTATAACAAATATTTAAGTAAGTATATTTAAGGCTTAAAATTAATTTGCTAAGTAAATAAATATTCATGGACATTTCACACGACGCCCTCTAGTCCCAAACTAAGCAAAGCTTGTAATATGGGAACTAGAAGCTGATAGAATACTTATATACTTTTTTTTTGTAAATACATACTTAAAATGCATAGTAACACCCAGACATAGAACAAACATCTATGTTTGCACACAAATGTTTTGTTCTCGGTGGAGCTCGAACCCACGACGTTATTAACTTGTCATCTCATAATTCTTTTATTCAATAAAATCACTTGGATCATTTAGAATCGTGTTATATAACTAGGTGATTCTAGGTGCCAGTTCCACGCGACCAGAGCCTACAAAGGGCCAGAAACTACAGCCTGGTTCCTAGGGCTTTTTTTTACAAAGAAATGTAATGTATTTTAGGAAGAGGTCCCTGAAGCTAAGATAACATTAACTGCAGAAGAATACGTCGCGCTGAAGAAAGAAGAAGAAATGCTGTTACAAGAACAAATGAAAAGCGAAAAGCTGAAGAAGGTATGTGCCTTTGTAAGTAACCCTGTTTATTTGATTGACGTGTGGGTTCGATTCCCGTGGTGGAACAATTTTGTGGTGAGCTCATATACCTACCTACCTACGCTTTTTGTAGTAGCAACTATAAGTAACCCATACCCACTGGCGGATCTTGGATTTTGATTTGGGGGCTTGACCCAGGATTTTCAATTTGGGTAGTTAATTTCTTAGACTACCTTAGAATTAGGTACCTATGTATTTAAACTTTTAAAATAATATGTATGTACCTACATGTCAGTAATAAATAATAATAATGTGAATATATGAATATAAACGAATCCTAGTCTAACCTTGGGTCGACCCGAAGGTTTCGGGGAGGCCCCGTAGCCCGTCCCCCCTGGAATAAAGTGTTGTGATTTTTCTAATTAAACTTTAATAGATCCAAGAAAAGATCAAACAGGAGTCCCGTAGTGCCTCTCGCGCTGGAAAACCACAGCCAGTATTTGGGCCTCTGAACCCTGAAGTTAGGCCTCTGGTGCTGCCTGGAGGCCGGCGGTGGAAGGGGCCGAAGGATGTCTTCAACGATCAGTTTATTGCTGAAACTCTGCAGGCTCAGTCGGAGATTATCCAAGGAAAAGTTATGGGGTATAAAACAGCTCTAGATGTAGGGGAATCACGCTATTTTTAAACGGGCCATATGTGGGCCATAGGTAGTTTATTAAAAAAAAATTATTAATGTCTGGGTGTTACTATGTATTATAAGTATGTATTTACAAAAAAAAAGAATGTAAGTATTCTATCAGCCATCTAGTTCCCATATCACAAGCTTTGCTTAGTTTGGGATTAGAGGGCGTTGTGTGTAAAGTCCATGAATATTTATTTATATTAATTTATTTATTTATTTATTAAAAAAAAAATATTCATGGACATTTCACACGACGCTCTCTAGTCTCAAACTAAGCAAAGCTTGTAATATGGGAACTAGATGCTGATAGAATACTTATATACTTTTTTTTTGTAAAAACATATTTATAATATAGTAACACCCAGACATAGAACAAACATCTATGTTTGTTACACACAAACTAAAATTAAATTATTTTCTTTATACATGTAACCAGGCCAAACTTATTCCTATATACCTACTTGTACTTCTCAATAAGTAGGAATTTTAGTTCTTGTACCTATGCCACAGAAATATTGATGGGTTGGTACGATCGGCGAAATTAGCCGTTTCGTTGCGCAATTGAGCTTTTCCGAACAATTTTTATTTTATTTTATCAATAGTGAGAACGTGTACCTAAAGAAACGTTTTAGTAATGTAGTTAATATTACCTACCTATCGTTTAAAATTAGCGCGATACCAGTCAATAAAATTAATAGAGTCTTATAGGAGTCTGTTGCAAACCAAAAACATAAGTACAATCAAGATTGCTTTAATTGTTTCTTCTTGTACCTGTATGTACTCATGTATTTATTATTAACGAATATTTTGAATCTTGTTGACAATAATAATAATTGATCATACATACATAATATTTATATTTATGTGTCAATCATACATTTTTTGTCATATCCCAAAAGTTGTTGACTCTGAACTTCGACTCCACAACTCTATGATTCAGAAAAAAGCCACCAATATTATACAAAATAACAGTTGGGATATTAAAAGTTCTTCAGTTCGATTTTATAATTATTCGAGCATCCGTTAGTAGCGCGATAAATTAGTATAAAAAAATAGATTAAAACTAATGGTGCTGCTAATAAATGTTCGCTCGTATATCATAAAAACCGAGCATATTCGTAATGTATAACTATAATCCAACTGAACTGTGACACAATCATATATTTGAATTATGTAGGTAAAGGCTGTATTAGACGGTTCATTTTTGCATTCATTTCCGATGGTTCTTCAATTAAGCATCGAAAATGACACGTCTAAATTGGACGTTTCATCATTCATTATCGATGCGCCTTTTTAGTGAAAGTCACTAGCAACTTGACGCTTTCATCCGCATGGGTCTTTCATCGGTCATCTGATTTTTCGGGGGCTCTATGTTACTTTTTGAGCTGTCTCATGTTATATTTGACTATCTGCCATTGGCAACACTGGAGAAATGCTTGATTTCGTATTCATTGCACAAACTGCGTCTAAACAGTAAAATGCGTTCATTTCCGATGGCTCTTCGAAGAATCATCAGAAATGAAAAAAATAAATAAATAAATATTCATGGACTTTACACACAACGCCCTCTAGTCCCAAACTAAGCAAAGCTTGTGATATGGGAACTGGTTGGCTGATAGAATACTTATATACTTTTTTTTTGTAAATACATACTTATAATACATAGTAACACCCAGCCATAGAACAAACATCTATGTTTTCCACGCACAAATGTTTGTTCTCGGTGGGGATCGAACCCACGACCCACAGCACGGAAGGCAGAGCCATTACCGACTGAGCTGTGACGCGTGTCAACCATTCCACCACCAACAAAAAATGAACCATTTAATACCGCCTTTATAGAAAACTGTTGCAAAATCTATGCTTGCGTCCTACAGGTTTGGTTTGATGAACTATATCACGCATTACATTCTAGGTTTGAGAGTGATCGCCTACCATTTGATGAAAGGTTCGTCATTATCATGACATTATGCATGTTTTTCAAACCGCTTTGTCATTTTAACAATATTTTGTCCGCTTGATCTGTTACGACATTATTTTGTAAAAAAGTAGCTTTTAACAGCATTGATTACGTTGCTTGCAAATTAAACGTGCCCTTGAGCACCTGTTTAGCATACGAGGGCTAAGGGGGTTGAGGGCTAAGAGTTAAGGGAGGAATGGGTGTATAAAATGTACCTACAGGTTTTTTTTATATTCATGGACTTTACACACAACGCCCTCTAGTCCCAAACTAAGCAAAGGTTGTATACAAATATGTATTTACTATGCTTAAAATAAATATTCATGGACATTGATGGATCAATTGGTTAGCGTTACGTCTCCTGACGGATAACCAAGATTAGATAACTGGTTATCTCAGAGGATTTTTTTTCCTTGTAGATAACCACGGTTATCTGTTAGGAAAAAAAAATCCTCTCAGATAACCAGTTATCTCAGAGGAACTGTACTTTGTAATAGGTACCTATACCTACATCATACTATTGTAAAAACTATTGATTTTTTTACATGTAAGTTTCCTAATGTTATATAAAAGTATGTTGTATATAAAAGTAAGTATAATTGGACATAGGTACTCATGTGCTGTAGTTCGTAGTAGCTAGTTTATGTACAGTCGGCTACACATCAACCTATAAACGGTTCGAACTTTGAACTATTATAATATGAATGTTGCGAATCATGCGAGAGGGACGATATGTTTTTATGTGAGAATCGCTGCTTGCGCGCCACGCGCCTACACCCTGGTTGCGATCCCTGATTCGCAACATTCAAATTACACTCGAGAGCAAAAAAATCGACTCAGGCGACACACCTGCAGTCGCAAGTCACTGGCAAAAAAACTGATCGTGTAAATATTTTTTTCATAGTAAAATCATAAAGCTCCTATTATTAGCTTCAAAATGATATAAAATATTGTAATGTTTCTTGCTCACACAACCCAACAACATGTTGTGATCAGTAACCACCCTTTTTGCGCTTGTTTACAATAGTGCTAATTAAGGGTTACTTACCCATATAAAAGGTTATCTACCTGACCCAACCTTATCAGTTAGCCGTCAAACGTCAACCGATACACATCTCCGTTATCAACAAACAAGAATTCTACCTGAAAATGGACACAACAAGTGATGAAGCTGCTCAAGCGGTCACCCTATTGCGACAAGGCCAGAGTCAGCGTGAAGTGGCACATGCGTTGAACATGAGCCAGTCTGCTGTTTCCAGAGTTTACCGTCGTTACCAAGAGACTGGTAACTTTAATCGAAGACGCGGTTCCGGAAGAAAAAGGTGCACATCGGAGAGAGATGACCGTTTCATTGTCAGTACATCGCTGAGAAATCGGGCCCTCACTGGCGTTCAAGTCCAACAAGAGCTCAGAGAAACGCGAGGAGTGGCTGTTAGTGGCTGGACAGTCAGAAGACGACTTAAGGCAGCTAGCCTTGAGCCAAAAAGGCCAGCTACTGGCCCCAAATTAACCCCAGCCCACCGAGCAGCCCGCCTACGATTTGCCAGAGAACACGTTGATTGGACTGACGAACAATGGAGCTCCGTCCTCTTCTCAGACGAAAGCAGAGTATGCTTGCATGGTAGCGATAGAAGAGGACGAGTCTACAGAAGACCTGGAGAAAGATTCGCGCAGTGCTGCATCAAAGAAAATGTGGCTTTTGGAGGAGGTTCCTGGATGGTGTGGGCGGGCATTTCAATGGAGGCAAAAACCGAGTTGGTTTTTATTGAAACTGGTGGTCGAGTGAGAGGATTGACGGCGAACCGATACATCGATGAGATTTTAGGGGATCACGTCGTTCCCTACGCCGGTTTCATAGGCGAAAACTTTATCTTAATGCACGACAATGCCCGTCCTCATACTGCAGGTTCCGTCCGGCAGTATTTACAGGAGGTCGAAATTGCCGCTATGGACTGGCCAGCGCGTAGCCCGGACTTAAATCCTATCGAGCATATGTGGGACGAACTGAAACGAAAAGTTCGGGCTAGAAATCCTGCACCAGCCACAAAATCGGACCTCAAAGCGGCGCTCATTGAAGAATGGGATAGCATCGAACAAGATCGAGTAAAGAAACTTATTCGATCCATGAAGAAGCGATTGGAAGCTGTTATTAGGGCCAGGGGGGGCAACACTAAATATTGATAGTTTAATTTCTAATAAATTAATATTTTGACGAATTTAAGCTGGTATTTTCTTTACTGTTAATGATCACCCTTTTTCATTGCTTAAGACTCCTTCTCATTCAATATTTTTTCATTACCAAAATAAAAATGTAAATAACAAAGTAGACCACTCATTTTAAAGTTAAAACTAACAGCTTTGAGATGTTAAAATCAGAAATAGAATGAAAGCTTCTGATTTTTTGCCAGAGTTTTTTAAACGCGGGCGTGCGTCCTGAGTCGATTTTTTTGCTCACGAGTGTATAATAGTTCAAACAGTGGATAGGTTGATGTGTAGCCGACTGTACCTACTCTATTTAGTCACTATAGAACATTTTTATGTCATAAGTTTATGTATCACTGTATCATGTATCACTGCTAAGTCTCTACTTATCTATATGCCGTGTTATAGTTTGCCGTAGTTAAATGCGTGTGTGTGTTTATGTTTGTTTTTCTGTTTGTTTGCATGTGTGCGGTGGCAGATCGAAAATTGGAACAACATCTGGCCTTGGCAGGATTCAAAATCACTCTGTAGAAAATATAGGTACGTGCCATAAACAAGAAATTAGTTATATTTTCTTAGGTATTTTAAAACCAAATTTAGTGTCTTTTAAACGTTGCAGGGAGTCAAATTGTCATCTAGTTGACCTAAATAACGTTCGAGAAAAAATGGTGGATATTTTTAATAATGTTAATTGTGTAAGTGCAGGCTTGCAGACAACCGATCCAATTTTACGATACAAGCATGATATGCACGCTCTCGCCATAACTTTTTTTAATTCAGGCAGGCAAAACTAACCTGCTATTTTATACCACGGACATAATATACCTTTTTAGTACAAAACCATAATGCCGACATTAATAAAAAAAATAAAAAAATAATCATGGATATACCGGTTTTAAAACATATTAGCATGTGCATTAAAACCGGTAGGTACTGTTTTACCGGTTTTCGCATTACTCGAATATTATTTGTTTATTTACAGTCTGCGGTGAACATGTGATGGCTTACTTTTAAAATGAGAAAACGACACATCTCTGGCACACTCAAGTTGGTTCATTGAATTTTCAAAATAGATCCGATATCTACTTTCTTTTTTGAAGTAGGTATCTTAGAGGCTTTTCCTGGTCTGCGAACACTGGAAACTATAGAGCTACCTAGGTACTATACCTTTCTCAATTCCCAAATTCAAAGGAGTTGCATTGCATACGTTACAAGTAATTAAATAAAAAATTTAAAAAACCCCCGAGTCTTGGACCGATTTTTATCAAACAAAGCTAAGAACACTCCGGACTAATTCACCTTTCAAACAAAAAAACAAAATCAAAATCGGTTCATCCGTTTGGGAGCTACGTTGCCTCAGACACACACACACAGACACGTCAAACTTATAACACCCCGTCGTTTTTGCGTCGGGGGTTAAAAATAGGTAAACTATTGTAGCATGAAAAATATAATAGGTACCTTCGATCTGTCACCACGTTCAACTAATTTTTATCACATAAGTACTGACATTTTTTCAGCCTAGATCTTAACGAATATGAATTTATCATGAATCACACATCAGCATCATTTCATCATTTCTAAAGAAACCAAAAGACGGTGGGCAATTTGCATGAGAAAAGGTAGAGGCGAACACGAACCAATCACAAATTATAATAATTCACAGGGTGCATAAGTACTTCTAACTTATAATATTAGTGGGATCTAAACTTTTGCATTTATAATCAAAGCAAAGCAAAAAAAAGCAAAAGCAAAGCAAAGGTTTTTAGCAAAGGTTGTCTGGAAGAGATCGCTTTTAGCGATAAGGCCGCCCATTGTACATTAGCTTTAATTGTTTTCTCTTATGTCCTGTTTCTTCTTTGTGTACAATAAAGTGTTTATCTATCTATCTATCTATAATATTAGTGGGATGGGATATATCTAAGTGTTTGGCCTGCCAGCGCACCTGATGAGAAGTGTAGCTGCAGCCTAAGGTGAAGTACGCTTAAATAGAGAATTCAGTAAACAAGATTGGTTCGTGCCTGCCCAGTTCGAATACCTACGTCATAGATAATATAAACAACAATGTGTAAGGGCGAACGCAAACTGAAAACAAAACGTCTTGTCGAACAGTTAGTGATGTGAAACTTCATAATTTTTTGAAAAACCCTCTCAGTAAAACTTTTTTAGTTACAATATGCTTCTTTTTATTTGCTGTTTTCGTTACTTGCTTATTTAATAAGAATCATCCTAAGTACTTAATAATATTATTAAGTACACTACATAATTACTCTATTCTTACTTATTAAAAAAGCACAGTTCATTCTCTAGGTATGTGCGTATAAAGCAATGTTTAATAGGTAGGTACTAAACAATGCTATAATAGATAGGTAAACATAATTTTATGCATGCTGTGTTCGCTTTTTTCGCTTTTTCGTTATAACAGAAAATTTATTTTCACGTCACTAAGTGCGCGACAAAACAGTTTTGTCGATAGATGTGCGTTGGCCCTAACATATTGTCCCTATAAGGCGAAAAGGGGCTTATTCAGACCAAACACGTGAATAGATTGGAATGTGCAAAATTTGAATACAACATGTTTGAAATTTCTATATTTTTTTTATTTTTACAACTCTAAGCGTTTATTTACTTTGCGTATGTATCCAGCCTGTTAGTACACATGCTCACGCACCCTTCTATCACGTCGCACCCACACATAGACACTTTAACACGTGTGCATTGCTATTTTCAAGGAAACTTTAGGACGCTTTTCATAAATGAAAAACTTCGAAATACTTATCAAAAGTCGTAGAACAAAGTTGTCGCCATGACGTGTAGAATACCCCCCTTTCGGACTTATAGGGACATTATGTTACACCCTGTATTCTTATACCCTACGTCTATTCTTCTTTTGGTAACAACTTGTCTCTGTACAGGGTAAACTTCATGAAATACGAAAAGCCGCCTGTGAGTCTCGACCACCTGCAGAACTCGCACGTGTATAAGGCGGTGCACGGCATGGAGCAACCAATGCGGCGAGTGGACTTACTAACACCCGTTGTCGCTGAGGCTGACTATCGCGAGGTAAAACTTATAATACAACTTATAATACTTATAATGACAGGCGTCACAGCTCAGTCGGTAATAGCTCTGCCTTCCGTGCTGTGGGTCGTGGGTTCGATCCCCACTGAGAACAAAGATTTGTGTGTGGCAAACATAGATGTTTGTTCTATGTCTGGGCGTTACTATGTATTATAAGTAAGTATTTACAAAAAAAAAAGTATAAAAGTATTCTATCAGCATCTGGTTCCCATATTACAAGCTTTGCTAAGTTTGGGACTAGAGGGCGTCGTGTGTAAAAGTCCATGAATATATATATTTATATATTTTTTATATTTATACGGATTTCAATTTAATAAAACTATTTTGAAGGAAAGAACGACAAAGGGATTTACAGTGATTACCTCTCTGGTTTGACAATATATCTTTTGATTCGAGTTCTGTCATTTGTAAAAGCAACATAGCACATTTATTTTAATTGTTTTTCGTGGTATTTTAGTGAGTATTTTTCTTTAATTTTGGTGGAATTTTAACCAATAACACTTGCAGTCGTAGCATAAAGTGAGCCATTGGAATAAATGTGTATTATGTGTTTTTATTATTTGATGGAATTCGTTTTCAAGTTTTGAAGGGAAAATCCACCATTTTGGCTTCAAAACAAACGACTTGACGTATGACTCGACTTGACTAAACTTAATTCTAATTCACTTGACACTGGCAAAATTGTCTGGATTTTTTGACTGCATTTTTGTTACAGAGATGTCGATCAATGACGCCTGCAACTCGCATTGAGGAACATCTGGATATGCCCCAGCAGCTGCAGCCCTAAACCATAAATAACTAAATACAGTACGCACAACGGATCTTTGACCTTCTCAAGTTAGGTGCAAACGATTGCGCATGTACTGTTGTGCGGAAAAATTAGCTTACCTCCAATTCGATCCAAAAATGACTTCTGCAACTTCAGAGAGATAAATATTCGTTGTGCTATACTTATTTATCCCTTATTTTGTATTTAACCACGTTTTTTGGGAATAAAAGTATGTTATAAACTATTGTTTTACTTGGCGCGGCTCGATCAGATAAGCAGTAGCCAAAGCTCTTTGTAAAAGAGCTCCTCTGGAGAAGTAGGTTCAACGTTTTTGAACTCCATTGAGCACAGCGGTCAAACCCGCGGGTTTACTAATTATAATTATTTGAAAGAAAACATAAATAGCTTCAAAATTTTATTAACAAGTTTTGCCCTCAATTATTATTGTTTGTTGTTTAAAACAATTTAGGTAAGGTTGACTAAACGCCAGACTAAAGTAACAGTGCAATTTATAAATAAACAAAAAAAAACTTATTTTAGTATCACCAAATCCGTTAAAAGTTGACTTTAACTTTCTACAAATACATTAAAGTAATGGGTACACATTTTTTTATTGAAAAAAGAAACCGCTTAAACTGAACCGATACATTTTTGACGAAATAAACTTATGTTGGTTTATAGCTATCTCTGTCCCTCCCACAACACCACCTATTATTATATCTCTCCATCCCATTCCCTCAATTCAACTTTATAACTTTTAAACTTTACAGCATATTTTGGTCTGAGTATTGCTTTCTTTACCTTTACCATCGCCGTCTCTGTCGCTCCCGCAGCATGTGGTATCTTTCCGTCCCGCTCCTGCGAGTGGTTTGTCTCTCTCGTCCCATACGACAACGCCGTCACATTGACAGATTCGTTTCGGGTTTTGGAAAATGCCGGCAGAGCGAGCTACGATGCCGCATGCTATTCTGTAACAATTTGATTTTACAAAACCAGTAATTAATTTAAAAAATTTAAAAACCCCCGAATCTTGGACCGATTTTCATCAAACATAGCTAAGAACACTCTCGACTAATTCACCTTTCAGACAAAAAAACAAAATCAAAATCGGTTCATTCGTTCGGGAGCTACGTTGCCTCAGACAGACACACACACCGACACACAAACACACAAACTCATAACACCCCGTCGTTTTTGCGTCGGGGGTTAAAAAATTAGAAACAGATTTTTTTATTATACAACTAAATGATAGAACAAGCCGATGGCCCACTTGATTTAAGTGGTTACCTCTGCCTATAACAATGCATTGCCTCACCGAGCACGTCCACTGAGGACTGTGATGCATTGCACTGCGTCCATCACTCTGAGACATGGTGTTAAGTGTGATGTGCGTGTAATAGCACCGACACACATACCCTTCAAACCGGCACACAGCAATGCGAGCATCACTGTGCCAACCACGATATAGGTAGAAATAGGATTATTTGATAAATGAGATAAAAAGTACATACGGTTTGCCACAGTTGCCATCTATTTTGGAATTGGGCGAGGAACCTCTTCCTAGGTCATCAGCTCGTTCCGTCACAGCTATGCACCGACCGATTATATCTGAAATCTGACATAAAATACCTTTAGTTACAAAGAAATTACGACTAATACAGTATTTGACAGGCGTCACAGTTCAGTCGGTAATGGATCTGCCTTCCGTGCTGTGGGTCGTGGGTTCGATCCCCACCAAGAACAAACATTTGTGTGTGGCAAAACATAGATGTTTGTTCTATGTCTGGGTGTTAATATGTATTATAAGTATGTATTTACAAAAAAAAAAGTATATAAGTATTCTATCAGCATCTAGTTCCCATATTACAAGCTTTGCTTAGTTTGGGACTAGAGGGCGTTGTGTGAAATGTCCATGAATATTTATTTATTTACAAAATACACATGAATCAGTTGAGCTATGTACAAACCATTGCAGACAATTTATAGATAGCTCAACTGATCCAAATCAGTACCAATCGGAAGCGTGCCCAAGAAACGAGCTGCATTGCCACGCTGAAAAACAATTTCAAACTTCGACCTTGAAAAATTTGTAGTTCCTCTTCATCATATGCTGTCATCATCAGAACTATGGGAACTAGATTGCTGATAGCATACATTATACTTTGGAACTGCTGATAGAATACATTATAATAACAAACATAGATGGTTACCTCTGCCTACAACAATGCATTGCATCACCGAGCACGTCCAATGAGGACGTGCCCTGTCAAAGGCACGTGCCCTGTTTTTGTAAAAAAAAAACATTACAAAAACACATTGCAGCCGACGAACACCTGTCGACCATAATTTAAGGGTACACTGAAAATCAGCGCTACACGGACATAATGTCCGTGTAGCATTCATGCTGAGTGTACCCCCTTTGCCTTAGAGAATTAATCTATGTATCTAATATTAATATAGCTCGTAAGCTCTAAAGCAATAAATGTTTTTTCTTTCTTTCTTTCTTTCTTTCTGTGATGCATTGTTCTATGTCTGGTCTGACTGCAAAAAATACATTTGTATAACGGCACACAAATGTATATTTTCAGTGGGGATTGAACCCACAACACGGAAGGCAGAGCTACACCGACGGAGCTCAAAGTCAAAGTCAAAGTCAAAATTTCTTTATTCAATAAAATCACAAGGATCATTTAGAATCGTCTTATATAACTAGGTGATTCTAGGTGCCAGTTCCACGCGACCAGAGACAACAAGAACGGGCAACAAACTACGGCCTGGTTCCTAGCGTTGCATTGTATGATCCCTTTTACAGAGAAATATACATAGAACACAAGAATAGCACTGACATTGCAAGTCGAGTAGTTATCTGTCGATGGGTGGAGCGACATCGGGCCATGCAGTTTTGTCATTAATATAGTTATCTAAGGTATAATATGTGACGCTTGTCAACTGAAAAGGGTTTTTTATTATTACCTGTAGCACATGATCGACAATACGGAAGGTCGCGCGACCAGTCTCATCCGCGACTATGTTCCCGAGGTCACCCGCGTGTCGCGCGACTATTGGGTCGTCGGGCGACCCGTGAGGTGCGTTTGACGGGTTGTAGTGATCGCCTATTGTGTTACAGCCCTAAAAAGTAAAATTAACATGCATAACTAATTAAGTTAATTAAAATTACTAATAACAATACTAAAAACCATTGGCTTGCTCCATCATTTAGTTTTATAAGATGGAGAAATGCATAAAAAATAGGGTCATTAAGGGCGTCTTGCACCAGAATCACTAAACGTATTTAACAGCTAAATCGATTTAAGTCTGACATATTTGTATGACTTGACAACTCGCTAAATACTATTTAAGAGTTAAACGCGTTTAGCGATTCTGTTGCAAGCCGCCCTAAGAATCATATAATACCTGGCTAAGATCCCCATCAGCTCGCACATGTAGCCCATGAGGGCCTGGTGGTAGTCCGTCTATGCTGCCATCAGCTACCAGCGCTCCAGAGCCCTGCTGGAAACGGATGATGCCAAGAGCACCGTCACCGCAGCCCTGTGATGATAGCATTGCTACTGCCGATTGTGTATCTGGAAAGTCAATATTGATTATCCGTTGTGTGTACCTACTGTAGATTTTTTTTTTCTTAACCTATCTCGTCCCACTGCTGGGCAAAGGTCTCCCCCAAAACCTACTGTAGATACTAGAGAAAAATGTTTAAGTATTTTATCAATAATCTGGTTGCTATTGTTGTGTAAAAAGACCTTGAATAATTACATTCTCAGTGATGAATTAATTCCTATTCCTAAGAATTTTTCTTTAAATTTATATTTTTGTTGTATCTGTAGTTACTATAGTTTATATTATCTATGCTGTAGTGTAGGTACTTGCCACACCTTGTTAAATAATAAGTTGTGGGTAGATATATATTGCACTTCACTTGTTTATTTACATGTCTTGCTACCAAGCTCAATAAACTGATTTACCGAAATACGATGTTTAAATGGACATAACAATTTTATATGCGAATATAAAGTACCTCCAAACCCTTGCAGCACAGTTCTCCTTCCGGTACTCTTGGAGACCAAATCCAGCACGATCTGATTGGGCAGTGTCGTCTCAACAATGATGGCTCCATCTTTGAAAATTGCATTTTTTACACCATCTCGGGACTTCAAATCATTTAGCGCCCCATTAACAGCATTCTGATCAGGCTTAGAACCAAAGTCTACCAGTACTTCCAACTGAAAACCATCATAGTCTGTACCTATTGTATAGAGAATAATACCAAACCTTCAGTAGAAGGTAGTAAGGTACTCAGGTAGTAGTTACTCAGATAGTAGGTTAGTAAGGTAGTAGGTAGTCAGTTAGTAGATAGGTAGTCGGGTAGTAGGTAGTCAGGTAGTCCGGTAATAGGTAGTCAGGTAGTCCGGTAATAGGTAGTCAGGTATTAGGTAGGTAGTCAGGTAGTAGGTAGGATTAAAGTAGTGTTCTGAATACAACTAATAAATTCATTTATTTACCACAAAATTACAAAGAATTGAAAATCACTCATGGCCCCCACACTAGAATCCAAACTATAATTTTTTTTACTATATGTAATATGCTTTTATGCAAATCCAGAGATATATTGAGTATTGGAAATGACCAAAAATAGTGGGAAAGTGGGAAGGACTATTTGCGTAGTAGATTTAGTAGACATAGTAGATTTTCTTGGAGGCTAATTTAAAGAAGTTTAATATCTTTAGCTACTAGTTTCAGCATCTTACAGATGAAATCTCATATAGAACCTGTACAATCGATAGTTTTATATCAGTTTTCTAGCAAATAGTAGAGATAGCTCACCTTTGTACTTATCATTTTACAAAATGCTTGAAGTGATAGATAGTAGATACTCAAGTAGTCACCCAGTAATTCACGCACAGTAAGGCATTCACAATGTCACGGAATTATATCGGCTGTAATTAAAAACGTGAAGTAATGACGAATTGACGATAACTCGCTTGAAATTATATTCCAGTTTCAGAAGTAAACAAAACACAATGAAAGTCTGACATTTTATTTATGTCATTGTCAATCAAATCAATCGAATCAATCAGGGTAAGTTTCATTCGTTCATTGGTCGTATAAATAACGTTTACGTGTATGTATTCTAGACGTAATATAATATAGTATTATTCCGTTGATATAGCGTAGTTATAATTAATAATTTGTATTTTAGATAATAAAATTAATTTATTTCATGTCACGATGGAAATGTGTAGAGCGTGTTTATCTACGGAAGCGGAGCTGGTGCCTATGGAGGAGAAATTTTTAGACAAATACAATATCCTGACTAATTTAGATGCAAGTTTCTTCATACCTACACTTTATTGTCCTTGGTGGTTGGGGTGTACATAACGGGGCGCTATGGAGTTAGGACTTAGAAAATTTTTACGAAGTTTGAACTTGGAACATTTTTCATATTCGAATCACCTTTGATCTTGAGTGACCTTTGGTTAGTGAATCACCTTTGATCTTGAGTGACCTTTGGTTAGTGACCTCTAGTGACCTTTGGTGACCTTTGTTGACCTGAATGCATAGAGTGACCTTTGGTGACCTTTGGTGACCTCGAGTGACCTTTGGTGACCTTTGTTGACCTGGATGCATTGAGTGACCTCGAGTGACCTTTGGTGACCTTTGTTGACCTGGATGCATTGAGTGACCTTTGGTGACCTTTGTTGACCTAGATGCATTGAGTGACCTCGAGTGACCTTTGGTGACCTCGAGTAACCTTTGGTGACCTCGAGTGACCTTTGTTGACCTAGATGCATTGAGTGACCTCGAGTGACCTTTGACCTCAGAAAGGTGATGCGTCACAGTAGGTTGTTGGTTTGACATAAAAGACTCGAACGAAACGAGCGAGCGAAAGACCTTTGACCTCAGAAAGGTGATGCGTCACAGTAGGTTGTTGGTTTGACATAAAAGACTCGAACGAAACGAGCGAGCGAAAGACCTTTGACCTCAGAAAGGTGATGCGTCACAGTAGGTTGTTGGTTTGACATAAAAGACTCGAACGAAACGAGCGAGCGAAAGACCTTTGACCTCAGAAAGGTGATGCGTCACAGTAGGTTGTTGGTTTGACATAAAAGACTCGAACGAAACGAGCGAGCGAAAGACCTTTGACCTCAGAAAGGTGATGCGTCACAGTAGGTTGTTGGTTTGACATAAAAGACTCGAACGAAACGAGCGAGCGAAAGACCTTTGACCTCAGAAAGGTGATGCGTCACAGTAGGTTGTTAGTTTGACATAAAAGACTCGAACGAAACGAGCGAGCGAAAGACCTTTGACCTCAGAAAGGTGATGCGTCACAGTAGGTTGTTGGTTTGACATAAAAGACTCGAACGAAACGAGCGAGCGAAAGACCTTTGACCTCAGAAAGGTGATGCGTCACAGTAGGTTGTTAGTTTGACATAAAAGACTCGAACGAAACGAGCGAGCGAAAGACCTTTGACCTCAGAAAGGTGATGCGTCACAGTAGGTTGTTGGTTTGACATAATTAAATATTAATTTTCAACAGTCATAGAAGCGGTGTGGGAGGGGTTTGTCATAAAAATGGTCAATGAAAACGTTGTTCTCCTTCATCCTCCCTATCCATAACCACCATAAAAAAGGGGGGTCATGTTAACACCGGTCAATGAAAAAATATTACAAGTCCCTTTTCCTTAGCAGGTATACTTGGCGGGACGCAGCACTTAGAATATTTTTTCATTGAATGGTGTTAACATGACCCCCTTTTTTTATAGTTGAAATGGATAGGGAGGATGAGGGAGAACAACGTCTTCATTGACCATTTTTATGACAAACTTTCCTGCACCGCTCCTATGACTCCACGAAAATTACTAATTAAAATTTTGAATGGTATTATGAGGGGGTATAGAGGGATCTGAGATAAAAATGGTCTACGAAAACATTGTTCCACCTCACCTCCACTTTCCATTTCTACTATAAAAAAGGGGGGTCATGTTAACACCGGTCGATGAAAAAATATTACAAGTCCTTTTTCCTTAGCAGGTATACTTGGCGGGACGCAGCACTTAGAATATTTTTTCATTGAGCGGTGTTAACATGACCCCCTTTTTTTATAGTTGAAATGGATAGGGGGGGTGAGGAAGAACCATGTCTTCATAGACCATTTTTTTAAAAAACCTCGCTAGGCTGGAAAGGTCACTGGAGGTCAAAGGTCACTGAAGGTAAAGCGTCACAGGAGGTCAAATGTAGTTCTCGTAAAAATGACAAGGTCAAAAGTCAAAGGTCACTGGAGGTCAAAGGTCACTGGAGGTCAAAGGTCACTGAAGGTGAAGCGTCACAGGAGGTCAAATGTAGTTCTCGAAAAAATTACAAGGTCAAAGGTCACTCGAGGTCAAAGGTCACTGAAGGTGAAGCGCCACAGGAGGTCAAATGTGGTACTAATAAAAATTTTCAAGGTCAAAGGTCAAAGGTCACTTGAGGTCAAAGGTCACTTGAGGTCTTAGGTGGTCCGCGTGGTTTCCCCCGCCCTAATACTCCCCCATCCCCCCGGTCCCCGTAGTGTGTTTTGGCGTATATTTTTGGGGAAAAATTTTCTAAGTCCTAATTCCATAGCGCCCCGTTATGTACACACTGACCTCCTTGGTGCCTTGTTGACTCCGTGGAGATCTATTGTTGAATTTGAGGCAAGAAGATCCTGTGCTCTTGCATACATGCTAATATATTTACCTCTACATATTCAAAGGACCATTTTTAGAAACTTTACTCAAACTCACTCTCCAGCATAGAAAATCTGTCAAAATGAAGCTGCCTCCACTTCAGCATTATTTTGTTTCTCAAATTTGACCTTAGGCTGCATAGATTTTCCTCACATATTGCTCAGGTACCTCGGACATCTTTGATGGAAACGCAACCTAAGGCTCGGTTCAGAGGTTCTGAAGAAACATTTGAAAACATAATTATCAGTGGAAAGGAAAGCGCGGAAAAATTCCTAAGCGCCACGAGGGCTAGTACCTCATGTTTTCCTTTCCGCTGACAATTGTTTCTAAATTATGAACGTTAATATATTGATCTAACTAGATTCATTAATTGGAGTTGATACAAGTATTCATTTTCCAGATAAAAATGGAAGACCAACTGCTTTATATGTGCAGCACATGCTTTGATGGAGCCACATTCTGTATTAAGTTTCGGGAGAAATGCATCAAATCAGACCAAACCATGAAGGAGTTTATTATGGTGAGTTAAAAATATATGTCATTTAATACATGTATGCAATGAATAAACAAACAAATACTTGTTTTAGCTTGAAAGATTACCAAAAGAAAAAACTGATGACGAAACGCTATTTATAAAAAAAGAGTTAAAAGAAGAATATTCCGAAGACGATGATGCAGAGCTTATAGATGATTGCTATAACTACGGAGAAGAATATGTTGAGTCGACAACTGAACCAATAGAGACAAAACATCAAATTCGCAAAAGTACAAGATATAAGAAAGAGAAAAACGAAGAAGTTGTTGATATCAAACTGAGTTGTGGTAAGTATTATGTATTATTAAGGTTGGTGTCATGGGCCACTATGGCGCCCTCTGTGTTCCACTGCTAAGCAAAAGCCTCGACCCATTCACTCCACACACTCCTATCCTGGGCCAATCTGATAAAAAACGGTCAAGCTCGTCGCGCCACCTTTTTTTTGGGCTGCATCGTCGCCTAATAATAATTAATTAAATAAAATAACAATAAGAGATTATATTCAGAGCCTACAGACCGATCAATAGCTGAAGTATTTTACGAATATTAATGTTTTTAAATGATATCGAAATGTCATGATTCATGTTAACGTATGCTAGTACTAATTTCAATGTCTTTAATTTAAATAATTGAAAACATTTTAATTAATAATTAATTATTGCTCTTATTTTATGAATAATCTACCAACAGGATTATGCCCGATTATATTAAAGAGTAAAAAAGAACTCACTGATCATTTAGAGAAACATAAAACGGATTATTGCTGCAGTCTGTGCAATGAGGGCTTCATAAGTATACCACAAATACTGGGGCATCGAATGAAACATTTGCAGAAAGAAGAAAAACTATGCCATATTTGCAGTAAAAAGTTCATTTCGACTGAAAACTTGGAGTTCCATTATATGAAGGTTCATGAGATGGCAGAAAAGGTATGAGGTACCTACACTGTACTTTAATGTAATTAAATTACCAATGTACTTATTGTTAAATATAGCTGATTCATATTATATTAGTAGTGATTGTTACATTTTATTGAATTTATATTGTTTTTATGTGTTAGTTATAAAGTAAGTTCAAATACGATTAATTAATTGTTACTGAATAAATTGAATTGATCGTTAGTAGAGATAAGGCTCTGAAGTCAAGTTGTCGGGCAGTGTATATATAGATACATTGCACCCTACTTAACTTGCTACTAATAGTAAACGAACTTGTTCATTTAGCTAAAGGCCAAAACATAAATGGCTGCTAAATCTTTTTTGGTCACCATGCAAGTAACAAAAATGTAAATTGTACGTACTCCTAGTCCTATTTTAAATAAAAAAAAATATACATAATAAAAGTTTTATTATTTGTTAAATAAGTTACATTTTACAGGGTGCACCGATTCTGTGCAAGGAGTGTTTAAAACCATTTGTATCAGTTAAAAAACTGCAAAGGCATGCAATCTATCACGCAGAGATGAAGTACATATGTGATCATTGCTCTAAAAGGTATTACTTATTACAACTAATAGTTCACCCCGAACTGAGATCTCGTGATGTTCTCGAAATGTTCCAAAAAAATAAATATTTGATAAATGTTACAAGGTATAATAATATCCTGAAATATATCTGGTCTATGATATAATGTATAGGTACCTACAACGCGTAGCATATTGTCCCTATAAGCCGAAAAGGGACCAAACACGAGAATTTGATTGGCATATGCAAAAGTTGAATACAACATATTAGAAATTTCTATTTTTTTTATCTTATCTTAACGCGACCACTCTAGTGTTTGTTTACTTTGCGTATGTATCCAGCCTGTTAGCACACATGCACACGCACCCTCCTATCACGTCGCACCCACACATAGACACTTTAACACGTGTGCAATGCTATTATTAAGGGAAGCTTAAAACGCTTTTCATGTATGAAAAAGTTTGAAATATTGAAAGTCGTAGAACAAACGTTGTTCGCCATGACGTGTAGAATACCCCCCTTTGGGCTTATAGGGGCATTATGTTACACCCTGTAGAGTAAAATGACCACCTTTTTGTTTTTGTTTGACAGGCGTCACAGCTCAGTCGGTAATAGCTCTGCCTTCTGTGCTGTGGGTTCGATCCCCACCAAGAACCAACATTTGTGTATGGCAAACATAGATGTTTGTTCTATGTCTGGGTATTACTATGTATTATAAGTAGGTATTTACAAAAAAAATAAGTATTCTATCAGCATCTAGTTCCCATATTACAAGCTTTGCTTAGTTTGGGACTAGAGGGCGTCGTGGGACATGTCCATGAATATTTATTTATTTATTTCCAGGTTTACCAGTCTGCATCTTGTACAAACTCATATCATGGGCAAACACTTTTCAAAGCCTTCGTTTAAATGTGACCTCTGTGATTTCACGAGCCATTACAGCAGCGGAGTTGCAGTAAGTTGAACCACACACAGGTATCGTAAATTAATAGACTAGTAGTTACCCGCGACTTCGTACGCGTCTACAGTTTCCGTGTATATCATATTATCTGTGCGTGTACCGAGCGGATACTTTGAAAAACTTGACATTACACCTCATTACACCGAACTCGTACCTACTGGAATGTCAAACGCTAGTTGTTAGACCAAAGAGGTAGTACTACGCCCTGTCAAACTGACGTGACATGACATGACAATGAAATCCTCTTGCCAGTTGGCGCTGCTAATCCTTTTCGTTCATTTTATTCTGTAGATCCTGTTAATTATTCGAGATGAAAAGTAGCCTATGTGTCAATCCAGGTTACGAACTAAATATATGCCAAGTTTCATCCAAGTTGGTTCAGTAGTTTAGACGTGATTGAAACATAAACATCCAAACATCTAAACTTTCGCATTTATAATATTAGAAGGATATTGGGTTTAAATCTTATAGAAATCGGATACCTAGGTTATGAAATAGTTATATATCATGCAATATACTTGTACTAGTAAGTATACATATGTTTTATTAAGAAAATTACGACTAATACAGCATTTACAAAATACATATGAAACAGTTGAGCTATCTACAAACAATTGCTAATGTTTTATTTATAAATTAACATCCAGACACAAAAAAATATTGATAATAATATTTTTTTTTCTCTTTGCGTGGCATTCGAATATCCGAGTAACCGAGAGCTAACTGAAATCTGTCAGGCAGTAATAGTCAGTATTATAACTATTTAAATTTTTTTTTCTATTTACTTTTAATAAGTACGTACACTACGTACCGTAATTTATTAGATAGATAACTGTTTATTGATTACTTACATACTAAACACAGGTTTTACAAAATTAAAAATAACATTAAAAAAATTAGGTACTTAATACAATGGTAGGTAGGTAGGTACTTAATTATGTATTTTATTAGTAAGATGCTTAAAGTAGACAATACATTTAAATACTAACTTATGTATGAAAATGGTATTTTCAGAATCATAAAATAAGAAAGCACATTGTTAGCAAAGTGGTATGCAAAACATGCGGTCGATACTTCGCACACCAAGATAAATTGGATAAGCACAAATGCAAACACCTTCAGCCCGTCATCTGTCCGATCTGTGGGATCACTTTCCAAGCTAAAAGCAGTCATACGGTAAGACCACTTTTAATCGTTTTGATTTACAATTTTATTGATTTATATATTTTGCTGATTTGGTAAAAGTGATTTGCATATATTGTATAGAGAAAAAAAAGCAGAAAAATAGTTTTCATTTTACTAAACTGTTTTTCTCCATACACAAATTGCGATTTAATAATTTATTGTATAACAGTTTGCAGACAAGCAGTACATTTAAAATCATAAAGCATAAAACTGTATTTTGCTTTCCTGTGACCTATGGTGTTTATAGTCAATAGAACATTCCCAATGTACTGCCATCATCATCATCATCATGATGATGAAGCCGGTAGTCAAATTGAAGTCGGTTTTTCTAGTTTTTGAAACTTATAATTATGTAAAACTTGATTGTTTCTTTCAGTTCGACAAGCACATGAGAAAACATAATCAATCAAACTACAAATGCACACAATGCCCCTCAGAGTTCAAATCGCGCGATTGTTTCCGGGCACATTTGGACAAACACGCGGGTACTCCGAGAAACCGATGTCAAATCTGCAACCGCAGCTTCTACAGCCGCGCCAGCCTGAGTAAGCATCAGCGAACACACACTGGTAAATCCATTGAAAATTATTTTGTAAGTAAAACTAGCAGATTAAGGTGAAGTTTACCTATAAGTACATATTAAAGTTGTGAGCCTATGCAGGTTTACTGTAGGTATCGAAGTACTGGGCGAGTACGAGTTTACAGTCTGCAATACGTCTGACGTATAGCACACCGGTGTGTGCTGATTGATATGGAAACACTGAGCGGAAGCTTGACGAGACCAAGTTTCTCAAAAAATCCGCTCAGTGTTTCCATACCAAGCAGCGCACACCGGTGTGCTGGACGTCAGACGTATTGCACACTGTGAACTCGTACCCGCCCCTCTGGTGTCACAAAAACAGGCCTATTTGCATCTAATTTAATCATTTTATGTATCGTCTTAATACGTTCTTAATTTTAATTAGTTTTTCCTTTCTGTAATATCGCACGCCAACCTCCTTTTTATATTATACCACCACGCTTGGGTTGGCTGGCAGATAATGCATTAAGTCCTCCCTTTGTATAGAATTTGTGTAATAAAGTATTAAATAAAATAAATAAATCGTCAGGGGCACTTATACTATCGGTTTATAGTTAATTTAGTCCACTTCCTGCAAATTGACACGGGCGTGTATGCGGCACGCGGGGATCGGAAGGCAAGGTTGCTTTTGAAGAATATATCTATGGTTGTTTTTTTTATAAATAAATATTCAGGGACATTTCACACAATGCCCTCTAGTCCCAAACTAAGCAAAGTTTGTATGGGAACTAGATGGCTGATTTATTTATTAAAAATTGATTTCAGGTGTAAAGCCGTATGTCTGTAAGATCTGTAGCCGCGGTTTCACAGGAAATCACAATCTGAAGGTGCATATGAAAGTACATGGCATCTACGACCTCATAAAAAAAAAGGATAGCATGGAGAACGAATAACAGTGATTGAAATAAGATCATATCACACACACAGCATTTATTTGACTGTTATATAATGATTAAACTAAGTTTTACAAATTATTCATATTGTTTTTACTTATAGAAAAAAAAAGTTTAAAATTACTAATTTTCCAACGCGCATTCTATGTAGAATGACCTATTGAAAAAAATGTTTTTTCGCATGGCGAATCAGGGAAAGCAAAAAATAATGCAAAGCGGGTATTCATTCATTTGTTCGGTCTCATATTAATCTGTGCTACAAGCTACAAGTAATGCAAGTGGCATTACTTATCTGTAGAAACTTTTGTTTGTTCAAATAACTCCAGTCTTTTAGAATTGAATTGTTTGGTGCGATGCAAGCAAGCAACGTGTGAATAGAATCTAAATATCTACCTAACCCACAGAAAACTGTTACCCAAGAAGAACGTTTACTGCATACAAATATGGCAGGACAAAATTGACCATTTGTTTGGGGGTTCGTAACTAGATGGCGTTATTTTTGGCACCAACTTTTAAAATATTTGGTGGCAGTTTCAATCTATTTTAGCGCTAAATTTCGAACAGACCTGGCAGGGATTAAAATTGTTCAAACAGTTTCTGCTGTTTGGCTTATCTTTTTGTCAAAATGCTGACATAAGATTATTACAGAATGTTAAAATCGTTGCTAGTTTTATCAGGTCAGCATTTGACAAAAAGATAAGCCAAACAGCAGAAACTGTTTCTTTCTTGGCCTAGCAGTGAAATACGAAAACTAATCAGGTACCTAACAAATTAAAAGTCACAAGTTTATTGATTTTTTTTATTATTTAAGTTTACGAATAAGTTTTCTAGTGGGTCTTGCTGGAGCCTTCTTCTGGCTAGACTTTTTATGTTTTTATGTTTAGTTGTATGATTTTTCCACACTTGTTCCAATCCGTTAATGGTCCATATCCATCCTTGTTGTAAAGGGGGTGGTGTTCTGCACCCCAAAAACTTCAGTTTTTTAAAAAATTCTTTCATTTGCCCAAATAATTCTATATGACGCGTATTGTTTTGGATATTGATGGCTAACGGCTTTCCTCTTCTTCTGTCTGGCGTATAAGCGTTGACGCTATCAAATAGTTCATCCATTTTTTTTAATACTTCTGCCGTCGTTGTCGCTGAAGTCGATAGTTCTCCTGAAATAATAAAAAAATAAGTGAGTAAGATACCTCTTACTATCCCAAATTTCTTACTCCTACTCCTATTATTAACTAAACAAACAACGATAAAACTAGCCAAGTAAGCAAACTCTCAGTACAAAAAAAAATCAATATATTTATTTATTCCCCACCAAGAACACCATATTAACACCAGAAAGTGTAAAATTAAACACAGAAACTGTCATAAACAATTTACTACCGAACAAATCGTGAGAATAATATCTAAAAGCCTATGATATTTATCTTTCTCATAGAGGGGGATGAAAAGCAGAGTGTGCCTATGTGTAGTGTTAATCCTCGCTACGTTCAGGATTCTACTCTAATTTTGGTCCCTTATGACACAATCTACTATTTCGTGTGGTAAGCTGGTTTTCTTATTAGACGTAGACAGTATAGTAAGAATAGAATTACTATACCACCATGGCTGGTGGCCATATAGGACCATGTATTTTTCATACCTACATACATTTTTCATACATACATACCAAATTGTAGGTATTTTGTTTGCCATCTTCTGCTGGTTTCTGGGTAATCAGCGATCCTGTAGTTGTACCATCGACATTCATCTGGCTCTGGTTTAATAAGTTAAAATTTTCCATTAAAGGTAGAGTTAAAGATGGACCAGCCACAGGCTCAATCGTAACCAACACAGGGTCTGTCAAAACCTGAAATAAACAAACAAGTAGTGTTAAGAAACTGTGTGCCCTTTTTAACCGACTTTAAAAGAGGGAAAAGGTTCTCAATTCAGTTGTTTTTTTTAATGTGTGTTACCTCAGAACTCCGTCATTTATAAACCGATTTCAAAAATTCTTTTTTTTATCTGAAAGGATGTACTTCCAGGTTGGTCCCATTTAATTTTCATCATAATCGGTTCAGTAGTTTGGCTTATAAATAACTCAGTCAGTTTTTCTAGTTTTTTAACTTATAAATTATACAACTTCTTTGTGTTTTTTTTTTCGGGAACATCATAAGATCTTAGTTCGGGTGAACAACTAGTTATCATACCAAACGCGAAAGTTTGTAATTATGTATGGATGTTTGTTTCTCTTTCACGCAAAAACTACTGGTCCGATTTGAATGAAACTTGGAACACATAATTTATTCCAAGTTTCATAACTCAATATTGAAAAAAATGTCGCTTGAGTCAAGTCGCCTTTTAACCGTCGCTATAGTTTGTAGCCTGGATTTACACATAGGCTACTTTTTATCCCGGAATATCCACAGGATCAAACGGGACGCGGACAAAGTCGCGCGCGGAAGCTAGTATATTATTATAGAAAAAACTCACTAACCTTGTCACATTCAGCATCTGGTACTGCAGCTTTGAATAGCCTAATACCAGCATTATCAATGAACCATTTCCTTTCAAAATGTCTAGTGCACAGCATTCTATGTTCACTGTGAAGTTGGCGATGGAATTCTTGAGAGCTCCAGGAACCATGTGGAAAACAATACTTGGCCCACAACACACATCTGAAATTTATTACATGCATCATTTAGTATTTATTTCATTCCAAAGCAATTTTCATGTCATTATCTTATGAAAATGTTCCGAATAGTTCTTATTGTCTGTTTTTTTTCCTGCTTGTTTTGTGCTGTACCTACCTGTGATTGTGAACTAAATAAATAATTATCTATCTATTATTCTATTTTCTCCTAATTTTATGATATTTAGGGAGTCTTAACGATGGAAGTAACGAAACACAATAGATTTGTAATGTGCTTTGTTATGCCACCCTATATTATCACATGACTGAGATGTCTTTTTCAACATTTACCGTGACTTTGAGGTAAATCTTAAGATTTACCAAGTGAATGGTGGTAAAAGTCCTTATGAATGATGATCATAGAACTATTGGAACTTTTACCCGTACAAATTGGTAAATCTTAAAAGACTTCCCGCAGATCGGGCTTTTATACCTAGTAACATTATTATATTCATTTCATAACAATCAGTGTCAGAGTTTTTATGAGAAAAAATATGATGGGAATTCCCATGGAGACAGACACAATCAGGTTGTGTTCAGTAGACTACTTACCGATTAATGTTAGTTGGTCCCGGCTTAGGAAAACGATGTAATATGGTATCAGGGTTTTCACACGGTGAAGCCCCACACTTGACACACTTCCTTTGATTTTCTTTCATATTTGAAAGATAGATCTAATCACAAAGTTCCAATCTAAATACAGAGTCACTGTCTCAACCACGAGTCTCTTATCTACCACAACACACGGACTTCACTCCAGCTAAAATAGAAGGCGAAACCCTTATAACATAGAGTCACTGTCTCAACCAAAAGTCTCGTATCTCCCACAACACAACGCACGGATTTCACTACAGTTAAAATGGAGGGCGAAGCCCTTGCAACTAAATAGAGTCACTGTCTCAACCACGAGTCTCTTATCTCCCACAACACACAGATTTCACTACAGAAAACGGAGGAGCAGATGCTCAACTCAATGTTATTCATAGGAAATCTTTCTTTGACGAAACTTCACGAAAGTAAAAAAAGCCAACACCAATGGACAATGACGGACATGTTTTTCGTTTTTGAAAAGAAAAACATGGAGTTGCAGTGCTACTAACTCACAATTCAATTTTACCCCATTATTTTAACGATTGCTACATTACATTATTCAATCTTTTATCCTCTTGGCAACCTTATCGATCTTGAATCATCCATCTCCTTGGCTATTAATTTGGCTTATCATGCCTTAGAACACTCCAAACTCACTCTTATGTATCTGTAAAAATTGTTTCCATAATGCCCTAGGTCGCATAGTACACCTCCCTCCCCCCCCGTGACCTGACAGTGCGGAACTGATGGCTTGACAGGTTAAATAAAAACATTTAGGTAGGTAACTAAACATTTTTATTGCTTTATATAACAAAATGGGTAAACCGAGGCGCTAATTTCTTTAGCTAGGCACCCCCCTAAATGTTTAGGTAAATAACTCTGCCTACTCTCTCATATCTGATACTCACTGTACCTGCTAGGTTTCTATGTACCTTGCATACCCTTTACCTACCTACTGTATGTTTTGCTGGAAATAAAGTTTTTTTTTTCATTTTCTTACTAATAGTTAAAAACGGCATCACCACGCTCAAAAATTTTTTTAGCTCAACTAAGTACGAGACATTTGAACCCACCAACTCCAATTTGCGTTGTATTCCGGGCCGCAATAGGTAAATTATTTGCCATCTCTGTCAAATCAATGGCATTGCTGTTTAGCTTTCCACATCATTTTTTTTATCTCAAACATCTAAAATGGCGCGGGAGTTTGGCGTGAGTGACAATGATGTTGGCGAATATTAGGTTCGTCCAAAATATTTACTCGTATCTCGAAGGGCGAATTTCCCAACTAATACTGGCTGGAAACACTGGACAGTAATTTGATGAGAATTTGGCAAAAGGACTAGTACCTATCCAGCGCCAGAAAAAATTAAAAAAAAAAAGAAATTGATGAGAAATGCACGCTGCCTAAAAATTATTGCACTAAAATGTTAAATATTCTGATTATTTTTTAAATGGTTTATTTTATTGTGCAGTTTATTTTTACATAAAAATATAATAAATTGTAAAAATAATTAACAATTATTTCACTTAACAAAACTACACAGTTTTAGTGCAGTTTGATGAGGCAACTACTATGAGCGAGATCGAGCTACAGCTATCCCTGTTCTTTGCAGCCCCAAGTAGGTATTGTGGGAGGTACCGCACTCGTCAAACAAAGTCGACCCCACCTGACCTAACCTCCCAACGTCATCAAATCAAAATATTGAGGTACCTACTAAAAAATATTTGATTGGTGGTAATTATTTATTTGCCTTTATGTGATCGTCATTAGCATTCTTTATATGATCAAAATATAACGCATTGATCTAGAATTATTTTTACGATGGAAATGTGTAGAGCATGTTTATCTACGGAAGTGGAGCTGGTGCCTATGAACGAGAAATTCTTGGCCAAATACAACATCTTGACCAATTTACATGTAAGTTTCTTGATAATGTAGGGTGTACTATGTCTAATAAAAATTCTACAGCATCTCGTTCGTTGGGGAATAGTAGGAACACTGACACTGAATATATTGATGTTGTAAATATTGTACATAAACAAATAGGTATGTAAGTACTGTGATTTTAATTTAGCAAATTATTATATGTACCTCTTATGTACCTATATGTTTACATAATATTTATTAGTATCACTTTAAACTTTATACCCCTAGTTTCTGAATATCTATAGACCTAAATCTCTGTTCTAAAGCCATAGGTAATTTTTTAATAGGTAATTTGAAGACTTGAACATTGATATTGGGAATATTACAATGGAATTTGAAAATAAGTTGAGTTGATGTACCCATTAATTTTTCAGATAAAAATGGAAGACAAAACTCTTTATACATGCAGCACATGTTTTGACGGAGCCAGATTCTGTTTTGAGTTTCGGGAAAAATGTATCAAAGCAGACCAAACTCTTAAAGAGTTCATTATGGTAAGCTACTCTTAGGTTTGTATACTCAAGAAAAAATCAGCACTTATTTTCTAAATTCTAAAACTTTCGTCTGTAGACAAATTATGTCTGCTGTTTTTGCTAACATTTTTAAGGTGGTGGTGGCACCTGTTAAATGATACAGGAGGTTTAGGTCATTTGACAAAACTATTTAATTTTAATCCCTAGGGGCGGCTTGCACCAGAATCGCTAAACGCGTTTAACTCTTAAATAGTATTTAGCGAGTTGTCAAGTCATACAAATACGTCAGATTTAAATCTATTTAGCTGTTATACATCGAAATACGATGTTTAAATGGACATAACAAACACGTTTAGTGATTCTGGTGCAAGCCGCCCTTAATAATGCAGGAAAACTGTGCACATGCACATGCAACATTCAAATTATAATAGTTCAAACAGTGGATAGGTTGATGTGTCGCCGACTACATGACTGTGCTATTATAGATAATTAAAATGAATAAATGATCAAAATATTGGTTTTAGCACAAAATAATACCAACCAAAGAGACTGATGAAGAAAACCTGATAGTAAAGAATGAGATTAAAACAGAGGATTCTGAAGATGACGATGCAGAGCTTATAGATGACTGCTATAACTACGGTGAAGATTACATTGAGCCAACAACTGAACCAAAAGTGATAAAACCTCAAATTCGTAAAAGTAAAAGATATAATAAGAAAGAGAAAAAAGAAGTAGTTGTTGATACTAAAATGAATTGTGGTAAGTATTTAATTCTCTGTGATCAAGGCATATGCCTTCATCGAATAATTAAATCTTACTAATATTATAAATGCGAAAGTTTAGATGTTTGGATGTTTGTGTTTCAATCACGTCTAAACTACTGAACCAATTTGGATGAAAGTTGGCATATATATAGTTCGTAACCTGGATTGACATATAGGCTACTTTTTATCCCGAATAATTAACAGGATCTACAGGATAAAATGAACTAACAGGATTAGCAGCGCCAATTGGCAAGAGGATTTCATTGTCATGTCATGTCACGTCAGTTTGACAGGGCGTAGTACTACCTCTTTGGTCTAACAACTAGCGTTTGACATTTCAGTACGAGTTCGGTGTAATGAGGTGTAATGTCAAGTTTCTCAAAGAAGTATCCGCTCGGTACACGCACAGATAATATAATGTACACGGAAACTGTAGACGCGTACGAAGTCGCGGGTAACTGCTAGTATTATATAAAACGCATCAATCGCTGAAGTGTTTGTTTTACAAAGTACTATTTAATGTTTTCTAATGTCATATTTGCATTAGCGGGCGCTGAACTAAATATAGTAGTCACAACAGATCTTTGTCCCTATGAAGTATCTGCGCAGAACTCATTTTTGGGTCGAATCGGAGGTAAGCGAATTTTTCCGCAAAACAATACATGCGCAATCGTTGGTTGCATCTAACTGTAGAGGGATAAAGATCCGTTGTGCGTACTGTACGTGTCGTTATTTTAAATAATATATATATTTTGAGAATGAGAACTCAGTGGCACTGTCTGTCACTCGGAGTGATATTATGGCTTTGAATATTTTTCTTGACTTCGGTTTCAATCTACAAATCCACAGGATTATGCCCAACCATATTAAAGAGCAAAGATGAGTTAACCGATCATTTGGAAAAACATAAAACTGACTTTGCCTGTAGCCTCTGCAACAAGAGTTTCATCAGCATACCGCACATATTTGGGCATCGAATGAAACATTTGGAGAAAGAAGAAAAACTATGCCACATTTGCAATAAGAAGTTCATTTCTCCTGAAAACTTGGAGTTCCATTATATGAGAGTTCATGAGATGGCAGACAAGGTACATGTGTTTAAATATAATTGAGTTTTCCAAAGTATTTATAGCAGATACATGCTAACATAGTTGTTTGTTCTATGTCTGGGTGTTACTATGTATTAAAGGTATGTATTTACAAAAAAAAATATGTATTTTATCAGCATCTAGTTCCCATATTACAAGCTTTGCTTAGTTTGGGACTAGAGGGCGTTGTGTGAAATGTCCATGAATATTCATTTATTTACTAGATTTTCACTCCATATCAGAAGTGTACATTGCTGTATCAGAGGATTGGGCCTCACAATTAAGTTGCCATTGCAGAACTTGCAATGCAGTGTACAGTAGATAATTTTTTATTTGTTATATTTTACAGGATGCACCAATTCTGTGCAAGGAGTGCTTAAAACCATTTGTGACAGTTAGAAAACTGCTTAGCCATCTAGCCTGTCATGCAGAGTTGAAGTTTAAATGTGATCATTGCTCTAAAAGGTATGATTAAAAACATAAAAATGATTATAATTTAAATATAAGAAATGCACTATGTATGTATATAAAATAAAAACAGCTAAAACTATTTTTTTTATATTTATTTATACTAGACATGACGGATCTGTGTCGCTCTGAAGTATCTGCGAATTGGAGGTGAGCTTAGCTTTTCCGCACAATAGTACATGCGTAATCGTTTGTTGCACCTAACTTTAGAGAGATATAAGATCCGTTGTGCGTACTGTACTTGCCTAATATGAAGAAATACCTACTCTATGCCTTCTGTTCTAGTATTTTGTGCCAAAATCTAGAAGGGCTGGCCTTGCAGATTAGTTCTTAGCTTTTTTATGAATTATAAACCTGACAAAATATAATATGAGGAAGCATTATCCAGTATAAAATTATACATATATTTGTTTTGTTTTTAGATTTCTTAGACTGAAGAATTTAAGAATCCATATCATGGGCAAACATATATCAAAGCCGTCCTTTAAATGTGAGCTCTGCAACTTCACGAGCCATTACAACAGTGGCATCGCAGTAAGTTGAACATATTAGTTACAACAAGTTAGAATAAACACAAGTAATTAAATTAAAAATTTAAAAAACCAACGAATCCTGAACCGATTTTTATCAAACATAGCTAAAAACACTCCCGACTAACTCACCTTCCAAACAAAAAAAAAATCAAAATCGGTTCATCCATTAGGGAGCTACGTTGCCTCAGACCATACACACACTGACACGTCAAACTGATAACACCCGTCGTTTTTGCGTCGGGGGTTAAAAATGATATTCATTTCTTAAAATGATGTTTTCAGAGTCATAAAATTAAGAAGCACACTGTTGGTAGAGTGGCATGCAAAACGTGTGGTCGATACTTCCCTGCCCAGGAGAAGTTAGATAAACATGAATGCAAACATCGGCTGCCCGTCATCTGTCCCATCTGTGGGATCACTTTCCAAGCTAAAGGCAAGCTGACGGTAAGCCGCGATTATTCAGCAAACAATGGTATCGATTCTGGGGGGCAATTCTAGACCGATAGACATTTTATCACGATAGATATATATCCCAAGAACTATCAAAACTTCATAGTTTTTGACAGTTTTTGGGAGATATATCTATCGTGATAAAAAACTCTATTGGTCTAGAATCACCCCCCTGTTATTGCATTTTTCTAAACTAACCTAATTTGACAGCGCTAAAATTATAGCTGTATTTGTCGTTTCAGTTTATGAGAAAGGGGCGGCAACATTTTTAGTGCTGTCAAATTAGATTAGTTTAGAAAAATACAATAACAGAATCGACAGCAATCAGTGTTTTTTTTTACCTTGCTGAATGTAACATTTGATTTTGAGGGTTACGTACGTGTTGGTAGCAAGTTGGCAGTGGTCACGCTACTAACGTATATTCGTATTGAGAAAATTTGAGAGTTCGTTATTTTTCACAAGACAATTTCGACATTTCACACAACGCCCTCTAGTCCCAAACTAAGCAAAGCTATACTTACTTATAAGTGGTACTTATAATGCATAGTAACACCCAGACATAGAACAAACATCAATGTTTGCCACGCACAAATGTTTGTTCTCAGTGGGGATTGAACCCACGACCCACAGCACGGAAGGCAGAGCTTTTACCGACTGAGCTATGACGCCTGTCCGCTACACTCTGCTTTTAGGATATTAAAAATATTTTTGTAAAACTTGTTAAAACGATATAACGTTTCAGTTCAAGGACCACATGAGAAAACACAAGCAGCCAACCTATAAATGTACACATTGCCCGTCAGAGTTCAAATCTCGTAGTGGTTTTCGAACGCACATGGACAGGCATTCCGGCAAGCCGAGATTCAGATGCAAAATTTGCAATCGCGACTTTTACAATCACCCGTGCCTGATTAAGCATAACCGAATACACACAGGTAAATTTTTTTTTTTTATATTCAGGGACATTTCACACAACACCCCTCAAGTCCCAAACTAAGCAATGCTTGTAATATGGGAACCAGATGGCTGATAAAATACTTATATACTTTTTTTTGTAAATACATACTTATTATACATAGTAACACCCAGACATAGAACAAACATCTATGTTTTCCACGCACAAATGTTTGTTCTTAGTGGGGATCGAACCCACGACCCACAGCACGGAAGGCAGAGCTATTACCGACTGAGCTGTGACGTCTGTCATATGTCAAATTAAATAGATAGAACTCTTTTTAACCAAAAAAAGAAGTTCTTTTTCAATTTGTTTTTGTTTTTTTTTTTAATTTTAATGTTTTTTTACCTCAGAGCTCAGTTTATAAACAGATTTGAAAAAATGTTTTTTATTTGAAAGGATTTACTTCCAGATTGGTCCGATGAAAATTTCACCAAAATCGGTTCAGTAGTTTGGCTTTTAAGGAATGTTATACCTACCTTATTATTATGAAACTTTTAGGGTAAGTATTATATGTATATATATATATGTGTATAAAATATTATCTTTTTGTGTTAACAGGTGAAAAGCCGTACGTCTGTAAGATCTGCAGCCGCGGTTTTACCGGAAATCACAACCTAAAAGTGCACATGAAAGTACACGGCATCTACAATCTCATCAAAAAGAAGGTTAGCATTGAGAGCGATGCGTATAGTGATTGAAAACTAAATAAGTATATTTAATAATAAAGACTACCAAATATATGTGTAATTTTTCAAAATGAATAAATAAGTTTTGTGTTAAAAATTGTTTTTACTTTTAAGAAAAATAAAATATGGGGATAGGAAAGTTGCATGCGGATCGTATGTGTTTAGTTACGCGGCTCCACAGATCAATAGATGCGCGGCTCTAATTTTTTTTTTTTTTTAATTAACCTGTTTCGTCCCACTGCTGGGCAAAGGTCTCCCCCAGAGACTTCCAATACTCCTTATCCTGAGCCTCCTCCCACCATCTCCCTTCGAAGGCGTCCAGATCGTCCCGCCAACGCTTTCTTGGCCGACCCCGAAGTCGCCGACCGTCAGGGAGCCACGGTGTGCAGATGGTCGCCCACCTATCGGGAGACATCCGGCTGACGTGCCCCGCCCAGTCCCATTTGAGCCTAGCACTCTCTCTTATCTCCAACGTCGGCAATTCGCGTCAAGGAACGCAACACGGTGTTCGGCACTCGGTCTATCCGCTTAAAACCAAGGATGCTGCGCTCCATGGCTCTCTGGCAAATCTTGAGCTTGGACTTCTGCAACTCTGTTAGAGACCATGTCTGTGCACCGTAGGTTAGGACGGGCAATATACACATGTCGATGAGTTTCCGCTTGAGTGTAAGAGGGAGGTTACCTTTCATGTGTTCTTTCATAGACCAGTAGCTCTTCCAGGCGTTCTCGATACGGCGATCGATCTCCTTGTCCTGCCTGTTTTCGAAGCTCGCTAACTGGCCTAGATATATATACTCATCGACATAATGTATTTGCTGCCCATCTACCTCGACCCTACGTTTCGTGCTGTTAGACATGCACTGTGTCTTCAACCGATTCATTTGAAGTCCAACCTCAAGACTTGCCGTGCTCAGTTCTTGGAGCATTTGTTGGAGTTCATGCGCTGTTGAGGCAAACAGGACAATATCGTCCGCAAAACGTAAATTAGTCAGACGTTTGCCACCCACGTCTATGCCCTTATTTGCCCATGACAGTGCCAACTTTTTGAATACCTCTTGGAGGGTGCTCGTGAAGAGTATAGGAGAAAGCGGGTCTCCTTGCTTGACGCCCTTTTGAATCTGAAATGCCGGGCCCGTAGTATTTAGCTTGATGGATGTTGTGCTGTTATTGTAAATTAATTTAATAAGGTCAATGTAGATTTTGTCAATATTTTGTGATTCTAGAGTTGCGAATAACGCGGAGTGTTTTACGCTGTCGAAGGCTTTTGTATAGTCCACAAAGGCTAGATAAAGGGGTTTGTGAAACTCTGTGTATTTTTCGACGATTTGGTTGAGAGTATGCAAATGGTCTGTGGTAGAAAAACTTGGGCGGAAACCAGCTTGTTCAGGTGGTTGGTGTTGATCAAGCTTGCCAGCGATACGGTTCTGCAAGACCTTGATAAGAGCCTTGTACCTACAGATGTGACACGAGGCTGATTGGTCTGTAGTTGCTGATGTTGGATTTGTCTCCCTTCTTATGAAGGAGGACAATATTTGAGTGACACATCTGTTGTGGTAGTTGTCCTGTTTGCAATATTGAGTTAAATAGATTAGTGATATGTGGGAGTAAAGTTTGCGAGCCTATTTTCAGTGCCTCTGTGGTTATACCATCCTCTCCAGGGCTTCGGTCATACTTCATTGTTTTTAAAGCATCGTGGACTTCTTTTCCTGTAAAGAATGGTATTGAATCTGGTCTGTGGTATTCTATTCTTTGATCGCACTTAGATGCATCTGAATATAGGGTTTTGTAATAGCTGGTGCAAATATCTATAATTTTCTCGCGACTACTTTGCTTGATCCCATTTTCATCTGAAAGACTATTGATCCATTGTTTCCCCTTTGTCATTCCCTGTTTAGCTGTCCGTAATGAGGTGTGTTTTTCTATTGCAACCTTAATCAAATGTAAATTAAATAATCGAATTTCTTTTCTTATACTACGCTTAACTTCTCTATCAAATTTCCTATATTCATCCGTGCCCTTATTAATATCTTCTCTTTCCGCTATGAGTTTTCTGGTTCTTGCTGACAGTTTTGCTTTGTTTTTCCTAACTCCCTTTATTATCTTACTACTAGATTCTACTGATTTTATAATGGCCCTATACTGTTCGTCTGTATTTTCGATTTCATCGATTTTGAGTATCGAAAACTGATTAGAAAGTTCAATGTTGAATTGTTCCGAGTTAATAGGCTCTAATTTAATCAAAGTAATTTTTTTCAAATAAAAAATGAGGATAATGTCATTGTAGTGTAGTGATGTTATAAGATATATAATAAAAAAACAGGTTGTCTATTATCTAAGCTGTGACCGAACTGGAAAGGATTCATTCAGTCACTGTTGAGTGGTCAAATAGCACCAGCCAAGTCAGCCACCTGTAGCAATTTTGTTCGTATAAATAGCTTCGGCCATTTTGGCCATGTTTGTTTTCTCTTTGTTTTGTTTTGTGTGTGTAGAAATAGCATGGCCTGGCTAACATTTTTCGCCATTCAGTCTATTCGTTTTTTCTTCATCCGAATTTCCTTCCACGAATGTCCACGATAGTCATTTTTATTTGATGATGACATGCTCCGTTGAAGTAAATATTATTGACGAGCACCCTAAAGTGAAAAAGTGGCTACCTAATTTTCTATCAAAACACTATCAAAGTGTTTCACTATGTGTAGTACATTGTGCAGAACCTGCCTATCATTTAGCAGTAAATTGCATGATATACGGAATACACAACTCCAAGATACTTTTGAGAAGCTCACCGGTAGAAAGGTGTGGATTTCGCTATTTTGTTTATTATTCTAGGTACCTACATAACCTAGTACTGGGTACCTATGTTTTCCTCCTGAGACCATTCCCATCTCTGATGTTGCCTTACTATCTTACATATTACCAAAGCAATAAGTTTGTCTTTAGAATATCACTTTCTATAAATAAATAAATAAATATTCATGGACATTTCACACAACACCCTCTAGTCCCAAACTAAGCAAAGCTTGTAATATGGGAACTAGATGCTGATAGAATACTTATATACTTTTTTTTGTAAATACATACTTATAATACATAGTAACACCCTATCTAACCTGTATTGAGGGTTAAATATTGGGTTCAGCCATCACAGCGTCGCAATGTGACGTGAATCCATAACTTTTTGTCTGGAAAAGATCGCTTTTAGCGATAAGGCCGCCCATTGAACTCTCCATTTTCTTTATATTTCTGTTTTATGTAATATTTTTTGTTAAATACTATGTAGAGTTTAAAGTTTTTATCTATGTTTTCAGATTAGTCTGTCCCGCAGTGTAACAGTATGCTATATCTGCTATGCACAGCTGCAGAGATGTCGTAAATTCGCAGACATGGCATGGAAATCTGAGGTGGTTCTGAGCGAGCTCATTGACAAAGGGGTTAAGGTAATTTTTATAACCTATTTATGCCTACTTTATATATTTAATCGTTCTGTTAGGTCTTGTCTAACTTTTGCCAAAAATAAGTACCATTAACAAGTCCAATATAGACCGGCAGCATTTATTAAGGTTGAGTAGGTAAGTGAAGAATATTTTAGAAATAATTTATAAGTTCAAAAAACTAGGAAAACCGACTTCAATTCGGCTACTGGCTTAATGGCAGTTCATTGTTCTAGTGACGGTAAACATCACTAAAAAGTGACAGAATAGCAAAATACCCAATTTCGTGCAACTGGATGGCATATTTTTTTCAGTTATTTCTATTTATAAGCCAAACTACTGAACCAATCTTGATGAAAATTGAATGGGACCAACCTGGAAGTACATCCTTTCAGATAAAGAAAGAACTTTTTATATTGGTTCATAAATGATGGTGTTCTGAGGTAATGAATTGAGTACCTCCTCTTTTTTTGAAGTTGATTAAAACACCTTACTGTGTAATAATTAAGTTATCTTTTTTATTTACAGATAACACAAGAAGTAGTAACTCTGATTGGTCGAGCACCTCCATACCTAGTCACACCCATAGACTATTTCTATAACGGCCTAAGAAATCCCTCTCAACAAGTTGTAAAAGAAGAACAGGTAATAGCCCAGAAAGAAGTTAAAAATTTCGCCCCGCAAGAAAAAGATCCGCCTGCTTTCGAAATTCTAAAAGAAATATTGATAAATAAGATAGTTACAAGTAACACACCTGAAACACAAACTTACCCATCTGCTTCTGATATTGTAAAAGAGGTAAAAAATTACCCACACGCTTCTCAAGTTGTGAAAGAGGTAAAAAATTACCCACATGCTTCTCAAGTTGTAAAAATTGAACCTGTTGAAATAAAAGCAAGGGAGGTTAATTTGCGCCTAGAAGCAAATAATCAGCCATCCACCTCTCAAATAATAAAACAAGAAGATGGTGATTTGGAAGTTGAGTTTCAAAATAATGTCACGAATGAAAATGAAGTCGTGAAACTGGAATCAAATTACATTGAAGAGACATGGCTGGTGGATGATATAGGTATAGAAGTTGGTCTTCAATTGAATGATATCAAATCTGAAGATATGCTCGAAGAATATGTCGAATATAATAACTTTTCTGAAGAGTTTGAACATGAAAACGATACTAAACCCATAACACAAGATTATACTTGTGATATCTGTTCTAGGACATTCAAATCAAAACGTCAAATCCAAAATCACATCACAGCACACACTGAAAACAAACTATACTTATGTCGGTTATGTGGAAAGGGTTTTCGTGAAAAAAGATACCTAAAAGAACACATAAAAGTTCACACCGGAGAGAAATTGTACAACTGTCACTTCTGCGGTTACCTATTCACCGATCGAAGCTCGCTGAACCGGCATCTAAAACTTCATTCAAACAGTAAAGAAAACACCGTTATAAAAACCCATGAATGTAATATTTGTAATAAAAAATTCCAACGCAATTATCATTTAACCGCGCATATGAGAGTTCACACTGGTTACAGACCTTTTAAATGTAATATATGTAATCATAGTTTTTCACAAAAAGGTAGTCTTAATGGTCACATGAGGATTCACACCGGAGAAAAAACTCACTTTTGTAGCAAATGCAACAAAGGCTTTTATAGAAACGGCCATTTGATACAGCATATGGTTGTTCATACGAAAGATAGGCCGTACAAGTGCATTTATTGTGAGAAACGATATACAACTAAAATTAATCTCGTTCAACATGCTTGTAAACTTAAAAATGGCAAATAGTTTTACAACTAGTTCTAGGGCCTCAGACCTTTTAAAACTCACTTAAAATTAGGTAAATAAGTCATTCATGGGAAATACTGTACGTTTTTATAATAAGCTTCCTGAAAATGCCACAAAACTTTCGGTGCGGAAATTCAAAACCTACATTAAGAATAATCTCGTAAAGAAAGCATATTATACCTTAGATAACTATATTAATGACAAAACTACATGGCCCGATGTCGCTCCACCCATCGACAGCTAACTACTCGACTTGCAATGTCAGTGCTATTCTTGTGTTCTATGTATATTTCTCTGTAAAAGAGATCATACAAAAAAACGCTAGGAACCAGGCCATAGTTTCTTGCCCGTTCTTGTTGTCTCTGGTCGCGTGGAACTGGCACCTAGAATCACCTAGTTATATAACACGATTCTATATGATCCTTGTGATTTTATTGAATCAAGAAATTTAGACTTTGACTTTGACATCTCTATGCTACTTGTTAGTCGTTATTTTTTGAAAGGTATACAATGTGTTAGATAATGTCCCTATAAACCGAAAAGGGTCGTTATTCCAAACACTTGAATCGGTTGGCAAAAGTTGAATAAAACATTTAAAATTGTTTGTTTACTTTGCAATCAAGATTGCATTAATTTAGTACTAAATAAAATCTAGAATGTTCTATGTGTATGCTGGGGACATGCACATATCAAAATGCCAAAATCGAAGTTAAAATTATTTTGATGACTAAACGAATTATTTTTTTATTCTAAATATAACATTTTTGCGATACCTGAAAAGGGTGAATAAGTTTTAAAGTGCCTCTGACTTTAGCATAAGACCAAATTGTAACACTTATTTTGGCAAATAAATGTATCTTGTATCTTGTATCTTGTATGAAAAAAAATATTTATTTTATTTACAATGCAGCGTTACCTTTCCTAAAATGTAGGTAAATACCTATAAATAAGCGCGATAAACAAAGCTGTTTTTATAGTAAGTACCTACTAAGAGTTAACCACGAACTATAAAATGAAATGATAAGAAAAAATGAAGGTAATTGCCTGACTTCTGATAAGCCATTGCAGAAGTACCTACCTACTTACTGATTGTCTTTATTGTTAAGCATTATTATTTGTCTATTATCTGTTATGTTAATTAAATAAAAACATCATTAATAATGCATTAGTTTTATTGAATATGTAGTATGTTAAAGAAAATACAGTAAAAACTTATAATACTTGAGATTGATATTTAACCGTTATAGTCTGTTTTGTCATACTTTCGTCCTTATATCAGAATACTCTCTAGAATATTGACAGGTTAAAAAATGCTCAAAAGGTAATTTTTTTGCTATTTACTGATTATTTGTTTATCTAAATACTACGTGATTATAATACCTAGGTACACAAAAACGACCCCAACGGTAGATCCACAAGAGACATTCTTTCCAGATAGAATATAACACGTTTATTACACTAGCATACCACGTATCGATTATAATGTACTATCAGCAAAAGTTCTACCTTACCACAAAGGTGCATTTCCTGTAAACCGACTAGCCATTAATTTTTGAATACAAATAGAAGCAAATTATTTCGGTTGCAAAAGTTATGAAAACAATGGACCGTCATATGTTTAGGTTTCTGGTTGGTCAAAATAAGAAGAAAAAAAGGCGGGGTCAGGTAGCTAACTCCTTGCAAGCGAAACAGTTTCAAAAGTGGTAAGGCGGAAATTTTGCTGATGGTACATTTTTGTCGGGGTTGAAAATACACAGTTGAAAATGGCGAATGACAATGTTTTTCGCGAAAAATGGGTACTTATAATATCTATGTTGTCTGTGTTAATACACCTCTATCCACAATTTTCTACAATACCTATCTATTTTGCCATCTTTGTTATATAACTTTTTCCTGCCACGAGTCTTATCTCCAGTAGGTAGGTACTATCGCCCGTTTCGTCAAAAACATCTATTTACAACGTTTAATAAAAATAGTACCTACATTAAAAGCTATGTAATACAATACTTAATAAGTTGATAATTTACATCGAATTGTGAATAAATACATCGTATGTTTGTCTTTTACATTAAACCTAGCGGTACGAAATTAAACAATTTTTTTTAACATAGGTAGTGAAACATGTGCGTATATTGTATATAGGTAAGCTTGGCTACACACATCTATATTAGCACGCACAAAGATGTATTTATACCTACTTATATTACAAACAAATATAATAGTCGATGACTGACACCGTCAGCCCAAAGGTTAAAATAAAACTATTTACGCTTAAATGGTAAAACGAAACTCAATTAAGCTCACAACTAATTTCTAGGCACGGTAGACATTCCCTTAGATAATAAAATTGTTTAAAAAGTCGGGTAGTCAGGCCACGTCCGAATATTACTATTTGAAATAAGCCATTTTTATATAAAAGTGTTGGTGTATAGTTTATTAATGTAGAATTAGAATACATAGGTTGGTATCTAGCTAAGTCTAGGACTCCGCACTCAAAGACGTCACTTAAATATGTATTATCAGGAAAAGTTTATGGTATTCTATTAGGTATTAGGTAAGGTATTAGGCGATGCCATTATCATTTTCCTCATTGGTCTAAGCGTTGGTAATTGGTATATTCCAGAAATCCCCACTAACAAAACCCAACCAGTGGGGATTTCTAGTTTTTTTTCCAGAACTGGCAACTGGCTACATCGGCTGATTATCTTTTAACGTGTACTGTACGTCTCTGAGTGCGATGGAGATTTAAAATACTTTAGTCATTCAAAGTGAAATGTTGCATATTCCTAACACCATAAGGATTATTTTGAAATATCCGGCTGTTCCACAACAAAGAAATCGCATTGAAGTTGACCTTTATACATATAAGTACATGTACTATTGCAGTGTTACCATTTCGATCATTGTACTATCTGGAGATCTTTAACGCCAGTCTGCAGATAACTAAAATACTTTGTGTATTTTTTTTAGGTTACTTTATTAGGTAGGTACTACTAGGTACCCATTTCGTAGGTGTTTTCTTAATTTTAAGTAAATGTTGTAAATTTTTAGGTCAATAACAAATTAGGTACCTATTAGATGTCAGTTCACAATTTTGCGAACTTGAATTGCAAGTTCGAAAGTTTGAAAAGTTTAATTTACTCTGATTTCTGTAGTTTTCAATCAACTGAAGATTCGGTGTCCTCGTTTTTGGTGCAAATGTGGAATACTATGACTGGAATCGAACCCAGTACCATGCAGGAGCCCATGCCGTAGAAGGTGCAGGAGTAGCCGCCGGTGACATCGCGAAGTAAACCTGAAAATTAAATTCTTTTTTTTTCTTTTTTTTTTCGTCGTACTTATAATGACACGGTGGCGAGTATGTGCGCGCTCTACGATAGTTGTTCTTACCCGCATCTCCAAAATAATCATCATCTAATAATCATCTGTTATTTTGCAGATGCGCCGGTAAGAGCAAAGTCAAAATTTCTTTATTCAATAAAATCACAAGGATCATTTACAACTAGCAACTATCGATGCTACAATGCGCACCACGGATCATCCCTCTGAAGTTAGCTGCATCAACGATTGCGCATGTACTGTTGTGCGGAAAAACTCACCCTCCAATTCGACTCAAAAATATGTTCTGCGCAGATACTTCAGTATTTATTGTTTATTTATTTGACTCGCCAACATTATATACACACAGAATAGAAAAAATTACAAAGAAGGAATCATGCCAAGTGCTACAATAATTACAGGGGGGCTCAATACTTTATTGCGTTCATGTTGTACAAGAGGGTCTTAAATGTATTTATGCTACAAACATGAGCCCAGGTAGGGCACGACAATTTAAAAATGGTCACTAGGTATTTTCAAAGTTGAACTGCAAAAACTTAAATCATGGTCAGTTCATACTAACTCATAGTTATTCTGTGACTAAATAGTGACATTATGATGTCATTTGATTTCTTCTTTTTGTTTTCGCGCATATTTTGCTGTCAAGTGTCTAAAAAGAATGATCACGTGGTACAATTTGTACCACGTGACCTGAAGAAATTACACTGGGCAGTGAAATTTAACTTGTCAGCAAAATATTGGAGTAGAGGGGCAGGAGAGAGAAAACCATTACGGATCAGAAGGTTTTGGAAGCTAAATGTTCTTAGGTACACATCGACTGTAATATAAAATGCTCTGAGAGCAAAACGTCCTCAATTGAAAATGGTACTGGAAGCTAAATGGCCTTTCCAATAGTTAGTCCTCTAACATCTCTAACGATTCATCTAACATCTCTTAACATCTCTCTCTCATAACATCTCTAACAACTCTAACAACTAAGAACATTTAGCTTCCAAAACCTACTGATCCGTAATGGAGACAACAAGCTATTAAGATCAGAGGGACAAAGATCCGTTGTGTGTGAGCGAGTGTTACCAGCAGTGGGCGGCACGGAGATGGCGGCGAGGCTCTGGAACATGCGTACGAGGCCGTACGAGGAGGCGATGCGCGCCGTGCCGAACGTGTCTGCGAGCAACACCGGCACCAGCAGGAACCAGCACCCGAGGCACAGCCCGTACGCACCTGCCGGTAATCTCACTAGTTTCAACACTTTACACGCCCGTGGCATAGCTTAGTCAATCTTCACAGATTAATCAACAATTAATAATAAGTATTATCATTGCAACGGTTTGTAAATAGCTCGACTGTTTCTTTTCTGTGTATTTTGTAAATTTTATACAACGTGTAACATATTGTCCCTATAACCCGAATAGGGGCTTATTTAGACCAAACACGTGAATAGATTGGCATGTGCAAAAGTTGAATACAACATGTTTGTAATTTCTATTTTTCTTTTACTCTAAGGGCGGCTTGCACCAGAATCGCTAAACGCGTTTAACTCTTAAATAGTATTTAGCGAGTTGTCAAGTCATACAAATACGTCAGCTATTTTCTTATTAGTATTTGTATATAGTTATTGTTTTGATCAATAAAAAGTCTCCTTTCTAAAAAAAAATACGTCAGCTTTAAATCAAAAATACGTTTAGTGATTCTGGTGCAAGACGCCCTTAGAGTTTGTTTACTTTGTTTACTTCGCGTCGGTAACACTTTTGCCTGTTAGTACACATGCGCACGCACCCTCCTATCACGTCGCACCCACACATAGACACGTTAACACCCCCCCTCCCCCCTTCTGGCTTATCGGAACATTATATTACACCCTGTAATATATTGTAAATACTGTATTAGTCTTAATTTTACCGATTACCTAAGTTAAGTGACGTTTTGCGCGATCACTTTTTGAATGGGTGACCGCTTGTAGAAATTTTGTATGAAGAAAAATAATGTTTTTTTCCATACAAAAATGGTAAAGTAGCTTCTCTATGTATAACTGGATAACTAGCTATTTATGTAACTAACCAGATGCAACAGCGAGAGCCCACCACGAAGTTAAACTCGGCAGTGACAGGACTGCCAACCCACACACTAGAATGCTGAAAATATACATTAAATTAGTAACTTTGTCAGCATATTTTTTAAAAATATTTGTGAACATTTTTATATAAAAACATTCTACTTACTACGCGAGCTATGAGCTGCACTTGTGCTACGCGTGCTACGTCTTTGGTTTGCTACGAATTAGCGCTACTGCAGCGATTGCTACGATTCAACGTGGTCCGCGTGCTACGAGATAATACTAGTGCTACGTGCGAGTCCTACGCGTGCTACCCTCCGTGCCTACTCGATTCCTATGCGCCTACGCTTGCTACGATTCTACATGCAAGTGCTACACGTGCTACGAGCCTGCACTTGCTTCGCGCCTACAAGTGCTACGTTTCTACTTGCTACGCGTGCTACGAGCTTACGCTTGCTATGCGTATACGCATGCTACGAGTTTCTTGCTACGCTTGCACTTATAAGTTGATTTTTTTTGTGCTACACTTGTTCCACAGTATAAGTTGTTCACATGGATACTTTTAATCCCCGAAGTTTTCTCGGGTAGTCTAACCACATATGCTGTGATATTTACCTCACGATATAAGCTTTCCTTCTGCAAAAAAGATGGAGGTCACACAGCCATCCAAGCCCGAGTCGTCCACATAGGTCGAGAACTGCACTGATTGCTACCAGACGCCCTACAATATAAACAAAGTTATTCATATCAAGTAAAGTAGAACAATAATACCGACTATTTGAAACTCAATACTTTAGTGAGTTAGAAATAATCGGTACTTACATTTAACATTTCTACCACCATTTCTAGGTGCTAGCACAGATAATATAATGCTGGTGCTAGTTAGAGCCTAGCTCTAGTCTTACCCGCACCTACAAAAGTTACAAAGATAACAAACCTGCGTCTTAGGTTAGCTCAGGGTAAAGGGCCCATAACTGAGTAACATTCTTCCTTCTTACCCGCAGCTACAAAAGTTCGATCTAAAACATCGACAATTGCTGTCGATTCTGTTGTTGCATTTTTCTTAACTAACCTAATTTGACAGCACTAAAAATGTTGCCGTCCCTTTCTCTTAAACTGAAACGACAAAGACAGTTATAATTTTAGCGCTGTCAAATTAGGTAAGTTTAGTAAAATGCAACAACAGAATCGATACCAGTAGAGTTTTGTCTTACCCGCGCTACACAAAGTATAGTTAGGGCCAACGCACATCTATCGACAAAACTGTTTTGTCGCGTACTTAGTGACGTGAAAATAAATTTTCTGTTATAACGAAAACAGCATATGATGAATGCTTCCTCGTCATATGCTGTTTTCGTTGTAACGAAATTCACATCAATTGACACGACGCATGCATAAAATTATGTTTACCTATCTATTATAGCATTGTTTAGTACCTACCTATTAAACATTGCTTTATACGCACATACCTAGAGAATGAACTGTGCTTTTTTAATAAATAAGAATATAGTGTAATTATGTAGTGTACTTAATAATATTATTAAGTACTTAGCATGATTCTCATTAAATAAGCAAGTAACGAAAACAGCAAATAAGACGAAGCATATTGTGACGAAAAAAGTTATACTGACATGGTTTGTCACGAAATTATGAAGTTTCACATCACTAACTGTTCGACAAGACGTTTTGTCTTTGGTTTGCGTTCTCCCTTATTTTAATTTTTGTTTAAAACCTGTGTACTATTTACCTATTGAAATTATTGTCCATTGTTCATAATCTTATTATTTAGTAACTTTGACATTATTTTAGATCATTAGATGTATTTAATTGACTTTTTGTGCATGTTTTTATTTAATTAATTATTGTAATTGGCGTTAGCCGTGGTAATTAATAATAAATAAATAATAAATAAATAAATAAATAAAACAGGGAAAAACAGCATTCTTACCCGCATCTACAAAAGTTTAGACAAGACAAACCTGCGGCTGTTTTGCTATGTCCAGCGGACACGGTGTAGGCGGGTAGGTAGTACAGTGCGTATGGCGAGCCACACGACATTAGAGCTACCGATGTGCACAGCAGACCGAAACGCCACGATTTCAGTAGAGATACGTCAAGATATCTGTGGACGAGAACACTTGTGAGGTAACCACTAAATAAATACATATTCATGGACATTTCACACAACGCCCTCTAGTCCCAAACTAAGCAAAGCTTGTAATATGGGAACTAGATGCTGAATTTTGTAAATACTTACTTATTATACATAGTAACACCCAGATATAGAACAAACATCTATGTTTTGCCACACACAAATGTTTGTTCTCAGTGGGGATCGAACCCACGACCCACAGCACGGAAGGCAGATCCAATACCGACTGAGCTGTAACGCCTGTCATTGTTTCGTCCTTTATCTTAACTGTCTTTTGTTTGCACTTTCCAAAATTTAAAACCTTACAAAAACTACATTGAAATCGGAACTGCATGAGTCACATACTTAGACAGACTCACTCTATTTGAAGTATAGGTAACTGTTATTCAAGTGTTTGCAATGCATCTAATCTAGATGATTCATACAGCGTCAAGGGCCACTTTTTACCCATGCCCCGATGTACGGGACGCTGTGGACATGACATAGGGGTGGGGGGAGTGTGCTAAAAAGTAAAAAAGGGTCACGTAGTACGGGTACGTTCCCTCACCTGGAGATCTTATCAACACAGCTGGTCTTCTTCTCGATGACCACCTCCTTCTGTTCCTCCTGCTCCGGTTTGGTGACGGTTTCGAGCTTCGCTTGGATAATACGCGCGGGCATCGGAGGCCGGATGTACAATGAACTGAAATATTATCCTTCCTACTTTAGTATTATAAATGCGAAAGTTTAGATGTTTGGATGTTTGTGTTTCAATCACGTCAAAACCACTGAACCAACTTGGATGAAACTTGGCATATAAATAGTTCGTAACCTGGATTGACATATAGGCTACTTTTTATCTCGAATAATTAACAGGATCTACAGGATAAAATGAACGAAAAGGATTAGCAGCGCCAATTGGCATGAGGATTTCATTGGCATGTCATGTCACGTCAGTTTGACAGGGCGTAGTACTACCTCTTTGGTCTAACGACTAGCGTTTGACATTCCAGTAGGTACGAGTTCGGTGTAATGAGGTGTAATGTCAAGTTTCTCAAAGTATCCACTCGGTACACACACAGATAATATAATGTACACGGAAACTGTAGACGCGTACGAAGTCGCGGGTAACTACTAGTCTCCTATATTTTCGTTTTAAATTTTATTGTTAGTTACTTACCGACTGATCTTCCGTCTGCTAGCCTTGTAGACACAGGTGCTGTCCGTAGATAAGTCTTCTACCGAGTGAAGGATGGACGAGGAGCGAGTGGGCCGCAGTCTTAGCCTGGCTACTTCTCGAGGCAAGCCTGAAATATAAACGCAGGCGTCACAGCTCAGTCGGTAATACCTCTGCCTTCCGTGCTGTGGGTCGTGGGTTCGATCCCCACTAAGAACAAACGTTTGTGTGTGCCAAACATAGATGTTTGTTCTATGTCTGGGTGTTACTATGCATTATAAGTACGTATTTACAAAATAAAAGTATAAGGAGTATTCTGTAAGCAATTTTGTTTCCATATAGCTTTGTTGAGTTTGTTACTAGAGGGCGTTGTGTGAAATGTACCATCAGCAAATGTTCTACCTTACCACCTTAAGGTTGCATTTCCTGTAAACCGACTAGCCGTTAATTTTTGAACACCAATAGAAGCAAATTATTTCGGGTGTAAAAGTTATGAAAACAATGGACCGTCATAAAAATAAATAGATGTTTAGGTCTCAGGTTGGTTAAAATAAGAAAACAAAAGAAAAAGGCGAAGTCAGGTAGCTAACTGCTTGCAAGCGAAACAGTTTCAAAAGTGTAAAAGCGGAAATTTTGCCGATAGTACATGAATATTTATTTACGTCCTAAATTAAGCTAACCTAAGGGCGAACGCAAACCGAAAACAAAACGTCTTGTCGAACAGTTAGTGATGTGAAACTTCATAATTTTTTGACAAACCCTCTCATTAAAACTTTTTTAGTTACAATATGTTACTTTTTATTTGCTGTTTTCGTTACTTGCTTATTTAATGAGAATCATCCTAAGTACTTAATAATATTATTAAGTACACAACATAATTACTCTATTCTTATTTATTAAAAAAACACAGTTCATTCTCTAGGTATGTGCGTATAAAGCAATGTTTAATAGGTAGGTACTAAACAATGCTATAATAGATAGGTAAACATAATTTTATGCATGCTGTGTTCGCTTTTTTCGCTTTTTCGTTATAACGAAAACAGCATATGACGAGTGCTTCCTCGTCATATGCTGTTTTCGTTATAACAGAAAATTTATTTTCACGTCACTAAGTACGCGACAAAACAGTTTTGTCGATAGATGTGCGTTGGCCCTAAGAGTAGGTATGCCTACTCACCTACAACTCCAAGTACGTCTAATCCCTCTGAATCTTCAGAGTCGGATTGATAGGGCCCCGGCAATGGAGGACGCGAATTCTGTAAAGTCAAAATGAAATAAGACATCTCCAGTTTTAAAACACATATTACTAAAGTACACCTTATTTTAAAAGCCTAATGTACAATTTCTTAAACTTATAAGGTCCGCGACTTTTTCCGCGTTCCGTTTGATTCTGTTGATTTTTCGGGATAAAAAGTAGTCTATGTATTAATCCAGGCTAAGAAATAATGTGCCTATTCCAAGTTTGATCTAAATCAGACCTGCCCCCGTATTCCAATCTTTTGTTGTCAAGTTATATTTCACTGCCCAGTGTAATTTCTTAAGGTCACGTGGTACAATTTTGTACCACGCGATCGTTCTTTTTAGACACTTGACAGCAAAATATGCGCGAAAACACATCAAATGACGTCATAATGTCACTATTTAGTCACAGAATAACTATGAGTTAGTATGAACTGACCATGATTTAAAACTTTGCAGTTCAACTGAGATTGGAATACCCCTGCAGTAGTCTTTGCGTGAAAGAGTAACAAACATACATCCATACATTATTACAAACTTTTGCGTTTATAATAATGATTTTGAATGAATTTCACAAAGGAATCTTGTAGTTAACATGGGAGGAGTGAGACAGTACTCACCTCGATGTAACTAGGATGCATGTAGTTCCGTTTCTCGTCCGACAGCAGATTGTGCTGGTTCAGAGCCAGCTCCGTGTCGGGCCGGAACAGGCTCTGGAGACGGTTGTCTTTGCATGTCGGAAGGGACTCCGTTTTACCTGAAACATCATGACAATGGTAGATATCGTAATGGTAGACACGTTTAGTGATTCTGGTGCAAGCCGTCCTTATTACCGTAAAATTATAGCATTTTTAAAACTTTTGTTCTCAAAGAAAATTACGATTAATACAAAGTATTTATCATGAAACATTTATCATGAAACAAAAAATAGAATGAATTGTATTGGTGACGTGACGTTTGATATTTGCGCAGAACCGATTTTTGGGTCGAATTGGAGGTAGTCGAATTTTTTCGCACACAGACATGCGCGATCGTTGTTGCACCTAACTTCAGCAGGGGTATGCCAATCAAAGTTGAACTTCAAAGTTGAACTGCAAAGTTTTAAATCATGGTCAGTTCATACTAACTCATAGTTATTATGTGACTAAATAGTGACATTATGACGTCATTGGATGTGTTTTCGCGCATATTTTGCTGTCAAGTGTCTAAAAAGAATGATCGCGTGGTACAAAATTGTACCACGTGACCTGAAGAAATTACACTGGGCAGTGAAATATAACTTGACAGCAAAAGATTGGCATACGGGGGCAGAGGGATAAAGATTGTGAGTACTGTACTTGGGTTAGTGGTGATGTCTCACCTTCCTGGATATCCATAAGCAGTGTGGTATGCTCCGTGGTGGTGGTGGTAGGAGGCGAGTCAGGAGGCGGGGGCGTAGGCGCCGGCCTGTACAAGCACGCGGCCACGCACACATGCAGCATTCCTCCTCCTGTAAGTCAACATTCACGTTATACCAAGCCGGGCGAGTCTAACTAGTTTGCTATTCAGCGCGGCAATGCAGCCAGTGTCTTGGCCACGCTTCCGATTGGTACTGATTTGGATCAGTTGAGCTATCTATAAATCGTTTGCAACGGTGTGTAGATAGCTCAACTGCTTCATGTGTATTTTGTACATATTATAAATATTGTATTAGTCATAATTTTCTTTGTGAATAAAATTTTTAGTTTTAAACTCTATACAGGGTGTAACATAATGTCCCTATAAGTCCGAAAGGGGTTTATTCTACACGTCATGGCGAACAACATTTGTTCTACGACTTTTAATATTTCGAAGTTTTTCATTCATGAAAAGCGTCTTAAAGTTTCCTTAAAAAAACATTGCACACGTGTCAAAGTGTCTATGTGTGGGTGCGACGTTATAGAAGGGTGCGTGAGCATGTGTACTAGCAGGCTGGATACATACGCAAAGTAAATAAACACTAAAAGTTGTCGCAAATATCAAAGACAAAAAAAAAATGGAAATTTCCAACATGTTGTATTCAACTTTTGCACATGCCAATCTATTCAGGTGTTTGGTCTGAATAAGCCCCTTTTCGGCTTATAGGGACAATATGTTACACGTTGTATGTACAAGTATAAAGCTGCTTTTTGCAGTCGATAAACATGTCAAGTCTTCTGGCTGGTCCGTCAATGTTTTTCAAATGCTAATAATAAGCTGTATTCCATTACAAATAGAGTTTAATTTTTATGACACGGACACGACCCCGGCCCGTAGCAAAGGAAACAAACTTTAATCTTCTTGAAAAATGAGGTAAGCGTGCTACAAACGCATGCATATAAATTATAAAAAAAAAATTAAAACTCACCCAACAATAACACAGTGCCATGTAGCCCATACATATCCACCAGCTTTTCTATCAGCATCGGAAACACGAAGCTGCCTGCTGCCGTCCCGCTCACACAGATACCATTTGCCATTGCTCTGGAAAGAGACGGAAATATGCACAATATCTAAGTGTGACCGGTGCGTATTCGTACATAGCAGTTACGTTATTTTTTAGATAATACTTATATCCCATAGCAACATAATAAAGTGTACCTTAGGCCAGTATGCTCATTAATCGCTTGAGCACTGATCCGAACTCAGATTAGCCGACTCAAATTACTCGATTAAATTGACTCAAGCCACGTTCTTATTCCAAAAATACAACAAAACTTCTACTCAAACGTTTTTCTCAGAAAAATCATAGATAAAATCTATGCTCAAACACTGACTTCGATGTTTGTGTATCGTTTCGAAATCCAATTCGACTCAAATCAGTATTCAAACATTGAACCAGACTTTTTGTATAAAAATCTTAACTCAAATGTATGTTTCAGCTGATAAGTATACATATAGTAGTCACAACGAATCTTTGTCCCTCTCAAGTATCTGCGCAGAAACCATTTTTGGGTTGAAATGGAGGTAAGCTAATTTTTCCGCACAAGAGTGGGTATACATACATGCTGTATGCGCAATTGTTGTTGCAGTTAACTTCAGAGGGATAAAGATCCGCTGTGCGTACTGTACCTGTGTTTATCGAAGTATTGTGAGACTATCACAATTCCAGGAGTGGTCGAAAGGCCTCCACCAATTCCTAAAAACACTGTTCTATAAATTGCGTTATAAAATAATCATCTAGATTATATACAAGATCTGCTAGATACAAAAGTTGATATTGGCTTCACACAGTCACATATCCCATTTGTGGATCTTACCAGTCATGATCCCGAAGCTTAGCAGCAGATGCAGTAACCCTCGACTGAAGTATGACAGAGCCAGTCCGGTGGCGCAGAACAGCCCCCCGATGAACACGACCAGACGGCAGGAGTACTTCTCGCAAAGCGCTGATGATAACGGTGCTGGAGACAAAAAATATATAAATTCAGAAGGGTAAAAAAAAAGAAGTCTAAGGGCGTCTTGCACCAGAATCACTAAACGTATTTAACAGCTAAATCGATTTAAATTTGACGTATTTGTATGACTTGACAACTCGCTAAATACTATTTAAGAGTTAAACGCGTTTAGCGATTCTGGTGCAAGACGCCCTAAAAATATGAACCTACTAGCTTCTGCCTGCGACTTCGTCCGCGTCCCGTTTTATCATGTTGTTTTTCCGGAATAAAAAGTAGCCTTTTTGTTAATCCAGGCTACGAACTATATGTATTCCAAGTTTCATCCAAATCGGACCAGTAGTTACGGCGTGATTGAAACACAAACATTCCAAACATCTAAACTTTGACTTATACTCGTAATATTAGTGGGATGTTCGTTTGGATTCTACTTGAAGCGTCCAATGGTACCGGGACAAATTTACAGTTTTTCACTCTAGTCCTTGATTCAGAGAGTACGTTAAACTGTCCGTACCGGCTCTAGCAGTAGTTAAGCCATTGGTATGCCAATCTCAGTTGAACTGCAAATTTGAATTGCAAAGTTTTAAATCATGGTCAGTTCATACTAACTCATAGTTATTCTGTGACTAAATAGTGACATTATAACGTCATTTGATGTGTTTTCGCGCATATTTTGCTGTCAAGTGTCTAAAAAGAATGATCACCTGAACAAATTACACTGGGCAGTGAAATATAACTTATCAGCAAAAGATTGGCATACGCGGGGGCAGGATGAAAGCCTTAAAACTGCGTCACCAGAGGTAGCCACTAACTCATACAAGCGAAAGAACGAGTCTAATTCTAAAGTCTTCCTAAATTCTGTTTTTTTATCAAAAAAAAACAGCAGGGGTATGCCATTCAAAGTTGAACTGCAAAGTTTTAAATCATGGTCAGTTCATACTAACTCATAGTTATTCTGTGACTAAATAGTGACATTATGATGTCATTTAATTTAATTCCGCGCATATTTTGCTGTCAAGTGTCTGCAATAATTTATAAGTTAAAAAACTGGAAAAACCGACTTCAATTCGACTACCAGCTTCATCATCAGATGATGATGATGATGATGACAGTTCATTGGGAATGTTCTAGTCACTATAAACACCACATAAAAGCTACAGGAAAGCAAAATACGCAATTTCGTGCACGTGGTTGGTTTGATTCTTTAGAGGAACTACTGGTGGGTTTTTGCTTTTCTCCAATTAAATGCGATTTGAATGTACAAACTGGGTTTATTGACAAATTTAGACAAATGTAAAAATTTCGGTGTGCACCACAAAGGTCATTGTTGCTAGCAGTAAAATGGTAGGCGCTACGCCGCAACTTGTCAGTTGTCATATTGCATCGTTGCTAGCAGTAAAATAGTAGGCGCTGCGCCGCGCCGGGCATATTTTTTTCAGTTATTTCTTTTTATAACCCAAACTACTCAACCGATTTTGATGAAAATAAAATGGGACCAATCTGGAAGTATATCCTTTCAGATAAAAAAAGAATTTTTGAAATCGGTTCATAAATGACATACATAAATATATAAACGTACATAAATATAACTTGACAGCAAAAGATTGGCATACGGGGGCTGGTCTTTCTCTAAGATTCCATTGACTTGACATACCCAGTGCTAAGCAAAGCGTGGACAATGCAGCGGGTATCCAGGAAGCGACGCTTTCCGAGGAGTCAGGGAACGTCTCCATGATCTCCACGTACAGAACCCCGTACGATTTGAACAGACCCGCAACCCAGAACTGCACCATGAATGCGCCGAACACCACCACCCAGCCGTAGCCGCCGTCAGGGGGCGAGTTACTGAAATAAAAACAAATTGTAGGGCTGTGCATATTAATCCTGAGACAGACGTGTTTGACGACCGTATAAAGAAAATTTTTAAAACCGTTTTGAAGTATTGTGAAGGTGACATTAAAGCCCATTTATAATGTCGTTTTCTCATCACGTTGGTGTATTTACCTAAGTTGATGTTTTTTCGATCTATTTAGTTGTATTGTCAAATATATAGTAGGTAGGTATAATACCGATGTACAGTTTTCTAGATTTAAATATGTAATAGCGTTATCGCCTTGGATCTCTGTAATGGTAATGTCTATGTTAAATAAACAATTTGAATTTGAATGACTGAGTTGCTGAAGATCTCATTTTGACTGAGCACTGGTAGTAGCAACCCCGCCTTCCGATAAGGTCGTGGGTTCAAATCCAGTCGTGCGCCTATGTATTTTCTAAAAAAACTGAAAACATCGTGAGGAAACCCGCGGCATAGTCAGCTCCGCACGTGGCCTTGCCTTTTCTGTAAATAAGGCCGACTAGGCTGTGACGATTTTTTTTTAAATATAATATAGAATGTCCTTTGGCCACAATCTCACCTGATGGTAAGTGACGATGAGGCCGACGATGGAGCAGGACAGTCTAGAAGACACCTATTCACTCTTGCCTTGAAAAGACCCAGATTATATTTCTCAGGAAAGACAGAAGACGGCAACGCGTTCCATTCCTTGGCAGTTCGCATAATGAATGTAGATCCAAAATAGCTAATATAGCTGCTACAAGCTGTTCCATCTAAATCACGTCCCCAGGCACTACAGCATCCCGTTCATAGGAGTATGGGTGAATCATCATCGTGTATAAATCATCTTGATTAGATGCAAAGACCTGATTATTGTTACTATAGATAAATGATAGATACTCTGTAGATTCTGGTGCGGTATGCAGGCGTCTCGACGCGGCCAGCAGTGGGCGCGCCGTGACGGAGGAGAGCGTCAACAACGAGTCCTCCTCCTGCTCCGTCGGCGACATCGCTGACAGGTACGCACCTACTTGCTGTCAAGGAAGGGAGACATAAGCTGTACTATATCTCTTGCAAAATTCAAAATTTTTAAACCATAAATCTTCGTTGAATAAATAAACGTAAGTTGACTTAACTTAAATGACTTTATTCACAAAGAAAATTATGACTAATATAGTATTTACAATATTTATAATATGTACAAAATACACATGAAGCAGTTGAGCTATCTACACACCGTTGCAAACGATTTATAGATAGCTCATCTGATCCAGAACTGAACAACTAATAGTTGACTTGACTTGGGTTATGTTAAAAAATGTCGCAAAATTTCATAGGCTTTGCTGCTCACCGTGGCTAGCGGCAACTCTAGGAGTAGGCTTGGATGCCGTTCTGCAGCAGGCGCCGATTGCACCGAGAGGAGTGACCCAGCTTTGTCCGGAAGTGCCGCCTGGGAACAAAGGGATTCGGTAAAGATGCATATGGGGCGAAGACACTTTAAGAGTTGTAACCACCAGCAGATCCAGGGGGGCTAAAGGCTCCCCCCAAAAGCTTCCGAATCTACGCACATGTGGACCAGGTTTTGTGACGGAAAACCCTAAATAGCTGGGCCAAGCCAAGGTTGGTGTGAAATATATTAATCTACGCACAGGTGGACCAGGTTTTGTGACGGAAAACCCTAAATAGCTGGGCGAAGCCAAGGTTTCATTAGGTTGGCGATAGCAACCTATTGTGTGAAAATTTGTAAAGGTCGGCTAAGCCCCCGTATTCCAATCTTTTGCTGTCAAGTAATTTCTTCAGGTCACGTGGTACAAAATTGTACCACGTGATCATTCTTTTAGATACTTGACAGCAAAATATGCGCGAAAACCAATTAAATGACATCATAATGTCACTATTTAGTCACAGAATACAATATGAGTTAGTATGAACTGACCATGATTTAAAACTTTGCAGTTCAACTGAGATTGGAATACCCCTGAAGCTACTAAAAGTAGGCATCTTGCTACTAAATCGGTGTAAATCCTGCAAGCCTCCTCCGCCCACCCCTCCAAAGTGGAAATCCTTGGTCCACCACTGGTTGTACCACCAGTGTTACCTCTGTGTTACCTCTGAGATAGTGTCAGTGCAGGGCAGGTCGATGGAGCAGGACACGGGAGCCGTGTCGGGGGGCGCGGAGCACCCGAGCATCTGCTCATCCAGCTGTGCCAACTCCTGGAACGAACGAAGAATCACCTAGTTATATAAGACGGTTCTAAATGATCCTTGTGATTTTATTGAATAAAAAAATTTTGACTTTGAACAAAAGGGTAACTGAAGAACAGAATATAAGATCCTTGTACCTAGATTAGATTTTATTTGTTTTTGGATGTCCTAATCAACAAAATAAATGTAATAAGTAATTACTCGAGCATACTTAGATTTGGCTAGAAGCATGCTTACAAAACTATCAGGCGTCACAGCTCAGTCGGTAATAGCTCTGCCTTCCGTGCTGTGGGTCGTAGGTTCGATCCCCACCAAGAACAAACATTTGTGTGTGCCAAACATAGATGTTTGTTCTATGTCTGGGTGTTACTATGTATTAAGTATAAATAAGTATGTATTTAAGTACAAAAAAAGTATTCTATCAGCATCTAAGTAGTTCTGTTTGTTACTCTTTCACGCAAAAATTACGATTACGATTAAAGTACTATTTGGTTAAAACTTGGAATTAAGTTTGGGTATCGGCCTGGATTAACACATAGGCTACTTTTTATCCCGGAAAATCAACAGGATATAACGGGATGCGCACGCAGTCGCGGGCAGAAAAGCTAGTAGATTATAAGACAGGCGTCACAGCTCAGTCGGTAATAGCTCTGCCTTCCGTGCTGTGGGTCGTGGGTTCGATCCCCACCGAGAACAAACATTTGTGCGTGGAAAACATAGATGTTTGTTCTATGTCTGGGTGTTACTATGTATTATAAGTACTTATGTATTTACAAAAAAAAAAGTATATAAGTATTCTATCAGCCATCTGGTTCCCATATTACAAGCATTGCTTAGTTTGGGACTAGAGGGTGTTGTGTGAAATGTCCCTGAATATTTATTTAAAAAAAAGTTACAGTTTTGTCTCGGGCATCGCAGTAATCAGCGGTTGCAACGTCGCACGAAGTTCGCGGCATACAATGAGTGACGTATAGCTCATTTGTAAGGTTTCAAACCTCGACCAAGTTTCTATACTCACTTGGCAAATCCAGAGTAATATCCTAGTACCTACTTACCTACATAATGTAGGTACGTATAGTACCTACGCACAACCGCTTCCCTCCAATACGACCCAAAAATGGGTTCTCCTACTTCAGCCCCCGTATGCCAATCTTTTGCTGTCAAGTTATATTTCACTGCCCAGTGTAATTTTTTCAGGTCACGTGGTACAATTTTGTACCACGTGATCATTCTTTTTAGACATTTGACAGCAAAATATGCGCGAAAACACATCAAAATGTCACTATTTAGTCACAGAATAACTATGAGTTAGTATGAACTGACCATGATTTAAAACTTTGCAGTTCAACTTTGATTGGCATACCCCTGCAGAGGGACAAAGATCCGTTGTGACTAAGTACAAGATAAGACGATTCTAAATGATCCTTGTGATTTTATTGAATAAAGAAATTTTGACTTTGACTTTGAAGATTCATTTATTTACTATACCTAGCTACATAATAATAAAGTCATATTTTTTCTAGTTCAAAAAATCGTCTAAAAATCATATTGGTTTCAAACAATCGATTACAATTTGCAATAGACTATCATGTTTAAAAGTTAACATAATGTGTAGGTGGGTTGAAGGGAAACATTCACACATCTACCTTGACATAGACCTTGACGCTCCTACCATAGGCTACCATTATACAACCCACCGATCTACCAATGAATCGATTTTATAAGGTAACACCTACTGTGATTGCAATCCACATAAGTGTTATCAAAATCAAAAATCTTTTATTCAAAAAAATCAGAAGGATCATTTAGAGTCGTGTTATATAACTAGGTGATTCTAGGTGCCAGTTCCACGCGACCGAACGGGTACAAACTACTTACGGCCTGGTTCCTAGCTTTTTAGTGTAAGTATGATCCTTTTTACAAAGAATACATAAATGCTCCAGTGTGGTGACATTTCAGCTTTTGAGAAATTAAAAAAATTCTGTCATGTATTTCTGAGTCAGTAATTTCAAGAATTCAGCCATTAATTAGTTAAGTACTTAGTTGTCACAACGGATCTTTGTCACTCTGCATGGGTATGCCAATCAAAGTTGAACTGCAAAGTCTTAAATCATGGTCAGTTCATACTAACTCATAGTTATTCTGTCACTAAATAGTGACATTATGACGTCATTTGATTTGTTTTCGCGCATATTTTGCTGTCAAGTGTCTAAAAAGAATGATTACGTGGTACAAAATTGTACCACGTGACCTGAAGAAATTACACTGGGCAGTGAAATATAACTTGACAGCAAAAGATTGGCATACGGGGGCAGTACCAATTTTTGGTGGAATTAGATGTACGCGAATTTTTCCGCACAATACATGGGCAATCGTTAGTTGCACCTAACTTCAGAGGGATAAATATCCGTTGTGCGTTGCCAGTAGCCTTCGTTGAAAAGAAATCGCTAGCATTACTTAGTGCGTTTAACAGCTAAATAAATAAATAAATAATATTACTAAAATAAATAATAATACCTACTATTTAAGGCTGGGGATCTGCCAAATTGCCAAAACTAGCGAAGTTCAAAGTGTGTTTAAAAGAAAAGTAAGATAGTAACTTCATTTATTTTGGTTGCAAATCAATATTCAGGATATGTGTAACAATTACATATTTAATTTAGCTTCATTTAGCTGGTTTATAATAGATAAATCTGGGATCAAACACAGCTCTCTCGCGCCCAAACCGTTTCGAGTCAAGTTTGTGCACTCGGATTAAGGAAATGAAAACAAAATCGCAAAAAGTACTCAGCGCGTCTTGATGTACATATCCTTGTCTCCAAAACGCCCTGAATACATTTTGCGATTTTGTTTTCATTTCCTTAATCCAGGTGGCAGAAGATCTTCGAAATTTTGGATTTTAAATGGTCTATTCCACAATATTCCCTTGTTTTATCTACAAAACAACTAAACTTACGTATAGGCCAAATATTTAAGTATATAAAAAGTGTAAAATCTTTACTTAAATAGTCTTATTTTTTTTTAATATTTAATAATTGCTGAGACTAGTTTTTAACCAAATATCGCAAGAAAATTCTTCAGTGGCCTCTAGGCGGCCGAAACGTTCGGACGTCAGGTCCACGCCAAATTTCTCAGGATTTTTAAATGAAGAACACGCAAACGTCTACTCGACAAAAGTCTACAAATCATGGTTCTATTGTATCATTTGAGTACACTACGTAGCAACATGGCAGTTTTTCTCGCGGCTGCGCGTAACGCGTAAGCAGACCGCGTAATAAGCTCATTTGACATTTACGAACAGTCACAACAAAATTTTATCGAGTAGAACTCCTGGTTTGCCAATTAATACGCATTGAAAGTGGCTTTACTTTTTTCTCTTGTATACATGACAATATCCAACAATAACCATACCAATGTAAACTTAGTTTTTATTTCTTTTAAGTCAACTCCGCCAATCAGTCAGTAGCTGTTATTTGTTTACACGGAAAATAGATTTTTCTATCCTAATTCCAATTAAATTAGGATAAGTAAGTACCTAATTATTATCTTGCTACTGCTCATACTTGTATTGCATTTAATTCAACCTATTTTATTGCTTTTGTAAAAACCTTTTTGTGAACAACCTTATTTATTCTAAAGAAGGATCTAACATGGACCGGAGAGGAACGTTTGATGAAAGTAGAATACATAGAGAGAGACATTGCCTTCTGGCAAGACAAAATCTACCATTTTATCTTGCCAGAACGCAAAGAACCACATCCTATCCTATCCTACTAATATTATAAATGCGAAAGTTTAGATGTTTAGGTGTTTCAATCACGTCTAAACTACTGAACCAACTTGGATGAAATTTGGCATATATGCCAAGTTTCCTAAAACTCAATCCAATCCAGTAGGCACATAGGCTACTTTTTATCCCGAATAATTATCAGGATCTACAGGATAAAATGAACGAACAAGATTAGCAGCGCCAATTGGCAAGAGGATTTCATTGTCATGTCATGTCACGTCAGTTTGACCGGGCGTAATACTACCTCTTTGGTCTAACGACTAGCGTTTGACATTCAAGTACGGGTTCGGTGTAATGTCAAGTTTCACAAAGTATCCGCGCGGTACACGCACATATAATAATACAACACAGATAATACAATGTACATGGAAACTGTACCCGCTTACGGAGTCGCGGGTAACTGCCAGTTAACAATATTTATGCAAAAACACTAAAATAAATACTGCTGGTTTTTATTGCACGTATATTTTGGAATAGTTATTTCTTCTGAAATTACCTACTTACATCCAATTCTGTATCAATGATCTGTATCTGTCTCTCACAATTTGTGTTAAACTCTCCGCAATATGTTAATGTTAAAGATGAGTTTGGAGCAGTACCCTCCCTATCCTTTTTCATATTATTTAGAGAGTTATTTTTCAGTAGTACCTAAGGTTTTAGTTTTTAAGCTTATCTACTATTTATCGATTTGAGAGTTTCCGTAGAATTTACTATGACCTAAATATTAACAAACATACCCACTTAATGTACTTATGTCTACGCCCAGCTACTTTGGATTCACAAGACGGGATATAATTTGAAAATACAATTTGATAAATAAATTTAAATTTGATACAATTTGGAGATAAATGGAGTGTCAGAAAACGAGACCGAAAATCTACTGAACACAATTAAACAACTAGACACAGTCATATAACTCCCTATTGATAATGCGGACATACTTTCATGCTCCAGAGTCAGAAAGATGGATGAGTCTAACAACCATCATCATCATCATCATCAACCTATACTCGTCCACTGCTGGACGTAGGTCTCTCCCAAGACGCGCCATTGAGCTCGGTCTTCGGCTCTTCTCATCCAGTGTCTGCCAGCTACATTTCGCAGATCGTCGCCCCATCTCGCCGGAGGGCGTCCTACACTACGCTTGCCTAAACGTGGTCTCCACTCGAGTATTAGTTTGCTCCAACGATTGTCGGTTCTACGGCAAACATGGCCGGCCCACTGCCACTTCAGCCTGCTAATCCTCTGAGCTATGTCGAAAATTATGATCAATGATCGTATAACCCCAGAGCCAATCACTGTCGCCGGAATGCCTCTCGAAGTTGTGCAGGAGTATGTCTACCTCGGGCAGACCCTGCGTTTGGGTAGACACAACTTTGAGAAAGAGCTAAACCGGAGAATCCAGCTGGGCTGGGCTGCGTTTGGGAAACTCCGTCAAGTCTTCTCGTCGCAAAAATATGTGTGGACTAGGAATGGTCGCATATTCATCCGCAGAGATGACCAATCTCCTGCAAAGCAAGTCAAAAACTATGAGGCACTGGCTGATATGAACTCCATACTGATATGAAACCAGGCTCTGCGAAGTAAAAATGAAGAAGTATAGATCTCACTAAAACTCAATAATACTCTGCCAAGAATGTTTAGATATGTGCAGTATACAAACAAACCCCAGTGACTATACAGACTTTGTTTCTCGTCATGGATAATATCAGTAGATAAAGTGACACAGTCAAGTGATATAAGTAGAGACTATAATTTGTTGCAGATTTTAATTTTGACCGGTCTACCTCTAGTGAAGGACACAAAAATTCAAACCCTAATAATAGTAAATATTATGTAGTTTATAAAATACTGTTCAAAGAACTGTAGATTTAGTGATAAGCAATTTTAGTGGTGTAACGGAGTGTGAAAATAAACTACCCCTCAGTAAGTTAGATCCTCATCACCCTGCATTAGATATTATAATTAATGTATGATATAAATGTAATGATACAAAAAATGTTAAAAGGGTAAAAATATGCCACACATATTTTCAAAAAAGTTGATTATTCAAAAGTAACAAAAAACCAATAAATACTTTCATTCCTGTATGATTTAAAACCAATCTTGGCAGATTTTATCCAATTAACTGACTATTTGCCACAAACAATAGCGTTCCTTTAATTTTGTTATCATGAATGTTATCATGAGCACTTATTACTCGTATATTGGAATCCAATCACACACTTAGTTATAAGTTGTTGCTTTTTTTTTCCTTACAAAATAAGTACTAAATTTTTTAAGACATATTTTACCTACATCAAATCTGTTTATGCCTGTTGGTATATCACACTGTAGAATGTTATAAGTAATATTTTTCTCCTAAATAACAATTGTGAATATGCCATTGGTGTCACTAACTAAATAAATAAATATAAAGATCGCAGTAAAGCATTTTTCAGTTTAGTTTAGTATTCGATAAAATTTACGAATTGCTTTCCGCGCATGTCATGACAACTCGATTCATCTGTTTTGCACAGATAGACTATCCCCTTAAGAATTAAACGCGTTTATATAGCGATTCTGGTGCAAGCCGCCCTTAGTCATCAAGGCAGATACCTAGTTGATAGGTTGAGAAGCAATCGGCTCTATTTATTGCAGTGAACAATATTCGGATCAATACTTGAGTCACAAAGTAGGTACTTAGGTGATACCAGGCGATACCAGGCTCTGTATCGAAAGACTTCTAAAAGTACCTACTGCTATCGGCAAGTTCGATGCCAATTATTTTAAAACACGCGATTGAAAACTGATCCGGACTCAAGTATCGATTTTTTGATAGTTTTTATATATGAGAACTGCCCCCGTATGCCAATCTTTTGCTGTCAAGTTATATTTCACTACCCAGTTTAATTTTTTCAGGTCATGTGGTACAATTTTGTACCACGTGATCATTCTTTTTAGACACTTGACAGCAAAATATGCGCGAAAACACATCAAATGACGTCATAATGTCACTATTTAGTCACAGAATAACTATGAGTTAGTATGAACTGACCATGATTTAAAACTTTGCAGTTCAACTTTGATTGGCATACCCCTGCTGGGCCCATCTTTAATTATAATTATTAGAAGGTAAGAGACTTACTTACATCAGATTACTAAACAATGCTAAGTACGGTCGATTTCTGTTATGTGCAGCAACGATCTTTTATGTAAAAATCTTTGAGCAGTGAGAATTTGCGAAATAACAGATAAGCCGTCTAGTTTTTGTAATTTGTGCTGTTACTTAGCGTTGAATAAAAATAAAGGTTGTCTGGAAGAGATCGCTCATAGCGATAAGGCCGCCCATTGTACTTCGCTTTAATATGTCTAATATCTAATTTCCGGTGCAGTACAATAAAGAGTTTTCTATCTATCTATCTATCTATAGGTATGGGAAAAATGTTCGAAACAGGGCCTGCATGCGCTTCGATTCACTAGAATGTATGTGTCTGGTTACCAGACTCTGGTATTCCGGGTTCATGCGATGACCTCAGACAACCAGCGATCGATACGTCTGAATGGCGCTGCTGCAGCGTAAGTAACTACTTATATCTGGGAGAGAAGAGACTTGGAGAAGTTCTCCTAGAGTAGGAGAACAATTTTATTTGAGTGTAAATAATTTGTGCTTCGTTTGCTTCTTATAATCTGTGGTTCGCTTTTAGAAGGCCGTTCACCCAACTATTTTTAATATTACAAGAAGATTATGTCAATTCAAACGTATTGTATTGTAATCTTGTTGTAACGGCTTGTTTGCGAACCTTTTATTAAAAAAACACGATAGCTGGGACACAAGAACTTTGTAAAAAAAATCTTTTAAAGAGTAAGAAAGAAAACGCAATTTTTTTTGGACCGATAAAACTGGATTATTTCTTTTTTAGACTACCGATCTCTCGTTTCATTGGGCTGAAAACCCACCTTTAAACTTTATTAATGTGGCATAAAGCGTTTCTTCTTGAAAACATCCCTTGAAAGCACTACCTTCTTCTCAACACTACACGCAAAGTTGGAAGAGAATGCTAGCTAGCAATAAGCTCGCCTCTGTATCCCACGCTAGGTGGGGTCGGCACAACATGTTTGCTTCTTCTACTCACTTCTATCATTCGTCAACTCTGAATCTACTCCTCTAACATTCATGTCATCTTTCACACAATCCAACCCCTTCTTCTTCGGCCTTCCTTTACTTGTGTACCCAGTCATTCATTTATTAAAGTTTTGTCTAATCTAATCTAATGAAGTATCTATAAGCACATTTTCTCATTCCTTTTTATATTAACGGCCATAGTTTTGTAAGTTAAGAAAGCATATCGGAGTGATTCAAAGCCTTAACCATCGCTAAAACCCCTTTCAAATATCTACTTAAGTAATTAAATAAATAATAAATAAATATTCGTGAACTTTACACACAACGCCCTCCAGTCCTAAACTAAGCAAAGCTTGTAATATGGGAACTAGATGACTGATAGAATACTCATATACTTTTTTTTTGTAATTCATACTTATAATACATAGTAACACCCAGACATAGAACAAACATCTATGTTTTCCACGCACAAAGGTTTGTTCTCAGTGGGGATCGAACCCACGACCCACAGCACGGAAGGCAGAGCTGTTACCGACTGAGCTGTGACGCCTGTTTAATTAAGTACTACAAAGATCTAGAACTCTCGTTGATATATAGGTAGTTACTAGAATTCCGGGTTCAGGCGGTGACCTCACTAAAGAGTCGATCGATACGTCTGAAGCCACGCGCGCTTGCAATGCTCTGCGCTCTTGTCTTTCACATTTATAACAATACCACGTCAACTGGGCACCCTGCCTGCAGTCGGTGATTTGAACTCTGTTTTCTATCTCTAGCATTTAGAATTCAGAGTTCATTTAACAGTTTTTTTTGTTAAAAATGCTATTTGTATATACTAGTTATTGTTTTGAACAAATATTTATCAAGATAATACGACTCTTCTTTTACTAATTTCTATAAGGTTGCGGGAGTAGTGAAAAAGTTGCTTTTCACTGGTAATTCGTAGATACAAGATATAAATCAAAAGTAAAAATAGGCACAGAAAATTCATTATATTTCCGACCTTTTTGCTCTAATCCCGAAACAACGATAGAAAAATATTCTCTCAATAGAAAAAAATCCCAAAGTTACACGAATATGTCTGGGTATGAATAATCTGGGTCTTTTTAAGGCAAGAGTGAATAGGTGTCTTCTAGACTGTCCTGCTCCATCGTCGGCCTCATCGTCACTTACCATCAGGTGAGATTGTGGCCAAAAGACATTCTATATTGTACCTCTGATCTCATTATTGTTCCTTTACTTTTACTTTATTAATTTTAATTTGTAAATACTTTGTCCTACTTTTTACCTAGTCATAAATAGAATAACGCATTGGAACGCTCGCTCTGTAATGTTATTTTATTATAAGAATAAAGAATTTGAATTTGAAATTTGAATATATTATATATGTTCATTATATTGGATCAGGTGAGCTATCTATAAATCGTTTGCAACGGTGTGTAGATAGCTCAACTGCTTCATGTGTATTATATATGTATTCTATATTATATATGTATAAAAATATGTACGACAATAGACACGAAGTTAAAAGTTTTTTTTTATACATTACTTATAGACAAGCGTTTGACCGCAATCTCACGATGGTAAGTGACGATGCGGTCGACGATGTAGCACATTTGCTTAGAAGATATCTATTCACTCTCTTCTTGAAAACATGTTGTTATGTTAAAAATTGTTTTTATTTGTTTGTTTTAAAATTTCACACAAATATGTAGTGCTAGGAGGACTTAATGCTAAAAGCATTGTCTGCCAGTCTTCCTGGGCGTGCAAAAATATGTTTTTCTATACCATTTAATTTAAATTAACAACAGTTACACTGAATAACAGCTAAAAAACAATGCATAGCTTGCATGACCCAATTCAATTTGGTGCAGCCAAGCAAACTGTTAGTTTTATCTGTGTACCGGGTCACAGAGGCCTAGGGCAGGTCAGGATTGAAGAATCCACACTACACCAAGGATTGTGTTTTGACACTACGCCAAAAATAACGTAGATACTTAAGAAATCATTTAATTATTGCTATTAAGTGAGATTGCGGTTAATGTTTGTCTATAATGTATATAAAAAGAACGTAATTTAGGTAGGCATAGGTTGTATTATAAATAAATAAATATTAATTGACATTTCACACAACGCTCTCTAGTCCCGAACTAAGCAAAGCTTGCAATATGGGAACTAGAATAATTATATACTTTTTTTGTAAAATGGTCACATCCAGACATAGAACAAACATCTATGTTTGCACACAAATGTGAGTTCTCAGTGGGGCTCGAACCCACGACCACGGAAGGCAGAACTATACCGACTGAGCTGTGACGTCTGTCTGTAGAAGTCATTCTGCAAGATGAGATGCTCTACGGCGTAAATTTTTCGTAGCTTCCTCTACGGCGTAGCGTATTGTATTGTGGCTGAATAATCGTAGATAACCTACGGCGTAGACGTTCTGTAGCTTAGTTTGTAGACGGCCTACGGCGTAGCTTTTCGTAGCTAAGTGTTTCGTAGACAATTATTCGTTTTTTACATTCATACTTATATCGATTATTTTGATGGTTTCTGGATTATATCAATTATTCGTAGACACTCAGCGGTTATTGTAAAACGTAGTATTTTCATATGAAAATATTGTCTCCATGTAAAGTTAGTTTTTACTCAACGTTAAGGAATTGCCTATACCCCAGCAGTGGGTGGGTGAGTGGGTTTGAGTGGGTGAGTGGGTTTTTGAGTGGGTGAGTGGGTGGGTTTGAATGGGTGGGTGGGTGAGTGGGTGAGGATGATGATGATGATGATCAAATTGAGCAAGGTCTTTTTATTCATTTAAATTGTTTGTTTCATTATTTTTTTTTATAATTTAAATTTTATTTATTTGTTCAAAACAAATAACTCTATACAAATAATTTCGAAAACTGCATTTTTAACAAAAAAATTCATTATTTAGTTACTAAGTATAATTTAGTGCCTATTTCACCATCTCATGATTACGCTATCCGTTATAATTACATCTACTTTAGACATGTCAAAAACAAAGATAGAAAGACAGATAGCGGTGAAACAGGCACAGAGGGCCTGTTTCACCATCTGTGAGTAATGCGATCCGTCAAATAAAATTATACTCAACTTTGTCTTTAACAAGTTTACATATTTTTATCTGACGGATTGAAATAGGTACTCTTTTACTTCGTTGATTTTTTTAATCGATGTGTCTTTGCAGTATCATAATTCAAATTCAAATTCTTTATTATTAATAATAAAATAACATTACAGATACTTATATCTAATGCGTTATTCTATCAAAAAAAAATTATAACAATCATTTAAGTAAGTATATAAACACAATATAAAGAAATTAAATGAGATCAAGGTGGACATAATAAACTATTAACCTAATAAGACATGAGAACAACAATAAAATATCTAGATAACTAACAAGAGAAAACATAAAAAACTAGACAATATGTAGGTAGGTAGATATATCTCTAGCGATTGTAGAATGTCAGCTGTACCTAGAGGGTGATTAAATGTGGGATTGATACTGACCTGATTAAAAGTAAACTCTCTTGGCAATGACATTGTTCAATATCTGGTGGTAGCGGCAAACAAAACTGGTCTTCCGACTCTGTAGATTCTAATTCACACCTATTTTGAACGGCAAGAGCCGAATTATGCATCTGTTCTAACAAACGTATTCTCTTTACGGAAGCCGTTTTCACAAATTTATTTATCCTTGTTCAGTAAATAGATATAAGTTGTTTATTTATTTAATTTAAATCACGGCGCGGACATTTTTGACAAAATAACAAATGAAAACTGTATTTAGCTGGTGTTTTTTGGCACGGCACGGTGTACAAGTGTTTGTGGTGAGTTCTGTGAGGGAATGAAGACAAGCATGCGCAGTGTATGCGATCAATATTAGTTCGGGAGATGGAAGGATGTGGGGTATTGTGGAAGTTTCAAAAGGGCAAGCCTCCTACCGGGTGAATCAGTGGTGATAGTGACGAACTATGCATGAAGTCATTTTTGAAAGGCTATTTTTAACCCCCGACGCAAAACGACGGGGTGTTATAAGTTTGACGTGCCTGTTTGTGTGTGTCTGTCTGAGGCAACGTTCTAGGTAGGTACATTATAGCAAGTAGGTTACGTACTTATAACTAGTAGGTTAGGTTGCCTGGACGAGATCGCTCATAGCGATAAGACCGCCCATTGTACTTCACATAAAAATAAGAACTCTGTTTAATATGCAATTTTCTTTTGGGGTACCTACTTACAATAAAAAGTTTTCTATCCATCTATCAACTATCCAAGTAAAAAGCTGAATTTTCTTCCCCAGTCTATGGTATTTAAATAAAAACTGTCTCTCAGACTATACGAAACTTGAAGAATACCTATGCACGGACAACACTAATCTACGTGTATGCTGATTGCTGGGACATATACGTGACTATATACATATATACTATGTCGCATGGTTTTCCAGTCTTCTCCGATTGGTTCTCGATCAATCTTAAATTAAGTAGACTGTTATTCTGATTTTCTTACTACTGAATCCGCCATTTACCCAAAAAAGGCATATATCGTGCCACGTAGGATGTCGGTTCCCTTAAACTTTTAAAATAGTAGGTAGTGGTGGTGGTTCTTACCTACAAACTACATTAGTCATAGCATGGACCAAAAAAATAATATTATTATTAATCGATGTTATTTAATCGATTATTATTAATCGATGGTCATAGTAAGTTGACCTCGCCAAACCGTTGTCGTTCGCTCGTCTTGAAAAAGGTAAAATTCCAATGTCCAATCGTACCAAATGGAAATTGTATATTAGCTACGTATTGCATACTTACTTTTAAGACCCCCACCCAACCCTTCTACCTACTTACTAAATTATAGTAGGTCTTTTAAGAGTTATAATAATAATAAAGTTCTATAAAATCTAGTCGTTGAATACCCCTATTGGAAACCGGCATAATACTTATGTAGAAATAAAAATACAATTTGCAATTCCCGTAATATTTTATTGAGTACAGGCGTCGCAAAAAATGGGTGTCTTATGAATTTCGGCACAGGTAGGTACAATAACATGTAGGTAGGTATGTGCTTACATTATGATTAGCAAGTTAGATAGGTACTGCGTTTCGGTGAGAAGACAGATGCGGGTTGTTAAGGGATAATCACGAACAAATCTGACAGTCGCCGCGTTACGTAAACCTAACGTATTCGAATCGTATTGCGCGTCAACGCCAGCTCGACTGCCGAACGTTGTAGCGTCACCGCGCAGTGTATCTCGGATACGCTAGCGTTACGATACGTTCACGATTGTCAAATTTATTCGTGATCGAAGCACGTTCGAAATCGTTCGAGAAAAGTCAATGACGTCACATCTCAGGCGAAACTATTACTTGCGGGAAAAGAATGGTCTTCTTTTTAGGGAGAACGCAAACCAAAGACAAAACGTCTTGTCGAACAGTTAGTGATGTGAAACTTCTCAGTAAAACTTTTTTAGTTACGATATGCTTTTTTTTATTTGCTGTTTTCGTTACTTGCTTATTTAATGAGAATCATCCTAAGTACTTAATAATATTATTAAGTACACTACATAATTACTTTATATTCTTATTTATTAAAAAAGCACAGTTCATTCTCTAGGTATATGCGTATAAAGCAATGTTTAATAGGTAGGTACTAAACAATGCTATAATAGATAGGTAAACATAATTTTATGCATGCATGTTTGCTTTTGAAGGCCGCTCGGCCAATTTAATTAATTAATTAAATTGTTTTAACGGCTGGTTTGCGAACCTATTAATAAAAAAACGTAAGAAAAGACTGTCGTGTCAATTGATGTGAGTTTCGTTACAACGAAAACAGCATATGACGAGGAAGCATTCATCATATGCTGTTTTCGTTATAACAGAAAATTTATTTTCACGTCACTAAGTACGCGACAAAACAGTTTTGTCGATAGATGTGCGTTGGCCCTTAGAGAGAGACTGTATGTGAGTGCTTTCAACAGTCGAGAGGGCGAAGTTTGACACAAAAAACAGTAGATAACTGACAGAGAATACGTAAAAAATAACATTATTATTATAAGGTCAACTGAACTGCAACACAGTCAAGTCGGGCGAATCAATAAAATTCTAGTTGTTCGTTGACAACTGGTGTCATTATTATTAGAGTTGTGATCTTATGGCCTCTTCATTTTGAATCTGTTAATGACATTTCTCGAACGATTTCAAAAAGTCTCCGTTACACTTTGACAACTTTTGTGTGAACAATCTAACAATTTACAATCCGCATCTCTTAAGGATAATTAAATAGTTGTGACTTCAAAACAGTTAAAAACTAATTTAAATTAACAATAATAGGACTTATAATTTTAACTAAAACAAACTTATATGAGCTTTGTCAGCTTCCGCGGTACAATCTACAAAAAGACAAATTATTATTTTTTCCGTTGTGTCACTTTTGCGACCCGACGGGAATTTTTTAGAGTTTTCAGCTTATAGCCAATTCGGCTGAAAGAATATAGGTGTCGGGAAAGATCTAACCAATTCACGTCCCGTCTCTGTATAAATTAGATTTATTTTGGCACAGAATTTAGTTCACTACAGCGTTCCGTAAATAGAGGGCACTCTATAGAAAGCATAGGTCAAAAAATGCCCCTGAAAAATACACGCTGCAGCTACAAGGAATGTGTGTTAATTTTTACAAAAAATTCTGTAGACATATTGAAAATGGCTTAAAAAAAGATAGAAAAAGTCAAAGAAAATACCTATAGTAAATTGTACCGTGGAAAGCTGTATCATAAACTTAAAGATAATACAAAGTTATATAACAACGCCTAAATAGTAAAGAAATTTTTTGATAACTTGTGTGGTAGGTTCGACGCAGTCTTGGCCGGTCTTAAAACGAGGTTACTTTTTTTACACACTTTAAAACAGTTTTCTCAAAGTCAAAACGAAATACTTATTTTTTTTGTTTACGATTCAGTCGATTATGTTTTTTACTTGATTTGTTTTTATGTTTAATTAGTGCCTCTAACGACTGTTACATGTATTGAACAGCTACCGTTTGTAGTCTGATCACATTAAGTCTGCACTGAATTAAATGGACTACCCCAAAAAAATTGTACATGGATGTACACTTTTCTGCCGTCCGCTAACTAAAACGTAGCTATTTGACAAAACAACTTTTTGAGATATCGCTAAAAAATTAAAATAAAAAATGAATGCCACTTTGTAACCCTTTGACGTATAGTAGATTTACTTTTTTTGGAATATTATTGATGCCCTCAAGCCCTAATTGAGTACTACCTAATAGCTTTACTGACTTAACGACTATTTAAAGTTGTAATTAGAAAAAAAATGTTGTTAGCCGCTTTCTTACTATCTCTAATTCGGAAACTATAAACGATAGGCACACAGTTCCAAGACAGATCGATAGAGAATTTTGAGCTTTATAACATGGCATTTAAAAGTGAAATTTGACCAAATGTTACGTAACGGCGTTTTAGCTAGCGGACGGCAGTTTTGCGATACATAACTTATATCATTTTCTAAATACTGTGCTTCCAAATATACGGGGTATATTAAGACTAATCCCCGAAAACGTCGGGAGGCTAAGCCCATCAATACAGACAACCAAACGGAACTAAGAAACAGGTGTTCCATAAATTTTTGCAAACTAAATAGTATTTTGTATGGCACAGCAGATATTTTTTGAAGCAATACCGTTAGAGGCACTATACCCTGTAAAACATGAGTATACAATAAAAATAAGGTTTGAAAGAAAAAATCCAAGTTACGGCTGCGCTAATAGATAAATCTAAGATTTTTTTCAATTTTCATTCACTAATAATTTTCTCTATAAACTAAATTTTAAACACTAACAAACCACTAATTCTAAATTTTGGAGACTTTTTAAGAAAACCACAATTTGTGATAAGCAATATTTTTTTGTAAAAATCGTTAATACTCAGATACGGTTGACATCACCAAAGCTTTCTGGAGAACGGCTAAAAGGGTAGTCATAGGCATGTCCAAACATAATTTGCCATGTGCCTACATAACTGATTTCGGAACACATTTTTTTACAGCACAATTTTATATAGTTGCCAAATCAACATTTTTCGCAGTTTCTCAAAAAGTTCCCATAATAATAATAAACCCAGAAAAACAGTGCATTTTCTATACATTTTTTATAACTCATTTACATATTTTTAACACTAAAATTAGATTATATGGACTCACCTATATCTAGGCTAATAGGGTTTTAAAGCAACGCAATGTTGATATATCTGTCTCTTTTCTTCGCGTTTGAAATGTGCAAGAAGAGAAAGAGATAGGTATAGCCAACCTGTGTTGCCAGCTAATACTGAGGGTAGCTACGCAGGGAGTGATCATATGCCTATTGCTTCTTTTTTATGAATTAAAACTTATTTTCTACAAACTTACATTTAAAAAATTAAAATTGACAATTATGTTCACCCCTACAAACAATAGCGCCCTCAGATATTTTTTCTTTTAATATTCACATTCTTAAATATTTATACATTATTTTTTATTTTTATATATTTTTTTATTAAATAAAATGCAAGATAGATTATATCACATGCTACAATTAAATTTATATACCAAAAATTGGTTTTGGGGCGAAAAAAAATTAGGCCTATAAATTTATTACAATTAAACATTATTAGGATATAAAGACTTACCTCTAAAATTAAATTAAAAATAACTATTTATTTATATAATTTTAACTCCAAAAACTATCAAACATACTTATTTTATTAAACTTTTGCAGAAAAAACTTCTAAAATTGCAAAATCCAAACCCTACACTAAATACACTTCAAGATAGTGTTGCCAGTTTAAAAACAAGCCTACTATTTAGTAAAACTGGAATTTTCGTTGCCAATATTTTGAATGAAATACATCAAAATTGCAAAACAAATAATTAACTTGTGTAATATCAGTATTAACAGTTGTATAAGAATAACTATAATGTGTTTTAAATGTTACACTTAAAATTCCTATAGCTAAGTGTCCTGAATTACTGTCACTTTACGTGTCAGAGGGGCGATTACGAGTTGACAATGTAAAAACCGGTGTGAAACGTCTGACGCCCAGCACACCGGTGTGCGCTGCTTGGTATGGAAACACTGAGCGGAAGCTTGACGAGACCAAGCTTCTCAAAAAATCCGCTCAGTGTTTCTATACCAAGCAGCGCACACCGGTGTGCTGGACGTCAGACGTTTCACACCGGTTTTTACATTGTCAACTCGTAATCGCCCCTCAGAAGACGCTGTGTAATGTAGGCACGTGCATGAGGTAACGTAATTGAGGTAACCGCTCAATAATAGGTGGGCTATCGGCTTATTCCGGCACTATTTTAACAAAGACAACTTTTATATTAACTTTTTTTAAATTTGTAACATTTGGGACACTCAGTATAAGTATTTTTCTAACAAAATTAATACCTAAGTTTTTGTACTGCCGTATAAATAAGGCATATAATTAGAATTTTAAGGAATATGCGTACATACAGGTTGTAAAACGATCATTTCCGAAAAAACAGGCCCCATATCAAAAATGTTTTTTTTTGAAGTTTTTACAGCCTGTGTTGCCAGTATACAAAATCATTTGTACGTAATTACATGAGTGATACAGAAAACTAAAAATTTATATTTACAATTTTGTAGAAATAATTGTTGAAAAATAAAAGGTATTGAAAGTCTAACTATGCACATGGTTTTATTGTTATTAAATAAGTTTTAGGTTTGTCAATTCGTATTTTGTTTGAACAAAATACATTTGTGAAGTTATTTTCAGAGAAGTAAATAAACCAATCACGATCGGTAATTAAGCGAATGCTCATAGGTCAAACAAATGCTTCTTAAATCTCTATTTAGAGCCACACGAACGAAGAGCATAGTTACACTAACAATATTTAAAATTGACATCATTATTCCCGTATTTTTCATCCTTTTAAAATAGGCATACAACCAAAGTATTGCTTGTAGTAAATGAAATCCACTCGGAGTGACTCTGGCTCGAACCCTCGCGTAAGAAATGATTCTATTGTCCTTCGCTTTTCGCTCTAGAATCTAAGTATATTTTACACTCTAGAAACCACATTTAAGCCTCGGGCGATTGAATTTCCCGCAAAAGTAGGGATTAAATTTGATCCTACGTTCTTTTCGCTCCAAATTCAATATTTATTACACTCGTAAACAACTTTCATACGGTTCAGGCGATCGAATCTCAAAAAACACCGTACTTTTTACAATCTCTCGCGAAAATAATGATTAAATTGTGATTCTTCGCTCATTCTGAATCTGGATTCAATATTACGCACAAAATTACCATACTAAGCTTCAGCCTATTGAACCCACAATAAAATAATCCCTCTCCTTGTGAAAAAGAATTATTTTATTGCCATCCCTCGCTCCTTTTCACTACTTTTTAATCAAGAAAAACCATACATAAAGACGTAGGAGAAATAGCTATATGCTCTCATTTTTTTCGCTCAGAATTTTAAGCCCCACCCTGTTCTTAAACATATTCTGAAACAATGCTCAAGTACGAATCAATAATTTGATTTTTTTGACTGATAACGTCAAAAAATCTACGCTTGAGTTTGAGTTTTTATAGCATATTTATAATATTATATCTTTAGCATCCCTCGGTTATTCCTTTCGTTCGGGATTCAACCACCCTCGTACTTTTTGCTCAGAGTTCAACGCCCCTATAACCATTCCCAATATTCAATCTATCTCTGGTTGCCTATATATTGCAATAAATGTATGGCTTTGACCTAATCTTAACGGAGGGTTGAATATTGAGTTCGGTCGTTTTTTAAGCCTTTGCGATGTAAAATTGACACATCTACTTAGTAGAATTTTTCCTAACCTTGTCTTTCGGTTTAGCGGTACTTTTCTTAACTTCCTTCTTCTCGACGGGTTTGGGTTCTTTCTCGATAGGTTTGGGTTCTTTCTCGATTGGTTTGAGCTCTTTCTCGGTGGGTTTCGGTTTAGGTTTCATGGCTTTTGCTGCAGCGGCATAGTTTATAGGTTTGGGACCGGTTACCGGTTCTTCCATAGGTATTATTGTAGGGATCTGGGAAAAATAATTAACAGTTAATTATTCGTTAACATTTCACACATTTTAGGATATGTACGGATTGTACGGATATGCAGTAGTTACAACGGATCTTTGTCCCTCTGAAGTATCTGCGCAGAACCCATTTTTGGTAGAATTGGAGGTAGGCGAATTTTTCCGCGCAACAGTACATGCGCAAACGTTTGCTGCACCTAATTTTAGAGGGACAAAGATCCGTTGTACGGCTTGGCGCTTAGCCGATGTTAAAAACGCTAGGCACTGGACCGTAGTTTCTTGCCCGTTCTTGTAGGCTTTGGTCGCGTGGAATTGGCACTTAGAATTACCTAGTTATATCAGACGATTCAAAATGATTCTTGTGATTTAGTTGTATAGTATTATATCAATGCTTACTTGATGCGGACTATCCACGGCATCTTCGCTTGTAGAGTTAATATTGATAGATTCTTCGACTTCGCTTTTTGTGACTTTAACCTCTTTCGTATCTTTCTGAACTTTTGGTTCAGATCGCACTACCACTGCCTTCACCTTCTTTATTTCTTGGACAATCTGAAATAAGACATGTTTTATATAAAAACCATTTTAACCCCAACGCAAAAACGACGGGGTGTTATAAGTTTGACGTGTGGGCGTGTCTGAGGCATCGTAGCTCCTGAACAAATTAACCGGTTTTGATTCTGTTTTTTTTGTTTGAAAGATGAATTAGTCGGGAGTGTTCTTAGCTATGTTTGATGAAAATCGGTCCAAGATGGTTGCCGCCACAAAATGGCGAACTTCCTCAATACGGGTAACAAAGTCGGAGGTTTTCTTTAATTTTTAATTTAATTCCTTGTGTGTTTTGTGCAATAAAGAGTCTTATTATCTTGTAAAGAACAATAGTCACACTCGATCTTTGTCTCTCCGAACTTAGCTGCAGGTATCTCTGCAAACCCTATTCTTGGCTTGGACTGAAGGAAAGTGACGAGTGTAGTGTTTAACTTCAGAACCGCTGTGACAACAATAGACGTAGGATTGGTTGCTCAGAAATTCTATTTAGGCATACGTTCAGTACCGTGTTCTCAAACAGTGACGAAAAACATCGTGAGGAAACCCTTGGCTTAGTCAGCTCCGCACGTATTGAGCTTGTCTCTCCTGTGGATGTCGACTAGGCTGAGAGGATGGTATAGGTGCTACAAGCCTACTCCATCTATATCATGTCCCAGGCACTACCAGCGTGCCGTACATCGGGGCATGAGTAAAAAGTAGCCCCTGACGCTGTATGAATCATCTAGATTAGATGCAAAACGGACTGCTCTTTATGTTCAAGAGAACCTACTGAAGTATGTATGAGATCGTAATGTACCTTGGGAGGTTTCTTAGTTTCGGGTCGTTTATCCTTCGGCTTGCTTTTCTGTATCGGCTGTACATCCGCCGCGCTCACTTCGGGCGGATCTTTCGGCGGTGTGAGGGATTCTGCAAGTTATAATGTGATGTCAGTGACCAGGATTTACACCAACAGCATAAGAGCGGCCACATACAGTCGGAATTCCAAACATAGTAACTCCATACAGTGCCTTGATCACGAATAAACGTGACAATCGTAAACGTATCGTAACGCTAGCGTATGAGATACACTGCGCGGTGACGCTACAACGTTCGGCAGTCGAGCTGGCGTTGACGCGCGATATGATTCGAATACGTTAGGTTTACGTAACGCGGCGACTGTCAGATTTGTTCGTGATTAGGTATCTCTCAGGTCTATGGAGCTATCCCATACATACAGTAGTTTTCCGTTCGCAGTTTTCGGAATTCCGCATGATAGCCTGTGCGTCCAAAACTGAGTTTTGTTATTCCGAATGGAAATAAACGTGTGTGTTGAATATGTAGGTACGGAATTCAGTTTTAGAATTCCGAATCGAAATTTCGATTGTATGTGGCCGACCTAAGTCCTGTTTAGAAAAGACAAAACACGGTGTAACTATTCCAAGCTTACGAGTTATTGAAAAATAGATATTGGTGCCAATTTTGTTGTTCCGTTGTAACTAAAACTGTTAGGTATAAACATTAAGAACTTTTTTTTACATAATTTTAGTTATGCAAAAATGTATTCTGTTTAAAAACAAAGGAGACCGTGAGAGGAGGCCCACAAATGATGGAGGGAGAGAGAGAATTGGAAGTCTTTGGGGGAGACCTTTGCCCAGCAGTGGGACGAGATAGGTTGAGGAAAAAAACCAACAGAATTGCCACAAATATGTTACGTATGTATGTAGTAAAGTTTACCTTCTCTTTTATTATCTTCAGTGAGTTTCGGTTTGGTTTCTGCGATGGGTTCACTTTCTGATGCTTCTGTTCTGCTCGGTTCCTTGTCTTCTGTGCTTTGCGCTTCTGTACTTTCTTCTTTTACTGGAACTAAATTTCAAATAAATGCATTAACAATACAGCCATCAAAACATCTAAACTTTGATATTAAAATTGACAATCCGCGCCATCTATCGCACTACATAAGAACTACTAAAAGGTACGCCCGTTGTAAGGCACTATCGCTAATCGACAGACAAATCCTAGATCGCGAAGTTGTCAGAGTTTAAACATAAAGTAATATTATCGAATACCATCCATTGGTAAGATAGTCTAGGATTTTATTTTTATTTATTTTATTATCACAAAATCCACAGAAATTAAAAATAAATTATTTGACACTTTAATAATAAACCTTACATCCAATAACGGATTTACTTTATACAACTTTTATGTATAGGTTAGGTTGAGCTTGAAAAATAAATAACAAACATTAACAACAGTTTAACTCTAAAAGGAAATCTGTTATACATTTTCTAAAAACATATTTACTTTTGTTAAAGAGATCTACTGAGCCAAAGAACTTATTATATGATTTATTATAGGATAGTTCTCATATAGCGCGTTAGATGGCGCTACATCAATACAATAGGTTGGCAAGTTACCTGCAGATATAGAGGGTGGATTAGGATTGGCGGGGGGCAGTCGTACTCTGGTGGGTACAAACTCGGCCGCGAGTGGGTTCAAGGTAGATTTAGAGACCGCTTCTTCTAACGATAGGCTTGGGTTGCCATTACAGCTGCTTGTTCTGAAAAAACGATTTTGTTAAAAAAAGCTCTTATTTGTGGCTTTTATGACATCGAGAACAGCTCGTTTAAGTTTATTTTTCGTAAAAAATGCAGATTTTTTGGTCGAAAAACTTGTTTGACCCAAAATGTTATTTTTGCTGAACCTATGCATTGTTATTCTCTAGATCCGGAAGCTTTGCGATTTTGCATCACATTCAGTGATTTTATATCTTTAATATCTTGAAATTTGCAAGCGAGACGACATAACAGTTCTTCGCCCCTCTGAAGTATCTGCGCAGACCCGATTTTTGGGTCAAATTAGAGGTAAACGAGTTTTTCTGCACAACAGTACACGCACAATCGTCGTTGCAACTAACGTCAGAGGGATAAAGATCTGAGAGGTAATCACGAACAAATCTGGCAGTCGCCGCGATACGTAAACCTAGCATATTCGAATCATATTGCGCGTCAACGCCAGCTCGACTGCCAAACGTTGTAGCGTCACCGCGCAGTGTATCTCAGATACGCTAGCGTTACGATACGTTTACGATTGTCACATGTATTCGTGATCAAGGCACTGTTGTGTTGTACTAACGTGGGTGCGTCTGGATCTCTTTGCCTGGGCGCTCGTCTGCCTCGCCTTTCCCTTTGCTCATCCTCTAGCATCGCCTCTATGCACTGCTCCATCAATGCCTCTTCTTCCAACTGCTGGATAACCTGCAAACAAATAAATAATAACCAGGTGTAATAACTAATTGTTCCTTTCTAACACCCTGATCTGTAGGGGGACAGATGGGACAAAACAGTTTGTTTTGTCCCACTTTTTAGTGACAGTGACAAATTTTTAAGTATCATCACTTAAAATTTGTACGATCTGTGTATCTATATTTGTACCTGTTTGTCAAATTCCTCTTCGTTCTCCATCCACATGTAATCTTCAAAGTCGGTTGGTTGTGGTGCACCAGGGGGTGCAAATTGAGGAGGGAAGTATGCACCTGCCATCACATACCCTGCTATGGAAGATATTGTATTATTCGACTGAACTGAAACTCCGTCTAGAGTCGTTCTAAACTCCATCACTCAGCATATTAAATAAATAAAGGCTGTTTATTTCAAGCCTGTTAGCTATTATTACTAACAGATAGATATTAAAAATATTGGTTATAAACATTTGATACCGGAACGGTTTTCATATTTTATAGTCAAGTTCACTTTCCACATTTTATACCTACTTCAATTGAAACAGATTTTCGCGGATTTTTCGATTAGTTTATTATAATGCTATCCATCCATACATTACTGGATTCTTTATAAACATTTCTACTTTAGAGAACCAACATATTCTTATCATCATCTATCATATCATATCTTACAAACTTAAAAATAAGATTAATCGCTATGCTTGTGATCGCTGCATAAATCGGATCAGTTAAATCATTTCCATCCTTTTATAACAACAAATGACAGCTCTTTGATCGTATGTCCGAATTGTTCAGCGCTCATTAGTAAGTACCCCTGATGTTTAGGTAATTTATCTGTCTGTTGTTGCTCACTGTACCTACCTGCTGGGTTTGTACCTATGTACCTTTCCTACCCTTGCCTACCTATTGTATGTATGTTTTGCTGGAAATAAAGATTTTTTTCATTTTTCATCATATTTCATATAATACCTAGCTAGTATTTCTAGTTATATTTCCTACACGAGCCTCTTTCCTTTAGTATCTTAGGAGCCTAAGTATCACGTACCAGGCATGTGTCTCGGGATATGAACCGGGTATACTGGACGAACTCCCGCGTCGCCGCTGCCAACTACGCCGCCGCCGACGCCGTTGTCTATAATAACTCCGTTAGGCTGCAAATACATCGTCTACTCTCAGTTTAGTTTGGCTGCGGTGTCAGCCATGATAGGTTTTTGTCAACGCTGTTTGTCATACTGGACACACTGGACTTTTGTTATACTGTGGGATGGGCTTGCAACCTATTCTCATCCACATCCACATTACGAATTGTTCCCTTGTGTCACCCTGATCTGTCCCCCGAGGGGGATAGATGGGACAAAAATGACTAATCTGCGGATTACATCTCTGAATGTGGCAGTAAGTTACACTGCATACATATGCTGGTCTTTAAGAGACATTGTACTTGAGCTGTTATGAAATTACTGAGAAATTACAGATAAAAGGTACTTCGGAATGTAGTTTAAAAACAATAAGTAGGTTCATACTAGTAAAAAATAAAAATAATAAATAATAAATAAAAATAATATTAATAAATATATTAATAAATAATAATATATAGTAGTATTAAATTAAGTATTTTATATTTTGAGGAAAATTATATTTTTAACTATTAGGCTTCCAAATTTCAACTCTCTAGGTTGTGTGGTTTAGCTTTGGTGGATGTGACAGACAGACAGACGAACACCGGTGTGAGGCCATAAGTGTTCCTTTTTTTTCCCAAACTGGATCGGAACATTAAAAGAACTATAAAAGATGTTGATATCAAAGCTCACCTGCCACTGTCCATTTTCCTCATTCCCGTAATATGCTCCAACATTAGCCGATGTCTCAGGTATCTTCATTGTATCACTAATTTATTTCTACACACTAACTATCCATATACTAAAATTTTAAAACAAAACAATTAAACCTACTAAAAACTGGCACAATATAACGTTCTTTGAATATAATCTCGATCTATCAGTTTAATTTCAAGTTTTGCGTTCTAAATTTGTAAAGAGTTTGGTTTTGTAGGCACTAATATCATAAGTTTCTCAAAGTGATTTGTGTTTGTTGTGACAATCTTCATATCTGGTGTGCACTGCAACTGTAATTAGAGAAAACAACTTTTAATAAGTGCAATGACTTACAGACAACATCCTCCATGTTCACTGAGGGTGTCTACACTCAAGATATATGCATAATGCTAATATCTACTAAGTTAGATTAAGTTACTTTTAGATTGGTTTATAGACAACACTTCTTTGTACCCTATTTGTTGTAGAGAGAAAGAAATAAATAAGTTTTAATTTAATTTAATCAGGTAGGCCATTGGCATCCAAACATTTGACACACTAAGCTTACATTTTCCAATAGTTAGTAGACAGGCCGTTAGAACAGTAATTTTTATGTACGAAAGAAATACTTTAAGTTGCTTAAGATTTTAAAAATTACATTGAGCAGAAATCAAGTTGTAACAAAGTAAATGGCTTGTTTAGTTGCCTGACAACCGTTGTTAGTCATTTGTTTGGCAACTGATTTGCTAATAGCTAGTTTACGAGTTAGCATAGTTATTAGATAAGTGTATGACTAACAAACATATAATAAATGATGTAGGTAAATAAACAAAATAGAAAATGTTAAACATTTATGAAAATACATATAGGATGGTCTGAACATGAGGTGCGAGGCAAGAACTTAAATAAGCTAGTACATTAGGTACGGTAACTAGATAAAATATTAATACTGAAGGTTTCCACCAAAAAATATTACAATCAACATTCACAAAGTGATTTATACACAATTATTTTGTTGGGCTAGCATTTCCACTGAAGAAACTGTGTGAATCCTATGTAAATATCTAAAGATTTGCACAATACTCTGAAATAACAAACATATTTCTTTAATGAATAGTGTTGTCAGTGGGAACATGGTTCGATACATACATTATACAAAATTATAAATGTTTTGGTGTACAGTTTTGGAAGTGGAAACCCAGTTAGGAACTGTGTTAGCTATGATGACATTGACAAGAAATTAGTTAGCAAATTTAAACTCATAAAGTTAGTCATTCAAAGATGCTGCAATAAAACTTGTATGTCAACAAAAGCAAGATGCCCTGATTAATATAATTTATGCAACTTTCTATTTTACGCTAGAAAAGGTCATAAAAACGTACACGTATGCCTGTTGTTTACGCCTTCACGCGGCAAAAGATCATACAGCTAACTTTTTTATAAAATTAGCGCTAGGCCTACGAAACTAGTGCATTCAGCCAAACCAAAAATAGATCAACCCAGAAACCAAAATACTTTATAACAATTGACTCCAATCTACCAGCGACTCGCTGCGAATCGAGGTACAAAGTCGAAAGTAAATTGCATTTCATACAATCGTAAATTGAGAAAAATTGAAACTGAAACACGTGTAGGTATCCTTGCTACGTAGGATTGCGGTCGGGGGTGGTACTCACTGAGTATTTAGCACATAAAGTGCTCCTGGTTACAATTGACAGCTATTTCGAGGGGTCTCGAGAACTGCTGATAACTTTATTGCACTAATAACTCGTGTTTCATCACTATAACCTATAATTTCATCAAATTCACGCACAGATCATCAGCCCAGCCAGCAATCGTGGCGCAAATGGCGACCGACGTAAACTTAGCCGCAAAACAGCGAGATCCGCAAAATGCGCGAAACGAAACGCAAAACTGACAACTTCGTGGTGTTGACTATACCGGCTTTGTAGGTAATACACGATAGGTAATATTTTTTGCGTAAATAGCAAAAAATATTCGGAATTAGGTACTTAATTATGCATTTAAATTACCTTTTTATGAGACAGTCATACTCTTGTAAATTTTGCGGAGCCAAACAAAATGCCAAATGTGACATGTGAATTTATTTGTTTTTCGAAACAACTTACAGTCAAAACTTACAATACAAAACTCCTTGGCTAATTAATACAAAACTCCTTGGATAAATTTAGATTATACTGGATGGTAATCATCTCCCTTTATCGGAATCGCTATATCAAGACAAACAAATAGGTAAAGCGGTTATTACATTACACAATCTCAAGCACGCTAACTAGCACGTGCTTAGAATCTACGTAGACTGGCTTGCTACTAGTAAGTCAGTCTACCTGTCTTTCCCTTATTACACTACGCTTGATGCTAGTTAGCGTGCTTGAGATTGTGTAATGTAATAACCGCTAAAGTTAGCATCGACAAGGTACCTACCTATGTCTATGTAGGTAAAAGAAACTATTGAGTATTGTTTACGTACCTACTTATTTATTGTACTTATAAATTACAAGCGCCACCTATTTGGATAAACCAGCGCTGAGTCTCTGTACTGGCATGGTTCCTACTCAGCAACAGATGTCACTATTTCAAATTTTATACATTCCGTTCAAAAAGCTAAATTTTGAATTCCTGATTACATTATGTCGGTCCGGTCCAAAGAGGTAGAAAACCATACACATGGAGATGCCCCATTCTACTATACAAAATAAATCGACACATATGCCGTCAAATATTATTTTGTTTCTTTTTAACCAAACAAAATAATACTAATGTATTGAAAGAGATAGACAATATTTAGTCCTTTCGATTTGTTTTGTGACGTCATGATTTTATGTTTGCGTAACCAGCGCCGCCATGTTTGGTTCCAAGTTTGTAGTAGATCTGCTGTCAATACTACTACTAAGAAGGCAGCCATATTATGTTCCGTAGGATGTACGCTTTTTGTTGGTAGGGCATATCCATTTGGTGCTGTCATGGTATGGTCATTCATCATTCATGGTCATGTCAGTACATTTGACATTTTGGTTTGGTGTCAGATTTCCGTCCGATCCGAGATGTCAGTGTCAGTGGTGTGGTGTCGTCTCGTCAGTCGTGGTCAAACAAAGTCGTGGTGGTGTCAAACAATTCCAAAGTTTTATTTATTTATATAAATACTAGCAGTTACCCGCGACTTCGTACGCGTCTACAGTTTCCGTGTACATTATATTATCTGTGCGTGTACCGAGCGGATACTTCTTTGAGAAACTTGACATTACACCTCATTACACCGAACTCGTACCTACTGGAATGTCAAACGCTAGTTGTTAGACCAAAGAGGTAGTACTACGCCCTGTCAAACTGACGTGACATGACATGACAATGAAATCCTCTTGTCAATTGGCGCTGCTAATCCTTTTCGTTCATTTTATCCTGTAGATCCTGTTAATTATTCGGGATAAAAAGTAGCCTATATGTCAATCCAGGTTACGAACAATATATATGCCAAGTTTCATCCAAGTTGGTTCAGTGGTTTTGACGTGATTGAAACACAAACATCCAAACATCCAAACATCCAAACATCTAAACATCCAAACATCTAAACTTTCGCATTTATAATATTAGTAGGATAGGATAGGATAGGATAAATTGTCTGCTAATTGATTTTTTGTAATGAATGAAGGAAGCTGGCTAATATAGCGAGAATCTTTTTACAGCTATTACAAGGAGTATTTTTATTCTGACAATTATATAAATATAAATTGTCTGCTAATTGATTTTTTGTAATGAATGAAGGAAGCTGGCTAATATAGCGAGAATCTTTTTACAGCTATTACAAGGAGTATTTTTATTCTGACAATTAGAAGATGCTGAAGAGGCAAAATATTCTGCGGAAACTAAACAGATGCTTTAAGAAAATGACTGCTCCATACGTGAAACTGGATACGCCTCTCAGCGACCTCGCTGTGGTGTGCCGCGGATGCCTTGCCGACTGCGGGCAGATGAAAGACATCAGGGAATGGGGTCTTACCGAAGACTTTCGGAAGTACGCTGGTATCCAGGTATGTAGGTTGCTAGTGATTTTTATTTATCGCAGAACTTCCTTACTTTATAAATGGTACATAATCTACAGGGTTCCATTCGTAGAGGCATGTGATAGGAAGGTTTGGTAAATCTGAGGGGCATGGATAAAACCTATGAAATCAATTTGATTACATGCAAAGGCCCATGTTAAGTAATAAAGATAGAAGCATAGAAAGTAACTGCTTTAAATACTGTTTTTTTACTCTCCGGGGTACCTATACTTAATAAATGTTTATTCCTTCAGCTTCGCAGGTCTGATGGAGTGTCAGAGCTGATATGCACTTCATGTGAAGATTCCCTTCTGAAATGCAAACTCTTCGGGCAGCAGTGCAAGAAATCAGACATCACATTGAAAAATTATGCCAAGGTAAATTATTTTTTCATACTTTTTTATTGTAGACCAAGGTAACCACTGACTCAGGTAACATCAGGTGGGCAATTGTGAAAGCAATAAATGTATTGAGTCATCAGTTTTCCTTAATATTTTTTTAGAAAACTGTGATTATAAAATAATTTAAAAAATTGAGAAGAACACTGAGTAATAAATAAATAAATATATATTCATGGACATTTCACACGACGCCTCTAGTCCTAAACCAAGCAAAGCTTGTAATATGGGAACTAGATGCTGATAGAATACTTAATTACTTTTTTTTTTGTAAATACATGCTTATAATACGTAGTAACACCCAGTAATGTAATGATTACTGACTTAATGAATGTGATGATGACAGTAATGATTATTATTAAGAACCAAATAAAACTAATAATTTTTTTTATTTATAGAGCAAACCAAAGAACGCGAAAATCAATACAAACAATATTACTTTTGAATTCAGCGAGACAAACCTAATATTCGCCATCGAAGCACCCGATCTAGATAGTAATATCAACATCCCCTGCCCTTACAACTGCAAAGAAACTTGCACAAAGAAAAATGACCTTTTAAACCATCTTATTAGAGTACACGAGCACAACAAAGATTATGGAATTGAGTACCATTATCATTGCTGGGTGCTGAACTGTCCTTACAACAAACAGTTGTGTACTAACAAATTTTTTACCGAACGGAAGTATATAAATCAGCATTACAATAAAGTTCATAAAAGCAAAATATTCCATTGTGAGAAATGTGATTCAGACTTTGCAACAACCACTGAATTTAACCGACACCATAGTTCTTGTAACATGGTCTTCCAATGTGAAGAATGCAGCAAAGAGTACAGTAACCATGAGAGATTACTTGTTCACCTAATGAGACGACATCCAGATAAACATAAAGAGTACAAAGCAGCTAAAAAAGCTGAAAAACGAAAAGCTGTCACCGAAACTGTTACTAAGAAACCTAAGATTACCGTTGAAAGTTTGTTTGATACGGATAGCCCAAAGCGGTCTTTTGCTACCCAAACAAATCCTAAGGATAGCATCAAGAATGACGTTGCGTTACCCTCCTGGCAAAACGCAAACGAGATAGCCACGCAAACAGGATTTGAAGATCTACTCTCTATTAAATCAATCAGCGAAGACGATTCCCTCTTTTACTCGGAAACCACCTTATCCGACATCCACACACAGACTTTCCCCTTAGAGTTCGGGTTGGTTGTCAATCGTTCCCATAAAGAAACACTAACAGAATCACTCGATATCAGTATAAAAGGAACTCAGACTTGTTTTTGTTACTGTGATTCTCCAAAACTCCCATTTGGAGCCGTGGACAGTGTTTCCTCAAGTCCTAGGAGTGGAAATTTGACTTCCACAGAAACACAGACAGCGGAGTATAAATCCGATATGACCGATGTGCTTTTAAATCTGAATTCGACGGAGACTCAAACATGCTTCGATGAGGCGTTTAAAGAGAGTTTGTGACGATGGCAGTTCCAATAGGTTATGTGGAACATTGTCACATTAAACCTTTATCTTTACGACTGTCCAAACAACATAAACTATCATGACCACAGTTTGAATGGATGACTAGTCAAAGATGTGAACTTCAAAAAATCGCAGAACAGTTCTTAAGTGACACAGTGTTATAAGATAAAGCTGTTAATCTAGTTGCCTACGAATAATTTATAAGTTAAAAAACTGGAAAACCGACTTCAATTCGACTACCAGCTTCATCATCAGATGATGATGATGATGACAGTTCATTGGGAATGTTCTAATCACTAATAAACACCACATAAAAGTCACAGGATAGCAAAATACGCAATTTCGTGCACGTGGTTGGTGTTGATTCTTTAGAGGAACAACTGGTGGGTTTTTGCTTTTCTCCAATTAAATGCGGTTTGAATGTACAAACTGGGTTTATTGACAAATTTAGAAAAATGTAAAAATTTAGGTGTGCACCACAAAGGGTCCATCGTTGCTAGCAGTAAAATGGTAGGCGCTACGCCGCAACTTGGCATATTGCATCGTTGCTAGCAGTAAAATGGTAGGTGCTACGCCGCAACTTTGCATATTTTTCAGTTATTTCTATTTATAACCCAAACTACTCAACCGATTTTGATGAAAATAAAATGGGACCAATCTGGAAGTATATCCTTTCAGATGAAAAAAGAATTTTTGAAATCGGTTCATAAATGACGGAGTTCTGAGGTAACAAACATTAAAAAAAAAACATACAACCGAATTGAGAACCTCCTCCTTTTTTGAAGTCGGTTAAAAAGGCGAATGAGCGTATTTATCTATGCATCTGATCCCACTCTAATATAGTTTGTATGTAGAGCTCATAAATGTAGGTACCTATACCTACTAGTTTGGGTGCATCCTATGTACTTAGTTATGATAAAATTGTATTGAATAGTTTTTATACATACCTAGTTAATAGTTTTGTATAAATTGTCACATGTTTCTGTCTGCTATAGCCACCTACTATTTATTGTGTGGTTGCTATGCCGACATTACTCAAATAAAATGCATTTGATAAAAAAATAAAGTTTTATTTTTACAACATATTTTTGAATTAGACTAAATTGTTAGAGGAAAGTGCTCATACTATACACAAGCTCGACTGCCTATACCAAACTTCCTTTTAATCTGCCTTCAACATAGAGACTGGTCACAGATAAAAATAAGTAAAACTTTTTTCTATTTGACTTCTTCAGTTCAACTTCTTTTAAATAATGGGGGCAGCTGAGAAAAACAAAGTTATTGAACAGATAATATTTATTTAGACATCTAGACATATATAACATGGTAAAGCAAGTTTTACACCAACATCAACTTAACTAACGTTGATCCAATATGAACACACTCCTTGCCTTTTTGCACCATGATTTTACAAATCACAAAAGATTATTTTATTTACAAGATGTTTTGTTGGAAAATAGTATCCCTTGTTTATCTACATCATTAGAAATTATTTTATATTTTAATTTGTTTTAACATAGAACTTCAACTTCTTGATTAGCTTTTGCTTTTTTTTTTAAAGTTTATTATTAATATTTGATTATTTTTCCTTTTACTTAACTTCTGCTGCGTGGTTTGTCTACTTTTGGGAAATGGGCAAGTTGGGAAATTCATGTAGGAAGTGAATAATTAAAAGTAGACTCGATTCTGAATGACTAAGAATTTAATCAAAATCAGTGATATTTTACCATTATTGTTTTTTAATATTAAGGCCACTTACATTATCACGAATCGTAGGTAAGTAAATTCTAACAACTAGAGATGCAACAATAACAGAAGACGTCAAATCCGAAACTAAACGTCCCTCCACCGCGGTATTTGCAAGTTGACGCACAGCCGTATGTTTCAAAATGATCCATATAGTTTATAGGTATTGTATGTATCACACTACGAAGTCGCGGGTAACATCTAGTAAGATAATAAATTGGTCGCGTCGTGCCGCGCTGCTCCGCTGCACTGCAATGCAGTCCCGCTCAGTGCGTTCTTAGTTTGAAACATTTCAAGTTGAAGGATTTATGAGACGTTCAGTTTCAGATTAGACGGTCTGTACCATTCCACCAGCCGACGACGTCGGCAAAGAAGTGTCATCTATTTAAATGCGAAGCGAACACTAACATTTATTACGTTGTTCTATCTCACGATGTTTGTTTGGGTTATGTTATGCACAAACATATAAATCTCTACCTATACCTACGTTAGAGTGCTCTTACTAATATTACTATCTGTGGTGCTTTGATGCTAACACCACAGTCAAAAAATGTTCGTGAAATAGAACCATTAAATTATCTTAAATTCAGAAGGTGTTTTTATATTGAACTTATTGAGAAGAAATTATATTTATATCAAAATTCCATTTATACTTATAAATATTATATTATATTGAATAAACTTTTTAATAAATACCTAAATATTGTTGAGGCCGTGGTCAAGTTAAAATTGACATAAAGTCTTGATTTCAATATAATATGGATGTAGAATGACTAACATTCATTAAAAATAACAAGTGCTCTATAATAATGAACAGAATAATACAACGTTATCAATTTATCAGAATAAAAACCCTTCTGAATTTATATAAAATTGCATTTCTTACATTTAAAAGGTACAAAAATACCTACGTTGTCATAATAACTACAAACCGACAAAACAACTATTGTGCAAAAATATGTGCACAATACAATATAGCTATTATTTTAAGACAGCAATCAAATATAAATTTTGTTTTTTAGTTGATACTGAACTTAAATCAACTAACATTTAGTCAAAGTTTTACTCGACTTTAATGTTTTTGATCTTCTGTTTGAATATGAAAGGTGCACACAAATAGTGATTTTGTAAACGAATTCTAATAAAATAACAAAGTGCAATACGCAAAGCATTATTATATTACACAAATCATAATAGTAGTGTTCAATTAAAGACAAATCAATTTCTAAATAAAACTAAGTAGGTCTATTTAAAAAAACTTAGAGGTACTCACATTTAAAACTTATTAAATTCTAACTTGTAAGTGACATATAATTTTTATAAAATAAATTTAAGTAATAATGGCACCAAAGAAATTTGTATTTTTGGTTTTGCATTATATTATTACTCCGTTCATCAGTGGCTTGAAATTATTAATGAATATAAAAAAGAATTGATTTTAATCTTTAGGTAAGTCCGGTACTACTTAATTAAATAAAATTATATTTTTATTTACGTGGATATTAAAAACTTCATTACTCTTGAATAAAGTACAATACGTTTTATAAAATCCTAATTATTAATAATAAAATATATTAAAAAAAGCAAATATTATTTAGGTCTAAAAACAGCAAATTAAACTCTAAAGAAAGTTAAATTCATAAAATCTCTGTCAATTCAATTTCATAATTTTTATATTGTCAATTGTCATTATAAAATTAGAATAAAATAACAGTAGGTACTAGTGCATTTAATAACAATATTTGAACTTTATGCTAAGGTTAATAAGTGTTATATTTGTATTTACTATCCGTTATGGCACAACTTAAAGTGCCTGTTTCAAATTGACTGAAGCTTATATTTAAGTTCTGTAGTCAAAAATATTTGTGACACTTCGAATCTGCGTCTCACTTGCTCATATAGAAGTATAATGTATCTGAGCGAGATAGAATGATATAATAGATCTTCGCATGTTACAAATATGTTGTGACTACTGTACTGACGATTGCGCACTTAAACCAATTTAGTTTAAATAGTAAACGGTTTTGTTTACTACTTAGTTAATTGGCCTACGTGTGCAGTGCAATGTGTAAATTACTTTCGATTCTTGTCACCTGTAAAAAATATATATATTTTATTTTATTTATTTATATTTTTTATTATTTATATTTCTGATCCTAGGATCAGATGCCATAGACCCAGATTTAGCACAGCAGTTAGTTTGGCACTCACCTTACTTCATAGCCACGTTATTGTAGAAGTCCAAGTCTTCTAGCCCCTCCGGCTCGAAGGCTCGTATCTGCTCGAATAACTCGCTGTCCATGAATGTATCCGCCTGCGCCGGAGTCTGAGCGCTGAAGTAGCTGTTTGTGCTTATTTTGTTTGCAATTTTAATTTTTTAGGTCCAAGTTTTATCGTTATTTCCGTGTTATTATTTTTTATTATCGTGCAGTAGTAGAAATTTCAAATCAATTAGTTTTATATTTCACATGGAGTTCTCTCAATTTGTGTATTGAATTTTATATGCAAGAAAGTTGTATTAATATTTAATTATTTAAAATAGCGTTGTGTGTAAATTCGAGTCAAATGATTTAGGTTAGAAGGATAATTTATAAACATTTGGTAAAAAAAATTGAATTAATTTATTTGTTGTGTTGTTTCCATTTCGGCGTGATGTAGATCGGGATCGAATCGGGAAAGAAAGAGAAAATGCAACACGTTAGACAAGGACGGTCGTCGGAAAAACAAACAAAAATAATACCTACAACTTACACCCTCGCCAAAAGGCAGCACAGACCGAAAAAGGAGAAGTTGTAGTGTCTATAGTACATTTAAGTTTAATATAATTAATAATAAAAAAAAATAACAAAAGAAACGACCGTCTGTGTTGCATTTTCACGTTGGGGTTCAAGAAGTCAAATTGTCTTTGGTTTACTAAATTTAATAAATTATATTAACCTAAAATTTTAAATTATACATTAATATTTCAAACTTCAGAATAACTCAAAGACAAATTAACTTTTAATAAATAAAAAAATATTTGTCTCACATATAATTGTATTACAAATTGACAGAAAAACATTAACACCGCCATGTATATATATCATAGATTTTATTATTATAATAACTATATAGCTACTGATTCAAAAGTGTTCAATAGTCAGACAGTCACAAACATTACAAACACAAATGAATGGTTCTCACTAGACCCATTTCAAGATTATATAATTTATATAAAGAATTGAAAAAAAAAAATTTAAATTAAACAATTTTAGTTAGTTCAAGTAATATTATTTAAATAAATTTTAATACTTAAATTAATCTTTATTCACATTCTCAAAAATGATTCCCGTAAGCCAAAATTCAATAATGGATCTAAGTAGAATGATCGAATATGACACATCTTTGATAATGAAGTTTTAAAGGCGTCATATCATTCTGCTATAGCCAAGAATTATAGCTTAATTTGATATCCAAAGTAAGGAACATTTGGATGTCCATTAAGCTATAGCTAAGAATATATAACTTGAATAAGAATGCCACAAATGGTCACCCAACTAAATACATTGCAATTTGCTTAACCTAGTGTTCAACAGTCAACTACACAAAAATGTTATGTTAGATATTATGCGTGCGACATCATTGCAATTACTCATTAGAGATAGCTTTACGCCCGGTTCCTATTTACGGACATCCCTTAGTCTCTAACACTTCTCTGTCACTTTGACATTGGCCAATGACATGAGAGGTTATCCAACGAACGAAATTACTCTGTCACTTTGACATTGGCCAATGACATGAGAGGTTATCCAACGAACGAAATTACTAACGGATACGCGTACAATATAGAAACCGGGCATCAGTCGCAACATTAACAATTAAAACTTTCCAAAATCTTACGATTTAAGTTTAAATAAATCATTTAAATCATACTTTTTTCACAAAACGTTGATGGTCTTACTTTTTTTTAATGCAAAGTTGGGAAATTACTTTCTTAAACTGCGTGCTATGATTTAAATGATTTATATTATTTAAGTCTAACTTAATATAGGTAATAGTCACATCCATGAATTATTCAAAAATGTATTAATCATCTAGTATAATATAAATTCGTTTTTATAAACTATATAATTATAAACGCCAATTGAGAATATAAGATAAATATTAGTAGAACAATAATTGACCGATTTAAATGAAATAATTAGGTCGTTAGTAAATTTTCATTGTAATGTATAATTAACAATAACAAATCTAAACAGATGTCATCGTTCTACTTATCGTTTTGTATTTACTTGATAACGTTTGACAAATGGTTTTCGAATTGATAACTGCTTTTTGAAACTCACTTGTCAGTCGTCAGCTTCAAAGATGCAACGTAGAAAGCCTAAATTTTGGTCCATGATTTTGATTTTACTATTTTTAAAGATACTGCCAATTAAATGATAACAGATGTATGTAAATTTAGCTCCGTCTATTTAATAAAAGCATCATATACATCGAACAGTAAACGTGTCTTTTTAATCTGATGACAATGACAAGAATATTTTATAAAATATCAATTTTAAGATTATGATCCTTACTCTATAAAATATATTCAACATCAATTTTAGCAATATTAACTGTTATAAACATTTAAGTATACCAATTACGAACTTCAACATAGACTAAGCTTTGTTCAAATAGTACATAATACATTAATTTTAAATTAATCTAATGTACTTAAGAAAACTAGCACCGAATTATACAAAACAAAATTTTTCTTTGCGAAACAATACCTAACATTAAACTAATTTTAACTATAAGATAGTTTAAAATACTGACAAAAATACCATCAACAATATACACCGATCAAAACACTCAACACACTTTTTTGGTCACATTTCCATCTAATCTTATATCGAATACTGAATTTTTGGAATATTTTTGTCAGTTCTCGTTTCACAACATCCACGTTTTTATCTATCTAAGCTTAAATTTAATCGCATTATTATAATAAGTAGTAATTATAGTAATTATTGAGAGTAGAATACACAAAATAACTTTTAATTATTTTGGGATCAGTGTTTTATGGCTACCGAATTAAAAGAAATAACATATTATATGCTTTGGACAGATATTTGTCATGTACATGATGTTAGTTAGTAAGTCTGATTAAACTACATTAAATAATAATAAAAAACAAAGTTTTTTTATTGCTAATGCGACTGCACATTTTAGTTAAAATAGTTACACATAAATATAGTATTATTTTAGTTAAAAACGTGTAAAGTTTTGATAAGTAAAAGTTCTTCGGCTTCAGAATACTAAAGTAATCTAAAAATGCTTTTTGTGGACCCAGAAATTCCATGTAAATATAAATATTAACAGTGTATATAACTCCTAGTAGATTAAATATAAATTATAGTCAGTTATATAATATCAGTCAAGAGGAAATGCAAGAAGAGATTTCTGTAGGACGGTACTTTTACGTCATGGATGCTGTTAAATTTATTCTTTAGTCGCCATCTTAATATGTGCGAAATATCATGAATTGTTTTAACGGGTTAGAACATTTTGATATATTTAACTTTTAGTTGATTTTTTTTATCTAATATTTTTACGTGACAATTTGATATGGTTATCGTTATAATAATAAAAAGACTAAAGAAAATCCCTGTTATGGCTTCGTATTTTTCTTTTCCAAGACTAAAATCCAAAAATTGGTCAATATTTACAAAATCTAGCAACCCTGATCGTCGTATACTCTGCAGTCTGTATGTATTTAATGTGTTCTCATTCCAAAAAGTTCAAAATTTATCATTTATGTGGGTACTCAACCTACTTAGTTTTAACAACAATTTCGAGTGATTGCTGAAATTTTTATTAAATAAAAATTGGTTTTGACTTTCGATAAATTTTCAGATGAAAATATTCTGTCAAGTGGGAATTTAAAACAACACTTTTGTCGTTGCATTTACTACTTCTTTTCATATCGGCTAAAAATAATACTGTTTTTTTTTTGTGCCCAAATTACATTAAGTGCAAGTCACGAATATTCACTTACCTAATTACAAATAACACCTTTGACACATGATTCGTATTCAAAGTTTATATTATGATGAATATAATTTATAATAATTATTAGGTTGACATCACATCTGGCTGAATATGTGACGAATTTAAAGATAATCAAATTTTTGTATTTATTTATTATGCATTTATTTTTAAGGAATTTGAACTTTTAACAAGCTTTTTTGGTATTTAAAAGAAGTTTAACTTAAATTGCAATAGGAATATTTTTAGTTTTATTGAATTAAATAAAGAATAATGTATCCTAAAAAATTATATAATATAATTTTGTTCAATTTTATATACAAAAACTGTATTTTAAATTTTATTTTTATATTATGATGTGGTGTCAACCTTATATACAACGTGTAACATATTGTCCCTATAAGCCGAAAAGAGGCTTATTCAGACCAAATACCTGAATAGATTGGCATGTGCAAATATTGAATACAACATGTTGGTAATTTACATTTTTATTTTTTATTTTTGCCTTGGATATTTGCGACCACTTTTAGTGTTTATTTACTTTGCGTATGTATCCAGCCTGTTAGTACACATGCTCACGCACCCTTCTATCACGTCGCACCCACACATAGACACTTTAATGCGTGTGCAATGCTATTTTAAGGAACTTTAAGACGCTTTTCATGAATGAAAAACTTAGAAATATTAAAAGTCGTAGAACAAATGTTGTTCGCCATGACGTGTAGAATAACTCCCTTTCGGACTTATAGGGACATTATGTTACACCCTGTATAGGTAAATATTGCACTATTATTGAATTGGAGATATCGTTGCAGTATTCCGTCTACAGCTGGATTATTGTTGTACTGCAGCTAAAAAATAATTAATTTAAATTCATCATTCTTAGATCATTTCAAATATAATACTTTAGAATTTAAGTAGGTACCTACGTAAAAAACCACACTCAATACAATTTCATATTTTCAAATGTCGAAGAGATCGGGAGTTCATTTTGAAAAAAAAAATGACTTATTACGAAAATATAATAAAAATAAACTTAACTAAACAACATAAAATTGCAAAAGCATCTTAACTAAAGAGCATAAAAAACGTAAAAAAAAACCCAAATTACAAAAAATAAACTAAGGATGTGACTATAAGTAAACTTAACTAAAAAAGTCAGTACTCCTTATGATATTATTAAAAGTCAATCATGTACCTAAGGAGAAAGAAACAAAATTATAAAAATTAACATACATCTACAAAGCACAATCATATAAAAACTAAATTATATCAAGGCTTAGTTTAAAAAAAACACATTAGTGTAATTATTTTCATAATAATGAGACTGATAATATAAAACTTAAATAAAAATGCTGATTGGTTAAGTGGGGAGTGGTCAAAATGAAGGATTAGGACTAGTAGGGGTCAAAATGAATGATTGGTCAAGTGGTAGGACTCGTGGAGGGTCAAAAAGAAGGATTAGGACTAGTAGGGGTCAAAAAGAATGATTGGTCAAGTGGTAGGACTCGTGGAGGGCAAAAAGAAGGATTGGGACAAGTGGGGTTCAAAAAGAATGATTGGTCAAGTGGCAGGACTCGTGGAGGGCCAAAAAGAAGGATTAGGACTAGTATTGGTCAAAAAGAATGATTGGTCAAGTGGTAGGACTCGTGGAGGGTCAAAAAGAAGGATTAGGACTACCTAGTAGGGGTCAAAAAGAATGATTGGTCAAGTGGTAGGACTCGTGGAGGGCAAAAAGATGGATTGAAACTAGTGGGGGTCAAAAAGAAAGATTGAGACTAGTGGGGGGTCAAAAAGAAGGATTGGTCAAGTGAGGGGGGTCAAAAGGGGGGTCGACTGACCTGCTCTGCACGCTGGGCGTGTTGCGATGCGAGTCGGGTGAGTGTGCGTAGGCAGGCGACGCCGACGACATGTAAGGGGGGAGGGTCGTCACTAGCACCGGCTTCACGTATCCGTTCTTTAGCATTTCGTTTTCTGTGTGCAGGTGAAATAATGTTATTTTGTTGTATTAAAAATATTGTCAACTAGCAGTTACCCGCGACTTCGTACGCGTCTACAGATTCCGTGTACATTATATTATATGTGCGTGTACCGAGCGGATACTTCTTTTAGAAACTTGACATTACACCTCATTACACCGAACTCGTACTGAAATGTCAAACGCTAGTCGTTAGACCAAAAAGGTAGTACTACGCCCTGTCAAACTGACGTGACATGACATGACAATGAAATCCTCTTGCCAATTGGCGCTGCTAATCCTTTTCGTTCATTTTATCCTGTAGATCCTGTTAATTATTCGGGATAAAAAGTAGCCTATATGTCAAACCAGGTTACGAGCTATATATATGCCAAGTTTCATCCAAGTTGGTTCATTAGTTTTGACGTGATTGAAACACAAACATACAAACATCCAAACATCTAAACATCCAAACATCTAAACTTTCGCATTTATAATATTAGTAGGATATACTTATGAAAGATTAAAAAAAAAATTGAGAAATTAAATAAAAACCACAATTATTACAGTGACAGGCGTCACAGCTCAGTCGGTAATGGCTCTGCCTTCCGTGCTGTGGGTCGTGGGTTCGATCCCCACTGAGAACAAACATTTGTGCGTGGAAAACATAGATGTTTGTTCTATGTCTGGGTGTTACTATGTATTATAAGTATGTATTTACAAAAAAAAAGTATATAAGTATTCTATCAGCCATCTAGTTCCCATATTACAAGCTTTGTTTAGTTTGGGACTAGAGGGCGTTGTGTGTAATGTCCATGAATTATTTTTTTTTATTTATTAAAAAAAAAGTTTACATAGAGTACTCACCAGGCTTAGTGTAATATTTGGAGAAAACATCGTCCTTCGCTATATTGGGGTAGAGGAACTGCAACTGCGGCAAGTCCAGCACTCGGTCCGCCAGCGAGCGCAGCATCAGGTCGCGGGATGTGAACGGCTGCAGGCTGAACACTTCATTACCCTCTGCCAACAACCAAATGTATTTATCAACACTTGTAAAATGACTCTTACGGCAATGCATTAAGGTTCACACATTTTATTAACCTATACACACTAGTGTTTTTTACTTTACATAATTTATTTTCATGCCCTGAATGCGATTTGTTCTTTGACGGATAGAAGAAGACACTGTGTGAGTGTCTGCAATTTTGAGTACGTGTTGCTGTATAAAATAATTTTAAATTTATATTAATAATTCTAATCTAATGTATATACATTAGATTAGAATTATTAATACAATAGGTTACAAAATTATAGATTATATTATATAATCTATAATTTTGACATATTTTGCAATCTATTTCTTGACTATTAGTATTAATTAATGTAATTAATTTTAACACCGTGTTAATTAATTGAATTGAATTGAATTTTAATCTCCGCAAAGAGATCTAACATGAGCATAGACTGAATATTTATTTAATTATTGAAAAATAAAATCTTAAAGCGACAAGACTGTTACGTACAGTCGAAGACACGTCCACCTATACTGTTTGGACGTTGAACTATTAGTGCGAGAGGGACGACAGTGTGTGTGTGTGTGTGTGTGGGACGGGCTGCGAGCGCGGCGCGCCCTAGCCTATTGCGCTCCCGCACCAACGTACCTCTACATTGTATGTAGCGTAGTTATGGTTGTATTGGTTGTATAACCTGACCTGTGGCCGTGTGTACTTACCCCCAACCCACGCGATGGTAATACCCCCCAGTTCTGAATCAGAGAAGCGCAGTAGGAAGGTTCCGGGGGGACATTTAGATAGCATGTCTTCTGCACCCTTCTTCTGGATGAAGCCACGGATAAGACTGTTGGCGAAATAAATAAATAACAAAAACAACAAACTTGGCATTATTATTTGCACCGGTGGTCTAGTGGTAGCAACACTAACAACCCCGCCTTCCGATTCTAAGGTAGCGGGTTCTAATCCGGGCGTGCACTAATGGATTTTTCTATAAATCTAAATGGTTTACATTAGATTAGATTTTGATTTATTTATTTTATTAATACGGTTTAAGACCACTTACATTAATTAATATGTAAGTAACAATAAAATACATCAGATTACAGACGTTAGACACAAAATAGATCAGGAAAACTAAAGGGGTATGTACTATACAACGTGTAACATATTGTCCCTATAAACCGAAAAGGGGCTTAATCAGACCAAACACGTGATTAGATTGGCATGTGCAAAAGTTGAATACAACATGTTGGAAATTTCTATTTTTTTTTTTAATTTTTGTCTTTGAAATTTGCGACCACTTTTAGTGTTTCTTTACTTTGCGTATGTATCCAGCTTGTTAGTACACATGCTCACGCACCCTCCTATCACATCGCACCCACACATAGACACTTTAACACGTGTGCAATGCTATTTTTAAGGAAAGTTTAAGACGCTTTTCATGAATGAAAAACTTCTAAATATTAAAAGTCGTAGAACAAATGTTGTTCGCCATGACGTGTAGAATACCCCCCTTTCGGACTTATAGGGACATTATGTTACACCCTGTAGATCCCTTCACGGTTCAATAGCGCTCGTCAAGTGTGAGGGAGGGAGGGAGGGAGGGAGGGAGGGGTGGGTGGGGGGGAATGGGGGGTACTTACCGGTCGCACCACAGGGTCCGTAAATAGTCCCTGGTCACCTTCACAACCATGTAGAACCACTCCCAGAATGTGAAGTTGCGTTCAGGCAGCGCGTCCTTGCAGAACTGCGTCCAAGACACCGCCATGCTGTTCAGCTCCAACGTGTTCATCGGCAGGTTTGTCCTGAACACAAACAACCATACTGTAAAGTGTATAATCATATTATAAACAAAACAAATAAATAAACCTTACAATAAACTGAATGAATGATGTAATAAGTTAATGAATGAACGTTAAAACAAATGAAAGATGAGACATGTAGAAACTACAAAAAGAGGTATTAACCATTCACACCTGAAGATCTTCTCAGCCAAGAATCTCAGGTTTTCCTCAGATAGATCGCCGCCCGTGGCCGAGCAGAACTTGATGCGTAGCGTCTCAGCTAATAGGCCCCAAGTTACCTGCCAAAATAAACATACAAACGTACAGACAAACAAACACCTACTAAACCATTGTATATTAGAACTCTCCTGTGTAAAGCTTTTGAATGAGTGTTCCCCCAAAGACTGCCCCTTCAGCCCCCAAGACTGAATTTGGGGGTTAGATGAGGTTAAATCCTAGTGGGATGTACCAGGCGTACATAACTTTTTACGAGTTCTTATATCCTTGGTTGAAGCAATGCTACGAATGCTACGCCGTAGCAGTACAATAAGCGTGCTTTGCTAAAATAGTCTCAATAGTCAATGAGCTAAGGTGCTACGCCGTAGCGCTGCGTGAACCTATGCTACGACTTCGAGTGGTTTACTAAATATAGCCTTAAATCTAAGGCGCAAATTACCTTGTCGGGGCCTAAAATTGTCTCATATAACGGTCAAAATCTCAACAGTCAAATCAAAAGTAGGAGCAAAATAGAGCCATATACAATGTTATCAAATTCAAAGTACCAGGCGCACATAAACTATTCGGAGTTCCCCTTAGTTGAAACCACGCATTTGCTATTCTAAAATAGTCTCAATAACTACAACACTAAGGTGCAAATTACCTTGTCGGGAACGTGGAAAGGTACACGGCCGGGCGCGGAGAATGCATTGTCCCATGTAACAGTTGCCCAACCATGGGGCTCTTGATTTCCATGAACTATTACTACCACTGGTAGGGAGAGCGTCCACACCTGTTATACAAATAATTATTAGTTTAAAAACTAGAAAACCCGACTTCTATTCGACTACCGGTTTCATCTTCAGATGATGATGATGATGATGGCATTTCATTGGGACCATAAAAACCACTAAAAAGTCACAGGAAAGCAAAATACGCAATTTCGTGCATATGGATGGCATATGTTTTTTCAGTTATTATTATTTACTAGCAGTTACCCGCGACTTCGTACGCGTCTACAGTTTCCGTGTACATTATATTATCTGTGCGTGTACCGAGCGGATACTTCTTTGAGAAACTTGACATTACACCTCATTACACCGAACTCGTAGTACTACGCCCTGTCAAACTGACGTGACATGACATGACAATGAAATCCTTTTGTCAATTGGCGCTGCCAATCCTTTTCGTTCATTTTATCCTGTAGATCCTGTTAATTATTCGGGATAAAAAGTAGCCTATATGTCAATCCAGGTTACGAACTATATATATGCCAAGTTTCATCCAAGTTGGTTCAGTGGTTTTGACGTGATTGAAACACAAACATCCAAACATCCAAACATCCAAACATCTAAACATCCAAACATCTAAACTTTCGCATTTATAATATTAGTAGGATAAGCCAAACTACTGAACCGATTTTGATGAAAATTGAATGGGACATACCTGGAAGTACATCCTTTCAGATAAAAAACGAATTTTTTAAATCGGTTCATAAATGACGGAGTTCTGAGGTAACACAAATTAAAAAAAACCAATCGAATTGAGAGGCTCCTCTTTTTTTGAAGCAACAAACGACTGCGCATGTACTGTTGTGCGGAAAAATAAGCTTACCTCCAATTCGACACAAAATGTGTTCTATAGATACTGCAGAGTGACAAAGATCCGTTGTGACTACTACTAATACTTAGGTTTTTGTCACTTTTTTCGAGTGTTTTCTGTAAGTGAACGATACCTGAAACACGAGCTCGCCGCCGCCCACGTTGAACTGCGATTGAAAGAGAAGGGTGAGTTTTTCATCCATAACACTTTCCGTCCCTTTCTTCTCAGCGCGCTTTATCTTACGCAGTTGCATGTTTCTGTTGGAAATAATCATTATTAGCACTGTTTCATTTCGCGAAGCACAAGTTGAAACATAATTACAAATGCCTTCATTAGAAAACATTATAAAGTTGTAGAATAATATACAAGTTTAAAAAACTAGAAAAAACTACTCCAATTCGGCTACCGGCTTCATCATCAGATGATGATGATGGCAGTTCATTGGGAATGTTCTAGTGATCGTAAACATCACTAAAAAATCACAGTAAAGAAAGATACGCAATTTAGTGCACGTGGATGGCATGTTTTTTTTAGTTATTTTTATTTATCAGCCAAACGACTGAACTGATTTTGATGAAAATTTAATGGGACCAACCTGGAAGTACATGCTTTTTGATAAAAAAAAGAACTTTTCAAATCGGTTCATAAATGACTTAGTTCTGAGGTAACAAACATTAAAAAAAAGACAGAATTGTGAACCTCCTCCTATTTTGAAATTGGTTAAAAAAACTGAAGTGTGCAGAGATTTGAACTCGCGTCCCCTGCGTGTCAGTCACGCTATCTCCCACTGCGACATCCGGTCTCTACATTCTCTTGCGAAATACCTCACCTGAAGCTGACACAGAGCTGGCGACTGGTCGGCTGGTACTCCATAGCGCCAGAGTTGTTGAGGATCTCGCCGCATTCCACCGGTTGCTTTCCCTTGCCGGCCTGGGTCTCGCTTTTTAGCAGCAATTGTGCTTGCTGCTCGGATATTATCGCCACCTGTATGTACACACGGCCACAGGTCAGGTTATACACCCAATACAACCATAACTACGCTACATACAATGCAGAGAATCGTTAAAAAGGGTGAGCAATAAGCGTAAGCGCGCGGCGCGTCTCACACAAAAACACTGCCGTCCCTCTCGCACGAATCTAGTTCAAAGTCCAAACAGACTAGGTCGACGTGTCGCTGTGTGTACATACATGAAGATTAATTAATTATTTAACAAGGTACATTGTAGACTAAGTATTATGTAAATATTATAAATTACACTCTTCCGATTGGTACAGATTTGGATCAGTTGAGCTATCTATAACTCGTTTGCAACGGTGTGTAGATAGCTCAACTGTTTCATGTGTATTTTGTATTTATAAATATTGTAAATACTGTATTAGTCATAATTTTATTAATGAATATAGTTATTTGTAGAATACTTGTGATTAGGTATACTTACACTGACTCTGGGCGGTGTCATATAAACGTTGAGTTGACCCCCCACCAGCAAGCGGACAGTAGCCGTGAAACTGTAACAAACAAACAAACATTAAACTAATAATCTTAGACTTAGTAAGTTGTTATTTCTTTTTAACACCCGATGCAAAAACGACGGGGTGTTATAAGTTTGGAGTGTCTGTGTGTGAGTGTGTGTCTGTCTCATCTGTCTGTGGCATCGTAGCTCCCGAACGGATGAACTGATTTTGATTTTGTTTGAAAGTGAAGGTTTGAAGGCGTCAGGAGTGTTCTTATGTATGTTTGATAAAAATCGATCCAAGATGGCCGCCGCCACCAAATGGCAGATTAAATATTTTATTGTGTCGGGGCCTCGGGGGTTTAGCGAACGGGATTAGCAGCGCCAATCAAAGAGAATATCAATACCTACGGAAGCGCCAATTGGCAAGAGGATTGTGTCATGTCATGTCACGTCAGTTTGACAGGGCGTAGTACGTTTGACATTCGAGTACGGGTTCGGTGTAATGTCAAGTTTCTCAAAGTATCCGCTCGGTACACGCACAGATAATATAATATACACGGAAACTGTAGACGCGTACGAAGTCGCGGGTACCTACTAGTCTATCAATATACGTAAATGCTTACCGCGTATTAGTCTTCATAACTTGCGGCGGTTGTTTTTCAATCACGAATGTAGATGTTACTAAAGTAGACAGCAATCCAGTCACCTATAGGAAATACACAGAGTATACAATAGAACGGCAATAAGCCACGATCGAGGCCTTAAGGCGGCCTAAAACACGTCACCAGAGTTGCCAACTAACTCATACGAATAAATAGATAGATAGATAAACTTATTTATTTGTTACTGAACACACACAAACACACACAAAATTTACAATAAAATGAAAGTAGATAGGTACTATGTAACTAATAACTAAAACTAAACTAAAACAAACTGAAAATAAGGAAAAACAAGACTACCTACCTACATGTTCTCGTATGGTTCGTGCTCTGTGTAATAGTAGATCTCTTTGTGAAAGAGTTGGTCCGGGTTCAGTACTAGCACCTATTCCGTGTGCACAGTGATGCTCGCATTGCTGTGTGCCGGCTTGAAGGGTATGTGCCGGTGCTATTACACGCACATCACACAACACTTCTATGTCTCAGAGCAGGCACAGTTCAGTGCTTCACAGAGCACGTCCTTTGTTGCGGCAATGTATTGTTATAATTGTTACTGCTTAACATCAGATAGGCAATCGCCTTGTTCCATAAATTAGTTTTATTTAAAAAATGCCACATATCGCACTTCCTCTGTGAGACGCAACTTGTTATAGGCCGAGGTAACCGCTCAACATCAGGTGGGCCATTTGCTTGTTTCTTAAAAATAGCATACCTGCTTGCTCATCTCGTCCAGCATGTCGGCCAAATGTGGTTGTCGCAACTCCACAATAGTTTTCGTATTGATTCTTGCAACATTGTTCACCTGCAAATACATAATTTAGTTTAAAAAACTAAAAAAACTGACTTCAATTCGACTACCAGCTTCATCATCAGATGATGATGATGACAGTTCATTGGGAATGTTTTAGTGACTATAATATAAACACCACTTAAAAGTCACAGCAGGGGTATGCCAATCAAAGTTGAACTGCAAAGTTGAACTGCAAAGTTTTAAATCATGGTCAGTTCATACTAACTCATAGTTATTCTGTGACTAAATAGTGACATTATGACGTCAGTTGATGTGTTTTCGCGCATATTTTGCTGTCAAGTGTCTAAAAAGAATGATCTGACCTGACCTGATCGTGACCTGAAGAAATTACACTGGGCAGTGAAATATAACTTGACAGCAAAAGATTGGCATACGGGGGCTGGAAAGCAAAATACGCAATTTCGTGCATGTGGCTGGCATATTTTTTGCAGTCATTTCTATTTATAACCCAAACTACTGAACCGATTTTGATGAAAATGAAATGGGACCAATCTGGAAGTATATTCTTTTAGATAACAAATAGCATTTTTGAAATCGGTTCAATCGAGGGTTAATAGACAGTACGTACCTGTTGCCTTGTGTTCCAGATGAGGTCTGCGAGTAGCTCGCACCATTCTTGAATGGTGTTAAGATTAGACTGCATTGGCACACCATTTCCACTCAGCTGTTGTTCACGTTTCCATCTAACAAGAAATACATTTACATAATTTTATTTATTGTTAATACAACGTGTAACATATTGTCCCTATAAGCCGAAAAACAGCTAATTCAGACCAAACACATGAATAGATTGGCATGTGCAAAAGTTTAATACAACATGTTTGAAATTTCTATTTATTTTTATCTTAGAAATTTGCGACCACAATAACTGTTTGTTTACTTTGCGTATGTATCCAGCCTGTTAGTACACATGCACACTCCTATCCCATCGCACCCACACATAGACACTGTAACGCGTGTGCAATGCTATTTTTAAAAAAAGTTTAAGATACTTTTCATGAATAAAAAACTTGGAAACATTTACTAGAACAAACGTTCGCCTATGACGTGTAGAATACCCCTCTTTCGGGCTTATAGGGACATTATGTAACACCCTGTATAAACGCATTATTTGTCATTGCAAAAATTATTTGTCATTGTTTGTTCTGTGTGGATATCGAACCCACAGCGCGGAAAGTAAGTAAGAGCTATGTGGTGTGAGTGCATACCTTGACATAGAATAGAAGATAGTACCTAATTAGCCCTAAACGACTTTCAAAAAGAAAAAAGAAAACCTTCTAATGTATAATAAGTATGTATTTACAAAAAAAAAGTATATAAGTATTCTATCAGCCATCTAGTTCCCATATCACAAGCTTTGCTTAGTTTGGGACTAGAGGGCGTTGTGTGAAAAGTCCATTATTATTTATTTATTTATTTTATTTATTCTGGACGCCTTCTTCTAAAACGAATTATAATAAAAATATGTTTATTAATAGAGCTTGCGATTTATATAATTTAAAATTCATTCACGTTGATATTTTTCACTTAACTGCTGCCGAGTTCCGCAACAGCATTGTAGGTAGTTTAGCCAATGACTAGATTGAGATTAATTTAATTATTTTTTGTTCGAGTTTATATTTGATTATGTCAGTTTTGTTTTTTTTTTTTTGGTTTAGGTACTTATTTAACTTTTAGGTATTTACTTCTTAGGGCGGCTTGCACCAGAATCGCTAAACGTGTTTAACAGCTAAATAGATTGAAATCTGATGTATTTATATGACTTGACAACTCGCTAAATACTATTTAATAGTTAAACGCATTTAGCGATTCTGGTGCAAGCCGCCCTTACTTCTTAGTGTAATTTTTGTAGTCTGTTCACACGCCTGATTTTTTGAGAAGCTTTGTCTCATCAACCTTCCGCTCAGTGTTTCCATACCAATCAGCGCACACCGGTGTGCTCGGCGTCAGACGTGTTGCACACTGTAAACTCGTACCCGCCCCTCTGGTAACCACATTACAGCTATGACGCCTTTTCGTTTATTTAGACTTACTTGATGAGTTCTTCGTCCAACACTTGGCTCTGCAGTTGCCGCAGATTAGCAATATTCTCCTTCATATGATCCACCAGCTCCATCTGCGCTTGGCTGATTTGAGCCACCTGTTCAAATACATCGACAGATAGTACTACCAATTTATTCATTCACAAAGAAAATTATCCTATCCTACTTATATTATAAATGCGAAAGTTTAGATGTTTAGATGTTTGTGTTTCAATCACGTCTAAACTACTGAACCAACTTGGATGAAACTTGGCATATATATAGTACGTAGCCTGGATTGACACATAGGCTACTTTTTATCTCGAATAATTAACAGGATCTATAAATAACAGGACGAAAAGGATTAGCAGCGCCAATTGGCAAGAGGATTTCATTGTCATGTCATGTCACGTCAGTTTGACAGGGCGTAGTACTACCTCTTTGGTCTAACGACTAGCGTTTGACATTCCAGTACGAGTTCGGTGTACTGAGGTGTAATGTCAAGTTTCACAAAGTATCCGCTCGGTACACGCACAGATAATATAATGTGCACGGAAACTGTAGACGCGTACGAAGTCGCGGGTAACTGCTAGTGACTAATATAGTATTTACAATATTTATAATATGTACAAAATACACATGAAGCAGTTGAGCTATCTACACACCGTTGCAAACGATTTATAGATAGCTCAACTGATCCAAATCAGTAGCAATCGGAAGCGTGCCCAAGACCTTGGCTGCATTGCAGCACTGAATAGCAATGCTGATTCGCTGGCACAGATAATCACCAGCCCTCGGGTCACGCGTCGCTAATAAATACATTGAGTTAAATAGTCTCTTCCCTAGAGATCGAGTAAAAATACTTTCAGCGATGTCGTCCAATATTATAGTTGTGTTGTTGGTTAGCTTAGTTAAGCCACGTTCTGCGCGGTCACTATTTTTATAGGTGACCGTGTTTCGAAAGGCACGTTAAACTGTCGGGCCTGGCTTTAGCACTCGTTAAGTCATGAAAGAGGCCTTTAACGACCACACAAAATGTTAGATCAGTGGGAATCGAACCCACGACCCACAGCACGGAAGGCAGAGTTATATAACTCATCAACATCATCTTCTTCTTCTAACTTAAGAGCTATGGCTCTTGTCGGCGTAATGTATGCATTTCCCGCCAGGTTCTTCTTTTCAGGGCAGCTTCCTTGACGTCCTTATACGACATGACATCTATCTTCGCCTTCACTTGGCTCATGTAGCTAATACGCGGTCTTCCTCTTCCTCTCTTTCCTTCTACCTTCCCTTCAATGATATTTCCGATTAAGCTGTCATGTCGTATAAGGTGTCCAATCATCTTTCCTCTCCTGTTCTCAACAACTTTTATAAGGGCTCTCTCCTCGCTTACTCTACTTAGTACTTCTATGTTAGTTACTTTCTCTGTCCAGCTAATCCTTTCCATTCTCCTCCAACACCACATCTCAAATGCTTCTAAATACTCTCTATCTTTTTGTGTCATTGTCCATGTCTCACACCCATACAGGGCTATGCTCCAAACGTATGTTTTAATAAATTTTTTCTTAATTGTTTTTGAAATTTTTGAAGTGAAAATATGTCTTTTGTTATTAAATGCCTGTTTTGCTATTGCTATTCTGGATCGAATATCTGGTGTGCTAATCATCATCATCATCAACCTATATTGGTTCACTGCTAGACTTCGGCTCTTCTCATCCAGTGTCTGCGCTATTTCGTAGATCGTCGAGAACAATATGATGTTATCTGTAACATATATTCTGACAAACATATCTTATCTTATCTTACCAGGGTGTTGAGTTTTCTCTCAGTCTCTTCAATCTGGACACGCAGACATGCGACTAAATCGCGTCGCTCGTTCGTCATAGATTGTTGCAAGTAGTTCATATGACCTTGGGAAATATAATAGGTCATTAATCATGTTACCATAAGCATGAGATAGTTGTAAAACAGCTTTTCAACTTTATTTATAATGGAATAGAGCTGAATATACAGAGGCACCAAACCACAGCGTCGTTGGTCCGCACACAGCCGTGTTTGATGAATCCCGATATTCAGCTGTAGCATCATACAAACAGAGTTTTAAATTCAGACAGGCGTCACAGCTCAGTCGGTAATAGCTCTGCCTTCCGTGCTGTGGGTCGTGGGTTCGATCCCCACCAAGAACAAACATTTGTGTGTGCCATACATAGATGTTTGTTCTATGTCTGGGTCTTCTTCTTCTTACGTGTCAATGGTGACAACAAACACTAGACGAAGTTCGAATAGAACTTCGCCACTTTTACCCCTTCGTAAGTGGCGTCCAAAATATCATCCCTTGTGCAGGTGGTAGGGCACAAGGGGCAAATGAGTAGATGGGACATCGTTTGGATGGGGACCCCACAGTCACTACTATGTATTATTTTATGTATGTATGTACTACTATGTATGTATGTGGGTGTTACTATGTATTACAAGTATGTATCTACAAAAAAAAATATAAGTATTCTATCAGCCATCTAGTTCCCATAAGCTTTGCTTAGTTTGGGACTAGAGGGCGTCGTGTGAAATATCCATGAATATTTATTTATTTATTTATAATGAAGACTCGAGCGTGGCACGGTGTAGCGCGACTCAACCATAATGTATACACTCGGATTTCGCTACTGCGCCGAGTAGCGATTACCGTGTACATGTGAACAGGCCTTAATGGAGTAGCGACTGACTTACCCTTGTTCTTCAAGCACTCGTGGTACTGCAGCGAGAAGGACTCGATGTTGGCCTGCAGGCCTCGGATCTCTTCACCGGCCATGTTCACTTTTTGTCTCACTGTTTGTAGACCCGTTATCAACTGAAACAATAAATTATAATTTATAAGTATAAAAAACTAGAAAAACCGACTTCAATTCGACTACTAGCTTCATCATCAGATGCTGCCCCCGTATTCCAATCTTTTGCTGTCAAGTTATATTTCACTGCCCAGTGTAATTTCTTCAGGTCACGTGGTACAATTTTGTACCACGTGATCATTCTTTTTAGACACTTGACAGCAAAATATGCGCGAAAACAAATTAAATGACGTCATAATGTCACTATTTAGTCACAGAATAACTATGAGTTAGTATGAACTGGCCATGATTTAAAACTTTGCAGTTCAACTTTGATTGGCATACCCCTGCAGAGAAGCAAAATAAGATGCTCTGCTATGGTCTGTTGATTTTCCAGGATAAATAGTAGCCTATGTGTTTATCCAAGTTTCGAACTAAGTATACCAAATCGGTTCAGTAGTTTTGACGTGATTGAAACACAAACATCCAAACTTTCGCATTTACAAGTAATTAAATTAAAAATTTTAAAAACCCCCGAATCTTGGACCGATTTCCATCAAACATAGCTAAGAACACTCCCGACTAATTCACCTTTCAAACAAAAAAAAAAACAAAATCAAAATCGGTCCATCCGTACGGGATCTACGTTGCTTCACACACACACACACACACACACGTTTTTGTATCGGGGTTAAATAGTATAATTTTTATATATTGTTAAAGACGTTTCTCTCTACCAATTTTTCCATAATTTAAGCACTACCTTTTCTCCACACTACACAAAGGTTGGTTAGAAGAAAATGCTAATTAGCATTAATCCCGCCTCTGTACTGTTTTTTAAATGTGCAATAAAGAATTTTCTAATCTAATCTAAGTATAAGTGGTATACCTCGCTGTATTTCCTCTCAGTTTGCGGTTGCGCCGGGTAGTGCGTGCCCATCGCGCCTTGGATCACCTCCATCTCCAGCGCGAGGCAGCGGCGCATGTACGCGTACAGCTCGTGAGGCGCTTGGCTGAAACAAAACATCACTTTAACTAGTTGCTCTGCGAGAACATGCTTGCTCTGTGTATCACCTAGTTATATAACACGATTCTAAATGATCCTTGTGATTTGACAGGCGTCACAGCTCAGTCGGTGTAGCTCTGCCTTCCGTGCTGTGGGTCGTGGGTTTGATCCCCACCGAGAACAAACATTTGTGTGCAAACATAGATGTTTGTTCTATGTCTGGGTGTTACTATGTATTATAAGTATGTATTTACAAAAAAAAAGTATATAAGTATTGTATCAGCATCTAGTTCCCATATTACAAGCTTTGCTTAGTTTAGGACTAGAGGGCGTCGTGTGAAATGTCCATGAATATTTATTTATTTATTTATCTTGTGTAGAATGAAGTTTTTAATGTGCTTCTCAAAGATTGAAATCCGTCGATAAATAACGCTACAGCAAACTTCCCCCCTTTTCTCCCCCCAATCAAAAATCGCGCTCAACAACAAAATTTAAATCAAAGTCAAAATTTCTTTATTCAATAAAATCACAAGGATGATTAACAAAACAAATCAAGGAACTTTGCCGATTTTCGTCTAAATCGGTTGATAAATGCGACCTGTAGGCGAGAACTGACAGACAGACAGACAGCCGGACAAAAGCATTTTTGGCCAATCTCGAAACTGGGACACTTCGCTCGCTTCGCTTGCTCGATCAATAAATAAATATTTATGGACATTTCACACAACGCCCTCTACCCATAAATGAGTTCTACGCAGATACTGTACTTTTGAGAGTGTAATGATCACCTGTACTGCATATGAAAGGTCTTGGCAGCTTCGATAAGCTTCATCTTAGTGACGAACATGTCCGGAGACAGCATCAGATCGGCATGGCTGTGGATCTCCTGAACCAACTCCTCAACGAAGAACCTTTGCTGGTCTTCCGGCTCCGTAGTCCTGTCAACAAAATATTGTTGACAGTACCGATTGGTACTGATTTAGATCAGTTGAGCTATCTATAAATCGTTTGCAACGGTGTGTAGATAGCTCAACTGCTTCATGTGTATTTTGTACATATTATAAATATTGTAAATACTGTATTAGTCATAATTTTCTGTATTAGTTATAATTTTCTTTGTGAATAAATTTACTAAGACATAATAAAACAAAATATGGTACATTAAAATATATAAATCGAAGTATGTATAAAACTGATAGCATATCATTTTTATGCAAAAAAAATGGTCTGTTTGTGTTTCCGATTTCATATAATTTGGATGTTTTCAAGAGACGAGTGAATAGGTATTTTCTAGGTAAGTGTGCTACATCGTCGATCGCATCAGGTGAGATTGCGGTCACACGTTTGCCTATAAATTGTAAAAAAAAAAGTTTCAAAGACTTTTTGCCCAGGAGAACGCGTCGGTTACTGCATGGTTATAAAGGCTCGCGAGGTCTACTGTTCTCACAGAACAACTAGTAATAACATTGTTACGTAATTTTAGCTTTGATAATCAATGATACGATATTTAATAGTTTGTATATTTATCATAAACTGCAATTTTTCCTGTAAGCGCGTTCCAAATCGGGGTAGGTTATAGATCAAATTACAGCTCTTCAGAAATTGGATCCCTCGATAAATCAATGACTCCACAGAATCCTTCGCAAAATTTTAGAATCTTTTATATTAAAAAATTTTGAAAGCGCGTCAATAATTTTAAACAATCACTTATACGAGTTCTTTATTCCATTCATATTGTACAACAAATCTTAAGTAATGTAGCAGCTTCCAATATGAACCCAGCAGGGGTATGCCAATCAAAGTTAAACGGCAAAGTTTTAAATCATGGTCAGTTCATACTAACTCATAGTTATTCTGTGACTAAATAGTGACATTATGACGTCAATTGATGTGTTTTCGCGCATATTTTGCTGTCAAGTGTCTAAAAAGAATGATCACGTGGTACAAAATTGTACCACCAGTACCACCAGTGTAATATAACTTGACAGCAAAAGATTGCCATACGGGGGCTGATAGGGCAATGAATTAACATCATGTGGCATCCTCTAATTGAAGGAACACAATAGTTTTAAGCCCATTGCCATGACATTTCTGTTGTTATCGTGTCACCTTTGTTTGATGTCCTATGAATAAAAAAAAAACAATGAACTCACCAAATTCTACTCTCGATCCATGGTGCAAGGCAGTGCCGCACTTCAATTGGGAAATGGTCCACGTAAATCGTACGAACCTGAATAAAAGTTAATTTAAAAACAATTAAAACCCCCAAAAAACTCCTTAGAACCTCTTTTATCATAGACCTCTTTATCAAAGGAGTATGGATTCAATGCTTTGAGATGAACCAAATGTTTCCAACTGCAAATTACGAGATCCGATGCTAAGATTCCTTAAAAACTGGAGTAGGAGGTGATGAATTTTACCAACCATGCCTATGAACCACCCTAGAAAACTCCTTCCTCGAAGTCAAAGTCAAAATTTCTTTATGCAATAAAATCACAAGGATCATTTAGAAGACCCTGTGATGCATTGCACAGCGCCATAAAGGTGTTAAATCTCATGTGCCTGTAATTATACCAGCATCCATACCCTTCAAACCGGAACACAGCAATGCGAGCATCACTGTGCGGCGGAAGAAATAAATACGGTGCTAGTACTGAACCCGGACGAACTCTTTCACAAGAAGCTATACTACTACTGATTGTTTGATTAGGTATCTTATTAGCTCTGTATGTATTGTTATTAACCCCCGACGCAAAAACGACGGGGTGTTATAAGTTTGACGTGTCTGTGTCTGTCTGTCTGTGTGTGTGTCTGTGTCTGTCTGAGGCAACGTAGCTCCCGAACGGATGAACCGATTTTGATTTTGTTTATTTGTTTGAAAAGTGAATTAGTCGGGAGTGTTCTTAGCTATGTTTGATGAAAATCGTTCCAAGATTCGGAGGTTTTTTTAATTTTTAATTTAATTACTTGTTTTTAAACATACCTTCTGCAAGCTTTCAGGAGGAAGCTGCTGAGCTCTGGCCCAGAGCGACATCTTGACTCTGTAATAAAAAAAAATATATTAATGGGGCCTACCAGCCTAAATTAAAAACTTTGATTGCCAGTTTTACAATGGTAATGAAGTCTTGTTTTAAACTTGATAAGCTAAAACAAGCCGCTAATAACTATCTTCTATTGTTTGAATCATTTGAATAATGCTAGAATATTCGTAATTTTCAGTATTCGAATTATTCGAATATTCGATTGCAAGCCCTAATCACGCCATATCTACTGGACCAATTTCAATGAAATTTATACAATTTGAAAGTCCTTTTTTCGGATCAAAACATGGGCTATGTTTCATTGAAATCGAGGACGTGAATTTTTAGATACAGCTTGAACTTACTAAACCAAAAGCAGCCTACGCTACAAGGATCATCGTATGCTGGTGAGCTGGTGACAGATATTTTGGTGACGCGTAATATCAAATTAGAAAAAAAAATCAGTTTTACAAAGATAAAATTACGAACGTTCCCAAAACTTGCACCCAGCGAAAAAGTAATAATTGAAAAAATAACGCTACGGCGTACGAAGTCGCGGGTAACAGCTAGTTTTAAATAAAAAGTTGCATACAACTTTAACGTGCAAGGTATTACGGTAATTAATGCGACATTAATTGATAGGTTAACCTTTTCAATACTAGAAAAAACGAACATCATTAAAGTTGGAATTAAATGGAAATACATTACAGAGTAAAAAACAAAGACCTTACGTCCCGCAATGTTTCCTAAGACGACGCGTCAGACATAGCAAAGTGGAAGGAAAAAACAGGAGAAAGAGTGAGGGGGAGAGAGGGGAGAGAGAGAAACATAACAAAGTAAAGAATAGATGTTAGACATTGTTGCTACCATATGCAAGTTTTTAGAATAAAGTAACTACTTTCTTTAATAATTATTAGCAAAGAATATCTTTTATTTATGCTTATTAGGTACTAGCTTCCGCCTGCGACTTCGTTCGCGTCCCGTTTGATCCTGTTGATTTTCCGGAATAAAAAGTAGCCTAATGTGGCTAACTATATGTATTCCAAGTTTCATCCAAATCGGACCTATAACGACGCATTGCCTCACTCAGCATATCCACTGAAGATGTACCCTGTGAAGCATTGCATTGCGCGTCTCATGTGCTTGTAATTGTATAACTTACCAAATATTGTTTTTGATGTGGTTCCAAGCTTTTGATTCTAACTACTTCTAGTCTGAAATGAGAAGATAAAATAATCTTGTAATATGTAAGTACTAAGTAAATCTACCCACATTATACCAATAATTATATGTTTAAATAAAAGCAAAAAAGATTAAGCAAACTATAACTATTATGTACCGATCTTGAGACGTAAGGTTTGAGAAATTACTTTGGGGATTAACATAAATACAATAATAAAATGTTTTACCCAGTTGATCAACACAGTCGACGGGATAAAACTGACCTTAACCATATACAAAAATTGCTTACATGCACATCCTACCCACTTGGCTACACAGCTTACTACCATCAGCTACCTTAAGAGGCTTCGCAAACAACACATCATGGAACTAGACAGGACATGATTGCCGAGGAAAGGAGAAGTTATGTGGTCATCATTCTCCTGCCCTTATCCCGCGCTAGGCGGGGTCGGCACAACATGTCTTCTTCTTAGATAGATAGATAAGTTTTTATTTCACACCACAATTCAACACATAAATCTAAACTAAAAATAGAATAACAATATAGATAAACTAAAAAATAACTAAAATTATAACTATAAATATACATATAATGTGTCTCCGTGGTGGTGAAAAGGCCTAAGCTCAGCATATGCTACTGCATTTTGCATACACTCGCTCCTATCATTCGTCAACTCAGAATCTACTCCTCTCACATTCATATCCTCTTTTACACAATCCAACTACTTCTTCTTCGGACTTCCTCTACCCGCGTACCCAGTTATGAAGTAGAACTGAAGTAGTTATAACGAGAAGTTTTGTGGTAACTGCTGCATATAACAATGCATTGCCTCACTGAACATGTCCACTGAATACATACCCTGTGATGCATTGCACTGCGCCCGTCACTCTGACACATAAGTATGTTGCCCGGTAGATACTTAGATTAAACATGATGGGTGATCAAGCACAGATTTAAACACACTACCTAGGTAACTTTACAGTTTAAATCCACTGTTTACAATTTTATTGCTTAAAAATACTATATTGTAGGTACCTACACTTTATTATCAGTTTCCTATCTTAGACATGTCACTGAGATAACAACCGGAGAATACGAAATCTGGTGTACAGAACACCTAAGAGTTAATTATCGTACCTTCTTAGAGGCACGTCATTTTCGCATAATTTAACACCGCTAACTACGTACCAACAAACTTTTCAACTTAAAACATTACGGCAAAACGAGATTTTGAGTGCAATAACACTGGTATCTACATTATGATAATAACACGTAGTATAATAAGCATCGTCGACGGTAAATGACTCCGAAGCCCGGGAATAAGCGGTTCCACAAAATTTACCTGTATCGAGCGGCCGCCTCCTCCAGCAATTTCTCAGAATTTGAACGAATACACATACACACACTACTGAGCGTTCAACGCTACTTCACACGCACACAAACAAAAAAGTTTAATTTTAGCTCTATCAACAAAAATGACCTTTGAATAACCACCGATGTATGGAGCATTTAACGAACGAATCCCATAATTAACTTTTCACTGCTTTTTTGCATTATTATACACTTTCTATGGCGATAATTGGTTTTTTAAAATAACAAGCCGGCAGGGAAATTCGTGACCGTGCGAGCGAGATGGAGTACCAAGAAAAACAAAATTCCTGGAAATTTGCACAAAAACCACACCCCCCCCACTCTCCTCCTCCTCGTCACAGGCGGTGTTGACAGGTGGAATGATACCAACCATAATGATTAAACTTCCCTAACTCAATCCGTAAGGAAGCATGATTGTTTATCGAAATCTGTACAACAACGTTCACAACATGGTACGCGCCTAGTCCAATCCAATACCGTGGGATTACAGTTACCTATTGAAAGTTTCGCTTTATAGCCAATCGCTAGTTCATATATGTAGACGTACCAGTCAAAAACACCTTTAGCGGAAACTCAAGTAAATTTTTAAAAATTCCGAACTACACTTCACTATGGTTAATATTTCTGCGGTCTAAAAATGCAATCTAAAATTAGTTAGGTAGGTACCTACTCAATCAACTAAGTTTACCCTAGAATTGTGGAAAACATATACAAGCTGAAAACACTTAAATAGTTTTTTTCCAATTCCTAGATGTCACGGCAAAACGTACTTTGCGCTCCATAATACGCAGATATATATTAATATTCTACATTATAACGAATCGGAAAAGACTATTTAGTTGACCGTAAGATTCTTTTTAGTAGTTTATTTAACTTTGAAGTTGACGTGCACGTTGAAGTGCATAGTTTTTATTAAAAAGAAATCTTTTTCTATCTCCTTGAAGATATCAGCTCTATTTATTTATACGTTTCGTTTCACGTACAGTCGGAAACCACAGGCAAATAAAATTTAATTTAAATGTAAAAGCCACAAGGGGGAAACGTCGAAGACGTCATGTCACATGACTGTCACTTAGTAGCGGCAATTTCAAAATTTTTGTAAAAAAATCGTAAAATGTTGAAAAATAATTAATTAAATACCCACTAGATAAAACCATTATTAGATTTATTAGTCTCATAAGAGTTATTATTAATCTAATAATTCGGTGAACAAATTAATTATGTGTTCGCGGTATATGAAAAAACAAACGGATTTCACGGAGAAACCTAAAATCAAGAAAACCAAAACCATGTAAAACTTGCTCTTTATTTAGTTTTATTCAGGAAAACAGACAACTTTTTCTTATTTATAAAACTACTCATTTTCAGCCAGATGAAATACCCAGCTCCTTACTCTCAATCCTGGTCAGGTCCACCTCAGACCTCCAAAATAGCATCTACGGATAAGAGTTCCGCGTGAGTTTTTGCCAGGAAACCTACCTAACATTCCTATAATATCGTTGTAAGTAGATAACTTTATAAGTCCTTGAAATGAAATTTTAATTTACTCCGACTGAATCTCACAGAATACTTACTGGAAAACCTATTGTCTTTCCATCGGATTGGTCATTGGATGGAGAATGACACGCTTCATTCCAACAACCAATCCGATGACGCATATTCTGGTGACGGTCCGGCAGAGCATCGCACTGTCTGCTACATGTTCTTTTTAGGAAGAAGCTAGGTTCGGCTCAGGCACGGCGAAGGGATACCCGGCCGCAGCTGCGATGCCACGGCCCTGACCCTACTGTTCCGCATCTCAAGTATGGACTGTTTCCTAAAAAGAGGTTCGTTTGTATGAGTTAGTGGCCAGTACTCTGAGGCCCGATCGCGCTAATCTTCTTCAACGGTTCAACCATTATCGTAACACCTACTCGTAGCCTCTATTTTATTAGCACTAAGTTTGTAAAGTATACCTAGTAATTTTATTGTTTAATGATTTTTGTCTATTGCTCGTGTATTAATTTTTAACTTTTATTAGCACTGTGATGTGATTTCTTTGTCATTTATTAATGTTAAGTTGTTGTTTGTTCCTCATCGCATGCTGTGACGCCCTATAAGTATGGGAGCACTATTATTATGACCCTCGACTAGCTCACTTGATACTAAAGTGCAAACCCGTGTTGGGAGTCCTATTTTAAATAAAATAAAATAAAAAATAAAAATAAACACATGCGCCTTTTGCGACAATGTGCATGTCCCCAGCATACACATAGAACATTCTAGATTTTTGAAGTAGCACGATTGGGCCCCTGGTGAGGGGAGTTTTAGGCAGTTTGACGTGCCCTCCGAAGCACGGAAGCACCCCATTAGCGGTCACCCATCCAAGTAATGACCGCGCAGTATCGGTGAAGATTGACTAAGCAAGTTCCGCTATGACCGCTGAAAATTAGGTACCTACCTATATCAAAATATGTTGATCCATTCCTCAGTTGTTCCACCTCAACCTATTGCTACTGACAAACAGTGATAGGTACTTGTCCAGTGTTCCAATTTGATATATTCCACAAATCCCCATCAGTAGTTTTCTTTTTTTTTTCGAAATCAGCCATCAGCTCTTAGGTCTGATCATGACCAGTGTTTTTTTTTATTTCGACAGAGGACAATGCCGGACACTTACACCAGGCGCGCCGCACGATTCCGACACTTCTGAGATTGAGAAGCCTCGAGTCAAAACACCAAAAGAAGGTAGGTACCTAATATAATCTCCTATTTGCATGTCATTTTTCATATACAAAACTCCGACTAGGTACGAGCTAAGTCTGTAGATATAGTTACACCAAATGTCTTCAGCCATTAAGAAGTTTTTTTATCTATGTACCTACCTAAGTGTTTTGCTGTAATATTTCGAATAACTATATAATTTTGTACCTATGTATCGAACCGCGTCCCCACGAAATATATTTTTAGTATCTTGTGCAAATGTAGATCTTTACATAGGATTCAATCTCTTGCAGTGGAAACGCTAACCCAACAAAATTATTACGTGTGTAAGTACCTATTGTATAAATCGCATTGTGAATGTTTTTTTTGTGACCTATTCATAGACAAAAACAAAACAACAAATAACGTTTCAATTGTCTTCGTCGACAGGCGTCACAGCTCAGTCGGTAATAGCTCTGCCTTCCGTGCTGTGGGTCGTGGGTTCGATCCCCACCAAGAACAAAGATTTGTGCGTGGAAAACATAGATGTTTGTTCTATGTCTGGGTGTTACTATGTATTATAAGTATGTATTTACAAAAAAAAAGTATATGTCGACGCAAGACCGTCGAAAATCTTAATTATAATCTAACTTTAATTTTGAAATTATTTGAGAAATAATCAGAGTCTATTTCGGAGCTTATTCGCTGTTAAAAGCAATGTAACGCTTTGTTTACGTATGTCTCTAAACAGACTTTAAGTTGTGTCAATGACTATTGTTGTTGACGACAGCAAATAATTACTAAATAATTGTTTTATGGTTCAAAAATTATTGCTAAATTCATATTTTGATTTATCAATAATAATCAGTTGGTTTATCACAATTTTAATTAAAGGCAACGGTTAACGCAAGCTTGTTTTCTAGTTGGAACATTGAACTTTGACGTTTCAATGTTTTAACTGGAAATAAAATAGTTAAAAATCAAAACTAATTTTTATAATTATTTCTAAGAATTTTCAGACTGAAATAACCTGTTGTTTAGTTTGTTTAAAATATTCGGATCGTAAATAGTTATTTGTGTTCACTTCCGAAACGCCATCTTGCGAAAGCGTGGCGTTTTGTAGTCTCATTATCGTTCGAGGCTTGGAGAAAACTGGTGGTGTAAAGTTTGGTGAGATCCTGTGAGTACCTATAAATTCTATAATAATTATTAGATTATTATTATTACTACATTGGTTCTAAGGTTGTATTAGGTGGTTAATAAAGTTAATGCTTCAAAGAAACGATGTTGGTTTCATTATTTGCAATGAGCAAGCCTAGTGAAAAGAATAGTGACGTCAGCCCCGCTGACGTCATTGTTTTTAAAAACCCTGTTGGACAGACCCCTCCGTTATCAGAAGTGGGATCACCTCCCACTTCTGCTCGATCATCTGACTCAAAGACAAATAATCAACGCTTCTGTTAACGAGGTATCAACGGGTTTTTAAAATATAAACGTTGCAAATGATGAAATATTGTGTGCGAGCACGTCATGATTCAGGCTGATTCCCAACTTAAAAACAAAAACTAGTTTCTTAACGACAAATTATTAAACCGCTAATGTAGGGTTAGGGGATGGTTTCAGCAGGAAGCCATCGCCATTAAAAATTATATCCTGGTCGACTACGAAGTTAATTTGCTAAACATAGCTGGTTTGTTGGTTACCACTGGACCAACGCGCTGTTTTTTTTAAACCAGAGAATAGGTTATCCTCGCTGCGTTGTTTGGAAGACATTACGAAAAACTGCGCAGTTATTCTCAAAGACTGGTGTATCTGACTACCAGCACGTACTTATTGTTTAATCATACTAGGCATCAACTCACGAATGATGACTATGAAGTTGAGGCGGTAATAGGTGTTTTTAATCGAGTTGTTGAATGTCACGTTAACTTATTTATTCACCTAAATTTATTTTAATGTCGCAATAACCTCTACAACAAGTGCGTAACAAGTCCCTGATAATCAACTTTTATTTTCTGTCGTCTGTTTGCCATGTACTAGAGGTGAGACGTATTTATCGTCACAGGTAAAAATCACAGACTGTCACAGCGACAAAAGATCCCAAATACCTGTGACCCAATTAATTCTGTGACCCCACTTGACCCCTTTGACTTTGAGCGCAACATTGCGCTAGTGTTTTATCACAGGCATAACAAAATACTAGCTTCTATCTCTTTTACACTTCGTTAAAGTAATGTGTCAAACAGTGATGAACAGATGCATGTGACGTGGGTGTTGTGAAAAACAAAACTAGATGGCGCGACTAAATTTGTACAAAACGTAGGTACCTAGATCGCACTGACGAAAACACACGGCAGTGCATCACTTAGCTCTAGGAAATGTTGAACTTGATGTGTACACGCAACATATTATACCTACGAATAGCTGTACTAAATATTGTAACAATCACAAATAAGACGGTTTATTCACTCATTTTTGAATTTTTGATTTGATTGATTAATTTTTGATTTGATTGATATTTGAAGGCGATGTACCTATGTAACTATAAATTTTCGGTTATCAGGCATTCCTGTCAAAGTAGTATCACAAAAATACTACCTAGTATATGGATCTGTCGTTTACTTTGAGTTATCTGTGAAAATAATTACTCGATTCGACAGAAGTAAAAAAAAAATAAAAAAAAAATACTAGCTAGAATTTTTCACAGGTAGTTGTCACAGGTAGCCTCATATCACAGTCACAGAGTCACCTAGTATCTCAATTTACCTAGTATGACCCACCTCTACTACGTACTTACCTATGCAATAAACCGAACCACGATTAGCACGGCGGCTGTTGCTACCGCAATAAGTCTTCAATCGCATCATTAGACAAAAGATTCTTAAAGCGCGACTTCACAAAAGCATAGATAGATGATAGCTAGACTGAATAATTTTATCGATATATCAACACACTGAACAAGCATAAGTAAGATAACATAATTATAGCCAAACTCTACCTAGTCTCGTCCCTTGCCGTATGCAGCCAAATAGTTCCCGACTCATCTAAAACAAAACAAAAACTATAAACTCATTTTAACCACGGATGACTCGTGGAAATGAAATGAGTAGATACCTACTAAGAGTTTCTGAACTATATCGTCAAACACTTGTCTACTGCGCCTACCTTTACGTATTTCAGGAAGAATCACCGATATAACTGCACACCGATGCGGCAACCTCTACTGTGCGTTCAGCGGTGCTGATTCAGAACGTCGAGAATCACCAGCATCCACGTGAGCCAGAGTATCAGAGACGCAGAAATCCGCTACTACTCTTCGTGCTACTACGCCTACCACAAACTTGGAACTGGCGGTGCTGCGTGCGAGTGGTAAAATAAGTATTTTCCCCATTACCTTTATGGTGGAAACTCATGGTACCTTTTAGAAAGACGGTATAAATAGGTTCAGATGCACAGTCTTCTATCTACCTAAGTAGTTGTCGTACTTTTACTTAACATAGTTAGGCGCACCGATCGGCGGCGGCGCCGCCGTAACTACACGTCACTACAATGTCCGTATTCATCTCTTTCTAGCAATAGGCGTTTGACGACTTCAGTAAGTACTTCGGTTTTGCATACCGTATGGGTGCATTAGTATGTAGCATGACGAGCAATTGTAGCCCAGCCACGTTTGAAACTCAAGGGTTTTATACTTGGTATGTACCTACATTTTGTTGTACCAAAGTCGTACCAGTGGTAAATATTTTGTGCAGCGCTGCAACTACCAGGATGGATACTGAAAAAGTGCCTACTGGTTCTGGTATGGGTGCCTGTCGAAAAGCTACCTAAATATTGAAAGGTAAGACGAAGGTCTGAGCTGAGAGACAAAAATGAAACTGTTCCTCCAGTTCCTGTATTGATGCTAGTACTGATATGAGCTGCCCTCATATCATTGACTGCGAGGAAGCTGATCCTCCGGTTCTTGTATTGATGCTGGTACTGATATGAGCTGTCCTCATATCATTGACTGCGAGGAAGCTGTTCCTCCAGTTCTTGTATTGATGCTGGTACTGATATGAGCTGCCCTCATATCATTGACTGCGAGGAAGCTGTTCCTCCAGTTCTTGTATTGGGAGACTGTTCCCCCATTTACTGGGATCGAGGAGGCTGACCCTCCAAGATCGAGGAGCTGCTCCTGAGGTAACTATGATCATGAGGCTATTCCACCACAATCAAGGAAACTGTTTTTGTATAACTGGTTCCACATCCAGCAACGGTGATCGAGGAGGTTAGCCTCCAGGATCGAGGAAACAGATCCTGCGATAACTGAGATCAAGGAAGAACATCTCCAAGATCTAGAGAGCAACTCCTCCCATGACTGAGTTTTGGGACTGTTCCCCAGTGTGGCCTCATTCACCTCTCTACATTGTGATGACACGTTGTGATGCGTTATAGTCTACCTAGCTACCTAGGTAGACATACTATAGCTTCGCATTCGCGACAGTGCCACAGGCAATCTTCTGTTTCCTCTCATCACAGTAAAACAAGTCATATTGTAAAATTACGTCGTCGTGAATAATTAAGCATTCCACATTACTGACTAACAAACTACTTCGCTACTCCAGTGACAAGGGCCAAAGCGGCAGCCTCTTTGCAGTATTTTATACCGACCCATCACAGCCTGGATTTTGTGCTGTTATAATTTCGTGGTCAATTTACATTAAATAGCGTCAGGAGTTAGCCGAGCAAACGAACATTAAACAAAACTCCTTGTACACCAAAAATGTGCAAACCACATTGAAGCTATCGATAAGTATCCGTCTTCTATGACACTGGTGCTTATTTAAATAGAAGTAGGTATACAGAGGGTGGTCTGCACCGTGTATGCTTATGGGTTGCGTCTCTGTCTACCGGCACATTGACAATTATGCAAGTATTCATCTACTTAATAATCCTTTTCTGTTCACAGTATCTATAATTTGACACGTTAGGTATATGGTAACGCGTGCGAAAGCTACCCATGACCAGCTACAGCTACGTCGAGTAACAGCCAAGTGATTAAGGAACCGTGTCGACGGCTGTTGAAAACCACAACCTGCAGCAGACAACGCAGCTCAGTCGCACAGTATCGGCACCTGTCTTCTACTTCCCACACTTCCCGATTAATATTGCACGCCTAAACAAACCGGTTAATTCTTTTCAGTTTAATTAGGCATTATCATCCATGTAAAATAATTTCATGGCCTGACAGTCTACAAGCCAAGAAATAAAATAACCGTACTGGATGCTATTATCATCAGTATCAGTTTGGTAAAACAGAACTGAATGAAATAACAGTTCTAATACCTAACCAAAAAGTCTGTATGAACCTTTTGTAACCAGTTTCCCTTCCTATTTCTGTATCGTTTTCAGAGCCCCTGGGAACACGGTCATAAAAATAAGACCTAGGGCCCCAGCATCGTCCTTCCTAAATCCTTTAGAGCCCCTGTGGACCACGGCGTACTAGACCGCTCAGCGCCACAGCATCAATTACCTATGAGCAATATTATCGCCGAGAAACTTAGTCTACGTATGTATTTTTCAGAGCCTCTGGGAACACGGTCATAAAAATAAGACCTAGGGCCCCAGCATCAACCTAGTTCCCTATTCCTTTAGAGCCCCTGTGGACCACGGCGTACAAGACCGCTCAGCGCCACAGCATCAACTCTTTATTATCGTCGAGAAAATACAGTCTACGAATGTACTTTTCAGAGCCCCTGGGAACACGGTCATAATTATAAGACCTAGGGCCCCAGCATCAACCTAGTTCCCTATTCCTTTAGAGCCCCTGTGGACCACGGCGTACAAGACCGCTCAGCGCCACAGCATCAACTCTTTATTATCGTCGAGAAAATACAGTCTACGAATGTACTTTTCAGAGCCCCTGGGAACACGGTCATAATTATAAGACCTAGGGCCCCAGCATCAACCTAGTTCCCTATTCCTTTAGAGCCCCTGTGGACCACGGCGTACAAGACCGCTCAGCGCCACAGCATCATCCTTGTCTGCGAGATATAAAATCATGCAAGTATGCGTGGAGCATTTGCATTGACCAATATAAACAATAATCATGCAAGTATGCGTGGAGCATTTGCATTAATAAAACAAAGCTCATTTCCTACGTACAGCAAACTTTATTTAAAACAGCGGTTTTGAAATACTTTGTTGTGTTTTGAAATGCTTACTAAGACAACCAGCTTATTACTGGTAGATGATGTTACCTACTGTTTTACTACCATAAAACTTTGCCTGTGGTTGATTGCATGTGTGATCATGGGTCAACTATCATTTTAAAATGACAATCAAACCAAAATTATGACAAGAGTTTCTACGTGAATCGACTGTCATTTGTTATGAAAACCAGTCTATTATTATTGGATTCTGTTACCGGTTATCACCTAGTGCTTTAGAGTTATAAGACTCTAGCTGATAACTAAGTTGATTACAAGGGTGTTTGATGAGTCAACGATCATTCAAAGTAACTAAATACTCTTAAAACAAACAACTGAGTTGTCAGCTAGTGTACGTAGTGAACGGATACCTAGCTCAGAGAAATTTATCATTTTTCAGGACCGCGACTGGTGCAGAGCACGCACCGTCTCGCAGAATGGCCGTGTCGACGCAAGACCGTCGAAAATCTTAATTATAATCTAACTTTAATTTTGAAATTATTTGAGAAATAATCAGAGTCTATTTCGGAGCTTATTCGCTGTTAAAAGCAATGTAACGCTTTGTTTACGTATGTCTCTAAACAGACTTTAAGTTGTGTCAATGACTATTGTTGTTGACGACAGCAAATAATTACTAAATAATTGTTTTATGGTTCAAAAATTATTGCTAAATTCATATTTTGATTTATCAATAATAATCAGTTGGTTTATCACAATTTTAATTAAAGGCAACGGTTAACGCAAGCTTGTTTTCTAGTTGGAACATTGAACTTTGACGTTTCAATGTTTTAACTGGAAATAAAATAGTTAAAAATCAAAACTAATTTTTATAATTATTTCTAAGAATTTTCAGACTGAAATAACCTGTTGTTTAGTTTGTTTAAAATATTCGGATCGTAAATAGTTATTTGTGTTCACTTCCGAAACGCCATCTTGCGAAAGCGTGGCGTTTTGTAGTCTCATTATCGTTCGAGGCTTGGAGAAAACTGGTGGTGTAAAGTTTGGTGAGATCCTGTGAGTACCTATAAATTCTATAATAATTATTAGATTATTATTATTACTACATTGGTTCTAAGGTTGTATTAGGTGGTTAATAAAGTTAATGCTTCAAAGAAACGATGTTGGTTTCATTATTTGCAATGAGCAAGCCTAGTGAAAAGAATAGTGACGTCAGCCCCGCTGACGTCATTGTTTTTAAAAACCCTGTTGGACAGACCCCTCCGTTATATATAAGTATTCTATCAGCCATCTGGTTCCCATATTACAAGCATTGCTTAGTTTGGGACTAGAGGGTGTTGTGTGAAATGTCCCTGAATATTTTTTTTATTTCAATTACAGATGAGACATCAACACCACTGTTCGTGGTCCGCTCTCTGGACTCGAGACTCATTCGTCGCCTCTCGCGCGCCGCCAGTACCCACCTCGATATCAAACCAAGAAACCTCAAGTGAAATTACCAAACAAAAGTAAAACACTCTAAAATCCTGAATTCGTATTCATTACCCGACCTACTGAAGACACTCAACGGATCTTTATCCCTCTGAAGATAGGTGCAACAAACGATTGCGCGTGTACTGTTGCGCGGATGTTGCTTACATTTCAAATTACACTAATTTAGTACTACTAAATAATAGCATAGGTATTCAAAAATCTAGAATGTTCTGTGTATGTTGTGGGGACTTACACATTTAGGTACAATTCGACCAAAAATGGGTTCTGCGCAAATACTTCATAGGGACAAAGATCCGTTGTGACTACTATATCTATCTATCTACCTAATGAACGAACAAAGACTAGTAGGTGGTAATACTTATTGTACTAAGAGTCGGCGTTTTTTTTTTCATAAAAAAGTTTAACCTAGTCCAACAACAGTTACTTTTTATCTACAATAAACAAGTTAGATAAACTCATCAAATTCAAGAAATTTTTTTACATTTAAGAAATTAAATAAAACTATACAAGTTGCATAAACATCTGTTTATTAATTTATTATCAAAAAATATAGATTGTTATAAAAAAATAACACCTATATGTAACATCTAAAATATATAGATAAACACTTTATTGTACACAAAGAAGAAACAGGACACAAGAGAAATAATTAAAGCTAATGCACAATGGGCGGCCTTATCGCTTGAAGCGATCAACCGCGATTAAGCGAGCTAATAATGACCAACGAAATAAGTCCGAAAACATGTCACCGCGAGAATTGAACCCGCTACTTACCCAACTGTTAGGCATCGGAAGTCGATCACGTTTACAGCATTTCAAAATTGTTACGGTAAAGTGAAGTTAGACGCTAGTGATGCGCGAACGTCATTTTGTTCGAAAAAGCTGTGTATTTGTACTCGTAGCTCAATAAAAGCTGCGCTTCGAACCTTCACGATAGCTGAGATGATATCGGCTGATCGTACTCAACATAACATACAAATAGAATTATATTTCAGTACGGTAACTAGATAATATTCTAAATACCTGTCAAAAATAAGTCGAAGCTTTATGTCATTATAAGATTTACACGAATTTTAAACCAATAACACTTGCAGTCATAGCGTAAAGTGTGAGCCATTGGAATAAATGTGTATTTTCAGATTTAACGCTGGAATTATTAAATTATTAACAATGTTACAGTAACAGCCTTATTACACCACGCGATATTCAGTCAGTCTAACCAATAGTGATGTGACGTGAAGAATTGAGTTTTTTTAAACTCAAGTTATTTGAGTTGATCTAGCACTCGCATGATAAACCCATACACATTAAAAACTAGTACCAATTTCTCTAATCACTTACGTTGCACACACAGAGTTGAGTCAACCCAATTCGCGACTCGAGTCAATATTCAGTTTAACTCAAATAAGTCGAGTTTTAAACCCTTATAACATTTGCTCATAGTTGCAATAACTGATCGCAAATGAACTCGGAAAAAAAATAAGTCTAGTTTGAAACAACTCGTCATGTCACATAACTGTTGTTGAGTCCCTATTTCACCATCTCATGGTAACGATATCCGTCAGTATAAATATCTCAGTCTCTGCATTAGTTAGACTTGTCAAAAACAAGGATGAGTAAAATTCTATTTGATGGATAGCGTTACTCAAAGGTGGTGAAACAGGCCCTTAGACTGACTAAATAACGTGTAGTGTAATAGCCCTTTGAATAACCCGCCTTATACTCGACATAGTCAAGTTAACATACAAAAATGAGACGTTTAACAACATTCTATAAAACTAAAAAAAATGTCCCACGGTCAGAATAAAATACATTTAACTTAATGATAGATAACACAATGTTTTTGTATCAAAAATAGTAATTTTTTATAAACTTTGTAAGTAATATTAATAGCAGCTGAGTAATCTTCGATGAACATTGCTGGACATGATCACCTGTAAAGAAAACAAGTAGTAGTCAGTATGTTGTTCGCCATGACGTGTAGAATACTCCCTTTTCGGACTTATAGGGGCATTATGTTACACCCTGTATTATAGTTCGTAATCTGAGGTGTGATTCTGGGTATGGCAGAGATTTTACTCTAATAGGGATGACGTCAAATCTCGTTCGAAAACTGGTTTCACCCACTAGTGACAGGAGTTTTCAACGTCATTTTGACGTCATCCCTATTAGAGTAAAATCTCTGCCGAAGTGAGAATAAGGCCCCTGGGGGGTGATTCTAGACCGATAAGACATTTTTATCACGATAGATATATCTCCTGAAAACTGTCAAAATGTATGAAGTTTTGACAGTTTGAGGTATATATATCTATTGTGATAAAAAGTCTGTCGGTCTAGAATTACCGGCTACTTTTTTTAGGTTATATTTTTTTCCTTTTTGTCGTGGACGAAGTCGCTGGTAACTGCTAGTATAATAACAGTGGGATAGTACTAGTATAAACTCACTGTGTAAGTATATCTATCAGTTCGGGTACTTCGATCTCGAACATGGTGCCGCTGTCGTCCAGGTCGCGGCACGACGCGACGCGCAGCTCGCCGGCGCCCTCCGCCGATACTTTCATGAAACGCATTGCACGTTCTAATTGCTGGCGTGTCGCATTGAGCGGGAAATCTGAAAAAAAAAAAATACAATAAAATAATTTATACGTTTAAAAAACTTGAAAAACCGACTTAATCGTCAGAGCCTTGATCACGAATAAATTTGACAATCTTGAACGTATCGTAACGCTAGCGTATTCGATACACTGCGCGGTGACGCTACAACGTTCGGCAGTCGAGCTGACGTTGACGCGCAATATCACTTGAATACGTTAGGTTTACGTAACGCGGCGACTGTCAGATTTGTTCGTGATTACCCCTCAGATAACAAATCTGACAGTCGCCGCGTTACGTAAACCTAACGTATTCAAGTGATATTGCGCGTTAACGCCAGAACGACTGTCAAACGTTGTAGAGTCACCGCGCAGTGTATCGAATACGCTAGCGTTACGATTGTCACATTTATTCGTGATCAAGGCACATATATGGATGTGAGACATGGACAATGACACAAAAAGATAGAGAGTATTTAGAAGCATTTGAGATGTGTTGGAGGAGAATGGAAAGGATTAGCTGGACAGAGAAAGTAACTAACATAGAAGTACTAAGTAGAGTAAGCGAGGAGAGAGCCCTTATAAAAGTTGTTGAGAACAGGAGAGGAAAGATGATTGGACACCTTATACGACATGACAGCTTAATCAGAAATGTCATTGAAGGGAAGGTAGAAGGAAAGAGAGGAAGAGGAAGACCGCGTATTAGCTACATGAGCCAAGTGAAGGCGAAGATAGATGTCATGTCGTATAAGGACGTCAAGGAAGCTGCCCTGAAAAGAAGAACCTGCCGGGAAATGCATACATTACGCCGACAAGAGCATAGCTCTTAAGTTAGAAGAGAAGAAGGCACATAATTGTTATTTGTAACCCCCCCCCGGTAATACATACTTTTGATTTCGAGATGGTTGGCGAGTGCGGGGTACGCGTCGACTAGCGCGGGCGGTATCCGGCGCAGGTGTGCGATGGGCACCGGCTCGGTGTACCCGCTGTCCACGTGCAGCACAGTGCCGGTGCTGCTGCCGGCACCATCGGGCAATGCGTAAAGCACCGACCGAACCCATCTTTTATCTGAAACCATATTTATTTTTAACTAGCAGTTACCCGCGACTTCGTACGCGTCTAGTTTCCGTGTACCTACATTATATTATCTGTGCGTGTACCGAGCGGATACTTCTTTGAGAAACTTGACATTATACCTCATTACACCGAACTCGTACCTACTGGAATGTCAAACGCTAATCGTTAGACCAAAGAGTTAGTACTACGCCCTGTCAAACTGACGTGACATGACATGACAATGAAATCCTCTTGCCAATTGGCGCTGCTAATCCTTTTCGTTCATTTTATCCTGTAGATCTTGTTAATTATTCGGGATAAAAAGTAGCCTATATGTCAATCCAGGTTACGAACTATATATATGCCAAGTTTCATCCAAGTTGGTTCAGTGATTTTGACGTGATTGAAACACAAACATCCAAACATCTAAACTTTCGCATTTATAATATTAGTAGGATAGGATAGTAGGCTCTTTGTGAAAAAGCTCGCCCGGGGAAGTACTACCACCGTATCTATTACATCCTCCAAGCAGTGATGCTCGCATTGCTGTGTGCCGGTTTGAAGGGTATGGGTGCCGGTGCTATTACACGCACATCACACTTAACATCGACATGTCTCAGAGTGATGGACGCAGTGCAATGCATCACAAGGCACGTCCTCAGTGGACGTGCTCAGTGAGGCAATGCATTGTTATAGGCAGAGGTAACCACTTAACATCAAATGGGCCATCGGCTTGTTCCATCATTTAGTTGTAAAAAAAAAAAATGGTAAACAAACAGAAAACATTGGAAAAACCCCGGCCTTAATAACATCAGTCAGTATAAAGATCGGAGTTTAAATATATAAAACTTCAGAGTAAGTATGTAAGTTACCTCTTGTAGATTTAGCAATACACATTTCTTCCAACTTGGGCAGGTACGGTTCCTTGCACAGCGAGCTTTCGCAGTATTCTGCTATCTAAAAAAGTATTTAATAAATAATATTCTTAAATACTAATTAAATGCAAAATACCGACAAATCGAGATGTATGGTGCTACTTTTGAATGTAGGTAAGAAATCTAATTACTTCAAGATCAAGGGATAATCAAAACTGTTTATTTTTTGCTTTATTGTGCCCACTGATAGCGCCGCTCTTTAGACCGTACGTCACATTAGTGAGCGTACCTGGCTAGTGAGCTCTCCGTAAACAAGGTCGGCCGCTTTGTTTGCCTTCTCGTACCCACTGATAGCGCCGCTCTTTAGACTGTACGTTACAACATTAGTGAGTGTTATTGAGCGTACATGCCTAGTGAGCCCTCCATAAACTAGGGCAACCGCTTTGTTTCCCTTCTCGTACCCACTGATTAGACTGTACGTTACATTAGTGAGTGTTAGTGAGCGTACATGCCTAGTATTGCCTAGTGAGCCCTCCATAAACTAGGGAAACCGCTTTGTTTCTCTTCTCGTACCCACTTTTTAGACATAAGTGAGTGTTAGTGAGCGTACATGCCTAGTGAGCCCTCCATAAACTAGGGCAACCGCTTTGTTTCTCTTCTCGTACCCACTGATTAGACTGTACGTTACATTAGTGAGTGTTAGTGAGCGTACATGCCTAGTATTGCCTAGTGAGCCCTCCATAAACTAGGGAAACCGCTTTGTTTCTCTTCTCGTACCCACTTTTTAGACATAAGTGAGTGTTAGTGAGCGTACATGCCTAGTGAGCCCTCCATAAACTAGGGCAACCGCTTTGTTTCTCTTCTCGTACCCACTTTTTAGACATAAGTGAGTGTTAGTGAGCGTACATGCCTAGTGAGCCCTCCATAAACTAGGGCAACCGCTTTGTTTCCCTTCTCGTACCCACTGATTAGACTGTACGTTACATTAGTGAGTGTTAGTGAGCGTACATGCCTAGTATTGCCTAGTGAGCCCTCCATAAACTAGGGAAACCGCTTTGTTTCTCTTCTCGTACCCACTTTTTAGACATAAGTGAGTGTTAGTGAGCGTACATGCCTAGTGAGCCCTCCATAAACTAGGGCAACCGCTTTGTTTCTCTTCTCGTACCCACTTTTTAGTCATAAGTGAGTGTTAGTGAGCGTACCTGGCTAGCGAGTTCTCCGTAAACAAGTTCTGCCGCTTTGTTTCCTTTCTCATAGCCACTGATAGTGCCCCCCATTAGAGATTCCATGTCGCAATACGTCACTCGAAGAGTGAAGGCGCGGGATGTGGGTAAGCTCGAGTATTTTAGCTGAGAGAAGAAACGTGGTTCCATTTCTGTGGAAGAATATTAAAATAAACGCACAGGCACCGCGACGCAGGCTAAACCTAATGCGGGGACCGTTGGTAATGTTAATTCAACTTAAACATTTTTTTGCAGACACGCGTCACAGCTCAGTCGGTAATAGCTCTGCCTTCCGTGCTGTGGGTCGTGGGTTCGATCCCCACTGAGAACAAACATTTGTGTGCAAAACATAGATGTTTGTTCTATGTCTGGGTGTTATAAGTATGTATTTACAAAAAAAAGTATTTATAAGTATTCTATCGACCATCTAGTTCCCATATCACAAGCTTTGCTTAGTTTGGGAATACAGGGCGTTGTGTGTAAAGTCCATCATTTCTTTATTTTTGGTAATTTAATTAATTTGTATTTATTAAATAATTAAAACAATAATTTTTAGCTTTGTATGCTAAAATGAAGTATAATATATTTTTTGACAGTTTTTAATATACATCTGCTCTTCAACTACAACAAAACAACTTCTACAACTCGGGACTTGATTACTGGATCTATTTTGGTATCTTGAAACTAGCATAAGGCTAAAAAGATGTGCTATGTAGTTAAGGTGTAGCAACAGTAAAGTAAAGCTACGAAGCTATATGACCATTTCCACTGAAGCGAAGTGTTGTAGGAGCCGACCTGAGGGGTAATCACGAACAAATCTGACAGTCGCCGCGTTACGTAAACCTAACGTATTCGAATCATATTGCGCGTCAACGCCAGCTCGACTGCCAAACGTTGTAGCGTCACCGCGCAGTGTATCTCATACGCTAGCGTTACGATACGTTTACGATTGTCACGTTTGTTCGTGATCAAGGCACTGGTGCTGGAATACTTGTGTTATCCACATACCTAGTACATCCCCGCCTCTTTCAGCTAATTTCTTCCACTCCGGAATACACAAATCCTCAATTTTCTTGCTGACCGGGTCGCAATTCTTTGCATTCAGTAGCATCACTAAACTGCCGCTAGGTGCCACTTTATCACCACCAGGAATTGTCTGCAAATCAAAATAGAATAATGTCTATTTTTGGAGTATAAACCATAATAATTTGTAATTTCGAACATAAAACTGACTTCAATATGATTGCCTTCTGGGTTCATCTTCTTCTTCTCTTATATATGGCCTCTGTCCATCATTTCACCAGAAAATTTTGCCAGTGTCAAGCGGATTCATACGTCAAGTCGTTTGTTTTGAAGCCAAAATGGTGGATTTTCCCTTCAAAACTTGAAAACGAATTCCATCAAATAATAAAAACACATAATACACATTTATTCCAATGGCTCACACTTTATGCTATGACTGCAAGTATTGGTTAAAATTCCACCAAAATTAAAGAACAATACTCACTAAAATACCAAGAAAAACAATTAAAATAAATGTGCTATGTTGCTTTTACAAATGACAGAACTCGAATCTTTGGGTTCATCGTCAGATGATAATGATGGCAGTTCATTAGGATTAGTCAAGTGACCGTAAACACACTGAAAACTCACAACTCCATACAAAATAGCCGGGGGGATACCGCGGTGTGAAGCGCTCGTGGCTAGGTTTGCTTAGTCAATCATCACATAATTAAGTTCAGCGATGTTCTGCGCGATCACTCAAAGTCAAAGTCAAAATTTCTTTATTCAATAATATCACAAGGATCATTTAGAATCGTGTTATATAACTAGGTGATTCTAGGTGCCAGTTCCACGCGACCAGACAACAAGAACGGGCAAGAAACTACAGCCTGCTTCCTAGCGTGTTTTTGTATGATCCCTTTTACAGAGAAATATACATTTTACACTCTTTGGATGGGTGACCTCTAGTGGCAGTTACATCTGGTTCCATGCTTCGGAGGGCACGTTTAACTGTCGGTTTCGGCTCTAGTCAAGCAGAGGCCTTGAGGCGGCCTAAAACTCACCAGAGCCACCAGAGTTGGCCACGAACGATAAATTCCTTACCAGTATAAGTTCAACCGCGTTCTCCTTCAAACTGTCTATATATTTGAGTGCAGCTGAGGTCAGCGTGGCTGGTTCTCGATCAGATAGTTTGACAAGCGACGCTTGCGGTGGTTTCACGTCTAGCTGCAGTTTCGGCGGGCATGGGTAGAGGCGTTCTAGTGGTGCTATTTCTTCATTTCCTGAATTAAATAAAAATATACTTAATTATAATAATATTAATAAACAAGTGTAATAGAAAACGAAATCAAAAATTATGACTGCCATATTTATTTATAACTAGTAGTTATCCGCGACATCGTACGCGTCTACAGTTTCCATGTACATTATATTATCTGTGCGTGTACCGAGCGGATACTTCTTTGAGAAACTTGACATTACACCTCATTACACCGAACTCGTACTGGAATGTCAAACGCTAGTCGTTAGACCAAAGAGTTAGTACTACGCCCTGTCAAACTGACGTGACATGACATGACAATGAAATCCTCTTGCCAATTGGCGCTGCTAATCCTTTTCGTTCATTTTATCCTGTAGATCCTGTTAATTATTCGAGATAAAAAGTAGCCTATGTGTCAATCCAGATTACGAACTATATATATGCCAAGTTTCATCCAAGTTGGTTCAGTAGTTTAAACGTTATTGAAACACAAACATCCAAACATCTAAACTTTCGCCTTTATAATATTAGTAGGATATTAGTGAAATCACAATTTTTTCAACTCGATAAGTCCTTTTTCCAGTATCTGTACCTCTTATCTCAGTTTTTAATGATCTGAGTAGTGACGACTTGACGGTAAGCCCGCAGATATACTCAGACACAGAATAAACTATAAAAATATATAATATATAGAATATAAAAAAAAAAATTACAGTACGCCCAACGGATCTTTATCCCTCTGAAGTTAGGTGCAACAAACGATCGCGCATGTACTGTTGTCGACTACAAATGGGTTCTGCGCAGATACTTCAAAGGAACAAAGATCCATTGTCACTACTATAAGTTCTATGCGGGGATCGAACCCACAACATACAGGACAGAAGGCAGGGCTAAACCAACAGCGCTGTGATGTCTACAGTATATTAATTTGTAGTGATGTAACTCACCATATTCAATATATTCGATGAGATATTTGTTCATAGCCACATTGATGCGTTTCACAAACGCCCGATAGTGCTGTCCATCATTGAACTTTGCAACGACTATTTGTCCTTTCTGCGGAGGCTCTTTCAGTGGTGTGGCTGTAAAAGACGTTACGATTGGTGACTGCTAATACTGTACAGTCGAAGACACGTCCACCTATACTGTTTGGACTTTGAACTATTAGAAGTTGAACGTTGCGAATCGTGCGAGAGGGACGACAGTGTGTTTGCGTATTGCGCCGCTCCCTTTCCAACGTACCTCTGCATTGTATGTAGCGTAATTATGGTTGTATTGGGTGTATAACCTGACCTGTGGTCGAGAGTACATGTTAGTACCAACCCAACAGTATCCCAAAGTTTCTGATTATCGAATTGAGTAAGATTTTTCTTAATGCAATTAAATGATGGAACAACCCAATGGCCCACCTAATGTCAAGCGGTTACCTTTGCCTATAACAATGTATTGCATCACCGAGCACGTCCACTGAGGACGTGCCCTGTGATGCATTGCACTGCGTCCATTACTCTGAGACATGTCGGTGTTAAGTGTGATGTGCGTTGTAATAGCACCGGCACCCATACCCTTCAAACCGGCACACAGCAATGCGAGCATCACTGTGCACACTGAATAAGTACAGTGGTAGTACTTCCCTGGACGAGCTCTTTCACAAAGAGCCCTACTACTAGTAAATGATCCTTACCTTTCAAGCCATAGAGCACAGTATCGTTTAGCACAGCATCAAACACAGTGGCCGATCTCGGATCACACGGACGCACACATGCGCGGCGCAATGACGTCACGTCCAACAACACGTACACTGAGTTACGTTCTACCGCTGGTCGGGGTACTTCCGATATTAACTTTGCCTCTTGTGCTTTTCGAGTGGGGAGGGAAGTTGAAGCAGGTTTTGGAGTGGGGAGGGAAGTTGGAGCAGGTTTTGGAGTGGGGAGGGAAGTTGGAGCAGGTTTTGGAGTGGGGAGGGAAGTTGGAGCAGGTTTTGGAGTGGGGCGGGAAGTTGGTGTACTTTTCGGTTGAGAGATTGAAGCCGGTTTTGCTGGGGAGGAAAAGATAAGAAATGTGATAAAAGGTTATTATAATTTTTGAACGTGACAAATGGTTGTGGTATTCCAAACAAAACCACAACCGTTGTTATAAGAAATCTTAGAAAATAATTTCAACGGTTACAAATAATATAACAAAAAATTTAAAATAATATAAGTATTGTATGAGCAATTTACCTCCTGATTGTCTATTTTTTGATAACATGAGTATTTGACAAATTACAATCACAATATCAGCTAACCACTCGCTGAATCTCTGAACTATATTTTGATTAAAATTAATTACACAATTATCTTTAACAATAGATAAAATAACTTACATTCAGCTGGGTACTCAATCTGAGGGCTCCACCGAGCGGCTTCCACTTCAACAGTGGTGCCTGATCCGTCCTCCACAGATATCATGATGCAGGTGCCGGTTGAGCTGATCACTTTGCAATTCAGATTACTACCAACCTGTTGGAAAAGCAAACTGTCAATAGATAAATAAATAGATATTCATGGACATTTAACACAACACCCTAAATTTTTTTGTAAAAACCGCACAAATGTTTGTTCTATGTTGGGGTGTTACTATGTATTATAAGTATGTATTGACAAAAAAAAAGTATATAAGTATTGTATCAGCATCTAGTTCCCATATTACAAGCTTTGCTTAGTTTGGGACTAGAGGGCGCTGTGTTAAATGTCCATGAATATTTTTTTAAATTTATTTATATACAGCGTGTAGCTACAATGGCGACATTAAATGAACACACGGGTAGAGCTACTTATAAGTATTCATAAAAAAAATAAAAAAATAATTATAGTCCAAAATAGAAATTTCGAATTTTTCAAACAAACTTAATAATAAAATACGCAACAAAAATTAATCACCCTATGAGTGTCTTTACCTACGTGTTACCACGCCCGCGCCCGCGCCTGCCTGCCCGGGCGGCTCGGTGGCGGCGGCGGGGCGCGGGGCGGAGCGCGGGGCGGGGAAATCAAGCGACACCAAGGAATTCAAAGAAATCAAATAATTTCACTTCACCTTGTTCACTTTACTATTAATTTTATTGTGACCTATGCACCTAGCGCCTTACACTTATTAAATCTTCAAGTTCTCAATGTAGCCGCCGCGCCGCCGCCACCACGTCGGACACAAAGATGTAACCGGCGGCGCTGAATATTTGCCCTCGCTTTTGATAATACATTTTATTTTATTTTAGCATGAACGTCGTCTTTCACAAAGCCCCATAAAAAAATCGAGGGGCTTGAGGTCAGGTGACATTGGGCCACCTAAGAGCTCCGTGTCGTGTCGTCCTATCCAGTATCCACTGAGCACCAAACATTTAATTTACCCGCTCCCTAGTCGCAAAGGTAGACAGATAAACAAATAATAAATCAAAGCGTCTTTATCGCTGTACCTACGTAGACCTGATTGGGTACTTAGAATAGAAAAGCTAAACTAACAAAACCAAGCGTCTTTTTCGCGAAACATTGAGAATAGGTAGATAATTAGCAAAATTATTAAAATAAAGTGTGTCAAGGACACCGGCCCGCGTATCACTGGCTAGGCGGCAAGACGAGTCGGTCGAGCGAGCGGCGCGGGCGGCGCTCTTCAATAGTTAGCTATCCCTTTCATGCACAACGGCGCAATTTCGGGTGTCCTATTCTAACAATACTTTCTTGCTCTTCATACGCGGTTACACGCGGTTATGACCCGTGAACCCGACAGATGACCTCTGCTCTTACGTACAGGTTGCTCCGAGGCGTTATTTAAGAAAATTGATTTATTTCGATAAATCTTATGTTTAATGAAATAAAAAATATGTCTATATTCTGAAAACGCGAAACCGGATACGCTGGTTAATTTAATGTCGCCATTGTAGCTACACGCTGTATATTCTTTGCTACAATGTCAGAACAATTACTCATTGGTTTAGGAGGTGGGCATTGAAACAGCTACACAATTTATAACTTTTGCAGTCTCATCGTTATAGCTTGTAATTTGATTTCTGTACCCTGTTCTGAATAAATTACGTTTAAATACGTTTGAGTATAATACATATATGCGTTTAGCTGTACACACGGCGACAGCTCGACTTAAGATTGTTTGGACTTTGTATTGAACTAAAAGTTGAACGTTGCGAATCGTGCGAAAGGGAAGATATGTTTTTGTGTGAGATAGAGCACTTACAGTGAGATCTCTTGTGTTCATCACGGCCATGAATTCGGGAATGTTCGCGAATGCGTTCGGTAGTTTCCGGCAAGCGCCAGGAGTGAGCGAGACGACACGCCCAGCGTCGATGAGCGCACCGCGCGTGCGAGCGAGACAGCGCACACGGTACCAGAACCCGTCCTCTTCTAGATATGCGAAGGTCTCGCCGATACTAGGTCTGAAACAAAGTGAAATATGAAATAAGGCTTATATTCATAATAATCTTGTCATTTTAGAACAGTTTTAAAATGTCCTGTCTTTGTCAGTTGCATGACAATGAAAAGAGATGACAACAGATTTAACAGGAGGGGGGGGGGGGCTTTGTAGCGAGCGTCAAAGCTATAAATTTTTTAGTATAATACGTACGCTTAATTATGCTGCTATGGTAATATTACCTTGCCATTCCCATTTTATTAAACTACGAATTCCAGAATTCCAGTGCTAGTAAATCTGATAAACAGTAGAAAATTAATGTTGAATACAAAAAAAAACCTGCTACACCACCAGTGAGATTTCTTCTCGCATTCGCATCCCTCGGATCTCAATCCCTCACGCGCCCACTGTGCCATTCGGTCAACCACAACCATGACGAAAATCCGACTTACGTGTAAACTTCTGTATCCATCTCACAAAGCTCCTTGAACTCCTCACAGAGTTGGTTGTACATCTGACTGTAGTGTTCATGCAGCGTGAGACACACGCAGCCGGGTTGCTTAGAGCCACAATCAGACGTCATAGCTACTACTTCCGCTAAGAACTCTGCACCCACTGCTAGTTTTTCCACGACATAGCTAGAATTATAGGAAAACATTGGAAGCATTTTTTTATACCTACAACTAAATGATGGAACATTCCGATTGCCCGCCTGATGTTAAGTGGTTACTTCAGCATATAACAATGTTTGTCAGGCGTCACAGCTCAGTCGGTAATAGCTCTGCCTTCCGTGCTGTGGGTCGTGGGTTCGATCCCCACCAAGAACAAACATTTGTGCGTGGAAAACATAGATGTTTGTTCTATGTCTGGGTGTTACTATGTATTATAAGTATGTATTTACAAAGAAAAAAGTATATAAGTATTCTATCAGCCATCTGGTTCCCATATTACAAGCATTGCTTAGTTTGGGACTAGAGGGTGTTGTGTGTAAAGTCCAAGAATATTTATATTTATTTATGTATTGCCTCACCGAGCACGTCCACTGAGGACGTGTCTTGCAATGCATCGCATTGCACCCATCACTCTGAGACATGTCAGTGTTAAGTGTGATGTGCGCGTAATAGCACCGACACCCATACCCTTCAAACCGGCACACAGCAATGCGAGCATCACTGTACCAACCACTAAATAGGTCCAGTGAAAAGTTTACGGAAGTGGTTAAGAGTTATCTATCTATTACACCCTGTATCATTACTTACTTAGCCGGTGTAAGCGGCTTGCGTGTAACTTCTACATTCCTCACATCATCCGTTACCGGTTCCCTTGATAAGCGAGATTGGATGCTTTTCGAGGGCTGAACGTGGACTGGTTTTGTAGTCTGAGGCTCAGGGGTTGGCTGCTTTAAGTTGGGCTGTCGGAGTGGTGGGCGCGCTGCAAAAACAACTACTATTAATATAAATAAATAATAATAATAAATATTCAGGGACATTTCACACAACACCCTCTAGTCCCAAACTAAGCATAGCTTGTGATTTGGGAACTAGATGGCTGATAGAATACTTATATACTTTTTTTTTGTAAATACATACTTATAATACATAGTAACACCCAGACATAGAACAAACATCTATGTTTTCCACGCACAAATGTTTGTTCTTGGTGGGGATCGAACCCACGACCCACAGCACGGAAGGCAGAGCTATTACCAACTGAGCTGTGACGCCTGCCATAATATATATAAGTTTATGTTTCAATTACGCTGTAACTACTGATATGATTTGGCTGATACTTAGAATATATACAGTTCGTAACCTGGATTAACACACAGGTTACTTTTTATCACGAAGAAGTCGCGGGCGGAAGCCAGTATTCAATACAAGATACAACTAACACCAGATCACACGTAGTCAGAATATATACCTTTATTTTCCGTCATGGCATCGTGGCAAATGAACAATGATGTCACATCATCCAGGCTATCAAGGCGAATCATTAGACACCCCATTTTTAAAATCGTATAGTAACGTGTAACAACATTCTTGTATAAAAGTCGTGACTCAAGCATAAATTGACAGAAGTGTAAAAAATCTTTTCGAGTCTGAGGTTTTCTTGAGCAATTACTTAGATTTACAGAATATTTAGCAAAAACTTACGTTCAGCTGGATATTCAATTTCAGGGTTCCATCGGGTGGCTTCCACTTGAACACTGGCGCCTGATCCATCCTCCAGAGACACCATGATGCAGCCACTGACGCTGATCACCTTGCAAGTTAGATTGTTACCAATCTATCAAGAAAAATAACATATTAGCAAGAACAATAAGAGAAGTAGGTGGACTATAAAAAAATATGAAACAAGATTCAAAAACGTTTTTTTCTCATGAAAATGGCAGATGGATTATCTACTGTTGAGCGGTTGTCTCTGTATATCACAATTACATTATCTCACAGAGCGCGTCCATTGAGGACGTGAATTATGTGATATTGCGCTGTGTTAATCGCTCTGAGAAATTACAAGATGTGAGTTTACACGCGGCATCCATACCGGAACACAGTATTATCATGTACACAGAAATAGCTGCTAGCACTATTTCATTTGGACTAACTATACCTAAGCTCTTATTAATATTGGTTGATGAGATTTTTACAATCTAAATCTAAATGGTTGATAAATCTATTACGATCTGTTTATTCATACAAGTGACAATAACAGATTACAGTGCAGTTCAAAATTTTAGGGGACTTACATCAAAATCTCTTGTGTTCATCACAGCCATGAATTCGGGAATGTTCGCGAATGCGTTCGGTAGTTTCCGGCAAGCGCTAAGAGTGAGCGAGATGACACGCCCCGCGTCGATGAGCGCGCCGCGCGTGCGAGCGAGACAGCGCACGCGGTACCAGAACCCGTCCTCTTCTAGGTATGCGAATGTCTCTCCAATACGCGGGCTAAGGAAAAGACTGGTGGTCGAAAACTAGCACTGTGTCTTGATCACGAATAAAACGTGACAATCATAAATGTATCGTAACGCTAGCGTATCTGAGATACACTGCGCGGTGACGCTACAATGTTCGGCAGTCGAGCTGGTGTTGACACGTAGTGTGACTCGAATAATTTGTTGAACTATTTCTTACTACCATATATTTAAAACTAGCAGTTACCCGCGACTTCGTACGCGTCTACAGTTTCCGTGTACATTTTATTATCTGTGCATGTACCGAGCGGATACTTCTTTGAGAAACTTACACCTCATTACACCGAACTCGTACCTACTGGAATGTCAAACGCTAGTTGTTAGACCAAAGAGGTCGTACTACGCCCTGTCAAACTGACGTGACATGACATGACAATGAAATCCTCTTGCCAATTGGCGCTGCTAATCCTTTTCGTTCATTTTATCCTGTAGATCCTGTTAATTATTCGGGATAAAAAGTAGCCTATATGTCAATCCAGGTTACGAACTATATACATGCCAAGTTTCATCCAAGTAGGTTAGTAGTTTAGACGTGATTGAAACACAAACATCTAAACAACCAAACATCTAAAACTTTCGTATTCGCATTTATAATATTAGTAGGATGGCATGATTTTTATGAAAACCCACCTAGACCCTCGAACGAATATTTGAAAAATGCAAAACTTGCGAGGCAACGAGCGAGATTTGAACCGTCACTCCTCGCATCTCAGTCGTCCACATGCCCAACGCGCCACTCGGACACTTAAAGATACGACGAAATTGTACGATATTATCCGACTTACGTGTAAACTTCGGTATCCATCTCACAAAGCTCCTTGAAGTCCTCACAGAGTTGGTTGTACATCTGACTGTAGTGTTCATGCAGCGTGAGACACACGCAGCCGGGTTGCTTAGAGCCACAATCAGTCGTCATAGCTACTACTTCCGCTAAGAACTCTGCGCCCACTGATAGTTTTTCCACGACAAAACTGTAATAAAAATATCCAAATGACTTGAAGAGATCGCTAATGAGTGATAAGGCCGCCCATTATATATTTGAAGCTTAACCTGTTTTTTTTTGCATGTCTGTTCTGGTGTTATAAGTACAAAAGAGTTAACATCACTTACATCAGGTGAGATAACGGTCAAACGCTAGGCTATAAATTGTAAAAAAAATCAGTAAAATAAAAACGAATGAAGAACATTTTGCATCATCTTTTATATCAAGAAAGTTTGATCATTTTAGAAGACATTGTTAGTTTTGCTTAGGATCATCTCTCAACTTAAACATTGCTTATGATTGTCCCTGTCAACATTTGTCACTAAATAAACAACGAGATGGCAATATTTAGACAGAGATTAATTTTTGATTGAAGTTGAGAGACGATTTTAAGTAAACCTCTGTATTTGAAACCGCTCTGACAGGCGTCACAGCTCAGTCGGTAATAGCTCTGCCTTCCGTGCTGTGGGTCGTGAGTTCGATCCCCACTGAGAACTGACATTTATGTGTCGCAAACATACATGTTTGTTCATGTCTGGGTGTTACTATCTATTACCAACAAGTATGTATTTACTAAAAAAAAAGTATAATTTAGTTCCCATATTACAAGCTTTGCTTAGTTTGGGACTAGAGGGCGCCGTGTGAAATGTCCATGAATATTTATTTATTTTTATTTTTAATTTACCAGTTGACTGACCTAGCTGGCACCAGTGGTTTACGCGGAGTGACATCTTCAATGGTAGCCAGTCGAGAAGCGCTGACATTCGGTTTCACCACTTCAGGCTTAATCGATTCCGATTTCGGTTCTTGAGGTATAGGTTCAACTTGCATTGGCTTTGTTGGTTCCACTGTTGGCTGACGTAGAGGCGAACCTGAAATGGAAGTGAAATTACGTCTAGGAACAAATTCAAATTGTTTATTTAACATAGACATTACCATTACAGAGATCCAAGGCGATAACGCTATTACATATTTAAATCTAGAAAACTGTACATCGGTATTATACCTACCTACTATATATTTGACAATACATTTGGAACGATAGATCAGGGGCCTTATGCTCAGCTTGGTAGAGATTTTACTCTAATGGTGGATCCACACCTTCCGGCCGTTTCCGCAACTAATTTTCGTAACCAGTTGCGAAAACAGAAATATCATTCTTTACCTGCAACTGCAAGCGGCATGGCCGGCGGCTTGGTCACAAGTAGAGCGCCGTTGACGATGCCTTTGCTTGTGATAAGGTCTATATGGATCCACCACAATAGGAATGACGTCAAAATGACATCGAAAGTTCGTTTAACTAGTGGGTGAAACGAGCTTTTGGCTGAGATATGACGTCATCCCTATTAGAGTAAAATCTCTGCGAAAGTGAGAATAAGGCCCCAGCCAGTGATTGTCTATGTTTTGATCAAAATTGACAAATGACTCGTCCAATCAGAATGTCAGTTGACGGCTAGCTATCACTTTTTAACCGACTTCAAAAAAGGAGGAGGTTGTATTCGCTTGTATCTTTTATTTTTTTTATATTGTAATTTGTCAGATTTTGATGGTATCAAAAGATTGTAGTGAAACTTACAACATCCCTTCTATATCGGTTGATGGTTAAAAAGAAAAAAGAAAACTAATGGGTAGGTACTTAATATAATTATAATATGCTTACTTGGCGTGTGTCGGCGGCTACTGGAAACTTGATTATTGTTGAGTATGACATTTTCTTTTTCGCCACCTTGAAACAAATTATGTAAGCTAAACCGGCAGATAACTTATAGGATAGGATAAAGACATGATCACATTTTCCCGTGGCGAGCGAGAATGATACCAAACTCATACATATAGTCTGCTTCTGCAGAGCTGCATTAAGCTGAGGCAGGACCTTTTTGACTCACATCAACGCACTGGTCAGCACACACACCTGCCCAGCCTACCTACCTAGTACTTAGTAATTGTGTACGTGATTATTGTTTTCTTTCTTCTTTTTATGCTTGTTCTGTGCTGTACCTGTGTTGTAATTGTGTGTCAAATAAATATATCTCTATCTAAATATATCTCTATCTATCTATCTATCTATCTATCTCTATCTATATACGGTCAAACTGAATACTTTCGGTAAAGGTTATGTATTTGTAGTCACAATGGATCTTTGTCCCTCTGAAGTATCTGCGCAGAACTTATTTTTGGGTAATCGGAGGTAAGCTAATTTTTCCGCGCAACAGTACATGCGCAATCGTTTGTTGCACCTAACTTCAGAGGGATAAAGATCCGTTGTGCGTACTGCCCCCGTATGCCAATCTTTTGCTGTCAAGTTATATTTCACTGCCCAGTGTAATTTTTTCAGGTACAAAATTGTACCACGTGATCATTCTTTTTAGACACTTGACAGCAAAATATGCGCGAAAACACATCAAATGACGTCTAAATGTAACTATTTAGTCACAGAATATCTATGAGTTAGTATGAACTGACCATGATTTAAAACTTTGCAGTTCAACTTTGATTGGCATACGAATGCTGTACCGAATTACCAGTCTGCGTCAGAGCCTATTTTTTTTAACTTTCAGTTTTGTTTATTGATTGGGAATGACGCAGTTACCTTGTTTCTCCGTTGTATTGGCGCGGTTGCTATGGTTACGGATCTCTTCATTCCGGTTGTCATTTCTGTAGTTAGGCTGGTTGCGCCTGCGCTGTTGGGCTTGTTGGTAAGCCGCGTGTTTCTCAGCAGGAGGGATAAACTTCTATAAGGTACATTAGTAAAATAAACTTATTTGAACAAGTATTTAGAAAAACAACTTGGTTTTAATTTTTTCTACACTAAAGGATTTTTTAATCAAATCAAAGGGTTTATTTGCGACCATGTACACAAAAAAAGGAAAAATAATAAAAGTTAATATTCTAAATTAAAACTAACACTAAGGGCCGTAAGATCAAAAGCAGTTAAAACTACGGATTTCCTAAACTACGATCACATTTGATCGATGGTTTAATCTACTATCGTAAGATCAAGTCGAAAATAGAAGCAGATTAGATAAACTTCGATTAGTCCTAAACACATGGCAACATTCTCGTATTTCGTTCATTCGTTTATGAAAAAAATGGTTATAATTAGTCAGTTTGACATATTCGACCACATTGACATTGACATACAGACGCAGTTTTTGTCAAAGCCTTATTACACTATGCAATCTCAAGTCAGGCTTACTGATAATGATGTAACGTGACGAGTTGAGTTATTTCGAACTCAAGTTATTTGAATTGACTCGCATCGAGGACTTGCATGCATATAAAGTGATACAAGTGAAAATCAAGCACCAATTTCTCTAACCACTTACGTTGCATACGGACCTAGTTGAGTCAAGCCAATTGGCGGCTCGAATCAAGGTTCAGTTTAACTAAAATAATTAATTCGAGTTAGAAATAATTCAACTCGTTACGTTACATCACTGTCAGTAAGCCTGACTTGAAATTACATAGTGTAAGAAGGCCTTTTGGTTGTTTGTTTTGAATTTGAACTCTTGTTGTATGTAATGTTTTCAGCCCATGAAATAATTCGATATCCGAATAATTTTCCATTGCAATAGGGTTTTTGTATTTATAATCTCAAAACTACAAACTACAACAAACGAATTACAATACAAATAGAAAGTTTAGTTCAAACTAACATCTGGTAGCCAGGCAACCATATTGAAAAAACGTCAAAAATGAGCGTTTAATCTTTGATTGGCAGTTTAACCGTACCCTCGGTAGAGTTTAAACTAATCGTTAGTTTAAGCTACCCATGGTCGATTAACTACCATTGATCTTATGAAATAATCGGAGACTGGAGATTAAACTCTCTTTTGTCGTTTAAACCACTATTGATCTTACGGCCCTAAGGGCGGCTTGCACCAGAATCACTAAACGTGTTTAACAGCTAAATAGATTTAAATCTGACGTATTTATATGACTTGACAACTCGCTAAATACTATTTAATAGTTAAACGCGTTTAGCGATTCTGGTGCAAGCCGCCCTTACTGTATTAGTCGTAATTTGAGAACAAACGTTTTTAAAATGCTATAATTTTACGGTACTAAAGGCGGCTTGCACCAGAATCACTAAACGTGTTTAACAGCTAAATAGATTTAAATCTGACGTATATATGACTTGACAATTCGCTAAATACTCTTTAAGAGTTAAACGCGTTTAGCGATTCTGGTGCAAGCCGCCCTTAGAGATAAATAAATTTTAGTTTAAAATAAGATAAGATAAATCTTTATTTGTCCCCAAAAAGTATGTACAGATAGGTATAAATGCTGCACTATACCTAAGTATACCCCGGGAGCCTTATTCTCACTTGGCAGAGATTTAACTCTAGGGGCCGTAAGATCAAAAGCAGTTAAAACTACGGATTTTCTAAACTACGATCACATTTGATCGATGGCTTAATCTACTGTCATAAGATCAAGTCGAAAATTGAAGCAGATTAGATAAACTTCGATTAGTCCTAAACGCATGGCAACATTCTCGTATTTCGTTCTTTCGTTCATGAAAAAAAAGGTTATAATTAGTCAGTTTGACATATTCGACCACATCGACATTGACATACAGACGCAATTTTTGTCAAGGCCTTATTACACTATGCAATCTCAAGTCAGGCTTACTGATAGTAATGTAACGTGACGAGTTGAGTTATTTCGAACTCAAGTTATTTGAATTGACTCGCATCGAGGACTTGCATGTATATAAAGTCATACGAGTGAAAATCTAGCACCAATTTCTCTAACCACATACGTTGCATACGGACCTAGTTGAGTCAAGCCAATTGGCGGCTCGAATCAAGGTTCAGTTTAACTAAAATAATTAATTCGAGTTCGAAATAATTCAACTCGTTACGTTACATCACTGTCAGTAAGCCTGACTTGAGATTGCACAGTGTAATAAGCCCTTTTGGTTGTTTGTTTTGAATTTGAACTCTTGTTGTATGTAATGTTTTCAGCCCATGAAATAATTCGATATCCGAATAATTTTCCATTGCAATAGAGTTTTTTTATTTATAATCTCAAAACTACAACAAACGAATTACAATACAAATAGAAAGTTTAGTCCAAACAAACATCTGGTAGCCAGGCAACCATATTGGAAAAACGTCAAAAATGAGCGTTTAATCTTTGATTGGGAGTTTAACCGTACCCTGGGCCGAGTTTAAACTAATCGATAGTTTAAGCTCCCCATGGTCGATTAACTACCATTGATCTTATGAAATAATCGGAGACTGGAGGTTAAACTCTCTTTTGTAGTTTAAACCACTATTGATCTTACGGCCCTAATAGGGTTGACGTCAAAATGACATCGAAAACTCGTTTAACGAGTGGGTGACAGGAGTTTTTCGCCGAGATATAACGTCATCCCTATTAGAGTAAAATCTCTGCCGAAGTAAGAATATGGCCCCTGGTATAATACAGCGCTGGTTTTAAGACGGAGCCGATGCCGTCAGTCGTTTTATAAAAATTTAGCAAAGTTGCTGAGAGTTATCCACTAAAATGATTTAGAATGATTCGAGCTCATATAGATTATTCATAAAATGTTCACCTTGCCACCTCTTTCAGATCCGGAATCGCTGGTAGGCTGACGAGGCGATTTCATAACTGGCGCGTGAGGCTTACGCAGTGTTGAAACGGCAGGTCTGTACGAAACCATTTTACAAAGATACAGATGGTTAAATGTATATTTCGAACCTGTATTTTAATTTCTGTCGCACAGTCAGTGTCAGTAAATATCTACAAATCATTATTTCGCACAAAGTTGAGCAGTTCCTCAAGTTCTTCGATTTTTAATAAAAAAAATAGATTTTGCTTCTTATCTTATAGATAGATAGATAAAAACTTTATTGCACACAGAGAAAAAAAGAAATTACAGAAAGAGAGAAACATAAAAATAGAGAGTACAATATGTTCTCTTATGTTATATGGCCTCTGTCCGTCATTTCGACAAACAATTTTGCCAGTGTCAAGTGGAATATTTGCAATAAGTTCAGTCAAGTCGAGTCATACGTCAAGTCGTTTCTTTTGAAGACAATGGTGGATTATCCCTTCAAAACTTGAAAACGAATTCCATTAAATAATAAAAACACATAATATGTCAATTCGGTGTGTCAATTTTATGAAATGCTTTTGTGGAGTTATCTGACGAAATGTGACGTATTTTTGTCAAAGAGTACGGTAGACAGATATCAAAAACTTTGAGGATGTCCGTCCAAACTAGTTGAAGGTAAAGAACAAGTTTCAAACTGGTTGAAAGCTAACACAATCCGTGTACAAAGTATTATAAACACAAGTATAAATAAATAAATAAAATAAATAAATATTCGTGGACTTTACACACAACGCCCTCTAGTCCCAAACCAAGCAAAGCTTGTAATATGGGAACTAGATGGCTGATAGAATACTTATGTACTGTTTTTTGTAAATACATACTTATAATACATAGTAACACCCAGACATAGAACAAACATCTATGTTTTCCACGCACAAATGTTTGTTCTCAGTGGGGATCGAACCCACGACCCACAGCACGGAAGGCAGAGCTGTTACCGACTGAGCTGTGACGCCTGTCAAGCCTGTGAGTATGAGGGGATTGATAAAATATCGACCCTTATATCATCTACATAGGGTTTGATTTTGAGGGTACTTACTCAGTAACAGGCGGTACAGCGTCAGTTACGGGTTTTTCAACCTCCTCAGATGATCTGAAAATTAACATCAAATCTAGACTTGTGCTTCAATGACTATGCAAGGAGTAGTTCTAGGTCTTATAGTATTTAAGTGGAGTTTGATAACAGACGCATAACGTGTATTGAATATTATCTGACTGAAGGTGTCCCTTATCAACCGTTTCATTTTACTGGTGAGGAGCTGAGATTGCTACTTACCACGGCATTTTATGATGTATCTAATACAACGTGTAACATATTGTTCCTATAAGCCAAAAAGAGGCTTATTCAGACCAAACACGTGAATAGATTAGCATGTGCAAAAGTTGAATACAACATGTTGGAAATTTCTATTTTTTTTGTCTTCGAAGTTTGCGACAACCCTAAGTGTTTTTGCATTGCGTATGTATCCAGCCTGTTAGTGCACATACTGACGCATCCTCCTATCACATCGCACCCACACATAGAAACTTAAACACGTGTGCAATGATATTTTTAAGGAAACTTTAAGCCCCTTTTTATGAATGAAAAACTTCGAAATATTAAAAGTCGTAGAACAAAATGTTGTTCGCCATGACGTGTAGAATACCCCCCTTTCGAACTTATAGGGACATTGGTGATGGTGACTGGTTACGCAGGTAGAGGAAGGCCGAAGAAGAAGGGGTTGGATTGTGTGAAAGAGGATATGAATGTGAGAGGAGTAGATTCTGAGTTGACGAATGATAGGAGCGAGTGGAAGAAGACATGTTGTGCCGACCCCGCCTAGCGCGGGATAAGGGCAGGGAAATAATGAGGGACATTATGTTACACCCTGTATATTGTTCAGTAGATTGATACTCACCTCGCTAGATTGTGGCACACCGAGCGATGTCTTGCATCCCAATCCCGTGTTTGGCATCTCTCCCCACAGTATGGAGTGAGGCGACATCCAGCGCAGTACAGTTCGGCGGCGGCGCCGCACGACACGCAGCGTCGCGACGCCTCGCGCTGAAGTCGCGGAATGTCACGCTGTGCGTTCAATTCATTGTGTTTTGAGTGTGTGATGTCACTAATTTCTATTTTACGTGTCAACTTAGGGCGTCTTGCACCAGAATCACTAAACGTATTTAACAGCTAAACCGATTTAAATCTGACGTATTTGTATGACTTGACAACTCGCTAAATACTATTTAAGAGTGAAACGCGTTTAGCGATTCTGGTGCAAGCCACCCTTACTGGCAAAGTCTATAATTAAAAACTGAATAAAAGAAGTGTCAATGCTGTCGGAGACTAGAATGGAAATACTACGAATTGGGAAATAGTTTGTAAGGCATGCGATGCGACTTTTGTTTGACCAATCTTTTGATTTACAATAATTTATAAGTTAAAAAACTGGAAAACCGACTTCAATTCGACTACCAGCTTCATCATCAGATGATGATGATGATGATGACAGTTCATTGGGAATGTTCTAGTCACTATAAACACCACAGGAAAGCAAAATACGCAATTTCGTGCACGTGGTTGGTGTTGATTCTTTAGAGGAACAACTGGTGGGTTTTTGCTTTTCTCCAATTAAATGCGGTTTGAATGTACAAACTGGGTTTATTGACAAATTTAGAAAAATGTAAAAATTTAGGTGTGCACCACAAAGGGTCCATTGTTGCTAGCAGTAAAATGGTAGGCGCTACGCCGCAACTTGGCATATTGCATCGTTGCTAGCAGTAAAATAGTAGGCGCTGCGCCGCGCCGGGCATATTTTTTTCAGTTATTTCTATTTATAACCCAAACTACTCAACCGATTTTGATGAAAATAAAATGGGACCAATCTGGAAGTATATCCTTTCAGATGAAATAAGAATTTTTGAAATCGGTTTATAAATGACGGAGTTCTGAGGTAACAAACATTAAAAAAAAAAAAAAAAAAAAACATACAACCGAATTGAGAACCTCCTCCTTTTTTGAAGTCGGTTAAAAAATAGTGCATTGTATGAATGAATAAATAAATATTCATGGACATTTCATACGACGCCCTCTAGTCCCAAACTAAGCAAAGCTTATGGGAACTAGATGCTGATATAATATTTATATACTTTTTTTTTCTAAATACATACTTATAATACATAATTACACCCAGACATAGAACAAACATGTATGTTTGTCACATACAAAAGTTAGTTCTCAGTGGGGATCGAACCCACGAGCCACAGCACGGAAGGCAGAGAATGAAAACTTGTTGGACAAAGATGGTTAAAAGTTAGGAATGGAGGGTCGTATTTGGTTAAATGTACATGTGTCAAACGTAATGCTAACGTAATGTAGATGATGTAACACTTGTTTTCGGAGTTCCATCGCATACTGACAATTTTACTACGACTATTATACTTTTTCACTGCGTATGACAAACTATGCTGCTGTCCGCTAGCTAAAACGCCGTTAAGTAACATTTGGTCAAATTTCACTTTTGAATGCCATATTATAAAGCTCAAAATTCTCTATCGATCTGTCTTGGAACTGTGTTCCTATCGTTTATAGTTTCCGAATTAGAGATAGTAAGAAAGCGGCTAACTAACATTTTTTTTCTAATTACAACTTTATATAGTCGTTAAGTCAGTAAAGCTATTAGGTAGTACTCAATTAGGGCTTGAAGGCATCAATAATCTTCCAAAAAAACTAAATCTACTATACGTCAAAGGGTTACAAAGTGGCATCCGTTTTTAATTTTCTCCGCGTTTTTTAGCGATGTCTCTGGTCTGTATTACTATTTATTTGGATAAATAAAGTAAATATGATGTGATCAAAAGGACATTTATTTCCAGACTAACTAGTGAGGGTACACACACATATCGCTACAAGCGAGTACCTACATAACAGTCTCAAAAAGTTGTTTTGTCAGATAGCTACGTTTTAGTTAGCGGACGGCAGTATGGCAACAGTGACTTGGCTCCTGAGGAGCGATTACGAGTTGACAATGTAAAAACCGGTGTGAAACGTCTGACGTCCAGCACACCGGTGTGCGCTGCTTGGTATGGAAACAAAGAGCGTATTTTTTGAGAAGCTTGGTCTCGTCAAGCTTCCGCTCAGTGTTTCCATACCAAGCAGCGCACACCGGTGTGCTGGGCGTCAGACGTTTCACACCGGTTTTTACATTGTCAACCTTCGATCAACTACACCTCCTCGCCTCTCTGATGTATGTACTACAAAATATTGAAGACGCACATTGTACGTTTACCATTAATCCTTAGGTCCTTGTAGATCCTCTACGTGTGTGGTTCGAAAACTAGGCACTTTAAAACTAATTAATAAACTGAATAATTTAATTCTATGACAACGAAAAAAAACCTATTGCTTTTTGGCATAAAGAATTTTAGATATTCTAGTGATTTACTAACATTTTATCTTAAACTCGTGGCTAAATTCTAGTTTTACGGATCAGAAGATCGGAAGACCATAAAAGATTTAGTTTCTAGTTGGTATAGAACGTTTACTTGGCGTTGATAACTTTTCACTTTGAATTACTAAAAAACCACACGACGTTAGTTCATAGACGAAACGGTAATGTGTGATTGTGGATTTGGTTTGGTCAATTTTTGCGCCAAAAACTATCAATAAATCTCAAGATTTTAACTCGAACCCATAATGTGGTGCAAAAGCTAAATAAAAACAACGAAAAAAAAATTCAAATGCAATATAATTAAAATAACATGCAACTAAAATAATCATAATAACAAAATCAAATTGACATTAAACGTATAAAAACTAAAAACTAATTAAAACACTAATACCATACCTAAAAATACTTATCCTGAAACTTATGTAAAAACATTTTAAAAACTAACATTGTCTTTTAATAAAACACGATGAACTAATCTAAAAAAAAACACGAATTAATGTGAGATAGAATACAAAAAAATTGTCATCTGTCTTGCTCTAGCTGTCAAGAAAATGTCAGAATGGTGGGTACTCATATTCAAAATTGGTGGGTATTTTGATGATAAAATCATCAATCTTAAAATTAAAAGTAGAACAACACAATACTAAAACCTAACTATCACATATTGTCGATTTTTAAGTCAGAAGGAATGTTATGTTAAAAACTGCTATTTACTTGAAACCGTCTAAGATCTATTATTGTGTAATAATCACTAATCCATAGCGAACGTTCGTTCAACTTTGTAATTTTTTATTCATGAAATGCCTCGTAACTTTTCCTCCAAAATGACATGGCACTACGTAACGTAATATGAAGTAGCTGTGTTTGATAAATCTTTGATAAAACGGTTCAACTATCAGGAATGTCAGTAAAGATGAAATGGGATTAAAAGAAGAATTTAAGCCGTTCACCGCCGACTAAGGGTACAAAACTTTTACTCTGAATCACAGACAGAGATTGGTTGTCCACGTATAGAACAAACTTCCCATTACAAGGATAGTCAGCCTCGCTATAGATCTGCCAGATCTCAGTATTTAAACCAGGGTTTTTATCTTCTAAGATATCAAAAATGATGTTCAAATCGTCTTCGCTATCAGGCAGAATGTTAGTCGGTACTTTGAGTATGATTTTAGTTTGGTAGCAATTGTCGGGCATCACAAACTGCTTATTTTCAGGAGATTCTGGTTCTATTATGATCGGATCTAGTTCATTATCGTCGTGTATTTTCGGTGAGTTGTTCTCAACATCGCTGTTATTGTAGGTTCTGTCATCAATCGCTTCTTTCGTTACATCTTTTGACTTCTTCTTGACTACTTTCTTGGGTTTGCTTGTTTTCTTCTTGATTTTCAATGTCTTCGCTTTGGTTAGTTCTTCTAAACTTTCCTTAGGTTTGATCAGTGACCGAAGATGGCCTAGTTTGAATTCCGCTGGTTCAACGCCAATCATTTTATTGAACTGCGGGTCCATAATGACTTGCGCTGACAACTTGTCTATCTGTAGGATAACATCCAGTTTTGTACTTGTTCGTACTGTACTGATTTTCCTCCAGTATTTAGTACGAAGTCTCGGATTTTGTTTCTGTAACATAGCTATTACATCGTCAGTTTCCTTACTAGTCTTTACCACCAAACTTACAATACCAACCGCTCCACGGAACTCGGTAGACTTGAGACTAGTTTTTAGTTTATCGTTTACCAAAGCGACATTATTCTCGACTGCAACCCGAGAATCCATGTTCTTGCAAATTATGAATATAACTCCATCGAACAAATACATATCGTGGAATTTCGGCATTGTTTCCTCAGTGATATCGCCCTTATCCAAAGAATCCGCGACGATGTTCTCGAATGTTCTTTTGATCAAGTGAAACTGAGGTTCGTCTATGCGAGAATCAGGGTAGTTTGTTGGCCCTACGTATAGTTTCAAATCATCGGCGATTAGATCTGAGTAGTGGTTTGTTCGGATTCGTGTGAGTGGAGCGGTCATAATGTCAGAGTCTATCGGTGCGTACATATTCTTTGATACGTATTCTCTTTGCTTTTTAGTCTCAACGTCCGCGGTATCTTCAGATTTGGTTGTTTCATCGCAGCTGATATCGCGTTTCTGTCTATCAATAATTCGAAATGTAAGTTTCTCACCCTCGTATGTCGGTTGGAAATCAGGACTTTTGATAACTTCTAAAGATTCTGGTTCCACGCCGAATTCTCTTTTCTGTTTCCCGGCTACATCGGAGTAATACTTCCAACAGCCCGGGTTCAGTTGCGGATGTTTTTCTTGAAGCTCCATCAGTATAACAATAGATTCAACGTGCGCTTGCTCTTTAGGCAACCTCATGACGATTCTTGTAAACCTCACCAAGTTTTTTACATCGCGGAATGTCAGTTTCAGTCCTGTAGAGTTAATGAATTTCGGTAGTACTTCTGTCAGATAATCTTTAGTTTCTAGACTATCACAAATGTATATAACAGCACCGTTTGAGAGGTAAATGTCTTGAAACTTCGGAATGATCATGTTCGTAAAACGTTGGGACTTCATATCCTTGTGTAAGTATTCTTTGAAGAGATGTTTCAACCTTCTGATATGTGTTCCTTCTAATTTATTGACCGGGTAACCTTCCAGAGTAATAGCAACTTTAAGTTCATTTTCTACATGCAGATAGTTCGTTCGTCTATGGTAGGCTATTCCTCTGTTACTATCGATATTTATCGTGCTTGTTTTGTTAAGGAGATTATCATTGCTTTCAATAATCGATACTGATTTTTCAGACATATCCATAAGAGATGTCGTTGTCGTTTCAGCTACTAGAGACTCAACAGTGGTTATCTCTTTCTTAGGCTCTTTGTCTTCACGGAAGTATGACGCCTCGTCAGACCAAACTAGCACCTCGTTGTTTTCTCCAATGTATTTGACATCTTTGATTTTCTTTAAGACCTCTGATTGTAGCGAGCTTTCTAGAACTTTCTTTATATCGATCTCTTCGATTTCAACCTCGTTGGTTTGGTCGTTGGTTGATTCATCAATATCTTCTGCTTCTTCTGTCTCGTTTGTTTCAATTTCTTCGATGGTTTCTGGTGCAGTTTCCACTACGTCTTCCGTTTCCTCTTTGATTTCAACAGGTTTATCAATAGGCACTAAGCTGATTGTAGATTGAATTCGTGGTGTAGTTTTAGCGGATTTTATTTCCTCCAGAAGTTTCACCCTCGATGTCACGCTGCTCAGATCTTCTTCCATACCAGACAGTAGGCATTCGTAGTAAATCTCCGTATACCCAGTAAGCTCAAACTCCATCTGATCATAGTCTATGACATTTTTGAATGTAGGACCGCGAATGATCTCACCAGACACGCGATCTATCAGAAACGAAGTACATTCAACATTATCAATAACCTTTTGTGCGTATATTTTCCACATATTCGTTTTCAATGACGGGTTGAAATACTGCAACAGTTTGAAAGCATCCTGGGCGGTAGCGGGCCAACAGATACGTGGTATTTTGAGCACAGCCAGGCACAATCTCTTGACGTCTGCGTTTAGAAGTACCAAGTTGTAGCACATCCGCTCCTGCAGACCTGGACAGATCCTAACCAACCAATCTCGTGTTTCGAGGTCTTTACAAATACATACAATAGCACCCCTGTTCAAATAGTAATCAAGGAATGACGGATCTTTCATCAAAAGACCCGATTTAGCTTGCATATCGACGACCTCACGCAGACACCGTTGAAACAGCTCCATTTGTCGCAAACGCATCTTCGATTTAGGATAGCCCGCTAAAGCTATCACCAATTTCAACTCATTGTCAACAATATCTAAGTAGTCAGAGTTTCTCATCTGTATCAGTCTGTTTGTCTCGTCCGCTTCGTCGTCAGTCTCCGCGTAAAAGTCGCGGAATTTTATATCACATGTCAAATTGCTACCGACTCTACATGCGCACTTCCTAACCTCGCATCTCTTGCTGGTGGCATCTGATCTAGTGACAGCATCAGTGACCTTACTGGACTCGGATTGCTTAGATTTACTAACGGTAACGGTTTGGCTCTCCTTGCTTTCGGGAGGATCGGTTTTGGTAGTTTCCGTATCTACTTTTGGACTCGGGTCTTCGGAACACAGAACGCATGTGGAAGGAGTGGAGCTTCCGTCGCTTTCTTCTCTCGTCCAAGATGTCTTCTGACAGGAGCACGTTGTTACGTTCTGTAGACAAATTATCTTGTATCGTTTTTTGTACTACTCTGAGCCTTATTGTCTTTGATGGTAAGAGTGAATTTCGAAGGAAGCCCCACTCCTAAGCGTGCATGCATGTCAGCGCCCGTTAGCTGAAATTTTGAAGTCGACTACACAATCTTACTCCCGAATTCATAAACAGAGGATAACAGTCCGCCAAACCGTTTCAACCAGCACCTGTCTAGCGCAGCGCCTGAAGCCGTCTTTAGAGGAGCCTCTACATCGTTTATGAATTCGAGTTAAAGTCACCTCTATTTCAATGAGGGTAAGATCGACAATCGACAAAAAGATCAAATAGTTATAGACCTGAAATTTGGAAGAAGCTGATAATAATACATCGTAATAAATACACATAATACATTAGAACGTACAATTTATAAATAAATACAATAGTTTTAGAATGGGTTTGAGCTGACGTGCAAAGCATATTTTTGAACTTACGTGACCTTACCAATTCCCTAAAACACAGTAATTCGTTACATGCGAATAATTTTATATTAATACAAGAAACAGCACTGTTACCGCCTCTTTTCCTATCTCTCTTAGTTCCTCCTAAGCGAAAACATCTTGTAGAACTAAAGCTCGTATGCTGACATAACCCCCAAATACAAATCAAGACTCGAGCAGACAGATTTTTACATAGTTTTGTTCAATATTGGTATCGATTCTGTTGTTGCATTTTTCTAAACTAACCTAATTTTTCAGCGCTAAAATTATAGCTGTCTTTGTCGTTTCAGTTTATGAGAAAAGGACGGCAACTATTTTAGTGCTGTCAAATTAGGTTAGCTTAGATAAATGCTACAACAGAATCGATAGTAGTGTGTTGTACACTCGTGTACAGTGTAACTTCATTACCTACTAGTACTTTTTTGTCAGTACCACCATTACTGACATTAGTAGTATGAGTATTTGCATGAATAGTTTTATAAAGATCACTCACCGAATCACCGCCGCCAGCAGTGAAGCTAGTCTCGTTATCCTGGGTTCTGCAAAGGGTTGCAAAATTTTACTAATGAACCATAATAGGCGTCACAGCTCAGTCGGTATAGCTCTGCCTTCCCGTGGTTTCGATTAAAAATATTAATACACAGAAAAATATTAATGGTGTGTTGGCAAATTCAAATTTTTGTACTTTTTGGGTGTTTCTTGAATTTTTTGAAAATAAATAAATTTATTAAGTATTCGATCTTGTCTTCATACTACAAGCTTTGCTTAGTTTAGAAATAGAGAGTGTTGTGGCAAATGTCCATTAGTATTTATTTTACATAAAAAATCCAGGAATGTCTACCATGCTTAGGAATTTATTGTATAACAAATCTATTTTTTTTTATTAAAATATTTCTTCACAAAGAAAATTGAAAATTATGACCTTCTATTTATTAATTTTAGCATTTATGTAGATTATGGTAAATAATTATATATCTATCTATCTATAAATTATTGTATTTAAGTGTTTTATCCGAATGTGTATTATGTGCTGTTGGCGTTGATATTGAAAAATAAAATTAAAAGAAAAAATATATAAATAAAACATACAACTGAATTGAGAACCTCCTTCTTGTTTTGAAGTCTGTTCAAAATATTGTAAAGATTCTCGAATGGCGATTACGAAATTGAAGGCGAAGCGTAAAACAGCCCCCCACTCAGAGAACTAACAATATTGTTAAAGTTATGGGAAGCTAATGGATGAAGAAGGCCCAAAATCGTTCCTTTTGTAAATCTACGGATGTAGTTTGTGTTCAGTAGTGGATGATGATGATACTTACACTTGGATTGATCTTCCATCAGGTAGGAGACGGCGTTTGGTTGAAACAGACGCATTGACTTTCATCTGCGGAAAAAATATTATAAGTACCACAATATTTATATATCATGAGCTGACATTCATGTCATCTATATTTTTTACTAGCAGTTACCCGCGACTTCGTACGCGAGTACTGTTTCCGTGTACATTATATTATCTGTGTATTATATTATCTGTGCGTGTACCGAGCGCATACTTTCGATAAACTTGACATTACACCAAACCTACTCGAATGTCAGACGCTAGTCGTTAGACCAAAGAGGTAGTACTACGCACTGTCAAACTGACGTGAGATAACATGACACCATCCTTTTGCCAATTGGCGCTGCTAATCCTGTTTGTTCATTTTATCCTGTAGATCCTGTTAATTATTCGGGATAAAAAGTAGCCTATGTGTCAATCCCGGTTACGTACTATATATATGCCAAGTTTCATCCAAGTTGGTTCAGTAGTTTAGACGTGATTGAAACACAAACATCTAAACTTTCGCATTTATAATATTAGTAGGATAATGATTGAGATGCACTGAAAACCAATTTTTTTTTTAAGACAAACAAGTAATACTAGGTTGATTTAACGCTAACTGTCTACCAGCCTTCCTTGGCGCGAAAAAAGCTGGTAGTGTTATTTTTGAATAATGTATAAAATAAATATTTGAGATTTCACACAACACCCTGTAGTCCCAAACTAAGCAAGGCTTGGAATATGGGAGCTATCCCACTACTGTTATAAATGTCAAAGTTTAGATGTTTGTGTTTCAATCACGCTGGTCCGATTTGGATGAAACTTGGAATAAATTATAGTTCGTAACCTGGATTAACACATAGGCTACTTTCCCCGCTTTTTTTTTGTGGACGAAATCGCGGGTAACTTCTAGTCGATTACTTTAGGTAATTAAAAAAAATAAGATATGGTAGAATTTGAAAACACATAGTTAGAAACATACCATTTACAAGTATTCTCATTCATTCCTTCACTAATACAGATGACTTAAATGATTGTGTACATACCCTCTGCTGTTGGATGAGTATCCTCTGCTGCAATTCCAGTTGCTGGTCCATTATCTCCAACCGTTTCAGCTTTATCTTCTCTAAATCATATACAAGCTTGGGGTCGTGGCCCTGTTTAATTGATACAAAGGAACTATCAGTCTATCTATCAGAACTATCAGTCATGATAAAAGATGGTCCAGAGTTAAAAGTAACTCTGGACCGAAAAAAAAGTGTTATAAGTTCGACTGCATTGTGTCTGTAATTTATGTTTGTATGTGGCGTCATAGCTCCAAAGTAGGACTCTGATTTGAATGTGGTTTTCTTGTAAGAAAGCTGATTCATCTGAGATGTTTAGCTGTTTAATGAAAATAGGTCTTATATGCTTTTGGAAACAGCTGGATCAATTTTTACCAAACATGACTGGGGATCATTTCTTATGAATAAACCGCATTGAAATTGCCTTACTGTCTGAGCTATGAGGCTATAGACAAAATGATAAACTGAAAACACAGAAACTTATAACAGCACTTCTGTTTTCCGGGTTATAAAGTTCCGTGACTTAAAATATTCAAAAGAGCTTACCATTTCACTCTCTTCAGTTTCATTCCCATCATCATTACCGTTGACATGATCATTTCTGAAATCAATAAATCAATGTTATTACTTGCTCCACAACCAGATGGAAAGTCACACAGCGCCCTCTGAGCCATAAGCTGGTAGTTGTAGCGGTTTAAGTAGTTTGGTTGTTTGTGCTTGTAAGTCCAGGTGGATACTACCACCGTATGCCTAGGCAGCCTAGGGGTTTTTGTCACATCTAAAGAAGGGATATTTGAAGCTACCAATGTTATTCTTGTATCAGATAATGCAACACTTTATTCACCCTACACTTAAGAGCCTACACTACTCCAGCTCAAATCCAAGTTTCACGGCCCATTCGTGCAGATACCGCACCGCGCACTCGCAGCTATCTCACTCGCACAGTTCATCACGCAGCGCAGAGGTCACGAGTCGACCGCGCGATAGAGTAAATACACAGTTATTGTACATCTAGTACCGAGCTATGGAAACAAAAAAATAAATTATTGTACAAATATACTAAAGCGCCGTAGGTAGTTATGATACACAGTTATTGTACACCCTGTAGGTATGGAAATAAAGTGAAAGGAATATTGCAGAAAAGTGGTCCATAGTTGGCCACTTTTTCTAAGGCCTGTGGCATGGCTTCTAATCATGCTAAATAATTTGTATTATGGAATGGACACAGTACTAAAAAACAAGGAGAAATCAGAACATTTTATTGTATTTCAAGAGGGAGATCTCAATTCGATTGTATTTTGTTTGTTACCTAAGAACACCGTTCGCTTCTCTCACTCGATCAGATCATCATCATCGGTTCAGATCAAATGGGTTGTATGCTTATTCGAAAAATGGGAAAACCTCAGGAGGAAGCTTATTCCACATCTTATATGAGAAATATTTCGCCTATTTACATGCATTTATTTATTTACATGCACATCATCGGGTGTGTAGAATGCTTGTTTGTCTACTCATCTTCAGGTAGGCTGAACGCCTGTTTGCCTACACATCATCAGGTGGGCTGAAAGCCTGTTTACCTACACATCATCAGGTGGGCTGAACGCCTGTTTGCCTACACATCATCAGGTGGTGCTGATTACGGAAATGGTATCCATTTTGAAATCCAAGATGGCAGGCATTGATTTTTTTGAGAAAAGTGATATGGGTGTCGTTTTCGGGATATTTTGGGGTGCTGATTACGGAAATGGTATCCATTTTGAAATCCAAGATGGCAGACATTGATTTTTTTGAGAAAAGTGATATGGGTGTTGTTTTCGGGATATTTTGGGGTGCTCATTACGGAAATGGTATCCATTTTGAAATCCAAGATGGCGGACATTGATTTTTTTTAAAAGTGATATGGGTGTCTTTTTCGGGATATTTTGGGGTGCTGATTACGGAAATGGTATCCATTTTGAAATCCGAGATGGCAAACATCGATTTTTTTGAATAAAATGATATGGGTGTCGTTTTCAGAATATTTTGGGGTGCTGATTACGGAAATGGTATCCATTTTGAAATCCAAGATGGCAGACATTGATTTTTTTGAGAAAAGTGATATGGGTGTCTTTTTCGGGATATTTTGGGGGGCTGATTACGGAAATGGTATCCATTTTGAAATCCGAGATGGCTTACATTGATTTTTTTGAGAAAAGTGATATGGGTGTTGTTTTCGGGATATTTTGGGGTGCTGATTACGGAAATGGTATCCATTTTGAAATCCAAGATGGCAGACATTGATTTTTTTGAGAAAAGTGATATGGGTGTCTTTTTCGGGATATTTTGGGGGGCTGATTACGGAAATGGTATCCATTTTGAAATCCGAGATGGCTTACATAGATTTTTTAAGAAAAATGATATGGGTGTCGTTTTCGGCATATTTTGGGGTGCTGATTACGGAAATGGTATCCATTTTGAAATCCAAGATGGTGGACATTGGTTTTTTGAGAAAAGTGATATGGGTGTCGTTTTCGGGATATTTTGGGGTGCTGATTACGGAAATGGTATCCATTTTGAAATCCAAGATGGCGGACATTTATTTTTTGAGTAAAGTGATATGGGTGTCGTTTTCGGGATATTTTGAGATGCTGATTACGGAAATGGTATCCATTTTGAAATCCAAGATGGCGGACATTGATTTTTTGAGAAAAGTGATATGGGTGTCGTTTTCAGGATATTTTGGGGTGCTGATTACGATTTTGAAATCCAAAATGGCGGAAATTGATTTTTTGAGTAAAGTGATATGGGTGTCGTTTTCAGGATATTTTGGGGTGCTGATTATGGAAATGGTACCAATCGATTTTGAAGTTTTTGTTTATGAATCGATTTCTTTTAAAATCAATATCTGAGAGTCCTCCTCAGCCATTATACGGATTACCCATATCACTTTTCTCAAAAAAATCAATGTCTGCCATCTTGGATTTTAAAATGGATACTATTTCCGTAATCAGCATCCCAAAATATCCCAAAAACGACACCCATATCATTTTATAAAAAAAAATCGATGTCCGCCATCTTGGATTTCAAAATGGACACCATTTCCGTAATCAGCACTCCAAAATATCCCGAAAACGACACCCATATCACTTTTCTCAAAAAAATCAATGTCCGCCATCTTGGATTTCAAAATGGATACCATTTCCGTAATCAGCACACCAAAATATCCCGAAAACGACACCCATATCACTTTATTCAAAAAAATCGATGTCCGCCATCTTGGATTTCAAAATGGATACTTTTTCCATAATCAGCACCCCAAAATATCCCGAAAACGACACCCATATAACTTTTCTCAAAAAATCAATGTCCGCCATCTTGGATTTCAAAATGGATACCATTTCCGTAATCAGCATCCCAAAATATCCCAAAAACGACACCCATAACATTTTATTAAAAAAAATCGATGTCCGCCATCTTGGATTTCAAAATGGACACCATTTCCGTAATCAGCACTCCAAAATATCCCGAAAACGACACCCATATCACTTTTCTCAAAAAAATCAATGTCCGCCATCTTGGATTTCAAAATGGATACCATTTCCGTAATCAGCACACCAAAATATCCAGAAAACGACACCCATATCACTTTATTCAAAAAAATCGATGTCCGCCATCTTGGATTTCAAAATGGATACTTTTTCCATAATCAGCACCCCAAAATATCCCGAAAACGACACCCATATCACTTTATTCAAAAAAATCGATGTCCGCCATCTTGGATTTCAAAATGGATACTTTTTCCATAATCAGCACCCCAAAATATCCCGAAAACGACACCCATATCACTTTTCTCAAAAAATCAATGTCCGCCATCTTGGATTTCAAAATGGATACCATTTCCGTAATCAGCATCCCAAAATATCCCAAAAACGACACCCATAACATTTTATTAAAAAAAATCGATGTCCGCCATCTTGGGTTTCAAAATGGACACCATTTCCGTAATCAGCACTCCAAAATATCCCGAAAACGACACCCATATCACTTTATTGAAAAAAATCGATGTCCGCCATCTTGGATTTCAAAATGGATACTTTTTCCATAATCAGCACCCCAAAATATCCCGAAAACGACACCCATATCACTTTGTTCAAAAAAATCGATGTCCGCCATGTTGGATTTCAAAATGGATACCATTTCCGTAATCAGCACCCCGAAATATCCCGAAAACGACACCCATATCACTTTATTCAAAAAAATCATTGTTCACCATCTAGGATTTCAAAGTAGATGCCATTTCCGCAATCAGCACCCCAAAATATCTCGAAATCGACACCTGTATCATTTTACTCGAAAAAGTAAAGTACGCTGTCCTGGATTCGAAAACGTAGTAGGGGAGATAAATTCTGTCAGAGTCAAAATGTTCCTTCATTTTGGCAAAATTCATGTTTCGATTCGAATGGCTCCAAATACTGGAGGTCGAATTCTGCTAATAGCGGAGATACGGCAAGGGGGCTACAATATCTCTGAGAGAAGAGGGGGTTAATGCCCCCTCTGGAATTATAACTACTGTTAGGTATAAGTAGGTCAATAAAAAAAGTGATATAGAGGGGTTGCAATATTTATTTCATTTTCTACAATCTTTTTATTACAATTTGTACAACAGTTCTACACACGTCACGTGGAGATAGGTGACCTACAACATACCAACTTAGTAATTAGACTACAAATCTATGGTACTCATCCAGTGAACGAAAATGTCGAAAGACAAAATTCGTTTGTCCTTTGCGCGTCGCAAACGCATAGCGCAGCGCGTCGCGTATTCATAAATGCCTAAACTTGACGTCGTCAAATTTCAATACGGCCTCATAAGGTCCTAACCAAAATGCGTACCCGCGGGCACCTAGGTACCTAGGTAAAAAACATTTTATGACTCATTTGAGATACTTACTTCAATATATTATTCATGTTTTTAGCAATTTCTTTTCTCCAATCCCTTCTCGTTTTTTTGTACTGGTTATTTCCTATTTTACTTTACTTTATAAGTAAAATTATATTTTACGTATCTACGTAGGTAGGCGTGCGAGCAAGCGACGCGGGTTCCCTCTTCGACTGCCGGAGCTAGACTGAATCTGAGCGATTGCGACGTCTCACGCGCAATATTTGAGAATTTAATTTCTTAAAATGCAAAAAAAAAACATTTTAATAAATCTAAAACATATGATGTACGTGTATTGCTAAGTTAAATTTATATACAAAGTTTCAATAGTATAGGTAAAGTATTGACTGACTTCTGTGGTTTCTTAGATTGATTCAGAGGGAAGTTTGGGATTTTTTTCTATCGAGAAAATTTTTAGTAATCGTGTTTTCACATCATATGATGTATCACAAATATTCTCAACTGTAAAATATATTTTTTTCAAAATGATTGATTCAATACTTTTAATGATATGCGGGATCAAAAATGAGAGATTGGGGTACTATAAGCTCTTAAAGCATTTTCTTGTGCTTTCAGCCAACTTTGATTGTTCTTTCTAATTTTACGATAATGTGCCGGGAGCTGGGGCCTGATTCTCACTTCGACAGAGATTTTACTCTAATAATGATGTCAAAATGACGTTGAAAACTCCTGTCACTAGTGGGTGAAACCAGTTTTCGACCGAGATTTGACATCATCCCTATTAGAGTAAAATCTTTGCCAAACCCAGAATCACCCCCCCGATCCTTGTATCAGATAGTGTTGAGATTTTGACTGCCAGCACCCATACTATATGTATAGGTATGACCAACTTACCGGCAACTTGAACTCATACTAATCATGAGCAACATGCACCTGGGCCGTAGTCTAATTTACGTCATAATTTCACCTACTGCAATTTATGTTTATATCAAGAAAACTGTAGAAAATTATTAGAAGGTAGTTTTAAAAAAAAAGCTTCACAAGTTTTTGTTGCTGTTTACACTGAACAAGTTTTTTTACATCATCCCAGGCAAAGGTCTTCCTGATACCTAGCGGTGATAAAATTACATAGGTACACAAAGAACAGCGCAGTTCCAATTTAGAGTCAAATTCCTGGAATCACCAAAGGAGTCCGTTCAAGTGAGAGGTACCAACTACTGTTACTGATGCCGTGAACTCTTCTATAGTTATCTTATCGTACAATGGTACAATAGAGCTTTTGTTTCTGTTTACAATATAGAAAAGAAGTGTTATGTAGGTAGAACTTACGGATCAGCAGAATTCTGCTGCATCGACGAAAAGTATTTGTCCATCATCATTTTAGCAGAATCTAGCAGTGTTATCAATAACTTTATCACAAAAAGCTAACTATGGGCTTCTAAACGAGAAGTTAATACGCGATTTAATTGATTTCTATAGCAGAATATTCCAAAATATTAGATGAACTTTGAAATGAACGTCCATTTTCAGCTAACAGAAAAATGAAATGAAAAAAAACTGGTCGTTTGTTTTGTTTCGCTTGCTAGCTAAGCAAACGAAGTTACTGGATCGCGTGATTGGTCGATAGTGTTGCAGCGATAAGAAAACGGACCAATACGAGCTCTTCTCAGTGTTTGTTTTGTTGAATTTCGCGCAACTTGCATACTTTGCATTCTACCAGTGCAAACGCGCGAAATTCAAAATATATACATCTACATCGTCGGTTTATAAGCTGGTTCAAGTGGTTCAGAAAACTCTCACCTAATTTTCCTCCCTTTGCTACTCATGCTTGTAGAATCTTCTCGGATGCTCACGTTATGGCTCTGTCTATCTGTGGTTGACTGTCTATTCATTTGTCTGTCGGTATTGGAGTGGCTTCGGTCTGCGCTAGGCTGGCCTGCTTGCTGTGAATATAAATTAGTAGATAAAATAACTCTTCTTCTTTCTACCCTTATCCCACTAAGTGGGGTCGGCAAGTAGGTAGAATAACTGATTTTGGGTCGTATACACACAAAACACTGAGCCAAGCGTCGATTTTTATACATAGAATCGATCTGTCCAAAAATCAATGATAGCGTCTTCGATTATGAGTTTCTTGTCAGCATAAAAAATAGACTTACTTGATCTGTGACAAAAAGATAACCAGACTATATTAACAAAAAAAAAAATGATTATAGAAAGAAGTTGAAATAGATATTATTCTCTCTCTACAAGCTTAATTTCATAATAGGCTTGTGATCTATGTGCCAAAATTAATCTATCTATGTGCAGAAGCTGGAAGAATAATACTTACAGTTTTTTTATGAGCAAAGCAGATGTTCATGTTGAAAGGTTCAGTTTTATGTAGCTTCATCATTGCTATCCTGGCTTCCCTGTAATGCAATAAAATACAAGGTAGTAGTAGGGCTCTTTGTGAAAGAGCTCGTCCAGGGAAATACTACCACCGTACCTATTTCTCTGTGTGAGTGATGCTCGCATTGCTGTGTTCTGGTGTAAAGGGTATTTGGTACCGGTGCTATTGTCACATGAGACTTAACACCTTTATGTCTCAGTGCTATGCATCCTATGGCACATCCGCAGTGGACATGCTCAGTAAAGCAATGCATTGTTATAAGCAAAGGTAACCACTTAACATAAGCTTGCTTCAGCGGCTTGTTCCATCATTTAGTTAGATAAAAGAAAAACTACTAAGTAAAAGAATATGAAAAACATTTTCTATGGAATTAAAAGAGTGCGAAAAAATATTAGCAGTTCTATAATTTTTTACCAAATGGGTATTTTTAACAAGAAGCATTTTGTATAGAACAGTGTCTGTTTTACAATGTTGTTTGTGTATATCTGTAGATATCTGTATCAAGTTGACTGATCGATTGCTTGTTATGTTTGATTGCGTCTTGATGGTACTTAGTGATCACACAATGTTTCAGCCTATATAATCTTTTAATTAAAATACCACCTGAAATCTATAGGAAAGCCTGAAGTTATTACATTGTTAATTAGCTTATAAAATCCAAAATCAAACATACCCAGCAGTTTCAAAGGTGATAAAAGCATATCTCTTCTGCGGGTCTCTGCTGTAGTGCGAGCGAACCACGCTGCCGTACTTGCTGAAGAGATCCACAAGCCCCTCTTGGCTCAGTGCTGCAGGTAGCTTGGATATGTAGAGTTTTGTTTGGTCAAGCTGTACCTCACTGTTGGAACCAAAAATGTAATTATTTATACTTTTGTCCAGAAGCTTAGATAATAAAAATACAATGAACCAATCAACTTGAAGAAGAACAATATAAAATCAAGTAACTTGACCAAAAACATACAAAAACCTGTACTAATAATACTCTTAGTGCGGCTTGCACCAGAATCACTAAACATGTTTAACAGCTAAATCGATTTAAATCTGACATATTAGTATGACTTGACAACTCGCTAAATACTATTTAAGAGTAAAACGCGTTTAGCGATTCTGGTGCAAGCCGCCCTTAAAGTTTTTATAAAATCTTTAACTTCTTTTTGGCTATTTTAGGAGCAATGTGTCTTACCTGGCATTGTCATCAGGATACTGCGGATTGAAAGAAGTGTCATTGAAATCATCTTTCATTGGATCCCAATCACTGATGCTGCCTCCCCGGCCCCGTGAAGTCATTGTACTGAAATTATATCAAGTGTTTACCACTCGATAAACCAAGATACAATATAATATGCCATTTTTAATTTGAAATTAGATTATTGCCTGATGTTTACTTGTATTTCTATGTCAGTAGATGTCAAATTAGAATTTAATTTTCTTGAATTTTTAATCTCTTTTGGGGTTCTTTAAATGCTTCAGCATTAAGTCCTCCCTTTGTATGAAATTATTTTTTGTGAATAATAAATAAATCAGATAAATAAATAAGTGAAGATGACCAATATTACCAATCAAGTCTACAAGAGCTTGTCGTAAGCAGGCATGATTTTCTGTTAGGACAAAGGATACTTAGGCACTCTATTCAATGTTTCGTTGTGGTTTTTTAGAAAAAAACTTTGAAAGCTCTGCGGCTGTTTAAATTTCCCTGCTAGGTACAGAATATAGAATTAGGATAGGTATTTTGGTTATATTATATGCTAAGTGGGATTATGAAAATGCAGCTAAAATAAAATATAATTTACAATCTGACAAAAACATTTTTTGAATTGCGATCGTTATGACATGACATGTGGAAGTATTACCAAAAAAATAATCAGGAAAAAATCTACTCATTCAGGAGCCGATTTAACAATCTAAATTGGTATTTTTCTGCCTGTTTATTCCTAAAATCTTATTTCTTACCCGTATTTCTGGGGAACAAAATTAAAAACACCGGCAATCAGCTAGAAAACAAGACAATCAATGAATGAAATGAAAATGAAATGACAGCGTAGCTTCTGTAGTTTGTGGACGAGACGAAGTGAGTGAGTGAATTGGTATACGTCAAAACAAATGAATGAAGCACCACAGGTAACAGTATATTTTTGAAAACATAAAACTGAAGCCTATTTGCCAAGCGATCTCTGATTCATAAGAGATGCTATTCTCAAAAACATAGACCATTCAAAACTATTGAGTACAGTGTACATCAAGGAACGTACCGATTCTCAATACATACAAAAATCTATGCTCGTGTCTGGATCATTGCTTGTGCCAAAGGGTTTTTATTAGATATTGGCTTGTGCAGTAAATCTTTTTTTTTATACATCACAGATTATTTTATTCACAAAGAAAATTATGACTAATAAAGTATTTACAATATATGCAGTAAATGCGAGAGTAAATGCAAATTATTAAATATGTGCCACGTGCTACATGAATGACGTGATGGTAGAAAAGCGTTTTGCCCATAATTATTTATCCAGTTTGCTAATAAAAGGGTCTGTGGAACTAGATGAAGTACTCGTTCGTTTTTGTTTTTTGTCAGCCAGCTAGCCGTCTCGACTGTCAAAGTTCAGACTGGCTGTCATGTCATGTGTCTGGTTCTTAATGTCTATGCGGCTGTCAGTCACACAATTGACACAGACCAGACGTCACGGACGGAAATTCTAACCTCATGAATTTGGAATACGTAAGAATTTTACTGTAAATTCTTACCTAAAACACACAATATAATTATGAAGAATGGAAGATAATGCGAAGAACGCATCCTCCTATCAAGTGGACCAGGAAATACTCGAAGGTAAGTAAGTTTGTGATGTCATTACTGCATTTGAAATCGGAGATAGCCAACAGGTACGTATGTTGCAATACTATTTATATTATTTTATGTAGGTATGGCGCAGTATGTAATGCATACTTCCTACAATTGATAGAACGGTATCACTGCGCCGTCTATTTGTAACTAAATGTGAGCAAACGTTTCTGACTAAAGCTATGTTGTAAAAAGTTGGTTCTGTTTGAATGTAAGCATAAAATGAAAACATTACGTTTTAAGCACCACCGCTTCTGGGAAAGATCTAGGTACCTTATTGATATTGTTTATTTTTCACGCTTGGATGTGCCTCTGACTGCCCTTCATAGACATATTCAAGGGTTTTATAGGGTCTTATGTGTAACCCTACTATGCTTAATATATGTGTTATTGTGTATACAATTGTTACGATGTAGCAGTGGGGATTTCTGGATTAATGATAAGATTTAGATACCTACTTGGCTATGTTGTGACTGCGAATTTAATATTGAGTGTAGCTACATTGTAGGGATAATATATAATATCGAGCAGTGATTTTTTATACTTCAATATTCATTTTTAAGAATAAAAATGAACATAGCTTACAAAACTTAGTTCTCAATTTTATTATGTGTAAGTACTCACCATTGAAATAACTATAGTGACTGTAGTAGTTCAGTACTTGTCCAGATTTATAAGTACTTTCAAAGTATAGTGCGGAGACCACAGGTAATTATATTGTATGAATTTTAGTTAAATAAACGATGTATGATTGGATCAGCATCTAGTTTTCATATTACAAGCTTTGCTTAGTTTGGGACTAGAAGGTGTTGTGTGAAATGTCCATGAATATATATTTACTTGTAGTATCTGCCGCCAAGCAGTGATGCTCACATGCTGTATTCCAATTTGAAGAGTATTGGTGCTGGTGCAATTACAGGCACATTAGACTTAAAGACCTTTCTTTCAGAGTGATGGGCACTGTGCATAAAAGGGCATATCCTTAGTAGGAGTGCTCAGTGAGGCAATGCATGTTATAGATAGTAGTTACCATTTAACTTCAGATGGGCTATCGGCTTATCTTATTATTGCATTTAAAAAACCAGTTAGCCATTTATTAGATAGAAAAATATATTCTCACTTGGAAGTAAAGAAACAAAGAACAAATTAGTTTTTTAAGATAATTTCCTTACATCAGAAGTAGCGATGGAAATAGTGATGACTAATCAAGCACTGCCAATCAAACAATAGTGTTAGATAATTTCTACTTGACTTGATGAGTCAGACACTCGATTTAAAAACATAATGTGTACATCTGTACCCAACTCAAATCTTACCTTGTTTGTAAAACTATAATCCTAAAATGCTCTTAGCTAACAATTATGAGATGTAACGATACACAAGCCGATACCATACCGCTTCTTGTAGTAAATAATCGGCGATACCAATATTGATGGCTTAGAAGATAATAAATCAAAATGTACGTATTAAATGCATAAAATTTACCTATATTTAATAGAGATTCAACTTTGTGAAGTGTGAAAACTGAGAAATAAAAATAAACATCTAAATATAATAAAAAGCCAAATCAAAATTCTAAGAAACATTTATTTAGGTAAGTATATAAAATGTTGGTCATCCTGCGGCAAGATGGGCGGACGATATCACTGATATCGCGGGCAAAAATTGGATGAGAGTGGCGCGGGGTCGTGAGGGATGGCACTAAAAGAAAGAGACCTATACTCAGCAGTGGGTGAAGTCAGGCTGTGGATGATAATGATGATGGTGATATACTAAATATTAAATACTAAATAAATAATGGTCTTTTCAAGGCAAGAGTGAATAGGTGTCTTCTAGACTGTCCTGCTCCATCGTCGGCCACATCGTCACTTACCATCAGGTGAGATTGTGGCCAAAGGACATTCTATATTATATAAAAAAAAATACTATCAAGGAATCAGAATATACAAAATTCGGCCGCTGAGACCACAGAACAGAAAAGTTGAGACGCTACTACGGAGTGCCAACGTCGTCGTCGCGCGCTTCGTTTGTTTCGCGTGCTTTTGGAACTGTTTGATATCGGGTGTATTATAATCGGCTGCCGATTATATCGGCCAATGTATCGGAATTTTACATCCCTAGTTTACACAACGCGACGATTTTTAAATTGTTTAGTGTTGTGTTAACCTCTGTAAAAAATTCCAGCACGAGGCATCGATATGACTGTCGAGGAAGTGGCTGGACTCTCCACCTGCAAGTATTCGGAGCGGGTGCAGAGTCTGAAGCTGCCTAGTGAAGATCTGGCTTTCTTGAAGGGCCTCAGACGAAGAATTAAAAACAGGGTTAGTACATTGGTTTAAGATATATGATGGATGATTGTGTATGACTCAATCATGGCATAGCTACAGGAACCAATTATTTATAACAAAACTTTGGAATAATGTTACTCGGATACCACACGAGCAAAGCCACGGGCGGAATCTAGTTAATAAAAATTGTGGTTCTATTTATTTTTAACCCCCGATGCAAAAACGACGGGTTGTTACGAGTTTGACAGGCGTCACAGCTCAGTCGGTAATAGCTCTGCCTTCCGTGCTGTGGGTCGTGGGTTCGATCCCCGCTGAGAACAAACATTTGTGCGTGGAAAACATAGATGTTTGTTCTATGTCTGGGTGTTACTATGTATAATAAGTATGTATTTACAAAAAAAAAAGTATATAAGTATGCTATCAGCCATCTAGTTCCCATATCACAAGCTTTGCTTAGTTTGGGAATAGAGGGCGTTGTGTGTAAAGTCCATGAATATTATTATTATAGTTTGACGTGTCTGTGTGTGTGTCTGTCTGAGGCAACGTAGCTCCCGAACGAATGAACCGATTTTGATTTTGTTTGAAAGGTGAATTAGTCGGGAGTATTCTTAGCTATGTTTGATGAAAATCGGTCCAAGATTCGGGGGTTTTTAAAATTTTTTTATTTAATTACTTGTCATACAGAATAATCAAAAATTACACGCCTCTAAGACACTACCTGTTACGTTATACAAATCATTTTGATATCTATGTTAATACAAATAGAGATTAATATACTTTGCTGTGTAACATGATCTTGCGGCGAACCATGAAATACAATACTATATTGCAGTCTCACGACGCAATGGCGAGCTGAACGAGGCAAAATGACGAGTCACAGCATTGTCTTTTTATAAAAAATACCGTTTTATCCAAAAATAGAAATACCAAAATCTCATCAAAAAGTTTCTAAATAAATTTAAACAGAAGAAGATTAAGAATTAATATCAATAAATAAATATTCATGGACATTTCACACCACGCCCTCTAGTCCCAAACTAAGCAAAGCTTGTGATATGGGAACTAGATGGCTGATAGAATACTTTATATACTTTTGTTTGTAAATACATGCTTATAATTACATAGTAACACCCAAACATAGACTTTAATAATTTGTGTAATATAGAAACAGAAACCTTTGTACTCGCCACTAAATAAGTATTGTGTATGTGTGTGTAATAAAGAAAGAGATCCCATCAAAAAGTTTCTATATTAATTTGCAGTTGGCTTCGCAGAACAGCCGACGTCGCTCCGTCGAGCATCTTCGCCGGTTGACGCGCGAGCTGCGAGCCGTGCGCGCGTGCAGGAACGACGCGCTCGCGGAGCGGCGCGCGCTGCAACAACAGAGGGACAGCGTGCGGGATAAGTGTCTGCGGCTGAGGACGCATTTACTGCATGTAAGTTATATATATAGTAAGTAAAAGTAAGTAAAACATTTATTTGCGACACACAAGAAATTTAAAATAAACAAATACACTAGAAATAAATAAACAACAAGAGAGACAATAATTACTAAACAGAATCACAAATCAAATACAAATAATACAAAGAAGAATACTTTTGAAAAGTGTGCAATGGTGTCGCAAAATGGACCCAAGCTCAGCATACTGTAGGTTGCTAACAACCCACGCTGGTCTTCCGCTAGAGCCAAATTTAAGATGCGGACGTGAACTTAGAAGAACTATAAGTAGGTAAAATATATGAATAAATATATAGCTGTGACGCCTGTCACAGCTCAGTCGGTAATAGCTCTGCCTTCCGTGCTGTGGCTCGTGGGTTCGATCCCCACTAAGAACAAAGATTTGTGTGTGGCAAACATAGATGTTTGTTCTATGTCTGGGTGTTACTATGTATTATAAGTATGTATTTACAAAAAAGTATATAAGTATTCTATCAGCATCTGGTTCCCATATTACTTTGCTTAGTTACATATAGCTTACATATAGCTTTGCTTAGTTTGGGACTAGAGGGCGTCGTGTGAAATGTCCATGAATATTTATTTATTTATTTTATATATTTATTTTCTTAAATTTTACAAACTTACATCTAGGTAGGTATTATTAAAAAGTAGCCAAATTGTTAGTAATTAAGTATAGGTATCTAAGCTGCCTTACTTTATACATAATACTAGGTAGGTAGGTACACTAAATTGTTATTGACAAGCCAAAAAAAAAACACTACTAAAAAAGAAAAAACAATGAATGATTTTTAACTAGTAAACGTTGGTAAATTTGTAAGCAAGCCATATGTTCAGTCAAGTGACTACCCTCCGTACTAGTTTACACTGTGGGGGAAAAGAGGGGTTAATAGGGGTTTAAAGAAGGTTAAAACTGCATGGCCCGATGTCGCTCCACCCATCGACAGCTGCTAACTACTCGACTTGCAATGTCAGTGCTATTTATTTTAAATATATTTCTTTGTAAAAAGGATTATACAAAAAAACGCTAGGAACCAGGCCGTAGTTTCTTGCCCGTTCTTGTAGGGCCTGGTCGCGTAGAACTGGCACCTAGAATCACCTAGTTATATAACACGATTCTAAATGATCCTTGTGATTTTATTGAATAAAGAAATTTAGACTTTGACATTGTTTTTTAGTGTAGGGGCTTTTCGGGATTTGTGCAGGGGCGTTTTGGGGTTTATTTAGAGCTTCATGAGTTTATTTACGTAGGGACGTTTAGGGGACTTGTGAGGGGCTATTTGGAAGCTTTTAGAAGTATAGTTAGTTAGAGGCTTTCAGAGGTTGAGTTTGCTAAACCTCTAATATCCTCCAAATATACCTGTTTGGGGGCTTTTAAAGGTTTAGCTAGGGGCTTTCAGATGTACCGATGTTTAGTAGGGGCTTAAGAGGTTCAGTTAGAGGTTTCAGGGGCTTATTTGGAGGCTCTTACAGGGTTTAACTAGCTAGGGGCTTTTAAAGGTCTATTTGTAGACTCTTACAGGTCTAAAAATGGTCATTTTGGGGTCTAGCCGGGGGTATTTAGAGGTCTAGGCAGGGCGTTTTGTTTTCTTACAGGGTCAATAACATATATTTCTGCTTTCAGATACTTCAAGGAAAATCCGATACAACCGAAGTACCGTCTATCGAAGTCGAGCTTCCACCACCACCTCCTAAAAAGAATTGCATCAATAACGATTCAGCAAAACGACCGAAATCCCCCCTCAGCCATCTCTCAGAATGCTTTAAAAACAAACAAAATCCAAATATCAAACAAGTTATACAATTCGATGATGACGACGTATACGAGAGAGTGAGACAGGAACTACAGAAAGAGAGGGAACAATTCGCAAGCGAACAAGAACCAATCAATGATGCGAAAAACAATGATTTTACACCTATAAACTTACACAGTGTTATCAAACAAGAATTAGATTCTGATATCTTCGAGTGCCAAATAGGAAAGTTGGTACAGCAAAGTGTAAACCACATATTTAATGATAAGAAAAAAGTGTTCGCAAAAACGGTATTTATTGCGAATGAGAAGTTGACGTCTAATGTCAAATGTTTGACGTTGGATTCTGGCAAAGAGGAAGTGTTGAATTTGTGCATGAAAGAGGGGAGAAGGAAATCCCACGGACGGAAACAATCTGCGCCGAGACGTATCACATACTGTACGCTCAATGATGGTAAGAAGTTATATTACAAGTAATTAAATTAAAAATTAAAAAAAAACCCCCGAATCTTGGACCGATTTTCATCAAACATAGCTAAGAACACTCTCGACTAATTCACCTTTCAAACAAAAAAATCAAAATCGGTTCATTCGTTCGGGAGCTACGCAGCTACGTTGCCTCAGTCAGACACACGGACACGTCAAACTTATAACACCCCGTCGTTTTTGCATCGGGGGTTAAAAACTAGCAGTTACCCGCGACTTCGTGCGCAAGTACCGTTTTCGTGTATCGAGCGGATTATTAAGATTACACCGAACCCGTACTCGCGTGTCAAACGTTAGTCGTTAGACGGTTACACCAAAAATCGTACTACGCCCTGTCAAACTGACGTGACATCGTCCTCTTGTCAATTGGCGCTGCTAATCCCGTTCGTACTGTTATTCTGTAGATCCTGTGCCTTGATCACGAATAAATGTGACAGTCGAAAACGTATCGTAACGCTAGCGTATTCGAGATACACTGCGCGGTGACGCTACAATGTTCGGCAGTCGAGCTGATGTTGACGCACAATATGACTCGAATAGGTCAGGTTTACGTAACGCGGCGACTGTCAGATTCGTTTGTGATTACCCCTCTGTTAATTATTCGGGATAAAAAGTAACCTATGTGTTAATCCAGGCTACGAACTTTATCTATTCCAAGTTTCATCCAAATCAGACCAGTAGTTTTAGCGTGAAAGTGTAACAAACATCCATACATCCACAGGATCGAGTAGAATTATTTATTTGTCTTTTTTTTATTAACAGATGGAGTTCTTGATCTGAAAGTGAAGAAAGAAAGTGACATATAAGTGCTATATTCAACAATTCTAGTTTAAGAATTATATAACACATATATACAGACCAAATATTATATTATCTATTAAAATAAGCTAAAGGGAACATTATAGTTAGTTTAATATAAGATTATGTATGCCATGGGATTGTAAACAGATCTAGCTATAAACATCTTATAAACCTCCAAAAGTTAGAATAGCTTATTAATCTGTTGATAACTTGTGCAATTTTAAGTAAAATACAAAGCGCACAGTGATTTGTATAAATGTTTGTAAAATTATATTAATAGTACAGTGAAATATGCGGCCTTATCGCTAGAAGCGGATTCTACCCAGATACTACGGCCAAACCCAATATTCAACCTTCGGTGAAGGTTAGATACTTATCTGCGCCAAAATCATACGTTTTTTGACGAAATGAAGTACAGTACACACAACGGATCTTTATCTCTCTGAAGTTAGGTGTAACCAACGATTGCGAATGCGGAAAAATATGGTTACTTTCAATTCGACCCAAAAATGGGTTCTGCGTTGATACTTTGAGGGACAAAGATCCATTGTGACTACTGTAATGTTGCTGTAATATATATTTAGAAATGTAAACCAGTGGTAGATTGAATATTGGGCGTAGTCATAAAATGTTATCCTACTAATATAAAAAATGTGAAAGTATATATATTTGTATGGTTTTGGTTCAATCACGCCAAAACGGTTGAACCGATTTCGATGAAACTTTGTGTAATTCGTAACCGCACTTAGCATGAGCGCTTTAGACACCGTTTCTGTCTACCAAAATGAAGACAAATCATTACTTCGTCATTTTTAATTGATGAAAAAAAAACAATAGTGCATTGCTGGCCGAACGAACGCGAGCGAGGACGCTAAATTCGAGGGTTTTGTTATTAGTGGCCTACCTGTGAGGATAAAACATGATTTTTTAATTTTTTTTGTTCGTTGTTGTGTTGGCATGACTTTACATTATGAATGCTTTTTTTTTCTTTTCGAAACCAGGCTGTGGTCATTTCCAATTTTGAATGAAAATAAAGAATTCTATGGTCTATTCTCAGGGCTTGAATGATGAATATATTTTTAATCGATATGTCCGTAGTCTAAGGCGCTCGCTAAGGCAGCTGGAATGGACAGCTTCTGTAAGATACATTTTATCTGTTTACCTAGTGAGAGAAGTTGCTGAAAAAAAGAGCCTGACCACGCTAAGTCTGCAGTGCTTAAAAATATAGCAGAATTTGAACCTATATGTAGTTGAAAACAATGCGAAAACGATTTGACAACTCAACGAAAATTACTATGGATACTACTTTAGTACCTTTTTGCGGTTTAACTTATTTATTCCATTGCAGACGTAGCATGGTTAGACTCTAAATTGCCCGTGGGTTAGTTTTTTTTTATAAGCTTACAAAATGGCAGAATATGGTTACTATTTTGAGAATCCTATTTAGGGTGTTGTACTACGCAAAACGATGAATATAGAGGAATTTTGTCGTTTTGATTTACACTGCGCGGCGATAAGGCAATTTTGCAAGAGGCTGCGTATAACATTCTAGGCGGCAATGTAGCTTAAATACTTCTAGTGAATTTTTTATCGTTTTTCGTAGTAGACGCACTACATGAATGTTTTTGTGTCTGTTTTTAAACTAAATACGTCGTATGAATCACATTTTCGTATGTAAATATCTATATTATAGTTAAATCGTCCAAGTTATGTTATGTTAGGTATTATAATCGAATATTATCGTATTGTATGTTAATGTGAAACAATGTTATTAAGAATTTAAATAGGAATAAGATAAAGCGGAATAATTCCAAAAATACAGTATGATCTGTTTGGAAAAATTAACCCTACTTTTGCTTAGCCATAGTCGGGTAAAAATTAATTAATTATTTTAGCAAAATGCAATTTCGATTGACTATCTCTAATTCATCTTAATTTTATTCACAAAGAAAATTATGACTAATAAAGTATTTACAATATTTATAATATGTACAAAATACACATGAAGCAGTTGAGCTATCTACACACCGTTGCAAACGATTTATAGATAGCTCAACTGATCCAAATCAGTACCAATCGGAAGCGTGCCCAAGACACTGGCTGCATTGCCGCGCTGAATAGCAATGCTGATTCGCTGGCCCAGATAATCACCAGCCCTCGGGTCACGCGTCGCATAGACTAGACGCCCTGCAATAATTTTGAAAACCCGGAGGGCCTCGGTACCCCACGGACCCAGAGTCTCGACCCCAAGAAGTACAAATGTGTAGGCCCTGTCGAGACCCGCATACTTGCGCCTCTTGAGATCCTATTATTATTTTGATTGACTATTATTTCGATTGACTACAATATGTTCAAGCTGTCCAATGATTAGACAGATAAGATTCCGGTAAATAAAATGTGACAATCGTAACAAGTAGTGATACGTTCAGCTTCATCCGTTTTCCATTATTTATGTACTGTGGATTTTCTTTTTCGGAGTTATCGCTAAAGCGATCTAGTTTATACAATTGCATCACAAATAATTGCGATTTAAAAATAATATTGAGTATGTTCGGGGCATGGTTAGATATTTGTTAGGGGGAGGGAATGGCCATTCTGTACGTACTATGTAGTACTATTAATTTACTTGTTATTCTGTGCCCCAAGATGGCCGCCGGCTAGTATTTATAGCCGAAAATTCGATTGTTCATTTTATATATTTACTATGTGATAAAGATCTTTATATTGTATCTGTCCATAGAATAAAATATATGTTTACAAAACGCATGAGGTAGTTCATGACAAAATTATACAAATTATACATTTACTAAACTATACAAGATGTAAGTGTAGTTGTAAGATTATGTGATGTTGAATTTTAATAAATAATTTTAGTTACCCAAAACTGTTTTATTATATACACTTTACGACGTATCTACAATTCTATATGATCCTGACCTCGTAGATAGAATATACTATTATAGGATATGACCACGGCGAATCAAACCTGCACTCTTACCGTCTGTTGTCGCCTCGCCAGCTCGTCAGGTGTACCAATAAATATGGCTTTAGCGCCATCTATGATGTATCGTTGAAACGGACTATTTAAATAACTGCCATCTATCTATGTAATTTTTAATAATATCGTTTTAGCTACTCGATACTAGATGGCAGTGTTTTTTTTGTTATGGCAATACTTAAGTCAAACTAGCGGCCCCTGGCGACGTAATTGAGAAGCTTTCTCTGGTCTCATTCAATCCAATATGGCGGCAAATAGTGTATGAAAGGTGCAGATGTAGTATGTTTTGATTCGAATCGAACCGTAGAAAAATATTAAATTATCCCGACGAATATTATAATAACTATGCGACGAGCAGCTCGTTATCTGCACCAATGTGTTTGTGATATTCAAAAATCGATCTCTGCTGTGTTGTGTCATTTAGAATAACACAAAGTGTAGTGTTTTTTGTTGAGTGGAACATTTAACTGCTGCTAATGTGGTTTACAGTGCTAACATGTAACAGTAGTTCACTCGATAGATATGTCTGCCGATCCTGATCGAAGCGCGGCATGTCCGATAGATGATAAAGTGACGAGTTTCGCCGAGGGCGATCCCTCGCTCCAACATCAGAAGAAAAAGCGCTCTGTGCGTTTTCCCGATGAGAATAATTTAGTTACCGAATATTTTGAGCCTGCAAACCCTTGGCGCGATGGTAAGTCATACAAATTCATACAAAGTCAATTCCTGGTACCTACCTGACTAAATTTTAATGGGTGTTGGAAGGTAGTATTTGGCAACCATTCAACATTTTTACTATCTTCCGCCTGATACCTTTGTTTCTATCTAGTAATAAGAAATTCATTGTATATTTCTTGTAGTTCGACACCTAAATTGGCCAATCTGAATATCACACAAGATTCAATTGTTGGTGATAAAAATTAAAAACAATGGCTCTTTGAAGACTATTGATTGTTGTACCTATTTATCCTTTGATACCTAAATAAATAAAGCTGCAAGAATTTCTCAGGCTAATTTGATTATGTAGATAGAAAGTAAAAACCATCTTTAAATGACAGCATGATCTCTTATTCAGAACAAAGTACAGTATGCACAATGGATCTTTATCACAAAGTTAGGTGTAACAAATGATTGTGCATAACTGTTTTCTGGGAAAATTCATTTACTTCTAATTCAACCCATGTTAGCACTACCTTTTTCTCCAAACTATGCAAAGGTTGGTTGGAAGAAAATGCCAAATAGCATTAAGCTCGCCTCTGTACCATTTTTTATGTGCAGTGAAAAATTTTCTAATCTAATCTACTCCAAAAATTGGGTTCTGCTCAGATACTTCAAGAGGGACAAAGATCCATTGTAACTACTATAATGTATAGGTATAGGTACCTTCCTAGCTCTAGGACATACCATAAGAATTATACTATTCTGCACCACACTCACAGCTTAGTCGGTATTAGCTCTGCCTTCCATGCTGAAAAATTGACATGAACAAAACCTCGGTCTGCCTACTTTCCTGTTGCAATACCCCTGAACAGGGTTCATATGTGATACCTACCTACAATATAACAACCATATTACCATGTGAAAGCAATAAATGTATTGAGTATTGCTGTGGGTTGTGGGTTCGATGCCCACCAAGAACAAACATTTGTGTTTGGTAAACAGGTTTCAAGTGCTTTAAATTTTTATAATGTTCCAAAAGTTATGAGTCAAGCGGGATTTAATACAACCTTCTCTTTGATACAGAGTGTGTTAACCAACTACCCAAAGATAGTAGATAAAATCTTTTCTTCATCTAGATTAAAAAATATTGAGATTACACACTGAAAACCAATATTTCTTATAATAAAACATGGATATGGTATTCAGGAATAATGTACCTAGCTATCTATCAAAGAAAACATTTTTAAAATCGATTCAGTAATTTCCAAAAATTACCCACTACAAACACATTAAAAAAAACCTTACTTCTTTACCTAAATACCTTCTTCGTGTATTAGATCCTGTTTATTCAAAGGTTGCCTGGAAGAGATTGCTTTTAGCAATAAGGCCGCCCAAAGCCTCTTAAGCGTTTTTTTATTACCAATTTAGGCATTTTTAACGTATTATTCTTTTTAAGTGGTGTATAGTATATTCTATCTATTATCTAAATAATATTTTACACAAGCAGTAAAAAAAAAAAAATTTCACCAACTAAATTGTATCTAGCAAGCAATATGGGTGTTACTATATTATAAGAAAGTATTTACAAAAAAAAGTATATTTATAAGTATTCTATCAGCATCTAGTTCCCATGTTACAATCTTTACTTAGTTTGGGACTAAAGGGTGTAGTGTGAAATGTCCATGAATATTTATTTAATACATCTAACGTCCCAATTTCAGAAACTAATCTTCAGCTGCATGTTTGTTTAGCATCACATTTTGACAGGTTAGGTCAAAATAAACAGAACCATGATCTCATATTATTAGTCATTTCAAGTCAAGTCATCTCATTACCTAAGACCTGAGAGCAAAGTTTGGCTTAGTTTATATTATCTGTGCTAATAATATTTTTCATCAAAAAAATGGAGCCAACTTCTAAAACAATGTTTATATTAGATATATTTTTTCATCATTATCATTAAAAAATTACAACTAATACAGTATTTACAAAATACACAAGACGAGCGAATTGAGACCTTTTATTCATACACAAACCTCGATTTTCAGGAATGAAAATAAGGTTCGTATTTGCATTTACTGCTCATGCACTGAGAGTTGCAAATTATTTACAGTTTGAGTTATGTTTAGTCTGGGCTCTTTATCAGAGAACGAGTCTCAGATTCGCCACAGTCAGCATTCCGGCTATTGAGGATATGTAAAATCCTTGCCGAATGCTTGAACCTTACAGCGGTTCACGCCACGCTCGTAGTTCTACCCTGCAGGCTCAGTAGGCTTCATAAACAGCGATTTGTCTATGGAAAAGAGTAGTCTCAAACTAGTATCTCTTTTTCTGTCGAACAAGAAAGAGACGAAGTCTAAGATTTTTTTAAGTGTAGATGCGTTATCGCAATCTGTAAATGGCAAGCAAAATGGTAATTGCCTGACTTTTACTTAGTCGCGCACCAAGCAAAGCAACGTCGCGACTTCACGCACTACATAGCTGTCCGGCGTATGGCGACATTATCTAGTAGTTTGCTCTTTTTTGCATATTGTAATAATTGTATTTAATTACAAGTAATTAGGTATATTAAACATTTAAAAAACCCCCGAATCTTGGACCGATTTTCATCAAACATAGCTAAGAACACTCCCGACTTATTCACCTTTCAAACAAAAAAAAAAACAAAATCAAAATCGGTTCATCCGTTCGGGAGCTACGTTGCCTCAGACACACTCAAATAAGTACACGTACACACCCACACACATACACACACTCATGCACACACGCGCAGCCACGTCAAACTTTTAACACCCCGTCGTTTCTGCGTCGGGGGTTAAAAATCAAAGCGTATAATCCGTCTATTGTCACTGGGTCTGAAAACTCCGTCACCAGAGTTGGCAACTAACTCATATCGCATGAACGGCTGGAGGAAGTATCTCTTGTCTTCAGTAGAAAGAAGCATTGTCAAGGGCGATCATACTAGCGTGCAGACGCTACATAAACAATACACTATCAGCTTGAAGCTGGTTGTTTTCCAAGGAGATAAGCTCCAGGGTCGAACGTCTGATTCAAAATACTTTTATGTCTTTATTTGTTTATATTTTTTATACGACCAAAGCCTATACTTTTGCTTGCCGAAAAGAGACTGAAATAGAAGTTAGTAGCTAGCTATAAAGTCCATTTTCGGCTAGCCACGTAGTTCTGAATATTTTCCGTACTCTTAGATATATCTACGATAGATAGAAAATACTTTATTGCACACCTTAACCTAGAGACTACTATAACATACAAAACAAAACTTAACTAATAAACAAGGGCTGCTGTCTAAAGATAACATGGAAAAAAAAATTTAGAAACATGATTAATTTAGATATATTTATTCTGTGGACGAATAGCTTAGCAAGAAAGTGGTATGAAAATACATTTCTCCCACGATGCGAAAAACCCGACGCACGCGCCGCGCTGTCTGAGTCGCGTGTCACGTGGTCTGTGACGTCACCTGTCATGCAGAATAGCACTAATGCCCGCCCTTCGCATGATTGATGTCTGCAATCATTATAAAGTAGGCAAAAGCACGCACGTGACGTGACTTCCCCTTAGCGCTTTGTCAGTGCCAGCTGTCCTGTCTGATTGTCTAGTTCAATTGAAAGATAAAAAAACAAAGAAGAAAAACAGGCACGTCTACATGGCAATTATCAATTTATCTAGCACTAGCAGTTACCCGTGACTTCTTACGCGTGTACAGAGGGGTGATTTTGGGTATGGCAGAGATTTTACTCTAATAGGGATGACGTCAAATCTCACTCACTAGTGACAGGAATTTTCAACGCCATTTTGACGTCATCCCTATTAGAGTAAAATCTCTGTCATACCCAGAATCACCCCCCTGTTTCCGTGTAACGAGCAGATTCTCTGAGGAGCTTAACATTACACCGAACCCGTACTCGCGTGTCAGACGACAGACAAACTTGTACTCTGAAGCAATTGGCGCTGGTAATTCCGGTCGTTCATGTTATCCCGTAGGTCCTGTTAATTATTCAGGATAAAAAGTAGCCATTGTGTTAATCCAGATTACGAACTAAATACATAAACTTGGGTTGTAGTTCGTATGTATACAAACTACAACCCAAGTTTCATCCAAGTTGGTTCAGTAGTTTCGACGTGATTGAAACACCAACATCTAAACTTTCACATTTATATGTAATATTAGTGGGACTAAACTTTCACATTTATAATATTAGTGTGTTTAGTGGGATGGGATAGTGGGAAGTGGGGTAGTGGGATGAATGGAAAATATAACGCGCATTCTCTGATGATATGTTATTGTAGGTAGAGTTAACCTTATTTAAAGCGCTGCAGTAGATACGCTCTGTGAGGTAATGCGATTGTTGTGGGCCGAATTAATAATTAAAATAATAAGCCTATGCGTAAATAATAATTCCATAAATTACCTTACATTGCAAATATTATCGGAATTCCGCTATTATCATAATGGTGATTGATTTAATTATGTGTTCACGCCTTCAACGATGCAACCTTTTACGCTGTATGTAGTAGCCGAGGCATGTTTAGATGGAGTCGTCAGCGTAGTATGAACAAAGGTATAGTGGTCACAACGGATCTTTGTCCCTCTTAAGTATCTGCGCAGAACCCATTTTTGGCTCGAATTGGAGGTATGCGAATTTTTCCGCACAACAGTACATGCGCAATCGTTGATGCATCTAACTTCAAAGGGATAAAGATCTGTTGTGCGTACTGTACCTAGGTCTTCGCACTGAGAGGCACTTTCGTGCGTCCAAGCCTGAAAGAACTGGCAACACATCTACGGTTTTATTAGTTTATTAGTTATTGCAGTTTTAGTTTTATTTTCATAAAATATTTGTATGGTTCTATTTACAAAGTTAAATTTACAAAAATTTAAAATCTCCGACCATGATAATCTCGTAAGATCCTTTTCATCTTTGCTGGTCATCGTCAGAACAGGGTGTATGGACTCCAGTTTGTCAAACCTTTGAAATGAACCGAGTATTTCAAACTGCAATTGATGCCTGATAGAAGTTGAATATTTCAGAGTTGATGAATATCTTCAAAAGTTGGAAACGTCTACACCGAATTTTACTAAACATAGCTAAGAGCCATAAATAAATAAATATTCATGGACATTTCACACGATGCCCTCTTGTCCCAAACTAAGCAAAGCTTGTAATATGGGATTATATCACAGAAAAATCAGCTTACTTACTAAACAAAACCCCATTAAAATCAAACCCCCTACTTTTGGAAATACGACCCCGCAGACATACAACACCGTCAAACTTATAACACCATTCCTTTATCGGTCGGGCGTTGAAAATAATAGCTGTAAAAAAACTCCTCTCAATTGTAGTATATTCATCATTTGCGTCATCCATCATCACTCACATAAATTACTATTGGTTCTGTTTGCTACAGCTGCCGGCTCAAAGTAATTATTTCTAATGATTATGAATGTTTTTTATGATCTAATCTAGTCAACATTGATGATACACACTGTGTTCATTTCATAGGAATTACATACGTTTTGCTAATAGATAGATATGTTGTGGTTCCATCACTCTGGGCTATAGATGTTTTGTACAAACTCGATCTTTGTCTTTCCAAACGCAGGCTACTGCAATCCGGATAGCGAAGAGGACCTAAATGATTCTAAATGATCCATGTGTTTTTTCAATAAAGAAATTTTGACTTTGACTTTGACTTTGACCCCATCCCGATGGACTAACAACATTGTTAAGATGTCGATGGATAGAGAAGGTCTAAAGTCTTGAAATCTACTTTTACTTACATAATCTATATAATTTTTTAAATTATCATTGTTGAACATAATTTTCACTAAAAAGAATTATTTATTTAGCATTTTCTTCCAACCAACCTTTGTGTAGTGCCTGTATCGAAATATCGGGAACCAATAAAGCTCACTAATCGTGGTAAATATCCCGTTTTTAGTGACAATTATGTACATAACCTACTTCTTCCCGGAAAAGGAAAAAAAACTGCAGTTATTTTGATCCACAATTTTCCACGCAGGCTGACTCACAACACTAATTGTGGATCAACAACAGAAGCTCAAATATTTTGGTGCAAATCCACGTGGTGGTGGAGCGGTGCCAAAACTTTCAAGTTCTAGGCTCACGGCTAGGGCTGTCGACGAACTCTTTAAACTTCAGACTCCGTATAAACTTTCGGCAGTCACACCATTCGCGTATTACACACAATTTGTGTGCTAAATCGAAATGGCCCTTAAATCTTTCATGATAGTGTCTGTCATAAAAGCACCTTTAAAACTCGTGTGCTGAATTAATGCTCATGTCTGAGTAAAGAAGAGACCCAGCATCATTTTTGGGAGATTTTCATTAGTGAGTGTCAAAAAATATATCATTGAACTACAATACAAAGGAATCAGTATTTCATTACGTAAAACGCCAGAATTTTGGCACTTTGGAAGTGTCATGTTTTGGCGCTTTTCGTTGGCGTGAGTAGAGCATACAAGCCTATGAGCCTGCAGCCTGCCATACGTCTGCAACGCAAGCCTCAACGAATAATATAGAAAGTACATTAGGTTTTAGAGGGTCCGGTGCCGAATAAACCGCTTCTATACTTCGGCAGGTCAGGTTATCTGCGGGTTATAACATCCGCTAACATCTCCCATGGTATTCGCGTCCTAAAAACTCCTTTATAACAATAGCCACTAGGGTATGCGAGCTTTCTTATTACCAGCCCTACTCGCGAGTGAGGTCACAGGCTCTCGACATAACATCTCTTCTGAGAAGTGGTCCCGCTATGCTGGATACAAAGGAAGATTATTTTGCAAAGGTTTGCAAGGATGATGACTGTCAATAATGTATATCATCATGAATACTACTTAATAAGGGTCGTAATGCCTACGATTTCTGTACAAAAAAACTCTAGGAACCAGCTAATTACGCTGGTGGGAAATGAAACTTACGACCTCATGACGGTGTTGTGTAGCCCGGAAGAACCAGAAACAAAGCCATTCGACGCGCTAGTGGATATTGTGTGAAATCATGTTTCTTCTGACAAACTGGATCTCAGTATTTTAGTTAGGCTTCCAGATTTCTCTATCATTTGAAGACCCTATTTCGGTAGTCTACTTACAAGATAGCATTCGTCCATCACATGCTTCCGTGACCTTGGGATTGGGCCGTAGTTTCTTGCCCGTTCTTCTAGGCTCTGGTCGCGAGGAACTGGCACCTAGAATCACCTAGTATGTAAGACGATTCTAAATGATCCTTGTGATTTTACTGAATAAACGATCTTTCTGTAGAGTTTCTTTGTCGAAGGGCTCGTCCGGGGAAGTACTACCACTGACTATTTCTGTCGTCCAACAGTGATGCTCGCAATTCTGTGTTCCCATTTCAAGGGTATGGATGCCGGTACACTACCTACAGGCACCCATACCCTTGTTATTGTTTTGTGTTGTACACTCGCACTAGATGATATTACCTCTACGTCTCCGGGACGCAGAGCAATGCCACTTACGGCACATTCTTGACCAAATACTGAAGACAACCCCAATTATATTTTATTTTATTTTTTTAATTTTTGGAAAACTTACAGCTAGATGAAGTATAGGTAGATACAATGGTTACTTAAAAGCAAATTACAAGTTTCCACGTATAGTTATTATAATTTTAGTTAAAAACAAAACAGTACCTAATTTGGGATATTACAGAAGACCTTACTGGAAGAAGTTTGGTGTTGTACAAGATCGCTAAGGGTAGGATTTACTTAGCAGTGGGCTTCCTACGGCAAAAATTACAAGGATAATGTTCAAAAACAATTATTGTGGCAAAAGCTATGCAACGCGTTCCTCATCAGCGGAACTGTAGAATTATGAGTTTCCGGGCAATAACCAGCTCTGAGAAGTCGTTAGCATTAATTATTTCTGTCGCACTGAAATAAACCATACACATGGGTTAGAAATAGGCGCGCTGTCACCTCAAATGTCACAGTCAAGGTGTTGAGGGATGAGTCAGCCCTCATCTGCACGCGATTTAGCGAAATGGTCACACTTCTCGCTATAGGTACTAGGTACCTATGAATTAAATGACGTATTTTGTATAAATCACAGAGCCCGTACTGAGTTTTATTTCGTTTTATATTTTTTTTTTTTTTTTTTTTTTTATAAATTTATAAGCAAGCGTTTGACCGCAATCTCACCTGATGTTAAGTGAAGATGCGGTCGACGATGTAGCACGCTTACCTAGAAGATACCTATTCACTCGTCTCTTGAAAACATCCAATCTATATGAAGGTGGAAACACAGACGCCGGCAACGAGTTCCAATCCTTGGCTGTCCGCATTATAAAAGTAGAAGCGAAACGCTTAGTGCGGATAGGTGGTATGTCAACCATGAACGGGTGTCTCATTTCCGTTCGTCTGGTGGTCCGATGGTAGAACGGGGATGAAGGAACCAGGCCATGAAGTTCCATTGCACACTCCCCGAAATGTATCCTGTAAAACACCGATAGGCTGGCAATTTGACGGCGGTGTTCGAGACTCAAAAGCTTAGACTCGATCAGCACGTCGTCACCTATGAGCCGTTTGGCTCGTCTGTCGATGGTCTCTAAGGCTTCAAGCTGGTATTTAGCAGAGCCATCCCAAAGATGAGAGCAGTACTCCATACACGAACGGACTTGCGCTTGGTAGAGAATGAGAAGCTGTCCCGGTGTGAAGTACTGCCTCACCTTCGATAATATGCCTAGCTTCTTCGCAGCTGTTTTGGCTTCATATTCAAAATTAAGCACATTTTTGTATAGCCATAAGTGCATCTAGCGTTGTCGAGAACCATTCTTCTTCATACAAAAACTAGGCAAGAGTGATTAGGTGTCTTCTAGACTGTCCTGCTCCATCGTCGGCCTCATCGTCACTTACCATCAGGTGAGATTGTGGCCAAAAGACATTCTATATAATAAAAAAAAACTACGTTTTCGATCCTCAAGTTTCAAGAACTTTCGCCACTCCGTCCTAAATATTTTTTATAAAAATGCTTTTCAACGGTTACGTTGCCCAGTGATGCTCGTATTCCTGTGTTCAGATTTGAAGGGTATGTATGTAATATCAGGCACAAAGAACACCTTAGTATAAGAGGTCGCAGTGCAATGTCACATAGGGCACGTACTCTATGAGGTGTTCCACATCACGTGGGAAATCTTCCATAATTTTTCTCATAAAAAGTATATTTTGTCTCGGACAGCGAAGCTAGAACTCGTAAAATTTCGAATAGCTGTAGACAGAGTGACTAGACGTTCGAGATAACATCCCTGACTCATCTACATCGTAAAACATCACACCTTGGTGAAATAAACACTTGTTGAGTTCTATAACTCATTCTGGACGCCGGCCAGCACACCGGTGATCGGCCTGCCTCGCTTGAACCTAGTCTACATAGAGTATTTACCTACTCCTATTCTGAATGAATTTGTATTATTATTATGAGCCTTCGATGTCCCTCTACCCTTTCCTTCCTTCCATGCTGTGCGAGCGCTGTGAACCACAGCGACACTCGACACTCGACAAAAACCAGCCCAAATAGATCATCACAGCCTGTAATGATCCATTTGGGCTGGTTTTTGTCGAGTTCATCCCGCCATCTTGGTCTGCCGCGTCGTCTTTGTTCTTGTGGACGCCAATCTGCAGTAAAGACCCAGAGCTCATTAAATTTTCATACGCGACGAAAATCCCGGAAAGTAGAAATACCTTGTTGGTACAGTATCAGTTGCGCCAAGCGTTTCTGTTCTATTTTCATGCGAACCACTTCCTCTTTCACGCAAAAACTACTGGTTCGATTTGGATGAAACTGGAATACAATAGGATTTTATCTTGGAAAATCAACAGGATCAAATGGGACGCGGACGAAGTCGCGGGCGGAAGCTAGTTATTATTATAAGTACTCTATATAATATCATATTCCAAGCACTATAGCCTCCCGTTTAAAGGGGCATGGGTGTGGGTATAAACGTTGCCCCAGACGACGCAAATAAAACAATATAATATGTGGATATTAAACTAGTTTGTGTGGTATGCTATGTTTACGCTTCGTTAAGATAACAACTTGCCTAGAAACTATAGCTTGTTTATTGCGAGTTTAAAATAACTACCTACTACGTTTACATTAATAAATTGTAAGAAATTTTGTTTATTAACAATGGTCGTTTTTTGTGGCAAAACAGCTGAGATTTGTGGAATTTTAAACCCTTGAAAAACTCTAAAGATCCTCTTCATCATCCCTGGTCATCATTAGACTAGATCTCCTACTAATCAAATTTCATATTTTAAGCCCAGATGAGCTAAAAAACCTCACCCCTAAGAAAATCCTTCAGTTCTTAACAGCTGCAGGATTTAGTGGTGAACTATAAACGCCCCAAATAGGGGTGGTACATACACAAGTGGCGATCACAATAGGCCAGAAGGCCGCAGTGATATCATAGCCGCAAAAAGCTAATAAAAAAAAAATAAAAAAAAAATACTAATCAAATCAGAATGCTTTGACGCGAGCCAAATGTTTCAAACTGCAATATGCCTGAAATCTTTTCAAAACGGGGTTGTGATGAATGTCCTCATAACTTGGAAACGGCTGCGCCAATTTTCACCAAATATACCTAAGAATCATCTTAGATAATCCAGCTTTCTTACTAAAGACAGCGTAAAAATCTGTGCATTTGTTTTGGAGCTACAAGTCCACAGACAAACAACGCCGTTAAACCACGTCAAACCTCCTTTGTTTTCGGTCGATTTAACGGCCATTTAAGCTATAGTAGCTTTCAGAAACAAATTCTAAAAACACCGTAAACTGGCTAAAAGCTAGTAAATAAACTTCCCAGTTACTCCACTGGTCAATAAAATCCTCTGACTCACTGATAAGGTGGCAACAACTCGCTATCGGTATGCGGAAGTCCGACCTTCAGCCTCGACCTTCACCTGATTCCAAGGACTTACTACCAGTGTAATGTGAGGGCTGGACACGTGGGCGTAGTAACTATTCAAAGCTTACAAAATACAAAAAACGCTAGGAAGCAGGCCGTAGTTTCTTACCCGTTCTTGTTGTCTCTGGTCGCGTGGAACTGGCACCTAGAATAACCTAGTTATATAACACGATTCTAAATGATCCTTGTGATTTTATTGAATCAAGAAATTATGACTATGACTGTTAGGAAAGAGGGATGGTTGTATAGTCTGTGTCTGAATAGATTTTTTCAATGAGGTTTTTATTGTTTTGTTTACTGATGGTATAAAGGAATTTAGATGTAATCTTGTTATGGGCTTCACGTAGTAGTAGGTGGAGCAACGGTGGTCTAGTGGTAGCATGGTAGGAACTCATTATTCGATCCTAAGGTCGTGGGTTCAAACCTGGTCGTGAACTAATGGACTTTCTATTCGGAAAAATGTGCGCAATGCCAAAGCTCTCAAAACAGTAAAGGAAAATATGGTGTGGAAACCCGCGTCTTAGTCAAAGTGGAGGCTGACTAGGCTGATGATGAGATGGTATAGGGCGATATTCCAATATTTTGCATACTTTTAGGATATTTTCGTTCACATCACCTGAATAATGTTCATTGTAAAAAAATAGATGTTTGATTAGCGTAGTATCATCTAATCTTGCAAGATTCTAGCGCTGATAAGTGCTGATATCTGCCGGAAGCGATGCCTGAAGTTTTTTAGCGGCCTGTTTGAACTTCGTCACTAGAATTGTGTTCTAATTCTAACAATAAAATTGATAATAATTTATAACTTTAAAAATCTAGAAAAACCCGACTCCAAATTCGACTAACGGCTTCATCATCAGATGATGGTAATGATGGCAGTTCGTTGGGAATGTTCTAGTGACCGTAAACACCACTAAAGTGTCAGAAAAAAAAACTTAATTCCTGCATGTGGATGAAATTTTTTTTTTTGTTTATAGGCCAAACTACTGAACCGATTTTGATGAAAATTGAATGGGACCAACCCGGGAGTACAATCTTTTAGATAAAAAAATTGTTTTTAAAATCGGTTCATAAATAACGGAGTTCTGAGGTAACAAACACCGAATTGAGAACCTCCTCCTTTTTTGAAGTCGGTTAAAAATAATGGTGTATTTATAGGCCTACTATACCAATGAAGCGTAGGGTCCTACCCGATGGACCCTTCATATTTTTTTTGAATAACTAAATCTAGATTAGATGCAAAGACGACTGTGGGTGGTCTTTCTCGAGATTTGGTAAAACATAACTCATACCGATTGAAAACGAACGAGCAACAATGACATCACTTCCCACGGGTTTTATAGCATGTACTATGCATTTTATGGAGCACTTACAGTAGCCATTATACGCATAGTAACGTAAAATATAGTCTAAGAGATCGTGGTTATTTACTTAGTTTTACTTTTATGCAACATAAAAAAGTACATAGTAGGTAGATTCATAGGAAATGCACATAACATAACAATGCAAAAGTGAACTTAATGCTCTACCATTATATTCCACATGCCACAAAAGAAACAATTTTTTTTAATTAACCTGTCTCGTCCCACTCCTGGGCAAAGGTCTCCCCCAGAGACTTCCAATATCCTGAGCCTCCTCCCACCATCTCCCTTCGAAGGCGTCCAGATCGTCCCGCCAACGCTTTCTTGGCCGACCCCGAGTCCCGACCCTGAAGTCGAATTGTTTAAAGAAACAATTAAATTAATAAAAACTTTATTGAGGACTACAGTTGCATTTTACATATTTCTTATACTAAATGAAGTAATAAATTGTCCAAACAGGAAAAAAAGAGGTCAGAAAAAATTTTAATCAAAAATACCCAACCTAAGATACCTATACCATTAAAACCACCGTAAAAATTAAGGTCAACAAAACAAAGAACAAAAATAAAGAAGAAAAATAATAAATGACACAAGGAATAAAAAAGGCGTAGTAGGCGGTCTTCTGTTTGTTTGTTAAATGTCACAAACGAAGAAATCCACATGCAACAGACTCTCGCTCTACTATGATGAGTGAGTGTTGATGTAGGTCGAGTTTGAGCGAGTATTCCGCACATGTGGGTCCTCTCATATCAGAATTACCCTTAGAACTATGTCCACCACAACACCTAGGCCCGTTTTTTTAACCCACGACGCGAAAACGACGGGGTGTTATGAGTTTGACGTGTCTGTGTGTATGTCTGTCTGAGGTAACGTAGCTCCTGAACGGATGAACCCATTTTGATTTTGTTTGAAAGGTGAATTAGTCGGGAGTGTTCTTAGCTATGTTTGATAAAAATCGGTCCAAGATTCGGGGGTTTTTTAAATTTTAAATTTAATTACTTGTTATACAACTAAGGGCGGCTTGCACCAGAATCGCTAAATGCGTTTAACTATTAAATAGTATTTAGCGAGTTGTCAAGTCTTATAAATACGACAGATTTAGGGCGGCTTGCACCAGAATCGCTAACGCGTTTAACTCCTAAATAGTATTTAGCGAGTTGTCAAGTCATAAAAATACGTCAGATTTAAATTGATTTAGCTGTTAAACACGTTTAGTGATTCTGGTGCAAGCCGCACTTAAATATATTTAGCTGTTAAACACGTTTAGTGATTCTGGTGCAAGCCGCCTTTAATGATAGAACAAGCCGATGACCGACTAAGCGGCTACCTCTGCCTATAACAATGCATTGCCTCACCAAGCACGTCCTCCACTGAGGACGTGCTTAGTGAGGCAATGCGCTCATCACATAAAGGTGTTAAGTGTCCTGCGTGTAATTACGCCGGCACCCATACCCTTCAAACCGAAACACAGCAATGCGAGCATCATTGTGCCAACCACTAAATAGATACGGTGCTAGTACTTCCCCGGGTGAGCTCTTTCACAAAGAGCCCTTGTACTTGTACTTATAGGGCGGACCATTTTCCTCAATTAGGCCGCCAGCAGCGGGCCCTTTTTGCGTGATGGGTGGCGGCCGTTATTCCAGCCACCCGATGTTCTCCAGGATATAGATAGTAGGACAAAGAGCCCTACTACTATTGTTCCGTCAAGTCAAGATGTTGTTATTATTTGCAGTGCCGACAACGACGCGCGCGCAGTTGGCGCAAGACTACTTGCTGTCCTGCCGGCGTCACAACACAGCTCCTATCGACTCTGTTCTGCAGCAGATACGGGTGAGTCGTCTATAGTCATCACTGTTCTGGCGTCACGGAAGACCAGCGTTATAATCATTATAATTCTTATGTAATTATTTTATTAGTGACACGAAATAAACTTTTTCTTTCTTTCTTTCATCAATAGTATTATAGTATCATCTGTGTCAATAGGTATTGTTTCAGTACCAAACACGGAGTACACTGGAACTCCTGTCTAATTCTATTGACAGGCGTCACAGCTCAGTCGGTAATGGCTCTGCCTTCCGTGCTGTGGGTCGTGGGTTCGATCCCCACCGAGAACAAACATTTGTGCGTGGAAAACATAGATGTTTGTTCTATGTCTGGGTGTTACTATGTATTATAAGTATGTATTTACAAAAAAAAAAGAATATAAGTATTCTATCAGTCATCTAGTTCCCATATCACAAGCTTTGCTTAGTTTGGGACTAGAGGGCGTTGTGTGTAAAGTCCATGAATATTTATTTGTTTATTTATTATAGTCATTATAATTCTAATGTAATTACATTATTAGTGACACGAAATAAACTTTTTCTTTCTTTCATCAATAGTACTATAGTTTATATCATGTGTGTCAATAGGTAATGTTTCAGTACCAAACACGGAGTACACTGGAACTCCTGTCTAATTCAATTATTCGTTTCTCATCATCATTTCCCTGCCCTTATCCCGCGCTAGGCGGGGTCGGCACAACATGTCTTCTTCTTCCACTCGCTCCTATCATTCGTCAACTCTGAATCTACTCCTCTCACATTCATATCCTCTTTCACACAATCCAACCACTTCTTCTTCGGCCTTCCTCTACCTGCATACCCAGTCACACTAATATTCATAACTTTTTTCGTGATATTCGTTCTAGTCTATTATTCGTTTCTCTCTTCTAACTTAAGAGCTATGCTCTTGTCGGCGTAATGTATGCATTTCCCGCCAGGTTCTTTTTTTCAGGGCAGCTTCCTTGACGTCCTTATACGACATGACATCTATCTTCGCCTTCACTTGGCTCATGTAGCTAATACGCGGTCTTCCTCTTCCTCTCTTTCCTTCTACCTTCCCTTCAATGATATTTCCGATTAAGCTGTCATGTCGTATAAGGTGTCCAATCATCTTTCCTCTCCTGTTCTCAACAACTTTTATAAGGGCTTTCTCCTCGCCTACTCTACCTAATACTTCTATGTTAGTTACTTTTTCTGTCCAGCTAATCCTTTCCATTCTCCTCCAAACACCACATCTCAATTCGTTTCTAGAGCGTATTATTTGGTTGTAGGAGCTTCCAGAACAGTCGATCGGTGGCGGAGTGCGCGCCGCTCGGCTCGTGCTCGCCGACTGCTCGGTGGAGGGCGCGGCGCCGGCGGACGCACTCGAGTGCTTGCTGCGGAAGGTGCAGTTCAGACGGATTGAGTTGGACCATGCTGAGATCGACGACGAAGGCGCGGTGAGAATCTGCCACTTTTTGCAGCGCGTTTGTCTACTGTTTTTAACCGACTTCAAAAAAGGAGGAGGTTCTCAATTCGATTGTATGTTTTTGTTTTTTTAATGTTTGTTACCTCAGAACTCCGACATTTATGAACCGATTTTAAAAATTCTTTTTTTATCTAAAAGAATATACTTCCAGATTGGTCCCATTTAATTTTCATCAAAATTGGTCCAGTAGTTTTGGTTATAAATAGAAATAACTGAAAAAATAGACCAAGTTGCGGCGCGGCGCCTACCATTTTACTGCTAGCAACGATGCTCGCGTGTTCAATTGGCTAATGCATTACTTTCGGACCCTTTGTGCTGTGCACATCTAAATTTGCACGAAATTGCGTATTTTCCCGTGACTTTTATGTGGTGTTTATAGTGACTAGAACATTCCTAATGAACTGTCATCATCATCATCATCATCTGATGATGAAGCTGGTAGTCGAATTGTACTCAGTTTTTCTAGTTTTTTTGACTAATAAATTATTATACATTGTAAGCAAATTTTTGACCGCAATCTCACCTGATGTTAAGTGACGATGCGGTTGACGATGTAGCACATTAACTTAAAAGAAACTTATTCACTCTCCTCTTGAATACATCTTATTTATAAGTGTTCAGAAACACAGACGTGGTCGAGTCGATACTGCAGAATGTGCAATTCAGATGCATTGAGCTGAACTATAAAGGGGCAGTAAGTTCCTCATTTCTGGGAGCTTTCAAAACAACCGGTCACCTTGTCCTCGTCGACTGCTCATCTTCTTCTTGATTGGGCAACAACTTTAAACTAAGGCCTTAAAGTACGCTGTCACTTTTACCCATCGTCTGTGGATTTTATCAGATCATCTCTTGTGCAGGTTTAGGGGTAAATAATCAAATTTCGTTTAGATGGACTTCTAAAAGCGACCAAGATAAGTGATAAGTGCAGAGCCGAAGACGAACAACACACACATACTACTACACTTGCTTTTACTTTTGCTTTTTATACTTCGACAGACGAAGGGGTAAAAGTGGCGAAGTTCTATTCGAACTTCGTCTAGTGTTTGTTGTCACCATTTACACGTAAGAAGAAGAAGAAGAAGAAGTGCAAAGCCGACTAAGCGGCGGGACTTACGATGTTTTCCTTCACCGTTTGAGAGCTCTAGCATTGAGCATATAAACATTCAAAGTCAAAGTCAAAATTTCTTTATTCAATAAAATCACAAGGATCATTTAGAATCGTCTTATATAACTAGTCTTATATTCCGTGTAGAAAAATCCATTATGCACTGCGGTGGTCACTTTGTACGTAATATTATAGCACACATGAATAAAATATTTGTTTTCCAGGAAGCGTTATTCGACATGATTGAATACTACGAGAGTGCGTGCATAATATCCATCGCTGGACCGCGCCACTTCGGCATCAGGGGCTGGCAGGCCGCTTCTAGAATGATCAAAAAGGTATGTCAAATATTTTTCATCATTCATGCTCAGAAAATAGGCCATAAGTAGCTCAATATACGGACCGGAAGTGCGAAGACATCGTCGCTCGCGTTCGCTCGCTCGTACGCATGAGTGGCCAAGAATGTGCAGTCGGCGACATATCAACCTATCGACTGTTTGAACTTTGAACTATTATAATTTGAATGTTGCGAATGATGCGAGAGGGACGATATGTTTTTATGTGAGACTGGCTGCTTGCGCGTCACGCGCCTACACCTATTGCGATCCCTGATTCGCAACATTCAAATTATATTAGTTCAAAGTTCAAACAGTGGATAGGTTGATGTGTCGCCGACTGTACCTACTATTACCTAAGTTATAGTTTTTTTTTTATAATATAGAATGTTCTTTGGCCACAATCTCACCTGATGGTAAGTGACGATGAGGCCGACGATGGAGCAGCACAGTCTAGAAGACACCTATTCACTCTTGCCTTAAAAAGACCCAGATTATATTTTTCACAGAAGACGGCAACGCGTTCCATTCCTTGGCAGTTCGCATAATGAATGTAGATCCAAAACGTTTGGTGCGAATGGGTGGAATGTGTACCAAGTATGGATGGTATTGTGCCGTGCGTCTACTTGTCCTGTGGTGGAAAGGGTATAAAGGTTTGTTTGATTGTCCACAGAGTGCAGAACTATCAGAGATAGAATTGGCAGAGAGTGACCTGGAGGCGTGTCACGCGCCGGTGCTGGCGCGCGCACTGAGACCGCACACGTGCCGGCTGCGGGCGCTGTGCCTGCAGCGAGCGAAGCTCAGCGGGGAAGCTCTCATGTGTCTAGGTAATTGTAGTACCTACCTACTCGGTGGCCAGTAAGTAGTACTTTAGGCAGCACCTAGTACCTAGATCGTCACAGGCTCGACAACAAGCGGTGTGTACAAGCGACACGTCTGCACTCGCCCGTGGCTCGCGTAAGACTGACGCACCGCCTTACTTTACTCGCGTGCCCGAGACTGTGGATTGTATTAGTTGTCTAACACAAACACTACAGTAATGATATAGTTCTATTTAATACTTACAACTAAATTGAGGAAGTTGTAAAAATTAAAAGTATGTAATCCGCCATTTTGTGGTGGCGGCCATCTTGGACCGATTTTCATCAAACATAGCTAAGAACACTCCCGACTAATTCACCTTTCAAACGAAATCGGTTCATTCGCTCCGGGGCTACGATGCCACAGACAGACACACACAGACACGTCAAACTTTATAACACCCCGTAGTTTTTGAGTCGGAGGTTAAAAATTAACTTGTTACAATATTCTTCTGTTACAGTAATAGCATTGAAATCAAACGGGTCTATCCGAGAGCTCCGTCTGCCAGACAACAGCTTAACGCCGCACGACGCTCAGCAACTAGCCTCCCTGCTGAGGTTCAACACAAATATACAACTTCTAGACTTGTCGAACAATCAGATACAGGTAAGAAACATTGCAAAATAAAGCTTATGTTCATTGCAACAAGTTTTGTTTTTGTTGAGGATCGAACCCGCGACATACAACGTCGAAAGCTAAATACCGTTACCAAGTATAAGGTCAGTTGAAGTTACAAATAGTGAGTACACAAATATATAGCTTATCTAACAGTTAAATAAGGTACAGAATTAAAGTTCGTACCAAAATACAGGTTAGTATAGCGCAAAAAAGCAATGGATGTTTTTTAATAAATAGGTACCAGTACGCACAACAAGCCTTTGCCTCTCTGAAGTTAGGTGCAACAAACGATTGCGCATGTACTGTTGTGCGGAAAAATTCGCATACCTCCAATTCGAGCCAAAAATGGGTTCTGCGCAGATACTTCAGAGGGACAAATATCAGTAAATAAATAAATAAATAATAATAATAATAAATAACAATGGACTTTACACACAACGCCCTCCAGTCCCAAACTAAGCAAAGCTTGTGATACGGGAACTAGATGGCTGATAGAATACTTATATACTTTTTATAGAATTTTGTATAGAATACTTATATACTTAATACTTATATCAGTAATGTGTTTGTTGCAGGACATGGGTGTGGGTCACATAGCTGACGCGTTGACGGAGCAAGCTGCGCAAACGCCGCCTTCCGCTGCGAGCTCGCCCATCTCATCGCATCTATACCCCAGTACGTACAAAGTCAAACTCAAAATTTCTTTATTCAATAAAATCACAAGGATCATTTAGAATCGTCTTATATAACTAGGTGATTCTAGGTACACCAATATACATAAATACTCATGGTGCAATCTAGTTCCAATAGTACAAGCGTTGCTCAATTTGGGACTAGAGGGCGTTGTGTGAAATATCCACGAATGTTATTTACAAATATTTATATTAATTAATTACTTATTACCGAATTTAATTAGGGTACAGTCGGCTACACATCAACCTCAACGGTTCGAACTTTGAACTATTATAATTTGAATGTTGCGAATGATGCGAGAGGGACGATATGTTTTTATGTAAGACTCGCTGCTTGCGCGCCACGCGCCTACACCTATTGCGATCCCTGATTCGCAACATTCAAATTATAATAGTTCTAACAGTGGATAGGTTGATGTGTAGCCGACTGTTATGTAGGTACTATCGGCAAAATTTCCGCCTTACCACTTTTGAAACTGTTTCGCTTGCAAGCAGTTAGCTACCTTACCCCCTTTTTCTTTTGTCTTCTTATTTTGACCAACCAGAGACCTAAACATCTATTTATTTTTATGACGGCCCATTGTTTTCATAACTTTTACACCCGAAATAATTTGCTTCTATTGGTGTTCAAAAATTAACGGCTAGTCGGTTCACAGAAAATACACCCTTGAGGTGGTAAGGCAGAACTTTTGCTGATGGTACATACAAACATTTTGTAATTATTATAGAATTTAATTAGGGTACATATTAGATTGATATGATAGTTTTGTGTTGCAGCGAGTGGCGTCGATGCAAAAGGACTTGCCTTCCTAGTTCTATGGAACAATCAGCTCACCAGGAATTGTGCGCAGCATCTAACCAGAGCTTTGGTAACTACTGCACCTACTTAGTAATTGCTATTAGTAATTGTGTACGTGATTATTAATTATCCTACTAATATTATAAATGCGAAAGTTTAGATGTTTAGATGTTTGGATGTTTGTGTTTCAATCACGTCAAAACCACTGAACCAACTTGGATGAAACTTAGCATATATATAGTTCGTAACCTGGATTGACATATAGGCTACTTTAAATCCCGAATAATTAACAGGATCTACAGGATAAAATGAACGAAAAAGATTAGCAGCGCCAATTAGCAAGAGGATTTCATCTCGACCTCTTTGGTCTAACGACTAGCGTTTGACATTCCAGTAGGTACGAGTTCGGTGTAATGAGGTTTATTGTCAAGTTTCTCAAAGAAGTATCCGCTCGGTACACGCACAGATAATATAATGTACACAGAAACTGTAGACGCGTACGAAGTCGCGGGTAACTGCTAGTGACTAATAAAGTATTTACAATATTTATAATATGTACAAAATACACATGAAGCAGTTGAGCTATCTACACACCGTTGCAAACGATTTATAGATACCTCAACTGATCCAAATCAGTAGCAATCGGAAGCGTGGCCAAGACACTGGCTGCATTGCCGCGCTGATTATTGTTTTCTTTCTTTTTAATGCTTGTTCTGTGCTGTACCTGTGTTGTGATTGTGTGTCGAATAAATAAATCTCTATCTATCTATCTATCTCTACTTAGTTTGCACTCAAAACGGAATATTTACTAGTACTAGAGCTCTCTTCAATTATAATAACATATTGATAATTGTGAAATGTAAATAGTTGTTAAAATGGTCGTGGGTTCAAATCCGGTCGTGCACCGGGTTTTTCTACTCGATTTTATGTGCGAAATACCAATGCTCTCAAAAAGTGAAGGAAAACATCGTGAAAAATTCGCGGCATATAATACACTAGCAGTTGCCCGCGACTTCGTACGCGTCTACAGTTTCCGTGTACATTAAATTATCTGTGCGTGTACCGAGCGGATACTTTGAGAAACTTGACATTACACCTCATTACACCGAACTCGTACCTACTGGAATGTCAAACGCTAGTTGTTAGACCAAAGAGGTAGTACTACGCCCTGTCAAACTGACGTGACATGACATGACAATGAAATCCTCTTGCCAATTGGCGCTGCTAATCCTTTTCGTTCATTTTATCCTGTAGATACTGTTCATCATTCGGGATAAAAAGTAGCCTATGTGTCAATCCAGGTTACAAACTATATATATGCCAAGTTTCATCCAAGTTGGTTCAGTGGTTTTGACGTGATTGAAACACAAACATCCAAACATCTAAACCTTCGCATTTATAATATTAGTAGGATATTCTATTGCGTCCGGAACCCAGATGAGAGGTTAAAAATCACAGTAAATACATAAAATAACTTCTTCTTCTAATTTAAGAGCTCTTAAATCTCTTAAATTCGCTCTTGTCGGCGTAATGTATGCATTTCCCGCCAGGTTCTTCTCCTCAGGGCAGCTTCCTTGACGTCCTTATACGACATGACATCTATCTTCGCCTTCACTTGGCTCATGTAGCTAATACGCGGTCTTCCTCTTCCTCTCTTTCCTTCTACCTTCCCTTCAATGATATTTCCGATTAAGCTGTCATGTCGTAAATAAAATAACTATTATAGTTTAATTATTAATGGCATCTAACTTTAACCTATTCTTTCCAGAGATCATCACATTCTCTCTGCGTACTAAACGTAGGTCGAAACGCCCTCGGCACGGACGCAGTCAGAGCGTTACAAAGTGGGGCTTCTCACGGAGCCCTATTATCACTAGGGCTCCAATGTGCCCGACTGGGGCCTGAAGCCGGGGCTCCGCTGGCGCAGCTACTGATGACTCATGTTAAACTGCAGGTAGGACTTACAGTTGTATTTTAGACTAGCTTCTACCCGCAACTTCGTACGCGTCTACCGTTCTTTTGTCAATATAAATAAATATAAATATTTATGGACATTTCACACAGCGCCCTCTAGTCCCAAACTAAGCAAAGCTTGTGAATATGTTACTTTTCAATAAAACATTACCAATTTTTTGATGTTCTGAATCGAACAAGGGTTTGTAAAGTTAAAAGGGTCTAAGGGCGGCTTGCACCAGAATCACTAAACGTGTTTAACAGCTAAATAGATTTAAATCTGACGTATTTGTATGACTTGACAACTCACTAAATACTATTTAATAGTTAAACGCGTTTAGAGATTCTGGTGCAAGCCGCCCTAAAAGGTAGAAAAATTAAAATTAAGTTGTACAAAAAAAGTGGGGTGTCATATGATAGAGGTTTCGTTTTGACATTTCAAAACTGTTTGTTTTTACCTTTGTTCGGGATGGAGCCCTATTACATTTAAGGCTCCCGTTTGTAACCAGTTTTTTATTCAATTTTTAAAATGAGCAACATTCCAGAGGCTCGACCTACGCGACAATCGCCTCGGCCCCGCCGCCCTGCAAGCGCTACTTCACGCGATGAAGGAAAACCACACGCTCACGCAAATTGATCTCGATGATCCTGTGGTAAGATCATAATGCAATGTATCTTACCTACGAGCATCCGTTAGTAACGTTACTTAGTGTAATCGATAAGCAGCATTTACATTAATAAGTTGAGTTAGTGGCCAACTCTGATGACGGAGTTTTACGTGACCTATCAACTGCTAGAGCCGGGACCCAATTTAACGTGCAATTTAAATCCCACTAGCGGTCACCCATCCTAATAGTGACCGCGGAGAACGTCGCTTAACTTAGTTATTGGGTGAATATTGACTAAGCAAGCCTAGCCTTTGATAGTTTGTGAGATGAGAGATGTATGAGATGGTAAGAAGAGGCCCGATAAAGAAAGAACTGAAAGTCTTTTGTGGGACGAAAAAAGTAATTAAATTAAATTAATTTTTATTTCAAACAACTTAATCCATATTACAACACATAACACAAAATAAAATTATAAAAAGGAATTTAAAACTAAGAGTAGGTCGAAAACAGAGGCCGATCAGTGAAGGAATAGAATTCCTTCACTCATCGTCCTCCGCACGAGGCTCTTCCAGAGTGGAGATGTCCAACTGTCTGCAACAGTAGATAGGACGCTGTTCAGAGTGAGACTGGGACGTAATGACTGGGACGAAATTAGTTCGAAATTTTTTTTTTGATAAATTGAGTTGACGATGGAGTTTCAGCTATATTAGTTAGCAATGCAGTTAAAAAAAACCTTCACAATCCCTATATTGCAGGAGTCAACAACATTAACAGCTGACGACAGCGACGCGGCGTCAGTCGCGCGACTAACGCGCGACATCCGCGCGCTCTGTCGCCGAAACGAACCGCCCGCGACGGAAGCTGAAAGAAGAGTGCATCGCAAGATCAGTCTCACTTGTCACACGGCTTGTGTACTCAAGGTCAGTTTTATATTGTATACAATAAGCATTTCTATATTAATGTTATACTAATTTGATAGTATAGAAACAAGCATAGATATCAAAAATAGAGATAATAAACAGTAGTGGCCCCAGTAGGGATCCTTGTGGAACCCCAATGATATCCAACCGTACTTTTAATTATTGAGATAACACAATGAAAAGCAATAAAAAACTATGAAAAATTTTATCAAAATAAAACTGGATAACAGGGTAAGCATACGAGGGTGATAATATATAAAATAAATATATATATATACACATGAACTTTACCGCCCTTTAGTCCCAAACTAAGCAAAGCTTGTGATATGGGAACTAGATGGTTGATAGAATACTTACATACTTTTTTTTCTGTAAATACATACTTATAATTACACTAGCAGTTACCCGCGACTTCGTACGCGTCTACAGTTTCCGTGTACATTATATTATCTGTGCGTGTACCGAGCGGATACTTCTTTGAGAAACTTGACATTACACCTCATTACACCGAACTCGTACTGAAATGTCAAACGCTAGTCATTAGACCAAAGAGGTAGTACTACGCCTTGTCAAACTGACGTGACATGACATGACAATGAAATCCTCTTGCCAATTGGCGCTGCTAATCCTTTTCGTTCATTTTATCCTGTAGATCCTGTTAATTATTCGGGATAAAAAGTAGCCTATATGTCAATCCAGGTTACGAACTATATATATGCCAAGTTTCATCCAAGTTGGTTCAGAGGTTTTGACGTGATTGAAACACAAACATCCAAACATCTAAACTTTCGCATTTATAATATTACTAGCAGTTACCCGCGACTTCGTACGCGTCTATAGTTTCCGTGTACATTATATTATCTGTGCGTGTACCGAGCGGATACTTCTTTGAGAAACTTGACATTACACCTCATTACACCGAACTCGTACCTACTGGAATGTCAAACGCTAGTTGTTAGACCAAAGAGGTAGTACTACGTCCTGTCAAACTGACGTGACATGACATGACAATGAAATCCTCTTGCCAATTGGCGCTGCTAATTCTTTTCGTTCATTTTATCCTGTAGATCCTGTTAATTATTCGGGATAAAAAGTAGCCTATATGTTAATCCAGGTTACGGACTATATATATGCCAAGTTTCATCCAAGTTGGTTCAGTGGTTTTGACGTGATTGAAACACAAACATCCAAACATCCAAACATCCAAACATCTAAACATCCAAACATCTAAACTTTCGCATTTATAATATTAGTAGGATTAGGATGGTAACACCCAAAAAATAATAATAATAAATAATAATGATGATGGTACGTTTGCAGACGTCTCCGGTGCGCGCGTCCCGGCGGGGCTCCCGGCTGCGGTCCCCGCTGCCCTCGCCGGCGCCCTCGCCCGCCGGCTCGCCCACTCCGCATCAGAATGTACACCACAACAGATTCTCTGTAAGTGTAGTTAGGGCTCCTTGGAAGTACTACCTACTTCTGCTGCGACAGAAAAACCCATAGGTGCACAACCGGATTTGAACCCACGACCAGGGGAAGTCGCGGTTGCTAGTTGCTACCACTAGACCCACCGATACTATGAGATTACTGATGCAGTTTTTAAGTAAGAAATCGTATTTTTGGATGAACTTATTATTTACTAGCTTTCACCCGCGACTTCGTTCGCGTCCTGTTTGATCCTGTTAATTTTCCGGGATAAAAAGTTGCCTATGTGTAAATGCAGGCTACGAACTATAATTAAATAAATAAATAAATATTCAGGGACATTTCACACAACACCCTCTAGTCCCAAACTAAGCAATACTTGTAATATGGGAACCAGATGGCTGATAGAATACTTATATACTTTTTTTCAAGTTAATTAATTCCAAGTTTCATCCAAATAAGACCAGTAGTTTTTGCGTGAAAGGGGAACAAACATTCATACATTGTTACAAAGTTTCGCGTTTATAATATTAGTATGATTTGGCAGGTTACCCGAGTGACTCCCGAACGAGAATCATCTGCTGAAAGCTGTAGTCCCACGACACCAACGCGGCCATATTGCTCAACGCCTTCTAGATTTAAAGTCATGCAGGTAATATTATAACTAATTTAATAATAATGATTTAATTGTGACAGGCGTCACAGCTCAGTCGGTATAGCTCTGCCTTCCGTGCTGTGGGTCGTGGGTTCGATCCCCACTGAGAACAAACATTTGTGTGTGGCAAACATAGATGTTTGTTCTATGTTCTATGTTTGTGGGAACTAGATGCTGATAGAATACTTATATACTTTTTTTTTGTAATTATACATACTTATAACACATAGTAACACCCAGACATAGAACAAACATCTATGTTTGCCACACACAAATGTTTGTTCTATGTCTGGGTGTTAGGTACTATGTATTATAAGTATGTATTTACAAGTATTGTAATTTACAATTGTAATTTACAAGTATTGTAAATTTACAAGTATTATAAGTATGTATTTTATTATAAGTAAGTATGTATAAGCCCAAAAATGGGGTTCTAAACGTCATGCCGAACAACGTTTGTTCGACGACTTTAAATATTTCGAAGTTTTTCATTCATGAAAAGCGTCTTAAACTTTCCTTAAAAATAGCATCGCACACGTGTTAAAGTATTGTATTATTTATCTTTAAAATATATCTAAAATGTATTTACAGGTGACAGAGCCCCCGTCGATACAAGTTCATCCAGCTCAAAAGCGCTCAGTCTCCCGTTTTTCCGTAACTCGTAATTACGATTCCGCCTACAATCCTTCGCCTAGGGAAAGTCCTAGCGCGTCGCCGACTCCTAGCGCGTCACCTACGCCATCAACTAACTCTCCTAGCCCTAGTGTGTCGCCTTGTCCTAGTGATGTTAGCTACAGTGACAGCCCTAGGGGCGAAATTGACAGCCCTAGAAGCGAAAAGGTTTATAATGACAGCCCTAGAGGTGAAATAGATAGACCTAGAGGAGAAAACGTAAGCCTTAGAGGTGGAAAGCCCTATAGTGACAGTACAAGTGTTGAGAAAGGCAGTACCGATAGCCCTAAGGGCGAAAACGTCAGCCTTAGACAAGAAAACATCAACCCCAGAGGAGAAAAGGGCTACACTGACAGCCCTAGAAGCGAAAATGAAAGCCTTAATGACGAAAAGAGTTATATTGATAGCCCTAGAGGTGAAAGAACCTACAGAGACACACCCAGACCCGAAAAGAGCTATAAAGACATCTCTAGAACCGAAAATCCTGAAGTTTCAAGAGCTGGTTACCCTGACAACAAAACTGTCACTGAAAAACGCAGTGACATTGACAGCTCGAGTTTATCGTACGAAAGATTGACAAGTGATGTTCCAACCACTACTATTTTCAGTACGAGCGCCTCATCATTTAATTCTACTGATACTAATAGAGAATATTATTATACTTCTCCTAGTATAACAACATTAAGTGGGGCACTATTCAGTAGAAGTGTACCAGAAATGTCTACTACAACTATTTGTCCCCGACAAAGTTGTTTAAAAACAGGCACACCTTTTGGAGTAACACAAGTTTCAAACATGTCGTTTGGACTCACAAATGCTCCAAAAGTTTCAACCGAAAATATCAATATACCTTTGACTAGTTCTCATTCTGAACCTGTTTTTGGTCCAGCGTTGTTCGTGGAGTCGTCAATACCCCCCACAGCGGTACCAAATTCTAGGTTTTCTATATCGCCCAGTCCTGTCAGCTTTATATATGCGGTGGAAAGTTTTTATACGAAGCCACAGGATGAAAAAACTGTAGATAATATACGACAAGATTCTAGTACTAAAATTGATAGGTCTAGTACTAAAATTGATAGTTCTGATGTGGAAATGGGTAATACTAGCATTAAAATGGAGAGTTTTAATATTAAAGTTGATGATTCTGATGTGAAAATGGATAGTTCTAGCATTAAAAGGGATAGTTCTAGTACTAAAATTGATTGTTACGATACTAAAATGAATGAATCTAGTACTAACATTGATAGTTCGCGTACTGAAGTGAATGATTTAAGTACTAAAATGGATAGTTCAAGTACTAAACAGAATGAATTTCGTTCTCAGATTAAAATTGATAATTCGAAAATTGACAGCACGACAGTTGATACTTCTAGTACTAATATTGATGGTTTGTGTACTAAAACGGATGACTGTAGTAGTAAAATTGATAATATGAGTTCTAAAATGGATTTGAGTACAATAAAAGAAAAAACAGACGATTCGAACAGGTTTCATAAAGAAACCAGTTTATGTAGAGACGTATTCGATGAAAAAATAAAGTCAGTTGTGACATGTGATATGAAAAGCGCGTCGACCGACGTGTCTAGTTACACTGGTGTAATAATACCTAGCGGTATTGAAAATATACAAATTAGAGAGACTGATTTGACTAAACAAGACGTAACAAAAATGACTGAAACAGGAAAAATTCAAGGAGATATTTTTGATGAAGTGGAACAGAAAATATCTGAAACGATTGAAATGTCAAAAGACAAGAATATTGGTGTAAAAACCTCTATAGTAAAAGAGACTCAGTCTAAGGAAGAGGTTTTAGAAAAATATGTTGAAATAAAAATTCTAAAAGATCCAGAAAGACTGGACCAATTAGTATCAAAATACATAGAAAGGGCTCAAAAACCCAATCTTATCGAAAAAGATGAGTTCGATAAAGTATCTTCAGAAACCAAAGCGGTTGAATTCGCTTCAGAACCTGAAGAAGTTATATTCTTCATATCAGACGAACCTATCAGTTTTAATGATAAGGTTATAAGTGATGATAAAATTGCCGGTAAAACGTATAGTGATATAGTAAAAACCGATTTCAAAGATAAATCGGAACAGATTACGTACGAAAAAAATCTCGTAGACGATGTTGTCAAAACAGAGACTAAATTAGTTAAGAATAGTGTTGAAATAAGTGACAGTGAGAAAGTCGACGTAAAACTCGCAGTGACGGTGAAAACTGAAAGTGTTAAAGACAATGCAGCCAAAGTACATAGTGACAAAGATTTTAACATAGATGATATTATAATTAGGAAGGACGATAAAACTATGACGAAAATCGAAGCTATAACAGAAGACTTAGGTAACCTCATCCAAGATATGAAAGTTATGTCTTCGAATAGAAAATGTACAGTAGACGTAGGTAGCTTAAACACTAACATTGTACCTGGTAATTTTAACCGTGACGTAGTGCTTAAGAAAAATAAAAGTGAATCCAGTCTGGATAGTCCAGACTTGGAGGTTTCTAGGTTAATGAATAAAAAATTGGTCGGTAGTCCGTTTAGAGACAGCAACTCTTCTCTAGAAATATCTGGTAGCTCCATGGAAAGTCTTAACGCGATAGAAAATGTCCCAAAACCAATTGTTATACAAGAGTCGGTTGAAAAAGATACAGAATTAGATAGAAGAAAAGAAGTAGCATTGTCAACAGAGAGTAGCGTAGAATCAACCAGTGAAGTAACCCCAGTGAATAGTCAGAACTTCCTCACAACTTCTGTCAGTTCAAACGAGAGTGTATCCCCAATTTTATTCGGGAAAACCAAGAAAATCCATGGATCACTCTCCAGTTTAGAAGCTAGTATGAGCTCACTAGATTCTAAGCAAGATAAAATAATGGTTACTTCAGCCGATTCTGGAATTGAACATTCGCTACAAAACCCTTCAGATAGCAAAGACGACGCATCTTCAAACGAAGGTACGTTGACACACAACTCTAGTTTGAAAGAATCTGTGAAAAGAACTGAAAGTTTGCAAGAAACGTTGACTGATTCCCCTAAACGAACTTCTAGTTTACTAGACGTCCCGGCCTTGAAAAGCAGGGGATTAGATCGAATGAGAAAGATATCGTGGGTAGCACCATCGCCCAGCTTTCATATACCTCGAGAGCCTGAAAAAGTTAAAGAAGAGAAACCATCTCATCTTGAGAAGCTACTCAGCCTTTTCCAGCATCCCACTAGCTTATTCTCAAGGTCTGTGAGTGATGATGAGAAGAAATCAGCTTCAAACACTCCGCCAAGGAAAGATAGCTCGTCCACCAGCTCCTTTTGGCCTTGGGGAAGCCCCGTTGAAAGCAAAGAAGAAAGAGAAGACTCGTCAGAGGCTACTGATTCTACTCTATCCGAAAGAGTTCAAGTTTCATTTGTAGACGAATCTTTCTCTAAGAAATTGGATAGCAAAACTCCATCTACAGATACAGATAATACACTGAGCGAATTCCAATCGTTCTCTCAGAATATAGAAGAGAAAGTTACCGATAATACCACCGATGTATTAGTACAAAAATGTTTAGATTTAAGCTTAACGGACGGTTCGGAAACCACGCAGCCGAGACCTAGTGATACGATAGATCTCAGAAAACCCAACGATAATAGAAACGAAACACAACCAAACGACACGCCAGTCGAAATACACGAAAATATAATTAAATTAGAAGAAAAAGACATACAAGCGAGGCCCAGGTCATTCGCCGCAGTACTAAAAGCCTCTGGTTCTGAAAACACTTTAGAAAAACAGCCTAGCCCCGAAACTGGACACATAGTTGATAAACTCCCGGTCAAAGTTATCAGAGGAATCAAGGAGAACATAAGTCCGGAAAACACTTTGACTTCTAGCGTGAAGAACACGCGCGCTCTAGCCGTCGAAATGAAACATCAGCCAAGTCTGCTAGACAAATCTGAACCTAAAACAGATGAAGTTAAGACTGACTTGGCTCCGATAGCAACTATCGAAGAGACATGCGACATAGCGGCTGATAACTTCAGCTCTGAAACCATACAGCTAGCTTTTATTGACGATGTCAAGATCGATATAGCGGTTAGGACCAACGAGGAAATCGCTCAAGATAAAGTAGATACGGTTACAAAGGAACTAGAAGCAGTCGATCTTGGCAAAGATGCGTTATCGTACCTAATGTACGAAGCTCTTGGTCGTTTAGAACCGGAGAGAGACTTAGCTAAATTAGAACAAGGGTCGCTTGCACATGAACTAAAAGAAGCAGCGATCAAAGAAATGTCTGATCGATCACCAGAGTTAGTAATCGACGAAGCGATACTAGTTTACTCAGAGCCAAAGCCTGGAACCTCGCAGAAGATGAAAAAGTCAAACTCTTTAGAAGATTTGAGTCAAAGACAAGACACGGAAAAGAGCCCTAAAACGAAGAGCATAGCGTTCAAAATGCCGGAAACATCACCACGCGCCATACCAGAACGAAGATCGAAACTACGTTCTAGAAGTGGTTCCAGTCCGAAATCTCTACCAGAAAGTCTGAACAAACCGTGTCCACTAGCGAAAATGGATTTAGTTCAATTTAAAAAGAAGAAAAAGGTATCGTCGCTGGGAAAAATGGCGCGAGATTCGCTTCTAGCATTAAATATGAGCGAAGACGAAATGGCAGAGTTCCGGAGATCATACAAACTGACTTCGGTCGAAAGCTTGAGGTCCTTAGAATCTGTATCAGAGGATGCGAACTCTCAAAGCGGAGCGTCTGTTGATTCTCGGTGTCGCACGTGTCTCAGAACATCCCAAGAGAGTCTCATGTCCCTAGATTCTATCACTGATGAGTGTAAATGCCATTCTCACGCTAGCGACAAGCGAATGCCATAGCGACACAATGGTAGCAATTCTGTTGTTTAATTTATCTAAACTAATTTTGACAGAACTAAAATTGCTGCCTTTTCTCAAACTGAAACGACCAAGACAGCTTTAGGTTTAGTTCTGTTGAAATTTAGAAAAATGCAACAACAGAATCGGGGCCAATACACACGGCAACACATCAACCTAGACTGTTTGAACTTTGAACTATTAGAAGTTGAACGTTGCGAATCGTGTATGACGATGTTTTTTGTAATCACTGAATGCTACCATGCATTCCTTTTCCAAGAAATTATCTGCATTGTATGTAGCGTAATTATGGGTATGTATGTAACGTGTTTAACTCGACGTGTAACCGTGTGTACCTACAAGAATACCTTCAGATCTCATACTGAAATCTGAGAATTTCGATGAGTTAGTCAGAGGAATAAATATGGCATTGAGTAACAAAGCAAACTATCGGACGGTTTATTTATTTAACTAACGGATGTCCGTAGGTAGATTACCATAGCAACGTAGTTACGTTTGAGGCAGAGACTTAATTTTTTTTACAAAAACAATGTTGCTAATATCTACCGTTATAGAAAATCCAGAGATGAGTGAATATGAATGGTTGCTACGATTTTGTGAAACATTCGTTTGTGGAAATGGTTAAAAATACCCGTTTCGTGTGTCTTTTATTTGGTTTTTTTTTATTAAAAAGATGAAATGATATCTATCACACATTGAATTTTGAAGGGATATTGTGATACGACTTTGAGTCAAATTGTTTTGAACAAAAGTTTTTTTTTAGTAAGAGTCCGCCAAATGGCAGATTTACATGATTTGAAAAATAGGTAGGTTGTTGGATGCTTGTAATTAAAAGAATTGCTGTAAAAATTATGGTATTGAAATAGATATCGCAGTAACGCATGATCATTCAGTTCAAACAAACCTCCACACTCAGCGATGTGTCAACATAATCAACATCTCTTACTAATGAAGAGAGACACCGCTTAAAGTAATACTTATGTTTCAATATCTATATTATTTAAGGTTATAAGGTCTATCTAAAGCTGTCTTTAGTTAGATAGGCCTTATACGTTTATGTTACGTTGCTGAGTGCGGCCGCAAGGGCTGTATGCTCTAAAGTTACTCAAGTCTGAATCTAGCTTAGATTTTTTGTCATTTCTCAGTAAAACTTTAAATAAAAACTTATGCTTGAGTCACACTTGAGTGAGTTTTTTAGCGCATACGTGCCAAAATATGGTTGCTATTAATCTTCTTATATAATTATGGCCTCTGTCCGTCATTTCGACAGACAATTTTGCCAGTGTCAAGTGGATTATTTGAAATAATTTTAGTCAAGTCGAGTCATATGTCAAGTCGAGTCATACGTCAAGTCGTTCATTTTCTTGTGGCTGTTCGGTGACTACGGCTGCCACAAATTTGTCAATGTCAGCTAGAAATCTCCACAATGGCCACTGGCTCGATGTGACAGGTAACCTTGACACATTGTCAGTTGTATTATGTAACTGTTGACAGTTTGCGACAGTTGTAAATGGAATTTTGTAAAGCAACGTTTTATACAAAAGTGTTTGTCAGCCGTGATTGTTTTGAAATATATAATACAACTGTCGTTATGACTACGTGTTGTAAAGTATGAGTTTTTTATGGGTTAGAGTTGATCATACGTTTCTGCTGTTGGTATTTTGTAAAGAATTTGCGTGTGGGGTCTGTTTCTCAAAGATCTGGATCATAAGGGTCTGTTTCAAAAAGCCTTGTTCAAACTTCAGTTAGTGCAGGACAACTAACGAGTTCAGGTTCTTCAATTTAGGATATTTTTTATATATTCAATGTAAGTATGTACCTAAGTATATCTGAAAAAGCAACTTACTCCAATAATTATTATTGTTAGATAAATACTTTTTCTTTCACAGAAAATGTTGCACTTGAGTTTTTTATTTTGCCCTTTTGGATCGTATTATAGAGATTGATTGTTTTAACGTGTAAACTTCTATTGTACTTAAATTAAGTGTAAACTGGCCCCCTGATTACGTAACTCGCGATAGGCTTACGACAGACAAAAATAGGCAGTCCCTGTTTAAATCAAACACAATTTTTTGTATAACAATTGATTTTTGGGCAATTCTGTCGCTAGATACGTAATCCTCTTGCCGCAGTGAGATTTTCTTGTCTTGGTTCTAAGATTGCATGGTGTTGTAAAAGTGCCACTGCGTTGTAACTGCCTTGTATATATGAGAAATGGGCCCATAATATCTTGAATTGTTAGATTGAAAATTGTTGGCACAACGTCTCCTTATTATGTAATTTGCGACCGGTCTGCGACAAGCAAAGGCGATGATGGCTGTCAAATGCCGTTTTGTACTAAAAAGAGTTGACGTAAACGACTGACTATCGCAGACCTATCGCGGAGTAGGTAATAATGTTTGTAATATTTCTGAAGTTAGCTGTCACATTTTTCGCTACTTAAATCGGTAATGTGCAACAGAGACAGACAAAGTAGTCCAACTTCAGATTCTTAAAAAAATTTAGTGGCTATGGTTGGTAAGGAATTGGCGGCAGTATTTTTTAATAAAATTTGGACGTTTTTTTCTACTCAAAAATGTACCTATACCTCGGTATAAATGTCGGGTGATTATATATATTAATGTATAATGTGAATGTACAGATTATAATAGTTCAAGTGTTTATGTCAAGTTTTTAATCTTAGCTTTGATGTGCGAGTATATCGTTCGCTATAAAATATGCTTAGTATAAAATTGTTGGTTCTGAATCTGTATAAACCGGCCAAGGGCGAGTTGCACCTATGGCAAAATGGCAATACTGCATATTTTTTAATAATCGGTAAATATAAACATTTTAAGGTTTTTAAAATTATAAATAAAAGCTTTTGTCGAAATTTCTATTACTATGTGCGAGTTGAAAATTAATTGGTAGGTTTTCGAAGGTAATAATGAGTACTTATAATAAAGTTGTATAACAAGTACATTTGTGTGTTTTTATTTGATAACTTTTTAGGCAAAATATAGTGTGTACTCGAGTAACTAATCTGCAAAAAGAAAATTGAAAAACACGGATAATATAATACTAGTAGATGAAAATTATGCACGAGATTCGAAATATTCCCAAACTACATATATATGATTTACCGCCATCTGATTATCTGAATTTAAAAACTTAATTAAGTTTTAGCTACTCGACACTAGATGCCGTTGTAATTATGACAAAAGCCACAGAACAGATCTCTGTTCTGTGGCAAAACCTGTATATTACATTCGGTCCGATTGTAACGAGTTATATCCGGTAGCTGTATACTCTGTACAGATAAGAAAAGTACTTATCTAATCTGTGGTTTGTGTACTAAGGAAAGAGGGAGAGAAGATTATAGAAAATCCCTTAGAGAAAAAGAAAGAAAATAGGAGTTTTTTGCTTGCTAGCATGGAAGAAAATTGTTTTGTTGGGTGTTGGGTAGCTGCTCTGATTAGGTATAGCTCGTTGTTTTCTTTTTGCTTGCTAGCATAGAAGAAAATTGTTTTGTTGGGTGTTGGGTTTCTAGCTGCTCTGATTATGTAGCTCAATGGGTAGCTGCTTGCTAGTCAGGTTTTTTTTGGTCATTGGTTTTTGGTTTGTCTGTATACATATGTAAGTTCATTCATTTTCATTCATTCATGTCTAAGTCATACATATTCTGTGGTCATATTCATTCATCTTGTGTTGACTTGACTTGTGTTGGTTTTGTTTTGTGTTGTGTCAGTTTTTATTTCAGAAAATAATTATTTAGTGAAAGTAATCTCAGATTCTTGAATAGAAAGCAAAGAAATGACTGAAATATTGTGTTCTACGTGTCTGAGCAGAGACAGAGTACTTGTCTCATTGGATAAAACCAAATATGTGTCATTGTTTAGTTGCGAAACTGTAAGTATTTCGATGATATTACATTCTAATGTGTTTGTATTACTACTATCGTTCGTATGACTTAGTGGCCCAACAAAAGGCCTTCGTCGTGGCATAACGACTGCTAGAGCGGGGACTGACAGTTTAACGTGCCCACCGAAGCCCGCAAGCGCTCACATGTAAATGTCACTAGCGGTCACCCATCCATAGTGACTGAACTATAACTTTTTGTGCTGAAACCTCATTTTGCATTATTATTTTTTGCAAAAAGTTTTTATATATTTCAGATGATTTCGAGTGTGGAGTTTGTGTGTTGGGAGTGTGCAGCTATGTTCCATAAAGTTTACAAGTTCAGACTGCAAGTTTTGAAGGCCCAGGAATACTTGAAAAGCACTAGTGATAAGGTAGTACTGGCTTTCAATTATACATAAGTTTGTGTAGGTTTCTGGCTCACCTCATTCTCCCTATGACCATCAGCCATGTCAATAGGTACACACTTTCACCAAAAATAAGATATTTACCAGGATTTGTGAGTTCTTTTGTATCCCGATATCCTTTTTTTGGTGAAAATTTGTATTGACATGAATACACCAACCTAGATTTATGCTTAATACTTTTCTTTAGATAGATAGATAGATAGAAAATACTTTATTGCACACCTTAACCTAGGGACTACTATAACATACAAAACCAAACTAAATGTACAATTCGCGGTCTTATCGCTAATGAGCCATCTCTACCAGACAACCTTGGGGTGCTATATTATATATAAAAAAATAAATAAACTTTGTATTGGACTTTACAAGCTAATCAATCCTACAGACAAATGATTAAAGTAATGTCTTTTTTTTCAGATTACAAATCTAACACCCCTATCAAATCTAACATATTCAAGTTTAAATATAAATGATATTTGCTGCGAACAAAACAAAGAAAGCTTAGACACACTGAAATATGCAAACACTATCAAAACTGATCCCATACCAAAAATCAAATCTGAAAACTACATTGACAATGATGTGTTAGTAAAAACGGATTTCATTATCAATGGTATTATAGACGAAGAAAAAATTGCTAGCATCGATATTGATATTACGAGAATAAAAAATGAAGACGTTAATGATGATATTTCGTATGACAATGATAGTTTGGAAGAAATATGTGTATCAGCTTTGGAAACTGTTAAACCCGTTCGAAAAAAAAAGACAAAAAGTTTAAAAAAAGAACAACGAAAATTAATTGAAAAAGTTACAAAACGTACAAGAAAGAACATTAGTAAACTATCTGTGACTAAAAATAATTATATAATAATTGAAATGACGGAAGAAGAGATGCTAGCTAAGAGAGAAGCGGACAGACAGGCAGATAGATACAAGAACAAAGTTAAATATAGATGTGAGTTGTGTATCAGTGGATTTTTTCATTTAGAACTATATGACAAACATATGAGAATCAGACATTCAGAGGTATGTATTCATTCAGAGATATGTATTCATTCAAAATAAATGAAATAACTAATTATGGATATAAGTGCCGGCGTTATTAAAGGCATATGAGACTTAACACCGACATGTCTCTAGAGTGATGGACGCAGTGCAATGCATCACAGGGCACATCCTCAGTGGACGTGCTCGGTGAGGCAATGCATTGTAACCGCTTAACATCAGGTGGGCGATCGGCTTGTTCCGTCATTTAGTTCTATAAAAAAATTGTAAGTAAATTGATTTATTTGGGACAGTTTTTAGCCGTGTTTTGTGAAAATTGGTGCCGCTGCAGGGGTATTCCAATCTCAATTGAACTGCAAAGTTTTAAATCATGGTCAGTTCATACTAACTCATAGTTATTCTGTGACTAAATAGTGACATTATGACGTCATTTAATTTGTTTTCGCAAGGTTTTCGCGCATATTTTGCTGTCAAGTGTCTAAAAAGAATGATCACGTGGTACAATTTTGTACCTTTTGAAAACCTGAAGAAATTACACTGGGCAGTGAAATATAACTTGACAGCAAAAGATTAGAATACGGGGGCTGTTCCCAAATTATGGAGATATTCTGATTTTTAAATAACTTGTAATAATGTTTCAACATTGTGTAACGTAGATGTATCCAGCGAAAGCTGCTCGCCTATATACCAATACATAAATAAATATTCCTCAGCTCTAAAAACTAACTTTGAAGGGTATCTGGACATAATAAAGAAAGAAAAAGTATTTATTTTGGAATAATTGCATAATTATTAGCAGAATCATTATTTGCAATATTTGCATAATCGCATTTCGAAACATTTAGTTCATCTCAAAGTACGAGATTTGATGAATTGACGTCCATAAATCTGATGATGACTGACGTCTGATGATGACCAGCAACTATGAAGAGGGTCATAGTAGATTTTCTTTTACAGAAAGCAGGTAAACACCAATGCAATATCTGCCAAACACGCTTCAGCAACATCAACTCATACAGAGAGCATTTAGAATGTCACTACAGAAAGTACCGATGTAAAGAATGCACTTATGTGGGGTACACCTTGTCGAGTATGGTGTCGCATGATGCCCGGGATCATGGGGTTAAGCGATTCTCTTGTAAACTATGCCATGAGGAATTTCCGTAAGTTTAAAAAAAACCATTAGAGTTATAATAGATAGAGAGAGATAGAGATATATTTATTCGACACACAATTACAACACAGGTACAGCACAGAACAAGCATAAAAAGAAGAAAGAAAACAATAATCACGTACACAATTACTAAGTACTAGGTAGGTAGGCTGGGCGGGTGTGTGTGCTGACCAGTGCGTTGATGTGAGTCAAAAAGGTCTTGCCTCAGCTTAATGCAGCTCTGCAGAAGCAGAGCGGCGCTGGTTTTCAGGCAGGACCTGAGAGTGGATAGTGGAGTTGAGTAATAATTAGACCTTTGCATCTAGTTTAGATTTATACAGCGTCAGAAGCCACTTAAACCACTGATGTAAAATCAAAATCAAATCAAAGGGTTTATTTGCGACCATACAAGTACACAAAAAAGGAAAAATAATAAAAGTTACTATTCTAAATTAAAATTAACACATAGAGATAGATAAACAGATAAATAAATAAATAGATAAGTATACATAAATAGTCGCAAAATGGTCCCAACTCAGCATGTGCAGGTTGCAGTAACCTGCGCTGGTCTTCCGTTGAGGCCATTGAGGATATAGTAGGTATGTAGTATAAGGCATAGTATAAGAGGACGTGATTACTTAGTGCTAACAGACAATGTACGAGAGGCTGCAGTGGCTGGGACATGATATAGATGGAGTAGGCTTGCAGCACATATACCATCCTCTCAGCCTAGTCGGCATCCACAGGAGAGACAAGCTCAATACGTGCGGAGCTGACTAAACCAAGGGTTTTTTCCGAATATCCATTGGTGCACGTCCGGGTTTGAACCCACGACCTGAGAATCGGAAGGCGGGGTTGCTAGTGTCGCTAGACCCCGGGTGCTCTAAAGCTCTAGGAAACTGGATATTAAAGTACCCATCAGTATATTTTTCTAGAACCAATAGCATGAAATAAGTGTACAGTTTTCCTAAACTGGATCCAAACACTAAAAAGGTTATTGCATTTTCGGGTTAAGTGTACTAACGCCTAACCCGAAAATGCAATACCATTTTACCCAGACCAACTAGGTAGTTTTTTTAATTATATTTCAGGCTGCGGTCTCGATTGCGATTCCACCGCGAGACAACTCATGAAGAACCCGTCAAGTGCGAGTCTTGTGGAAAAATGTTTAGGACCAAGGATAGCCTCCGAGTGCATATCAAGTAAGGAACTACCATAAGATATCTCATTTTCAATTTCCATGGAAGTGACATGCCATAATTCTAATAATTTCGTATTTAATATGAAAAACTTGTCATATATGGTTACAAGTTTAGTAGTAATAACTATTAACCCTAAAATAATATTTTTTCTGCGGTAGAATTAAATTAAAGTCATACATGGAAGTCACTTTTTTTGTGAAATATCCATAAATACATATTCGCTGTGGATTTCAATTAGTGATGGAACTGGCATAGTAACCAACTAAAGTTCTTGAAAAAATAAATTAAGGCTCATATCACGGTCAATCCGTGAAAATGCCCATTTTTGACGTTCTAGATCTTTGAAACTGAAACTCTTAGATAATTTCGATTTATTGTATGATGTAAAATAGTTATTCGCATTGACCGTAGCGGCCTCGCTTTTTGCAATTTTTCCTTATATATTTAAATAACGACAAAATTCCGAAACAAGTTTTTAATAAAACTCGCGCAGACACTTTTTCAAGCTCCTGGATTGAACTACTCGGCAAAGCAAACGAAATGAAAAATATCTACAAATATCTCTTATATACTGCCATTGACCGTAGCGGCCCCGGAATTCAGAAATAAGTATGGGATATCTACAAAAAAATTCAATTCAAAACCATAAAATTGCTAAAAACGTTCAGAATTAGCCGTTAATTTCTCCATACTACATTAATATTATTAAGTAAAAATTATACCAAAATAAACGTTAGTTCATAATCAATAAAATTGTATACTTTTTATTTAAATAATTTATTTTATTTTATTGAATAAACGTAATTTAAAACTGCATAAAATGCGATCTCAGACGAACTCAGACGCGCGCCAGCCCTTGTATCGCGGCCAAACTGTGATAGCCCTCTTAAAAAAAAATCAGCTGTATATTCTATCTTAAATTAGTTCGTGACTCTGCCAAGACACATGTGGCACATCACTTTAGCAACAGAGTGGTTCATAACTGGAACAAGTACCTGAGCACGTCGGCACCGCTCACTCTGTAAATGCCTTCAAAAACAAGCTCGACAACTGCCTTAGAACAACTAAAACAATGCTTAAAAGATGTGACTAAGGGAAACGGCAATGACTTTAAAATGACGTATAGAAATGTTTCAACACTGTGTGTACGTCACATCAGCGACATATTATTATTATTTTTTTTATATTCATGGACTTTACATTACACACAACGCCCTCTAGTCCCAAACTAAGCAAAGCTTGTGATATGGGAACTAGATGGCTGATAGAATACTTATATACTTTTTTTTTTGTAAATACATACTTATAATACATAGTAACACCCAGACATAGAACAAACATCGACTATGTTTTCCACGCACAAATGTTTGTTCTCAGTGGGGATCGAACCCACGACCCACAGCACGGAAGGCAGAGCTGTTACCGACTGATCTGTGACGCCTGTCAAATCAGCGAAAGCTGCTCATCTATATTTTTTATAAATTTATAAGCGAGCTTTTGACCGCAATCTCACCTGATGTTAAGTGAAGATGCGGTCGACGATGTAGCACGCTTACCCAGAAGATACCTATTCACTCGTCTCTTGAATGAAAACATCCAATCTATATGAAGGTACCTGCCTCTATAGTCACCTCTCTCTAGCCTCAAAGGTTTGTTGGAAGAAAACTCTTGTTAGGGTTAAGCTCGCCTTTGTACATGTCATCTATTTCTCTCTTTTGTTTATGTCCTGTGTGTGTTCCACCTTCTTAATTCTTAATTCTTTATTGCACAATAAAGAATTAAGAATTAAGAAGGTGGAAACACAGACGCCGGCAACGAGTTCCAATCAATGAATGTTTATTTGAACAGACAAATGCACAGTTACACTCCGAAGCCTGCGTGCGGTGTGTGTGGCGTGCGTGTACGCAACATGAAGAGCCACGCGCGCACGCACCAGGCCGCGCCCGAGGCCGCCTACTGCGCCGAGTGCGACCAGCGCTTCACCAGCATCGCCTCCTACAGGTCCCACCTCAAGTACTCCGCGAGGCATCGCAGCCCCGACACTGTACTCACGTATGTTCAACAACTCTTAAAGCCCCAATACATGTTGGCCGAGCGAACGCCAACGCGAGCCAACGCAAGCGTAAGCAAATCGGAGTGCTACCATCCACATGTTTGGCAAGCCTACGCAAACTATTGCAAGCGGCCAACGTAGACGAGTGGGCCAACATGTGGACACAGTTGGCCAAGCGCAGGCAAGCGCCTTTGATTTCTGCATAAAAACCGACACGGCTCCGAAGTGAGGCGAGTGGCGGCGAGCGACCGCGAGCGACCGCAAGCGATGACAAGTCACTGCAAATGTACTGTCCACACGTTGGCGCTTGTAAGCACTCGGCCAACTAAGGCGAGCGACACCGAGCCATGGCAAGCCAAGGCAAACATGCCGTCCACACGTTGGCGTTGGCCTTCACTCGTCGACATTGGGCCAACATGTATAGGCGGCATTATACAAAAATATTCAATCGAGAAGATTTTAATTTAATACTAACCCAATAATTACATGTTTTTGACATTTAGCGAAAACCTTTCAAAAACTGACGAAGCATCATGGAATTTCAAGCATCGATTGGAGTAGAGATTTTGCTTGTAATTTTTCTTATTTATTGACCGACTTCAAAAAAGGAGGAGGTACTCAATTCGGTTGTATGTTTTTTTTCTTTCTTTTATGTGTGTTACCTCAGAACTCCATCATTTATTTATGAACCGATTTGATTTTTTTTATATGAAAAAATATACTTCCAGGTTGCTCCCATTCAATTTTCATCAAAATCGGTCCCCATTAGTTTGGCTTTTATATAAATATAACTGAAAAAAAATATGCCATCCACGTGCACGAAATTGCGTATTTTGCTTTCCTGTGACTTTTTAGCAGATTTCAAAACGAGGAGGTTCTCAATTCGGTTGTATTTTTTTTAGTGATGTTTAAAGTCACTAGAATATTCCCAATAATAATAATAATAAATAAATTCATTTATTTCAGGCAACACAGTAAAAAATACAAGGCCCATATTATAAATACCTTAAAACTAAAATACATATTTCTATATTATTTTTAAATTATTTATCTTGCACGTAATGCCTGCGACGTGGGCGCGACAGGGCTCGGTATCCGACCCCGGAAACGTCGATAGACGACCTTTTTATTTTATTTAATATTATTATATAATTTACAACCAATAGGCCGACAGTGAACAACAACAAGTGTGAGTGTCCAATGAACTGCCATCATCATCATCTGATGATGAAGGCGGTAGTCGAATTGAAGTCGGCGTAGTGACACATACTGAAGACGCCGCCGCCTCCCCCCCCCCCCCCCCCCCCCCCCCCCCCCCCCCGGAACGACGGACGGACAGTCGAACGATGTGCAGGGCTTCATGCCCACGTGACATTTGTACCTAATATTTCACCGATAAAATAAATGCGTTTTCGATAAGTCTCGAGAGAGGCGCTTTAATTTTCAATATCGGTGTTTCTAGTTTACTAAACTTAGAAATGATATATATGCAGGCATGTTTGCAAGGAGTGTGACGCTCGCTTCGCGACTGGCGCCGGACTGAAGAAACACGCGCTCAGACGACACACCACCGTCAGGAAACACAAATGTGAACGATGCGGGAAGGTACATTATATACATACTATAACAATACAACTAATTACATACATAAAATAAATAATAAATAAATAAATATTCATGGACTTTACACACAACGCCCTCTAGTCCCAAACTAAGCAAAGCTTGTGATATGGGAACTAGATGGCTGATAGAAATTCTATTTCTATCAGCATATTCATATTCATATTTCATATTCTATTTATGTTAAATATGAAGACGGAGCGGGGAGACAAGTGATACGAACGCTGGTTAGCTTAGCACTGATTTATTGTAGGTAGGCAAACAAGGTGGTGGACGCAGCCACACACACACATACATAACAATCCTCCCTCTAGTATGAAAATACTATTAAAACTACTTTGATCGCTACTACTATATTAATAATCTAAAAGTACTTCTTGTAGTTAACCTCGGGACGCTTTCGTAACAATTTCTTTGTCCCACATGCTATCGAACCATCATTCTGTGGTTCCTTCTGGGCATCGAGCGCACTTTCTGCTTCGTAAAACTCATCTTCAGAAACCGAGTGTCTCGTTCCTGCTTCAGCCACCAGGACATTCGAACTACTTTGTCGTTCATCAATACGCGTGTCTTGAGACGGGTTCACGACGTCTTCGCTCTCTCTTCCTGGCGAAATATGTGGCTCGTACACTTCCTCTCTTCTCCCTCGACTATGTGTCAACTCCTGCTGGGGTGCAGACGACCCTGATGCAACCACTGAAGGTATGGTCATGGACGATGAAGGCGGCGGTGACAGCGTAGGTGACAACTTCTGCGCAGGCGGCAGTGGTGAAGGCGGAGGTGACGGTGACGGCGATGGCGGCAACGACGGTGACGGCGACACTGACAGAGACAACGGCGGTGAAGGTGGCCCAGGTAAGTTCCCATTAGAACTGTTATCAAAACCAACATCATTGTTGCTTGTCCCTTTATACAACATCAACTGATTAATGTGTCTTTTATGACTTTCAGAGCTATCTATATCTTTAACAATGTATAACACTTTACCTATTCTTTTTTCTATGACTCCTTTACACCATGAATAAGTTGTTTTGTTTGTAAATTTTTTATACAGTACAATATCATTTTTCTTTAAAGATTTTGTTTTATTTTTCCCTTGCTGCTTAGTTTGCATACACTGTTGGTTTTTAACATGGTCAGATAGAGAGGGTGACGAGGGCGCCGATGACTTCGGATCAAAAAAATCTAGTCGCGACCTTAACTTGTGACCGAATACCAACTGAGCAGGGGACAAACCCGTGGTAGTGTGAATAGAGTTACGATAATCCATTAGATATTTTAGTAATTTTACCGATGCATCCTTTACCGTATTACTTGACAAAAGACATGATTTTATTCCCTTTTTCACTACTTTCACAAAACTTTCTGCCTGGCCGTTCGAAGGGGCGTGATACACGGGCGATGTTATGTGAGAGATTGCATTTGAAACACAAAATAACTCAAATTCTCTTGAGCAGAAAGCTGTACCATTATCACTTACTATTGTTTTTGGAACACCAAACCTCGACATAAAATCGCAGAGCTTCCCAATAACGGCTGCCGAAGTCGTAGTACTCATATTGTACACTTCTACCCACTTGGTATGTGCATCTACTGCTACTAAATAAGTACAACCTTTAATCGGACCTAGGAAGTCTATGTGTATTCTGTAGAAAGGACACGGCGGGAACTCCCAATGAGCGAGGGGTGCGCGCGGGGGCGAGGGGCGCAGTTGAATGCACACGTCGCACGAACCTATCATAGTTTCTACCGCCTGATCAATTCCAGGGAACCAAAATCTTGAACGCGCTTCGGCCTTAGTTTTAACTATACCTAAATGTGAAGAATGTAACTCCTTTAGCATAGTTTTGTATAAACTCACGGGTAAAACTACCTTATGACCTCTCATGATGCAGCCATTTTCATACGACAATTGCGATCTACACAAATGATATGCACTTAGCCGTATATCATTAACTTTCGGTGGCCAACCATTCAAAATAAACCTTTTCACTTGCGTTAACACTGGGTCATTATTTGTTTCATCGCGTAACTTATCTAATGTAACGGGCATACTCCCGTCTACTACAAAACACACGTAAGTAGCTCGATCATATGCTACTTCGCAATCACAACAGCGGCATTGTTCGGTGCACGCGCACTCATGCACCGCCCGCGGTAAGCTCGCGCGAGACAAATAATCCGCGCTGTTATCGGCACTGCGTACGTATTCTATCTTGTAGTTGTAGCTACTTAGGAACAAAGCGTAACGTTGTAATCTATTCGCAGACATTTCAGGTATTCCCTTCGAAGGGCTAAAAATAGACAAAAGTGGCTTGTGATCCGTTCGTAAATAAAACGGTTCAGATCGACCATATAAATATTGGTGGAACCGACGCACGCCGTAAACAATGGCGGTTGCTTCCTTTTGTATCTGAGCGTATCTCTTCTCTGCTGGATTTAAAGTTCGCGACATAAACGAGATAGGCCGTTCTGTCCCGTCTGAGCCTACTTGTGACAGAATCGCCCCCAACCCGCTCGGAGACGCGTCTACGGTTAATATTATTTTTGCGTTAGGATCAAAATGCGCAAGAACCTGTTCCGAAGTCATTAACTTTTTAACTTCCTGAAAAGCTGTGTTATGAGTCGCAGTCCAGTTCCAACTCGTACCCTTTTTTAACAATTCATATAAAGGACTGAGAACCGTTGACGCATTAGGAATAAAATTCCTGTAATAATTAATTAGTCCTAGAAATGACTGCAGCTGAGTAACATTAGTGGGAACCGGTGCTTCCACCATAGCCTTAATTTTTTCTGGTTCTTTTTTTAGACCGTCTTTTGTTATAATATAGCCGAGATACCGGACTTCATTTTGAAAAAAACTACACTTTTCTTTCTGTAATGTTAGCCCTGCATCTTGTAAACGCTTAAGAACAGCATTTAACTTTTCTAGATGTTCCTTTTTATCCTTTCCAGTCACTAGAATATCATCTAACAAGCACAACACTCCGTCTATACCTGACAATACCCCTTCGATCGCGCGCTGAAAAATAGCTGGCGCGCTCGCTAACCCGAACACTAACCGAGTGTAGGTAAACAAGCCGCGACTTGTGTTGATGCAAGTGAGGTTACGTGACTCATCGTCTAACACAAATTGGTTATATGCCATTGATAGATCGAGTTTGCTAAACTGCTGTCCCCCATGGATCTTAGAAAATAACTCATTAGTGGTGGGAAGCGGATACTTTTCTACTAATAACTGTTTATTTATACTGACCGAGTAGTCTGCACATAACCTGACTGACCCATTTTTTTTTAAAACGGGAACAATAGGTGACGCATATTCTGAGTGCTCAATCGGTTGAAGAATGCCTAAATCGACCAATCTATCGATTTCTTTACAAACCTTATCGCGCAACGCAAATGCTACAGGGCGCGCCTTACAAAAAACGGGTTTCGCATTATCTCGTAATGATAACTTTATTTTGTATTTATTGAACTTACCTAACTTATCTGAAAATAGTTCTGAGTATTGTTGCTGCAAATCATTGAGTGAAAAATCAGATTCTGAACAGAAATTTACAGCCATCAGCTGTAAATTAAAACTTGAAATGAAATCCCTACCTAGAAGGGGTGGGCCCCCGTCGCGGACCACGAATAAAACGATATCGTGCGTCTGTCCGGCGTAGCATACTGGTACACGGAATGTGCCTAGGCATACTATTTTCCTTCCATTATACGTCATGAGCTGTTTACACGTACGTGATAATGGCACATCTTTGAAATGAGTTTTGTAAAACCCCTCCGAAACTACCGTTACCCCAGACCCACTATCAATTTCGAATCTGAAAAATTCATTATGAATGCTAATTTTTTCTACCATGGGTTCTCCCCTCAGTGATCGGATATAATAAAGCTTACCGTCGTCATCTTCATCATCCTCACCCTGGTCAACGCCATCCATCTCCACGTAATTCACTTTCGTGCACATTTTACGCAGATGGCCTTTTACGTGACACTTCTTACAAATATAATTAGCGAATCTACACTCTGACGCTTTGTGATTCGTATAACCACATACACTGCACTTCACTTTCCCTACACCAGCACTTTTCCCGCTATCTGCGATCTTGAAAAGCTGATGCGAGTCGGCGGCGGCGGCGGCGGCGGCGGCGGGACCAGCGCTGGCGGCGATGGCGGAGCGCGCTCGGCTGAGGTTCTCAGCCATCTCCACGACGTTGACCAACGTGAGGCCAGCCAGCTCCTTCGTGTACAGCTTCTCCTTCTCCTTTCCCGGCTGCAATCCCATGATAAACTTGTCACGGAGCGCCTCTTCGACGTTGAGAAACGCACACTTAGCTGTTAGACCTCGCAGTCTCGCAGCCCACTGCGAATGAGTTTCACCCGGCTCTTGAGCGGCCGCGTAAAAGTTATGACGCTCACCAAACCCGACACACTTGGGGGTGAAATGCTTATCCAGAAGTGATAATAATTCTTCGTAGGGCACATCTACTACGTCCTTGGGCAAGGCTAAATCCGTTGCCAACTTGTAGGTACCCTCGGTGAGTGCGCTGAGAAGGATCGCCTTTCTCTTCTTGCCTTCGGTATCCGTCTTCTCGTTGATGTCATTTGCCACAAAATACTGAGAAATGCGGCCTCTGTACGTCTTCCACGTCTGTATCGTGTGATCGAAACTATTTAAAATTCCGTATTGCGCATTAGAGTTAGACATTTCCACGATTTTTTCGCACAATTGCGGGTAGATCGTCGCCACTGTTAAATATGAAGACGGAGCGGGGAGACAAGTGATACGAACGCTGGTTAGCTTAGCACTGATTTATTGTAGGTAGGCAAACAAGGTGGTGGACGCAGCCACACACACACATACATAACAATTTACAAAAAAAAAGTATATAAGTATTCTATCATAGAATACTTATATACTTTTTTTTGTAAATACATACTTATAATACATAGTAACACCCAGACATAGAACAAACATCAATGTTTTCCACGCACATACATACATACATTAACTAATTACATACATTTTGTGACAGGCGTCACAGCTCAGTCGGTAATAGCTGTGCCATCCGTGCTGTGGGTCGTGGGTTCGATCCCCACTGAGAACAAACATTTGTGCGTGGGAAACATAGATGTTTGTTCTATGTCTGGGTGTTAGTATGTATTTACAAAAAATAAAGTATATAAGTATTCTATCAGCCATCTAATCTAATTCCAATATTACAAGCATTGCTTAGTTTGGGACTAGAGGGTGTTGTGTGAAATGTCCCTGAATATTTATTTATTATTTATTTACATACAAATTTTTTTAAGTATTGTTAACTAGCTTCCACCCGCGACTTGATCCGCGTCCCGTTTTGATCCTGTTGATTTTACGGGATAAAAGTAGCCTATGTTTTAATCCAGGCTACGAACTATATGTATTCCAAGTTTCATCCAAATCGGACCAGTAGTTACAGCGTGAATGAAACACAAACATCTAAACTTGGACATTTATAATACATATTAGTGGGAAGTGATATTTATTTCCGAGTTTTTGGGTGTAACTTTTGCAAGTGCTTAGATAAATTTTTGTACTAATTTTAATGATAGAATTGTGCCTTGATCACGAATAAATTTGACAATCGTGAACGTATCGTAACGCTAGCGTATCAGAGATACACTGCGCGGTGACGCTACAACGTTCGGCAGTCGGGCTGATGTTGACGCGCAATATGACTCGAATACGTTAGGTTTACGAAACGCGGCGACTGTCAGATTTGTTCGTGATTACCTCTCAGCTTATAATATTTCGCCAAGTGCATTTAATTTGATTTTAAAATGTGAATTTGTCAATGTTTAATGTGTTTAGTATAAGTAATATTTTTTCCTTACAGATAACCGCGGTTATATACGAGGAAAAAAAATTCCTTTGAGATAACCAGTTATCTGAGAGGAAAAAAATTCCTCTGGGATAACCAGTTATCTCGTCTTGGTTATCTGTCAGGAATAAGCCATTGTTACCTATTAGTTTGTAATATTAGTGTGATATTTTCAGGGTTTCGAAGAACAATGCAAACTGAAACAACACATATTGCACGCGCACGAAGGAGTTGAAAAACCTAAAGATAAAATATGCCACATCTGCGGACGAGGGTTCACTGTAAGTATATTTATATAAAAAAAAAACTTGAGAGGTGTCAAGGGACACCCGGATGGAACGAAGTTCTATAAGAGAGAGAGAGACAGACAGAGAAACATGCGACGCCGCACAGCTAGCAAAAAGTGTCGTGACAACTTTTCGTAAGAATTTTTTCCGTCTAGCCTCCCATTCACAACGCGCGATAAGGAACTTCGTTCCAAAAACAATATACAGGGTGAGTTCTCTCGACCGCCCTCTGAGAGCTAAATCTAAACGGCTATAGTCCTTATATATAAACGGTAACGGTAATATAAACGAGAAAGTTTGTTTGTATGGATGTTTGTTACTCTTTCAAAAACTACTGATCCGACTTGGATGAAACTTGGAATACATATAGTTCGTAGCCTGGATTAACACATAGGCTACTTTTAATCCCGGAAAATTAATAGGATCAAACGGGACGCGGACGAAGTCGCGGGCGGAAGCTACTTATATATGTAGTTATAGAACAACACAGCTCAGTCTGTAATTAAATCGTTCTGCCTTCCGTGCTGTGGGTCGTGGGTTCGAGCCCCACCAATAACAAACAATTGTGTGTAACAAACATAGATATTTGTTCTGTCTGGGTGTTACTATGTATTATAAGTATGTATTTACAAAAAAGTATATAAGTATTCTATCAGCATCTAGTTCCCATATCACAAGCTTTGCTTAGTTTGGAACTAGAGGGCGTCGTGTGAAATGTCCATGAATATTTATTTATTATTTATGATATTGTTTCAGACGAAACTAACACTCAGTAATCACATCCGTGTGCACACGGGAGAGAAGCCATTCCGCTGTGACATCTGTTCGGCTGCGTTCAGTCAGAAGAGTTCGTTGACTACACACACGCGCGGAGTGCATCTCAAACTGAAGCCTAGACCCGGTCTAGGGCATAGAAGTCGAGTTTGAACCTGAGTTTAGGTCTAAATCTTGGTCCTGGGCAATAAACTTAGTCCCAATAGAGGTCCTACAAACCTAGTGCTTATTTGGTGATGCTCGCATTGCTGTGTGCCGGTTTGAAGGGTATGGGTGCCGGTACTATTACACGCACATGAGATTAAACACCTTTATGTCTCAAAGTGATGGACGCAGTGCAATGCATCACAGGGCACGTCCTCAGTGGACGTACTCGGTGAGGTAATGCATTGTTATAGGCAAAGATAACCGCTTAAAATCAGGTGGGCCATCGGCTTGTTCCATCATTTAGTTGTAGAAGTTAATGAAATCTTAAACTATGATAATTTTATGTATGAAATAAAGCAATTATTTTTATTCTTGTCCATTTTATTTAGCAATGAATAAGTACAAGATAGAATTCTAAAATACTATTACTAATGAACGCTGAATTTTTTCTAGATATTATCTAATTCACGCTTACATTACAAAATGTTTGAATTTAAAAATAAATAGGCATCTAGACTTAACAGTAATCGTGAATTAAGTTTTTAGGTTTCACAATAATAGCAAGTAAAAATATAATTTTCTGTTAATAAAGTTATTTTCTCTACTAAATAATTATAACATGTATTTTAGTATGGAAAATCGTAAATCTTTGAATTACGGATTTATTTTTATAAATTATTTTAATTTTATCACAAAAGCAGGTACATTTATTAAATTATTATATTTCGTAAGGCACCTAGTTTTTTTTTAAATAACTTAGCTACAGTATTAAGACATAAAAATATTAAATACCGTAGTTAAAAATAATAAAGAAGACTAAATCTTTGTTTATATTAAATGCATTTTTATTTCTAAATTTTTTTTATTATTTGTGGACGGATTGTAAGTAGATAATTAAAATTACTTTACAAAAACTTCTAAAATCTATTCTGTGCCATAAAAGGTTCATAAAACTAAAGTGCATTTTTTTTTATAAAAAGATTATTTTATTGCTATTTACATAAAGGACGGAATACATGAGCATTTATATTTATGAATGTTTTTTTATTTAATCTAGCCTCATCTAAAACTAGGTAAATACGAACCGTGGATTCAACATATTTTTTTATGAAAACTAGTCTGCAATTTGAGGAGTAGGTACGTACAATACGCACAACGAATCTCTTCACATTTTTGAATACCTACCTAATTAAAGGTAAGCTAAAAACAACATTCCATGCTCAATCGTTAGTTGTACAGTCCACTACACATCAACCTATACACTGTTTGAACTTTGAACTATTATAATTTGAATGTTGCGAATCAGGGATCGCAATAGATGTAGGCGCGTGGCGCGCAAGCGCGAGTCTCGCATAAAAACATATCGTCCCTCTCGCATCATTCGCAACATTCAAATTATAATAGTTCAAAGTTCGAACTGTTGATAGGTTGATGTGTAGCCAACTGTACCTAACTTCAGAGGGATGAAGATCCGTTGTGCGTATTGTGGGTATACACGGTCTAGTACGCAATGGTAGCTTCGTACGTTTCCTTCTAGAATTCAGAACTGTGTTATACCTACTCAATATGTGCATACAGCATAAGTGTTTCTTTTTTCCATGAGGCCTAAAAAACCTTAAAAACTAAATGGACGGACTAATAATTAAATTTAAATCAATATGGGGAAGACCACAAATTGATTCACTAATATTATAAGTGAAACTCATGGTAAACATACTATAAACTAGGCAAATGAACTTGACTTGAGAAAACTTGATTAGGTACAGCATACACTTAATGACATGTCTAACTTATGAAATACGTGATGTTTCTTCACTGTTAAGCTTCTGACAATAACAGCCAGTGTTGTCTTTCCCATGATTCATTTAAAATGATTTGTTGAAATCTACCAAAATAAAAGCTTAATCTAACACCGTAGATTGATATCTACGGAGAAATGCAACTCTTTCAGTAAGCTAAGATCTTTCGGATTATCGTCACGGCGATCACGGCGAGTGCTGATGTCTTCACAATATCGGCATCTGAGGATAAAAGCATTTTAACAATAATCAGTCCATTTATGTATGAAGTTTTGAATCCAGTAACAAGTTGGTCATTTGTGTAAATCTTAAATAGTTTGGGTACAAGGACGGTTCCCTGTGAAGTTGCTTAGTACAGTCGGCTACACATCAACCTATCAACGGTTCGAACTTTGAACTATTATAATTTGAATGTTGCGAATCATACGAGAAGGACGATATTATTATGTTTATATGTGAGACTCGCTGCTTGCGCGCCACGCGCCTACACCTATTGCGATCCCTGATTCGCAAACATTCAAATTACAATAGTTCGAAGTTCAAACAGTGGATAGGTTGATGTGTAGCCGACTGTACAATGTTAACGAAAACGCATGTTCGTTGTGAGTTTTGCAAGTTGCAGTGGCTAGAACGAGGTTAGTAGCCAAATCCGGGGCTCCGGCCCTATCTGAACAAAGTAATTCCCATCATGTGGCCAACTTTTTTTATTTTTTTTTTATTTTAGCTTTTTGCGGCTTTGATATCACTGCGGCCTTCTGGCCTATTGTGATCGCCACTTGTGTATGTACCACCCCTATTTGGGGCGTTTATAGTTCACCACTAAATCCTGCAGCTGTTAAGAACTGAAGGATTTTCTTAGGGGTGAGGTTTTTTAGCTCATCTGGGCTTAAAATATGCTTGTGGTCATGTGGCCAAGTTTGCCCAATAGCCTGTTTGTCTAGGTCAACTTTACCACTGCAAGTATGCTCCTTCTCCTTGAATCCGTTCTCGAGATCGCAGAGGCAGATCTTGTCTTGCGGCGCGTGCACACGAAGGTGCGGGGGCGCGGCGCCGGTGATGTTCGGCGCACCGCACACTAGGCCGTCGTTGCATTCGTCGCTGTTGGCGCACACGTGGTATAGAGCTGGGAATTAGTAAATCAAATAATTAAGTTATTTTAGTGCACAGAAAGTGCACTAAAATAACTTAATTCTTTGACCTAGGTACCAACCTAGGTAGTAGGTAGGTACTTACAATTAGCTTTGTTAATTACGTTTGGTTTAGTGGTCTGTGGTCACAAAAACGCGAAGTTTATTGTAATCGATGCTGGCAGGAAATCTCGTGCGACGCCAACTATTAGGTAAGCTTCGACCTTATGTGTGAGCAAGACTTTCCTTTTTGTGAAACTACCGCAAAACTTAGAACAACATTTTAAAGTTAAAGTTAAAGTTGGTTTTAGTTTTGTGGGATCTCTTTTGTCGTGAATCAAGGGATAGTGTTGCAACAACGCACCTAACTAATTTAAATTTTCCGAGTTTTTCTGACTAAGTACCTAAATGGGAAATTGTAAGTATGTACCAAATTTTTAAGCTTCATCAATGTTATTTACCTACCTATTTATAAAAAATGAGAGCTCTACCACAAATGTTTTTTTAGCTGCGTTTGACATTGCTTCGTCGCACATCAGCCTGGTTAAACCACTCTTTATATTTTAAGAACTCCAGCTAAACAGACTTTCATACCGATGTGGTCGAAGCCTCGCCTCCGTGCAAAGTGTTAATAACGATGTTATCAACCAAGCATTGCTTCATTCCAGTTTTAAGTGCTACTAATTTGAACATTTCAAAATGTGGCTTAGAGGACTTTTAATTATGCTGAAAATCGTGTTGGTGAGTTGAGTTTTTGACGTAGCACATGATTTTTTTTTAATGATAAGGTATCTTTGATGATAGGTATTGACTGGGAAGGTGCTTTCGAAGCATCCCTTTTTTAACCCCGACCAAAAAAGGAATAGGTGTTTTAAGCTATAACAATACAATAAAAAAAAAGCACCGAACAAGAAAATAAGAACAAAGTAACAATAAATGTTTATATTTAAAAAAAAAAGTCTTCATCTGTACTGGCACCAGGGGGGTGATTCTAGACCGATAGACTTTTTTATCACGATAGATATATCTCCCAAAACCTGTCAAAAACTATGGAGTTTTGACAGTTCTTGGGATATGTATCTATCGTGATAAAATGTCTATCGGTCTAGAATCGCCCCCAGGGGCCTAATTCTCACTTCGGCAGAGATTTTACCCTATTAATAGCGATGACGTCATATCTCAGCCAAAAACTCGTTTCGGAATTTTCGATGTCATTTTGACGTCATCCCTATTACAGTAAAATCTCTGCCGAAGTGAGAATTAGGCCCCAGTAAATATCTCCATCTCATACAGGGGTCACCAATTAGTTTCGCTCGGGGTCCGGGGTCCGAAATGAAATGACCATCGCGGTCCGCACAACATATTATAGAAAAAAATATTTATTAAACAAATGCAATTGTCAAAGACAAGAATATATTTTTATTAATGGATAATATTATTATTTAACGGGTAGCGCTACTGAAGGATGGTGAAACAGGCCCAAGTCTGAGTTCTTTGGTTCCTGTAACTAGCGTAAAGCCCTACGGTGCGGTGGTGGTAAATGGCAATAACCACTTCCTAGGTTCCAACTCCACAATAAAGAATCGGAAAACGCGCGTGTAGCACGACACGCAATGCCGAAAATTAATGTGTTGCGTTTTATAAAGGTCAATCCATCGTTTCTAAGTATACCTATGTAACCTACCAAGGGTTAGCTAGGTACCCATCTATGCTATAGTCTGTGCAAAAAGAGAAGCGTCTTATAGGAATAGAGTTGGCGCGTGTGCCAATTTACTACCTACTTCGGTTGCGTTGACATGACACTGCTCTACAGTTTTAAATCACAAAAACAAGATCAACTTTTACTTCTTCTTCTTTTTATTCTAGCTGTACGGTGGCTAGGGCTAATACGAATTTACCAGTGTTTATTGGCGTTTACTAGTTTACTAATCTGTATAACAAAAGGCGGAGATCTCATCAGAGTTGGTAAGTTATATAATAATTTATCGAGTCGAAGTTGACACATTACAGTTGCGATGACAGCTGGATTGGGCTTATATCTAAATTTTATATGAGTTGCACAGACTTGCAGATTCAAATTCGCACACGGTGTAACTATTCCAAGCTTACATAGAACTTATTCAGTTGTTTTGAAGGTAAAGTACCTTTAGTCTGCGATTCGCACTGCCCGTTGAGTGGGGGTGAGTTGTCACCGCAGAGACACCTTGTGACCGAGTCGTAGTGAGTCCTCACACAAGAACTGCTGCTGATGCCAGCACATTCTGCCTGACGGGAGCACGGTCGAGCTGGAAGCATAGTTTTAAATCAGCTACACTCTAAACCAGACTAAATCAAAATAAGCTCTCACGCTGCAAGTGAGCTGTTATTTGCCGAGACGGTTTTTATGCGCCGACACTTTATCTTTCATATAGTTCGAAGTCTATACTGCCCCCGTATGCCAATCTTTTGCTGTCAAGTTATATTTCACTGCCCAGTGTAATTTCTTCAGGTCACGTGGTACAAAATTGTACCACGTGACCTGAAGAAATTACACTCTTGATCGTTGACGTGATCATTCTTTTTAGACACTTGACAGCAAAATATGCGCGAAAACACATCAAATAACGTCATAATGTCACTATTTAGTCACAGAATAACTATGAGTTAGTATGAACTGACCATGATTTAAAACTTTGCAGTTCAACTTTGCCGTTCAACTTTGATTGGCATACCGATGCTGATCTATTAATTATTTCAGTTATTCCAGACATCATGGTAATTTGTTGCCGAACTTAAGATGTACGCACAACGGATCTTTATCCCTCTAAAGTTAGGTGCAACTAACGGTTGCGCATGCAATGTCGTGTGGAATCATTAGCTTATCTCCAATTCGACCCCAAAATAGCTTCTGCGCAGATACTTCAGGGGGACAAAGATCCCTTGTGACTACCTAGGTACCTATTTAATCTTTAATTAGTTTAATTAATTGGCATATGCACGCCGTTCTAGTTAAAATTATAATAAATAAAGTATTAGGTATTTTATTGATCAAAACAATAACTATATACAAATACTAATAAGGAAATAGCATTTTTAACATCGTTTTCTATCTCTAGCATTTAGAATTCAGAGTTCATTTTAATAAATAAATAAATATTTAGGTTCAACATAGGTACATTATTTATTTATTAGAATTAAATGTTGGCATTTGGCATAGGATGCCAGCTGCTGTATGTAAGTAAAACCATCAACAAATGTCATATTTTTTAGGATACGTACCTACTGAAAAGTATTTCGAGAGTTTCCTATGAAAATCTAAAACCTCTAGGTAACCTACCTACCTACTCAAATATATGTTTGAGTTTATTTTTGAGCATTGCTTTTGCCTTCTTTCTGCGCAAATTTTTTTGCATACAAAACGTCTGAATACCTGTGATAAAGGCATGAAACTCGAATTTTATTGAGCCAAGAAATGCCCACTGCTAACGTAATTTCAATGTCTCGCGTGACCACCGATGGAAATGAGGCCAGCGGCGGCCTAGCTAACTTATTATAGTCTGTGGTATGAATGACAGTTAGATTCGCCAAAGGTTAGAGAGAAGGAGGTTTCCACCTATTTTTAGGTTTTTTATTACGTTATTTGATTGCGTGTGTAAAAATGCTCTATTATCCTATTCTTATAACTGCTATTGCCAAAAAATATGGTATAACTATTTCTTAGGTTGTGCATTTACCTGACATAAAACGTACGTAAATACGTTAAAATAGTACTTAAATACTCGACTCATAACTTTTTGGATGTTATAAAAATCTTTGTGGTACTTACTTAATTAAGTACAGTTTATTTTTATTTGGCTATTTATTACAGTCATTATATGAGGTTTTTTATACCTTTTTAATTAAAATAACTTTAAAAGAAATTTAACCTTCAGGAAATAAATTATGACATGTTTTAATTTGGTTTTTTAGCAAGCTTAGCGTGGTGGTTACACTCTACTGACAAACAGCATTTCAGGACTCGCCATCATTGGTAAATGTAACAACTAACCATTCTATTGTAATATTACATTGTAGGTTTCTCGTTTGTACTACCCTAATAAATTAAATGTTCTCCATTCAAAATATCGATTTCAACAAACACGCATGCCCCAAACGCCTTAACCTACTTTGTAAAATAGATGGCGCTGTCAGATATCGTACGGAAGTCCAGATTTACAATGCTACCACTCTATCTAGAGCCAGTTTGAAAGGTCACTAAAATAGGGCTGCGATGCAATTTAAAGTACCTACAGTTAAGAGGGCGTTTCAAAGAAATTGCACCTCAGTGCGCGTGCGATTTTAAACTGTCATACGATCGCTGGAAAAGCCTTGATCACGAAATAAGAACGGGCAAGAAACTACGGCCGGTTTCTACCGTTTTTCTGTTTGATGTACACAAATGTTTGTTCTGTGTAGGGATTGAACCCAGGACCCACAGAATGGAAGGCAGAGCTATGCCGACTGAGCTGTGACGCAACCCTAACTCTAAGGACATAGAAAAGGCGTATTGCTACTGTGTCGGACGTGGCTATCTTTGTTACAAATATAATTTCTAACAATTTTGAAGATTTTATATACATTATTAAGGGCGTCTTGCACCAGAATCACTAAACGTGTTTAACAGTTAAATCGATTTAAATCTGACGTATTTGTATGACTTGACCACTCGCTAAATACTATTTAAGAGTTAAACGCGTTTAGCGCCCTTATTGAAAAAAACATTAATTAATTTAAATTAATTAAATGTATAAATAAATAACTAACTAATTATTTAGGTAGGTACTATTCAAAATAATTTTACAGTTATTAATTTCGAACACACTAAAAACGCAGAGCGATAAAAATAAAATTTCTTGACTTGAGTCAAGAGTATAGAGTATATTAAGAGTATGAGTGTAGTACCACGTAGCAATGTGGACGACGCTACGTATTGCTATGCTACGCCGTAGAGCCACTGTAGATGCTCTACGAAACTTACGAAAGTGACACTCTACAAAATGTTATTTGTACCAAAATCTTAATTTGAAATTTTGACATTCATTTAAAATGTTAGCTTCGAACACTGACAAGCATTTTATCCGTAATTTTTTAGAATCCGTTAGAATCTGGTTTTTAACCGACTTCAAAAAAGGAGGAGGTTCTCAATTCGGTTGTATGTTTTTTTTTTTTTTTTTTTAATTTTTTTTTTTTTTTTTAATGTTTGTTACCTCAGAACTCCGTCATTTATGAACCGATTTCAAAAATTCTTTTTTCATCTGAAAGGATATACTTCCAGATTGGTCCCATTTTATTTTTACCAAAATCGGTTGAGTAGTTTGGGTTATAAATAGAAATAACTGAAAAAAATATGCCCGGCGCGGCGCAGCGCCTACTATTTTACTGCTAGCAACGATGCAATATGCCAAGTTGCGGCGTAGCGCCTACCATTTTACTGCTAGCAACGATGGACCCTTTGTGCACACCTAAATTTTTACATTTTTCTAAATTTGTCAATAAACCCAGTTTGTACATTCAAACCGCATTTAATTGGAGAAAAGCAAAAACCCACCAGTTGTTCCTCTAAAGAATCAACACCAACCACGTGCACCAAATTGCGTATTTTGCTTTCCTGTGACTTTTATGTGGTGTTTATAATGACTAGAACATTCCCAATGAACTGTCATCATCGTCATCATCATCTGATGATGAAGCTGGTAGTCGAGTTGAAGTCGGTTTTCCAGTTTTTTAACTTATAAATTATGTTTGAATCTACTTAGTTAAGTTTATGTATGCTAACTATAAATCATTTGCAACGGTTTGTAGATAGCTCAACTGTTTCATGTGTATTTTATTTTGTAATATTATAATACAGTCGTAGTTAATGTTTAATTTTGGCAAGCTATTTTAGAATTAAAACAATTTGGCAGGGACATATGAATAATCAAAACAGTATTCGTGTAGTGAACTAAAGAAATAGTATAATTTACACTTAAGCTTGCAATTATAGAAAAGAGCATTTTTAAAATTCTTTTTACATTTTAGCAGTTCAAGGGGAATGCGCAAGATATAATAGGTACACAATTATGTTAATTATATTCGTGCTAAGTAGTTGCTGTTTTGACTTCCGCTTTGTTTGGATACACGATCAAGCCATTTGACAAACTGGCCTGATAAGGAAAGGTCAGTTCGTTTTTCAAACGGGTAAATGTGGTAAATGTAATCTATTAGATGTGACTAGGTATAAAAATATAACAAAGGCACTATTTATTTATTGAAATATTATTTAATCTAATTAGTTAATTATGCGACTACAAAACTATTCCAATTATAAGACTTATAAGTAAGTATTTTGGTAAGTAATCGGCCTACTTACTAAACATAATAATATTCTAAATCACTTTGTTGTAGTAGGCTTGCTTTTGAGCAACTATGTATAAGAAAACTGAACAATATTTTTTATGCCATGATATTCTTAAGGCCAAAGCAATAATTCTTACGTAAATAGCCCCGTTACGATAAGCCCATTGCATGACACAAAATACCTACATTATGTAGATCTACCTACCTTAATATTTTTATTGATATCTTTCCTTACTAAACCTTTTTACGACCAAAGTCTATTGTCTCTGGGTCGTAACCCTAAAAAGGTTAGGTTTTATTCAAGGTTGCGGCATTTGAATTAGGAATTGAATACTAAAAAGGTCAATAAACAGACAGGATAATTGATTAGGTTTCTTGATTTTACCTAAAGAAAGTCTGATAGAGTCAGACCACACTAAGTTCGCAGCGCCTAAAATATGGCAGAATTTATAACCACCTAACATATGGTTGGAAGTACCATCGTACCATATCACGAAAATGATTTGACAACTTGAGTCACGCGTACTTATAAATTATTTTTTGAGATTGCCCAATTATTCCATTGCAGAGTTAGCTTATTCAGACTTTAGATGGTTTCCGTTTATTTGTTAGTAAGTATTTAATTATAGACAGGGCAACTAAATGGTTTTGGGTAAGTAGTAAAGTACCTACCTTAAACTAGACCGATATACAATCACTCTTGGTACTACCAATATAGGACAAAATAATAGGACCACGAGAAAACACCCAATCACAAGCTTTCAGCAGTGTCGGGGCTCTAAAATATATTATGATAAATTAGGTATGACAGTTTCAAAATATTAATAATTAATTATAATAATAATTAATATAATTATGTCATATTTAGTCATAATAAATACTACCTACTTAATAAGTTTTGTGGCTTTTGTAAAATACTTAGCTTAATAAAAAAAAATTAGACATCTTCAAAACTAACCGCATTTGGTAGAAAATACAGAAGGATAAAAAAAACTGCATTTGTGTCGATACAGTTATGTAGAGGAACCATTATTTTTAAGACCGTTGTTGCAAAGCAGAAAAACGGTTAGAAAAAAAACTCAATGTATGATTGTGTCAATAATAATAAGGAGTAAGTAACACTTTATTTTTTGTAATTAGTTTGTTCCTCATTTTAGCAACTAACGTTGCGTGGGGTTAAAATGTAACTTTATGCGGTCTTTGACCTTTGGCGTGAAATATATCAGTTGCCCCAAAAACTGTTTTACTTAAATAGTTATTAATCAAGCAATTCTAATTTACGGAAAATTCTAATTTATTACTCAGGAAAAACCTCTTAATTTTATTTTAACCCTTTACACTTATCTGCTACTCTTCTTATATATTTTGTTTGTCTATGGTAATATAAATACCACATAATAAAAAATCTAGCTATTTTAGATGAAGGTAAAATCAATGGAAATAGAGCAAGAGAGCTTTTTTTGTTGCCTTATCTCAAAGTCAAAATTTCTTTATTCAATAAAATCACAAGAATCATTTAGGATCGTCATATCTAAAACAAGGTATTAATAAAAAACTTCATAGGTACACCGCTTGATATTTGTATTGGTTCAGTGATCATTTTTCATAATTATCACTATTGTGTTATAGTATTCAATATAATGTTCTATAACATTAGTCACTATCCATCAAAATGTCATTTTCAAAGTGATTAATGGATATAACGTTTGTTTGAACCTAAATTAAGTATTAACTATGTAAATATCAACTCTAAGCCGCAATATCGACTCCAAACATAATCTTTTAATTTTCACCTTTGATACTTTTACTCAATTTTTTTCATTATATACCTACCTTTTACTTAAAAAAGATTTTCATTGTTTTTAGTGTTCAGATCCAGTTTTGGAAAAACGGAACACTTATGGCCTCACTCCGGTATCCGTCTGTCTGTCTGTCCGTCTGTCTGTCACACGCCACCAGAGCTTAACCGTAGAAGCTAGAGAGTTGAAATTTGGAATAGTAATAGTTTATAACAACCCAATATGAGGGTTTGCATGCGGAAAAAATATTCTGAAAATTAGGGACTATTAAGCGGGGTCAAACGGGATATGAGAACAAAAATATTTTTTTACACCATTGAGTGGGGTATCTAATGAAAGCTTAGATTTTAACTAAAAGAACCTAATATTTAGATTTTTTTATTAAAAAAACTTGGTTGAAGAAAAAAATTATTTAGTGCGAAATATTTCATTACAGACGGGTTTCTCGTAAAGTACCCGGCAGAAATGGGTGATTTTTTTCAGGAAACTTGTACCATAATGGTCTCATGAAAGGAAAACTATAGGCAACTTCTAAAAGTTACCTGAATTCGAGAAATTAAATAAAAACCACAATTATTAGTTGTCCAGCCTATCCTGAACCGTATCGTAATTAAAAATCCTACAAATGGGAGCTCTTGTTACATTGGTTTGTTTTGGTATTACATTACATTGGTAAAGTTGAGAGCTGGTTATAAAGCGAATCTTTCGGAACACTAGCATGCGCAAATAAAACTTGCGCCTTGTCCAGTTTATTTTTAATTTAACTTTGTAGATCTGTTTAGTTGAATTACCTACATTTATGGTTTCTGTAAACCAAAGTTAATAACTAACAAACAGGAAAAAATATTTTGGCACATTTCCACTTACCTTCAAGAAAAACTTACCAATATATGTACCAAATTTAAAAAAAAAATCCTGTGGAATATGGGGATAGAAAAAGATAATTAAGTAGGTACTATTGAAGTGAATAAAGTTGGAGTGAAGTATTTATTTATAAAAAGTATGATTAAAATATTAGTAAAAAGGTTTTATTAGAGATGAAAAAAATATAATGGTTTTAGATATCACACTCAAATACAACTTAAATACGCCAGAATTAGATGAAAGAAGGGTTAAATATAGGAAAGACTAAGCAAATAGAATAGAAAACGTGCTAAAATAGAAAAGCGTGTCAAGAAGAGAAGTGTCAAGCAAGCAGAACATAGACCATGCTTTACTCTTCGAAATCAGTAAAACTCTTTTGTAGAACTCTTCCAAGCGTTACCTGGCGGCGGGGCAGGCGTGGCGTCTTTTGGCGCTTGGGTGTTAGTCTTCCCAAAAGTGGTGAGAGCTTCCGAAGACTCGGCAGTCAGCCAACCAGCGAGAAGCAATGGTAGAATGGCCGCGGCCGCTTGCTGCCTGCACCACATCTCGATACGCCAAAACACACGCATGATTGTCTATGCCTCGAGACGTTGCGAAATTACGTTCTATGGCTAGAATACTGTTCGCTGATTGGTTGGATTTTCAGTGCTGCTAAAATTAGTGGTCATTCGAAATAAGACGGTTTTTGTAAGTAAAAAGTAATTTGAGAAATTATTACTTTTAAAACATTTTTCGTGCTTTTATAAGTAGTTAAAAATTATATATTGAATTGTTTTTTGTGGGTAAAATTAAATATTGCAGCAAGTTTAAAAGTGAGTTTTTTGCAGAAAGAGATTGTAAATTACCATATAAAAACCGTTTAAACCAATTTCAAACGACTTTGCAATTCGCCTTCCAAACCTTACAATTCAATGTCCTGTCTATAGTTTATGCTGCGATTTGTAATGTGTTATTTTTTTGTGTCTTCATTCACTACTGCACGCCAGCAATCACCGCTATACAGAGCGCAGTTTCATCTCAATGCTATTCTCAAGCTTAAGTAATCTAATCCTGAGACAGACGTGTTTGACGACCGTATAAAGACAATTTTTAAAACCATTTTGAAGTATTGTGAAGGTGACATTAAAGCCCATTTATAATGTCGTTTTTCTCATCACGTTTGTGTACTTACCTAAGTTTATGTTTTCTCGATCTTTTTAGTTGTATTGTCAAATATATAGTAGGTAGGTATAATACCGATGTACAGTTTTCTAGATTTAAATATATAATAGCGTTATCGCATTGGACCTCTGTAATGGTAATGTCTATGTTAAATAAACAATTTGAATTTAGTTGTATACAATTCTTGTTAAAAGTATTTTTGTATCGAGGTGAAACATGTTTTAGATCCAGATGTGGTGTGGAGCAGTCGGTTTAATTCGTGTTTTGGTTTTTGATGAGTAAGTACCTTCTTTTTTTATACAACTTAGTAATGGAACAAGAGGAGCGAGTACCTTTTTAATAATATTCTCTATTAGATTAGCTCAAACCTAACTTGCACCAATCTTTTAATCTAACAACATCAAAATTGTTGAAAATTATCGTGGTTTTAAAGCTGTTGGTACAAGTTAGTCGCTAATTACCTACTACATTTGATTATACAATAACAATGCATATAACAGCTAGAGTACCTACAACAGTTACAACTAACTGGCTTCATGCATGTTCTTCTGTCTTGGAAGATTTACGCTGTGTTCACAAAAGCTCATATGTAAAGATTGTTCCTTTAATAGGTAGCTACGAGTATCTACACATTCTATGATTTGAGTTACCTATATTTTATATCTTCTAGATGTCTATGCTTTTGTATTGATCTGACTTTATAAAACATTTTTTGCACACCACCACCAAACTGTGATAGTAGATCAAACATGAGCTGTTGATAATCGAGTACTTAGTGACAGCGCAAACACAGCGTCTTATCGCTGTGTCTAGCCGTTACGATTCTGTGTTTGTATTGACGCTGATGTGCGGGGATTGGAACAAAATAGAACAAAATATTGTGAAAATTGTCGGTTGCAGTTTCTAGGCGACACTGAGTTGTCGCAGTGATAAGACGCTGTGTTTGCGCCGTGACTTTGTACTTTGCTCTCTATTACTGCCAACCTGACATGTAATTTATGTGTCTCAAAGTTATTTAAATAATCACTATGGTCAGTTACAAAAGCATTAGCGACAGCGACCTGCAACACCCAAGCGCTGTGTAAGTGCTTTTCCTCTTCTCGAAGCAGCTAGTCTCATTATATAAGAAGTCTTACCAGGGGATGCAGTCGTCGTCAAAGGTTTTGGCGGATCGGTCTGCGCTTTGCCGAACGACGAGATACCGAAACAATTTGCCGACTGTACCAGCCAACCCGCCAGCAGTAGTACTGCAAGCTGGTTGTTTTTCATTGCTTTTAGCATTTCAAATGTGTACAGTATTCTTCTATCTTTCGTCTGATAGATACTTCAAGTTCTGCCTTCTGTTTTCGTAAACTCAAAATTGATGTTTAGGTAGTGAAAGCAGTGTAAAATGTTGATCGAGGCGCTTTGAGGTCAGCCCCATTCATGCATGGTTTGCGAAGCTCTAACACCAGTAAATCTGAATATTTGACCAATTTACAGGCCCTAATTTGGCGTACAACGGCGCTTATATGTAAAGTGTTGCATGTTTTAATTTAAAAATAAAATTGTATAAGTAGGTATATACATGGAGATAAAAAACAAAGGTTGTTAACTTTTATATAATGAGACAAAAAGAAACTGCGTTTTTGGTAACAGTCGAAATTTGGAAGAAGTTTTCGCAAGTATATACAGGCCAATCAGTAAATATACGGGTATATGCAAAGTAAATTGCCCCATTATATAAAATCTTACCCGACGGTAGAGTAGGGGATGGCTTGAGGGTGGGTTCAGGTTTTACAACTCCAAAAACAGGACTATAAACTCCAAAAGACTGTCCAAAAAGCCAAAAAGACAGCCATATTTGGAGAATTATTATCTTAGACTGCATTTTTGGATTACAACAGTCTGATATTCTGAAAAATTCGTACGTAACTTTTAAAATAAGTTTTTTTTATATTGAAAGAGATTTTAAAAAAGCTTTTTATACAAAGACTAATAAATATCCATGCTTAATTAAAAAGGTAGCTAGTTGTCTTTTTTAGTATTTATTGTAAGTATAAAATATTTACAGAAATAAATATGTTAATATACAGCCTAAGCCATCGATATTTTTTTATATAATGGGACTATTTCTCTCACTAAAATCTAACGTTAAAATCCTGTCATAAGTAGATTTTTGTATGTTTTGTGTGCACATGTTTTTGTATTGCAAGTGTTCAACATTCAATTTGTATAGGTAAGGTACCTAAGTATTGTGTATTTCTCATGTTTAGAGTGATCATGCAGTAATACCCCAAGCGGAAGAACGCATAGGTACTCAAATAAGTACCTTTACAAAAAATATGATTGAGAGAAAAAAAAATATTCCACGTTTAAATTTTTTTATTTTTTTTAGAAATCGATCAATTTATCAGAAAAACGTTAGAGAATGCAAACAATTCGCAGAAAAACTATTTTTGCAACACTCTTTAATTAAAAAAATGGTTTTAGTGCATATCATTTTTATTTCCACGTTTTGTTATGAGAAAAAAAAGATAGTCTATTCTTTTCATGCTAAAGTATACTTGAGGGTATTACTGATTGTAAAGAGTGCACTACCAGGCAAATGTGTCCCATTATATAAAAAAGTTACCAGGCTGCGAGGTCGGTTTCGGAGACGGTGGTTTCGTATTTGATACTCCGAAGGTGCTGAGCGCCTCAGACGAGTCGCCAGTGAGCCAGAGCAGCACCAGGGGAACTATAATAGCAGCCGCTTGCCTCCGAAACATCTCGAAAATTCGAAAGATGAACATTACGATTCGTATGATTGATGTTTTCACTTTTTGTTAACCAATGAGTTTGATGTAGGTACTTGTGTGTTTTACTTCAGTAGATTTTTTTATTAGACAATAATATAAACTGATTATATCGGTGTAGTAATTAGTTAATTCCTAATTTAAAAAAAGAGACCACATCTAGCATGCTAGCAACGTTTACAAAAAAACTATTTATTTAAAAAAAAAACTTTTGTACAAGATTAATCAGACACATAAGACATGCAGGGTTACGTTCTACCACGTCTATGGTTTTCGAATTTATAAAATTTGGAACGGCGATTTGAAAATTGAAAATTGCGGGACAGTTTTACAAAATATCGTGATAAAAAAATACATACTTTTTCAAATATATCTCACACAATTATTTTTTCTATGATTTAGGTGTAATGTAAATACGTTGGTTCCTAGGTTACTCTCCAGGAACTAGATAAGTTCTAAGTATTTACTTAGTAGGTAATTTAAAAAAATGTAAACATTTTTAATTATGTAAAAAGTAAAAATATGTGAAATTATGACTTAATTTTGGTGTAAACGATTATTGTGCTAAAGTTTTACGAAATTATTTTTTTTATCTGTAGCTTTATACAGATCTATTCTTTCTATCTTTTTTTTATTTATCTGTTTTAGACCATAGATAGCAAATCTAGGCACGATGTATTATAATTATATGCCAGTGCTTATAACTAGGTAAACTCTTTGACTGTATGAATTCTATATTGACTATAGACAACATAATAATATGGCTCTATAAGTAGGTACACAAATTGTATCTTTTGTGTTAAAATTGTACCTTTGTCCGTCACAATGACATAATTTATTAACAAAAGAAAGAAAGATCAATATTAATTTCGCAAAACTATTTTGGTAGCTCGTGAAGGTCGTGTCGAAAGCGGCCGTGGGGTGTCGTGCATATATTATTAAAGTAAAGTAATAATGTACATGACTATGGTCATTCCATAGACAAATATTATTTTTAAGTCATCAGATATAAACGCCAATAGATTTCATGTAAGTAAATTAAAATGGAAAGTAATGGACAACTTTTTAAAAATCTTTAAAAAATATTAAGTTTTTGTAACTACAACTCTTTTTTTATCATTAATTAATTATTTAAATTAATATTTAAGTACTTTTATTAATATTTACACACATTGATGTAAATACATACCTACATGAAAGTATATAAAACCAGTATTTGATATTAAAAAAATCAGAATTTATTGAAAAACACTTACGAAAAACTTTGACGCAAAAATGACTTAAAAAAACAGATAAATAAACTTTACACGTTACATAATAAAAAAACAAATGCGTGCAAAAGCCGGTGTGCGTTATTTGTTTTTTAAATCCGCTTTATATCATCGATCGTTTGCTTTTTAAACTTTTTTTTTATAGTTCGGTTTTAACACTGTTAGTGACTGGAGGAATAGATAGTTACAGTTGCTGCTATAACTGAAGGCGATGTTGTCTTCGACGCGGCTCACGCGGGACTGGGGTGTAGCGTTGCACGGTTTCTTGATCTACAGGGTGCTTGTTTTCGAGGTTAAATTACGCCTGACTCAAGCGACGTCGAACAATGCTGTTTCGTTTCACAGCGTCACTATTTAGGGCCAATTTTACCGTTTGCTACCAAAACCTAGATCCATAAAGGTAAACTCAGCCGGAATGATGTTAAATGTTGATTTTAATATTGATCGCGTACATGAATACGCAGACATAGAACGCTATATTACCTGTTTGCTGAGGTTTGCTCCGCAATTATGACAGACAACAGCAGGGGTATTCCAAACTCAGTTGAACTGCAAAGTTTTAAATCATGGTCAGTTCATACTAACTCATAGTTATTCTGTGACTAAATAGTGACATTATGATGTCATTTAATTTTTTTTCGCGCATATTTTGCTGTCAAGTGTCTAAAAAGGATGATCACGTGGTACAAAATTGTACCACGTGACCTGAAGAAATTACACTGGGTAGTGAAATATAACTTGACAGCAAAAGATTGGAATACGGGGGCAGGTTGGCAGATGGTGAAACTCGACGTTCAGCGCAATCAAGTTATCATTCTACAATCGCTAGAGGGTAATTTTATGTTAATTTGGCTAATTCAATTCAATTCGTTTTTTTTTTCATTTTTAGATTTTTTTTTATATATCTTCGAATAAGGATACTTAATTTGGCCTCCATGTACCTAGTACACCCTAATAACATAGTTTTAAGTTTTTACTAACAACATATTATGCATCTTTGGTTATTTGAAATAAAGTTATATTGGCTATTTTTAATTTTTTTTTTAAATTTTATAAAACTGTACTGTCGTATTATGACCACCCTGTACAAGAACTATTAAATTAGAAGCGAGCTACCCCAACCCCCAATATTACCATTATATCGCGGTTGCGAGGGCGAAGGGAAATTATACTGTTTTGTTGTTGCTACTTTCTGAACGAAACTACCTACTTATTTTAACTTGATTAATCTGAAATTGTTCTTTCTGGATTTCTATGAAGGCCTATCTCACAGTATAAAAAAACGAAAAAAAAAATGAAAATGACATAAAATTTGGCACTAAAGTTAGTTAAGTACCTATAGGAACTTATCGGATCTCAATTTCTGTGAGAAGTTGAGATCAAGGACTTACCAGAATCGCTAGCAAACCTGGATGAGAAGAGCCGAAGACCGGGCTCAATGGCACGTCTTGAGAGAGAAGCTGACTGCAGCAGGAGTCCAGTCAGTCCTTTCAGTATCAGTCGGTATCAGTCGGTATCAGTCAGTATCAGTTAGTCAGTGCTGTGGGTCGTGGGTTCGATCCCCACTAAGAACAAAGATTTGTGTGTGGCAAACATAGATGTTTGTTCTATGTCTGGGTGTTACTATGTATTATAAGTATGTATTTACAAAAAAAAGTATATAAGTATTCTATCAGCCATCTGGTTCCCATATTACAAGCTTTGCTTAGTTTGGGACTTTGTTTAGTATAGAGGGCGTCGTGTGAAATGTCCATGAATATTTATTATTATTATTTATTATTTTATATCAGTCGGTATCAGTTAGTATCAGTCTGTGTCAGTCAGTATCAGTCTGTGTCAGTCAGTATCAGTCGGTATCAGTCGGTATCAGTCAGTATCAGTCGGTAACAGTCGGTATCAGTTAGTATCAGTCGGTATCAGTCAGTATCAGTCGGTATCAGTCGGTATCGGTCAGTATCAGTCGGTAACAGTCGGTATCAGTCAGTATCAGTCGGTATCAGTCCACTGCTGGACTCCTCTGGAGCCCAGCAGTGGACTGATACTGACTGATACGGGTGATATAGGTTTATGATTTATGATGAGGTAAAGTCTTGGTAAACTTGATGAAGTAACTTGCATCGATACCGCGATCTAGCTAAGTACCACTAAGTTGACGCTAAAAATCTTGGTTCGCTTCGCTCACTTGATCAACTACTTCTCATAAGTTTTTGATTTCCATTACTCTGTTTTGCAATAGAAAGGATTGTCTCTACCGTAATATTATTACATCTACGACATGCTACGGTGGTGCTACGACCTTGCTACGTCGTAGACGCGCTACGTACGTTGAGATACGCAGGGTATTAGTCTACGTGCGCACTTCACGACCAATAAAATTGGCTAGCGACCGATTTATTGCGAAGTTTATTTGACTATAATGACTTTTATGCCGTTGTATTAGAGTCCATATTATTAATTGAATTTCGACCATGGCCGCAAGTTCGCCAGTAGTCTTGAACATATTTTTTTCTATCGCAAATACTTAATTAGGTGAAGTTTGTACGCAACAGGGTGTAAAAAATCACTTCGGAAAACCACAGTTTTGAAGGTCCCGTGTAAATTTTCAAATCTTGTTACACCCTGTATACTAGCTAGAACACGGGTGCTATAAATAAATCGTGTTATATTTTACTTGATATAACTTTAGCTGACCTGACGCGACGTGCCCACAGTGTTAGCGGGAACTGAATTTCTTTTACTTACAGGGCAATTCGTGTATGTTCTCTTATTTGAACGGTTATATTATCTGTGTTTGAACGCTATACCGTTGAGTTTTGAACGAATGAAACGGATAGCGCCATCTATCGGGAACGTATTGACATTGTGATCTATTATATTGTGACTGTGACCTAGGTTTTTATGGGCTGAAATGAATGTAAAATAAAGTGTGGTGAAAAACTGACTCGTTTTCTTCAACCAATCCAAAAGGTTTATAAAATAATAAATTATCATGGACATTTCACACAACGCCCTCTAGTCCCAAACTAAGCAAAGCTTGTAATATGGGAACTAGATGGCTGATAGAATACGTAAATACTTTTTTTTTGTTAATACATACTTATAATACATAGTAACACCCAGACATAGAACAAACATCTATGTTTTGCACACAAATGTTTGTTCTTGGTGGGGATCGAACCCACGACCCACAGCACGGAAGGCAGAGCTATTACCGACTGAGCTGTGACGCCTGTCACAAGTCCAGAATCCTCTGCGTATTCCCCTTGCGAAGGGGATGCGACCTGCGACTAACTGTAGGGGATTTTTGAACTCGTAATACGTCTGTCAACTAAAATGGCAGCGCTAAATACTTATTACATTTTTGTTAAAGATATTTTTGTTCGGTCACCGACATATCGGTATGGGTGAGTGATTCTAAATGATCCTTGTGATTTTATTGAATAAAGAAATTTTGACTTTGAGTTACGCTACAATAGTGACCACACCCCATTCGTATAATGTAGTGAAGTCATTACTGGCATGCGAACGAACGGACGTGCTGTACACTGTACATTGCTGTTTGTATTAGGCAGTGTCAGAGGTCGCACGTCACAAAACATCGGCTCATTTTGTATGTGAACTTAAATAAGAACACAAATGTTGGTTGGAAGAAAATGCTAGGTAAATAGCATTAAGCTCGCCTCTGCACTATTTTTATATGTGCAATAAAGAATTTTCTAATCTAATCTAATCTAAGAAGGTACTTAAAGCCTTTACATCTAATCTATGACAGGCGTCACAGCTCAGTCGGTATAGCTCTGCCTTCCGTGCTGTGGGTCGTGGGTTCGATCCCCATCAAGAACAAACATTTGTGTGTGGCAAACATAAATGTTTGTTCTATGTCTGGGTGTTACTATGTATTATAAATATGTATTTACAAAAAAAAGTATATAAGTATTCTATCAGCATCTAGTTCCCATATAGCTTTGCTTAGTTTGGGACTAGAGGGCGTCGTGTAAAATGACCATGAATATTTATTTATTTATGTTGTTGAGTATGTAAACTCGAGTAAGAAGACAAGGTATCTAGATAATTTATACAGCGTCAGAGGTTACTTTTTACCCATACCCCGATATACGGGAGGCTGCAGCTGCAGAAATGATTTAGATGGAGTAGGCTTGTAGCACCTATACCATCCTCTCAGCCTAGTCGACATCCACAGGAGAGACAAGCTCAATACGTGCGGAGCTGACTAAGCCAAGGGTTTCCTCACGATGTTTTCCTTCACCGTTTGAGAGCACTGACATTACGCACATATTTACAAATAGAAAAATCCATTAATGCACGCTCGGGTTTGAACCCACGACCTTAAGATCGAAAGGGTGTGCTACATGCAGAGGTAAGTACAGTACGCACAACGGATCTTTATCCCTCTGAAGTTAGTTGCAAACGATTGCGCGTGTATTGTGCGGAAAATTAGCTTACTTCCAATTCAACCCAAAATGGGTTCTGCGCAGATACTTTAGAGGGACAAAGATCCGTTGTGACTACTATGCTTAGTATTATTTACCCATGTCGAGTCAAACGGCCTTCGAGTACTTAAGTATATCTACACCCACTCGTTCAACAATAGTTTCTTGTTTGACAAGCAAACATTTCACGCGCAAAGAGCTGTCAAACTGTCAATGTCACTCTCATTTCCCGCGTAAACTCTTTCCCTTAATTATTATTGGAAAAACAGCTTTGGCCTACAAAACGGTAGAATACCCAAGACTTCGTTGGGCTTATATTTTTACGATCGCCATTTTAGATAAGTAAGTACTTAATAAAATAAAATGATGCAATGAGCTCATGTTTTGGGAGATTTATACCTACTATTTGTGTTGTAAATTTTGAAAGAGTTTAGGTAGATGGAGGTTTTTGAGCCCACTAGCATGGATTCACTCTTAGAATATAGAAAACACGATTCACTTGAGTCTAAGGGCGGCTTGCACCAGAATCGCTAAACGCGTTTAACTCTTAAATAGTATTTAGCGAGTTGTCAAGTCATACAAATACGTCAGATTTAAATCGATTTAGCTGTTAAATACGTTTAGTGATTCTGGTGGAAGACGCCCTAATTCTAGTAATATTATTGTTTAAAAATGTTTGTACCAACAAACCGCCATTTTTACTTTTTACCAGATTACTTTTTTGTGTGAGAAAGATAAAACTGCGCAGACCGCATCTTTATTCCTCTGAAGTTAGGTGCAACAAACGATTGCACATTGCGCATGTACTGTTGTGCGGAAAAATTCGCATACCTCCAATTCGACCCCAAAATGGGTTCTGCGCAGATACTCAGGGACAAAGATCCGTTGTGACTACTAGTTATAGAGGTAGTATGTAGCTAGGTATGTATACCAATGTGCAATATGGTACAGGTACCTACTATAGTTTATATTATCTGTGGTACAGGTAAGTTAGTGTAATGTACACCCTAAAGGTGCTTAAGTTTAAAAGGCGCGTTAAACTACAGCATTCCAATTTCAAAAACATAGCGTGAGACAAATACCTAAACGTATCGGCCAACACTAAACTAACCATATTCCAATAAATCTAAGCATGTTTATCTGTGACCTTTGGTATTACACGTAACATTCTTTGCCTTCATTTAAAAAAAAAATTACAAGTCCAAAATAATACGAGGAAATATACACTGTATCACAGCATGTTAAGGTCGAAAACCCTTTGTGGAAATTTCAAAGAGTTTTTCCTTATTTTTAATCGACCTCCTTTCGTGCTGAAACTACGTGCGTGTTCGCCCTTTGCTGTTAATTTGAATTTGGAATTTCGGTGCTGTGAGTGCTACGTTCGGGATTTGAAAATGCTTTCGCTAAAGTTCACCAACACATCAACGAAACATCAGCGTTTGACCTTCTTTGTTTCTGGCAGAAGATTTGTATTAAACTTGGGTTTAACCAAAATGGTTATTTTAAACTATCCAAGGTTCGTGTGTTTGAATTTATTCTTACTACAATGCAATGTATTGTTTGGACATCAGGGTAATGTAAATTTTATTACAAGGCTGCATTTCCAGAAGCCATTATTTCTTGCGAAGGTGTGCAATGGTAGCTGAAGGTTTTGTAGGTTATTATTATACCAGCTACAGATAAGTACTTGGTTTTTTTTTCTACAACTAAATGATGAGTTAGTTCTTGGAATCCTAAACTCTTGTATGTAGGTATACTTGTTACAATATTTTTCATATCATGTTTAAATAATTGTCCTTTTTTAAAAACATCTTTTTAAATAAAGAATGTGCGTTAGCTGCGACTTCTTAGACTAATCAATGTATGGCATACTTAGTACTAAGGTACTAAGTACCATCTAACAACATTCTGGCCTTTTACATCAGCATAGCGTCAGTTTAAATAAAAGATCTGTCAAACCCCTATCAAAAAAACTTAATAAGCAAACTTTTCCGCACAATAGTACATGCGCAATCGTTTGTTGCACCTAACTTCAGAGGGATAAAGATCCATTGTGCGTACTGGTAGCTATACTCTATTATTTGCATTGGTTTAGAAGCTCCGAAATCGAATATACTGCCCTCATAATTGAAAACACAGTAAATTGGAAAATCACGTTTTGTAAAAAACGCGTTTGATAACTAAGTCGTTTTGTTCTGACCAAACTATATGAGTTAGTTAAGAAATATTGTACATCTCACCTAACTGATATAGTTATCATACCTTAAACACATTTTTTACAAAACGTGATTTTCCGTGTTACTGTGTTTTCAATTACGAGGGCAGATAGGTACCCAGATACAATTCATTTTTTTAAAGAGTTCTGGAATGCGAGCCTAATATTGGTGAACTTCGGTCTAAATCACTATTTCAAACGGTTACTATAGGAGCCTACGCACTGTAGATTATTATCTATGGTTGGCACGCGAACGCTTACCTAGATGTTAAAATTTAATACTATAATCGTTATTTGACCTTTTAGTATCAACAGTTTAAATCTAAGTAGGTAGGTACAACATAAAAAAAATGTACCTTTAGAAGTAAGTAGTGCGAAGTAAGTGTTTTTTTGACAGTTTTCTATGAGAATTCAGAATACGAGACTGAAGAGTTAATTTTCAAAATAATTTATAAGTTTAAAAAACTAGATAAACCGACTTCAATTCGACTACCGGCTTCATCATTTGACGATGATGATGATGACAGTTTATTGGGAATGTTCTAGTGACTATAAACACACACAAGTCACAGGAAAGCATAATACACAATTTCGTGCACGTGGATGGCATATTTTTTTCAGTTATTTCTATTTATAAGGCAAACTATTGAACCGATTTTGATGAAAATTGAATAGAATCAACCTGGAGGTACATCCTTTCGGATATTTTTTTTTTAAATCGGTTCATAAATGACGGAATTCTGAGGGGCGAGTACGAGTTTATAGTGTGCAATACGTCTGACGTGCGCTGATTGGTATGGAAACAATGAGCGGATTTTTGGAGAAGCTTGGTCTCGTCAAACTTCCGCTCAGTGTTTCCATACCAAGCAGCGCACACCGGTGTGCTAGACGTCAGACGTATTGCACACTATAAACTCGTACTCGCCCCTCAGAGGTAAATAACACACTTTTTTTTTTATTTAACTGAATTGAAAACCTCCTTTTTTGAAGTCGGTTAATAAATTAATAAACCATAAGTAAGTAGGTAGGTATAACAAATTTATTTTCAGCAGCTGTGCTTGATAAGTTATCTATGAAAACAACACCTGCATTGTATGAAATTTTATTATCTAATTATCTATTGTATTACTAAGCGCTTGTGGAGCTAGCTTAGTCGATCTTCATCGATTATCTAAGTTAAGCGACGTTCTCCGCAGTCACTATTTTGATGGGTGACCGCTAGATTTACATCTGAGCGCCTCCATACTTCTGAGGGTACGTTAAACCACAGATAATATAGTTAAACTGTTATATTGCTATTCAGCGCGGCAATGTGTCTTGGGCACGCTTCCGATTAGTACTGATTTGGATCAGTTGAGCTATCTATAAATCGTTTGCAAGGGGTGTAGATAGCTCAACTGCTTCATGTGTATTTTGTACATATTATAAACATTGTATATTAGTTAAACTATCGGTTCGGGCTCTTTAAGCCACTACAGAGTCCTTAAGGCGTCCTAGAAACTGTACATGTGCACCTAAGTACATGTGCAATCGTTTGTTGCAACTAACTTCAGAGGGATAAAGGTCCGCTATGCGTTTTATACTTCACTCGATTAATCCGCTGGGTTGTAAAAATAAATAGATTTCAGCAGGGGTATTCCGATCTCAGTTATACTGCAAATTTGAACTGCAAAGTTTTAAATCATGGGCAGTTCATACCATCGATTAATAATACATAATTTATTTTTTTGGTCCATGGTTCATACTAACTCATAGTTATTCTGTGACTAAATAGTGACATTATGACGTCATTTGATGTGTTTTCGCGCATATTTTGCTGTCAAGTGTCTAAAAAGAATGATCACGTGGTAAATTGTACCACGTGACCTGAAAAAATTACACTGGGCAGTGAAATATAACTTGACAGCAAAAGATTGGCATACGGGGGCTGATTCACAATAAAATCTTACTAATATTATAAATGCGAAAGTTTAGATGTTTGGATGTTTGTGTTTCAATCACGTCAAAACTACTGAACCAACTTGGTTGAAACTTGGCATATATGTAGTTCGTAACCTGGATTGACATAGGCTACTTTTTATCCCGAATAATTAACAGGATCTACAGGATAAAATGAACGAACGGGATTAGCAGCGCTAATTGGCAAGAGGATGATGTCATGTCATGTCACGTCAGTTTGACAGGGCGTAGTACTACCTTTTTGGTCTAACGACTAGCGTTTGACATTCGAATACGGGTTCGGTGTAATGTCAAGTTTCTCAAAGAAGTATCCGCTCGGTACACGCACAGATAATGTAATGCACACGGAAACGGTACTCGCGTACGAAGTCGCGGGTAACTGCTAGTTATTTATATATTTTATTAGTGAAATCACGTAAATTCACCAAATTACTTGTATTGTAATCTAATCGTATTTTATCACTAAATCGATAGATTATAACACCTGTGTGGATATTTCTTCATTTCGGTCAAGTAAGTGTTACTTAGTGTGTGTGATAATGTGGACTAACATGTTTCTTGTGTTCGGTGAGTGTATTTTTTTCACAACTAAATGGAAAATACGGATGGCCCACCTAATGTTAAGTAGTGCAGTTTTCTCCAATCCACAGTAGACAATTTCGTCGGCTCATCGGATGGGGGACCCTACATTTTGTCTTCCGTTCAAGAGTTCAAATTCGTTTTTATAATCACAAGAATCATAATATTGTGAAACTATTTATTAATCTTGAAAATTTATTTTCTAGCAATCAAGCCCGAAAAACTGAAAATGAATCGCGCTATTATTTTAAGCTTTGACTGTTGTTGTTTGACTTTCGGTTTAGTTTTAACTTTTTTTGCAGCGACAAAACCCAAGATTACCTACTTTACTAAGTTTAAAAAAAACCCAAGTATTTGCAATATTTGCATTTATCATAATTTCGAAGTTTTTTTATTTCTAACCCCCGACGCCAGATGAACAGATTTTGATTTTGTTTTTTTTTTGTTTGAAAGGTGAATTAGTCGGGCGTGTTCTTAGCTATGTTTGATGAAAATCGGTCCAAGATTCGGGGGTTTTTCAAATTTGTAATTTAATTACTTGTTATGATATCGAAGTGAGATCGGGTTTCTTTAATTGGTAACCTGGTTTCGAGGGAAGACTAAAAACAACCGTTTTATTATTAGTTCGTAAGTAACCCGGTTACGAAGTAAGAAAAAAAAAATTTCTACGTAGCTGGTTACGAAACTTGGTTACGTAGGCGCATTAAAGGTTTTCTACGCTATGCGAGTACGCGAGTTTCAGGTTGCGTAGCACGCAGCGTAGCGCGTAGCTCTGGCGTAGCATGTTTCGTAGCACATAGAATCTAGCAATGACGTAGAAAAATAATGTTCGAGTTCTGTCATAGGTCATAGGCTACTTACTATTGGGGTTCTAAAATACAAATGTTTGTCAGTTCTGGTCGATCGAAGGTTATGGGGCCCGATCTCAATCTCAATCTGCAAAGTTTTAAACCATGCTCAGTTCATACTAACTCATAGTTATTCTATGACTAAATAGTGACATTATGATGTCATTTGATTTGTTTTCGCGCATATTTTGCTGTCAAGTGTCTAAAAAGAATGATCACGGTCACGTGGTACAATCTTGTACCACGTGATCTGAAGAAATTACACTGGGCAGTGAAATATAACTTGACAGCAAAAGATTGGAATACGGGGGCTGACCTGATTACCTGAAGAATTTAACTGGGCAGTGAAATTTATATTGTCAGCAAAAGATTGAGGCCGGTCTGCCCCCGTATGCCAATCTTTTGCTGTCAAGTTATATTTCACTGCCCAGTGTAATTTCTTCAGATCATTCTTTTTAGACACTTGATAGCAAAATATGCGCGAAAACACATCAAATGACGTCATAATGTCACTATTTGGTCACAGAATAACTATGAGTTAGTATGAATTGACCATGATTTAAAACTTTGCAGTTCAACTTTGATTGGCATACCCCTGCTGGTTATGTAACGATTTGTATTATTCCAGGATGCATCCTCCACGCCAGCTCAGTGGTCGGGCAGTGGTCGTGCACCGTAGACGAGCAGTGTGCAGACGTGGCGGGCAGTGTGTGCGACAGCGGCGCCTGCGCCTGCCCCGCGGGACGACAACTCGTGGCCGGTCAATGTGTTGACTGTAAGGAAATCTTCTTTTCTTATTTATGGCCTGTGACTTGACGGACACAGAACAGTTTTACGGGAAAATTGTAAACCAAATGACCCAGCTGACTTGTCAAACGACTCGACTTGACTTCTTTTTCTCTTCTTCTTCTTCTTATACAGGATGTTACCAGACCACTTCCGAAAACTTAGAGGTTCCAATCAGACCATGATACTGAAAACATTTAGCGAATATAATCGCAAAAAAAAAATTGCCTTGACTATCTCCTTTTCATTTTTTTTCTAGTTACATACACACAGTACAACATAATAAGACATATTTACGTAATTATCTCATTTAAAAAAGCAAAAAAACAAATTAAATTAATAAAGCAGCAATGTACAGTGTACACGCAGCACGCAGATTACGCCTACTACAGCATGAACAGCTGAGAGTTCATCGCGGGTCATTCGAGCACGCGACGTGCGAGCGAGACAAGAGACGCCTGTCTTTATCGCGCGGTCGCGCGGTCTTTATACCAATTAGGTATAAAAAAACAAAGTAGGTACTTACCTACGTTAGTAGGCACTTACGACACAGAATAATTAATAGTACTACGCCTCGACCTTCCCTACGTGAATGCGTACATTGCGGACTGGCGGAATAAATACAAATCTTTAAGCATTGTTTTCTCCGGCTATAATTATTTTTCAGGATAACTGATTTTTTTTGGTTGGGTTTTGGTGTGCTGTACCCCCCCCCCGTTCGTTTTTGGAAGTGGTCTGGTAACACCCTGTATATGGCCTCTGTCCGTCATTTCGACAAAACAATTTTGCCAGTGTCAAGTGGATTAATTAGTTTGTTCTTGATCTTACTTGATGATATGTTGTTCCCAGTGGCTCCGTACCACACTTCAGTCTGCGTGAGCGACCATCAGTGTTCGCGGATGTTCGCCTTCTTCGAATGCCGAAAGTCAGACGGTGCGCAAGGTAATTTATCCGATGCCCTCAATCAATTCTATTGGTAGGTAGTAGCTACGCTAAATGTAATGTGTTACCTACCTAATTTAAATATTAATGTACCTAAGGCTATCGATACGGACATTACGGACTCCATAGCATTAAATAAAATAAATAAATAAATTCATTGACATTTCACACAACGCCCTCTAGTCTCAAACTAAGCAAAGCTTGTGATATGGAAACTAGATGCTGATACAATACTTATATACATTTTTTTTCATTATGCCTATATACCTTGTGGTTTTCTTTAGTGCTATAGTTATAAAATTTATCTACTACAATTTATCTACCTACTATAAAATTTATGTAGTTTTTTAAAATGGTAAATAAACTAAAAAAAACGTAAGAATTTTCAAAAACCACTCAGCCCCCGTATGCCAATCTTTTGCTGTCAAGTTATATTTCACTGCCCAGTGTAATTTCTTCAGGTCACGTGGCACAATTTTGTACCACGTGATCATTCTTTTTAGACACTTGACAGCAAAATATGCGCGAAAACCAATTAAATGACATCATAATGTCACTATTTAGTCACAGAATAACTATGAGTTAGTATGAACTGACCATGATTTAAAACTTTGCAGTTCAACTTTGATTGGCATACCCCTGCAGCTTAATTTTTATATAGCTATTAAGTACGCACAACGGATCTTTATCCCTCTGAAGTTAGGTGCAACAAACGATTGCGCATGTACTGTTGCGCGTAAAAATTAGCTTACTTACCTCCAATTCGACACAAAAATTGGTTCTACACAGATACTTCGGGATAGAGATCCGTTTTGACTGCTACTAGCTAGCTTTGCTGCAGGGGTATGCCAATCAAAGTTGAACTGCAAAGTTTTAAATCATGGTCAGTTCATACTAACTCATAGTTATTCTGTGACTAAATAGTGACATTATGACGTCATTTGATGTGTTTTCGCGCATATTTTGCTGTCAAGTGTCTAAAAAGAATGATCACGTGGTACAAAATTGTACCACGTGACCTGAAAAAATTACACTGGGCAGTGAAATATAACTTGACAGCAAAAGATTGGCATACGGGGGCTGAATAACGATGCAAATAGTTGTCCGGAATCTGCGTTGTCACGTAGAAGCCTAGGGGTGGAGTTTTGTGTCACGTACACGTAACTAAACGTTACAGAGGGTAGCTGCCGCTGCCAAGATGGATTCCACTACTTCCTCGGCCGCTGCTGGCGATCGGTCGGCTTCGGAGCCTCCTGCACGCATCACGAGGAGTGTATAGGTAATAATAAGATGGAATATGACATTATTCACAAAGAAAATTATGACTAATACAGTATTTACAATATTTATAATATTATGTACAAAATACACATGAAGCAGTTGAGCTATCTACACACCGTTGCAAACGATTTATAGATAGCTCAACTGATCCAAATCAGTAGCAATCGGAAGCGTGCCCAAGACACTGGCTGCATTGCCGCGCTGAATAGATGATATGACATGATGATGAAGATGACAATATGATGGATGTGACAGGCGTCACAGCTCAGTCGGTAATAGCTCTGCCTTCCGTGCTGTGGGTTCAGGTTCAGGTTGATCCCATTAAATTGTCATCAAAATCGGTTTTGTTGTTTGGCATATACCTAAATAGAAATAACTGGAAAAAAATATGCCATCCACGTGCACGAAATTGCGTATTTTGCTTTCCTGTGACTTTTAAGTGGTGTTTATACTTTATAGTCACTAGAATATTCCCAATGAACTGTCATCATCATCGGATGATGAAGCTGGTAATCGAATTGAAGTCGGTTTTTCTAGTTTTTTAAACATTATTTTATAAAAAAACCGTTTTTAAATAAAAAATTATTGTCATGTCTGCTATGTGTACGAATGTTGTCTTATTTTACTGGGTTTTTTAACAAAATCAAATTAAAACCAGATGTCCCACGCGACCCGTACAGCCTACAGTGTGACGGCACGTGTGGTTGCGCCCCGGGGTACTACGAGAGACAACGCGGCGAGTGCAGGAAGATTGCATACGGTAAGCATGGAGGACGTGTCTTGTCTTGTCTGGTTGCACTCTGATTGTTGAGGCGTCAGTATTTCCGGATCTCTACAATTTAGGAATTTTTAAGACAATAGTGGGTAAGTAGATAGATACTTAGATAGATAAATATTTTATTGCACACACAGAAGAAAGAAATTACATGAAAAAGTAAAACATAATAGTAGTGAACGGAAATAACTATTTATTTTTTTATCTTAGAAAATGTATTTATTAACTCTGCGTAGGTATCTAACCTTTTAGTACACATGCTCACGCACCCTCCTATCACATCGCACCCACACATAGACACTTAAACGCGTGTGCAATGCTATTTTTAAGGACTGTTTTCATGAATGAAAATTTCGATTTAAAGTCTTAGAACAAAATATGTTGTTCGACATGACGTGTAGAATACCCCCCATTCGGACTTATAGGGTCATTATATTACACCCTGTATATGCGTGATGTTTATTTACAGCGGTTGGCGACGGCTGCGTGTTGGATCAGGATTGTCAGTTCGAGAACGGCGTCTGCGATTTAGCAACAATGAAATGTTTAAGCACAGGTAACTATAATAAATAGGCCTTTTGCATCTATACAGCGTGTAGCTACAATGGCGACATTAAATGAACACACGGGTAGAGCTACTTATAAGTATTCATAAAAAAAATAAAAAAATTATTTAAGTCCATAATAGAAATTTCGAATTTTTCAAACAAACTTAATAATAAAATACTCAACAAAAATTAATCATCCTGTGAGTGTGCAAACCGCGCCGCGCCCGCGCCCGCGCCTGCATGCCCGGGCGGCTCGGTGGCGGCGGCGAGGCGCGGTGGAGCGCGGGGCGGGGAAATCAAGCGACACCAAGGAAATCAAATAATTTCACTTTACCTTGTTCACTTTACTATTAATTTTATTGTTGTGACCTATGCACCTCGCGCCTTACACTTATTAAATCTTCAAGTTCTCAATGTAGCCGCGCCGCGGCGCCGCCGCCACCACGTCGGACACAAAGATGTACCTAACCGGCGCTGAATATTCGCCCTGGCCTTTTGCATTTTTGCATAAACGTCGTCTTTCACAAAGCCCCATAAAAAAATCGAGGGGCTTGAGGTCAGGTGACATTGGGCCACCTAAGAGGTCCGTGTCGTGTCGTCCTATCCAGTATCCACTGAGCACCAAACATTTTATTTAGCCGCTCCCTCCCTAGTCGCAAAGGTAGACAGATAAACAAATAATAAATCAAAGCGTCTTTATCGCTGTACCTACGTAGACCTGATTGGGTACTTAGAATAGAAAAGCTAAACTAACAAAACCAAGCGTCTTTTTCACGAAACATTCAGAATAGGTAGATAATTAGCAAAATTATTAAAATAAAGTGTGTCAAGGACACCGGCCCGCGTATCACTGGCTAGGCAGGCAGGACGAGTCGGTCGAGCGGGCGGCGGCGCGGGCGGCGGGGGCGCTCCTCAATCAAAGGGCGAGGCGAGCGGAGTTAGCTATCCCTTTCATGCACAAGCACAACGTCGCAATTTCGGGCGTCTTATCTTATTCTAACAATACTTTCTTGCTCTTCATACGCGGTTATGACCCGTGAACCCGACAGATGACCTCTGCTCTTACGTACAGGTTGCTCCGAGGCGTTATTTAAGAAAATTGATTTATTTCGATAAATCTTATGTTTAATGAAATAAAAAATATGTCTATATTCTGAAAACGCGAAACCGGATACGCTGGTTAATTTAATGTCGCCATTGTAGCTACACGCTGTATATTATATTCGTAGCCTTTTATCCCGAGAAATCAACATCAAACGGGACGAGGACGAAGTCGCAGGCAGAAGCTTGTGTACAGTCGGCTACACATCAACCTATCAACGGTTCGAACTTTGAACTATTATAATTTGAATATTGCGAATGATGCGAGAGGGACGATATGTCTTTATGTGAGACTCGCTGCTTGCGCGCCACGCGCCTACACCTATTGCGATCCCTGATTCGCAACATTTAAATTATAATAGTTCAAAGTTCAAACAGTATATAGGTTGACTAGCTTCCACCCGCGACTTCGTCCGCGTCCCGTTTGATTCTGTTGATTTCCCGGGATAAAAAGTAGCCTATGTGTTAATCCAGGCTACGAACTGTATGTATTCTAAGTTTAATCCAAATCGGACCAGTAGTTACAGCGTGAAAGAGTAACAAACATCCCGACTCGTATAGGTTGATGTGATGTGTAGCCGACTGTACAATAAAGCATTTTCATTCATTCATCTAGATGTAAAGGCCAACAGATTTATGAATTTATCACTTAATTTTCAGTATCAAGAATCTCAAACACGACCACTTACGCGTCAACGCGAGCTAATCTGACGTCATCTATAGTGACGTCAGTTCTTGCTACAAGGTTGCACGGGAGCGCGTGTGGTCCTACAAACGCTTGTGATGCGCCATTCGAATGTTCAACGTTCAGTGCTTGTGTGTGTCCTGTGGGGTACTATGCCAGTGATAATGGAGATAGATGCTTAGCTGGTAAGTGTCTCTAACTACTGGTTCTCCTTCTTCTACTACTGCACGCCAGCAATCACCGCTCTACAGAGCGCAGTTTCATCTCAATGCTATTCTCAAGCTTAATCCTGAGACAGACGTGTTTGACGACCGTATAAAGATAATTTTTAAAACCATTTTGAAGTATTGTGAAGGTGACATTAAAGCCCATTTATAATGTCGTTTTTCTCATCACGTTTGTATACCTACTTATCTAAGTTGATGTTTTCGATCTTTTTAGTTGTATTGTCAAATATATAGTAGGTAGGTATAATACCGATGTACAGTTTTCTAGATTTAAATATGTAATAGCGTTATCGCCTTGGATCTCTGTAATGGTAATGTCTATGATAAATAAACAATTTGAATTTGAATTCTCTTATATATGGCTTATGTCCGTCATTTTTCTTTTTATCTTAGTTTGTGACCACTTTAGCTTGCGTATGTATCCAGCCTGTTAGCACACATGCACACGCACCCTCCTATCACGTCGCACTCACACATAGACACTTTAAAGTGTGTGCAATGCTATTTTTAGAGAATGTTTAAGACGCTTTTCATGTATGAAAAACTTCGAAACGTTTAAAGTCGTAGAACAAACGTTCAAATTCAAATTCTTTATTTACTAATAATAAAATAACGCTACAGATACATAAATCCTTCGCCACGACGTGTAGATTATCATAACTTAACTTATATAACTTATACAGGGTGTAACATAACGTCCCTAATAAGGTTCCTTCGGGATTATAAGGACATTATGTTACACCCTGCATACTGGGTGGGAAGTTGGTTAAAATTATAATTCAAATTCAAAATCTTTATTGCGCTTATATGTTGCATAAACAGGTGTTATTTAATTTAATTAATAATTAATTAATATGATAATTAATTAAGTAAAGTATAAGTAATTGATTAAGTATAAGGGCGGCTTGCCCCAGAATCACTAAACGTGTTTAACAGCTAAATCGATTTAAATCTGACGTATTTGTATGACTTGACAACTCGCTAAATACTATTTAAGAGTTAAACGCATTTAGCGATTCTGGTGCAAGCCGCCCTAAGTTAATTAATAATGATCATCTCTACCCGTGTGTTTATTTAATGTCGCCACCATGTATGAAATGAAAATTGGTTTAAAAAAAAAAATGATTTGGATCAGTTGAGCTATCTATAAATCGTTTGCAACGGTGCACAGTGCGAAATTTTCACGATCTAGCGGGACAAAATTGATTTTTGGTACTTGTCTAAAAAAGATCAGTAGTTATGTAAATTGGCAGTCAATAAGTTATATTTTAATGGACTGAGCCTGATTTACCTTTAAATTGCAAGTGACAAAAAATACAAGTGTCGGAAAGGCCGCCTACCCGCATTACGCTGACATTTTCTCAATGCAGTCGAATTATTCGTCTGCGTTCGCTTGATGAATACGTTGTGTTTTCGTAAGAAAACAGTGATTGTGTGTTGGTATTGTTTTCAAGTGACTTCCAAGGTAAGTTTATAGACGTTTTTTTCTTTCGTTTGTGGTCTAATTTTAGCATAGGCTCCATTAGAATAGATTAACTATTTTTTTTAGTAAGAAAAATGACTATGTCATTTTCAACTTGAGTTTTACTTTATTATTCCGCATTATTCCGACCGCATATTATATTATAATGAAAGACCCATCTGTTAGCTACACGAAACATGTTTATTTACTTGCGCAAGTTTGCGACACTCATACATTTTTTTTTGATTTTCAGAATGGCTTCGCAAGTACCGTGCCGTGCATTCTTCGGTGTTTGGTTTGCCAACGCAAAAGAAGTTAGAATGGATGCCTTGCTGCATCATATTCTTGAAGAACTTGGTGACCCACCTCTTTCTGATGAAGGTTTAAGAGATATTAAGGCCATTATCCGGAATAATTGCTCAAAAATTTATGCAAAATGGTTGAAGTCGGGAAGACACCGAGATCGCTTTTTAAGAGTGAATTCTTCATGGCTACAAGATTATATTTCGTTTGCGGAAATTATTATTGATGTACCTTCCACGGATGTCTCACTATCTGAAACGAGAAACCGACCAGGAAGACGCCAAAGTGATTTTAGAGAGTCTAGCGGTAAAACGAAAAGGCGACGAATTCAGCAGCTCCTAGAAACATCGAGCCAGGAAGAATTATCGATGGCAACAGAAGCAAAGCTTCACCAGTCTGGAAAAAGAGATTCAGCAGCAATTGTGAAAGAGATTTGCCTCGTTTCACCACAAAGAGGCACAAAAATAAAAAAAGTGCGGAAGTGTTTTGCAAGTTAACGAGCTCCTCCAAAAACTAAACATGGTTTTGATCCTGAAGAGAGAGATTGTGATGACGATTCTGATATTTAATTTTAATCTGTTTATTTTTTGAATTTTACTTGATTTTTTCTAATTTTTTATTAATTATGTTCAATTTTTTTTGATTTTGCATATTTTTTGTTGAAATATAATATATTAATCCTTCTCTCTGTGTTTAAATTTAATAAAAACCCATTAGAACCAATATCAGGACAGTTAGTATACAAAGATCGAGTTAAGTAATTTTGTCCCGCTAGATCGTGAAAATTTCGCACTGTGCGGTGTGTAGATAGCTCAACTGCTTCATGTGTATTTTGTACATATTATAAATATTGTAAATACTTTATTAGTCATAATTTTCGTTGTAACTAATACAAATGTGTATATTGTTTGAACAGAGCTAGGGTCGGTATCGGAGGCTATGCAATGCGTCGGTCTCCTCGCTGAAGTGGTGGACGGCGTGTGCTCCTGCTCGCCTAACTTCTTCTACGCGGAGGACATGAGGGACTGCGTCAAAGGTAAGAACTTTATATGCAACGGCTTGTACAGAACAAGTAGGTACCGGCAGATCACCGAGTTCATCTTCATCATCATCATCATAGATAGATAGATAGATAATTCTTTATTTGACCTCAGCAAATATACAGATGACTTAAGTAACTTATTATAAGAGCAGGTAAGTTATTACCTACCTACAAAAAAGTAAAAATAAAAATGAACAATTAAAAAACAAAGTAGGTAAGCCCACCTGCCCATGAAGCGTGCATGGGGGCAAATTGGTCCCAGTCTCAGCATGATGCTGCACTATACCTAATCATCATCATCATCATCATCATCAACCTATACTCGTCCACTTGACTGCTGGACGTAGGTCTCTCCCAAGACGCGCCATTGAGCTCGGTCTTCGGCTCTTCTCATCCAGTGTCTGCGCTACATTTCGCAGATCGTCGCTCCATCTCGCCGGAGGGCGTCCTACACTACGCTTGCCTAAACGTGGTCTCCACTCCAGTATTAGTTTGCTCCAACGATTGTCGGTTCGACGGCAAACATGGCCGGCCCACTGCCACTTCAGCCTGCTAATCCTTTGAGCTATGTCGACGACTTTGGTTCTCTGTCGGATAACTTCATTTCGGATTTTATCCTTGAGAGAAATTCCGAGCATAGCTCTCTCCATAGCTCATCGAGTTATTATTTGGGAACTCACTCCTCCATCCAGCACCCCCCAGACGTGTATTGGAGAGGCCGCCGTACCGCATACGCACGTCAGAACAACACGCGCATACAGTTTAATGGTCCTTTGTAGAGAGCTCAACTGTTTCATGTGTATTTTGTATTAAAATACTGTATAAGTCGTAATTTTCTTTGTGAATAAAATGTTTATTTCGTACAACTAACGCCCGTAGCACACCTCCGCTGCGAAACCATAACAGTGGAACCGCAGTAATTTCGCCATGTCTTGTCCGTATGTAGTAGAAGCGGAACACTAGCGAAACTGCCTGTTTCCTAATAACGCATAAATCGCAGCGGAATTCATCCAGCGGTTTCGCTACTCCAATTTCGCTGTGGATGTGTGCTACGGGCGTAAATGATGGAACAAGCCGATGGCTGATGTTACGTGGCAACCACTGCCTGCATTGGCTCACTGAGCACATCCACTGAGGATGTGCCTGTGTCTTGTGATGTATTGCACTGCGTCCATCACTAGATGCTAAGTTTCAGACACTGCAGCGTCCCGTTCATCGGGGCATGTGTAAAAAGTGGCTCTTGACGTTGTATCTAGATTAAATACAACGGCCAGCAGGGGTATGCCAATCAAAGTTGAACTGCAAAGTTTTAAATCATGGTCAGTTCATACTAACTCATAGTTATTCTGTGACTAAATAGTGACATTATGACGTCATTTGATGTGTTTTCGCGCATATTTTGCTGTCAAGTGTCTAAAAAGAATGATCACGTGGTACAAAATTGTACCACGTGACCTGAAGAAATTACACTGGGCAGTGAAATATAACTTGACAGCAAAAGATTGGCATACGGGGGCTGATTATGATAAATGGGTCTTCCACAGTGACCCGGCGCATCACCGACGCTTGCACCACAGATGAGAACTGCCACACGTTCGGCAGCGCCGGCCTCTGCGGGCCTCCTCAAGAGCCGTGGCAATTGAGAACTTGTACTTGTGATTTTGAGCAAGCCGTGTGGGATGAAGCCAGGCAGATGTGCAGGCTTTTCGCTGGTGAGTATAAATAAAGGGCTAAGTTTGACCTAAATTTACACTAAGATTGTAGGTACCTACTAAAAATCAGGACTAGAGTGTCACTAAAATTATGTCAGTACAGTCGAAGACACGTCTACCTAAACTTTTTGGACTTTGAACTATTAGAAGTTGAACGTTGCGAATCGTGCGAGAGGGACGACAGTTTATTTGTGTAGGATGAGCTGCGAGCGCGGCGCGCGCCTTAGCCTATTGCGCTCCCGCCCCAACGATTCTCTGCATCGTATGTAGCGTAGTTGCGGTTGTATTGGGTGTATAACCTGACCTGTGGCCGTGTGTACATATTTGGGACTAATGCACTCGAGACTCAAGAGACTCGACTATACTTAGTAGCTAGCTACTTGCAGGTGTAAGTCGCGTTACGGTTTAATAGCGCTGACCTTGAATGCGCAAACTTTATATCTTTTTGGCTGCGCAAAGCACCCCCCACTTCCCCTCCAGTCAAGGTCAGCGCCATTAAACTGTGACACGACCTATACCTACTAGTGATGCTTAGTGGTAACTAGGTGATTCTAGAACTTTTAGGTACTAGTTGCACGCAACCAGAGCCTACAAGAATAGGCAAGAAACTGCGGCCTGGTTCCTAACGTTTTGTATGATCCTTTTTACAAAGAAATACTTAAATGGTGAAGTACCAGTGTGCTCTGTCTATCTCTAGGTGTCGGTGAGATGTGTGAGGTAGACAGCGACTGTCTCGCCGGCGAGCTGGAGATCCAATGCGAGGTGAATGAAGCCGGACAAGGGTACTGCGTGTGCCCTGAAGGATACCTCTCTGTGGATGGACTGTGCCTCACCACTGACCTTAGTAAGTGTTCTTACAAGTTGTGATTTTGGGTATCTAGAACTTCACCACGGAACGTAATGATATAAGTACCTAAAGAAAGAAAGTACTTTATTTGATAACACACAAACAAAAATCAAGGTACAGTCGGCTACACATCAACCTATCAACGGTTCGAACTTTGAACTATTATAATTTGAATGTTGCGAATCATGCGAGAGGGACGATATGTTTTTATGTGAGACTCGCTGCTTGCGCGCCACGCGCCTACACCTATTGCGATTCCTGATTTACAACATAACCACTGCCGACATTGCCTGCATTGCCGACTGTACCTAAATTTAAATATTCCCAAAAAGGATATGATAACGTAATGGGCTTCCTATCTAAATACTACCTCTAAGTAACGTTTGAGAGCGCCGATGTGATTTTTAAAATGCATGTTCAATCGTTATTTCATTCAGTATATCTTTCATCATTATCAGCCACAGTCTCTGCTGCAGGGGTATGCCAATCAAAGTTGAACTGCAAAGTTTTAAATCATGGTCAGTTCATATCATACTAACTCATAGTTATTCTGTGACTAAATAGTGACATTATGACGTCATTTGATGTGTTTTCGCGCATATTTTGCTGTCAAGTGTCTAAAAAGAATGATCACGTGGTACTATTTTGTACCACGTGACCTGAAGAAATTACACTGGGCAGTGAAATATAACTTGACAGCAAAAGATTGACATACGGAGGCTGGGCAGGGCATATTGTTATGCCTTGGGTTCTATATTTTTTTTTCTAATATTTCAGCCATCGGAGATGCGTGTCAAGCCTCACAAGAGTGCACACAGATTGCCAACACAGCGTGTATCAGCGGGTATTGTTCATGCGACAGCGGGTACCTACAGACGGATGACTTCTGCGCCCCCAGTGAGTATACAACGTGTAACATAATGTCCCTATAAGCCGAAAAGGGGCTTATTCGGACCAAACACGTGAATAGATTGGCATTTGCCAAAGTTGAATAAATTTTTTTTTCTTATTCAGTGCACATTATTTAGTTAGATAGATAGATCCTATCCTATCCTACTAATATTATAAATGCGAAAGTTTAGATGTTTGGATGTTTAGATGTTTGGATGTTTGTGTTTCAATCACGTCTAAACTACTGAACCAACTTGGATGAAACTTGGCATATATATAGTTCGTAATCTGGATTGACATACCTATAGGCTACTTTTTATCTCGAATAATTAACAGGATCTACAGGATAAAATGAACGAAAAGGATTAGCAGCGCCAATTGGCAAGAGGATTTCATTGTCATGTCATTTCACGTCAGTTTGACAGGGCGTAGTACTACCTCTTTGGTCTAACAACCAGCGTTTGACATTCCAGTAGGTACGAGTTCGGTGTAATGAGGTGTAATGTCAAGTTTCTCAAAGTTTCTACTCGGTACACGCACAGATAATATAATGTACACGGAAACTGTAGACGCGTACGAAGTCGCGGGTAACTGCTAGTATATAATAATAATAGGTATAAAAATATCTATGAATATGAATTCTTTCTTTTCAGTTATCGGTGGCACGTGCACCATAGACAACGACTGCGTGATAGAACACACGGTGTGTTCCAACACCACAGATGGTGTGTTTACATGCCAATGTGGGGAAGGATTCGTCGCACATAACGAAACTTGCTGGCCCGGTGAGACTGATTTATCTAAATTTAGTTTTACATTTATTTAGTTTGGATGTTTTCAAGAGACGAGTGAATAGGTGTCTTTTAAGTAAGCGTGCTACATTGTCGACCGCATCGTCACTAAACATCGGTGAAATTGCGGTCAAACTTTTGCCTATAAATGGTAAAAAAAAAATTCACAGCTTACTTAGTTGGTATGTTAGTACGTCAGTGGGTTCGATCGACATAAAAATGTTCTGTGTGATATGAATATGACACAAAACATTTATGGATTAAGACTTGATTGAGATTTAGCTGAAACTTGACTGTGAATTGTCTGAAAATCTACTGAAAGATTGAGATTGGACAGGAACTTGATTGATATTGGATTAAGAGTAAGTACCTAAGCTAAAAGTTAATTAAAAATTGATTGAGACTTCACTGAGACTCGATGAAAAATGCACTGAGTTTAGTAATTGATATTTGATTGAAACTGCCAACTGTATCCAGCCTGTTAGTACACATGCTCACGCACCCCCCCCTCACGCACCCTCACCCACATATAGATACTTTAGCACGCGTGTATTTTTGAGGAAACTTTAAGACGCTTTTCGTGAATGAAAAACTTCGAAATATTAAAAGTCGTAGAACAAGTGCGGTTCGCCATGACGTGTACTTATAGTACTTGTACTTGTAGGGCGGACCATTTCGGTTTAAAGACATTTATTTCTCATAAAAACTCTTAGGTTCTATTACAATGAGATTTAACAGAGTGCTTGTTAATAAAAGTTATTTTGCCTCTTGACGGCGTTGCCGGTACTTAAGTAAGTATAAATCTTACAATATAATGATAATATAATGATACATTTTCCGCAATTAGGCCGCAAGCGGGCCCTTTTTTTCGCAATGACGTGTAGAATACCCCCTTTCGGACTTATCGGGACATTATGTTACACCCTGTATTTATATCTTTGTTGCAGTATCCCTCGGGTTCGAGGACAGTTGTAACAACACGCCGCAGTGCGTCGCTGCTCTCGGCGACAGGAGCGCGTGCGTCGACGAGCGCTGTGTCTGTTTAGGGTCCTACCACTTTAGGGATGGCAACTGCTGGCCTGTCACTGGTATGTTACTTACAATATCCCCTGCCGCATGCCGGCAGTCCCAAGGCGCGCTAAGGGGATTTCCGGACAAAAAGTCCATATCCCCTTCGCAGGGGGAAAACGTAGGGGATTTATGGAATAAGCCACCTTTTCGGCTGGCCTGTTCCAGGCCTGGCCTGTGTTTGAAAAAATGTTTGCCATTGGAGATGTCAATGGCCAAACGACTAATGACATTTAGTAATCACTAGCAGTTACCCGCGACTTCCTCCACAAAAAAATATAATATAACCTAAGAAAAGCGGGAAAAGTAGCCTCTTATGTGTTCCAGGTTTCGAACTATAATATATTCCAAGTTTCATCCAAATCGGACCAGTAGTTACAGCATGATTGAAACACAAACATCCAAAAACCTAAACTATTCTAAACTTTTATTATAGTAGAAACAAAAAAGAGTTCCAAAAACAAAAATTGCAATGATTGCTAAACCCTGGTCTAGTTTGATATAATCTGTGGCTAAATGACATTCCTTCAGTATTCTGCTGCATATTAATTAATTAGTAATGTATTTTGGATCAGATTTGTTCGAAAGCTGCGGTCGCACCAGCGAATGCTTCCTCCCGTCCATGTCGGACCGTGTGGTCTGCAGAAACAGCCTGTGCCAATGCTCCTTCGAATATCCCTACTCGGAGGAATTGAATACCTGTAGTGAGTATAACTTATATTATCTGTGGTATTAGGTACCAACAAGAACAGTAAAATAAGACTACTTGTGAAAACTTCGGAGGGTTCGGAGCGTAGATGAAGCGCTCGTAGTGTATCTTGCCGATTATCTAATTTTAATGTTAGTGTTAGTTGTATTTTATGACTAAATATTTGAGCAATAAATGTTGTCCACTAAGGGCGGCTTGCACCAGAATCGCTAAACGCGTTTAACTCTTAAATAGTATTTAGCGAGTTGTCAAGTCATACAAATACGTCAGATTTAAATCGATTTAGCTGTTAAATACGTTTAGTGATTCTGGTGCAAGACGCCCTAAATAGTAATAAACAAACGAACGGAGGGTTAAAGTACCCAAGAACAACTTTTCTGATAAAATCAGTGTGAGAGCTCAAAAATCAGCTTTGCCAAGCAGGGATAGTATAGTCACAAGTTCACAACCCACAACGGATCTTTGTCCCTCTGAAGTATCTGCGCAGAATGCATTTTGACTCAAATTTTGGGTAAGCCAATTTTTCCGCACAACAGTAGAATCAGCAAAATTTCCGCCTTTTGAAACTGTTTCGCTTGCAAGCAGTTAGCTACCTGAACCCGCCTTTTTCTTTTGTCCTCTTATTTTGACCAACCAGAGACCTAAACATCTATTTATTTTTATGACGGCTCATTGTTTTCATAACTTTTACACCCAAAATAATTTGCTTCTATTCGTATCCAAAAATTAACGGCTAGTCAGTTTACAGAAAATGCACCCTTAAGGTGGTAAGGCAGAACTTTTGCTGAAGGTATATACATACTCAAATCGTTGTGGAAGCTAACTTCAAAGGGATAAAGATAGGTCGTGACTACTAATTATACTAGATTGATACTTTTGAATGATTTTATTAACCTTGAAAAAATTGTTACAGCGTCATCGGCAACAAGTGTCTACGGTAGTACTCTCGTGATGATCACTGCCCTTATTTACTTATTATTTTAAGTATTATATCTATAGATAAGCATAGTTTAGGTACGTAAAAGAAATAAATGTTTCAATAGTAAAAAATAATTTATTAACAAAGAAAACTATTAACTGTACTATTGTATTTCAGTTGAGCTATCTATAAATCGTTTGCAACGGTGTGTAGATAGCTCAACTGCTTAATGTGTATTTTGTATATATTATAAATATTGTATAAACTGTATTTAGTCGTTTAAACTTTTAAGATTTTAGTATTTACAATATTTACAAAATACACACGCAGTAGTTAACATATCTACAGATCGATGCAAATGATCCATAGGTAGCACAAATCCAAACCAGTGTTTTAAGTTAAAAAAAATAGATTCGGTCAAGAAATATGGCAACTAAATTAAGTATCACGTATGTAAAAATCAATAAGTAATTTATTTTTTGGTAATATTAAATTTTAATAAACCGAAGTCTATGATATCATTTTGTATCCCTAGCTATTTTAATTGAATCTTATTTGATTTAAAATCTTACATAATCGCTGATTTTACCTAAATCTAAAGGACAATAAAATTTGAAAGTTTTTAGAAAACTAGGTTAAAATTTACTAAAACTAATATTAAAATTTAGTTGATCGAAGCTTCTGACTAATGTCTAAAAAACATAATTAATTACTCTTCATGCTTTGTTCTACATGCAAACAGTTGTACCACAGAATACTTGTACTAGTAGTATGTAACAAATTACTTTTAAATATATTTTTAATATCCAAGAGCTATACTGTAATTACAATTTACTTGTAAATTGCCTGATTGGTTTGTAGATTACAGGTTGTAGAGGTTAGTACAAAACTTAATGACTTATTTACCGCGGTCATAACTCTTTTCATAGCATGGTGAATTGGTGATAATACAGGGTGTAACATAATGTCCCTATAAGTCCGAAAGGGGGTATTCTACAAGGTGATGGTGAACAACATTTGTTCTACGACTTTTAATATTACTAAGTTTTTCATTTCTAAACGATTCTAAGGGCGGCTTGCACCAGAATCGCTAAACGCGTTTAACTCTTAAATAGTATTTAGCGAGTTGTCAAGTCATACAAATACGTCAGAGTTAAATCGATTTAGCTGTTAAATACGTTTAGTGATTCTGGTGCAAGACGCCCTAAATGATCCTTGTGATTTTATTGAATAAAGAAATTTTGACTTTGATTTTCATTCATGAAAAGCGTCTTAAAGTTCCTTAAAATAGCATTGCACACGCATTAAAGTGTCTATGTGTGGGTGTGACGTGATAGAAGGGTGCGTGAGCATGTGTACTAACAGGCTACTTACGCAAAGTAAATAAACACTAAATGTGGTCGCAAATTTCTAAGACAAAAAGTATTAAAAAAAATAGAAATTTCAAACATGTATTCAACTTTTGCACATGCCAATCTACTCGCGTGTTTGGTCTGAATAAGCCCCTTTTCGGCTTATAGGAACAATAATGTTACACGTTGCTCGGACGAATACTTATTCGTCCAAACTATAGCTATGGAACTTATTTGTACTATAGATAATATAAACTTTCATACTTAAATATTTTTTTAAAGCAGTGCAAAGGTTAATTCTCAGACATAAACCAATCAAAATTCATGGAAATTTCACACAACGCTCTCTAGTCAAAAACTAAGTAAAGCTTGTACTATGGGAACTAGATCGCTGAATACAATCTAGATAACACTAATGTTACCAATTTTGGTGCACATTTTGTTTCAATGTTTTTTTGGTTGAGAAACTTTTTTGGATCAAAATGATATTTTTACCTTTGCATTGTTATTCTAGAAATAGAAATTATTTATTTTACGCAACATACAGATACATATTTAATAAAAAAAATATTAAAATGCGTAAAAAGGAACCCACTCAGCAAATGCTAAAGGTGCACGGTGGTTTCTTTAGCGCTGGTTTTCTGCCCCCGTATTCCAATCTTTTGCTGTCAAGTTATATTTCACTGCCCAGTGTAATTTCTTCAGGTCACGTGGTACAAATTTGTACCACGTGATCATTCTTTTTAGACATTTGACAGCAAAATATGCGCGAAAACAAATTAAATGACGTCATAATGTCACTATTTACCTACTCACAGAATAACTATGAGTTAGTATTGAACTGACCATGATTTAAAACTTTGCAGTTCAACTTTGCAGTTCAACTTTGATTGGCATACCCCTGCAGGGGTGCCGAGAGTGGAGTGGAGTTTCTCTAGATCTTGCTTGCTTTGCGATTTGAGTTTATATCTACGAAAATGTTGAAATGTGCGCGCGAGAAGTTTGAATACCCTTCGTCCTAAACAGTGGTTCTTGCTGGTCATTAGACCTCTATTTTCAGTTCTTTGATCCAAGGTTATTTTTACCTGACAAGTCCTGACATTCATGGACATAAATGTTCTTCTTTAACAATAGTAACACCTCGTTTCGTCCGCTCTTCAATATTAGCCAAAGGGTCGAACTGGCGAGCTCTCCGCAGCACATTCAATATCTTCACTTGTGCGTAATGTTTCTGCTCATCATTCAGCCTCTTCAGCATCGGAATTAGCATTTCGGAGAAACATACATCTTCATCGTACGATTTGACGACCACTTCTTCTTTTTTCGACGACTGCGGTTCGAAATTATCTGATTCTAATGAGTAAGTATCGCTGGCGACTTCGATTTCTATCTGGTTTTCTACAACGGGGTAGTCGTCATTACGTTTTTCTAAAGAGCCGTATAGGAATGATAGTTCTTCGTAAAACCTGTACGGTTTTTTCGGTTTTAGGATCCCTAGTTCGACTTTTCGTTGATTGCCGAGTTCTCGTCCGTACGAGTCGCGAAGGTTTCGCCATTTTTTCTTTACTTCTATGACTGAAACAATTGTTTCATAATTACTGTATTTGGAAAACTGTGTAAACTAGTCACAACGGATCTTTGTCCGTCTGAAGTATCTGCGCAGAATCCATTTTTGTCGAAATGGAGGTAAGCTTTTTCAGCACAACAGTACCTACATGCGCAATCGTTTGTTGGCACCTAACTTCAGAGGGATAAATATCCGTGTGTACTATAACTACTGCAAAGTGTGAGCATTTTTAGATGTACGAAAAAACACCAAGATCATATAATGAGGTGACTAATGTCTGTAATAAAAAAAAAATGTTATGATATTTTAAAAAGTTTTTCTTATATCTAGTGCTGACCATTCACTAAAGGAAATGGATTTTTTTTCGAATAAGTATCTACCCCAGAATCTGAAGTTGTTGTTCACCAAACAAAAATAATAAATAAATAAATAAATACTCATGGACTTTACACACAACGCCCTCTAGTCCCAAACTAAGCAAAGCTTGTGATATGGGAACTAGATGGCTGATAGAATACTTATATACTTTTTTTTTGTAAATACATAGGTACTTATTATACATAGTAACACCCAGACATAGAACAAACATCTATGTTTTCCACGCACAAATGTTTGTTCTCGGTGGGGATCGAACTCACGGAAGGCAGAGCCATTACCGACTGAGCTGTGACGCCTGTCAACAATAGTTGAATTACCAACAAGTGTTCCACCTAAACTTACTGTGCAGCGTCTGCGCCGACGTCCGCAACTCCCCCCAGTTATCGAACAACACTTCGCATATCTCCATCCACAGTTTCTCTCTGATATCTCGTTCATTTCGTTCGCTGATCTGCGATTGTTTGTGCCAGAGCATGGGTCTGCTTTTAACCTCTCTGATCAGCACCGGCACATCGATTTCCAAGTTGCTGGCGTTTACCAACTCTGAAATTAGAAAAAAAATTGTGAAAAGCGACTTGCAAGATCAACCCACGTATGCCAATCTTTTGCTGTCAAGTTATATTTCACTGCCCAGTGTAATTTCTTCAGGTCACGTGGTACAAAATAGTACCACGTGATCATTCTTTTTAGACACTTGACAGCAAAATATGCGCGAAAACACATCAAATGACGTCATAATGTCACTATTTAGTCACAGAATAACTATGAGTTAGTATGAACTGACCATGATTTAAAACTTTGCAGTTCAACTTTGATTGGCATACCCCTGCAATAAAATAAAACTCTGACTTTAGGCTCTGCTTAAAAGTGTTTGTACCTATTGATTTTTTTATGATTCGATAAATAATCGAGTCTGTTTCTTACCAGAGTTTCTTGTCAACTTCCTTCGCCGTTTAGTTGCCAAGTCGCCATCATCATCACTGGAGTCGGACGAGGCTGGCTCTCGTTCTTGGAATTGTCCGTTGAGAAAGGACAGCTCTGAGGAGAATCTGTACGGTCTTTTTCTTTTCATTTTCCCTTTTATTGCCTTCTTTTGAATGACAAGTTCTTTTGCGTAGGTATCTTTCATATTACGCCATTTCTTCTTTATTTCTTCACCTGTATTAAACAAGACATGAATGTTAGTAGGTCCTCTTTTTTTCAGTACCTATACCTAGGTACCTAAGTATCTAGGTATATTGTTATACGTAGATACTCACGTATTCTACGTAAGAACATAGGTACTAATACCTCTTACCTAGGTAGGTAGGTACCTACTTACTTTAAAATACGTCATTATACTTATAACAGTGAAGTAGGTAGGTAGTAGGTAGTGTAGATACCTACTTCATACCTACTTAGGTAAATAATACTTAGGTAGGTAGGTAATTTATTGAGAAGAAATTCTTGGGTGTTTGTGATGTCGTAGGTCATATAATATTTCTCAACAAATACCTAATAATATTTTTACTATATTTTAAGAGAATAACCCTTCTGGTTACGGAACGCTAAAGCCGAAGTCTACCGCGCATTCGCTTCTCAGCCGAAGACCAACTCTTCCAATCGTCGAACACGGCTTCGTTCACCTCCTCCCACATCTTGTATTTCAGCACACGATTGTTGTACTCAGTCGAGAGTCTATCCCACAACACTGGCCGTTTTCGAATCTCCTCTATCAGTAGCTCTATGTCTAAAGTCAACGGTGAAAGCGGCGAATCGGTTTCGTTCATTTTCAACGAGTTTTACAACAAGAAAAGTTTAAAAACGCGGTTTTATTCGCACGATTTTTTGCAGCGACGCTGCGTAAAATGGCCGCACGATGCGGTAACGCGACGGGGTATGGCAGCGGCGCGGCGGCGGAGCCATAGAGTATGCGCCGCACGGCACGCTCTGCGACTTTAGGGTTGTATATAACTGGGTCGTCTCGATTTTTCGCTCATCCTATCCTATCCTATCCTATCCTATCCTACTAATATTATAAATGCGAAAGTTTAGATGTTTGGATGTTTAGATGTTTGGATGTTTGTGTTTCAATCACGTCAAAACCACTGAACCAACTTGGATGAAACTTGGCATATATATAGTTCGTAACCTGGATTGACATATAGGCTAATTTTTATCCCGAATAATTAACAGGATGTACAGAATAAAATGAACGAAAAGGATTAGCAGCGCCAATTGGCAAGAGGATTTCATTGTCATGTCATGTCACGTCACTTTGACAGTGCGTAGTACAACCTCTTTGGTCTAACAGCTAGCGTTTGACATTCCAGTAGGTGCGAGTTCGGTGTAATAAGGTGTAATGTCAAGTTTCTCAAAGAAGTATCCGCTCGGTACACGCACAGATAATATAATGTACACGGAAACTGTAGACGCGTACGAAGTCGCGGGTAACTGCTAGTTCCGTATAATGGCTATACGATTTTTATTTTTCCCTTCTTCCCCACTGGATTTGTCAGTGTTGCCCTTTGTCATTCTGCTGCTAACCTACGAGAATAGCCTGCTTCGTGGTCACTGGGGTTTCACTGGGCAGAAATGACCGTTAAAAATGGCCAATATCTGTAGATAATAAGGTACCGGTTTCACATCTGTTGTAGGTACTGTTATTTAGCGTAGGTACATAAGCCTGCAACAGTAACGAACTCAATTGAAAGCTTAAATACAAGCTATGAACTACCTATCTATACCTATTTTTAATAAAGTTAGTTGTAGAACATTAATGTAAAATAACCAATTTTTGTAGGTAACCATTCATGAAATCATTTTTGAAATAAACTTTAAATAAACCTACTAAAATAAAATTATCAATCTACAATCTGGAATTTTGGAAAAATACATACATACCTAGGCCGAAAATCAGGCAAACATTCGGTCTCCAAACGCGCCGTACGGCCGTATTGCGACAGCACTAATTATTCCGCATCGTCTGGAATTTGTATTCGGTCTTGCGTTGCGCTGCGGTGCGCGGCCATTTTGTTGGTAGTGTTGTTGTCTGTCCATAGATGGCGCACACTCTAATTGAGATTGACTGCGTTTTATGTACACCCGGAGAACGCTTAAAAAACTTAATTTTATTGCTCTAATACGACGAATAATTGTCGGTGCGTAAAACAATAAGGCACGGTACACACTGGTAAAAAATGTGAGCGCAAACGCTGCACTGCGCTGAGTTGAGATAAATATAGATATGATAGAATAGCATACTACGTCCTAGTCCCATGAATGGCCCGTTTTCGACTAAATCTCTATAAGTGGTGTCAAAGTGCACTTAAACTTAATGAATTAGCCTCTAGAACTAAAAGTAAACATTTTTTGACCTACCTCCATAAGCTACATTCATTAGAAACACTTAATTTTTTTGTTATTGCGAGATACGAGCTTGGCCAAGATTCCGTGCCGCTGAGTGTATAATCCCACTAAGGAAGGATGGGCAATGGGCATAATAGTCCGTGTATTTTTTTTGTTACAAATTCACGTCTGAGCGTTATGTTTGTGTTATTATCCCGGAACTAGTTATCCATGAAAATTAATTGCTAGGTACCACCAAACTAACTCCTAACAGGCTCCATAGGTTCCTCCAACCTGTAAGTACCTAGGTAGGTACCTATTGTATTTTTTTGTGTTAATTTGGCATGTAGTAACACAGATATAAGTTGTGGAAATAAAAATAAATAAAAAGCTTCATAAATAAACACAGGTATACCAAATTAAGTAGCTACTTACAAACTTACAAAAAAAATTGACTGCCCTAATTGATTAGGCAGAGATCCAAATCATTCTTGCATATTTATTTGTATCGCCAAAGATCGATCTATAATAGCTTTGTCTTTCCCCAAAAAAGCTTGCGTTTTTTCCGCAATGCTGTACTTCCCCTGAGTACCTAAACAAGTCCAATACCGGTTTTGAGGATAAAGTTGATGATCAGTGGATGTGGATACAGTCTGTGGTTGATACATAGCTGTTATTTGCGGAAGACGTGTTATCAGAATATATTTGTAAAGTTTCGTGTTTTTACGCAATTCGAGCTTTGGTAAGATTGATTTGTGCTTCTAGATTTGATTTATTTCAGAGTACCTAAGTACCTACCTATATAGACTAATTTTATGGAAACTTCGTAGAAGTTAAGCAAGTTTTATGTAATTACCTACCTACCTGCCTCTTTTATCAGTTTCTTCTGTTTTTCAATGTACTCTACCAACTAAGTAAGAATTTTAATTTTTTGCTATAAACGCTCATTATTTATTTAACCGTGAAAAAAGAAATTTAGGCTTTTATAGACGGATGCCGGAGCTAGCATCCACGCGAATGACGAGACACAATAGATTTTCTATATTATTCTCATCAGAGGTTAATTCTCTTAGGCCGGGTTCGGGTTCGACCAACTCCGCATAATGCTTTAGATTAAAATACGTGTGTGCTTACCTCCAATTCACCCAAAAATGAGTTCTGCATACTTTAGAGGGGACATTGATCCGTTGTGATTATGACTACCTAACCTACCTACTTAGTGCTAAGAAAAGTAGGTATACCTACTTCAGTACGTTTTGTTTACAGATTCTACTAAGGCATTAGCATGTAGTAGATACATAGACAACTGACAAGAACCTACCTACCTAATCAAACCGCAAAGGTCGAGACGAGAGTAACATTAATTTGTTATTCCTTCAAGATGAGCAGAATAATTTGCATATTCTTTTGTACATTGGCAGTTGGACTATGCACGGGGCAGAAGAACGGTATGTACCTACCTTAACTATACAGGGTGTAACATAATAAATAAATAACCACTATGGGTTGTCGCTAATTTCTAAAATAAAAAAGAGAAATTTCGAACATGTTGTATTCAACTTTTGCACATGCCAATCTATTCACGTGTTTGTCTGACTAAGCCCCTTTTCGGCTTATAGGCACAATTATGTTACACGTTGTATATTTTACTAATAACTGGTTAAATAGTTATCTACTATTCATCGTAGGTATTTACATTGATTGGTCAATTTATTGGTGAGGCTATTAAGTATTAGGTGCCTATGCTAAATTGCTAACCAGTAAATATAATCACTTAAATAGAACATAAGTCATCATTTCCCTGCCCTTATCCCGCGCTAGGCGGGGTCGGCACAACATGTCTTCTTCTTCCACTCACTTCTATCATTCGTCAACTCCGAATCTACTCCTCTCACATTCATGTCATCTTTCACACAATCCAACCACTTCTTCTTCGGTCTTCCTCTACTTGTATACCCATTCACACTCATAATATATACCTAATATTTACCTACTCTCCTATTATAGGTATCACCACGCTTGGGTTGGCTGGCAGATAATGCTTTAGCATTAAGTCCTCCCTTTGTATAGAATTGGTGTAATTTTGTGCAATAAAGTATTAAATCTTACTAATATTATAAATGCGAAAGTTTAGATGTTTGGATGTTTGTGTTTCAATCACGTCTAAACTACTGAACCAACTTGGATGAATCTTGGCATATATATAGTTCGTAACCTGGATTAACACATAGGCTACTTTTTATCCCGAATAATTAACAGGGTCTACAGGATAAAATGAACGAAAAGGATTAGCAGCGCCAATTGGCAAGAGGATTTCATTGTCATGTCATGTCACGTCAGTTTGACAGGGCGTAGTACTACCTCTTTGGTCTAACGACTAGCGTTTGACATTCCAGTACGAGTTCGGTGTAATGTCAAGTTTCTCAAAGAAGTATCCGCTCGGTACACGGAAACTGTAGACGCGTACGAAGTCGCGGGTAACTGCTAGTAATAAATAAATAGTACTTTTAGGAGAGCTATCGCACAACGGATCATTATCACACCTAACGATTGGGCATGTAGGTACCTACTAATGCTGTCTTATTCGTCCAAGACTGTTGTGCGGAAAAGTACCTCCAACTTGACCGAAAATGGGTTGTGTTGTGCGCAGATAATTCAGAGGTAAGTACAAAGATCCGCTGTGTGTGACTACTATAAGTACCCTATATTGTAGATGGAGATTCGTGCGTGGACGACTACACGAACGCGGTCGGCCGCTGCACCCCAGCAGACCAATGCCAGTCCGCGAAACTTGATTTTCAGTAAGTTTTTCATACAAGAAAGTGCTCACACTTTTCCAAATTTGTTTAAGTAGGCACAGTCGGCGACACATCAACCTATCCACTGTTCGAACTTTGAACTGTTATAATTTGAATGTTGCAAATCAGGGATCGCAATAGATGTAACGTGACGCGCAAGCAGCGAGTCTCACATAAAAACATATCGTCCCTCTCGCATGATTCGCAACATTCAAAATATTCAAATTATAATAGTTCAAAGTTAGAACCTTTGATAGGTTGATGTGTAGCCGACTGTACCTAAGTATCCTATGGTATCATAATTTTTCATTTTAGCTCTATATCACACAAAAGTAAATGGAAGATTTCCAGATTTTCATTGGTTGAATGTTAAGTTGCGTTGTCCCTAAAATTATTATAAATGCAGAGATAATTAAACATTAGCGCTAAGCGTCAACGCGGAAGAGACGAGAGACCGCGAGGAAAGTATTTAGCTAGGGCCGGTGCGGCAGCAGATTCGGCCGAGGATCTCAAAAGGCGCAAGTATGCGGGTCTCGACAGGGCCTACACATTTGTACCTCTTGGGATCGAGACTCTGGGTCCGTGGGGTACCGAGGCCCTCCGGGTCTTCAAAATTATTGCAGGGCGTCTAGTCGCAGCGACGCGTGACCCGAGGGCTGGTGATTATCTGGGCCAGCGAATCAGCATTGCTATTCAGCGCGGCAATGCAGCCAGTGTCTTGGGCACGCTTCCGATTGGTACTGATTTGGATCAGTTGAGCTATCTATAAATCGTTTGCAACGGTGTGTAGATAGCTCAACTGCTTATGTGTATTTTGTACATATTATAAATATTGTAAATACTTTATTAGTCATAATTTTCTTTGTGAATAAAGTATGGTAGGTAGTTATAGGTGCCTATCTAACGTTGCTACTAAAAAAAAATATTGTTCTTGTTAGAACTTATGTAGTTCGCTACCAAGAGTTCGATTGCAACAAACCATAGACAATCAAAACACTGTTTTTCAGACAAAACGGCATCCGACCTACATTTTGCGCGTACAGCGCATTCGGCAATTCACTCGTCTGCTGCAGAGATGGCAGCACTATACTACAGGCTGTTACTGGGACCACATCTGAGTAAGGTTATTTCTCCTCCCTTCGACTTGTCAAATAACTACAGACCAGATGACAATGCTCGATAGATTACTTAATTAAATCAAGAAAGTTGTAGTGCGGCTTGCACCAGAATCACTAAACGTGTTTAACAGCTAAATCAATTTAAATCTGACGTATTTGTATGACTTGACAACTTGCTAAATACTATTTAAGAGTTAAACGCGTTTAGCGATTCTGGTGCAAGCCGCCCGTAGTGATTGTAGTTTTAATAAATCAATAAATATTGGTGAACATTTTACGCAATGCTCCCGAGAGGGTAGTACTTAATAGTAAGCAAATTTTTTTGTTTTTTGATTTCAGTCCACGACCAATTTGGGGCAACGGCGAAAGAAGGCGCATCAGCGAAAGAAGTGAGTTTCTTTTTGATGTTAATGTGCTAGAACTAAAAGGATTTATTTTATTAAGAAATTCAAAATGTTCACGGTTGTCTTCATTATATTCTCAGAGTGTGAAGAATACAGTCGTGGAGTGGTTGAGAAGGTGGACTACATTCCGCTGCTGCCAGAACCTGAAACGCTGTCAATCTCCGCGGCTAAGTGCGAATACACCGGAGTCGAGCTGATTGTAGGTGGAGAAGACGCCACTCAAGGGGAATTCCCGCATATGGTCAGAAGATTGGTTTTACTATTTTAGGATATAACGTAATGAAAAGCAACATGTTTAACAACGAAGGGAGAGAGGCAAGGAGAGAGAAGATGCTGTATCCTTCTATGGTATTGCATCACTAGGTATTTTTTTTACAAATTATCTGTAATGGAGGGTTACAGAGCTTTCGTATGCTGCTGTGTAAATCCACCAACATTCATTTCTGTTCCAGGCAGCGATCGGCTGGGCTAACTTTCAAGGAGGTTACTCGTTCCTATGTGGTGGTAGTTTGATCAGTCCACGATTTGTTCTGTCAGCTGGACACTGCCTTTCTACTCAGGAAACCACACTTCAGGTACCTACCTACCAAATTTTTTTCATAACACCGTCTTTAAAGGTATGCCACATAGGGAAACAGCACCTAGCCTAGTGCAAAGATTATTTTAAAAAAAATATTTACTAGAGAAAATAGAAAACTTCAACAAAAACTATGGTATATTATCCATAACAAGAATGTAAAGTAAAAAAAGTAAAGTAAAAATTAATTTATTTTCTTATATTTTTCTTCGTGGTCTGCAGGACCCCGCTCCAGTGATCGTTCGTCTCGGAGACCAGAACATCGATCCTTCAGTCCGCGATGGTGCAGACCCGATTGAAGTAAGCTTAGTTTTTTTGTATGTAGTTTTTAATAACGACGAATCTAAAAAAATAAAATTACCTTTAGGTGCCGATAAGAAGGTCTCACAGACACCCAGACTACAAACCGCCATCGGCGTACAATGACATAGCTTTGTTCGAGCTGGCGACTGACGTGGAGTTCAACGCGGGAGTACGACCAGCCTGTCTGTGGACACGCAGCGACTTCGGAGCCAATACGAAGGCCGTCGCTACTGGATGGGGTGTTGTTGAGACTGATCCGCGTACGTAGAATAGAATACAAATACAATACAAGACATACCCATTAGGCATATAAAAAATTAGGTATGGGAACATCATAAACTGGGAACGACACTGCAAATACATATAAATAAATAGCATCTAGTTCCCATATTACAAGCTTTGCTTAGTTTGGGACTAGAGGGCGTCGTGTAAAATGTCCATGAATATTTATTTATTTATTATTATTATATGAAATACAAAAAAGGTGATACTGGCAACATTCCGCCACCGCTACGTCTGAGAGACTCCTTTCGAGAAATAAGTGTGCGTTTTACCTTATGTTACCAACAGACATTTTGGAAAGTAGGTATATATATATTTTAACAAGGACTATAGTGACATATTTTTGCGTTTACTGCTCAAGTACGGACTCAATACCTATTTAATATGAGAATCTGTACACAATGATTGAGAAGTTATTTATCATCCACAGATTATAGAAAAGTACTATATTCTAGTTATCATAATACGAGCCTAAGGTCGCGGTTTTATTAGGGGTTACCTAAGTATTTTATGATAGGTAATACTTTATTTTTCTTTAATAATATTGATTTGTTAGTTTAGTAAGTATCGAATTTCCGTTTTATTATAACCTTTTATGACGGACCTGCCTCTATAGTCACCTCTCTCTAGCCCCAAAGGTTTGCTGAAAGAAAACTCTTGTTAGGGTTAAGCTCGCCTTTGTACATGTCATCTATTTCTGTCTTTTGTTTATGTCCTGTGTTGTGTGCAATAAAGAATTAAGAATATTTTGCTCTAGATTCAAGAAAGACATCCAAAGAGCTGCAGAAGGTATCTCTCTCGCTACTCTCGAACGAGTACTGCGATCCACTATTGGTCGACATCCGGAACCGAAAGTGGCAAGGGTTCGTGCCGTCGCAGCTTTGCGCGGGCGAGCTGCGCGGGGGAAAGGACACTTGTCAGGTCTGGTACAGCGCCATCTAGCAACTAACGTAACTATGTGAAACTTTTACAAAGATCACTGTTCTAGTACAGCGCCATCTAGAACTTAATTTAGTGAACTTTGTATTTTTACAAAGATCATTCTACAAGTACAGCGCCATCTAGAACTTAATTTAGTGAACTTTGTATTTTTACAAAGATCACAGTTCTACAAGTACAGCGCCATCTAGAACTTAATTTAGTGAACTTTGTACTTTTACAAAGATCACAGTTCTACAAGTACAGCGCCATCTAGAACTTAATTTAGTGAACTTTGTATTTTTACAAAGATCACAGTTCTACAAGTACAGCGCCATCTAGAACTTAATTTAGTGAACTTTGTACTTTTACAAAGATTGTAGTTACTAAGTACTTACCCCATTATAAAAACGAGATACCAACCTTTTCCAGTGTTGCCATAAAATACTTGGGTTCCTTGCAGGGTGACTCAGGATCTCCGCTTCAGGTAGCATCACAAGACAACCAGTGCATCTTCCACATCCTCGGAGTAACGTCCTTCGGCAGACGCTGCGCTGAGAGCGGCCAGCCAGCTGTGTACTCACGGGTGTCTGCCTTCCTAGACTGGATCGAACGGACTGTGTGGCCGGGAGAATAAATTCATTCTTAATAAAAATGTTTTTGTCATTTAAATACCTATTTAGAAACTGTAGTAGGTACCTATAAGTATCAGTCACTTAGGCTAAAAGAAAAACAAGATCTAAATAGAGGTACCTAAGTTTTGACCGTTTCCTACAACTCCAGAGTATTACCCACTAGCACAGTTAAGACTTCGTCCACAAAAAAATAACCTAAAAAAAATGTGGGAAAAGTAGCCTTGTTAATTTTTGGTTACGAACTATAATATATTCCAAGTTTCATCCAAATCGGACCAGCGTGATTGAAACACAAACAGGCTAAACTTTGACAAGTGGAATGAGAACGAATAACTTTTTCTATTTTATGTAACCTATTTAAAAGTTATAAATATTTCCGTCCTTGTTTTTAACAAGCTCAAAGTAGAGACAGATGGTATTTTTATTTGATGTATAGCGTTATTCGGAGTTCGACTTCAATTGAATAAAACAAAAATTATGTTTAAACAATTTATTCAATAAAAAAAGTAATTAAATTCAAAAATATAGCACACTCACATAACAAGCGACTCATTTCTGATTATTGTGAATTAAGACAGTAGTCCCCAGGCACTGTAGACATCCTTATATCTCTTGGAGTCTAGTAACTTAACATGAGCGCCACTGCCAAAATTATCTGTCAAAATGACGTACAGAGGCCATAAATAAAAGAAGATAAATTGACAATAGATTTAGCAGCCATTTTAGAATAAGAGTGAGGCAAAACCAGAGATAGATTGAATAGGAAAAGGCTGTAAAACTATTTCTGTCTCTTTATCCATCAAACAAAAGAGAGGGACGAAGTTGATTTGTTTTCTCTTTGGTAGGAAACGTTGTCTATGACGCTCATGCTAAGTTTATCTAAGCAGATTGTTTGATGCTTAATAGGTAGCCAGGGACAAGTCTAAACATGCCCCTTGTAGGCTTATCGCTAAGCATAATTTATAAATAAATAACTGATTGTACAACATTAATACTTGAAAAATGCAATAAAAACAGAACTCGACTGCTAAGCCGTTTTTGATAAAATTTTAGTACTTGAGTACATGAAAAAATTACATTGATTGGGCGTTTGCACACTGTCCGACACGATAGTTTCAAAAATGTCGTGTCGCCGCCTATATGATGTGAAAACGACTAGGTACTAGATCCCGACGATATTGTGTTTAATGTCGTGTCGTAGGCAGTGATACAGCCTTTATTGTACTTAAAGAAAAATATAAAACCTAAAACCATGTACGAAAGTTGCGCTTAATTATAGTGATCGATACTATATTGTATAATGATTATATTATTAAAAGAAACATTATAATCAATGACATTTAAAAGATTTCAGCATTTTTGACGCACGATTTCAAACTGGCATATAAAAAGTTTTATTTGACATTTGCAAGCAATTTTCAAACATGTTATAAATATTTATTACCGTAACATAACAGTTATTTGCTTTTTGAAAAGTCCCCTTATTTTGATAAACGTTAGTTTGCATTGCCGTTTTACACTCGAGCTCTACATATGTGTTTGATGGTCAATCAGTAATGTATATTATAACTAAATCGTGGTTGAGCACAGTTTTAACGATCCATTTCCAGTACTTATAAATGTCATTGGTTGCCATAAAAAAAAATGTCTAAAATTGAATTCTGTCAAAATAATAACAAGGACTTTAGAACTAATTAATAAATGCTTTTCTAAAACATAACCAGTGCAGTCGAGTTTAATATACCTCGTTTTAAATATACAGCGAAAATATTACACATTTAGCGATTTTATACAGGGTGTCACATAATATCCAAATAATAATATCATATAAGTCCGAAAATACCCCCTGAGGGGCGAGTACGAGTTTACAGTGTGCAATACGTCTGACACCCAGCACACCGGTGTGCGCTGCTTGGTATGGAAACACTGAGCGGAAGCTTGACGAGACCAAGCTTCTCAAAAAATCCGCTCAGTGTTTCCATACCAAGCAGCGCACACCGGTGTGCTGGGTGTCAGACGTATTGCACACTGTAAACTCGTACTCGCCCCTCTGTTATCTACTGATTTTGGCGACCAACGTTGCTTCAACGATAAACGGTACAATTGATAGAATGCCTCTTATACTTTTCTCCAAAATGGCGGTACACGTGTGAGTGTGATGATGATGATGTCTTGACCAATTTCGGCTACAGTTTCACACCAATATAAAAGCCAACAACAGTTATTTCAATTCAAATTATATTCTCTTCGCCCATACATGGAAAAATCCGTGTAGAAAAATTTGTATGAAGATCGTTCCACCTTAAGGACGTTATTACAATATGTCGCCACACTACGACAAAGTGCTCACGCACACATTGAAGCCGCTTTACGCTCGATTCATATAAATTAAAAGTGTATAGGAATTTCACATACTAATTCTGCACACGTGTCGACTAAATAAACCCTCTTTGAGTTTATAGGGGTAGGTCCCACGTTGTATAGTTTTTTGATTGCAAATTTTTTCAAAGAATATTTTTAATAACTTCGCTGTATATTTAAGAGGTAACCAAATACTGCTAATTATTAGTAGCTTGGTTAAACATTGTACTTAGCAAGGCAATGATCAGCAGGAACATAATAGTCCCTTAATTCAATCTAGAAAATCCCTAGTAAAAAAATATAAGGCAAAATTTAATAAGTGCTCGACCGGATTTGAACCCACGACCTTAGGATCGGAAGGCGGGATGGCTCCTACTAGACAATCGATCTCCACGTCGCTAGGGATAGTCTAACTGGAATTAAAGGTCATTTCACAAGAACCAACGATTCTTTATGATATGTTTTGGTATCAAACGTGAGCAAATTCACAATAAACTTATACACACAGCCACAGGTCAGGTTATACACTCAATACAAGCATAACTAGGCTACATACAATGCAGAGGTACGTTGGGGCGGGGGTGCAATAGGCTAGTGCGCGCCGCGCTCGCAGCCCGACCCACACACACTGTCGTGTCTACACCACCACGAGCAACGTTCAACTTCTCATAGTTCAAACTCTAAATAGTATAGGTGGACGTGTCTTCGACTGTACACACAGCGACACATCGACCTAGACTGTAGAGACTTTGAACTATTAGAAGTTTAATGCGAATCGTGCGAGATACGTTGTTAATGTGTGCGCGCGCATCTATTGCGCTCCCTTTCCAAAGATTCTCTGCATTGCATAGCGTAGTTATGGTTATATTGGGTGTCTAGCCTGACGTGTAGCCGTGTGTACTTAAGACATGAATTATTTAAGATCACTCATCAAACGCGTTATATCGTAATAACAGTTAGATTAAGCAATCTTGAGTCTTTCCTCAATTTAAGTTAAGAAATACCAGCATCGTTTTTTTTAACAGCTTGTTCTTATAGCTTAAATCTGAATCGATACAGCCATACTTAGAGACGTCGCCTATACATATGTATTACTTGTAAGTAATACTTTTTAGATGACGTTTCTGAGTAATTTCTCGACTTAAGTTTAGAAATAGACCTTAAAATCCATGTTAATGTACTGATACTATGTGCATAGCATGATACTACTAATCTTGGGTTAATTCTCTAATAAAATCTAGTAAAAATATAATTGCGATATTTTTTCTAAATTCTAAGAGAATTGCCTCTTGTTCGGCGCTCGTACAAGCTCGTATCGCTAACGAATGTAAGGAATGGTTTATGCTTGGAGTTCATCCCTTTCGTACTCCTGGGCCTCTTCATCTTCATCGAAAACCTCTTCATCATCCACACTGGCCTCCTGGAAAGCAAGTTTTGTTATAACAGGAAGTAATATACCATAATTTATAAGTTCAATAACCTAGGAAAATAGACTTCAATTCGACTTCATCATCAGATGATGGCTGATGATGCAGATGGAATGTTCTAGTGACCTTAAACACCACTAAAAAGTCACAGAAAAGAAAAATATCTCATCATCATCATCTCATAATGAAGTTGGAAGGTATTCTGACGGTTTCTCTAGTATTTTTAAGGTTATAAATGATATTAATATATATTATTACAGGCGTCACAGCTCAGTCGGTAATAGCTCTGCCTTCCGTGCTGTGGGTCGTGGGTTCGATCCCCACTGAGAACAAACATTTGTGTGCAAAACATAGATGTTTGTTCTATGTCTGGGTGTTACTATATATTATAAGTATGTATTTACAAAAAAAATGTATATAAGTATTCTATCAGCATCTAGTTCCCATATCACAAGCTTTGCTTAGTTTGGGACTAGAGGGCGTTGTGTGAAATGTCTATGAATATTTATTTTATTTATTTATATTGAATATGATTGTAACCTGGTACTGTTGGTATTCAGAGATGAGATCGGCCATGTTGCTGGCTGCTTCTGTGAACTCCATCTCATCCATACCCTCGCCCGTGTACCAGTGGAGGAAAGCCTGCAAACAAACAAATTCTCTTTCATTCCAATAAGGTAACTAAACTAAGTATGTGTATGTATGTATTGACAGGCGTCACAGCTCAGTCGGTAATAGCTCTGCCTTCCGTGCTGTGGGTCGTGGGTTCGATCCCCACTGAGAACAAACATTTGTGTGTGTCAAACATAGATGTTTGTTCTATGTCTGGGTGTTAGTATGTATCATAAGTATGTATTTACAAAAAAAAAAGTATATAAGTATTCTATCAGCCATCTAGTTCCCATATTACAAGCATTGCTTAGTTTGGGACTAGAGGGTGTTGTGTGAAATGTCCCTGAATATTTATTTATTATTTATTTATGTATGTATTTAAGTAAGTATGTTGTAAAAAAACTTATAAGCCATGATAATCCATCGTGGCTTTGATTCCCGTCATGGCTTAATCCCATAATTGGTCTATTAGTTATGGCGTAATCCTCGAACAAACAGACAAACGAACAGATAAACAGACAAGAATCGTTTATCTAATGGATTTGCATTTTAAATTTTTCTATATTTTAATTTTAGTTTTTGGCTTTTAGAAAAATCTAGCTTCCATCCGCGTCTCGTTTGATCCTGTTGATTTTCCCGGGATAAAAAGTAGCCTATGTGTAAATCCAGGCTACGAACTATATATATTACAAGTTTCATCCAAATCGGATCGGTAGTTTTTGTGTGAAAGAGTAACAAACATCAAGGGCGGCTTGCACCAGAATCGCTAAACGCGTTTAACTGTTAAATAGTATTTAGCGAGTTGTCGAGTCATACAAATACGTCAGATTTAAATCGATTTAGCTGTTAAACACGTTTAGTGATTCTGGTGCAAGCCGCCCCTATACTTACAAACTTTCGCGTTTATAATATTAGTAGGATTATAAGGTAGTAGCGCCATCTAGTTGTGTGTTGCGTAACTCACCTTCCTCCGGAACATGGCGGTGAATTGTTCCGAGATGCGTTTGAATATCTCTTGTATGGCGGTGGAGTTGCCGATGAACGTCGCCGACATCTTGAGGCCGCGAGGCGGGACATCGCACACCGCCACTTTCAAGTTATTCGGGATCCATTCTACGAAATAGCTGTAACAATCGTAAACCGGTTAATGTAACAATAAGTTATTGCTTACTAGCAGTTACCCGCAACTTCGTACGCGTCTACAGTTTCCGTGTACATTATATTATCTGTGCGTGTACCGAGCGGATACTTCTTTGAGAAACTTGACATTACACCGAACTCGTACTGGAATGTCAAACGCTAGTCGTTAGACCAAAGAGGTAGTACTACGCCCTGTCAAACTGACGTGACATGACATAACAATGAAATCCTTTTGCCAATTGGCGCTGCTAATCCTTTTCGTTCATTTTATCCTGTAGATCCTGTTAATTATTCGGGATAAAAAGTAGCCTATATGTCAATCCAGGTTACGAACTATATATATGCCAAGTTTCATCTAAGTTGGTTCAGTGGTTTTGACGTGATTGAAACACAAACATCCAAACATCTAAACTTTCACATTTATAATATTAGTAGGATTAAAAATTTATTTCTTTCACTTTTACGTCATCTAGGATCAGAATCCTAGACAAACGAGTCCAAACTCGATGGGGTTGCGTCGTTTTATCACAGAGTTCCTATGCCCACCTTTCGGCTCCATCATCAGATCAGCTCGCTGTCACCATATTATTGCATTGTCACCGAAGACTAATAGGTATGCCAAATTACACCTAAATAGGATATCGGGGAGTGGGTCAAATTTAGCTTGCAAGAAAAGCAGACCTTGAAAATCTATTACAGGCACGTGGGACATAACATCTTTATGTATAGACAATAATTTATTATCCAAAAGGTTGGTGGACGTGACAAATGACCTGCTGGCTGGCGCCTACCTTGGACAGAGAATTAGTATTGCCATACAAAGAGGCAACGTTGCCAACCTTTTGGGCACCCTGCCTGCACGAGGTGATATGAACTCTGTTTTCTATCTCTAGCATTTAGAATTCAGAGTTCATTTTAATATTATTATTTTTTTGTTAAATATGCTATTTTCTTAAGTATTTGTATATAGATATTGTTTTGATCAATAAAAATTCTAAAATAATAATTTATTTGTTGCTTCACATAACTTATAGAAAACAGTACCGAGCACGTCCACTGAGGACGTGCCCTGTGATGCATTGCACTGCGCCCATCACTCTGACACATAAAGGTTAGGTAAGTCTCATATGCCTGTAATTACACCGGCACCCATAGCCTTCAAGCCGGCACACAGCAATGCGAGCATCACTGTGCACACGGAATAGGTGCTAGTACTGAACCCGGACGAGCTCGCAGACAAAGTCCTACTACTACTAGATATTCTACTGACAGGCGTCACAGCTCAGTCGATAATAGCTCTGCCTTCCGTGCTGTGGGTCGTGGGTTCGATCCCCACCGAGAACAAACATTTGTGTGTGGCAATCATAGATGTTTGTTCTATGTCTGGGTGTTACTATGTATTATAAGTATGTATTTACAAAAAAAAAAAGTATATAAGTATTCTATCAGCCATCTAGTTCCCATATCACAAGCTATGCTTAGTTTGGGACTAGAGGGTGTTGTGTGTAAAGTCCAAGAATATTTATTATATTCATCAGCTCTGGAAACCAGTTTTGAAGGCGTGACCCGAGGGCTGGTGATTATCTGGGCCAGCGAATCAGCATTGCTATTCAGCGCGGCAATGCAGCCAGTGTCTTGGGCACGCTTCCGATTGGTACTGGTTTGGATCAGTTGAGCTATCTATAAATCGTTTGCAACGGTGTGTAGATAGCTCAACTGCTTCATGTGTGTTTTGAAGGTTAGTAATAATGATTGTTTTTGATGAGAAAGTAGTTGTTTTACCTGGAGTTTTTGTTCTGGATGGCCATCACCTGGTCGTCCACCTCCCGCATGGACATGTGTCCGCGGAAGATGGTGGCGACCGTCAGGTAGCGGCCGCGGCGCGGGTCGCACGCCGTCATCATGTTACCAGAGTTGAACATCTGTCAATAACAAACATTATTACATTTTGGAAAGATTTCGTGGACTTTTTTGTCATTGAGGAATGGGGAGTCATTTATTTTTACCCGTAATACAGGTTTCCAAACCTATCTCGGGCACCAGTCTCTCGCAAAACAGGTTACTTACCTTCTTATTAATATTTTTACCATCTTCATTGTACCTACCTACGCATGTAATAAGTTAAGGAACCTTTTGTGTAGAGAAAATAAATGAGTTATTTATTTATTTATTTGATCTAAGTTGGGGAGAGTAAATTCATGGACATTACACACAGCGCCATCTAGTCGCAAACTAAGCAAAGCTTATACAGGATGTTACATAATGTCCCTATAAATCCGAATGGGGGGTATTCTACACGTCATGGCGAACAACATTTGTTCTACGACTTTTAATATTTCTAAGTTTTTCATTCATGAAAAGCGTCTTAAAGTTTCCTTAAAAAAAACATTGCACACGTGTTAAAGTGTATATGTGTGGGTGCGACGACGTGATAAGAGGGTGCGTGAGCATGTGTGCTAACAGGCTGGATACATACGCAAAGTAAATAAACACTAAAAGTGGTCGCAAATATATAAGACAAAAATTTTTTTTAAAAAAATGGAAATTTCCAACATGTTGTATTCAACTTTTGCACATGCCAATCTACATATTTAGGTGTTTGGTCTGAATAAGACCCTTTTCGGCTTATAATGTTACAAGTTGTATAGCTTTGCTTAGGGCGTTGTGTGAAATATGTAAATCAGTTTCTACTCCCTGCAAGAATTTCTTAATGATAAATAGTAATAAGCAACTTTGTAATTTTTAGTTTTATTTTAAAGTGCAATATTAATAAGTATGTAAATTAGAATATTGAGTAGATACCTAAAGAATATAAAAATGTTATTTAATAATTATGTTAGTAATATGGTTAAAATACCTAGTGACCATTTTTAAATTGTCGTGCCCAAACTGGGCTCATGTTGGTAGCATAAATATATTTAAGACCCTTTTGTACAACATGAACGCAATAAAGTATTGACTATTGAGTATTAAATATTCCGTATGTATTGTACCTGGCTCATTAGCTCCGGAACGGTCTGTGGGCGGTAGTCGAACGAATTTCTCGCAGTCAACGGCGCAAAACCTGAAACAAATTAAATACATAGTAGCATCCAGATACAAAACTAACACTGTATTATCCTCGCACACAGGCATCGAACCCGCAACCTACAGTGCGCAGAAGGCAAAGATCGATGTAACATTTTAGTAACTATACCAAACCAGCTCTGCGCTGCGAGGTTATGTCTGCGTTTATTTTGTCTTAACTAGTAATTAAATTTAAAATAAAAAAAACCCCGAATCATGGACTCATTTTCATCAAACATAGCTAAGAACACTCCCGACTAATTCACCTTTCAAACAAAAAAGAAACCAAATCAAAATCGGTTCATCCGGCGTCGAGGGTTAAAAATAAAAAAACTTCAAAATTACACACACACACACACACACACACGTGCACACGCAGAGACACGTCAAACTTATAACACCCCGTCGTTTTTGCGTCGGGGGTTAAAAAAGAAATACAGCATAATTAGATAATAGGTGAAGATTGAGTAAGCACTCCTAGTCCTAGCGAGGAGCGCTGGAGTGGGTGTGGTACCTGGCATGAAGAAGTGAAGCCGCGGGAAGGGTACCATGTTCACGGCCAGCTTCCTGAGGTCAGCGTTCAGCTGTCCCGGGAAACGCAGGCAAGTGGTCACTCCGGACATCGTTTGCTGCAAACATTTTATAATATACTAGCAGTTACCCGCGACTTCGTACGCGTCTACAGTTTCCGTGTACATTATATTATCTGTGCGTGTACCGAGCGGATACTTCTTTGAGAAACTTGACATTACACCTTATTACACCGAACTCGTACCTACTGGAATGTCAAACGCTAGTTGATAGACCAAAGAGGTAGTACTACGCCCTGTCAAACTGACGTGACATGACATGACAATGAAATCCTCTTGCCAATTGGCGCTGCTAATCCTTTTCGTTTATTTTATCTTGCAGATCCTGTTAATTATTCGGGATAAAAAGTAGCCTATATGTCAATCCAGGTAACGGACTATATATATGCCAAGTTTCATCCAAGTTGGTTCAGTGGTTTTGACGTGATTGAAACACAAACATCCAAACATCTAAACTTTCGCATTTATAATATTAGTAGGATTAAACACAAATAAAGTTGTTAGAATTAAAAAACAGATGGCGCTATAACTTACGCTTATCAAGTGGTTGAGATCGCCGTAGCTCGGGCTGACGAGGCGTAGAGTTCTGAAGCAAATGTTGTATAACGCTTCGTTGTCGATGCAGAACGTCATGTCGGTGTTCTCCACGAGCTGATGCACGGACAGCGTCGCGTTGTACGGCTCTAGTACTACTTCGCTCACCTGTGACAATGCAATCCCACTCAAACTCAAACTCAACATTTCTGTGTTCAATAAAATCACAAGGATCATTTAGAATCGTGTTATATAACTAGGTGATGTCTAGGTGCCAGTTCCACGCGACCAGAGACAACAAGAACGGGCAAGAAACTACGGCCTGCTTCCTAGCGTTTTGTATAATCCTTTTTACAAAGAAATATACTTATAACACCTGCCCCCGTATGCCAATCTTTTGCTGTCAAGTTATATTTCACTGCCCAGTGTAATTTTTTCAGGTCACGTGGTACAATTTCGTACCACGTGATCATTCTTTTTAGACACTTGACAGCAAAATATGCGCGAAAACACATCAAATGACATCATAATGTCACTATTTAGTCACAGAATAACTATGAGTTAGAATGAACTGACCATGATTTAAAACTTTGCAGTTTAATTTGCAGTTCAACTGAGATAGGAATACCCCTGCAGATATTACATATCATATTATAAAATAGTTTCTGCCCGCAACTTCGTCTACGTCTCGTTTTATCCTGTTCATTTTCCGGGATAAAAAGTAGCCTGTGTTAATCCAGGCTACGATATATATGTATTCCAAGTGTCATCCAAATCGGACCAGTGGTTACAGCGTGATTGAAACAAACATCCATACATCATGAAGGTCAGGTTTAGCACGGGCTCTGTTATAAACTGACCTTGGGCGAGGGTACGACGCTGAATGTGCTCATGATGCGGTCGGGAAACTCTTCCCGGATTTTACTGAGCAGTAACGTGCCCATTCCAGAGCCAGTGCCGCCGCCCAGCGAGTGAGTCAACTGAAAACCTGTATAACACAATAATTATATTATATAATAAATAAATAAATATTCATGGACATTTCACACGACGCCCTCTAGTCCCAAACTAAGCAAAGCTTGTAATATGGGAACTAGATGCTGATAGAATACTTATATACTTTTTTTTGTAAATACATACTGATAATATATAGTAACACCCAAACATAGAACAAACATCTATGTTTGATACACACAAATGTTTGTTCTTGGTGGGGATCGAACCCACGAGCCACAGCACAGAAGGCAGAGCTAATACCGACTGAGCTGTGACGCCTGTCAAATATGTCACTAGTAAGTCCGCTAAGTTTTATGTCTCTCATGCTTGATCCTCAAAGGCCCCAGAGGAAGATCAGCGCAGGTTTAACGCCTGCACATGCTGACCTGGGACCTTTTTGCAACATTGTATTTGTTTAATTTTTTACTTAATTTTTAAAAAACGTGTTTTAATTATAGTTTGTGTTTTTTATTGTATGTGTCTTTTGTGTTGTTGTTGCAAATAAATATTTTGTATTGTATTGTATTTATAGTAGTTACCCGCGACTTAGTACGGACACGCGAAGAAGAAGACTTCGTACGCGAGTACAGTTTCCGTGTACATTATATTATCTGTGTATTATTATTATCTGTGCGTGTACCGAGCGAATGCTTTGTGAAACTTGACATTACACCGAACCCGTACTCGAATGTCAAACGTGACCAAAGAGGTAGTACTATGCCCTGTCAAACTGACGTGACATGACATGACATTATCCTCTTGCCAATTGGCGCTGAGGACGTGCCCTGTGATGCATTGCACTGCGTCCATCACTCTGAGTCATGTCGGTGTTAAGTGTGATGTGCGAGTAATAGCACCGGCACCCATACCCTTCAAACCGGCACACAGCAATGCGAGCATCACTGTGCGGTGGTGTATACAAACCTTGTAAGCAGTCGCAGTTCTCAGCCTCTTTCCTGATGACATCGAGCACCGAGTCAACGAGCTCAGCGCCCTCTGTGTAGTGCCCCTTCGCCCAGTTGTTGCCTGAGAACAAGGACCAGTCAAACGTAATACTTACTCACAAATAATGCTAAGTCGAGACTCGAAGCACACACTTTTACATACTTATTAGTACAAAATGGTAAAAGTCTATTCTTTAGTCGCAATTTGCAGTTTTTTTTTTATGTTTGTTACCTTATAACTCTGTCGTTTATAAGCCGATTTAGAAATATTTCTTTATCTGGAAAGGATATTTCCAGATTGGTATTGAACCATAATAGGAATCAACATTTTTTTTACGAAAAACGCTCGAATTTTGGCACTTTATATTTTATAACTATGAAATGTGCTCACACAAGCACTCGTCTGAGCACAATTGAGCCTACTCCATTTGTCATTTTTTTATGTGCCCACTGTTAATACCTTTTGTAGACAATAAATTTTATTTATAATTGTATCGTTCTTCTTCTTCTCTTAATTCTGGCTGGTCAGTAGCTAGGGCTGCCACGAATTTGCCAATGTCAGTGTTTATTGGCGTTTACTAGTTTACTAATCTTTTAGCAAAAGGAGATTTGAGTAGGTGTTGAAAATTACCGGTGAAGAAGGGAGTCTCCAAAAAGTTGATTTTCAGAGCGCCAATGTCAAAGATCAGTCAATGTTAGTAGGACAAAGATCCGTTGCGAATACACTACTATAATATCTATTATAAGTAATCTACCTATTAAGTGCAGGTGCCTTTGGTGCCTGCACAAGGGATGACCTCATTGATGCCACAGACGAGGGGGTAAAGGTGGCGAAGTTCTACTCGAACTTCGTCTAGTCATACCATTGACACGCAAAGAAGACCTATTTAGTTCCTCAATCGCGCTATTATAATGACATTTAGCATGTTTTTTTAATTATTATTTATTTATTGAGTAGTCGGGGCAGGCCCTGCCCCCGTATGCCAATCTTTTGTCAAGTTATATTTCACTGCCCAGTGTAATTTCTTCGGGTCACTCTTTCTTCATCATTCTTTCTTTCATTCTTCTTAGACATTCTTTTCATTAGATCATTCTTTTTAGACACTTGACAGCAAAATATGCGCGAAAACACATCAAATGACGTCATAATGTCACTATTTAGTCACAGAATAACTATGAGTTAGTATGAACTGACCATGATTTAAAACTTTGCCGTTCAACTTTGATTGGCATACCCCTGCAGGAAACATTGGCGGGCGTGACGACTTCGACACATTTCACAGAGCCAGGTGGGAAGGAGCGGGTGATTGAGAGACTGAGAAGGATATGGGAGAGACCCAGCAGTAGAAAAGTATACGTTAAAAATAAAAACTGATCACTAACGGCGCATTCAAAATGATATGAGTACGTCACTAGTCCTCATCCACGGGTTAGTAGTGACGTGTTGTACAATTAGTATCCGGAAAGCAGTGGGACAGTCTTATCACTACAAAGCTAGTACTGCAAGTATGATGATGAATATTTAACCTCATTCTTGTCATCAACATTCTTGTGTACGCTTTTAATATTTTGTGTCATTAGAGTCGGTGAGTCAGCTCGCAGTGTGATGTGATAATACAGTTGTCTAGCACATGACTTAACTATGTCTTAGAGGCTCAAACATATGTACCATCAGCAAAATTTCCGCCTTACCACTTTTGAAACTGTTTCGCTTGCAAGCAGTTAGCTACCTGACCTCGCCTTATTCTTTTGTCTTCTTATTTTGACCAACCAGAGAACTAAACATCTATTTATTTTTATGACGGCCCATTGTTTTCATAACTATTCAAAAATTAACGGCTAGTCGGTTTACAGGAAATGCACCTTGGTGATAAGGTAAAATGGTGGTAAGGTAGAACTTTTGCTGATAGTACCTATATTATGGAATCAGCTAGCATTGAATTTATTGTCTAAATGAGCCAGGACATATTTTTAGAGTATGCTAGAAAATTAAATTTTTTGGATGCGTTTTATTTTTAACCCCCGACGCAAAACCGACGGAGTGTTATAAGTTTGACATGTCTGTGTGTGTGTCTGTCTGAGGCAACGTAGCTCTCGAACGGATGAACCGATTTTGATTTTGTTTCTTTTTTGTTTGAAAGGTGAATTAGTCGGGAGTGTTCTCAGCTATGTTTGATGAAAATCAGTCCAAGATGGCCGCCGCCACAAAATGGCGAATCTCGCATGTTTGTGAATTGAAAGTTTATGTCCCCTGTAAGGTTCTCTATTGCTTCTAGGGCAGGATCAACTTTCCTTTAGTGCGTTTGATATAAAGGTATTTCTTTAGATGTAGCTATCTCAGTGAGGTATCGATGCCTCTTCTAACCTTGAGTACCTATCTATATCTGCGCTGGATTTTTTTTTGTCAGCCTAGGCGAGGCAGCACAGTGCGCACAGCTAAAAACACGTCTACTCTCTGGCAGTGCACGCGACAAAATGAAAAAACGCAACGAACCGAGTGAGATGAAATGCAAATCGAATCATTTCACAGCCTACGTATCTTAAAAACGAAGGTAAATGTTAGTTATCAGGATGTTACAATTGAAGGCAAAGCAATAAAACACTTAGAACGTTAGTTTTGATAACTCAATAATAGATGTCGCTACTCACCAGCGCCGCTTTGCCCGAACACGAAGTTGTCCGGTCTGAAGAGTTGTCCGTAAGGGCCGGAACGCACCGAGTCCATCGTGCCCGGCTCCAAATCCACGAGCACAGCGCGAGGGACATACCTGTCTGGAAAAATAGTTTATTTTACTGTACAGTCGGCTACACATCAACCTATCCACTGTTTGAACTTAGAACTATTATAATTTGAATGTTGCGAATCAGGGATCGCAATAGGTGTAGGCGCGTGGCGCGGAAGCAGCGAGTTTCACATAAAAACATATCGTCCTTCTCGCATGTCAAAGTCAAAGTCAAAATTTCTTTATTCAATAAAATCACATAGAAAATAAAGAAGAAAGAAAATAAATTTATGGATCATTTAGAATCGTCTTATATAACTAGGTGATTCTAGGTGCCAGTTCATGCCATGATTTGCAACATTCAGATTATAATAGTTCAAAGTTCGAACCGTTGATAGGTTGATGTGTAGCCGACTGTACAATATTTGTCTACTAAACCGTGGCTTAATCCGCCATTATGGGAGTGGCTAATGTTTGATTAATGTTGTTTTCCGAAAAGAGAATCGCAATTTCTTTATGGACAAAACTCATTTGGTGAAACGAAAACTACTTTTCTCCATACATTTACGACTCACTATTCGCTAAACAAAACAAAACTCAAGACAGACCCAGAGGGGCGAGTACAAGTTTGCGCTGATTGGTATGGAAACACTGAGTCAAGCTTGATGAAACTAGGCTTCTCAAAAAATCCGCTCAGTGTTTCCATACATTGGTATGATTACAGCGCACACTGCCCCCGTATGCCAATCTTTTGCTGTCAAGTTATATTTCACTGCCCAGTGTAATTTCTTCAGGTCACGTGGCACAATTTTGTACCACGTGACCTGAAGAAATTACACTGGGCAGTGAAATATAACTTGACAGCAAAAGATTGGCATACGGGGGCTGGGCGTCAGACGTATTGCACACTGTAAACTCGTACTCGCCCCTCAGCAGTGGACTTCGACAGGTTGTGTTGAAGGGTAGTTCGTTCTTACCTCCTGACGCTTCGCTGTAGTACACATTGAGACGTTCCTTCTGCTGAGGATTTGTGCCTCTGTAGTAGCCGTTGGGGTCAATGCCATGCTCGTCCGATATTATCTCCCAGAACTGTAACAATGAATAAAGTATTTGAAGTACCGAACTTAGCCCGGATTTTACTAACTCAGAATATCGCTATTCGTTGGATGAATTTAATTTATTGTTTAAAACTTATGATAGCAAGTTTACAGCAGGGGTATGCCAATCAAAGTTGAACTGCAAAGTTTTAAATCATGGTCAGTTCATACTAACTCATAGTTATTCTGTCACTAAATAGTGACATTATGGTGTCTAAAAAGAATGATCACGTGGTACAAAATTGTACTACCTGACCTGAAGAAATTACACTGGGCAGTGAAATATAACTTGACAGCAAAAGATTGGCATACGGGGGCAGTTTACCCAAAGGGCTTACTTATCCTAATTTAAATTAAAAACTTAAATATAATGCTAAAGACTTACAAATAATGTGAAAGCTTTACTTTTACACCATAATTTTATTTAAGATTTATGCGCATGTTTCAATTTGTGAACCAATTAATAAAAAAAAAAGGCTGCCATTAAAATATTTCACTCTTTGTTTTTGACAAGTTTAATATAAGTAGAGACTGTGTTTTAGCTCGCGCATAGCGTTATTCTAAGTAAAATCCGCCCTTGCTTAGCTTTTTAATCTATCTGCAACTGTTATTACTATTTGTAATTACTAAACTACTTTTTGTAGGAGTACCTATTTGTTGTAGGTACCTGCACATACTCTTGTCTTATTTTAAAGAAAATTAACGACAGATGGACCATCAATGTTTTTTTCTTTTTTGACATAGGTAATAATAACTTTAAGTGGTTGCCCCTATATCAATTTTATTTCTTATCAGAGTACGCCGGAAGTCATGTCTTACGCAACGCTGCGTTACACTCCTAAAGTATGAATGGAGCATAGACAGATTTTCACTTAAAAGTTTGTGCTTGAATCTATGCTTGCATCTATAGAGTATTTTATTTATTGAATACTTTATTGCACAAAATTACATAAATTCTATACAAAGGGAGGAAGCAAGCATTATCTGCCAGCCAACCCAAGCATGGTGGTTTAAAAAGGAGGTTGGCGTGCGATATTACTGACAGGCGTCACAGCTCAGTCGGTAATAGCTCTGCCTTCCGTGCTGTGGGTCGTGGGTTCGATCCCCACCAAGAACAAACATTTGTGCGTGGAAAACATAGGTGTTTGTTCTATGTCTGGGTGTTAGTATGTATTATAAGTATGTATTTACAAAAAAAAAAGTATATAAGTATTCTATCAGCCATCTGGTTCCCATATTACAAGCATTGCTTAGTTTGGGACTAGAGGGTGTTGTGTGAAATGTCCCTGAATATTTTTTTTTTTTAATTTTATATTACAGAAAGATCTATATTTTGCCAGCATACGAGCCATAGACTAAAGTATTTAGTCCATATGCCTGCATTTGTGCCGCAGCGGCTGCATCTTCAAACCGGAACACAGTATACCATGTAATACGTATAAAAGGGCAGGTTAGGTACTACCTACCTACGCGTATTATGTAGAAAAACCTAGAAGGTACCCTATTTGGTGTTACCTATCTACCAAACTGCGAGTTATCATTTAACTACCTACCTAATCTACTTTATTACCATTAGAGATTACGAAAAAACTTTTTTTGCATAGAAAATCTATTGGTTAACGACTAGGATTCGAATCCACGACCCTAAATAGCTAAGAAGGTTGGATCTCTAAAGCTCTTGGCACTTTTGTTGACCAGGTGGTACGATTGTAGGTACCTCATAGGTACGTAGTTATAAAGGCGTAGGTAGCACGCCCTAATTTCCTTATTGAGTCATCTCAGGATAACATACTCGGGCGTCTCACAGTTAGGTACTACCTACTGCAAGAATTATTTTATAGATGTCGCCACAATCGCTGAGGACTGCCTGCAGTGCAGTCAGAGTATGTAGGTAATAGGGCATGCAGTACCGGTACTATTCTCAGTACCGGTAATTTTCGGCCGGTACTGGAGCCAGTACCGGTAATTACCGGTACTTTCGATACTTTCGATACTGACTGGATTTTCACTAAAAAAGGACTAAAATGAAGTAAAAACCTATAAAAATAGAGAACTTTGGTTATTTCTAATTGTATTATTACACTGGCAGCCTAAATTAGTCCACTGGTGGACACTAAGGTCCACCATAGATTTGCGGGAAAACCGATTTTAAGCGTTCTTTATCTACTGACTTTACACAATCGATACAAAGTCGTTGGTTCTTTGGCTATGTGGTCATTTTTCGCACCTTCACGTGGCTCCATGCTATAATATCTTTACCCCAACGAATGTTAGTTCTACTAGCTATGCGCCCTGCGCCAAAATACAATTCCTCCTCTTCCTTATTCGTTTTTCCGTTGTTAGGGTTCGTGACTCCGTGCATGGCATCTTTGGATAGCTTTTTTCCGTCTGTCACAGTTCACGATCTACGGCTTGATAGATCGCGATGCTGACGGAAGTTTCTAGCTGTTCGGACACCTGGTCAGACCTGCGCTATGGGCTCCTCCCTCTTGCTTTCCGTTTTGCCTGTTATCAGAAGTTTCTCCATGTTTTCCGCATTTCTGCGCGCACCATGTCTGTACAAGTATCCGGTGAAGGCAAATGGAAGACAGGCACTGGGCACGTTCTTAAGTATAAATACGTTGGTTCTTTTGTCATTGGCTTTCATGGTTTGCGTTTCAGTACCGTAGAGAAATGAGGAGAAGACCAGTGTGCAAATCACGTGAACCTTCGTCTTCTTCTGAATGTTGCTGTGTCTCCATATTCTGTTAAGTTGGTTCATCGCTGTCTGATGAGCCCAGGTATGGGACTTCCTCGACAATTTGATACTCTTCCGGTGCATCAGACAATTGGATGGACTTAAAACGATCGACAATCATTAACTTGGTGTTGTTTTTGTTAAAATCAGGCTTAGATCGGCACTAGCCGACTTTAAACGCTGCCTTAGGGCAACCATTTCGGACTCCGTGGATGCGAGCAACGTATGATCGGCGTATCGTAGGTTAGAAATTTTGACGCCTCCAACTTTAACAATGATTTTCCAGTCATCTCAGGTCTAACGCACGGTGGGTTCGCCATATATACCTATTGTATAGCATGGGTGAAATGATGCATCCTTGTGCTACTCCTTTCTCAAAAAAGAACGGCTTAGACGTGCAATTCCCCAAAGTTATAAGTAGCATAGCTGGTTTCATAAAGGTTTCTGATGAGGGCCTCTATATATTTGGGTACTTCAGATTCCTCCAGAACAGATCAGAGGTGTTGGCATCTGATACAGTAGTGTTTCAGTTCGTGTTGAAAACCAATAAATAGTGACTATGGCTCAGTCCTATAGTTTTCTCTGGTAATCAGGCCTTTGCATCTAATCTAGATAATTTATACAGCGTCAGGGACCACTTTTCACACTATGAACGGAACGCTGCATGCAGTGCTTGGGACATGATTTAGATGAAGTAGGCTTGCTCAACAATTATATCATCCTCTCAGCTTAATTGACCTTACCCACAAGAAAAACAAGGTCGATATGTTTAGTTAGGTAAGGTTTGGTGATCTCTTTATACAAAGTTGGACCTAACTATTAAAATATTTTGACTCAAATCAATAATAGTGGTAAACAACTCTGATAATATTACTCGATATAACGTTTTCTATGTTATTATTGCGTCAAAACATCTTATAATTCAAAAAGTAAGATGAAACTTTACCCAGAGTGTATGTTTTTAAGTAACAAATCGACAATAAATAACAGAAAAGTTGAGTATCGAAAGTATCGAAAGAACCGAGACTGGCTTCGTGAGTACCGGTACTGGAATTTTTCAAAAGTACCGGTAATTCCCGGTACTTTCGATACCGAGAATTACCGGTTGCATGCCCTAGTAGGTAACTTACTGCACTGCAGTTTGTATACTCTGGTGTGGAGGTATCAAAAACCTGAAAGATCCTGTAAGCAGGCATATCATCATGTACTTTACCTACCTATTCAGCGCGGCAATGCAGCCAGTGTCTTGGGCACGCTTCTGATTGGTACTGATTTGGATAGTTGAGCTATCTTTATTTTGTATATATTACAAATATTGTAAATACTGTATTAGTCGTAATTTTCTTTGTGAATAAATGTTTTTTTCTTTACCTACCTATCTAGTTATTGTATATTTGTCTATCAAACTACAGCAATAATTTTCGGAATGATGTTACATGAGTTGTAGACAGCGCCATCTCTTGAAGTCTTACCCAATTATGGATACTAAATAATTTGGCCTTGACCTTTTATTTATTTCGTACAGGCAATAAAATTAAATTAGGTACCGGTAGGTACCTAGGTCACTTACGCATTGACTGATACTCTCTTACCTATTGATTTATTTATTAGCGTAGCGACCTAGATAGGTATTATACTGTTAACTGTCTACCGGTAATGTTGATGATTGAAAAATTAATTTCGTCCGAATATCATTCAATTGTTTTTTATTTGAAAATACCTCTATAACTACCTAGACGGTACCATCAAAATTAAAACCCGGGACTTCGCACCTTTTTCTATGAAGATAACATGCAGATCAATTTTAACCTAAAAAATATATATCAAGCGGATCCATTGACAAGTCGAGCATCGCATTCGAATGGCGCAAAGATATAGGTCACGCAATGGAAAAAAAACGTGAAGAACACAACTCATTGACAGTTTTTATAATCAATAAAACCACGAACCTTGGACCCGATCTGGTTCCCACACTGCCCCGCTTGAACATGCACTATTTCACGCATTTTCTGAGATTAGTCTTTCTAAATTCACAAACACTTTCCTTGGTACGACAGGAACTGAAAATACTACAATTTTCTAGCGAAGGCACGACCGAGCACTACTGAATGTACTAAGTTGCCTGAAATTATGATTTTATCACAAATATTGTATCTTATCATCGTTTTCTTAACGATACGCGGCGTTATACTTCTGATAAAATCAAATGGACGACTGTGAAGTGAGAAGAGAACCAACTCTGCTCTGCGGTAAACCATAGACATTGGTTAAATACAGCCACTATTGACTGAGCTCTGTTATCTTTGACAGTAGTTTGTGTCATGTGTCATTCATTTTTGGTTTTGTTAACGGTCATTATGAACTAAATAATTAATTAATAAAGATTTATTTTTATTCAGATATTTTTTGTAGCTATCTGCCAAAGACCTAAATCTAACGTAGGTACCTACCTAAAAGATAATAATATCAAGTGTAGGTACACAAATTTAGAATTCAGAGTTCATTTCAATAATTTTTTTTTTGTTAAAAATGCTTGGTTTGAAAATATAACATCATAATATGTATCCGTGAATGTGGATCCACATTCACATTCCGTTATATTGTTAATCAAACTAATACGTTCATGTTCACACCAACCCTTAAAACTTAAATAGTTTTAAGGGTTGGTGTGAACATTGCGACATTAGAATAAAATTATCATAGGGGTTAGTCATTTTTTGTGGCACCCTACCCAAAGCCACAGCTGGCTCTTTTATTTTGTAATGGCTCACTCAAATAGACATCATAGTTAGGAGGATGACATTTTTTGCTCAACGTGACATGAAATTTATTGAAAGTTGACCTAATACGTATGTACTAAGTATGCTCTACTAATGCATGGTTGTCGGTAGGTATGTAGGTAGGTAGTAGGTACCCTGACTCTAACCTCTACGGAGTTATGTAGGTAGTACGTAGGTACCTAGATATTTCCCTATTACTAGATGATACACCGCAGTAGAAGTCGGTTCGTAGGTAGAGTAGAACTACTGATAAAAGAAAGTAGCAAGCTACCACACAGTAGGGTACTACGACGCCGACGTGAGACAGATAAAGCTGGGGGCTTTATCCAATAACGAACTTGTCAGCTGAAAAGCCGCTGATCCGTAGTTTTAATTTGTTTTCGCTTCCGGACACCTTGTAGTCCGAGCTTTAGGGGCTGTCACATGATCAATCACTGAAAACTGGCACTGCCATCTAGTGTTGAATAGCAAACTAATAGTTAATTGTATGGTTAAATAGCGACCACCATATGTATGTAACCTGAAATTGTCTGTGGTTTACGTAGAAATAGTTCACTGTAGTTAGTTTCACAGAATAATAGGATAGAGGATGCGTAGCATATTAACTGTGAGAGGATGTTAGTTTCAGTTAGTTTGGTCTAGGTGTTTTCAATAGTTTTGTTTGTTATTTCTGTTCAGGCAAAGATTTCCTTGCCTTTCTGGGTAGAATAGTGTATAAAAACTGGAGTTAGATAATAAAAGTTATTATCAAAGAACAAAATGAAAGAATTACTATGCCCTACGTGTCTGAGCTTGGACAGAAAACACTTCCCATTGGATATTACTAAATACGGGTCTCTATTTGGTGATAAAATAGTGAGTACATAGTCCTAGAAGTAAATCATAAAGTTAAGCTACACTAGTCCAGTATTTATGTACAGTCTGCTACACATCAAGTTTGACACCCAATATTTTTCATTCCTACTTTAAGCAAAGAATCGTTGGAAAACGATCGCAGTAGGTGCAGGTGCGAGGCGCGCGAGCAGCGAGTCTCACATAAAAACATATCGTCCCTCTCGCATGATTCGCAACATTCAAATTCTAATAGTTCAAAGTTCAAACAGTTGATAGGCTACATTTGGCCGTGTGTACTATCGTCATTCACAGCTTGACGTCAATCTGTGGATGATTATAGTACCTAGATACTAGACGGTGTAATATCCAGTAGTAGGTGAACCTACTACTGGATATTGTAAGCCAAGCCAATATGGCAGATTTACAATGATAAGTACAGAGGCGACCTAAGTAGTGGTAGAATTACACTGCGCTGTATCTTGGCAATACTTTGCAGACAAGTAGTCATCGACACTAGTATAGGTATAGTCGTCACAATGAATCTTAATCCCTTTAAATTATCTTAGCAGAACTGATTTTTAGATTGAATTAGGTAAGAGAATTTTTACGCACATTACATCCGCAATCGTTTGTTGCACCTAACATCAGAGGGATAAATATCTGAAATGTAAAGTTAACAGATATTTAATATCTGTTAACTTTATACTTATGTGTGTATAAATGTTGTCTCAGTGCCATTTACAATTCTAGTTTTATCCTTGTTTCAGATGAAAAATGTAGACTCTGTTTGCTGGGAGTGCATTAACTTATTCCACAAAGTATACAAATTCAAACAGCAAGTTGTAAGAGCACAAGAATACTTGACCAATACTGAAAAAAAGGTAAATACTTAAGTTTTACACATCATTGAATGGATATCATTATATGAACATTTTTGTATGTACCATCAATGTAGGTAGATGCTAATCTAATTCTTTAAAATGTATCTATTTTGTTGTTATAGCTAGCTTAGTTTGACAGTGCAAAAATTATTGTAAAAAAAACTTTTTATGGCACCATTATTATACCGTAAGCTGTTTCTTAAAATTCATAGTAACTATACTATGAAGGTCTTAGGTCGGCTTGCACCAGAATCGCTAAACGCGTTTAACTCTTAAATAGTATTTAGCGAGTTGTCAAGTCATTGAAATACGTCAGATTTAAATTGATTTAGCCGTTAAACACGTTTAGTGATTGTGGTGCAAGCCGCGCTTATACTCTGTTATGTATAATATACTAAATATTCAGGGACATTTCACACGACGCCCTCTAGTCCCAAACTAAGCAAAGCTTGTAATACGGGAACTAGATGGCTGATAGAATACTTGTATACTTTTTTTTTGTATAAACTCAATGTAATCTTGGATTTATCTGCTTGCTAATCAATGCAAAAGACAAAACACGGTGTAACTACTCCAAGCTTACATCGAGTTTATTAATAACAGGGATAGTGTTTTTATTTACGTACACCATTTGTTTAATTCTCAGCTCAAAACTCTTACCCCACTAATCTATCTGACATGTTCTACTATAAAGGTCAATGATATTTGTTGCAATGTAAGCTTGGAAGGGATAAACAACCACTTATTATTAAAAAATGATTTGATACAGAATATAAAATCAGAACCCCTATGTGAGGAAATGAACAATGATAGTGAATATCGCTACGAAGTCAGCATAAATATTATAAAGACTGATGAAAATGATGCAACTCCAGACAAAGATATAGATCATTCACATATTAAGAATGAAAACTATACTTACGAGATGATCAGCGATGATACGACCCTTAAAAAACTACCTGTCAAGAACGTAAAAATTGAAAAGGCTAGGAAAAAAACTCCCATAAAACGAAAAGCTAAAATCAAAGTTGAGAAAAATAAAGTAAAAAACGATAGTAACACAGATAAGCTAATGATTACAAAAGATAATTATACGATAATTAATATGACAGAGGATGAAATGCTGGCTAAGAGAGAAGCAGACAGACAGACAGATAGATATAAGAACAAAGTTAAATATAGGTGCGAGTTGTGTATACTCGGCTTTTTCAACAAAAATATGTATGAAAAACATTTGCTATGCAAACATTCAGAGGTAAACCTTTTTATTGCATTTTATGCCCTTTGACAAGATAATGGTCTCACATTGTAAAATATCTATAAAATATTGTTAATAAATTCAATTTTGTTGATTAAAGTACTATGTTTGCAGAAAGCAGGTACCCACCAGTGTCCAATCTGTGAGGTTAGATTCAATAGGGTCAAATTCTTCAAAGAACACGTGCAGAGTCACTATCGGAAGTACAAATGTCGAATTTGTCCTTTCACTGACTATAAGCTATCAAAAATGGCGTCTCACGATGCTAAAGAGCATGACGTTAAAAGGTTTATTTGCAAACTGTGCAGTGAAGAGTTTTCGTAAGTACCTACTACAATTCAATTCAAGTCAATTCAAGTCATTTATTCCTTAGATACATTTTGTACACTGGGAAAAGTCACATTTTACAAAATAGATCAAAAAGTGTACATTTACCGTACACAACATAATATAATAGTATTTTTACATACTTAGATCTCTATGTGTTTCTGTTGATGTGGAATATTCGAACGCGGTGAATGAGCAAGCTAGATTTATAAACCTCTGATAACTAAGATAGCTTTCAAATTGTTACAGTTCCTCATCAAATTTGAGGTTCCATCGAGAGAGGACTCACCAACCTCCCCCTAAGTGTGAATATTGCGGTAAAATCTTTACATCTAAGAATGGCCTTAGAGTTCACGTTCTGTAAGTATTCACTGTGTAACATAATCTTTTATAAAAGTGAAAAAAATCATTTCGGTACATTATGAATAAGAAAGGACCTAATATCGAACCCTGCAGTATCCCTATATCAATGAACAACCAAAAGTATTCAATCAACTTTCTGGTTCCAATACAAGCTTTGCTTATCTTGGGTCTAGATGGCGCTGTGTTAAATGCTACCAATATTTATATCTATAAGCATCTAATATCTGTCCTGTCTAATATCTGTATAAGGTGACAGGACAATTGGAAATAATTCATGTGAACATACTGAATACATTACATACAGAGTTTGATTTCGATACGACAATTGACTTTGAAGAGATTTTATAACATTGTTTGTTAGATACAAGTTAAGCTAATTAAAAACTTCATACTTTACAGACAAAAGCACAAGCACGTACCGAAAACACAGTGTAGATTGTGCGGCGATTACGTTCACTACTTGAATAACCACATGCGTAAGCATCGTGCCGCACCAGAGTCCGCGTACTGTGCAGAGTGTGATCTGAAGTTCACCAGCTCTTCGTGTTATAACGCTCATCTCAAGTATGCTATTAAACATCGGAAGGATACTGTGCTCAGGTAAAAATAATTGATACCAGATTCGACCTCTTAGGACCAAGGGAACGCGAGTAATTCGTAAAACATATACCCCTAATTGGCTTGATGTGCAACTACGGACGATTGTCATAAAAAAAAACCAAGGCAGAGCAAACATCTACGTTTGACACACACAAATGTTTGTTCACAGTGGGGATCGAACCCACGACCTGCAGCACGGAAGGCAGAGCTATACCGACAAAGCTGTGACGCCTGGCAATGATAATATTCACCATAGGTAATTTATTTAATTTTTCAGACATGTATGCAAAATATGCAACGCTAAGTTTGTAACCGCGACTTTCCTGAAAAAGCACACAATGGCGAGACACTCTACTGAGCGGCCTCTAAAGTGTGACCGCTGTGGAAAGGTAAACACACTTTATTAGACGCTGACCACGCTAACTCTACAATGCAAACGGGCAAACCAATTTGTACAGAGTACTCAGTGTTTATACTACGACCACTTATCCCTAAGTGCTCGTAGTGTTTGTAGAAATGGAGCAAGCAACATGTTCTGCGTGTTGCAGCAACACGTGTATTGAGTGTTGCAGCAACACGTGTATTGAGTGTTGCGCGTCATGTTGCGAGATAAAAATGTCCCCTTAATAAATAAATACTCAATTTATTGATAAATAGGCAATTTACATGTCTTTAGTGTAGCAAGCTAGAGCTAAAAATGATCCTCGAATTTGTAGATTCGCTTGATCCACAAGCCACGTTTTAATCTACAAGCCACGTTTTAATCCACAAGCCACGTTTTAATCTACAAGCCACGTTTTAATCCACAAGCCACGTTTTAATCTACAAGCCACGTTTTAATCCACAAGCCACGTTTTAATCTACCAGCCACGTTTTAATCCACAAGCCATGTTTTAATCTCGTTTTTAAAAGCGCGTGTAAGTAGCACTTGTAACACTTCTAACGGTATTGGTAATGTTTGTTCCCAGGGTTTCACAGCGCGATCCAGGTTAAACGAACACATTTTACACGTACACGAAGGGGTTCAGAAACCTAAGAATAACATATGCCACATCTGCGAAAAAGGGTTTAATGTGAGTTTATGTTGTTTTTATGATTATTATGACACAACTTCCATCTGGTGGGCCTTCCATCATTTAGTTATATAATAAAAAACCCCGGGTTCTACTAACCCCAAGTAACAATATTCGTCAGATGAAATACTATCAGTCTACTTTAAACTTATCAAAAACAAGGACAGAAATATTTTAATCTAAAATAATGTTTTTGAGGCTTTTGTGTACCTTTTACTTCAATTCTGTTATTTTTTGGTAGAAAAGGTAATAGTATGGAATGTGTTTGGTTCCTGATATTCGAAGCCGTACAGGGCACATCCTTAGTTAATGCTCTGTGAGTTATGCATTGGCAGAGGTAACTGCTTAATATCAGGTGGGCAATCTGCTCGTTCCATTCCATCACTTATTCTCTTTTACAAAAGAGTTTACTAAGCTGTTCATTCTAAGGGCGTCTTGCACCAGAATCACTAAACGTATTTAAGGCGCGTATTACGGTCAAACCGTGAAAATGCCCATTTTTGACGTTCTAGATCTCTGAAACTGAAACTCTTAGATAATTTCGATTTATTGTATGGTGTAGAATAGTTATTCGCATTGACCGTAGCGGCCTCGCTTTTTGCAATTTTTCCTTATATATTTAAATAAAGCCAAAATTCCGAAACAAGTTTTTAATAAAACTCGCGCAGACACTTTTTCAAGCTCCTGGATTGAACTACTCTGCAAAGCAAACGAAATGAAAAATATCAACAAATATCTCTTATATACTGCCATTGACCGTAGCGGCCCCGGAATTTAGAAATAAGTATGGGATATGTACAAAAAAAATCAATTCAAAACCATAAAATTTCTAAAAACGTTCAGAATTAGCCGTTAATTTCTCCATACTACATTATTATTATTAAGTAAAAATTATACCAAAATAAACGTTAGTTCATAATCAATAAAATTGTATACTTTTTATTTACATAATTTATTATATTAATTTGAATAAACGTAATTTAGAACTGCATAAAATGCGATGCGTTGGCCGCTCGAATTCAGACGCGCGCCAGCGCTCGTGGAAGGCGGACCTGTGTCGATTTTCTCCGCGCCAAAAAGATCGAGCATAACCGTGCGTGTACACGTGGAGTGTGACTGACTACCTAGTTTTGATGTTAGTAACTTTTTTATTCATGACAATCATTAACACCTGTACATACCTATTGGGGACAATTAAAATCTTATCTTATCTTATCTTACCATTTATAATATTAGTGGGATGGGATGCAAAAGTTTAGATGTTTGGATGTTTGTGTAGTACATACAAAATCGATTGATACACCTAACTTCAGAGGGATGAAGATCCGTTGTGCGTACTGTGCCAAACAGTACAATCTGCAGTGCAATGAAGAACGTGTACTTGAATAGAATATAAATTAATGATGATGAGCTAAAATGAAAAGATATTTTGATAGGCCTCACAGCTCAGTCGGTACTAGCTCTCCCTTCCGTGCCGTGGGTCGTGGGTTCGATCCTCACCAAAAACAAACATAATTATTTTTTGTGTGGCATCATAGACGTTTGTTCTATGAGTCGTCTAAAGGGTGCCGTGTAAAAATGTCAATGTATATATTTTTATTTGTACCTATTTATGAAAAATCATAGCCGCCATTTTTAACTTTCCTGTTTATGGACCGATTGCTTTCAAAATCGATATCTGAAGGTCCCTTTCAACCATTACCAAGAATCTAATGTCAAATTTGAAAAATCATGGCCGCCATTTTTAACTTTTCTGTTATTATATTACTAAATGACAGAGACAACTAAAATCTACATTTTTGATGTCAGCTGTCAAATTCAACTTCAAACGGTCATATCTTGGAAACTACTTATCCTAGACTACTCGTTTCATCACTAAATGACAGAGACAACTAAAATCTACATTTTTGATGTCAGCTGTCAAATTCAACTTCAAACGGTCATATCTTGGAAACTACTTATCCTAGACTACTCGTTTCATCATTAAATGACACAGACAACTAAAATCTACATTTTTGATGTCAGCTGTCAAATTAAACTTCAAACGGTCATATCTTGGAAACTACTTATCCTAGACTGCTCGTTTCATCACTAAATGACAGAGACAACTAAAATCTACATTTTTGATGACAGCTGTCAAATTAAACTTCAAACGGTCATATCTTGGAAACTACTTATCCTAGACTGCTCGTTTCATCACTAAATGACAGAGACAACTAAAATCTACATTTTTGATGACAGCTGTCAAAATTAACTTCAAACGGCATTCATTTAAGATTCTTGAGGGTGACCCTCAGATATCGATTTTGAAAGCAATCGGTCTGTAAACAAAAAAAATTAAAAATGGCAGCCATGATTTTTCATCAAACTTGACGTTAGATTCTTGATAATGGCTGAGGGTGACCCTCAGATATCGATTTTGAAAGCAATCGGTTCATAAACAAAAAAGTTAAAAATGTTGGTCATGATTTTTCAAATTTGACATTAGATTCTTGATAATGGCTAAGGGTGACCCTCAGATATCGATTTTGAAAGCAATCGGTCCATAAACAAAAAAGTTTAAAATGGTGGTCACGATTTTTCAAATTTGACATTAGAATCTTGATAATGGCTGAGGGTGACCCTCAGATATCGATTTTGAAAGCAATCGGTCCATAAACAAAAAAGTTAAAAATGGTGGTCATGATTTTTCAAATTTCACATTAGAATCTTGATAATGGCTGAGGGTGACCCTCAGATATCGATTTTGAAAGCAATCGGTCCATAAACAAAAAAGTTAAAAATGGCGGCCATGCTTTTTCTAATTTTACATAATATTCCTGATAATGGCTAAGGGGGATCCTCAGATATCGATTTTGAAAGCAATCGGTCCATAAACAAAAAAAGTTAAAAATGGCGGCTATGATTTTTTCTAATTTGAGATTAGATTCTTGATAATAAATAAATAAATATTTATGGACATTTCACACGACGCCTCTAGTCCCAAACTAAGCAAAGCTTGTAATATGGTAACTAGATGCTGATAGAATACTTATATACCTTTTTTTTTGTAAATACATACTTATAATACATAGTAACACATAATGGCTGAGAGGGGGCCCTCAGATATCGATTTTGAAAGAAATCCGTTTTTAAAATAAGACTGTACTTTATAATATTGTGCGCGCGAGTTGACGACAAAAAAAATAGGTTTAATTGGAAAGTGCCAAATCACGAGTTTCACGCTCGCGAGTTGACGAATAACTCGACCGTTTGAAGTTGATTTTGACATAATTACCTAATGTGTGCAATGTACCTAATGTTGATCGGTGCTATAAGCTATCACCATGATACGATTCATCAAAATCTGTTCGGCGGTTTCAGCGTCAACTGTGCTCAAACGACAAACCGACAGACATACTTCAACTCCTTCAAAGAATTTATCAAAAAATAAATCAATGTAAGTACAGATTTGTAAAAGTTTAGATAGAAATTCTATCTAATAAAATAAATAAATATGAATATTCTTGGGCTTTACACACAACGCCCTCTAGTCCCAAACTAAGCAAAGCTTGTGATATGGGAACTAAATCTGATAGAATACTTATATACTTTTTTTTTGTAAATACATACTTATAATACATAGAAACACCCTAAATAGAAACAGCCATCTAAAATATTATAAATCTTTAGGTACATTGAAAATTTTTATAATTTTAATGGCTTTACTTACCTAACTTCCAAGTACCAAGACTAGTTAGTTAATGTACAAACTCGAGCGGAAAGCGGCTTCAATTTGTGCGTGGGCATTTTTTTTTAGTTTGGCGGCTCAGAAACCGGAATTCGAGCGCGGCCAAACTGCGATAGCCCTCTTAACAGCTAAATCGATTTAAATTTGACGTATTTGTATGACTTGACAACTCGCTAAATACTATTTAAGAGTTAAACGCGTTTAGCGATTCTTGTGCAAGCCGCCCTAAGTGTGCTGATTTCATAATACAAACTTTTCTTAGGACTATCCACCTCTACCAATATATTTTATTTTATTTTTATCTCATTTCAGACTAAATTCATGCTCAGTAATCACATCCGTATCCACACGGGAGAGAAGCCATTCCGCTGTGACATCTGTTCGGCTGCGTTCAGTCAGAAGAGTTCTTTGACCACACACACGCGCGGAGTGCATCTCAAACTGAAGCCTAGACCCGGCTCTAGACATACATCGAACCCAATAGACTGATGAACTAAGGTACTAAGGTTCGTCGTGTTTCATTTACATTGCGCTGCGACGCGAACAATGAGCATGCTGACGTCGAAGCGAAGCGTCAATCTAAATCAATCTTGGAGGAAAGCTAATTTTTCCGCACAACAGTACATCCACAATCTTTTGTTACACCTAACTTCAGAGGGATAAAGATCTGATGCATGTACTGTATTTATTGTGTAAAAATAAGTATGCAGTATAAAATAAAAATTGTTTCATAAAAAAGTTGTTGTATACTATGCAATTATGACAAACATAAAAATCTTTATGATTAAACAGTTTCTATAAAATTATAATCTTTTGCATTAAACACATGTTTCATACTAACAAACATATAAGCAAATACATAAGGCAGTATTGCCAAAGATATCACATAAATATACTTATTAATAGCTGCAGTGTGTCCGTAAGGAAACATCCAGAGTCCCCGACGATTTCCATCTCTTAAATGGTGAGATGTGAATGCTAAGATGAGCATGTAAGTGGTTATGTTTGTATTAAGTTTCTTCGCCACATAACTGTATGTGAGAAGCACTGTGGTGATGAGTAGCCAGAAGGTAGTGCAGTGGAAGATGCCCCGTTGTTTTAAGTTGAATAAATCCTGTAAAAAAATGTCAACTGTGATTTTAGTGATTGAGCATAAGGTACTTTTGTTTCTGCAACTAATTTATCTCTCACATTAAACCCTGTTATTAATAAAGCTTGGAAAAGTTACACTGTGTTACACAGTTAAACTATAACTTAAATAGTTGTAGATATTACAAGCTTTGTTTAGTTTGGGACTAGAGGGTGTTGTGTGTAAAAGGTCATGAATATTTATTTATTTATTTATATTTCTAAAATAACATACCTTTAAGTAAATCGATTTGGCAACAATAAAGTGGTCCACATCGATTAACGACGACATCATAGTACAGAATATTGTATTATAAATGCATGTTTGAAGAGGTATGTTCAAGCGATGAGTGAAAAATAGACAAGCTGAAAGGAATCCTATAGCAGCGTGCACTGTGGTATCCGCTACGGCTCGAAATAACTGCGACTCTGCGTATTTTGATCTAAAAACGACATAATCTCCAAATAAACCCGTGAAAAGTATAAAAACAGTGAGTAGAATTCTCAGTAATCTCATTATTTTTGGTATGGCATAATTTTTGCGTCACATTATATAACTGTATAGATTGTCTTGCGAGGTATTTTTACCTGCATCTTGCAAGTAGTTTTACTAATTTACTACATTCGTTTTTATTTTACAAAATTGAAATGAAACATGATCAAAATACGATACGATCAAAAGTAAACAAAGCAATTTTGAAGGTGCTATTTCAACGTAAAATTACAATCCCTGTGGATGTTATTTAAACGTACGTTAAACTATTACTTTGCTATTCGACGCTAGATGGCAGTGTGTTCTTGAGTTTTTAGTAGATAGGATTATACGTAGTCTGTGGAGTGAAAGTAGCATAGAAATAGTTTGCTAAAGGGCGTAAACCCCATAGCTCAATGGTAAACCCTCTGCCAAACGCAGGCTCCACCTTGGTGGACCGTATTTTTTTGTATTATGATGAAAGGTATTTAGTAGATAGGATTATACGTAGTCTGTGGAGTGAAAGTAGCATAGAAATAGTTTGCTAAAGGTCGTTAACCCTCTGCCAAACGCAGGCTCCACCTTGGCGGACCGTATTATGATGAAAGGTGTAAGGACAGGACTATGCAATAGAATAATAGAAAAAGACTCACTTGTGTAGTTATACTTTATTGTATAGCTATTTAATGAGATATAACGAAAGTACCTATAGCTATTTAATGAGATTTAATTACATATATTCAAAACATTCATGTCTCAAATATGTATATATTTTTTGACAGACTTGCTTGGTTGTTTTAAAAAACTATGCTCAAGTCACGCTTGAGTATGGCCCGTAGGTGTATCAGAATACGATAGGACTTCAGCCCCCGTATTCATCTTTTTCACTGCCCAGTGTAATTTCTGCAGGTCATTCTTTTTAGACACAAACTTTGCCGTTCAACTGAGATTGGAATACCCCTGCAGACTTAAAGCGTGACAAGCATAGTTTTGTGACAGTTTTCTCAGAAAATCTCTACTTTCATGCTCGAGTCACGCTCGAGTTTTTTATGATTAATAAGTCATTTGCCGAGGATGTTTTGTCTTCAGTTTGAGATGCACTCCGCGCGTGTGTGTGGTCAGAGCACTCTTCTGACTGAACGCAGCCGAACAGATGTCACAGCGGAATGGCTTCTCTCCCGTGTGCACACGGATGTGATTACTAAGCATGAATTTCGTCTGAAATGAGATAAAAATAGAGTCAATAGACTAAACGTTGAACTTCAGCATTTAAATAATTTCATTGAAAAAAGGATCATATAAATAAACTGGACAAGGCGCACGTTTTATTTCCGAGTGAAAGATTCGCAGCTCTCCACATTTAAAAAACCAATGTAACAAGAGCTCTATTTGTAGGATTTTTAATGACGATACGGTCCAGGTTAGGCTGGACGAGCTAACAAATCGGTGTTCTCACTTCTAACTTGTTTTGTATTGAATTCTGTGATATTGTAAGCGCTGCAGACTGAGCGTGGTAGGACTAGTAAGTAACTCACGTTGAATCCTTTTCCGCAGATGTCGCATATGTTATCTTTAGGTTTCTCAACTCCTTCGTGGACGTGTAATACGTGTTTAGTTAATCTTGATTGCCTGTCGAAACCCTGCAACAAAACAAACATCAATACGATACGAAAATCAGGAACTTGGATCGAACCCACGACCCACAGTACGCAAGGCAGAGCTATACCGACTGAGCTATGATAGTTGTCAAGAGAAATAAATTGAAGTAATAGTTGTTGTTGTTAGTACTGTACACACAACTATTCTAAACTATTCAATTCTAAATGATCCTTGTGATTTTATTGAATAAATAAATATTCATGGACATTTGACACGACGCCCTCTAGTCCCAAACTAAGCAAAGCTTGTAATATGGGAACTAGATGGCTGATACAATACTTATATACTTTTTTTTGTAAATACATACTTATAATACATAGTAATACCCAGACATAGAACAAACATCTATGTTTTGCCACACACAAATGTTTGTTCTTGGTGGGGATCGAACCCACGACCCACAGCACGGAAGGCAGATCCATTACCGACTGAGCTGTGACGCCTGTCACAAAATAAAGAAGAATAAAGAAATTTTGACTTTGACAATAGATCTTTATCCACCTGAAGTTAGGTGCAACAAAGATTGCGCTTGTACTGTTGTGCGGAACACCTCCAAATCGACCCAAAAATGTGTCCTGCACAGATACTTCAGAGGAGCGAAGATCCGTTGTGTCTACTATACATGGTTGATGACTATACATTATGCATTGTGCTAGGAGTGTTACCTTTCCGCAGCGGTCACAGTTCAGCGGCCGCTCCGTGGAGTGTGTGAGTAGAACGTGTTTCTTGAGACCAGTCGAGGTTACGAACTTAGCGTCGCATATTTCACACACATGCCTGAAATAAATGTTATTAGTTTTTATAACGTTTCTCAATATTATTGGAGGAGAGTTAATAGATATCTCTAGAACTAGATTACTTTACTTTTTTCAAATTCAAATTCATATTCAAAATCTTTATTGCGCTTTTATGCTGCATAAACAGGTGTTATAAAGGTATGTAGAGTATCAAACATAAACCCTGTTAGGGCACAGCAATTAGGTAGGTAGATAAATACTTAAATATTAGGTGGCACATTTTTGCAGGTATCTAATGTATATAATAGGTGTTTCAGTCTTCCAGAAACTCGTGCAACGAATAGAAACAATTTTTTGTGAGGTAATTTTTTAAATATTTTTGAATTTTAAAGGTCTCTCTTCTTTTTTAATGTCATTTGGGATTCTATTATATATTTTAACACACATTGCATAGGGCCCCGAATGTATAAATTTTAGTGATGAGTCGGGTCATGCTAGTCTATTTCTTGGTTTTTTTTAGATGCATACTTATAAATACACAGATTATTGTTTGTTCTTGGTCGGGATCGAACCCACGAGCTACAGCACGGAAGGCAGAGCTATTACCATCACTTTGGTTGTGTTTTCGGAATAAGAATGTAACTCGAGTCTCGATTTATTTCTGAATCTGTATTTAGCTAATCTGAGTCTGGATCAGTGCTAACTAATTAATGAGCATACTGGCCTAATAGAACCATTTACTTTCTTGCCCAAGAAAGTAACTGGTTGGTTCCTATCAGCCTACCCACCTACCTAGGTAGTAGTATTGTGTAGGTACTTATTGTTTTCTTTTTCTTTTTTTCTGCTTGTTCTGTGCTGTACCTGTGCTGTGATTGTGTTTCGAATATTTCTTTATCTCCATCTCTCTTTCTCACTCTCTGTGTATATACCTGAGTGCAGTATCCAAGCGATGTTTTTTAGAATACTTCAGATGTCCGCTGTAAGATGCATTGGTAGCGAACCGAATGTCACATTCAGAACAGTACGCGGCCTCTGGCGCGGCCATGTGCTTATTACGTATGTGGTTCTTTAAGAAGCGAACGTAAACGCCGCACACTGTACACTTGACCTTTGATGTGTGTTTGTGCATATGTCTGTGAAGAAATTTTTTTATATAAAATAATGTATTAAATGTTGATGATCATATAGCCCCAAGCTGAGCAAAACTTGTACTGTGCGAATCAGATAATTGATAGAATATCACAGATAATATAAACTATAGTAGAATACTTTTCTTGAGTCATTTAACGCAACGGGTGTGTCACAGGGCTCGATATTAGTTCCTCTTTTATTCCTTACTTACATAAATGACATTTTAGATGATATATGACTGATTACTGACTGACAACGCACAACCTTAACCCGTGGTACCTGGCCCCAAAGACTAGAAATTTAACTTACATTATGTGATGTCTAAGACCAGGTTTACTTGAGAAGGTTTTATCACAAAACTCGCATTTAGGGGGAGCTTGATGGCTCATTTCTCGATGCAACCTCAAACTCGATGGAGATCTGTAACATTTCTTAAATATTTAGCATCAGTGCCTTGATCACGAATAAACATGACAATCGTAAACGTATCGTAACGCTAGCGTATCCGAGATACACTGCGCGGTGACGCTGCAACGTTCGGCAGTCGAGCTGGCGTTGACGCGCAATATGATTCGAATACGTTAGGTTTAGGTAACGCGGCGACTGTCAGATTTGTTCGTGATTACCTCTCAGATGTAGCTCTATATTTATAACTCACGTAAGATGAACTAAATCGTTGCGATTTGCAAAATCTATTTACTCTGCTAAGTTAGTGATACTCACAAAAACTCTTCACCGCACACTTTGCAAACAAAGCTACGGAGGTCATGCTCTTTAGCGTCATGAGACACCATATCTGACAACTTGTAGCCGATGAACGGACATATCCGACATTTGTACTTCTGATAGTGACTTTGTACATGCTCTTCAAAGAAATTGATCTTTGTGAATCTCACCTCGCAGATTGGACACTTGTGGATACCAGCTTCCTGAAATATATATTAAATCATCATAATAATAGGTACTTAAAACATAATAACACTTAGACATATAACAAATGTCTATGTCCACCACGCAAATGTCTGGTTATCAATTCCACACAGAGCAGAGAGCGGAGGCAAAGACAATAATGTGCACTAAAAAGGTTTACCTCTGAATGTTTGCATTTCAAATGTTTTTCATAAACATTTTTGTCGAAAAACCCAAGTATACACAACTCACATCTATATTTAACTTTGTTCTTATATCTATCTGTCTGTCTGTCTGCTTCTCTCTTAGCCAGCATTTCTTCCTCCGACATATTGTTAATTATTGTATAATTTTTTTTTGAAATCATTTTCTTTCTACTCTTAAGTCTCACTCTTTTAATATCATTTTCCTCTACTTTGATTTTTGCTTTTCTTTTCATGTTAGTTGTTTTTGTATCTTCAGTTATTTCATCGTTGAGTCTTTCATCATAATACTTTTCATTCTTAATGTTTGAATGATCTTTATCAGTGTCATAATTTGAATTATTTTCACCATTTTTAATACCACATAAGTTGACCTCACTTTTATATTCATTATCAGTGTTGTCGTCCATCGATTCTGATTTAATATTTTGTATCGTATCAATTTCTACTTTAATGTATTTTTTCAGTTTGACATCTTGATTTATTTTGTCGATGGTCACATTGCAACAAATGTCATTGACTTTCATAGGTGAACGTGTCAGATGGCTAAGCGGTTTGAGGGTTTTTAACTGGGAATTAAATTAATGGTTCATAAATATATTGGTCAGTATCTTATAAATTGAAATCACAACTGTCAAAATACAGTTAGTTGATGATATTACAACATTATTTAGTCATTTTGAAGAACTACATTACCTACATATAAATGTTGTATAATAAATAATGTCACTTAATGTGTAAAAACATGCGTGCCTACCTTCGTAATATCTATCAAGCATTCCTGTGCTTTTACAACTCGCTGTTTGAATGTGTATACTTTGTGGAATATGTTTATGCACTCCCAGCAAACAGAGTCTACATTTTTCATCTGAAACAAGGTTTCAACATGAAGCTACTAAGTAAATGTCAAAACTAAACAAAAAAGAAAAGTTACACATTGTATAGCACCTTGAGTGTAGAGAGTGTAGCAGATTCAGTTGAGAGGGAGGAAGTGGCTTAGTAATATAATATTTATAATACTTTCCAAACTCAACATATTAAAATCACAGATTATAGTTTCTATATTCTAAGATTAAAATATGTAGGTAGGTACCAGATGAATATGTATAAAATGAAATTGAATACCTATCTTATAAGGAATGGCATATTACAGTAAGTACTAATTAATATTTACGTGATAAATGTGAATAATAATAATAATTTTCTATAATTGAAATGTTTACACACTCAGATTATTTTCAAATTAGAATTGTTTCAAAGACTTTTTCACAAGATCGTAATAGTAAACAAAATGTAAACAACACTACACACACAGTGGTGTGGTCATTGACAATCAATTACATGATGACAGTAATGTACATAGGTTACCTACCACGGAGTTTTTATTAAAACTTAATTATGTAGGTACTCACGATTTTTTGACCAAATAAAGACCCGTATTTATTATTATCCAATGGGTAGTGTTTTCTGTTTAGGCACAGACACGTAGGACATAGTAACTCCGACATAATTTCTTTTGGCTAGCAGACTGCACCGCAACTTATAGGGATAGGGATGTACTAAACTATATTTAATTATTTAGAGGGCGCTTTGCAATTTGCATCACCAGGTTTTAGTTTTTATTTTTAGGTTTAGTTTAGTTCGTTCATTCAGAAAGGCAAAGCAAGCATTGAAAAATATACTATAGCCTTCTTTAGCAAGCAAGCAAACAAAATGACGACCATGGTAGGTGTTATTGATACACACATGAAAAAAATTGTCTAAGCTATTCAACGCTAGATGGCAGAGTTCGGTCCACAAGTCACTGGCATGAAAAAGTGCGACTAACCTAAAAACCTACCCCCCTAATCCCTACCTAATCTGTAAAATAGCTTCGGCTACATACGGGCCATATTGTCTTGTCAAGGTTCCTTTTTCAACGTTAAGGTGATTTTTATGTCCGTCCGGTTTCACGTTTCAAAAGGTGACTTAGGTGTTTTTTTAGAAAAGTCCAAACAGTATGTTTATGACGAGTCTTCGTGCGGGTTAATGACCAAAAATTTTTACGAGACGGTTATAGAAAAATAAAATGTTTTACTAAGTATTTCCTTTATTTTTATTTTCAGATTCAACACTTGTTTTCTGGAGTAGGTAGGTAACGCAAATTAATATTCTCAAGTAGTTTCCTCGCGATGTAACCGACGTGAATGTACGTATAGTGCGGCTTTTTGTCGGAAGGTTCGCCCGCAGCGCCCGCACGCGTGCGGCCTTTCACCTGTGTGCCGGGATACGTGCTCTACGAGCGACTTCTTATCCTGTTATCAAATTAAAATAAATTGATGAGAAACCCTAGAAACATTCAAATTATAATAGTTCAAAGTTCGAACCGTTGATAGGTTGATGTGTAGCCGACTGTACTTTCCCGGACGAACTCATTCACAAAGTGCTTGTATGCAGACTAGGGCATGTATTATGTACAAGCAAGCCCTAAGTCTCACTAACATACTTTCATTGTGTTAAAAGTCAAAATCTACAGTTTGGCAACTAAATACCACTAAATAATACTAGTTTTGTATCGCTCATTCAAAAGAATGAACGAATTGATTTATCGCATAGCGTCAAAAAGTTGAGGTCACCAATGTCTATGCCATAGACAGTGGTGACCTCAACTTTTTTTGCCCGTTTTTGTCAAGCTGTATGTTTGAGTTTTTTGAGCGAACAAGTCTATAGTAGAACAGAAACATACAATTGTAGGATGTAAATGCTACGCACCCGAAAAGCTTTTCCGCAGTAATCGCACATTTTATCACGTACGTTCTCCTTGATCCCGTCGTGAGCGCGTCTCACGTGACGTGTCATGCATCTACGAGTCGCCAATAACTGTAAAAACATTTATCATTTATTGCTCGTGAATCGATAATCGGCCTTCTAATCTAGATATTAATCGAGTGAGCAAAGCGAACGAAGAAATGTAAAAACTCTTATAATATATTGATGTTTTATTTATTGTTTGTTAAATGTAGGTAAACGCTATAAAAACTAATAATAAACATGAACTAAACTAATTATTTCAAACCTTATCGCAGACGGGACACTTGTGCCTGGGATGAGCGTCGTGTGTGTAGGCGATGTGGTCGCGCAGTTCGCCGCGCGAACGATACTTTTTGTCGCACTGTGCGCAGGCGTACCTGCAAAATACCAAATCGTTTAATTATTATGGTTTATAAATACCTACTTTATTTTACAAAATACTTAAGTTTTGCATAATGGGAGGACTTAATGCTAAGGCATTTTCTCTCTACCAATCAACGTAGTGGTGAAAAATAGAAGTTAGCGTGCGACAAGTGCTACTAACAGCTGTTAGTAGCACTTGAGTACCTACACTAGTTCTTTATTTAAAACAATGGTTTTACCTAAAGACGTCAATAACAGCATGAGCACTCGCATATTTAAGGTGCGTTTCGTAAGTAGCGCGACACACGAATGCTTTCCCGCACGGCACGCATACAACGCGCGCCCGAGCGGCGTGCGTGCGGATGTGTACGGCTAGTTGCGATGTTCGGACTTGTTTGTGGCATTCGGGACATTCGGAGCGCGGATGCGGGCCTGTGTGATTCCTGTTAACAACACTGTGTTGGTACAATCAGCATAAACTCGATTTAGGCGTAGAATAACGTTAAAGAACTTTGTCGCTCGCACATTTAAACATTTCTGAAGATAGAAAATCACTGAATGTCATGCCAAATCGGAAAACTTGTTTGGATCAAAATGATATTTTTGCTATACCTTTGCATTGATATTCTCTCGATCGCGAAGTCTTGCGATTTTATATATTTTATTATATTTTAATATAATTTATTAATACTTAAATAATTTGTTTTGTAAAAAATATATAATAGGTAGGTTTCTTATATAATTATTTTTATAATAAAAAATTATACAACTGGTACCCGCAATACAAGCTTAGGTTAGTTCGAGACTAATAGGGTAGTTTGTAAAATGTTCGTAAATATTTATTAAAATAAAGTAAATTGCAAAAACTCACAGTTGATGTCGTTGCAAATTGTGCTTGAAAGCAAAAATTTTGTGACAGGTGCTGCATTTATGGCCAACTCGATGGACTTTTTGAATGTGCTTCCATTTGGCACCTTTGTTACTACAACAATGCACAATTATTCAAAAGGAGCTATATATAAATTTAAAAAATATATTAAACTACCATGGAGAAAAACTTTACATATTAATTTTGAAACTTTTTAGACAATTTTACTCACTAAAAAAACTCTTACGGAAAAATCATATCGCACTCCGAACATGGATATTTTCCTGTTTCATTCGATTTGCCGACTTTCTTCACCAGCTTCTGATAACAAGATCAAATTAAGTTATATAATAAAATTTCAGGTTTTTTTATAAAGGATGCGTGTACAGTCGGTGACACATCAACCTATACACTGTTTGAACTTTGAACTATTACAATTTGAATGTTGCTAATCAGGGATCGCAATAGGTGTAGACACGTGGCGCGCAAGCAGCGAGTCTCACATAAAAACATAATCGTCCCTCTCGCATGATTCGCAACATTCAAATTACAATAGTTCAAAGTTCGAACCGTTGATAGGTTGATGTGTAGCCGACTGTTCAAACCTTTTTTGTCTTAGATTTCTTGTGCATTTCTTTAAGGTGTCTTAATATCTGTTCGTGTGCATATACTTTGTGATCACATAGTTTACACATATAAATCTTGTAATGGTTTTTTGTGTGAGTGACTAGACTATCACATTCTATGTATGACAGACATATACTGCAAATGGTGTGATTTTCTTTCTGAAAAGTAAAAAAAAAAGTTTATGTTTTTACAGTTTTCTTGGTATATTCAGTGTTACTACATTCTACATTTTAAAATGTAGAAGTTGTTGCACGTTCATCAGAGGTTTTTTTTTCTTAGTTGCTACATCCCACTGCTTGGCAGAGATACCACAAACTTATCCCAGTAAAATTAAAATTCTAATAACAAGATTAATTCGATGATCTTTAGAAGCTAGATTGTGAATATTATTTAAGTCCAATGCTATCGATTCCAACCTTAGTGTAGATACCAAAATAGTTTTAAAAAACTACACATTCACGTTTTACCTTAGTGTGAAAATCTAAATTGTGTGTGTTCAACTCAAAATCATCCTTGAATTCTAGAACACAAGAATCACATTTAGAAATACTTTTCATATCCAGCCTTCTAGTAACTATAACTTTATTAAACTCTTCATTGTCCATCTCAGTCACTGTATAAAATTCTTTTTTAACATTTTTGGTTTTTGGTTTTTGTTTCTCAGAAACTTTTTTATTTTTTTTAACATCAGAATCAAGTACTTTCTCATTGGAAATAAGTGTTTTTTCTTTTTTTTCTACAATTTCTGTTTTTGATTTGTGTAATTCATGCAAAAAATTTTCTTCTTCATAACTATGGTCATCTATAAACAAATCAACACTTTCTTTTTTTATTTTATTTATATCTACACCGCAATCTACAAAATCTGTTTCTATAATAGTCGATGGGTTTGTGTAAATTGATAGATGTGAAAGACATTGTAGGGTTATCTGAAAAAAAAGTATTTTTTTAATCATTTATAAGAGATGTAAAAAAAATTGTCTCAGTGCGTTACATAATAATAAAAATTGATAAGTTTTATTTATTTTTATTATGTTTTACCTATATTGTAAAAAAAATGTGAAAAATTTTTACCTATACAAATAAATTATATGTGTAAAAGAAATTACATACCTTTTTCTTAAAACATTTCATAGCAGTGCATGTTTGGAGTCTAAACTTCTGGATTCTCCTAAAGATGGCACAGCATTCCCAGCAAACCAGCCATCGTGCAGCATCTTTGAAAAACCCTTCCTGAATGATAAATAATCTTGATGAATAAACCCTACTGAGTTATATGGCTTTAAAACTCAGTAGGGTTCTCTGCCTTCTGCGCCTGTTTCGGGTTTACTGAGAGAACCCATACAAATCAAGATCAATACTGCATACCATATTTTGACTTAGTGGCTTATTAACTAAACCACTAAGGTGTGTGTTCAATTCCTGCAGGTGCTACGCTACAATCTAGCAGTCACTCTAAAAAAAAATGAGCCAGCAGACATTGCCATAGGATCCGATGATTGACCAAGTATATAAGTACTTATCTAATATTCATACTCGCGCACGACATAATTATTGACCTAGACCTAGAAATGAATAATGATGAACAGAGATTAATTTTAAGATTTAAGAATAAGAATAAGTATATATTTTTTTTACCTCTTAATTTTTGTATGTAGTTTCACTACATGTTACAAGTTTTTTTATGAAGGTAGGTAGGTAATTCTTGAAAATTGAGTAGGTACAGTCGGCTACACATCAACCTATCCACTGTTTGAACTTTGAACGATTATAATTTCAATGTTGCGAATCATGCGAGAGGGACGATAATATCGTTTTATTGTAGAAACAAACATTTTACCTTATAAGCTTCTGTATCGCACATAAGCAGCAAGTACAAAAGATTAACTCCGTCCGGCGTTCGGCATAGAAGGAATAACTTGCGATCTTCGCTAAGGCAAGTGCAACATACGCGCTGGGGGATGTCCTTGTTCATTTCGTAAAAAGTAAAAGAAATCAATTATAATGGATACAAACAAATTGCTCCTCGCTCGCTTCCCAGAGTCCCAGTTTAGTTTACATTACATTATTCTTTTCTTTTCGATGATTTGGTTTTATTTATTTATAAACACTTGAACGAACGACTGTTGTCTACTATTAGTCTGTGGTTGTACCCACAGATCAATATGCTACGCATACCTAGGTACTGTTTCAGTTTGTTTTGTTCTTCAATTTACGTTCAATTCTTTTACAATAGAATGATTCTTTTTCCTTCATTTCATTCATTCAGCAAAAAGCACTTTCCTGTTTTCTTCGCTATCGCCATCTAGTATCAAGTAGTAGTTCTATTCTAATTGCAAAGACTAGGTACTCTAAACAAGCCGGAAGTGGCTATTTATACGACCGTAATCGAAAACGCCTGATTTGATAATATCAATCAATCAAATCAATCAATCTCAAATCACGCGAGGTGAGGTAGTAGGTATAGGTCCTTCCTTATGTACTTTGTTTGTGTTAAAAAAAGTTTTTACTGGTTTTTACAGTCCACAAACTACAGATGCTACGCTTTACAGTCCGTCCCACAGAAAAGCCAATAGCTGCAATAGCTTCAAATATAAATTTTTTTTGGTGCAAACTTGCATGTAGGTATGTACAAAGGAATGTAAGATTTTCGTAATACATTTTTTCAACCACCTGCTGCACTGCAAATTGATGCAAAGCAATAGTTTTCACGCGCACGCAGTCACATCGTGAACTTGTTATCAAACAAGAGATGGGCGTTGACAGTTTAAATAAATATATTCATTGCTTGCTTACTCCTAATTGCGTACTCCGTAAATTCCTTCCGTAGGTACTCTTCGTCTGCACCAAACAAACTCTTCTACTCCATAGTCAACTCAACAGGTGAATCTCTTCCTCTCACAAGCACTCACGTAGTCCCTGTAGGCTTACCATTACTCCATAAATACTTTTGACTTATATTTTACTCTGTACAGAAAATGGCAGACCCAAAGCCCCGTCAGATGATGACATGTCCCTACAACAAAGCTCATCAGGTGGAGCAGTACCGGATGCACATCCATCTACAGAAGTGCCGTAAGCAGTATCCAAATGAGGCTGTCAGTAATTGTCCGTTCGACTCTACCCATGTCATCCGTGATGTTGAAATGGATGTAAGTATCGAGTAGTAGAGCTTGTCCGGGGAAGTTCTACCACTGTACCTATTGCTGACACCAAGCAGTGATGCTCTCAATGCTTGCTCGCTATCAAGGCACATCCTCCGAAGACATGCTCAGTGAGACAATGTATTGTTATAGGCAGTGGTTACCATTTTACATCAGTTGAGCCATCGGCTTGTCCCATCATAGTCGTATTCAAAATAAAGTATCCATTAACTAATAGCCAAACCCAATGCTTTAATAATATAAGCAAAACCAGAGACAAATTGAGTAGATTGTAATACAGACCTGCCAGTAGCATATAGCCCCAATCAGCTTTCTAACTATCGACTGAAAATGGGGTGTTATAAGTTTGATGTTGTTTTGTCTATGGCCTCATAGCTTCTAAACAAATATACAGATTTAATTTCATTTTAGTAAGAAAGCGGTTTCATCTGAGATGTTTCTTAGTATTGTTAGGTAAAAATGCATGTAGCATTTTCTAATTGTGAAAATGTTCATCAACTTGAAACCCAGTTTTTTTTAATTTAATATACAATACAATGTAGTACACAATCTGTATGGCCACAATCTCACCTGATGGTAAGTGACGATTAGGCCGACTATGGTGCAGGACAGTCTAGACGACACCTATTCACTCTTGTTTTGAGAGATCTCTGCCGTAATTGCAGTTTGAAATCTTCATTCTCCAATATTTGATGACGATCTGTTATGGTGAAGAGGATTGGAGTCTTTCAGGGTGGAAGATATCTAGTTGTAGATGTAGCAATAAGATCTCCACTGGTGTCTTCCATTAGGAAATAATGTGGGGTGGGGGGGGCTTGTTTATGTCTTGGAAAAGTAACTTGTTAATTTCTTCCCAGCACCATGTCAGGAGCTGCCCAAAACGTATCCTCCTGGACTCCCAGATCTACATAACGGATGATGACCACCGGCCTGTGTCAGAGATGCCTCTTGCACCGCAAGCTGACTTCCCCTCCACAGAGAATTGGGATGATGTAACTATATTTTTTATTATAAACGTGAAAGTTTACATAGATTTATTTGTCACTGAAACACATTTTACAACAAAATAAATTAAGTGTAGTAGTCACAACAGATCTTTGTCCCTTTGAAGTGTCTGTACAGAACCCATTTTGGGTTGAATTGGAGGTAATCGAATTTTTTCTGTCAACAGTACATGTGCAATCGTTTGTTGCATCTAACTTCAGGGGGATAAACTGTTGTGTTTACTGTACCGAATTATACTAAATCATGAAAATAAAACAACACTACCTTCCTATTTGATTCTCGGATAGTTCATACTCTGTGTGTTGCAGTAGACAAAAAGCTAGGAACTGTGCATATTGCTCAAGAGCAACACTGATTTTCAACTTAATTAGCCTTAAAGAAATGTTACAGGGTTACTTGATATCATTGTAAATGCTGGATGAGTTTGAATGAAACTTTCTATATAATAGTTCATATCCCGGGCGAAACAACTATGACAATATCTTAAACTATTGATCTGAGCCACCAATTTTTTTAGGACAATGTCTCAACATATGACCCGACGCTGGCAAAAAGAGGCGCTCCCATTATAGTGAAGAGTATCAAGGGAGCTACTAAATCTCAACGCAATGCTGCTCGAATGGAAGGTACTACTTATAATAAATTGTTGATTGAATTAGATAATAGATGACTTTACCCAGTTTGTCTGCATTTCTTTGACTTATTCTACGAATATTGAGATATAGCTGTCGATTCTGTTGTTGCATTTTCCCAAACTAACCTAATTTGACAGCACTAAAAATGTTTCCGTCCCTTTCTCATAAACTGAAACGACAAAGACAGCTATAATTTTAGCGCTGTCAAATTAGGTTAGTTTAGAAAAATGCAACAACAGAATCGATACCAATGTGCTATCTATTTTAGAATGTTCAAAGATTACACACTACTAACAAAACATATAATATCCTATCCTACTACAATTTATAAATGTGAAAGTTTAGATGTTTGTGTTTCAATCACGCTGCAACTACTGGTCCGTTTTTGTTGAAACCCTACTTTTTATCTTGAATAGTACCTACAGGGTGAAATGAACGAACGGGATTAGCAGCGTCAATAAAACCTACTTTGACACGAGGACGACGTCTCGTCAGTTGCTGCAGAGGGCCTAGTATGAGCGACGGTGTAGGTATTAAGCTGGTGTAAAATGTCAAAAAAAGGTACTTACATGCGTACGAAGTCGCGGGTAACACCTAGTAATAGAATATTTATTAGATATTTTGTTGTTTCCAGGTCGTCTCGCCTACGCCGCCGCTATCCAAAACAAAAAACCAGAATAATCTCGTATAGTAACTAAGTACAGTACGCACAACGGATCTTGGTCCCTCTGAAGTGCAACAACGATTGCGCATGTACTGTTGTGCTGAAACATTCGCTTACCCCAATTCGACCCAACAATGGGTTCTGTTGTGAGTACTATACCTGTGTCTAGTCTACTACGTAAAACGGTGGTTCATTTTATAATTTTAAAGTACATTGCGCGGCAACTCAGCCTTTTCATAAAGATCTTTGTATAAAATATAGGTACCTACCTACTGTAAGAAATGTTACTGTGATCTAATGGCCGATCCCAATATTCAACCCTCGGTAAAGGTTAGATAGCGATCTGCGTTTTGACGCATACATACATCATACATTTTTGCCGAAACGTACTTATATTACTTTGGTAATAAATACATTATATTGAATGTTGGGATTAGCCTTATCTAGATAGATATTGTAAGTAAGCATAAGTACGCACAACGGATTTTTACCCCTCTGAAGTTAGGTGCGACAAACGATTGCGGATGTACTGTTGTGCGGAATATTTGCTTACATCCAATTCGGACCCCAAAATGGGTTCTGCGCAGATACTTCAGAGGGACAAAGATCCGTTGTGACTACTATACCTTATATTTTTAATTGTGTCAATTTCTGCTCAAAGATGATTTTATGTAGCATTAATTGAGGTCCATATTCTGAAAAAAACTCGAGGTTCAAATGTGACTAAAACATTTATTTAGACGTGAGCATTATTTCTCTGGCTCTTTCTTATTTTGATAAAGAAGTTTTTACTACTATAGATTTGAGTAGACAAAATCCATGCTTGAATCTGGATCAGTGCTTGTGCAGAAAATGCGAATACAACTTAGATTACAGTATGGTCGGCGGATCTTGGCAATCGTTAGATAGCAGTTTCGATGCGGAATGGAGCTGTTTCGAAATGGTGTCTACACACAATTGCCCGGATCCGCCGACCGTACTGTAACTATGATAAACAAAATACTTTTCGTCAAACATTTATTTTTTTATGCTTAATCTCTGGTAAATTGTAACAAAAATACAGGTCCGTATGTCCGTAAACGTATTTAACGGTTAATTTGTATTTAGCAAATTGTCAAGTCATAAATACTGATTTATTTAGTCTAGAGTATAAATACGACAGATTTAAATATCAAAGCAAGCAAACTAGGTAGCAGCGCCTAAAATATGGTACAGTATAGTATTTGAATTCTGTATTCAACAGCCAATATGATTTGCTCGTAGGATTTGACAGACAACCTGTATTACACAAAACTATACCTTCACCATTGGTAAGGTTTATGGTATCATTGTACTATGTACTTTGGGGTTGGGAAGATTCTATGTTCTTGATGTTAGATGTTTAATTAGATTGTGATGTTTCTAATTAAATAAAGTTTATGTTACGGATAAATCATATCTTGTCAAGTTACTTTGTTTTATTTAACAATAGGCCGCCACCCATCACGCAAAAAGGGCCCGCTTGCGGCCTAATTGCGGAAAATGGTCCGCCCTACAAGTCCAAACCTACAGTTGGAATCTTTTTGGGGTTGCCTTCCATTGCAGTGCAGATTTAGCTAAGTACCTCCTAGTGCTCTTGTAGAGTTGGTGAGAATACAGTAGTGAGTAGACCATACTAAATGATCTACTGTAATTTTAGACAACTTCAAAAAAAGAGGAGGTTCTCGATATAATACTCCTATATTATAAGCTGTTTATTTGTTTTCCATATAAAAATAAAAGAAATAATTCAGTTTTTTAATGTTTCCTCAAAACTTCGTCATTGCTAAACCAATTTGAAAAATTCTTTTATTTATCTGAAAGGATGTAATAGTTTCTGGTGGGTCCCATTTAATTTTTAATCAAAATCGGTTCAGTAAATTGGCTGATAAAAATAAAATTGCCTATTTTCCTTTTCTGCGACTTTTTAATGATTGCCATCATCATCAGCATGTGATGATGAAGCTGGGAGTCGATTTGAAGTCGGTTTTCTTTGTTTTTCAAACAAAATTAAAGATTTTTTAAACAGGATGATGTTATGTTGTAATGTTGTAACTTATTTTATTAGAAATATCCCACTAATGTGCTATGTACAAAATTAAATATAACTTAAAAATTACATTCTATTGAACTTATGATCTCAAGCCACATTTTTATTTGATTAAGTATACATAATATTGAGGCATTAAATTGATTTTAATGCCATGAACATGTAAAGAGATTTTTTACATAAAAGATGTCTATCATCTCCACATCAGTGAAATCTGTTACAAATATGATTTGTGTTGGTAATTATGTTAAAACTTTTTACTTAGATTGCTAGGTATAATAATAATCCAATTTTTCTATCACGATTTTTCAACACTCTCAATGTACTCTTCATCCATTTTCTGGAACTTCTCTATCATGTCTTCGGGAACATCAATAGATGAAAAATCTTCAGTTCCAACTTCATCTTCCTTTTGTATAAGAATATCTACAACATTCTCGCAAGCGAGCAGTGCTGTGGCATTTTTCTCCCATTTGTGGTACTCCCTCAGAATATAGTATACACCATTGTCTCGGAGAATCTCCCGGCCAAATCTTTTAGTACACAACTTATTAAGTGTCTCTAGGACCATTTTCCTCACATCAACATCTCTATCCCTTTGTTTTTCTTGTGGTAAATACTGTAACGCAATAGGTAGTTTGTCCATTTCGTCGTCTGGGTAATCTTCATTGCCAATTATCGGGTTGAGAAGGAATGTAAGTAAATCGAGATCAGGATTTAGTAAAAATTTGTGGAATTCGGTATCAAAGGATAGATTTCTAATAGTACCTATCGCACCTCCTCTTCGAATGTAAGACTTCTCATAATTGCAAAACGGAAGGAGCTTTATCAACGGAACATGTGGGTTCTCTTCTGAGAGCCACTTTCTTATTCTGTGGCTGCAGGAGAGGTTGCTAAGCATAGGCGCAAGGTAGTTCAGATTAGAACCTTTTTTGTTAAATTCTATATCAACAAATGCGTTGAGAATATCGTTTAGACGCGGTAGCAGAGTATCTACACATACTTCTAGTTGGTCTTCCAGTCTTGTGATATTTGACAAAATCATGCATGCCGCGTCAGCATCTTTTTTATCAGGGTTTAGGACATAACCTACTAGTGGTTCGAGTATGGTCTTAAAAGTGTCGGATTTGAGCTTCAGTACTTCAGAGGCTCCGCTAGGGCTAGAAGTAACGTTCACAAGGACTAACAGAGCATTTTTAGCTACATCTGCGTACTTATCGTCGGTTAGATCGATGACGTGTTGAATAACTTGGTCATTTTTTAGCAGAGTTTCTATGCCGTCTTCGCTAGCTGATAGTCCTACTAAATGATCCAAAGCGATGTGTTTTAAATCCAGCCGGCATTCATGTTTTAGAAATTGCAACAATTCTTCTAGTGGATCCTTTGACATTTTTATATTTCTTGCTTATTCGATTTATTCGTCGATTCGATCGATCGCCAAGAGTTGAAATCAATCAAACAGACAAAACAAAACAAAAACACGTGCGCATGGCATGGCGCGACATTGACAGATAAACCAAGTTGAAGTTGAAGCAGGCGTGATGGGTCACGAGCACGACGTCTTATTGTTGAGTAGGTAGCTGAACCACCCATTTGGTCTTCAAAACAAATGACTTGACTTCTTATGACTCGACTTGATTAGACTTATTTCAAATAATCCACTTGACACTGGCAAAATTGTCTGTCGAAATTACGGACAGAAGGCATTTACAAGAGAAGAAGAGTAGCTGAAGTTAGCGTCATCAGTCTGTGGACCGACCATTGAAAAACCAAGAGGGACCGACCGACCCGTTCTGACGTGAAATGAAACTTCTTGGTTGGTATGACTATTCGCCCAATAAAATTCTTCAAAAGTATCTTATTAGCCTCTTTTTAAATTGTCGTGCCCTAACGGGGCTCATGATGGTAGCATAAATATATTTAAGACCCTTTTGTACAACATGAACGCAATAAAGTATTGAGTATAGTCTGTGGTCATGCTTCTTCCTCTCCGACATACCTATTCATCCTTTTTACACCACCAAACTTAGTCAACCCCATGCCGAAAAAAAAAACAAGAAATAAAAATTGGCGGGAATAGCAAATTAGATAAGCGTACCATTACATTTGTTAAAATTCTTTGCTACTTTTGCGAGACGGACTGGCTTATATCCAAATAAATTTGAAAGAAACTTGTCTAAATTACCTAAACGAAAATGGATTTGTCCGATATTAATAAAGTAGCCAATAGGAAAAGAGTTAGCAGCGACGCTGAAAAACTTCGAGAAGAGATGTCACGCGAGTCATCTAAAATAATTAAACTGAGGGTAAAATTTCAAATTTTTACCTAATAGGTATATTTAGTTAAGATGTCAATATTATTTCACATGATTTATCACATCGTGGGACAGGTGGCACAGGACACGGCGTACTGGGAGCTGAAGGAGCAACTGTCGGGCGTCGAAGGCAAGCACGAGCGTCTGCAGCAGAACATGGTCGACGTGCAGATGCAGTACGAGGAGCTCTCCGCGCGCTATCAGGATGAACTGCGCCTGCGCCCCGAGACGCTCAACAAGTAGATATCTATGCACTGTGCCAACCGACATCCGGCATCCGGCACGGGAGCCGCGCTGCAGCACGCTCACTGTTGCAGGGTGGCGGGCACGCACAGACTGTGCGACGCGCTCGAGCAGCACGCGGCTAGCGTGCGCGCCTCGCTCAGCCGCGCCGCCGCCGACCGCGACTTGATCGTCGCGGCCTACACCGGCGCCACCGCTCGAGTGCAGGCCTCGCACGAGCAGCACGCGCGCTCCGCCGACGCGGCCCGCGCCAGAGCCGCCGCCGACGCCGAACGGGGTGAGGCCGCGCACCGCGCTGGGACCACGCGCCCCACCGCCGCCGCATCTCACGTGACTCACGTTTCAGTTCGTTCGAGCCTGGAGCGCGAGCAGCAGTCGCGGCGCGAGGGCGAGGCGACGCGCGAGCACCTGCAGGCCTGCGCAAACGAGCTGCGAGCTGACCTGCAGGTACCTACACCCCGCGACCCTCACGCGCCCTGTGCGCACACGCGCCAGCCATGCCATGCCATAATGCGGGCTGATCTCTTGCAGAGGGAGCGGACGATCTACGAGCAGCGGCTCGAGGCGCAGCGCCGAGCGACCGAGGCGGCGGTCGAGGGCCAGCGCCGAGCAGCCGAGGCGTTGGCTGAGAGCCAGCGTCGAGCAGCCGAGGCGGCGGCCGAGATCCAGCGTCGAGCAGCCGAGGCGGAGGCCGAGATCCAGCGTCTAACAGCCGAGGCAGCAGCCGAGCGCCAGCGCGCCGCGCAGCACAGCGCCGACCTGCAGCGCCAGTGAGTACCGAGCGGAGGGAGGTCGCGCGCGGCCGGCGACCGACCGATCCAACCGATCCATCACGTTGCAGGGTGCAGGAGGGCGTCGCCGCGCTGCACGAGGCGAAGGCCTCGATCGCCGCCGCCGCCGAGGAGGTGACGCACCAGACCGAGGCCAAACAGGTAGGTACCTACCACTTAACGTAGGGCGGATCGAGCGCGATCGGAGCAGACCGAGCGTCACCCGGGCTGACCGCAACCTTTCGTTTCAGAGCGTGGAAGCGATCTGCGCCGACCTCGAGCAGAAGCTGGCGAGCGCGGCGCAGCGGGACGAGATCCGGGAGCTTGAGCTCGAGGCGCTGCAGAACAAGAACCGGGAGCTTGAGCGCGTGAGCCGCCGCGGCCGATCTCGCCTCGCCCTCGAGGGCTCCGCTCCAGGCTGACCGTCGCTCCTCTTCCTTTCAGAAGGCGGAGGAGAACGCGGCGTGCGCGCTCGAGGCGCGCTCGGAGGCAAACGCTGCAATCGCCTCGCGCGACACTGCGCTGGCGGCGTGCGATCGCGCGCTCGACACGGAGGCAGACACCGACGCGCGCCTCGCGCGCTGCGACGCCGCGCTGCGTGACGAGCGTGAGGCGCACGCCGCCGCCGCTAAGTGAGACTCTCCCCCCCCCCCCCCCCCCCCCGCCCCGCCAACCCTCCGCGGCCCGCGGCCCGGCTCTGACCGCGTCTGTGCGTGTGTGCAGGGAGGCGCAGGCGGAGTACGAGCGCCAGCTGGAGGAGCGCGCGGAGACGATCGCGCGCCTGATTCACGACGTGGCGGCCCAGGCGGCGGCGCGCGATCGCTTCGAGGGCATGCTGCGCGCAGCCACCGAGCGCGAGAACGCGCTGCAGGTACCTGCCCCCCCCCTCCCCTCCCCCCGCACCACCATCAACCCTCCGCACCACCTCATCTCTCACTCTCTCGCGTTTCAGGACAAGGTGCGGGAGCAGGAGGGACAGGCGAAGACCGTCCTCATGTTGACGAGTGAAAAGGTAACGTATTTCATGTAGGCACACATTAGGTATTAGATCATATTATCATGATCTTATTTAAGGTTTATGCGCATGTTTCAATTTGTGAACCAATTGATAAAAAAAGTTAGGTGGACCGTACCTACCTTAGATAGTGGTAGGTACCTACCTATAGGCAGTTACGTAAGCGAACGCTCCCTGAGATCTGTCGGTGCAGGAGCGGCTGGAGGAGTTGACCCGCGGCATGCAGCGCACCATCGACAACATGCAGCAGCAGGCGGCGCGCCGCGAGCCTCCGGAGCACGACGACAACGCAATGTGCTCCCCGCCGCGCCCGCCCCCCGCCCCGACACCCGCCCCGACCTCCGCCACCGGAGCCAGGGCAAGGGACCTGGGCAAGGGACGCGAGCCGAAGGCTCGCGCCGACGAAGACCTGATATGGAACTTTCTCAGCGACAGCAACAGCGCAGACCCTGACGCACTCGACGTAAGCTCGCAAGCCCTCCAATAATCTACCTCCTTAAAAAGTGATAGGTAGGTAGGTACTTACCTAGATAGATAGATTGATATGGAGATAGAAAACTCTTTATTGATTACCTACATATATATATGTAGGTAATCAATAAAGAGTTTAGTTGGTAGGTATACCTACCAACTAAACACAGGTTTTACAAACTTAAAAATTAGGCTACAAAGTGCGGCGTTATCGCTATTAGCGATCATTACCAGGCAACCTTTGGATGGACAGGAATGAACAGAAACGAAATGGGGGGAGTGGGGGAGAGTTAGGTAAAATAATTTATCGAAATAGTCCACCTAACTGAAAACTGACAATACCTACTAAGTTCCATGTTGCATAATACCTACCTACTATGGTGTCATGTTTTGCAGCCGAGCGCAGTGAACGCGCGGTTCGAGGCGCTGGCGTTGTCGCGCGGCGTCGCGCCCCCGGTCCGCGCCCGCGCCCCCGCTGCTGACGGCGCCCCTTCCCGCGCCCCCGACGACGCCCTGTCGCTGTCGCAGGTGCGCAAGGAGCAGGCGGTGCGCGGACGCATCTTCTTCCGCAATAAACGCATCGAAGGCAAGCCGAGGAAGTGAAAACAGCAATCACCACTCGTTTTACTTACTACTCGTTTTATATTTGTACTACTCATAAATAAAACGTTTTGAAACTTCATTTGTTTAATTGAACACATAAGCCGTAAAGCCGAGATTAACAGATCGAAGAAACGCTGTGGCAGCGTGGCCGCGCTTGTGGCGAGGGGCGGGGGGCGCCGCCGACTCCGCCCCGGCGCCTGGTCCGCTCAAGCATTTGAGTACTATATGTATAGGTAGGTAGCTCTTTCTTTGTGAAAGAGCTCCATATTTATTATACTCTTTGAAGAGCTCATCCAAGGAAGTACTAACCACCGTAACTACCTACCTACTTATTTCTACCGCCAAGCAGTGATGCTAGCATTACTGTGTTCCGGTTTCAAGGGCAGGTACGGGTTCCGGTGCTATTACAGGAACTGTCAGTGTCAAGCTCCCGATCTGTCAATGTCGTCCGTACGTTTGGCGGAAGGACGAGGAAGTCGAGCGAGGCAGTGATGTTCTCGATACGGCAATTGGTACTTAAAATACGGCAATTCGACACGCTAGGCATTAAAAATACGGCATACGGCAGCAATTTTACTACCACCGTATTTAAATATACGGCAATTAACCAAAGCATCAAAATTCCATCTCATTTAATACTATGTATGGATCTTGTTGTCTGAAATAAAGAAGTTAATAATAATTTAAGGGTTCCTAATTTAAAATCTAGTTATCAGGACAGAGCAGCACAGTGTGTAGATATTACATTTAGGTACTTGCATAATAATGTATGGGCAGCATGGGTCCTTATTTACGTGTATTCGTCCAAGTTATTTACCTACCACAAAAACAAGAAATCTTCAAACAAGTCTTAGAGATGGTTTAAAGATTTCTTGTTTTTGTAGTTTCGACTAGATAACTTAAAATTTACTTTCGCTATGAGAGCTTTTCGCTTATTGAAAATCTAATGTTAGTGAAGTCGTAGAAAAAAGGTACCTAAATACTAGGCAGTCAAAATACGGCAAATAAGGCAATTTTGACCTTTCACTACGGCGGCATGGCATGGCGGCTGCCCAAAATTACTTAGGTTTAGGAATAGGAACAACACCAAACAAACAACTGAAAAGCAACTAAACAGAGTGAACAGGCTCTTTCTTTCACTGGATTAAATATTTAGCTATTTTTTTCATAAAAGTGCCTACGAATATGGAAGACGTATTCAAAAACCCTGTTCAGTTCTCCAAGGGCATAAACCTAAAGTAAGTACAATGGTAAACAAACTTTGAAACGAAGTAAACATAAGTATTCATTTATAACACAAGAGTACCCAGTACCTATCTACCTACTACAAATTTCAAAAGGGTAGGTAGGTACTTTCTATAATTATTCACGGCCCGATATTCAACCCTCTAGCGGTTATTACATTACACAATCTCAAGCACGCTAACTAGCATCAAGCGTAGTGTAATAAGGGAAAGACAGGTAGACTGACTTACTAGTAGCAAGCCAGTCTACGTAGATTCTAAGCACGTGCTAGTTAGCGTGCTAGTTAGCGTGCTTGAGATTGTGTAATGTAATAACCGCTTCTGCAAAGATTAGGATCTGCGTCAAAGTTATATGTTCTGTGACGAAATAAGCTATGTTGCTATGCTTGAATTCAACGCCCAAACTTTTCATCTCCGAGCGAAATTAGAGCCTTAATATCTTCTAGCCATCACAATTTCCAACACCAACTTCTAGTCACCAACCAGAGATTGATTTAATAATTGGAATATTGGTTTGGATGGCTTGACATGTTATGGTCATCAATTCAAGTATGATTTCAGTGAGCTGATGACTTCTCAAGCGGAGTTCCACTTGGATCTAGACTTCAAGCCGATGAAGCACGGTATAGACCTCACAGAATATGGAGACATGATGCATGATGCCGAAGATAATGACAGGTTACGTAAATACCCAATAAATAAATTTTAATCTACATTTCACATACCTACCTTCTAGTCCCAAACAACATAGGTTGTACTATGGGAACTAAATTGCTGATAAAATATATACATTTTAACCCACTTCAAAAAAGGAGGAGGTTCTCAATTCAGTTGTATATTTTTTTTAATGTTTATTACCTCTGAACTCTCTCATCTATGAACCAATTTGAAAAATTATTTTTATCTGAAAAGATGTACTTCCAGCTTGTCCCATTAAATTTTCATCAAAACAAATAAAAATAACTAGTATAAATTAGCCATCCACATGCACGAAATTGCGTATTTTGCTTTTCTGTGACTTTTTAGTGATGTTTACGGTCACTAGAACATTCCCAATGAACTATCATTATCATCATCTGATGATGAAGCCGGTAGTCAAATTGAAATCGGTTTTTTTTAAACTTAAAAATTATTGTAAATATCGTAAAATATACTACATAGCAACACCCACACACCAATCAAACATTTTTATTGCCATCATGTTTGTTCTTGGTGTGTGTGTGTCATACCCATATAGACTGAGCTGTGACACTCGTCCATGAATAATATTTTAATTGTTGCTATCCAGTGATACGGAAGATATATTCGAGCAAGTTGAGAAAAGGACAGAACAGATGCTGCTCTCGTCTCCAGAATACCTCTCGTTTGAGGAGCTGGCTGCAAAGATGGTGGATTTACCGTGCGGGCCAAGTGGCGCTGTGAAGATCACTATTCTAGAAGAAGGTAACTTATTTTGATAAAAATAAGAACGGCATAGTTATTTAAAAAAATCAAACAAACTCGATGTTATTTTGTCAGTAAAATCCCAACAATCATTTAAAATAATCATTATATTTACCTCTAGGTGATGGTGATTTGGTATCACCCGATGCTGAAGTGACAATACATTATGCTGCGTACTGGGAGAAAGCAAAAGTGCCTTTCGACTCGTCGCTCACTCTCAACAATGGAAACCCTATGGTATTTATTTACTAGCAGTTACCCGCGACTTCGTCCACGAAAAAAAAAGGTTACGAACTATAATATATTCCAAGTTTCATCCTAATCGGACCAGTAGTTTTTGCGTGAAAGAATACCAAACATCCATACATACAAACTTTCGCATTTATAATATTAGTAGGGGGGACAGGTTAGGATTAGGTATTATCATTCTAAATGATCCCAGTGATTTTATTGAATAAAGGAATTTTGACTTTGACTTAGTTGACACTAGCTTTGCGCCGTGGCTTCGTTCGCGGTTGATCCTGAAGATTCTCCGGGGTAAAAAGTGGCCTGTGTGTCAAACAGTGAAGGAAAACATGCTGAAGAAACCCGCTTAACTTTGATACCCTTATTGAGGGAGTGGTGAAAAAAATGTAATTCGCCATTTTATGGTGGCGGCCATCTTGGACCGACTTTCATCAAACATAGCTAAGAACACTCCCGACTAATTCACCTTTCAAACAAAAAATAAAATCAAATCAAAATCGGTACATTCGTTTGGGAGCTACGATGCTTCAGACACACACACACGCACACACACAGACATGTCAAATTTATAACACCTTGTCCTTTTTTACGTCGGGGGTTAAAAAAAGTATATATATAAGTATTCAATCAGCGATCTAGTTAGATCTAGTCCATGAATATTTATTGATCGCGTCGCACGACAGTAAGGTACTATTGTGTATTTCAGAGGATCAGTTTAGGCGGACGTCGGTGCTTACTGGGATTAGAGCTCGCACTGACCAGCGTAAGAGGACCCACTGCCAGAATACTAGCGCTATTGCAGCCAGAGGTCAGTTAACTGAATGTTTGCAGAACAAAGTTGTATAAAGAGTAAAACGACTTATATTACTAATTACTATTAATTCAGGCTACGAACTATATGTATTCCGAGTTTCATCCAAATCGGGCCAGTAGTTACAGCGTGATTGAAACAAAAACATCTAAACTTTCGCATTTATAATATTAGTAGGATGGGATTTATGATATGGCCGTTGGTCTTGACCTTATTGTATAATAAGGTGTTACATAAGTATTTACAAAAAAAAGTATATAAGTATTCTATCCGCAATCTAGTTTCCATATTTCAAGCTTTGCTTAGTTTGGGACTAGAGGGCGTTGTGTGAAATGTTTATTTATATATGAATATTTATTTATAATGAAGTTTGTTGATGTTGTTTGTTTGTAGATGGCTTGGGGCTCCGCTGGTGTTCCGCCCCGCATTAGACCAGAACCCGTATTATTCGTACTGGCTTTATACTCCGTCAGTCAAGCCGGCCTCGAAAATACGTATGTATTCTATTATCGTTCATTCGTTTATGAGAATAAGTGAAACAAGGAGATGAGACTCACCCGATGTTAAGTTGTAACTTCTGTATGCATGGCCTCACTGTGCACGTCCACTTAAGACGTGTCCTAGGAGGCATGAGAATTTTTGTCCTGCATAGAATTGAACCCACAACTTACAGTGCAAAACCACGCTTTGGCACGAACAGAATCATACCAATAATATTAGTTTTATAGTTTATCATTTTAGGTACACTATAAAATGTTTTATTTCTCAAAGATGTGGTGCACGCAGGCGACGGTAACCGCTTTCCATCAGGTGGGCCGTATGATTATTTCAACAAAAACAAACTGTTTCAGATTCAACTCTCTCCCAACCGCAGAACAAACCAAATACACCACAGCCGTCCGTTCCGTTCAAACGCTTCGCGGAGCGGCGCGCGATTTGTTCCAACAAAAGCGATACACTAGCGCCATCTCTCGTTACCAACAAGCAGTGTACATCATTTCATTATCCCACACAGAATCGGAACAAGAAAAAAAAGAATTAAGTAATTTAAAAGTAAAATTATTTGTAAACCTAGCCGTTTGTTATTACAAATTAAACAAAGCCAGACGAGTAATCGATATGTGCGACAATATTGATAAAATAATAGACATCGATACTCATTGCAAAGCGCTGTTTTACAAAGGCAAGGGATACGAAATGTTAGGAAAGTTGGAAAGTGCGTTAGAGTTTTATAAAAAAGCGCTGAAATTAGAACCGAATAATAAGGAAATTGGAACTTTGTTGGCGAAAATTGATAGTCAAATTAAGATGGGGAAGGAATGTGAAGTTGAAATGTGGCAGAGAGTGTTTGGTGCGGGCCCCGTGGACAAGAAATTAGCTTATAAAGTTGATGAGGAGTTTGAGAGCGGAGTGAGGGAAATGTGTGAAGATCTTGCTGGCCGGAAGGAATTCACTAAGGTAAATCCGACAGTCATGTCGATTCTGTTGTTGCATTTTTCTAACCTAACCTAATTTGACAGCACTAAAAATGTTGCTGTCCCTTTCTCATAAACTGAAACGACAAAGATAGCTATAATTTAGAGCTGTCAAATTAGGTTAGTTTAGACAAATTCAACAACAGAATCGACACAAATATCTGTTTAAGATCTCACTATTATTTTTAAGAGCTGTAGATTTTGTTACTTAATAAAATAAAAGGTTGGTACAAAAAATATTTAAAAAAATCAGGATTGATAATCTTGGAAAGCTGCATGCAAATTCATTTATTTAACAACAAAATGCATAGAATATCATTTTATAAATAAATAAAACATATTCGCTTAATTCTTTCCCATCATCATCATCATCCACAGCTCGACTTCACCAACTGCTGGGTATAGGCCTCGCTAAGTTTGTTCAATTTTTTCCCAATCTCTTTCAAATCAGCTAGTACAAGTTTTCGTCTTTGTACAGTCGGCTACACATCAACCTATGTTTGTACTTTGAACTATTATAATTTGAATGTTGCGAATCAGGGATCGCAATAGGTGTAGGCGCGTGGCGCGCAAGCAGCGAGTCTCACATAAAAACATATCGTCCCTCTCGCATCATTCGCAACATTCAAATTATAATAGTTCAAAGTTCGAACCGTTGATAGGTTGATGCGTAGCCGACTGTACAAACTGTGAGGCAATGCATTGTTATAGGTCGTGGTACTTGTTCCATCAAATAGTTATATTAAAAAAAAATCGTAGTTACTCCCGGAGCCCGAACCAACACTTTCATTGATGAACTAGCTTCCGCCCGCGACTTCGTCCGCTTTCCGTTTTATCCTGTTGATTTTCCGGGATAAAAAGTAGCCTATGTGTTAATCCAGGCTACGAACTATATGTATTCCAAGTTTCATCCAAATCGGACCAGTAGTTTTTGCGAAAGAGTAACAAACATCCATACATCTATACTTACAAACTTTCGCGTTTATAATATTAGAAGGATGGGTTTCATCTTACTTTTTCTCATTTATGAACCAGGTGGAACTACCCGTGGGCTTGGTGACGGATGAAGTGGCATGCATCAGGAGCTTAGCGTCGCAGTTCCAAGGATTGCGCGTCGAAGAGGACGGCGAAGGGCGTAGGAAACGAGTCTCTATTGTTAAAGCAATGCTGTGAATCTGTGATTTCAAACGTGAACCCACGGGTTCTGGTTTGGACCCGTGGGTTCTGGTTTGGATCCGAAAGTTCTGGTTTGTACCAGTGGGTTCCGTTCTGGACCCGTGGGTTCTGGTTTGGACCCGTGGGTTCTGGTTTGGATCCGAAAGTTCTGGTTTGGACCAGTGGGTTCCGTTCTGGACCCGTGGGTTCTGGTTTGGACCAGTGGGTTCCGTTTTGGACCCGTGGGTTCTGGTTTGGACCCGTGGGTTCTGGTTTGGACCCGTGGGTTCTGGTTTGGACCCGTGGGTTCTGGTAACTGGTCCACTTGTGAGACTGAATTTTATATTACTTTACAATAAAGATTGAGTAAGAATAAACATAGAGCCTGAGCACGCTAGGTCTGCAATGAAATAAGTAGGCAACCCCAAGTACATGTACTTATGTGATCTTACTTTGGTACAGTACGCACAACGGATCTTTATCCCTCTGAAACTAGTTGTAACAACGATTGCGCATGTACTGTTGTGCGGAAAAATTCGCTGTCTCCAATTCGACTCATAAATGTGTTCAGACATAATTTGACAGCACTCATGTTATCCTATCCTATCCTACTTCCTACTAATATTATAAATGCGAAAGTTTAGATGTTTGGATGTTTAGATGTTTGGATGTTTGTGTTTCAATCACGTCAAAACCACTGAACCAACTTGGCATATATATAGTTCGTAACCTGGATTGACATATAGGCTACTTTTTATCCCGAATAATTAACAGGATCTACAGGATAAAATGAACGAAAATTATTAGCAGCGCCAATTGGCAAGAGGATTTCATTGTCATGTCATGTCACGTCAGTTTGACAGGGCGTAGTACTACCTCTTTGGTCTAACAACTAGCTTTTGACATTCCAGTAGGTACGAGTTCGGTGTAATGAGGTGTAATGTCGAGTTTCTCAAAGAAGTATTCGCTCGGTACACCCACAGATAATATAATGTACACGGAAACTGTAGACGCGTACGAAGTCGCGGGTAACTGCTAGTAGACTAATAAAGGACTAGCAACATTATGTTGGTAATTTTTAGTGTATGTCTATTTAGAGCTAATATTTTCCTAACATTTGTTTTGAGCAAAGCAATCACGGATTTTGTTGTTTATTAAAAGTTTTAAGTTTGTAAGTTTTATAATCTTATAATTACCTACTTTGTTTTTGTATTATTTTATTGAGTATTTAGTTTTAAGAGTACTTGTTTAATTCAATAAAGTGAATATATATAAACACTTAACAAAAAGTTGTAAGAACTAAACAGTGCCAAATAATAAATAACAATTTAATTAATGACTGTTCTTTTTGTTCGTTGACAATTTTAGTTTTATAAAATTAAATAATTTTTAGAAAACTTTAAAAACTTAGGCAGGTATTAGGGTACCCACAACGGATCTATATCTCTCTGAAGTTAGGTGCAACTAACGATTGCGTAAGTATTGTACTGAAGATCCGTTATGTTGTGACTAGGTAGGTACATACGAATAAAATTTTATTCATGATTACAATGTAGTAAGTACATAAGTTTGAAGCCCCGTAAAAAGTATATTGATATATTTTATGGTCCTTGCACCACCGCTAGCAAAATGGCTGCTGTTTTCATTTTAAAAGTTATAAATGTGATTTTATGTTTGTTCTCGATCGGTTTGTATACTTCTATTTTATCCATAATGTTTACATAAGTTAACAATTTTTCTGAATTTCAAAGTAATTTTTAATCATTATGGTGCTAGTTTTCGACTTGACTTGCAATATTTTTGAACTTTGGCTCCGTTTTGTCTCATCATTTGAAAGCACTTTTTTTTTGACTGTAGAGTTTTCACGTATCTTTTTGAAAACCGCGCATGGTACACGTACCAACACCGTAATTTTGATCCAAGTTTCATCCGAGTTGGTTATGTGGTTTCGACGTGATTGAAACGCAAACATCCAAACATCTACACTTTCGCATTTTTAATATTAGTGGGATGATGACAAACAAAAAGGTCGGTTATAACGCTTATTTGTAGTTGAAGCATCAACTCCTCCTAAAAGCGTGAACCTCGCGTTGGAAACATCATTTCTGTTCGAGCCTCGCGATGTGGAAGAAAATGCAACAATGCTGAATTCTGTTCGCCAATTTCTCGACAAACTAGAGAATCTACTGGTTCCTCAGAATCTCAGATACTCAGAATCTTATTCTAGGTAAGTATTTCTTACATATTTTGACGTCCAAGTACTCATATATCTAATACTGAATAAAGAGCCTTTCTATAGAATTTCAGAGACCAATTTTTGGCAATGGCTACCATCTCAGCAACTTTTTTTCTAGGTTATCTTTTCATCTAGGTAATGTGACCTTTTACATTCTAAAATCAAATGGAACGAATGAAAGGATATCGACACATTTTGGTCCCAAACAGAGTTAGATACATTTCTTTGTTTAAAAGGTTTGTGTGTTTCCAGAACTCAAAATGGTACTACTGATTATACTAATAATGCTAACAATATTGGAAATGGCAAAACATTCACAAACTTTTTAACCGAACTGGGTGGGATTGTCATAAATTATGATGAAGAAGACGTGAAGGAATTAGCTACAGTATTAAACGAGGAAGTCTCTAAAAACTATAACGCGAATCCAAAATATCATCAGATGTTCCCAGACGCATTTATGAAAGCCTTCATTGCAAACACAGTCAAAGAATGGACCACAACAGATCCTCTACGACTTAAAGTAGAAATAGCTAAGTATATAACTAGCTATGAAGGAAGCGCATTCGTCAATTTCTTCCGAAATCTAAATCAGTTCTTCGATGCCGATAAATCGAAACTCAAAAAGTTAATAAACAAATTCATCGCAGCTAGAAAAACTAAGAGATTCGCAAAACCCGTGCAGAAAACATTCGATGCTATCTTTTATCGATATGGCAAATTGGATGATGAAGCGAAGAATAAATTCCGTGTGGAACTAGACACGCTTATTAAATACATTGGTATAAATTACAAAAATAAATTAAATATTGGTACATTTAGAAGAACATTGAATCTTGATAGTACAACTACTAAAGATCTTTCCGAGAGTGTTAAAGAAGACTTTTCAAATTCTGATAACAGTATCGAAACTGTAAATAATGCTAATGAAATACGAATAGATAAGAATGTTCTGGTTAATGTAGGTACGTAGGTACAGTAATAATTACTTGGTATTAAAGTACTGGTATACAAAAGTTATAGTTGTATTATTTTCTTCCTCTTCATACGAAAAAACCACCTAAAAAAATCATTCAAAACTATTCGGATCTGTTGAAGCGTTCGTGGATCTTCACCGATTATCGAAGTTATGCGACGTTCTGCGAGGTCACTATTTAGATGGGTGACCGCTAGTGGCGGTCGGTTACCAGAGTTGGTCACTAATCCATACGACCGGAACGAACGAATTTTTTTTGGAGCTACAAGTCCACACACGTGCCGTACCTATCTTACTGGGTGTCCCAGACTTTTTTGAATTCAATTCAATCAATTCATTTACAATTCTCAATTACATTTAATAATTGTTTGTTCCACATTGCTTCATGTAGGTAAGTAGTATTTTATTACCAGAATTTAGTAGGTAGAAAACGTACCTAGGTAGGTACCTACATGTTAAAAAATTAGGGTCATTATTTAGGTATTTATTAGGTACAAAATTAAAAAATATTCATATAAAATAGTAGGTATTCTTAGAAATGTTACCTCTAGCTGTTCGTTTACAAGCTAGTTCCGGAACAACGTTTAGGGCGGCTTGCACCAGAATCACTAAACGTATTTAACAGCTAAATTGATTTAAATTTGACGTATTTGTATGACTTGACAACTCGCTAAATACCTACTATTTAAGAGTTAAACGCGTTTAGCGATTCTGGTGCAAGATGCCCTTAGTCTCAGACTTATAACGCGTTTTTTCTGCATTCAATTATTATTAGTGGGATTACAATCTTGACGCAAAATAACACTTGCATATAAATTAATGCATTTTGAATACCTAAGTGTTTTACCTACCTTTAATCGTTATTACCTATCTACATGTTAATTAGTGAATAAAAAACATATAATTATAATCTACCAAACAAAATGCTAATTTAATGCCGTTATAATACCATAGGTACATAGGTACCATACTTAATAATTTTACCTAAAGACAGCTTTGGGTTAGGATTTTTTATTTAATTAAAATAAAAAAGCTATTTTCTATGAAACCCCTTGCTACAGCACCATCTAAAAAATCTCCAACCGGATTTAAACGTAAAAGAGCGCTAAATTATTGTGATTCCTGTCGATCCAAGACGGTTTGGTTGTGGGTTGTGGAACTAGGAACTTATGTGATTACTTATGTGTGGCATAATTAAGTCCCTATAACAATAAAACAAAACGAGCTGACATTCCAAATTCAAAAGTTCTAATTCAAATTGTCGAATACAAAAAAGGATTGTAGCGGAACGGGTGCGTTCATAAATCTTTGCGTCTCAGCAGCTGATGTTCGAAAGTATAAAGCACAATCAATATTAGGTATGACGTTTTGAATTGACCCTGCCTGCACAACTTATTCCGTAACGATTTTCGCAATGTAATATTCCGGTAGGTTGTGCCTTGTGCACAGATAGCCGCCGTAGGTATCTAGCACAGATTATAGAAAAGTACAGATGTACTGTATAGCCATTTTTGTGTCACAGTAAGAAGTGGACCATAATGGAGTACTTTATGTCATTCAGTCTCTGGCCATTGACACCTCCAATGCCAAACATATTTTTATACAATTCTGCCGGCGTGTGTGGTTCCCACTTGTAAAAATTGGCCTGGGTCTAAAAACAAAGTAGATGGGATAACATACATCACATTTGGGTCTCTATTTGATAAGGAATCGTCTTGGAATCATCAATTTAAAGAAAAATTACCATCAATTCAATAATGTTGCAAACAACACCAACATTTTTTTCCCAACAAAATTTATATTAATCTTTATGACTACACATCATTAGGCATAGGTATTTCAATAGGTATTTTTAATCATAGAGCGCTCCTACTTAGGTAACTAAGCAGCATTTACAAAAAAAAATTACACCAAAAAATTGGGAAATAGTTTTGTAGGTGCAACATTGGGCTGCGCGAACATCATGCGCACGGGAACATTTTTATAGCATTTTGGTGACAAAATCCTTCATACAAATTATGTCAAATGCGGCTTCTTGTGTTTTCTATATTCTAAGGTATCTAGTACCTACTTTGGGATGAACGCAAGCACATAATTTTATTTCGAATTGGTTCTTAGCGCCATAACGGCTTCATCGACCGCCGCACGGGTCCGTGAAGTTATTGTAAAATAAATCGACTTACACCAAATCATTTATAAAATAAATGAAACAGAAGTAATTAATTATGTAATGTAAAACAAGAAAGTGCATAATATAACAAAAAAATAAGTAAGTAGGTTTCTATCTTCGTAATGTTTTTTAAATAAATAAAAGTAGGTAATACCTATGTCTTTTGAGTCTAAGTGATGCTGAAATGAAATAATGCTACAGGGTGTTGTTATTGTATCACACTTGTGTCGTTACGTGGTAAGTAATCATTTGGATGGGTGACCGCTTATGGTATTTTTCATCGTGAGGAAACCCTTGGTTTAGTCAGCTCCGCAAGTATTGAGCTTGTCTTTCCTGTGGATGCCGACTAGGCTGAGAGGATGGTACCTATTAGGTACTGCAAACCTACTACATCATGTTCCAGGAACGACAGCGTCCCGTTCATCGGGGCATAGGTAAAAAGTGGCTACTGACGCTGTCATTTAGATGCTATGATATAATAATATGGTTGCTTCAAAACTAGGTAGTATTATCTAACCAGAGTTAGGTACCTAGCCTAGTTACTTTGTTAGGAACTACAATAAATACTATATTATTAGTATTATGACGTTTTTATCTGTGGATAAGGCCGACTAGGCTGAGAGGGTGGTATAGGCGCTGGCCAAGTTGATGCAATATATTAACGCAATTATTTTTGTATGTTTTTGAGGACAAAGAAATGGATTATCAATACACAGCGGTAATAAACAAAACAGGAAGTACGTCGCTATCTCGAAAGTACCTCATCAGACAAGTAAGTCACACAATTAAAATACTGAATGCTATGTAGGTAGGTACACTAGGTACCTACATCTATCTCTTTGAAAGAAGGATCATCCTATCCTATCCTACTAATATTATAAATGCGTAATATTATAAGTTTAGATGTTTGGATGTTTGTGTTTCAATCACGTCAAAACCACTGAACCAACTTGGATGAAACTTGGCATATATATAGTTCGTAACCTGGATTGACATATAGGCTACTTTTTATCCCGAATAATTAACAGGATCTACAGGATAAAACGAACGAAAAGGATTAGCAGCGCCAATTGGCAAGAGGATTTCATTGTCATGTCATGTCACGTCAGTTTGACAGGGCGTAGTACTACCTCTTTGGTCTAACAACTAGCGTTTCACATTCCAGTAGGTACGAGTTCGGTGTAATATGTCAACTTTCTCAAAGAAGTATCCGCTCGGTACATGCACAGATAATATAATGTAGGTACACGGAAACTGTAGATGCGTACGAAGTCGCGGGTAACTGCTAGTACATAATAAATCAGGCAAGGCGCAAGTTTTACTTGCGCATGTATTGTTCCGAGTGAAAGACGCTTTTTGAACCCGTCTTCTCTTCGCCGTTTTTCCAGGCTTCGGTCGCGAGGAACTGGCACACTTTGGTCGGTATTCGCGTTTACTGTTCAAACACTTATTTATTTAATAACTTTATTGCACAAAAATATAAAAAAACTATACAAAGGGAGGACTTAATGGTTTGCTGGAAGAAAATTCTTTTAGGGTTATTCTCGCCTTTGTACCTAGGTACATGTCATCTAAGTATTTCTGTCTTTTGTTTATGTCTTGTTTTGTGTGATTAAGAATTATCCAATGCTGAAGCATCTTCTGCCAACACTTATCTGGACAAAGCATAGATTTTATGAAAATCTCTACTCAAATCTATGCTTGAGTCTAAAGATTTTATTATCAGAATACCTACCCTTAGGGACCATCCCCACGAGCGAGAGAATCGCGGCGATATCACGTATTTCTATACAAACTATCGCCGCGATAACATACGCCGTGTGGAGACACGTAATTCTAAGAGTGTGTATACTAAACACGTGATACGTGACACCGACGATAATATCGCCGCGATTCTCTCGCTCGTGGAGATGGTCTCTTACTTAGAGTCTTTGACCTTTCAGGTTTTTATATGCAGCGGAGCGTGGATGATTTACTTCTTGTGCGGGCTGGGCTTTGGAACGCCCACCGTGATGATCCCGCAACTGAGGCGAGCTGCCAACTCTACTGAAGCTGTCAGTGAACAAATGTCTAGCTGGTTGTGTAAGTTCCTTTGTATTCTTCTTCTAGGTACTAGGAGTCACAATGGATCTTTGTCCTTCTGAAATATCTGCGCAGAACCCATTTTTAGTCAAACTGTACGTTTTTTAAGCTAATTTTTCCGTCAAGAACACCATCAAATTCAGTCTGTAGAATTCGCCTGCTGACAATGATCAATATAGTCCTCCCGCGCTTTCAGGATGAAAGGCTTATTGGCTCCAAAGTCGAAAATAATTTATTCAATAATATCAGCAGTAGGTATCATTTAGAATCACAAAAGAGAGGACCGCCTGCTTACACCAATTCTGTGATCTTCACAGATCTCCAATGTCGTCAGTCCATCGGATCAATGTGTTTTAATTTTGTATTCCAGTCTCAGTGTTCGGCTACAGTGCTCTGCCTTGGGTCGTCATCATCTGCATATTCACCCGACGGTTCGGAAGAAGAATACCTTTCATCATCGTGTCTATCAACACACTATCCTTCAACATTCTCCTATATTTCAGCGTTAATACAACGCAGATTTTGATCAGTGAAATAATGCAGGGGATGAACCACGCGTCGAACATGACACTCGCGGTTATCATAGTCACAGAATACTCCTCCCCTAGATATAGGGGGTTGTTTTTGGCTCTCAAATCAGCGACGTTGTTTTGGGGAGTTTGGGTTGCCAATGCAATGGGGGCGTTTTTGTATTGGAAGTATATTCCGCTGTTGGGAACCTTTTTGTCTATATTCTGCCTAACAGTTCTGTTTTGGCCGGAATCTCCGCAGTGGTTGGCGAGTAGAGGAAGGTTTGACGAGTGCGTGACTGCGCATAGGTGGCTCAGAGGTACAGACATCGAATCAGAGAAAGAATTGGAACAGTTGATTGAATCTCAAGTAGACGAACAAAAAAACCGTAAAGAATATAATTTTAGGAATGCTATAAAAGCATATTCCAGAAAGGAGTTCTACAAGCCGATGCTAGTGTCTGTACTGATGATGATGATGTACCATTTCTCTGGCAAACTTGTATGCATGGTGTATGCTATTGATATTATCAAAAAGATAACCGACAGTGAATCTACAGCGTACACTGGAATGCTGATTTTAGATGGAGTAACAGTGACGGGCATGTATTTAGGATGTTTCTTATCTAAAATACTAAAAAGACGGCAGTTATTATTTTCTACGTGCTCTGTCGGAATATTATTTCTGTTTGCAATGTCTTTGTATCTTTATTTAGTCGATTTGAAAATGATAACTCAGAATAAAATTGTTACAATAACATTGCTAACAGGGTTTTCTGTATCTATCAGCTGTGGTCCCATGATTCTTTCAACTTCAATATACGGGGAACTAACGCCTCTTAGGTACAAAAGTTCGTGCACAATGATTTCAGCGTTAGTATTTTCAATATTAATATCGACATTGGTAAAAATATTTCCATTTATCTTGAAGGCTTTCAATATGTCCGGAACATTTCTTTTTTATGGGATCTCATCGGTTATTATCAGTTTATTGTTGTTTAAATATTTGCCCGAAACTAAAGATAGGACTTTGCAAGAAATCGAGGATGTTTTTAATGATAAAAGAAAAACAAAAAGAAGAAAATAAAAATTGTAAAAAAATTGTATTTTCATTGCTAAAATGCATTTAAAATTATAACTAGATAAATAAAGCTATATGTATCTAATTATGGATTTGTTTACCTACTTTACCTACCTAAGTCCTCCCAAAACTTTTAGACAAGTCTAGATAGGACGCATTAGGTATAGTACGCACAACGGATCTTTATCCCTCTACAAAGTCTACAATTAGGTGCAACAAACGATTGCGCAATGTACCTATAAATAAATAAATATTCATGGACTTTACACGCAACGCCCTCTAGTCCCAAACTAAGCAAAGCTTGTGATATGGGAACTAGATGGCTGATAGAATACTTATATACTTTTTTTACCTACCTATCTACCTACCTATACTACTGTTATCCGGAAAAAATCGCTACCAAAAATGGGTTCTGGGACAAAGATCCGTTGTGACTAGCTACTAAACATAAGTTGAATTTTTATAGATCCTTCAGCGATACGTACTCTAGGCATTTGACCCTCGAATTCATAAATTGTCTAGACGCCTATAAAATTCAGGTAGGTAGGTACTGCGCTAGGCTTTCTGTTTGAAACGGTTTAGCGGTTATTAGACTATGCAATCTCAAGTCAGACTTACTGATAGAGATGTAACGTGATGAGTTGAGTTATTTCGAACTCAAGTTATTTGAATTGACTCGCATCGAGGACTTGCATGCATATAAAGTCATACAAGTGAAAATCTAGCACCAATTTCTCTAACCACTTACGTTGCATACGGACCTAGTTGAGTCAACCCAATTGACGGCTTGAGTTAAGGTTCAGTTTAACTAAAATAATTCGAGTTCGAAATAATTCAACTCATCACGTTACATCTCTATCAGTAAGTCTGACTTGAGATTGCACAGTCTAATAAGCGCTTTTGGCAAACTCGCGGGTAAAATTTGCCCTACCGCATTCGAAATGATTTTTTATCTAGCAGTAGCGGATCTAAACTCTGAGTAAGTGATGTATCCATCATCATTAGCATCTGCTTGCTTGAGAGCTGCTTCTACTGTCTGTGCCAAGTCTTCGTCTTTGTAAGTCACTGCATGTTTTAGTTCTTTGCCGTCTGCATCTGGAACATTCATTTTATTTGAGAAACCATTGCTGTTTATTGAAATATTTGCATTTTGTTTGAAGAAACAGTAAAGGCTCTTGGGTCTGTAGTGAGCGAATGAAAGTAATGTAACACCTCGGAAATATGGTGTTCAATGGTTGGCGAATGCATTATAGTGAATAGGTATAAACAAAAAACACCACAAAAATCTAACATGTACCTAATGTATGGTTTTGTTACAAAAAATATTCAAAATAAGTTATGTAAAAACAAGGTGGGTAGGTAATAAATGATCATTATGATTCGCATGGCTGACAACATAGAACGTTACTATGTAATTTAGAGTTAATAAATACAGGAAAAACTTACCACGTTTAGATCAAGTAGGTTGTCGTGAGATAAGGATGTTGAGAAGGAAACACTGATTATTAATTAAAAATCTTTATAAAAATACTTATAACAACAATAGATTGGCATGTACCTAGTACCTACCTATTAAAAAACTACTTGAAACCTACCTAAAGTGAATTGCATGCAGTTAAAAATGTGTAGTTACTACAAGGTAGGTAGGTAGGTGCCTATTCCTACAACATAAATCGGCATTGTTTCGTATAGGTAACCTACCTACGTTCTCAAAAGAAAAACCCTGAAAAAAAAAACATAATATACCGGGTGTTACCAGACCACTTCCGAAAACTTGGAGGTTTCAATCAGAACATGATACTGAAAACATTTATCGAAAAAAATCGCAAAAAAAAATTGCCTTGACTATCTCCTTTTCATTTTTTTTCTAGTTACATACACACAGTACAACATAATAAGACATATCTACCTAATTATCTCATTTAAAAAAGCAAAAAAACAAATAAAATAAATAAAGCAGCAATGTACAGTGTACACGCAGCACGCAGATTACGCCTACTACAGCATGAACAGCTGAGAGTTCATCGCGGGTCATTCGAGCACGCGACGTGCGAGCGAGACAAGAGACGCCCGTCTTTATCGCGCGGTCTTTATACCAATTAGGTATAAATAAACATAGTAGGTACCTACCTACGCTAGTAGGCACTTATGACACAGAATAAATAATAGTACTACGCCTCGACCTTACCTACGTGAATGCGTACATTGCGGACTGGCGGAATAAATACAAATCTTTAAACATTGTTTTCTCCGGCTATAATTATTTTTCAGAATAACTGATTTTTTTTTGGTTGGGTTTTGGTGTGCTGTACCCCCCCTTTTCGTTTTCGGAAGTGGTCTGGTAACACGCGGTATACTAGTCCCAACGGATCTTTGTCCCTCTGGAAGTGTCTGCGCAGAACACATTCCGAGTCGAAGGAGGTAAGTGAAGTTTTCCGCATAACTGTAAGTAGGTACGGTTCAACTTTGAATTGAACTATTATAATTTGAATGCTGCGAATCATGCGAAAGGGACAATAGTTCAAAGCACTTCAAAGTTCAAACAGTGTATAGGTTGATGTGTAGCCGACTGTACATGCGCAATGGTTTGTTGTACGTTGTACGTAACTTCAGAGGGATAAAGATCCGTTATACAGGCCCTAGATATTTTTTTTCTGCGCGTTATCCTTGGGCACATTTTTAGCGCCAGTTTTTGCCAAACCAGCCTTTGCACGAACATCGCTCAGCCTATACTCTATGAAGTCGATGTAACCATCTCCGTTCATGTCTGTGTGTGTGAGCGCGAGTTCCAGCACACTCTCAAGTTGCTCGTCTGAATACGCCTTGTGGTCCTTATCTATTTTGCCTGAAAGTTACAAAATTAGTTAGACTTCACGACTGGGTAAACTATAAAACTCTTTCTAAGCGGGCTTATTATTGGAATGGAAAATGCAAATGCGTATAAGTGAAAAAGCTTAAAAAACTAAAGTTTTAAAGACTACAAAACCGTTAAAAATTTTTAAAATACCTATCATGGTTATGAACATAGTTTTTACCAAAAACGGGATATCGGAATTCGACCCCTGATCTTGGCGCATGCAACTGTACCGAAATATCGGGAAAGAATCAATCTCTCAAATAGCTAGCCAGTCTACGTAGACTAACTTATCATGCAATGACGTTTTTTAAACATTACAATATGGGACCAGACAAACCTCGATTGTGGATATAAAAACCATAATACAGAAAAAAATACTTACCCCAGTAATAAAGTAGGGTTTTCACTGGAACATCACAACACTACAAACACATAACATCGACTTTCAGATGTTTTTGTAAGTGCTACCTACGATAGTCTGTAGATACACAACTAAGTATATTGTAGGTAAGCTAATGAATTCGCTAGGTATAGTACATTGAAACATAAACGTTTGATTGTCTGGTTCTTACTATTTCAAAGCCATTGAAAAAGTTCACTTCATAGCTATCATGATCGCTTTGGCGATTGTGTACCTTAGTTTTCTATAAAGCACACCATGGAATTTAATAATAATAATAATAATAATCATAATCAAAATCAAATATCAATCGTTTTAAAGCAAGTCCAACGCAATAGAGAAGATTTATATTCTACTTACATAGACTATAAAAAAGCGTACGATTCGGTTCCACACTCATGGCTTTTAAAAGTCTTAGATATTTACAAAATCCATCCGAAACTCATTTCGTTTTTAAACATCGCAATGATTAACTGGACCACACGATTACATACCCAAAACTCTGATGGAACAACAGAAACACCACCTATCAGAATAGAGCGTGGCATATTTCAGGGAGATGCACTCAGCCCTTTATGGTTTTGCCTTGCTCTAAACCCTCTTTCAAATTGCTTAAATTCATCCGGTGTTGGGTATGGACTAGACAATAGACAAGACAGACAAACTGACATTACAGAACGTAAGCTAAGCCACCTTCTCTATATGGATGACATCAAAATCTATGCAGCTACTCAAAACGATCTAGATCTGCTAATAAAAATTACTGAAGATTTTTCCAACGACATCTCGATGAACTTTGGTATAGACAAGTGCAAAACTAACTCTGTCAAAGCAGGTCAAAACCACCAACATACCTACCAGCTGCAAACCGGTGAGACCATAGAGCCACTAAATGAAAATGAGTCTTATAAGTATTTAGGATATCACCAGTCTACACTAATACATCACAAAGAAACCAAGAAACAATTGACACAGAATTTTAAACATAGATTGAAGTCGGTCTTGAGAACACAACTTTATTCAAAAAATACGATCAAAGCCATTAACACTTACGCCATCCCGGTGCTTACATACTCCTTTGGAGTAATAAGTTGGACGAAAAAAGAGCTGAAGGATCTGCAGAGACTAGTTAACGTGACTATGACAAAAAATAGAAAACACCATCCAAGAGCATGTATCCAGAGGCAGATCTTACCAAGATTAGAAGGAGGAAGGGGCTTAATAGACATACATAACTTGCACAACCGCCAAGTCGCAACATTAAGAGCATACTTTCATTCTAAGGTTGATACATCAACCCTCCACGAAGCAATAGTTAAACTAGACCGTAGATACACACCACTTAACCTTCACAATCGTGAGACACAAGTGAACGAAAACCTGACTGATAAACAAACCCTTATCACTGAATGGGCCCGAAAGTCTTTACACGGAAGGCACCACCACGACTTGAGTCAACCCACCGTCGACAAACAGGCGTCGAACGAATGGCTCAGACGAGGTGAACTCTTTCCTGAGACTGAGGGGTTTATGATAGCCATACAAGATCAAGTGATAGAAACACGGAACTACCAAAAACACATAATGAAAATACGCAATCTATCTACAGAAATGTGCAGGCGTTGCAACAGCTCATCGGAGACTATTCAGCATATAACAGGGGCTTGTAAATCGATTGCCCAAACGGACTATAAGTTCAGACACGACCAGGTGGCTAATATAATACATCAACGACTGGCAGCCAAGTATAACCTCATAGATACTTCAACAAGACCAACGCCATATTATAAATATAGCCCCGAGACTGTGCTAGAGAACTCCACTCACAAACTATATTTCGACAGAGCTATCTTAACAGACAAAACCACCCACTACAATAGACCAGACTTAACTTTAATTGATAAAACCAGTAAAACAGCACTCCTCATAGACATAGCCATCCCTAACACACATAATTTGCAAACCACAATAGCCGAAAAACTTTCAAAATATATAGATCTAAAAAATGAAATAACCAGAATGTGGAGACTTGAAAAAGTTTCCATCATTCCGATAGTCCTTTCTTCAACTGGTGTGATCCCTAAACAACTATTTCTATCACTTGTCCTTCTTGATCTGCCTAAACATACCTTTGCACTTCTACAAAAAGCAGTGATCCTAAATACCTGCAGAATCGTCCGTAAGTTTTTGCAAACTGACCTCTCTACTGATGTCCAAACATCCACTTCCAGTTCTCAAGAACAGCCAACTGGATCTAATGGTGCGCACTTGGCTTAGGCCCGTGCTCATCATTTATAGCACCGACTTTAAGTCGAGTAGATAAAAATCTAAACCACATAATAATAATAATAATAATATATCTTTATTGCAGACACGAGATCCATAGCTAATTAAAAATAACAACACACATTACATACGTTACACACACAATAAAATAAAATAAAATAAAATAGATGTCATCGGTACGATAAGTACCTGTTTAGGATGCTAATAACACCCATCGTCTATAGACCCCTGTTAGAAGGAGCCTGTCCGACAAACTGGCCACAATTGCGTTTTTACACTTGCCGACCCTGGACATGAACTTAGCTATGCGGGATCTTTGGATGGCATTAAAGGAGTTGACTCGCGCCTCCAGGTACATACCGGAGGCGCTACAGTACCGATCCAACCCCATGAGTTGTCTAAAGATGTTGTTGTAGGCAACTCTAATGCCATCATGCGCTTTCTTAGTGTAATTCGTCCAGAGTTGGCAAGTATAAAAAGTCTGGCAGAATGACTTGAACAATGTAACTTTCACGTCATTCGACGAATTACGGAATTTCCTTATAATCATATTTCCAACTACGCAAAGCGCTCGCCGTTGGCGTTCGATATCATCATCATCTTTAAGACTCGATGTTACGATATGGCCAAGATACTTGAAACTATCCGCAATATTGACAGGCTGCCCATTGAGTAAAATATTAGGTACGGTCTCGGGTCCCTTTCCGGATCTAAATACTACCATCTCAGTCTTTTTGACATTGTAAATGAGATCATGATCTTTAGCATACCTTTCACAAATGTTCAGTAATTTTCGTAATCCTTTGATCGAGGGGCTAAGCAGCACCATATCGTCAGCGTAGCTTAAATTGTTAACATATCTGTTATCTAATCGCAGCCCAACCGGGATGCTGCTTAGCTCCACGATCAGGTCGTTAACGTACATATTAAATAGATCCGGAGAAGTGACCCCCCCCTGCCTCACACCGCAGGGCAGCCTGTAGCTGTCAGATATTTCGTGACCCCACCTGATGTTGTTAGTCTGGTTACGATACCAATATCTAAGCAAACCAACAACATCATTTGGAGCACCTACATGAAGTAGCTTTTCCCACAACAAATCATGGTTTAAAGTGTCAAATGCTCGGCTTAAATCTAGAAAGCACGCGTAAACGCTTGTCTTACCTTCCTTATAATAATCAACTACTTGTTTTAGAGAGAAAATAGCCAGATCAGTAGACATATGAGGCCTAAAACCAAATTGACCATCATCAATAGACAGTGAAGGTGATAAAGTACTGTGTATAACTCTTTCAAGTATCTTGGCCATTATCGTGGCGAGCGATATGGGCCTATAGTTTGTGACACTCGAGACATCCCCTGTTCTATTTTTCAAAATCGGTACGACAAGTGTGCGCATCATCTCATTCGGTAGGTAACAGTGCCGCAGACAAAGATTAAAAAACCCTGCAAGTATAAAACAAATATGCCGGCCCGCATACAGCATGTGCTCGATACTAAGGCCGTCATGGCCCGGAGACTTACCACGTTTCATATTTCTTAGAATTTTCTCAATATCGTCAGTTGTTACTACAATGTGATGATGAGTCTCCGAGCCACTACGGTTACTATTGGTTTCATATATTTTTTTCTTTGCATTCATACTAGTATGAGTCTCGACGTTAAAATGTTTTCTAAATAAATTTGCAATATTTTTTTTGTCTTCTTCACCTTCAATGTTAATTGGTATACTAATTTTACTGTCTAACTTCTTCGTTTCTTTCCAAAATTGTACAAAGTCACCTGCAGAATGCTCGCGGGCCAGCAAATCCATTCTGATTTTGTGCTGATTGTTTTGCACAAACTTCACAGCGGCTTTAAACTCTCTTCGCGACGCTACCATCGTATCATAGTGACTTCCCGAACGTGGCTTACCATACAAAACCCACTGTAAAAAATAACTTCGTGCTTTAACATGCAAATCTCGTACGTGATAATTCCATCCTACTAACTTTTTCTTAACCTTCCTAGCATTCGAACTTTGCGTAGCTGAACATTGTAAAATTTGTATAATATCATTATAATAAGAGTCAATTAATTCTATGTGATCACAGTTCGTACAGTAACTACTATCGTCTAAGCATTTGAAATTATTAAAATTATGTAAATGACTAGAGAGCTTATCCGTACATAGTTTATTATACAGGTCAATCTGCGACTGGTCTCTGACCCCCCACACATGTTTTAAGGTTTTGCAGTCTTCACTTAACACCGATTTAGATCTGATAAGACTGAAATTGCATATAGTAATTAGTGGGAAGTGGTCAGACCAGTACGCGTCGTATTTTACGTAAATATCAGTCACAAGCGAAGCGGCCGCTGCAGTCGCGACACAGTGGTCGAGCCATCGGCACGTACCATGCGCCTCGCTCACAAATGTATAGGTACTAGGCGTAAGTCTTTCTAGATCCACACACTGTAATGACTGCTCGACACAATAATCCATCAGCTCTTTCTCAAAAAGAGTACCGGGGTGCGCATTAAAGTCGCCCAACACTAAAACACATTCTAGATCAGCATGATCAATAACAGCACTTATTTGCGCTAAACACCCTGTATATTCTGGTAGATTATCCTCGCAGTTAGTGGGCATATAGACACTAAAAATAGATTTAAGACAAGCACAATAAAGCAATGAAATAAAACAATCAATACAAACAGACACATCTATAACTATATTCACACATATGCTCTGCCACCATTCCCGAAGCGAACTTCTCTCGGCGGATGCCGGTTCAGCCTCATCATATGCTCAGCAAATGTTATGAACCCATCACCATTCGTATCTGACTTGGTCAGCACCTCATCTATGAGCAGAGAGAGCTGATCTTCCGGTAGCTTTCTCTGTTTCACTTCTTTACCATCTGTAAATGTGGTTCCTGTCACCTTCTACAATGAGACTATTTCAGGTTACCAAAATTGAAATGACTCTTGTAAAACGCAAAGACTGAAGATATTATATTTCGCAACTAATCGGACTAAGTACATAACAAATACATATTTGGAAACAAAACGACCACTTTCAGAATCTGTTAGAGTTATTTGGAACCGTCATTTTGTCAATTGTAAAGTTGATCATTACTTGTACTATATGCTTTTGGTAAGTACTTACCTACTTACTTAAGTAATTCTGTTGTTAATAAATTAAATAATTTGTTATATCATAATCAGTATCTTTATTTTTATCTTAGAGAAAAACAATAAGTACAGATAAGTACCTAATAGATAGAAGACATTTTGATTCTTAATTTGAATGTTTTAAAATAATATTATCATTTTTATTGACGCATAATTGATATTTGTTTAAATATCTGCGTTAACACTCAAAGAATGGCACATAAAATTAATTATAGAGCATTTATATAATATTTTAAAACATTCAGATTAAAATTTATTCGAGTAAGTTCTTTCAGAATCACATTTTGAGCACAACTCTTCAATAAAAAAATATACAACCGTTCAACAAAGTTAACATAATTTTCAAACAACATCTAATAAAACCAGCCATAGAATTGGTTACACCTAAGAGGGCAATTTTTTACCATTATGTAGGATCAGATAACATAATCCAAAAAAAGTTTTTTTTCGACTTGCGACATTTTCACATCGAGCTGACAATGACGTCAGTACTTTACAACTTTTAACTGCGAGTGAATTAACTTAAGATTTTCTTGAATCACATAAGTGTAAATTAGAAAACTTGGGTAAATACAAAGGTAGAAAGGCCTACTAAGCCCGGTAAAAAATAGATAAGTCCTTCTAAAATGTTAGTGGGTTTCATGTTTAAAAAAACAGCTAAGAAGATTTATATAATTTAGCACAGAGAAGAAAGATAAATATAAGACGATTCAAAATTATCCTTGTGATTTTACTGAATAAAGAATTTTTGACTTTGACTTTATTATTTAGTATATATTTAAAAAAAAGTAAGCACCAATTGTTTTGTGATAACCAATTCTATGACAGACAGTATTATATATAACCAAAGCACTAGCCTAAGAGCAGAAGGTATTTTAAAATATACAATTGTATATAAAACCCTTATTATAGGTATATATTCACCCTGTTATTAATGAACTCTATGTATGTTTGTAATAGTTACACCGTGTTTTGTCTTTTGCATTGACAATGCGATGGAACGAGACAAAACACGGCGTAACTATTCCAAGCTTACATAAAGATTATTAATAACAGGGCAAGGGTTTATCATATGTATTTTCCATAAATAGGACACCCTGTATACGCTTTGTTAAAGTATTATACAAAATCTCAATGATCAATCAGTTCTTTAAGGAATGTTATTTTTTATAGTTAATATGAGTTATTCAAACATTTTGAAAAGTAATGTCAAAATGTATACTATTTTATGGTACTAATACATTTCTCGGTCAGTAAACTTGTTTGGATCAAAATGATATTTTTGCGGTATACGATTAGTTAAAACAGTATTCTATTATACAAAATCTCAATGATCAATCAGTTTTTTATGGAGTGTTATTTTTTTTCGAATGAGTTAGTTTTTTTAATCAATTAAATAATACAATTAAATAATGAATTATTTTTTGTTTGTTTGTAGAGGGTATTATTGAATTATTATTAATTATGTATTTTTCTTCGGAACTATTGAATCTATTAAAAAAAAAATCTCATTTATATTCCGAACCAATTCTAAAATTCTTTTTCTGTTTATTTATTTACACACTATACCGGTGTGTATAAAGGCTATGTTTTGTTGCGATAAAAAAAATTCAGTTCGTAATCTCAATTTCTAATAACTTCTATTTTAATTAGTAATCTATTTTTAAAACACCAAACCGCAATAAAATTGTTGTTGGCGTCGGCGATATTAAAATCTCGATTCAAACTTGAACAGTACAGTATAAGTCTTACAGTGGCACTCAGAGACGTACATTAAAAGATACATAATATCTATGACCAATGAGTAATATCGAACAGAGACCGCAAATGTTAAGTAACAGTTATGTTTAAGTGCAGTCTCTGAGTGCGGATATTATCTTACTGTTGCGGCTTGGCTGGGGGGTTTTTAGCTTGCGCTCTTACAAACTCAGGATAATCTATATATCCATCCCTATTATGATCGTCCATGTTCAAAATCGGGTCTATTAAGTTTATTAACTCTTCATCTTTGAACAGTTTTTCTCCAGTAGGGGGCGTGTTAGGCGTATCTTCCTTTTTGTGGTTATGCTCTTGTTCTACTTTAAAAAGTAAGAAAAACAAGATGGCCGCCGTCACCATGGCAACCGGAACATGATACATAGAAAGAGACAAACAACAAATGAGTGCTTTTGTTACCCAAAGTAAAATACGGTCGGCGGATCTGGGCAATCGTGATTTAGTAATTTCTATACTCCACGGAACTAAATTGTTTTTGCGTATTACAAGGCAAAGTTACACGACTGCCTAGAACGCGGACAGCACTGTACCTAAAAAAATGGTGGACATTTCACACAGCGCCATCTAGTCCCAAACTAAGCCTTATTGATTTGACAAATATATAAGCATTGGAAGCCAATTTGTCTTTATAAGGGGGTATTATCCACCTTAAGTTTAAGAAGTGCTTCTTTCACACCCTGTATAACCAGTATCCAAATTATATACCAAGCTTAAACCAGTGCTTTGAATAATTCAGCCTTTACAAGCTGATAACAAAAACTAACAATTAACAATTTAAAAAAATCATAGGCATTTTTTTTAAACTGTGGGATTCAACTTGGCAAAAATAGTGCATTACTGTCAAAGTTGAAAATAAAGCAATTCACAGCTGAGTTTCAATGAAAACTGAAATAAGATTTTTGTAAGTTTTCCAACAACGTTAGCGGTTAGACCCATTGTTATTTCACAGTAGTTATTTGTTACCAGGGGGGTGATTCTAGACCGATAGATATTGGTGATAGATATAGAGATTTTATATCTATAGGCAATTATATCATATCACTTGAAATCTCTACAAATATCTCTACTCCACGCTAAAATACGTATTCTAGCCGGCAATAGACTTTTGCTTTAGTAGATATATCACAAAGGAGGTTTATTCAAATAGTTCATTTACACTAACACCGGTTTCCACAGACTATCTAGATTTGGTTTCCACCGAAATGCGTTCAGTTATTATATACATTTAGTATTTAACCGAATAACTTTGTTTGGTCGTAATAAAAGTTATATTTTCTAGTAAATGTTTTAATAGTAAATCTCATTGTTGTTTTAAAATAGGTATTTTTGTACAAATACTCATTTAATAGTAATTTCGTCTCACATTTTTCACAAGAAATGGAATGTTATCTTGACCTTCTGCCTGCACAAGGGGGCAAAAAAAAAAAGAAGAAGCGGCAATCAGAGAAATTTTTCCAAACAAAACAAACATTTTCATTTCAATTTCCTTTTGATTTTTATTGTTTACTATTAAAATACTTAGATAATTACCAAAAAATCGTTGCAGCTGGAAAAACTCCGTTCATATAAACTATTTGAAGGCACATTACGAGAGAAAAAAGTTTAGTGCAAATGTGATTTTCGTGCATTGTTGGATGAGTCCTCCTGTGGATGCATCACATAGGGGAAAATTCCCCATGCTTGGTATTAGAAAACGTGGCAAGAATCATCCATGAAGAGCAATACATAAGAAACAACGGTTTTGGAGACAGTGATTTGATAGTGTTTGATAAACATACCTACTTACATTTTGGACTATATGAAAATAAAGAAATATTATGTCTACTTATGTCGTTTTAATTAATTTATTAAAAGTGAGTAGGTAGGCTACCTAGCTTGTAGTTTTATTCCCGCATCCTCTGATCATTTAGGCAGGCTTAGATTTGTAGCAAAGGTAGGTAGTCAGAGTAACATTGAAGCACACAATTTTTCTAGGGGCTGCGCAGGCTTGTGGGGGTGACCTAGGTAGTACCTAGGTAAAATTTCAGCGGGCGCATCGCCTAGGCTCTAGGATACAAACAAGAGTCAATTTCAGCCTCCACAAGTTGATTTCGCCACATATTCTATGATAAGTTCGTCCGTTTGGATTTTTACCGAAAGTAGATTTCTATTTGACACTAGGTAGATACTGAAATGTCTAGTAGAGATCTCAATATCTACTGCTGCCGACCAGTCGATACATATCTATCGGTTAACAGTCGATATATATCTACAGTGATATGTCCAGAATACGATATCTATTGCAAATTTTTATATCTATTGAAATTTGACAGTTTGAGGGATATTTATCTATCGTGATAAAATATCTATCGGTCTAGAATCACCCCCCAGGGGGGTGATTCTAGACCGATAGACTTTTTTTATCACAATAGATATATCTCCCAAAAACTGTAAAAAACTATGGAGTTTTGACAGTTCTTGGGATATATATCTATCGTGATAAAATGTCTATCGGTCTAGAATCGCCCCCCTGGGTCGAAATAAGCAAAAAAAAACTCCCGAAAATTAAACGACTTGTTTGATATTTTTAAATGCGTTTTTTAACATTTTCTATAACTACAGCCATTTAGATTTTCCCCTCAGAGGGCGGCCGAGAGAACTCACCCTGTATACATACTTATATATGTATGTATGTATACAGGATGGGTCTGTCTTTGGGTGTTGCTATGGCAACACGAAGACAAACATTCAAACAAACAGAACAAAATTTATGTGCGCAATGCAATTGCTTTCAAACGGTGATGGAAAACATCGTGAGGAAACCCTTGGCTTAGTCAGCTCCGCACGTATTGAGCTTGTCTCTCCTGTGGATGTCGACTAGGCTGAGAGGATGGTATAGGTGCTACAAGCCTACTCCATCTAAATCATTTCTGCAGCTGCAGCCTCCCGTATATCGGGGTATGGGTAAAAAGATATCTAGATTAGATGCCAAAAGCCTGAATATTATTATTCTCACCATGCCAATGTATCAGTGATTTGATGAGCTCGCATCCGTCCAATTTGTTATTATTGTCTGCATCGTGCATCTTGAAATAGTGGAACATTAGCTCCTGTTCTGACATTTTAGATGTGTCTATTGGTACGTCCATATGTTCTTGGATATGTCTGGAAGTACAATAAATACATATTCATGAACATTTCACACAACACCCTCTAGTCCCAAACTAAACAAAGCTTGTACTATGGCAACTAGATTGCTAGATTTTTTTTTCTGTAAATACATACTTATGCATAGTAACACCCAGACAAACATCTATGTATGTTTGGCACACACAAATGTTTGTCCTCAGTGGGGATCGAACCCACGATCTGCACGGAAGGCAGAGTTAATACCGACTGAGCTGTGACGCCTGTCAAGTGTATAAAAAGCTTGCATCCAATTAATTTCAAATACAGATTTTCAAATTCTGCAATGTATCTAAGTTTCTGTTTTTGCAGACGTAGCGTGGTCAGACTCTAGTACCCTGATTTTAGCACAAATAGGTAATAGAAAGGGAAGCTCACTTCTTGAATACTTTATCTCTAAGGGCGGCTTGCACCAGAATCGCTAAACGCGTTTAACTCTTAAATAGTATTTAGCGAGTTGTCAAGTCATACAAATACGTCAGATTTAAATCGATTTAGCTGTTAAACACGTTTAGTGATTCTGGTGCAAGACGCCCTTAATGTAGTACAAGATAATGTTTATAACTAAACTTGACTACTATACTCACTCTCGTTCTTGATTGATGTTAGCTGGGTTCAATAGTTGAGGATCTAAAAAAGAAAACAAACATATTGTAGTTTATTTATTTTATTCGAATTATATTCGAACGATTCATTATTTTACGAAATAAACAAAGTACCTAGAAAGTATAATTAGTAAATAAATAGTTAGGTACCTCCATGCTGTGCTTGAAATTGCTGTTGTTGCTGTTGTTGTTGAAATTGTTGTTGTGGTGGTGGTTGGAATTGTTGCTGTGGGGGCTGTTGGTATTGTTGCTGCACTTGGATTGGCTACAACAATACAAAGAAATGGTAGAGTTTTAATGTATTAATCATAGTTTCTAATATTTCAGGCAGTTAGCTACAAGCAATATTTAACAGTTTTACTGTATTTAATAACTTTCCATAAACCAATTAAATGTGCTATTGATCAGAATTTACCCATTTGTTTCATTAGATTTTTCCGTAGCACAAAATATGGGTAGGTACATTATTATATTGCTATAATTACATATACGAGAAGCTAAACGTGGATTTGGTGAATCAAACCGAAACCGCATTGGTACAAGTAACGAAAGTGGTAAAAAAACAGTACAAAATCAGGTTTTACTTAAAAACTAAGAAAGCTTACTAAGTAGGCGAATTGAAAATAAAATATGAGTGATATAAGTTTGAGGCCTTACTGTTTATGGCCTTGTAGCTCCTAACGATTTCGATGCGTTTTTTTAGCTAATAAATATTCTCATAACTTGGAAATGGCTGCCCCAATTTCTACCAAAAATAGCTTACAAAACACATTCAAATCAGAGGCCTACTTTCAGAGCTGCGTGACCGTAAACACACCCCCACTGTCAAATTTATAACAACCCATCTTTATTCAGGTTAGGGTTAAAAAGGTATCAATTACCTGCTGCTGCTGCTGTTGTTGCTGCTGCTGAATATTCTGTGGTGGTGGAGGTGGAGGCTGGTAATTTTGCTGGAATCAAAATAAAATATAATAAGTAAGTTTATTTTTAAAATGGATACAAAACCTTGGTAAATTTTTTACAAAAAATGAATATCAGAACATCATTTAACATAGATAAAATCGGATCATTTATTTATCAATATAATATATTTTTTCTACATCTACTCCAATCCAGGTAATACACTTGAGGAAAAAATGCCTTACTAACAATACCTACCTTAAATACATAATTATTATAATCATATAATAAGGTGTTATGAAAAATTTTATGTAATGAGTTGACTTTATTTGAGTTAAATATAAGAAATTAATGTTAGTTTTATGTGTGATTTTACTTGATTTGTAATAGCAAACTTTCATTTCAATCACCAGCAAAAGGTGATTGATCGCTATTGTTGATGTGTAATATTTTTTAAGGAAACCCAGTCAGATATCTACTAGAATCACCTAGTTATATAAGACAATTCTAAACGATCCTTGTGATTTTATTGAATAAATTTTGACTTTGACTACTAACTTTCATTAATTCACACAAATTTTGATAAATTTTTTACCACATGTAGGTTTGTACCTAGGTATTTTTTTTATTAATAATTATGAATGGTATTATATCCTCATATATATTGCGAAAGGTTGGATTTTTGACTTGACTTGAGTAATTTTTATGCCGTTTTGCAAATTACTTTACCTTTAGGCTTATGTATGAAACATATGGTCTAGAAGCGTATGTTTACCTCATAGGTCTGTGGAGGCACCCCCGGAACAGTTCGTTGTTGGTATTGCTGTGATAACACACATTGGAGCACCGCGGACAATATAAGAAGCCTCAGCATTTTTTACCTGAGAAATAACCTTAGTCTCACAATACAAAAATACAGTTTTTACATAGAATCATTTACTGCACTCAAAAATGATTAAACAAGTTTTCGATGTTGTATTACAAACTTTGTTCCAGCATGTAAAGTATGATAAATTGATTTTACCTGTTATTGTAACGCTACGTGGAAGACGATAACAGCCTTATCGAAGCGATGAAACGATAAATAAGACTAGACGTGGACGAGAGACTATTTCGCAAACGTTTACAAAATCAAACCATCATCGAAAAATATACTCTTCTTCTTCTTTATGTTATGGCCTGGCCTGGCCTCTGTCCAGTGTCCCCTGTCACTTCAACAGACAGTTTTGCCATAGACATAGTAGTAATATAGACCGGTTGAATCCCAATAAATAGTAGAATGGCAAAAGATACAGAGGCTGCCATTAGTTTAAATTTTTTCAATTATTTTTTATTAATATAATAAAATAACATTTATGTATTAGTATTTCATTCCTTTTCATTCATATAGCCACCGTAGGGAAAAATGCTTGAGTTTGCAAAAGAAAAATATACGTTGGTTGTGGCAAGTACTGGCAACCCATTTGTATCGAGGTATACTCGTTTGATAAAAGTGTCAGTCAGACAGAAAACCAAATAGGAGTTGGCAAAAAGACAAGTATCCAGCGCCAGAACAAGGTGAAAGTAAAATTATAAAACGGTTGTTATCAACAAAAAAAAAAAAAAAAAAATTGTACAAGTTTATTATTAATACAGTAACAGAGATATAATTATGTCTCTGTAACGTATCGTTAGTTGTAAATAATATTATTAATACTTTTGTATAGTTAAAGGAAATGTAAATAATTTATAATTAGGTACGTGCCTAAACGTATAGTCAAAATAGACGAAGAAAAAAAAAACATTCAGATGTGTATCATTATTTGATATAATTTCTACTTAGAAAAAATTACGTATGACAAACACATAAACAAAATAAGAATGGAAAAAAATATAACGTCTGACTAGGCGGTATGGTTGAAAAACTATAGCCTGCTCTCAGGAGCGAACAAAAAAAAAAAAAATCAACAAAAAAAATACAATACTTAATTCAAAAAAATACTTTATTTCTATATTCATGACTTTACTTAGTAAGTAGTATTTTACTAAGCCACACTTTCTTTAGTAGTAATAGTATTAGTTCTGTGCACTCTCCGTAGATGGCGTGATAAACAACTATGCCATGAAAATCGCGCGCCACAAACTCCGCATTTGTACGGAGATTCACTTGTGTGCAGCGCGATTGTGTGGGATCGGAGTTTTGTTTGATTCTGTAAAAGAAAAAAATATCAGCAAGAAGTTGTTTTTTTACTTACTTTTTATTGCGGTCGACCAAACTGAGTTTGCAATGAAATAAATGGGCAGCTCCAAAGAGACCCTATATAATTTTTCATTTCATATAGGTACACATTATACCTACCTATGTAGATAACATTCGTAGGGATTATGTAGATAGAATAGATTCATAGATTAGATACAAAGGACAACATATCTACAACGGTGTTTCCAACCATAAGTTTTCAAATTCTACCATAACCAAAGTGCTGCAAACTTGGAGTAGCTTTGTCAGACTATAGTGAGACTATAGTATAGTATAGTATAGCTTAGCAACGCTTTTAAATTGAATTTTTTTTTTAAAGTCGTGTGTAGTAAATGTAGCGATAGCTACATACCGGAAACGATTTACCGCAGTTCTCACACAGATGTCCGCTCGCTTGCTTGTGTACCACTTGTCTGTGTAAATATAACGATGTGTGTGTCTTGAATACCTGCAATAATAAAAAAATATATGTAAATCTTAAAGGAGGTCAGGACTTAGTACTAGTGGAAGGTACACACGGTTACACGTCAGGTTAAACACCCGTATACAATGTAGAGAATGTTGGCAAGGGAGCGCAATACGCAATAGGTTCCACCCAAAAACATAATCGCCCTTCGCACGATTAGCTTTCACTTCTAAAAGTTCAAAGTCTAAGTTAATGTGTCGCCGTGTGTACTCGCACCTATTTCTACGTGTGAATTGATATTCGCCTTGCTGAGTTCCAGTTTGATGGATACGGTATACCTATAATACACGCACTTGAGACGTACCTCCTCAGTGTTGAATATCCGTGTATTAGTAAGTAAACTCAATAAGATGTCACTGTCAAAAGTGACAGTAAAGCTCTAGTATTGTAAAATAAAAAAATGAGCTTCTTCTTCTTCTTCTTCCCTTTTCGCTGTATGGCCGCCGCTGATTTTCACCCGCGTGTGCTCACTATAATAAATACAGTCCTAGAAATAAAACTGCGTTTACCTGAAACCCTTCACTCGGCACATAGCACCTCCTCAGTGGACGTGCGCAGTGAGACAATGCTTTGTCATAGCAGAGTTTCATAACTAACTTCTATAAAAAAATTATTTGTACCTTTTGACAGTCTGTACAAGTGTGTACGTAGTTTTTAAGGTGTTCCCAGTCAACGTGGTCTTTTAATTTTGTTTTGCTTGCAAATTTCTTGCCACAATCACTGCACATGTATCTACAAACAAATTACATATAATAAATAAATAAGTTTTAATAAATAAGGTGGCACGCCCTCGAAGGAGGCTCAGGATAGGGAGTATTGGAAGTCTCTGGGGGAGACCTTTGCCCAGCAGTGGGACAAGACAGGTTAATAAAAAAAAAATAAGGTGGCAGTGGTACCAGCTGCGGTTTGACTGTCAAGTGTAATGGTAATGGGTCATTAAACTTGGTGGTTAGTCTGTTGGTCAGCTATTATACAATTTATATTAACTTGTAATCGTTCTCCGTAGCATGCTTCTTGCTGATCTTCATGTGCTGCGTGTAGGTCGCTATCGATGAAAACGTTCTATTGCACGGCTCACAAACTAATTCGCCATTCGCTCTGAAATATACAAATATTAATCAAAATTAACACACAGTTGTTTAATTGTCGTCGGTCGTTCTAGTTTTTTAACCGACTTCAATAAAGGAGGAGGTTCTCAATTCGGTTGTATTTTTTTTTATGTCTGTTACCCAAGATTTTTCGTAAGAGTTGTTACCTCAGAACTCCGTCATTTATGAATCGATTTCAAAAATTCTTTTTTTATCTGTAAGAATATACTTCCAGATTGGTCCCATTTTATTTTCATCAAAATCGGTTCAGTAGTTTGGGTTATAAATAGAAATAACTGAAAAAAATATGCCAGCCACGTGCACGAAATTGCGTATTTTGCTTTCCTGTGACTTTTATAGTCACTAGAACATTCCCCATGAAATGTCATCATCATCATCATCTGATACTGAAGCTGGTAGTCGAATTGAAGTCGGGTTTTCTAGTTTTTTAAACTTATAAATTATTTACCGAGCAGCATGGCTATCTAAATGTCGGAGTAAGTTACCCCGCCATTGAAATTTCTTGTCACATTGCGCGCAAGAAAATAACTCTCGTTTGCTGAAACAATAGAGACTTTATCACAACGACATAGAGCATATAATAAACCAATACAATAAGTTAATTTAACAAAAAATAAAAAACCCCATCTATGAAGACCTCGTTAGATCCTCCTTATCATCACACCTTGAATTATGGACTCATATTATCAAATCTAAATACTTTTATACGTACTTCAATGTTTCAAACTGATTTTCAGAGCTGATGAAGCCTCATCGCTTGGAAACGGCTGCACCAATTTTCACTAAATCCCAGATCAGGGGTTTTATTCTCACTTCGGCAGAGATTTTATTCTAATAGGGATGAAGTCAAAATGACGTTGAAAACTCCTGTCACTAGTGGTAACCAGTTTTCGACCGAGATTTGATGTCATCCCTATTAGAGTAAAATCTCTGCCGTACCCAGAATCACCCCCCAGCCAGTTATTTCTAAATCGGAGCCTTTACATTCCAAGCTACGAGCCCACAGAGCTCAGAAAGTAGTTGAGTTAAAAAAATCTTTAAAAGTAAATAAATAAATAAATATTCATGGACTTTACACACAACACTCTCTAGTCCCAAACTAAGCAATGCTTGTAATATGGGAACTAGATGGCTGATAGAATACTTATATACTTTTTTTTTGTAAATACATACTTATAATACATAGTAACACCCAGACATAGAACAAACATCTATGTTTTGCACACAAATGTTTGTTCTCAGTGGGGATCGAACCCACGACCCACAGCACGGAAGGCAGAGCCATTACCGACTGAGCTGTGACGCCTGTCAAATTGTTTATTATTAAAGTACCTGTTGACACTAGTTTTAATATCAGCTATTTCTTTATCGTTGGATTCATCTGGACTCTTTTCTAACTTCCTGTAAATCATAAGAAAACTATTTAGCGAAGTATAGTAGTTACAACGGATCTTTGTCTCTCTGAAGTATCTGCGCAGAACCCATTTCTGGCTCGAATTGGAGGTAAGCTAATTTTTCCGCACAACAGTACATGCGCAATCGTTGTTGCACTTAAATACAATCACCACCCACCTATAATTTCACCCACTCATAATTTGTAATAGCACCCAAAAACAAAACAAAACAATACGAAGACATGCGTTACAAATTAATTTATTTCTCAGTTGTGTACTGCCTAATTTAAAATGTTCTCCCAGCATTCTATTTTTATTGAACCAAACTTTAATTTCCATTTATATTTGTAATCGTAAAACGTTAACTGTAATAAAAATCGAGTTCGAAAAATGATGTAAATAGGCCAAAATCGAAAGAAGGCCCCTTAATTTATCACACAAAAAGTGAGTGCTTGTGGGGATCGATCCTGCAACCTACAGCGCGGAAGGCAGAGCTATAACCAACTGAGCTATGAGACCACAGTATGACCTTACCTGAGTTTTAATTGTATTTGGTGTTTAGAACTAGTTTTCACATGCTTTTGTAGATTTGCCGTCGTAGTGAATGATAATCTGTGGCATAAAAAATAGAACGAAAATCACAACAAATATTCATGGACTTTACACACAACGCTCTTTAGTCCCAAACTAAGCAAAGCTTGTGATATGGGAACTAGATGGCTGATAGAATACTTAAATACTTTTTTTTTGTAAATACATACTTATAATACATAGTAACACCCAGACATAGAACAAACATCTATGTTTTCCACGCACAAATGTTTGTTCTTAGTGGGGATCGAACCCACGACCCACAGCACGGAAGGCAGAGCCGTTACCGACTGAGCTGTGACGCCTGAATAATGAGATGTTTGTTTGGAAGCAATCTACAGAACTAGTGGTCCGATTCCAAAATTTGTGTGTGGAAATTGAACCCATCTTACTAATTTTATAAATATCAAAGTTTAGATGTTTGTGTTTAAACTACTGAACCAATTTGGATGAAACTTGGAATATAAATCGTTCGTTACCTGGATTAACACAGGTTATTTTTATCCCGGAATATAAGTAGGATAAAACGGGACACGGATAAAGTCGCGAGCGACAGCTAGTAAATTATAATGCAAGCCTACTCCATTTAAAAAATGTCCCAGGCACTACAGCGTCCCGTACATCGGGGCATAGGTAAAAAGTGACGATGTTTAAATCATCTAGATTAGATGCAAAGGTCTGTATCATTGTAATACGATTCTAAATGATCCTTGTGATTTTACTGAATAAAGATTATTTTTTTTGACGTTGAATAGTGTATTACCTGCATGGTTCACAATAAGGCCTTCTTTTTTGTCCGGCTTCAATCTTATGTGTTTCAGAGTGTTTTCTTAAAGAGGTCTTCCACCCGAACACTTTAGGGCAGTACTCACATGGAAACTTTTTCTCTGCTTTTGTACTGAAAATAATGATTTTAATAATAATACATATAGCGTTTGAAATTTTTCATTAATTTAAGTAGTCATTTGAAGGTTATTAGTGTTTAAACTCTACCGTTATTAAACATGTAAGCTTGGAATAGTTACACTGTGTTTTGTATTTTGCATTGATAAATAACTACTGTTTATAACATACCTATTTAAAACATTTTCGATAAATCCGTAGTTTTTAAGCAGTTTTTGCTCCAATACATTTACTGCACTGAAAAACATTAAAAAAAGATTAGGTAGGTACCTAGACAAATGCTTTAGACTCTTGTTTGTTTGTTTGTTTTCTTTTTAACACCCGCCGCAAAAACGATGTGGTGTTATAAGTTTGACGTGTCTGTGTGTGTGTGTGGGTGTCTGTCTGAAGCAAAATAGCTCCTGGACGGATATGAACCCATTTTGAATTTTTTTTTGTTTGAAAGGTGATTTAGTCGGTTCTTAGCTATGTTTGATGAAAATCGGTCCAAGATTCGGGGGTTTTAAAATTATTAATTCAAGTACTTGTTTTTTTGTAAGCAAGCTTTGATTATGAGATAGATCTTAGCTTGTTTGGTAAAAAAACGCTACATCCGCGCACTTTCATACAAACCCATACACCTTGATGTGAGAGACAAATTAGTTTGCACAAAGTTACTTGTGCACCTCACTGAGCCCACCTTTGAAAATGCACAGTTGAACAATGATTCCTCACAGCCAACTTGTTAGTACACCTATATCGGCAGACAACACACTCGAACCGCCTGTAATGTCGACTGTGATGGTACTTGTATGATACTTCTGTGCTGAATGAACATTCACATATACTGCATTTGTGTTTTGAGGCGTGCTGGAAACAAAATAAATAATATTGCACACACTCACATACTCACATACACAACAGGTTTCAGGGCCACCAGAAACTGTGTGTGAGTGTGGATTATATATCCACAATTTAATTTAAGAAAATGGTAATAATTACATTAATGGCCATTTCCAATGTTTAATGGCATTAATGGCTATCTCTGGTTTGGCCTTACTACTAAGGTAATACCAGTTTTTTTCAGTGCAGATCCCTACCTAATCTTTACCAAGGATTGTAATTGTGTTTCGCTGTTAGTCAAGGGGTCTAGTACAGTCGAAGACATGTCCACCTATACTGTTTGGACTTTGAACTATTAGAAGATGAACTGTGTGAATCGTGCGAGAGGGACGACAGTGTAATTGTCTAGGACGGGCTGCGAGCACGGCGCGCGCTTACGCCTATTGCGCTCCCTTTCTAATGATTTTCAGCATTGTATGTAGTGTAGATGTTGATATGGTTGTATTGAGTGTATAACCTGACCTGTGGCCATATGTACAAGATTTCATAGTTTTAGAAAACTTTGTTACGTTTCTCTGTCATGTGGAAAAAACTTACTGCATGATGTTTTTTAAGAACATGGTCCTTCATATCATCTTCATTTGGAAAGGATACAATACACCGATCGCACCGAAACATGGCATTAACGTAATCATCTCTCAACGCCAGCTCATTTCTTTCACAGTTTATCTCTTCTAAGCTCAGCTGTATCTCATTGTAAATACTTTTTTTCTTAACTTTCACTTTTCTATTCCTTTTAATTTTGACTTTTCCATTGGTTTTTGTTACTTTAGTTTTAATATCTATTTCGTTAACTATAGGATTCGAGTCTTTATTACTTATTTCTATGAGTAGTTTATCATCATCATCAGAAAAATCAGTCTCATTTTTAATTTGGGTAGTGTCGCTCGATTCCTTCTCAATTTTGACAGTGACGGTTACACCGGGGACAGGTTCTGGTTCATTATCTGGGTCTGGTACCGTGATGCTGGCAATATTGTGGATGCTAAGTTTTGGCGTATAGGGAACTCCATTCTACAAAAACAAAAAAATGTTAGAGTGAACTGTTATAATAATTATCATTATCATCTCAGCCCGTTTGCACCCACTGCTACGTATAGGCCTACTTTATATTACGCCATTCTTTCCTATCCTTTGCGAGTCTTAACCATTGATTCCCAGCTCGTTGTATAACTGTTATAATAGAATGCTAAAACTTGTGATGTTAAGTACAGTACAGACTGATTGAGCGAAAGCAAGCTAAAGTTAGTGAGCGGCTTTGCCGATAGGATGGAATATCTGTGCTCACCATTAGAAGCTGACTCTCACAGCTCACAGTACTAGTAGACCTTCTTATGAAGGAGCTTATCCGGTTACCTCTTAACATCAGGTGGGCCATCGGCTTGTTTCATCATTTATGTAGGTATATTGTATAGAAATAAATTATAGAAAAAGTTCTACCCTCCGCGTTGTAGGTGGCGCTGCAAGGTTACTGAGCTTACCTGTATAGTCATACCATGAAGAATTTGATAGGAATGCTTGACTTGCAGCTTGAATTTTGTGAACTTCTTCACGAAGGCTTCGCATTCCCAGCACAGCCATAGTTCTTGAGCATATGTGAACGAAACCTGAAGAAAATTATATCACTTTTATAAGTTCATTTTGCTAAAGTTTGAAGATGACGAATATATTTTAGTTAGTAAAATATGCATCTAAGCGATATTCACAGGTTTTAGCAAGATTTTTACCGATAACTCTTTTACAATTTGCAAGAAGCATTGTTCATTCGTAGCGTTTTTAATACGTAGCATACGGCGGTCAACGGCAAGGCATCCGCTACACAAGTTACTTGTTTGAGACTCCATTCTCTCCCTAATAAGATTTCATAATAAATCAAGTATATTTTATTCAGGAAAATACTAAAATATTTCACATTTCACAATCGATATGCTAACAAAAACAAATCCACTTCAACTTCTTCAACTGTCAAAAGTCAAAACAAAACAAAAACCCCACAGACTAGCTAGGTTAGTTAGGGATTGGACATTGAATAAATGGATAGGATGCCAAAAAAACTCTCCCTATTTAAAACCATCTATTGATCTGTGCTAAAACCTCAAGTGAATTTTGTTTCTTTCCTTCGTTCTCGTTCCACTTTCAATATTCGATCTTCTGCCCACAACCACAAGCCATTCTGAAAAAACTAGAAAAAAACGGAACGTTTTGTTTTTTAGTCTGCGACGTACGCGACAGTCTGTATCGCATCAGTTTGCGTTTGTTGTGGAATGGCATTGGCAGTATTTTAGTGAAAATCTTGTTCACACTAAACTCGCACACAAAAACATATCATTCACATAAAGTTACAACATGGATTTTCAACCAACATCGTCTAAAAATGTCGCTAATATAAGTAAAGTACACGAAAGGATTAGAAAAACTATTTGTTGTTGTTGTTTGGCCGCTAACAGACCAGTCGTCAATCTCATTACATGCACACATGCGGCTTTTCTCCAAGATTTCTTCAATGTAAGTCGTTGTAATCATTTGTTAGATGCTTTTTATTGATATTGTTTTAATCCAAGGCAAGTTTATCTTATTACCCAGTTTCATTTCAATCTTTTGCTGCTATAGTTAATTTGAACTGAATTGGCATTTGGTTGTAAAAAGAAAATGGCGACCTAATTTGAAATGGTAAGTACCTATGTACAGTTAGCAACATAAAACAATTAACAAATTCAGTTCTAAAATCCGAGTAAATGCGGTCAGAAGTGTTATAAGCAGTTTTATTTTTGAAAGAAGTTAATACTTCTAAAGATCTACATAAACTCTTGCGAAAGAAACAAAATAAATAATCAAACGCTTCTAAAACAGAGTAGGAAATGTTAAAATTTTATTGTTCTGTTCATCAATTTATGTTGCTGACTTTATCTTATAGGTACATTAAATAAATAAAATAAATAAATATTCATGGACATTTCACACGACGCCGTCTAGTCCCAAACTAAGCAAAGCTTGTAATATGGGAACTAGATGCTGATAGAATACTTAAATACTTTTTTTTGTAAATACATAGGTACTTATACTTATAATACATATTAACACCCAGACATTATGTACCTATAGGTAACTAACCTGCAACTTATGTACATAACACATTGTCGTAGGTATCAAAGCTGTTTGTTTTTCAGATGGACAATTTCAGTGTGGCTGTCTGCTTGCTTTGTCACAACATGTTACGGAAAATACAAATATTTCAGAACCAAGTTAGAGAGAGTTTTATGGTTCTAAAGAAGCAGGTATATCGATTTTTACTGTAATGTTTTCTACGTTAGAACAATGGAACTATTGTTTGTCAATAAGACATGATGACAAAAAAAATATTTTTTACTCTATGTTTCAGATACCTCACACAACAGTACCTAAAATACACAATCTTTACACATCCAGAACCAACACATTTACAGTATCGGAAAATTCGGTGATAGAACTCGAAAATACATGTGAAATTTTAAAATCGAAAAGCGAACTACCCTCTAATAGAGTTTCACTTGAATTCCTAACTGACGTAAAAATCGAACACGATTCAACCAGTTCCGATTTTGAAAACGATTTACCACTATCACAAGTAAAAAAATCTAAACAGAAAAAACCGAAAACCAAGTTCCCCACAGACAATAAATACAAAGGAAAAATTATGATATACAACTTGAATAAAGAAGAGTTAGAGGAAGAAAGGGATAAGGAATCAAAAAAAGAATCTTATTTGAAACTTCCATTTAAATGTCACAGTTGTGTGAAAGGATTCGATCATGAAAATACTTTGAAAAATCATAATGACAAACAACATACACAGGTAAGTAACACAAATCATTTTTAATATTTTGAGGGTAGACAAATGTTTAAGTTTATGTACCTACTTAGATTTGGCGAGGTCCGAGTCTCAAAAGAAGTATAGGTGTGTGTGTGTGAGGATGAAGGTGTGTATCTAATCAAGTTTGTCGCGTGAGCGGGAAATGTGACAGGGTGTGTGTGTGTGTGTCACAACCTCAAATCGGCCAATCAGTGAAATAAAAATATTTCTGTTTGCTTTTGACTAGTCTAAAGTAGAGACGAAAATATTTATAACTGATGATTAACGTAATTATGACATGCTGAAAGAGGCACTAACAATAATTATTCATTCCAGAAAAAAGGCGGAATCCAGTGCGACGTTTGTAAAACCATTTTAGGACCAATTTCATACAAAGAACATGCTCGAAGGCACTATAGGAGGTAAGTGATACGTAGCGTAGTAGGTAGGGCTGTTTAGAGTATTTATTTCTGCCGCCAAGGAGTGATGCTCGCATTGCTGTGTTCTGTTTTGTATGTTATAGGCACAGATTATTATATTCTAAGGTTATAGGTAAACACGCACATGAGACACTGGATTCAAATGGATTGATATTATCTGTGTTTGTATGCCTTTGTTTTATTGTTAGTTTTAATGTAGGTACCTATTGTGCTGTTGTGTTTTATTTCTTTCTTTCAAATGTTTATTTTTAAGTAATTAGGCATTTATTTATATGCAAACTTGTGTATTTAGGTTCCAGTGCGTGGCTTGTGGCAAACGCGCGCAAGATATTTACTCAATATCGCAGCATTACAATCGGCAGCATGAGGCAGGCGCCATCAGTCAGCAGTTCCAATGCAATTTGTGTGATTTCACCACTGAGTAAGGATTCGTTTAGTAAACATAATATAACATTATGAATTTAAAAAAATTTAAAAAATATACCATAATGATATTTACGTGTATTTTTGTTATTGCAAGTAGCAGAAAACTAAGATCGGGTATCTGTAAAAAATGCTTTGTCATTGTCACGTGCGCTACATCAAAAAGAGATGACAGCAGACTTAGCATCCATTTTAGCTAGCGCAGCTGTAAAAGAGCAATATGACTAGATACACCCTTTAAACTTAAGCATACTTAAGTTGCTCGATATAAAGTTTTGTTTTGTTGTCAGATCGAACCGCAAGTACCGCTACCATCGTGACAAGCACAAGCAGAAGCAGCAATGTAACGTGTGCGGCAACACATACGTCAGTGTCTATTCACTGCGAGTGCACATGCTGTGAGTCACACACACACACCCGTCCGCAAAATTTTTTAATATACTATCAGCAAAATTTCCGCCTTACCACTTTTGAAACTGTTTCGCTTGCAAGCAGTTAGCTACCGGCCTCGCCTTTTTCTTTTGTCTTCTTATTTTGACCAACCACAGATCTAAACATCTATTTATTTTTATGACTGCCCATTGTTTTCATAACTTTGACACCCGAAATAATTTGCTTCTATTGGTATTCAAAAATTAACGGCTAGTCGGTTTACAGGAAATGCACCCTTAAGGTGGTAAGGCAGAACTTTTGCTGATGGTACATTCACACCACAACATACACACACTTTTAAACTCATAACCAACTTTAAAAAAAAAAAGTATTTAAGTATTCTATCAGCCATCTAGTTCCCATATTACAAGCTTTCCTTAGTTTGGGACAAGAGGGCGTTGTGTGTAAAATCCATGAATAATTTATATTTATATTTCTCCGCGTAGCCGTGTAAAAATATTCTAATGTAGCAGTTTCAAATTAGTTTAGTTCTTTTCAATTTGCAGCAAACATGCAACAAACAAGCAATCGGGCCAGGTATACTGTTGTTCGTTTTGCGACAAGAGTTACAGCAGCAAGTCCGGCTTGCACAATCATCATGCGTCCGCGCATTCGAATGCTGGCGCCTACTGCGCACCCTGCCACGCTCATTTCAGGTACTAAGTAAACCCAAGGATTGTATGCTCACAATATGTAGTACCGCTGCAGGCAAAAAAACTTTTTTTTATACTACTAAATGATGGAATAAGCCTTTGGCCCACCTGATGAGTGGTAACCACTGCCTATTTATTTATTTATTTATTACTACGGTTAACACCAAGTACAATAATTAATTAAATTACACACAGGCACAAAAAGTCAATTAAATACATGTAATGATCTAAAATTATGTCAATGTTACTAAATAATAAGATTATGTACTAGGTACAATGGACAATAATTACTCAATATCGCAGTAACAGTGCATAACAGTGCCTATAACAGTGCATTGTCTTACTGAGTACGTCCACTGAGGACGTGCTCAGTAATGCATTGCACTGCGCCCATCACACTAAGACATAAAGATATGTAATAGCGCCGGCACCCATACCCTTCAAACCGGCACACAGCAATGCGAGCATCACTGTGCGACGCTCGAAATAGGTGCGGTAGTACTGCTTCCCCGGACGAGCTCTCTCACAAAAAGTTCTACTAGGTACTACTAATTTACTCGTAATTTTCTATTTAGCGGTTGTAGAAGTCAACATGGCTAAAATCCAGTTCTCCAATTGAAACCCTTGACAATAAAGTGACGAACGTTCACGAAAATAGGCCTGCTAACACCTCTTGTTTATCAACTTAGTTGTGAAAAAAAAACAGAAAACAGATTACGAACGATTGACAATCCACTTTCAGAACAAAGAGCGGACTCGCGCATCATCTGCGAACTCACTCGGCGCACCTCACACCAAACAACAAGAAGTACGTGTATTTATTTTACTACTAGTACCTAGTTACCCGCGACTTCGTACGCGAATACCGTTTTCGTGTAGCTACATTATATTATCTGTGTATTATATTATCTGTGCGTGTACCGAACAGATACTTTGAGTACCTTGATATTACACCGAACCCGTACTCTCGTATACTATCCCCGTACCTTATACTTATTTATTTAATAGGATCACCAACAGCGTTGTGCACAGAAACAACATTATATTCTTATTCTAGTAGTCTTATGTCTAGTGCAAACACCAATTATAGGCGAACACAACATTCACAATGCAACAGTTAACTTAAAATTAGGCGAAGTAAATTAAAACTAACATTAACATACCTACTTTATTAACATACTTTATTATACTCTTTGCCGTACTCCAATCCAATGTCAAGAGGACTATTATATATTGGGATTGGGACGTAAATAAGTATGTTATAGCACACTGACGCAGTTTAAATAATATAGATTAAATGCAAAGGCCTAATTATATACATAAAGTTGTGTTTTCAGGTTTCAGTGCAATGTATGCGACGCTAAGTTCCTGACAAAACGCGCGTTACAGACTCATATAGATTGGGACCATCTGAAGACAATCAAACACGAGTGCACCAAGTGTTCCAAGGTATTAGCATCTTTTATTAAAGTGATGGAACTGATTGCCCACCTGATGTTAAGTGGTAATCTCTGCTTTAACAATGCATTGCTACACCGAGCATGTCCATATCACGTATCTATACGTGTAGGTGCTTGTGCAACCACGAAATATATGCTAGTACCTAGGTATACCTACTACCCACCTACTTTTTCGGACGAATTCAGAGATATAAGATTATGTTGTAGGTTTAATCGTATGTAGGTATAGTAGTCACAACGGATCTTTGTCTCGTTGAAGTATCTGCGCAGAACCTATTTTTGGGTCGAATTGGAGGTAAACTAATTTTTCTGCACCTGTACATCCGCAATCGTTTGTTGCACCACTTGCAACTAACTTCAGAGGGATAAAGATCCGTTGTGCGTACTGTATGTAGTATTTCTGCTTTAAAGGTGTTCAAATCGGCCGTGACGCTGCGAAACCACAATAGCTACGTGCACGAAAGGCGACGTCCTCCGCGCGACAAGATTTGTGACTACTGCGGCCGCGGTTTTACAGTGAGTCGTCAAATAAATAAATAAATATTCATGGACATTTCACACGACGCCCTCTAGTCCCAAACTAAGCAAAGCTTGTAATATGGAAACTAGATGCTGATAGAATACTTATATACTTTTTTTTTTGTAAATACATACTTAATACATAGTAACACCCAGACATAGAACAAACATCTACGTTTGCCACACACAAATGTTTGTTCTTGGTGGGGATCGAACCCACGTCCCACAGCACGGAAGGCAGATCCATTACCGACTGACCGAAAAGTTAAAGTACCTAATTGTGTTCTCACTAACTAACTGTGCTCCTACCTAACTGGTGAAACAATATCTTCCGTGAGTGCAACATACATCATACATCTATCATCTGTAAGGTCAATAGGTCAACTGGACCCCTTGGACCTTACATTTTGGTCCTTCGAACCGGACTGAAGTTCCAAGTACTGTGAATCAGGGCTTTTATGATCGCTATATTTGATACGAGTGTTTTTGTAAAATTAACTTACTTATTTCAGACCACAGCAATTCTACGTTGTCACATCCGCACGCATACAGGCGAGCGTCCGTTACATTGTTCGCGATGCAACGCAGCCTTCGCGCATTCCTCAGCGCTCTACACACATACTAAACTACTGCATAAACAAATACAATAAAGACCATTTTTTAAAAGTTACGTAATGTTTTTTTTGCAGTGGTCAAATAAAAAGTCTTATGGGGTATTTACACGGGTCAATTTTCGCCGTGCGGCGAGTCGCTTCACAAATTGCTTCAAATTACTTACTACTTAAATTACTTAGCCGAATTGCCATTTAGATGGTCTATTTACGCCGCGCGACAAAAATCGTGCGGCTTTAGTCACCCGTGTAAACCCCCCTTTAGGTACCTACTTATTATACTTACCACACGTTATCTAAATATCTTGCCTAGTGTATGTTTGTTTTGAGTGTAGTGTAAATTGTATTAATAAAGTGAAAGACAGGCAGTTTGTAAAAAATTTAATAAAACAAAACGCAAGATTTGCAAAATTGAGTGAGACCAACCTGGAATCCTTTCAGATAAAAAAATAATTTTTGAAATCGGTTCATAAATGACAGAGTGCCGAGGTAACAAACATTAAAAAAATACAACCGAATTGAGAACCTCCTCTTTTTTTAAGTCGGTTAATAACACTAAGGGCGGCTTGCACCAGAATCGCTAAACGCGTTTAACTATTAAATAGTATTTAGCGAGTTGTCAAGTCATATAAATACGTCAGATTTAAATCTATTTAGCTGTTAAACACGTTTAGTGATTCTGGTGCAAGCCGCCTGTATTCGCATTAACTGCTCAAGCACGGATCAGGGGCTTTATTCTCACTTCGGCAGAGATTTTACTCTAATAGGGATGATGTCAAAATGACGTTGAAAACTCCTGACACTAGTGGTAACCAGTTTTCGACCGAGATTTGACGTCATCCCTATTAGAGTAAAATCTCTGCCATACCCAGAATCACCCCCCTGCACTCAAGCACACATTTCGTATGAGAATCTCTAACGATTTCTTTATCAGACTAAGATCAGACTCGCTCACTATCAACGTAAGATAAGATAATTTTTTATTATACGTAAATACTTATTTATAATTATAATCGCTATCGCACGATTCCTCAACAACATCTTCCATTTCTTCATCTGTATCGAAGTTTTCTTCTTCAAATTCTTCCATCTCTTGTTCATTATCTTGTGTTGCGGCTACATTAGCATCCAAGACTGCTTTTAACTTGGGCAAATCATTCTTCCAAGGTCCAACGACGCAGGATTCCAGAATGTCAATACTAACAGGGGGCACTGGCCCCTTCGGGGGGCCTAAAGGCTCCCCCTTCGAAGTGATGGGGACCCCAGAGCGGAAGTGTCTCACGTATGGAGCAGGTAGTTTCAAGTGCACAGTGGTAACATGCAGTTTCATAGTACTAGTTTGTGCAAAACGCTTTTCGCACATCGGACATTGGTATGGTTTTTCTCCAGTGTGAATCTGTATGAAACGATAACGTATTACTGTTCGCACCATTGATTGTACAGTTAAGTGGCAATAACATGTCTACAAATTAAAAATAGGTATCGAATATTGAAAAATTCTGACCACGCTAATTCTGCAATGGAGGACCTATGTCAATTTGAACATTAAGGGCGGATTGCACCAGAATCGCTAAACGCGTTTAACTCTTAAATAGTATTTAGCGAGTTGTCAAGTCATACAAATACGTCAGATTTAAATCGATTTAGCTGTTAAATACGTTTAGTGATTCTGGTGCAAGACGCCCTAAGTAACTTTATTTATCTTAATTTGTCAACTCGCAGTAGGTACAGACGGTGCTTCAAACTATTACATTTTTAAATTATGCAGACTTAGCGCGGTTAGACACTAGTAGGATTTAAAGTGATATTTACCAGCTTATGCCTGTTTAGATTGGCTTGATTCTGAAGGGATTTATTGCATACATCGCATATGTAAGGAGGACCGACTTGCTTAGCGCGTTTACTCTGTAAACAAATGAAAAATTAAAGAATGAATGAAGAATAAAAAGTTAATAAATATTGGACGTTTTCTAGAGGAGAATGAATAAGTATCTTCTAGGCAAATGTGCTATATCATCGACTGCATCAATCGGGAGAGATTGCGGTCAAACGTTTGTCTATAATGCATAAAAAAAACATGGTGTTTTCACACATCGCCATCTAGTCTTGTACTATGGGAACTAGATTGCTCATAGAATCACAAATGAGAACAAGTAATTAAATTTAAAAAAAAACCCGAATCTTGGACCTATTTTCATCAAACATAGCTAAGAACACTCCCGACTAATTCACCTTTCAAACAAAATCTAAATCGGTTCATCCGTTCAGGAGCTACGTTGCCTCAGACAGACACACACACACGCAGAGACAGACACGTCAAACTTATAACACCCCGTCGTTTTTGCGTCGGGGGTTTAAAAAAACAAATTAGATCATTTTTATTTTATTCATAGGACATCCAACAAGGTATCTGGTGTGAAGGTTTGTGTGTGTAACTCACTCATCTTCACCGCGGTCTGGCGGAGTATGATTGAGTTTATGTGTGTAACTAATCCGCCATTGTAGCATCAGTGCGTGTGCGTGTGTGTGTGTGTGTGTGCGTGTGCGTGTGTGTGTGTGTGTGTAACTCACCCGTTTGTGTTTCTTGTGTGTCTTCAGATGCATATATGCTTTGGAGCGTTGAGTGAAGCGAGCCCCACAGTCACTGCATTCGTAAGGCTGTACCCCCATATGGGAGTTGATGTGGTCATTGTATACATGTTTAAGCTGAAAGATAAACGTTTGATAACATTGTGAACAATTGTTCGAGTTCGAACCTAGTTTCGCTCTAGCCGGGGAACTCCGCACAATATCACCAGTGGAATGCCGCGGTACCGCTCTGGATAGCGAATACCGCGTAGATGTGAACAGACCTTCTTATTAAGTTTACAAAAAAACTAGGAAAACAGACTTCAAATCGACTAGCGACTTCATCGTTAGATGATGATGATAATGGCAGTTCATTGGGAATGTTTAACAAGTCACAGAAAATCAAAATACGCAATTTCGTGCATGCTGATAACATATTTTTTTTTTTCAGTTATTTTTGTTTATAGGCCAAACTGAACCGATTTTGATGAAAATTTAACGGGACCAACCTGCAAGTACCTCTTTTCAGATAATAAAATATTTCAAATCAGTTTATAAATGACGGAGTTCAGAGGTGAGGTGACAAACATTAAAAAAAAAAATATAACCGAATTGAGAGCCCCTCCTTTTTTGAAGTCGGTTAAAAACTCACTTTGAAGGATATTCCGCATTGGTCGCACAGGTAGCCTTGGTAGTCTGGTTCGGGACGGTAGGGCGCCGCCGGGTGCTCCGCGCGGTAATGCTCGTATAACGAACGGGGGTGATCGTTCAGAATCTCTTTGTGGCACTAAAAGTAACCAATAAAAACTATAGCTCAACATTTAAGAAAGAAAGAAAGAAAGAAGAAAGAAAGAAAATAAATTTATTTGCTCGCACTTAACACTATCGATACCTACCAAACAATCACTTAATTATTATAAACTACTTTAGGTATAGGCAGGTACTCTAGGCCAGTGTGGCAAACCAGACCCTGACTCAGCATGAGGTTAGTAGCTGATGATGAGCTACTAACGCTGGTCTTCCGACAGGGCCGTCTAGTAATGCCACGGGCGTCCCAACCCACGAGAAAAAAAAATATAATAAACAAATAAATTAAACAGTGACATTGACCAAGAACATTAGAATAAGCATATTTCTTTGTAAAAAGGATCATAGAAAGAACGCTAGACACCAGACCGTAGTTTGTTGCCCGTTCTTCTAGGCTCTGGTCGCGTGGAACTGGCACTTAGAATCCCCTAGTTGTATAACACGATTCTAAATGATCCTTGTGATTTTATTGAATAAAAGACCTTTGACATTGGCTATTTAGATTTTTTAAATATTGGCGGAAGTTTAACCCAGTGCTATATCAAGCCAAACAGTTATAAAATACTTACAAACCAAACATCTGTGTTCATTATGCAAATGTAACTATCAAAATTCCATAGTTTTTGCTAGTTTTTGGGAGATATATCTATCGTGATAAAAAAGTCTATCTGTCTAGAATCACCCCCCTAAATAGGGTTCATATGTGATACCTACCTACAATGTAACAACTATATTACCATGTGAAAGCAATAAATGTATTGAGTTGAGTAATACACTTGTTTGGGGACAGCCAGTAGATAGATATGCTTACAAGTGGGCAAGTCCTATGCGTTCGCGCCTTGGAGGGTGGCTTTTTGCCGACAGAGCGTGCGAGCGCATCGCGGTGTTCTTCAGACCGCTTGTGTTCGTACAACGCTTGTACTGTATCGAAGTCGATCTTGCATGAGAAGCAAAAGTATGACCTACAACAAGTAATAGAAGTTTTTAGTTTTCAAAGGTTTTTTAGATGAAAAAAGTGTAATGTAATATGTCGTTTTGAATTCTGAACAATGAAGACCGTTTGAAAAGTGAAAGAAAACTAGTTAAATTATAAATTTAATAAAAGTAACGCAGCGTGAGTGTAAAGCTTTAATTTGTATAAAAGGCTTATTAGACTGTGCAATCTCAAGTCAGTCTTACTGACAGTGATGTGACGTGTCGAGTTGAATTATTTCGAACTCGAATTATTTTTGTTAAACTGAACCTTGACTCGAGCCGCCAATTGGGTTGACTCAACTAGGTCCGTATGCAACGTAAGTGGTTAGAGAAATTGGTGCTAGATTTTCACTTGTATGACTTTATAGCGCATGCAAATCCTCGATGCGAGTCAACTCAAATAACTTGAGTTCGAAATAACTCAACTCGTCACGTTACATCACTAGCAGTAAGCCTGACTTGAGATTGCATAGTGTAATAAGCCCATAAAAGAGAGGGTGTGTGTGTGTGTGTGTGTAACGGTGTGTAAGGGTGTGTAAGGGTGTGTAAGCATACTCACGCCTTTTGGTCGTCGTTGTAAGAAGGCCGATGTGCCATCGTAGCGTGATATTGTAATGCTTCGATAGAATGGAACACGCCAGCACATTTGGAGCAATGCTCTGTCGGCGTCGACGCTAATACTTCGGATGAAAGATCCTAAAATATATCCATATTTTTTTTTATAAAAACTAGAAAAAATAATCAAAATCTGAGGAAACGGCTGTAGTCTGACCGCTGAGTGCAATGGTAATAGGAATCAAAAACGTTGGTTGCAAGTTAATTCACCCAAAAAAATTATGTATTTTTTTTTAAATTATCCTGTCGTCCCACTGCTGGGCAAAGGTCTCCCCCAGAGACTTTCAATACTCCAAAGTTAATTTTACAAAAGTTTAAAACCATGAAACTCTCATCATTGCTGGTCATCCTCAGGCCTTGGAGTATGGACCCAGTTCAGCAAATCTCAATACTTTGAGATGAACTTAATGTTTCAAACTGCAATTATGCCTGAGATTCTTAAAAACTGGTTTACAGAACTCATGAATATCCACATAATTTGAAAACGGCTGCACCAATTTGCACCAAACAAGGATAAGAACCATCCCAGATCAACCAGTTTTCTTACAAAAAAAAACCGCATTCAAATCGGGGCTCTGCTATCAGAGCTACGTGGAAAAAGACAGACAAACGCACAACCCCGTCAAACTTATAACACCCGTTTTTCGGATTGCGGTCAAAAACTTTAAAATGAAACATATGTCAGCCCCCGTATGCCAATCTTTTGCTGTCAAGTTATATTTCACTGCCCAGTGTAATTTCTTCAGGTCACGTGGTACAATTTTGTACCACGTGATCATTCTTTTTAGACACTTGACAGCAAAATATGCGCGAAAACACATCAAATGACGTCATAATGTCACTATTTAGTCACAGAATAACTATGAGTTAGTATGAACTGACCATGATTTAAAACTTTGCAGTTCAACTTTGATTGGCATACCCCTGCTGAACTCGAGTAATGAAGCTAGTGATTCCGCGTGACTTACACTGTGTTCCGTCTCAATGTGCTTCTTCAATTTAACTACAGAGAGAATGCGTTTACCGCAGAATGTACACGTAGTGCACAAACGATGCGTATAACGGAAATGATTCCTCATACTATGCCTTTTCCTGTAAAGCCCAATAAATAAATAAATAAATAAATATGCATGGACATTTCACACGACGCCCTCTAGTCCCAAACTAAGCAAAGCTTGTAATATGGGAACTAGATGCTGATACAATACTTTTATACTTTTTTTTGTAAATACATACACTAATAATACATAGTAACACCCAGACAATAATATTAAGTTCCTTAAAAACGCCCACTGTGCTTTCTAAATGACGAATTGTCTCTAACCCCCATCACCCACCATTAACCACCATCCTACTTCCTACTAATATTATAAATGCGAAAGTTTAGATGTTTGTGTTTCAATCACGTCCAAACTACTGAACCAACTTGGATGAAACTTGGCATATATATAGTTCGTAACCTGGATTAACACATAAGTAGGCTACTTTTTATCCCGAATAATCAACAGGATCTACAGGATAAAATGAACGAACAGGATTACTAGCGCCAATTGGCAAGAGGATGATGTCATGTCATGTCACGTCAGTTTGACAGGGCGTAGTACTACTTCTTTGGTCTAGCAACTAGCGTTTGACATTCGAGTACGGGTTCGGTGTAATATCAAGTTTCTCCAAAGAAGTATCCGCTCGGTACACGCACAGATAATATAATGTACACGGAAACGGTACTCGCGTACGAAGTCGCGGTTAACTGCTAGTTATTAAATAAATGTTCTACTTACGTGAAATGTTTATCACAATCGGGGCATTTGTAAAGTAATCCTTTGTGGTCACGGTAATGAACACGCATTGTAAGACTGAAAAGTAAATCAATTTTATTTATAAGTACCTAAACTACTTCTTCTTCTTCTTCGAGTCGATTGGCTCCCATATGTATTTTTTATTATTTAGTAACAGGTACCTTTCTGGGCCAAACGGGATATTTAGTAGGTACCTACTAAATATCCCGTTTGGCCCAGAAACCGGCCACGTCTATGGCATTTTCCGTGGCGTCACCAGATCCTTCCGGGTGCAGGTGTTGCTGCATTCTGGGCAAGACATAATTCTGAATTCTGGGACCTAAACTACTATGTCTATACAAAATATAGTTTACGCGATCTTTGTAGTATACTTACGTGAAACGTACCTACACTAGACACGCAAATTAAACAAATCACTTGCTAAATAAAACTGCACCAGTACAAACCTTCGAGTTTTTAGATTATGTAGAACCTATTTTTAACCCCTGACGCAAAAACGACGGGGTATGAAAATATAATACAGGGTAAACAGTATTAGGAACAGTCGTTACACAAATTATAATATATGATAGAAACGGCGAGGCCCAAACTAGGCAAAAGCCTGTATCTTGGGTCTCAGGAATGCGATTTACCTTAATAGAAGAATTTAAACAATTTTCTTTGAGTGAGTGTTCGCGATACTGTTTGGAAGTTTTTTTTTTAAATTAAATTAATTTATTAGTTATGCTAAATAGATCAAACACAACTACTAGAGTAGGCAATTAAATTAAAATTCTTTAATACTCACACTTTGTATGTTGAAAATTGGCATAATTTGCATATAAATCTCTCTCTATGAGATGAGCTAACATGTTTATTGCGAGCAGCGTCGTGGGTAAATCTCATTGAACATATGTCGCAAACTGATGGATTCCCTTCCTAAAAAAAAACAAAAATATCGATCGAGCGAGAGAAGCGAGCGAAGAACCTAGTTTACGTAGCTGGTTACGAATCAGTTAGTTACCAAAGTTCCTGAAGGGGTGTCAACTTGGGCGAATAAAAAAATAAATATTCATGGACATTTGGTAGGACGACAGATACTACCATACTGCCGTCCGCTAAATAAAACGTAGCTATCTGACAAAACAACTATTTGAGATATCGCTAAAAAATGCGGAGAAAATTAAAAATGGATGCCACTTTGTAACCCTTTGACGTATAGTAGATTTATTTTTTTTGGAAGATTATTGATGCCCTCAAGCCCTAATTGAGTACTACCTAATAGCTTTACTGACTTAACGACTATTTAAAGTTGTAATTAGAAAAAATAATGTTAGTTAGCCGCTTTCTTACTATCTCTAATTCGGAAACTATAAACGATAGGAACACAGTTCCAAGACAGATCGATAGAGAATTTTGAGCTTTATAACATGGCATTTAAAAGTGAGATTTGACCAAATGTTACTTAACGGCGTTTTAGCTAGCGGACAGCAGCATAGCTTACTAGTAGGAGTATGAGCTGAATCGGACAAGGAGTTGCAAAGTTACAAGGGTGCAAAAGGGAGTAAAAAAAAAAGTCTTACTAAAACTCAATTATTATTGGGGTGTCATATGATAAGGCTTCGTTTACACATTCCAAAACCGTTTTTACTTTTCTTCTAGGTTAAAATAGATCTTGTATAATAGTGAGAATTGTCAAGTTGAACAACCAGTATAACGTGAGCTCCCATTTGTTAGTCTCAAATATTTTGTAGTTCAGGTAAGATTGGTAATTAGCTAGATCGCGGTATAGATGCGATATGCAAAGTTTACGGAAAATAATGATTCTTTGGGTTTTATTTCATTTACTGGGAACATCGGAAGATCAGTTTGGTGCGAACTATTGAAATATTGAGTAGATACCTAAAGAATATAAAAATGTTATTTAATAATTATGTTATTAATATGGTTAAAATACCTAGTGACCATTTTTAAATTGTCGTGCCCTAACTGGGCTCATGTTGGTAGCATAAATATATTTAAGACCCTTTTGTACAACATGAACGCAATAAAGTATTGAGTATTAACTACTAATATAAATTGGTGAACATTTCACACAGCGCCATCTATCCACAAACTAAACAAAGCTTTACAAACGTCACCGCTCAGTCGGTATAGCTCTGCCTTCAGTGCTGTAGGTTGTGGGTTCGATCCCCACACAGAACAAACATTTGTGTGATGGATTATTTTTTTCTGTGTTTAGGTGTTATTTTTATGTATGGTGTTCTAAATATTTGTAAAATGAACATGTTTAAAATAATTAAAAATACATACCTCTTCGTGCCATTTCATATGGAAAGCGAGTAACCCGCTTAGCTCGAAAACCTGTAGTAAAATGTAATGCATTTTTTTTAAACATTTAGAATTAGTAAAAAATTTTAATAAATAATTGTTTTAATGTGTTTGAGTGCTATCTAATTATTATAAATTAAGTCTGATAAAGGCACATTGCTCTTGAGACAAATGTATATAATATTCTACACATATTATAAACGCGAAAGTTTGTATGTACGGATGTTTGTTACTCTTTCACTTAAAAACTACTAGTCTTAGTTGGATGAAACTTGGAATACATATAGTTAGGAGCCTGGATTAACACATAGGCTACTTTTTGTCCCGGAAAATCAACAGGATCAAACGGCACGCGGACGAAGTCGCGGGCAGAAGCTAGTAAATAATAATGTTTCTATGTAAATAAAATAAATCATATTAAATTGAACTTTATAAGTCTTAAAGTTTTAAATAAATAAATACCTGATAACAAATCTCGCATTTAACTGCCGCTTCTTTATACTGGTCCGAGTGCTTTCTCGCATCAAACTCTTCGAGTTGCTTCTCACGGGTGTCGAGATATATCACGTCGAACATAGCTTCGTACAATGGATTGTATCTTTTTAGTAGACTAAGTAAAATTCGACGCAATTTTGGTATTTTGCTGGCTGTAAAGATATATTAATGGACCACTTCGCTCAAAAACGCCCTCTAGTTCCAAACTAAGCAAAGCTTGTACTATGGGAACCAACTTGCTGATAGAATGTTTATACAAATATGTATTTTTTTGTATACTTATACATCCTACTAATATTATAAACGCGAAAGTTTGTGTGTATGTATGGATGCTTAGCAGTCACCCATCCAAGTAGTAGCGCAGAACGTCGCTTAACTTAGATAATCGGTGAAGATTGACTAATAGCTGGTCTCTGAAAGCTCGATCAAAACTAATCGGCTGTCAAGTAAGGATTAGATAGAGATAGCGAGTGCGCTATCTCTATCTAATCCTACTAATATTATAAATGCGAAAGTTTAGATGTTTGGATGTTTATGTTTCAATCACGTCAAAACTACTGAACCAACTTGAACGAAACTTGAATAAAACTTGGCATATATATGTATAGTACGCAACCTGGATTGACACATAGGCTACTTTTTATCCCGAATAATTAACAGGATCTACAGGATAAAATGAAAGAACGGGATTAGCAGCGCCAATTTAGCAAGAGGATGATGTCAATTGTCATGTCATGTCACGTCAGTTTGACCGGACGTAGTATTACCTCTTTGGTCTAACGACTCACGTTTGACATTCGAGTACGAGTTCGGTGTAATGTCAAGTTTCTCAAAGAAGCATCCGCTCGGTACACGCACAGATAATATAATGTACACGGAAATGGTACTCGCGTACGAAGTCGCGGGTAACCGCTAGTTTTAAGTAAAAGCTGAAATAGCAAGTGACTTGACAGCAGATTAGTTTTGATCGAGCTCTCAGAAACCGGCCGTAAGCAAGCCGAGCCTAGCGCTAGGTGTCATTATCATCATCATAAGCAGCTTGTAGTAACCCACTGCTGGGTATAAGCCTATTCCCTCAAACGCCACTCGTATTTATTTTGGGCCTTTTGCAAGCAGGTGTACGGCAACGATGTCATCCATCCACCTGGCTGTTGGTCTGCCGAGGCCTCTCTTATCTACTAAAGGTGTAAAAACTACTAAAAGGTGAATTAACTACTAAAAGGTGAATTAACTACTAAAAGGTGTATTAACTACTAAAAGGTGTACTAACCTGAGCCAATAGCCTTCAGTAGTCCAGTATGCTTCAATGTTCCGAATGGACATCTATCTAAAATCCATCCAACAGTTTCTTCACTGAGTTTCACTTCTAAATCTTCTATATCATCTAAAACCCCTCTCTTCAGTAACGTTACTACCCAATGTTTAAACCGCTGAGTCAACCTCTGCTTTCGTAACTCTTTTTTTTCTGATGCAGTTAAAATTTTTTTAGGTTTTTTTATTCGAATCCTTTTTCTTTTAACACTTTTCTTTTCTTTTAACCTTTTTAATATGGGGCTTGTTACAAGACTTCCATCGCTGTAGTCACGTTCATATGTGTTTTCATGTTTGAGGAAATCTTGAATGTAACTTTTCAAATTTGAAGCGTTGTTTTTAGATTGTAGTTTTTCAGCGTTGTTTTCAGATTGTGGTTTTTCAACATTTTCTAATTTAAAATAACCATCACCGTTGGGGTTTTTAATAAGAATTGAGTAATCAGATAAGCCCGGATTGATTTCTACTGAGTTTTCTTCCGAGTCCAGGTTTTCATTTGAGGGTAAGTTTTCATCTGGAGCTGTGTGTGTGCTGAGATACACTTGTAGATGAGGGCTAGGGATGCAAAAATCTATGGAAGGACGTGGGAGCATCTGCGTTACATTTTTTATGTAAGTCTGTGAACAATACAAAGCTCGAATGTATTTGAAGAATGCGAGTGTTTGTCCGGTTTCAGTACTAAGACCTATTTCTATTGTCGCACAGTGATGTTCGCATTGCTTTGCAGTTACAAAGCTAGACAGAGCTCTGCGAGATAAATGAAAAATAAAAGTTCAGAGCTTTATCCCCAGGCACGGTAAACATCCTCTCGGATCTCTTGGTACCTAGTACTTCAAGATACATTCTATTTAACATTAAGTTTAGCTCATGACCACATTTTGCAGTGCTTTACTTACAGATGCAGTGTAAAGGTTGCAAACTTATAGCTGCTGCTAGAATACTTCCTCACAATGTTTTCCTTCACCGTTTGAGAGTACTGACAATGCATAAAAATTTTTTTTCACTAGAAAAATCCATAGGTATATGACCAGATTCGAACCCACAACCGTAGGATCGGAAGGCGGTGTCACTCCCACTAGACCACCAGTGCTAAGGTAATGCAGTTAGGAAGCTATTGATTTAAAAACTGGTTACCGGCTCAAAGAATTCAGCTCCCTTGGTTTTGAGTAGTATGTGAGCTCGCCTGCACTTTTGCCTGAAGTTGTAGAACTTACGCAGTTGATGCACACATATGTTGCAATAGTTCAATACTTCATTCTCATAAGTCTGAAATAACATATTTATACCATTAACAAAAATAAAAACAAAAAAATCGAATATTGTACGCCATTATGGTTAGACTGTTGAAACTTTTTCTACTATAAGATCTCTTTTACATAGTTTTACAATAAATGATTCTTATTCTTATTATTCATAAAATTATGTCCATTTTTAGCATATTTTGTATGGAACAGTGTATTTTTCAGTTTTAGCTCCAATCATATCATACTAATCATACTATCATACTATCATACTATCATATCATACTAATATTATATTATACTAATATTATAAATGTGAAAGTTTAGATGTTTGGATGTTTAGATGTTTGGATGTTTGTGTTTCAATCACGTCTAAACTACTGAACCAACTTGGATGAATCTTGGCATATATATAGTACGTAACCTGGATTGACACATAGGCTACTTTTTATCCCGAATAATTAACAGGATCTACAGGATAAAATGAAAAAACGGGATTAGCAGCGCCAATTTAGCAAGAGGATGATGTCATGTCATGTCACGTCAGTTTGACAGGACGTAGTACTACCTCTTTGGTCTAGCGACTAACGTTTGACATTCGAGTACGGGTTCGGTGTAATGTCAAGTTTCTCAAAGAAGTATCCGCTCGGTACACGCACAGATAATATAATTACACGGAAACTGTAGACGCGTACGAAGCCGCGGGTAACTGCTAGTAGAAAATCCTACTAATATTATAAATGCGAAAGTTTAGATGTTTGGATGTTTAGATGTTTGGATGTTTGGATGTTTGTGTTTCAATCACGTCAAAACCACTGAACCAACTTGGATGAAACTTGGCATATATATAGTTCGTAACCTGAATTGACATATAGGCTACTTTTTATCCCGAATAATTAACACGATCTATAGGATAAAATGAACGAAAAGGATTAGCAGCGCCAATTGGCAAGAGGATTTCATTGTCATGTCATGTCACGTCAGTTTGACAGGGCGTAGTACTACCTCTTTGGTCTAACAACTAGCGTTTGACATTCCAGTAGGTACGAGTTCGGTGTAATGAGGTGTAATGTCAAGTTTCTCAAAGAAGTATCCGCTCGGTACACGCACAGATAATATAATGTACACGGAAACTGTAGACGCGTACGAAGTCGCGGGTAACTGCTAGTATACTTATAATAATAAATGTCCCCCGAAGTTGTCAGGAGTTATTACCCTGAATACTCACATCATAACATACAAGTTCATCATGAAACATCAGCAAAATCTCATCCGTGTCATTGACCATAGCAATGTCGGACTGTAAGCATATTCTGCACACTCGCACTGAAACCAAGCATTCCATACAGATTATTTACATTTAATACTGAATAATATGAGGTACAGTATTCACAAAATACAGACAAATACCTAGGTTTTAGAATAATAAGATAAGATAATATATAGGCTTGTGGCATAGTAAACTCTAGAATAAAGTTTATTATTGGTCTGTACCAGGCACAGCACTAAAACAACTGCACTTTGCAAGGTTATACAACTATATATGGCAGAGATTAATCACCGAGTTGTTATTGGCCTGTTCAGTAACTTCTATTCTATTCTATAGAATGAGTAAAGACATAGTTTTACCATGCTCCGGTGCTGTTGGAGCCGCATCGTCATTAGCTATTGGAGATTCGGTCTCGATAACTGGCGCTGCAGCCGCTGCAGGCATTTGAAGCATTGTTTTTTCAATTCTACTGTTAGCACATTATTATTTAGGTGAATCATGTAACTAATATCGCAACTCTCAAGCTCTCCTAGGAAAAAGATTATTTATTTATGAAATAATCATAATAATAGTAGTAAATTATGTTATTTTTTTTCTACTAAACAGCGTAGCTTCTGTAGTTTGTGCTACTAAAATATTTTTTGTTTTGCCCACAGACCAGTGTCTCCAACTCTCTCTGTCAAAATTACGGTGTTGCTGGTCTAAAAATACGGTAGATGGTAGAAAATTACGGTAGACAACTTACTAACTTCTTACCCGCACTATAAAGTTGCAAAACGCTTATATGTCAGCCTGAATTATAGTATCACAAAAGGAACACATTGCTTTATAGGGGTCTTTTGGGTTTTCACGAAACCAGGAAGAGAAGTCCTTGTGTTTTAGCCACTCTGCTCTAAATTTTTGCTTGTACGAGTCTTTTTAGTCACTTTACTTTTTTTTGATGGCCCTCCACCACTCGCCTCACTTGAATAACTGGAATCACTATAACTCTTTATATGGTACCTAAAATAACTAATTTTTATTTTAATAGCAAAAACCCGCAACAAACTTTTTCAAAATAGTAACATCAAACGCAGAATAGAGCTTGTAGATGGCAGTATGCCTTAATCTAATTACCATGCAGTTACAGTGTATATCCTAAATATTTATGAACTTTGTAATTGGGTCGTATAAACTTTGTCATTTTGTCAATGAACACAAGTTAAATCTTGGGAATCCCTTATGTTATTCCCCATTGCAGTGTTGCCGCAATAAACTAGTAATATTTAACTAAATCAAGTGCTACCATTATAGATATAAGGACACGGACGAAATTACGGTAGAATGTGACACCGTAATAACATGTCTACGGTAGGTGGTAGATCTAGAAAAATTACGGTAGGTCTACCGTAATTACGGCGTGGTTGGAGACACTGCCACAGACTATGCATGTTCAACTTCAACTCGACTGTCTGTCTATAGTTTATGGGAAATTTGGGTTGGGAATGGGACTATTTCCACAAAAATTATTCAATACTTCAGCTACTTACTAATAGATGGCAGTGACAACGGCTGTTATTTTTACGACCATGTGCAAGTTTTTCGCTCTCACTATTCATTCCATTCATTCACTTCATTCAACTCTATTCAACTCAACCAAATCAATAACTTTATTAATTTATTTTCGTATAATGTCTTGTAAAATAAGTTCAAGGTGTGCAATTTACGGATGCAAAAATAAAAATCAACAGAAACTACGAAAACATATATTTTTCTACAGATTTCCTAAAGCTAGAGATGTGTAAGTACCATGATAGTAAACATAAACAAACAAATATTTAGTTTAAGCGCTTGTAACAAAATGACTCCCTGACGGAGTCCCTGACTATACTTATATTAGGTATGTTATATCTGCAAACCCCAAGCAGCAACCTAGAATTATTCTAAAATTATTTTCCTTGAAATCGCGGTAATTTCTGTTCTATCCAATTATAGGTTTCAATAACGTGTGTAGGTTTCAATGACCTACCTAGTTAAGGTGAATTTACTGAATAGTAAATGCCTAATAGCAGGTAGGTAAGGTAAATGCGTTTTGATTTGAAGTCCACCAGTGATATCACTCAAAGTTAAGAAACTACCTAATGTTATTACTTTATTCCAGTGCACAGAAATGGGTAAATGCTTGCAACAGAAGAAAATTGATAAACCTCTTAAAATCACAGGAGCCTTATTATCTGTTCAAGAAGCAGTACATGGTCTGCTCCGATCATTTTGAGTGGAAATGTTTCAAAGATAAGAACTTGTTGAGTAAAGGGTGAGGAATATCTGGTATTTTTTTTCTGTCATTATTTAGGTACTTACTTAAGCACGTATCACTTAAGTACTTGTAGTTACTTACGTTACGTATCAGAATCTGTTGATAGTGGTGGTAGGTATAAAACACTTTTTAGTAGATACAAACAGTTTGCATCTATCCGGACGTAAAATCTAAAATGTTTACAACATACATAAATAGCATTTTCTTAACCTAATCAAAAACTATCTACCCGATAGGTACAGGTATTTTTACATAGATAAATGCTTGCCGCACCGCGTAACTACATTTTTTGCTGTTTCAGTCTGATAAAAACTGCAATACCTACGAAGAACTTATATCCTAAGAGTAAAGCAATGAAAAGGTAATACTCCTGATCTCTGTAAGTGTATTTGGTGACCCCGACATGACGCGTTAAAGTAAGATTCATGATTAGAAGAAAAATAAAACTTACCGCATTATGTTGGGTCACCAGAATTATGAAAAATGATACGATTCTTTTTTTTGTTATTATTTAGGTACTGTGAAAGAAAAACTGTTACAAATAATAAATAATTTATTGTTATTTTTCAGCTGTTCTGAAAACTTAGTCGAAATAGACGAAATAAAGATAAAAGTAGAGCCCCAGATATGTCACGGATGCCTGAGCATCGACCGAAGGACTTCAACCCTGGGAAATTTTAATGAAATCCTGAACGTATTGATTGGACCAACAATATCTGTATGTAATAAAATTAATTGCACTCGTAGATCGTAGTCTCGCTTGTATGGTAATGAATTACTGATCCCTTCTGATTAATCGTGTGTACCTCTCACTCGCTCTTATTCATACAAGACCTAATTTTTTAATTCTAATGTAGGTATGCTTTCAACCTGTGGGGTAACATCGTGAGGAAACCAGTTAGTTTAGCATTCCGGTAATAGGGATAGGCTTACAACCTATTGTGTATGTTTTGGATTTACCTACCTCTTATAAGATATATTTCCGATATTCCCATAGATTTAAGCACTTACTTAACGAATCGAAAGATCGGAGGATAGGATGAAGATACCTTTTACTACCTCTTGACTGACAGATATTTAGTACCAACAGGTTTAAAAAGATGAGCATGAACGTATGTTCATGCTCATCTTTTTAAACCTGTTGGTTGTTTTTTTAAACCTGTTGGTATCTACTGCATAATAATATATAATTTTTTTCATTTATTTTATAGTTCCAGAAAGAGTCGCTTGTATATTTTTGTTGGGAATGCATGGCAGTTCTACGAAAGCTGCACAGATTTCAAAATCAATTTAAACTGGCTCAAGACTCATTGAAACTGATTTTTCACGATTCACAATCACTATCGAATCTAACGATCTTCCAAAAAAACTACTACGATCAGGAAATAGAGCATTCTGAACACGCAACTACTGAGTTTCATGACTATAAGGATGATATTTACGATCGTAAAGATGATTTACAAAGTATTAAAAAAGAACATTTGAAAAATGATAATATTAAACTAAACGATATAAGTAATTCAGTTGAAACTGAGAGAGATGACAATTTAATCAATTATAACGTTGATTTTGATGATCCAATAGACGAAGATACTAGTAAAAGTGAAAGAGAAGTTAAAGTAACTGATAGTTCTAATAAAACAAACATTAAAGTCAAAAGGAAGCTAAAAAGTTTAAAAAACATAAAGAAGGAATACAAAAGCTACGCAAAACATATCTGTCACAAAGATTGGAGAAAACCGTACACGCAGTACTTTACAAAAGTGTATTTAGACGAAGCGGATATAGAGACGAGCTTTTTGAAAAAGGATAGGAAGCGGCAAGGTTTCAAAATGAGTTTGAAGTGTAAGACGTGTTCGCTTATTTATTCAAGAAAGATTGATTTCGACAGGCATAACAACTTAAACCACCATAAGGTGAGTAAATTAAACAGAAAAAACTGAATAATACGCAATGCCATTGCTCTAATGGGGCGAAAACAGTGGTTAAAATAGTATTATTTGTGAATAAGTCTGTGCTAAGGTTGTTCTTTAAAATCACATAAATATTCATGGACATTTCACACAACGCCTTCTAGTCCCCAACTAAACAAAGCTTGTAATATGGGAACTAGATGCTGATAGAATACTTATATACTTTTTTTGTAAATACATACTTATAATACATAGTATACATGGATCACTAGAATCGCTTTACACAGGTGCTACTAGTAACTTTCCTATGGATTTCTACATGGAACAATTTTGAGCTTTCTCCAACGACTTTAGTGTTCATCGGTGTCGTCCTTAGATTTTTTTTACCTGTCATTATCATTTTTTCTCAAGCGTTTATTTTGTGAGCTTTATGGCTTGCCCATTGCGACAATAACACTTATGGATTTAAAAAATTCCAGCCGAACACTCCCTTTAGATGCTTGCACTGCAAAGAGGTCCAACCTTCACTAGAAACACTAAAAGAACACTGGCGCTCTCACTCTGCGTTTTACAAGTGTAACATGTGCTCTCGCGTCATGTTCCCGTGCAGTTTGGCGTTGCATCTCAGCCGAAGTCACGTTAACGTGTACGTGTGTACTAATTGTACGATGAGCTTTAGGTAAGTGCTTTGTAAAACTTTACGTGCATTAACTATATTTTTTTCATGATAATTAAGTTATGAAACAAGCTTACTTTGTAAAAACTCTGGTTCGTATGAGTTAGTAAATAACTGTGGTTACGGTGTTTTTAGACTTCCTTAAGGCCTCTGTCATCGCTTACCGATTGATAAAACCGGTACCGACAGCTTAACGTGCCCTCAGAAGCACTCAGATGACATAAAAATAGGTGCTAGTACTAAACCCTGACGAACTCTATCATAAAAATTAAACTAAAATGACAATCAGATCTTTATTTCAAAGCTTTATTTTTCATAATTAATGTCATTTTTCAGCTCCTTAGTTTCGTTTAGTGAACATTACAACAAGAACCATCCCTTCGTCTGTGATTATTGCAACAAGAAGTGCGCGCTACGAAGTGTCTTAGAAAAACATATTAAGTAAGTATTTTTATTATCACAAACGATATAATTGATCGAGTGAGCGAAACGAACGAAACCTTATTTCCATTGCTTAACATAACATATAAATTAACTAGGTACTTCATTCTTATTTCTATTTCTTTAAGCTCTTCAGTAGTGGATGGTCGCCTCAGTAGCGTAGGCATGCTACTCCATAGATACATAAAACCGTATATTTTAGCTTTAGGTAAGTACTCACCAATATTTCTTTTTTCAGAAACCACCACATTCCACAACAATGCATAGCGTGCGACAGAAACTTTGACACGAACATGTTGTACCGCGCACATTGCCGGGAAATGCACCCAGCCTTGCTTAAAATTGGCGTGGAGCCGGAGATGTGCTATTGCGTGGAATGTGACCGACAGTTTCCAAGTCGCACGTCATACATGAAACATGTTAATTCTAAGCACTCATTGAAGGTGTGGAAACCTAAAACGTAATAAGTATTTATTTTTACTTGTCAATAGGCGGCATTTCCACTTTTTATTATTTTCCCTACGTCAAAATATGTTTCTTTCAAATCACTAACAAAAATTAATGAACTTAAAAACAGAAAATTACAATCTCAATCATCATCATCACTAACCTGTTCATCAATAACCACTGACCTCAATCAGTACCATAAATCACTTTGGAAGCCTGAACTATTAGGTATAATGTTGTGAAAAAGTGAAAAGTGCTTATATTTTGTATTACAGAACGCCATGCCCAGAGTGCGGTAAGAATTTCAATAAGAACTCTGATATGTTGCTGCATTACAACTTCTCTCACGTAAAGGTTACGAAGTATCACTGTGATTTATGCGATAAGGTTTGTACTTCTAGCTACAGTCAGAGTTGATAAGCAATCTATCTTTATTTTGTAACTTTTTCAAAAGAGCTTAGGTAAGTAGAAAATTTTGCGATTACATTTACTTGAACATAATACTCGATACTTGTTTTCCAGTATTTTCTGAAGTCGTACGGGCTGCGAACGCACATGGAAAGCGTGCATCTCAAATTGCAGAAACCGAAGAACAAAATCTGCGATTTATGCGGGCGCGCGTTCCTAGTGAGTATATTATTACATTTCATTGACACGCGTCACAGCTCAGTCGGTAATAGCTCTGCCTTCCGTGCTGTGGGTCGTGGGTTCGATCCCCACCAAGAACAAACATTTGTGTGTGGCAAACATAGATGTTTGTTCTATGTCTGGGTGTTACTATGTATTATAAGTATGTATTTACAAAAAAAAAGTATCATCTGGTTCCCATATTACAAGCTTTGCTTAGTTTGGGACTAGAGGGCGTCGTGTGAAATGTCCATGCATATTTATTTATTATTTCAAGAAGTTTGGAGATACACCAATAACCATTATGGAACATCTTTTTATTTTGAAGGGTAAAATGATAATATAATTTTGTCATAGACCAACGCAGTACTGAGCAACCACCGACGCACACACACAGGCGAACGTCCCTTCAAGTGCGAAGTGTGCCCCGCAGCTTTTGCGCAGAAAGGAGCCATGAAGATACATCAACGGAAACAGCATGATAACTGAAAATGCTATATTTGTCAGCGTGATACAATACATGCCAGCATCACTTGTCAGCGCACAATATTTGCCGATATATCAGCGCTCGGTGTGCAATACGTACCTACCTAGTAGTTATCTAAGGTACCTACCTAAGCATAAAAGTAGGCGCGGAATATTATGTCAGCATAATAGGGTACATAACACACAGCAACGATATGTTCATAAAAAGTAAATAATTCGTAGGTATATGAAACATCAGTGAGTTTAATAAAGAGTGATTTTGAATAATACTAGTTTTTTCTAATGTAAGTAAATTATTGTACTTACCTTTATTTAGGTGGGTCTAGTAAGAAATCCAGTCTAGTCCACTATCACAGACTAGTAGGTAGTAGGATGCTAACGCATCTAATAATAATCTAATAATGCAAGTTCCTAATCCATATAGGTAGGTACTTAATACCCTTGTCCTACCACATTTACACTCGCGCTTCGTCCCTCGCCTCGTGGCTCGCCTCGTCCCTCGTGCGAGGCTTGTGTTGATCGATGGTAAATGAGTTGCCTGTTTACACTCGCGTGCCGACGACGCCGGGTGCGACGCGAGGTCCTTTGACTCGTGCCCCAAAAACCGCTCCGGACGCGAGCGCCGCGAGTGACGAGGCGAGGGACGAGGCGAGCTACGAGCGTCTGTTCACACTCGCACCTCGCCCCTCGCCTCGTCCCTCGCCTCGCGACTCGTACGCGAATGTAAATGTGGTTCCAAGTTAATACCCTGACCTACCGACCGCCACAAAGTCTCGTATATTCCCGCCGCAAGCCAGCATAGACTAAAGAATATTTGAAATTACTTCTGCTATTCAACAATAGATGGCTCTTGGCTAGGGCTGCCACGAAATGGCTCTCACTTAAACTTATGCTCTCGCTTATACGTTACCTTTGCTACTGTCAGTGTCATACGTCATTTATGTAATAATGTCATGTCAGACAAATGTCAAATAAAGAAATGTTTGGTTGGTTTCGTTGTGTATTTTGGATAAAATTCCATAAATTATTGATTTTCCTTAATTTATAACGCCTAATTTGCAGGTTTCTCCTGAAATATACACGGAGGACGCTAGCCTTTATAACTGACTGAGTAAATTCACACAACTCCTCCGTAGAGAACTTAAAAATGAGTGTATTGAGTGTGGTGAAAGATGAAATGAACACTGGTCAGAGTAGCCACCTGTGTCACGGGTGCCTGAGCACTGGACGTAGAACTGCGCCTCTTGGGAACTACTCCGGGGTGTTCTTCAGCTTGATAGGACATCTGCAGCCCTATCCTGTTCATGTCAGTCTTATAATTCAAGGGTTTTATGACGTGCACTAACGTCCTGCGTCGGGAGTGTATTTTTAAAAACACAATAAAGTTTTTAATTACTTTATTGTAAAAGCAGGGCAGTTTTGTTTTAATAATGATTATTGGTTGTTTTACAGGGCCATGAAAATGTCAAGCTCTGTTGGGAGTGCAGAGCAATGCTTAAAAAGTTCCAGGAGTTTCAAAACCAGCTTAAAACAGCACAGCATATTCTGTTCCAGATGATGTATCAAAATATGGTGAGTAGCCTAGACAATCCGGTCTAAAGGACTCTGAGATGGAGTATTGCTTTAAATGCATAGGTTTGACATTCTTTGAAATGTGCTTTAATTCAGAGCACCACATACCAAAATACCATAGGTCGTTAAAATTAGTGGTGTCTCTGCTCATTGGTAAAGATGTGTAAGTATACTAAGTACTAAGCTTTACTTTTATAACTTCTTAGGACTCTAATGTGCCTACATTTCAAAACTAAAAGGGCCCAGATTTAAAAAATCAATACTAAGCGTTGTGTATAAGCCTTAAATAAATTCTACCTTCCAGGGTTCAAACATGCCGCTGTCAAAGCTAACAACCTCTCGCAAAAGCTGTTTCGACTATGAAGTCCACCATTTAGACACTCAACCATGCCACAGTTCCATAACCACACTAGTCCTTTCTCCTGTCAAACCTTTTCAAGGGCAAAGCACTGATGTAAAAACCAATCTAGACATGTCTACTGAAAATACAGACCCGGCCATTGATTCAAAAGAATTAGAACTACAAAATATTACAGTACTAACTACATCAGTCAAAGTTGAGAACATTGAGAATTCTGATTATATGTCAAACGATTACTGTGCAGATTTTAATAACGAGTACTGTGATAGTAAAGATAATATACCAATAGTCACGAAAGCTGAACCAAAATTGGAAAAAAGAAAAAAGTCTGCGAAAGAAAAAAGTATCAGCTTAGTAGCCAAGTTTGGAAAGTATGGAAAGTTACTACGTACTTTGAATAAAGACTGGGGTACATCTTATGAGAAGAATTTTACAAAGGTTCATTTAACAGAGGCAGAAATAGAGCAGTACTTAAACCAGACAGATCGGGTTCAGCGCGGGTTTACAAACCATCCGTTTAAGTGTGAGGAATGTGTGAAGGGATATATGAGGCAAATGGACTTGTATAGGCACAATGATTTAAATCATCATAAAGTAAGTTTGTATTTTCTTTCGCAATGTTACTTTTTCACTTGAAGGTAGTTTTGGAAACACTCGTAAAATTTCATAGAAGATACATTTATTTGCCAAAATAAATGTTACAATTTCATCATCATCATTGTCATCATTATAAACGCCTGATGGTAAGTGAGGATGCGGTTGACGATGTAGCACATTTGTTTAGAAGAAACCTATTCACTCTCCTCTTGAAAACATCCAAATTGTAAGTGTTCGGAAACACGCCGACAAAGAGTTCCACTCCTTGGCGGGAATTCCGACATTTTTACACCATGTTATTATCTATTTCAGCCGAACACTTCATACAAATGCAGGGCCTGCAAGAAAAAGCTACCCACATTAGATAGTTTAGCAGAACATTGGCGTCAGCATTCATATCTGTACCAATGCCAGATGTGCGGGGACTACTGCAAGTCTCGAGTTATGAAGAGGCATCTTAACCAACAGCACACTAAAGTGTACGGCTGCTCTAATTGTAGGCTTGAATTTGGGTGAGTTTTGGGTGCTTTTATTAGTTTCACTTACAATACTTATACAGTACTTACATTCTGTAATATCGCACGCCAACCTCCTTTTTATACCACCACGCTTGGGTTGGCTGGCAGATAATGCTTCAGCATTAAGTCTTCCCTTTGTATAGAGTTTATGTAATTTTGTGCAATAAAGTACCTATTAAGTGAATAAATACAACTTTGTTAGCAATTTAAGTTAATTTTAAATTACTCATTACATTGTGGGTAGATTATTATCTTATAGGTACATTTAGAGATTAAATTATATGCACTAGATAAAAAAACCTTACAATCCTATCCTACTAATATTATAAATGTGAAAGTTTAGATGTTTGGATGTTTGTGTTTCAATCACGTCTAAACTACTGAACCAACTTGGATGAATCTTGGCATATATATAGTTCGTAACCTGGATTGACACATAGGCTACTTTTTATCCCGAATAATTAACAGGATCTACAGGATAAAATGAACGAAAAGGATTAGCAGCGCCAATTGGCAAGAGGATTTCATTGTAATGTCATGTCACGTCAGTTTGACAGGGCGTAGTACTACCTCTTTGGTCTAACGACTAGCGTTTGATATTCCAGTAGGTACGAGTTCGGTGTAATGTCAAGTTTCTCAAAGAAGTATCCGCTCGGTACACGCACAGATAATATAATGTACACGGAAACTGTAGACGCGTACGAAGTCGCGGGTAACTACTAGTGTATTATAATCTTAGATTGAGTTTAACCTACTATTTATTCGTCGTATCGAAGTAAAACTTTGTGTGTATAGTTTATATGTATACAGGGTGGGGACGAATGTACGACCTTAAATTAAAGAGTACGACTACTATAATTTGGTAAGTAAATTGATTTATTTGATTTTCAGCTCCATTACGAAATTTGCTGTTCATTACAAAGAAGCGCACGGCACCTACATTTGTGATTATTGTAACAAAATATGTGGCGAGAAGCGAATCATGGAAAAACATATTGTGTAAGTAGAAAATACATACATTCACCGTATAAATTCAAATATACCTACTTTTACAATAAATATAACCCTTATTTATTGGTATATAGACGAGCATCTGAGCACGAGAGACAGGCGTCACAGCTCAGTCGGTAATAGCTCTGCCTTCCGTGCTTTGGGTCGTGGGTTCGATCCCCACTAAGAACAAAGATTTGTGTGTAGCAAACATAGATGTTTGTTCTATATCTGGGTGTTACTATGTATTATAAGTATGAATTTACAAAAAAAAAGTACATAAGTATTCTATCAGCATCTGGTTCCCATATTACAAGCTTTGCTTAGTTTGGGACTAGAGGGCGTCGTGTGAAATGTCCATGAATATTTATTTATTTATTTATCTTTCGCTGATATGTCGCTGATGTGACGTACACACAGTGTTGAAACATTTCTATACGCCATTTTAAAGTCATTGCCATTCCCCTTAGTCACATCTTTTAAGCATTGTTTTAGTTGTTCTAAGGCAGTTGTCGAGCTTGTTTTTGAAGGCATTTACAGAGTGAGCGGTGACGACGTGCTCAGGTACCATGTTCCAGTTATCGACCACTCTGTCGCTAAACAAGTGATGTGCCACATGTGTCTTGGCAGAGTCACGAACTAATTTAAGATGGTGACCACGTCGTGTAGCTCTGTCTTCTTTTCCCTAAGAGAATAAATAACATTTTGGCGTATTTTTCAAATAAATAAATAAAAATAAATATTTATTGACATTTCACACGACGCCCTCTAGTCCCAAACTAAGCAAAGCTTGTAATATGGGAACTAGATGCTGATAGAAGACTTATATACTTTTTTTTGTAAATACATACTTATTATACATAGTAACACCCAGACATAGAACAAACATCTATAAATAATAACTTTAGTCTGTAGTCTACTGTTAAATAAAAGCCTCCATTTTTCCCCCAGTTCGTTTTGTTATCATAGATGTTTATTAAATTGTAATGTACTTCCAGGAGGCGTCACATGGATCACTTCTGTAAAAAATGCAACCGTCAGTACAAAAACTACACAAAATACAGAGATCACCTCCGACTTTTCCATCCGACGCAGATCAACAAGAACGCAAACTTGGAGTTAGCTTACTGTGTGGAATGTGACAGGCAGTACCCCAGTGTTTATAAGTACAAAACGCATATTAAAGAGTCGCCGAAACATACTCCTAAGGCTCCTATAGAACCGTAAGTAGATAAATAGATAGATAAATTTTTTAATTGGCAAAAAAGTACTGACAAAAACGCTTTTTAAAGTTTTTCCTAGTATCGTTAGAAAAACTGGTTTGTTTCAATCGAAATGATATTTTTGGTGAACCTTTATATTGTTATTCTCTAAGCATTGTTGTTTGCGATTTTTCATTGAATCCCTGGTTTTTTTTGCGCGCACCCTGTATACTAGAAAGAGTTACTTTTAACCCTTTGTTTTCGGGAGTGAGTGGTTTTATCACATCCTGTATGTATTTTAGCATTTAAATTGTTATTTAAAGCGTTTATTTTGTTATTCACAGAATACCCTGCCCGGAGTGCGGAAAGACGTTTACCAGGCGAAGTTATATGAACAATCATTACAGTCATATGCATCTTAAAGTCACCAAGTTTCACTGTGAGATATGCAATAAGGTATTTAACTAATATCATCATTTAAATCGGCCTTACGAAGTCTGCTGTTGAAAATGGACCTATGGAAAATGAAAGAGTATTTATCAGAGGGGCGAGTACGAGTTGACAATGTAAAAACCGGTGTGAAACATCTGACGCCGAGCACACCGGTGTGCGCTGCTTGGTATGGAAACACTGAGCGGAAGCTTGACGAAACAAAGCTTCTCAAAAATCCGCTGTGTTTCCATACCAAGCAGCGCACACCGGTGTGCTCGGCGTCAGACGTTTCACACCGGTTTTTACATTGTCAACTCGTACTCGCCCCTCAGCACTCTCAAAAATCCCGAAAATGATAATGTTATGCTATCGATTTTGCGTGACAAAGTAAAAAACTAAATATTTGTATAATATTTCAGTATTATGCGAATGGCTATGGACTTCGACAGCATCGCGAAAGCGTTCACCTCAAAGTGCCTAAAATGAAGGATAAAATATGCGATATATGCGGGCGCGGGTTTCATGTAAGTACCTACTGTATGTACCTAGTCGTAACACTGTGACACGCGTCACAACTCAGTCGGTAATAGCTCTGCCTTCCGTGCTGTGGGTCGTGGGTTCGATCCCCACTGAGAACAAACATTTGTGTGACAAACATGATGTTTGTTCTATGTCTGGGTGTTACTATGTATGTACAAAAAATTGTAATAAGTATTGTATCAGCAATCTAGTTCCCATATCACAAGTTTTGCGTAGTTTGAGATTAGAGGGCGTTGTGTGAAATGTCCATGAATATTTATTTCATAATCATCATCAACCTATATCAGTCCACTGCTGGACGTAGGTCTCTCCCAAGATAAGAATATTTTTTTTTCCTTTAACCTATCTCGTCCCACTGCTGGGCAAAGGTCACCCCCAAAGACTTCCAATATTCTCTCTCCTGGGGGGTGATTCTAGACCGATAGACTTTTTTTATCACGATAGATATATCCCCCAAAAACTATGGAGTTTTGACAGTTCTTGGGATATATATATATCGTGATAAAATGTCTATCGGTCTAGAATCACCCCCCTGGGCCTTCTCCCACCATCTCCTTTATTTATTTAAGTAATATTAATTGTTTCAGACAAATGGCGTGCTTAAAAAGCATCGCCGCACGCACACAGGCGAGCGCCCCTACCAGTGCGGCTTCTGTTCCGCGTCCTTCGCACAGATCACGGCTTGCAAGACGCATGCCAGGACGCAGCATCGCCAGCAGTTCTAGCTTTAATACTGTAATGGAAATCAAATCTTCGATCACGATTTTTTTTATTCAACTGCATATAGAATAACCCAATGGCCAACCTGATGTTAAGCAGTAACTGTTACGGCTTGTAGGGGGTTGGCTCTTCAAAGATGACGAAGATGAATGCAACTTATAATACTTTATTCAGGCTTTTACAATATTCAAAAATAAAGGAATTTTATTAGCACTCGCGCGCAGCCATGTTGAATTCGGAAGTGTTGCCATCCGCTGTTTCCTAGGATGGCCACTGGCCCTGGTGTTGCCAGCCTGTTGTGATGGATTATGTCGTGCTACGACAGTAACCATTGCCTATAACGAAGTATTGCCTCACTGAACACGTGTGATGCATTGCACTGCGCCCACCACACTGAGACAAAGATGTTAAGTGTGATGTGCGCGTAATAGCACCGGCACCCATACCCTTCAAACCGGCACACAGCAATTCGAGCCACTGCTCGGCGGCAGATATGGGTACAGTGTTAATATAAGATAAAATCTGTAGCTAATACCCACATATTTAAGGGCGGCTTGCACCAGAATCGCTAAACGCGTTTAACTCTTAAATAGTATTTAGCGAATTGTCAAGTCAAATACGTCAGATTTAAATAGATTTAACTGTTAAATACGTTTAGTGACTCTGGTGCAAGACGCCCTAAGTTTGAAATGATTTGGGTATCCAATGTTTCTTATAAGTTACAACCAAAGTTTTTGAACTCCGTTGCCATGGTACACTTAACCCGCTGGGACCACTACCTGCGACTTTATCTCTGACTTGGTTTACAATGACATTACTGAAACAATTTTTAACGCAATAGAACAATAGGCTATCTATCTATCGGTGATATTATTATAAGAATCCATTGTTTTCGACTGGCCATTCCTGTGTCAGTATTGAAATGTTGCTGTTTTAAAGAATAAATTATTTTATTTAAATCTAAGTAAAATGTACAATAAAACTTAAATAATGTTTTATTCAATTTAAAATACAATTTGTGTTCAGCCTTATATTCCTAATTCCTACAATTTACATAAATGTATTGTTATTTTATAATAAATACAGGAGGCAGGATGTGTATGTCTCAGGACCAATACATGAACTTTCCGAAATAAAACCGGTTTATAACAACAAATAAAACATTCACGCATTATTTACATAATTTGATAAAACAAACTAATTCATTTTAGATGGTGGCGCCATCTCGACTAAACATATAAGTCAGTGGCACTAAACTGAGGGGTAAACGTCACGAACAAATTTGACAGTCGCCGCGTTACGTAAACCTAACGTGCGTCATATTGCGCGTCAACGTCAGCTCGATTGTACGTTGTAGCGTCACCGCGCAGTGTATCTCAGATACGCTAGCGTTACGATACGTTTACGATTGTCACATTTATTCGTGACCAAGGCACTGTTTGTGAATTTGATCTTGAAGCAAAACAGTCTGCAAATTAACAGCACAAACTGGTTATAAAAAAATGTCATCTATTTTTGAGGGAAATATAGATTTGATAGGTTACTCTAGGATTTTACCTTGTTGGGTCACTGTGACATTTATTTATCATTCTCACTTGATCAAAGTTTTCACTCCACCCTCCTCAGGATTCAATATTTTCGCCCTCGTAAAAACATACTCTAACTCCTTATAATACAATCTACTTTCGCTTATTTACACTATCATACAAAATACTAGGAATATTGCTTAATTGCTAGTTATCATAGCGTTGAGGTGTGACCAAGTACAGTCAGCGTCAGAAGTCTCTTTGAAACATTTGAGCTTCTAATATTGCATTTATCATAAGACTTTACTAAAGTATAAAACTGCCTTTTCATACATAAATTGATAACACTTCTGTTTTTAATAAATAACTTTTTGTGGTGTGTATAAAAGCAAAGCATTTGATTTATTTTTATTTGATTTGATTTAAAAAAAGATTGTTCGCACTTAAAAAAAAACTTAAAACAATTTTCTAGCAATACTTAGCAAGAAAATAGTCAAAGACACAAGATTTTTTTGGTAAGAAATTGGTTAGGACACAAAAACAATAGAACTGGAGGTCTACTGTGCAAAACTATTATGAATGTTTGGTACTGAGTTACACAGTGAGCTCACAATTTTTGTAGTATTATTGTAGGTAGCAGATACAGTTTAAGTGACATAAACGTTGAGAAATAGTTTACAGAATTTAACAGAAAGTAAGCTAAACCATTAGCACCTTTTATTTATGAAAACATCACGGAGGTACTTTTCGTTATTGTGAGAACTATGCACTGCATAATCTTCAATGAAGACTTATTCCGACCTCTGCAGTGTTCACTACCTAGAGAGTTGGTATTAAAGTTTGCTTGTCGAGTATTTAGGATGGAGTTCTGCAGCTAGAGCAAAACTACATTCGAACAGTAGGATTACCGGATACCTACTCAGCTTTCGATACCACTCTAGGTGGGGTACCTATACAGTACTATACTAATGTATATACTACAGTATATACAGCAGTACATACAGCATTTAATTTTGTAAATAGTTTTTTGTACTTGTAACAGAATGTTAGTAAGATACAGGTGGCACATGTGGCACCATATGCGAGTATACACACATCTCGTGTTGTTTCAATTGATGCTGCATGGGAGGATGCTGTATCATCATCGTGGGCTGGATTATCTGCTGGACTTGTTGCTGCTGCTGTGGCGGTGGCTGCTCTGGAAGCTTTTTATTTTTCTTCTCACACTTTTTAAACTTAATCCCTAATTTATTCAATAATATTAGCCTAAGAGATTCCTTACCACCGGTATAGTTCAACTCATTTCTCGCCGCTGCTAATATCTTACCCAGAGTAGGTACTTCTTTTCGTATTGAATAACTGTTGACTATACCTCGGAGAGCACACAGTTGGAAATAATCAAGCTGCACTTTAGTTTTTCTAATTCTTTTCTTCTTTGGACCCATCATTTTGGTTTGAGTGGCTTCCGCGCGGATTCCATCTCTCTTGATGCGTTTTATCGTGCTTTCTGAGAGCCCTGTGGCCGCGCAGGCCCGTTTTACAACGTTTTCTACAGGAAATGCATATCCTCTATTCTGTTTTTCGCTCTCGAAGAATTTTATAACTCTGAAAATGACCTCTTTTGCTTGTCCATCTATAGCCTCTTTTTTCTTCTTTTCTATCTTGATAGTGATGGGTTTTTTCTCGTCAGGGGGCTGTGGAGGCTCTGTGAGCACTGGCTGCATGTTGACGATGACAGGAACCTCTCCATCATGAAGATGTTGGTGATGATGTTCGTGATCTAATACTTGCACGGGGGTCGAGTCTACTTGCACTGGCACTTCGTATATTATATTCATGTTCATTGTGCAGTCTTTAATAAAGCAATCTTGTAAGATTATGCGTTAAAATTGTTTATTTACTAAATTATTCACAATAGAAGCACTGAATGAACAGTTATCGCACACAACGCCATTTTTGTTTTGCGCCACAGACTATCTATGCCAGCCAGAGTTCATTCATTTTCCTATTTCGGTTTTTCATTCACTTGAAGTTCTCCCTTTCCATCCGGCTATTTGTTTTTAGTTGCGCTACTCGGCAATAGATGGCGCTCTCACAAGCTTGAGTTAATTTTGTCACACATAGGTTAGCCGTATGTAGGACCTACCTACACATACATGAGGAATGTTTAAATCGTACTTTGCCTGTGTACTCTAGATTAGAATAAAGTCTATAAGAATAACGTATATAATTATGTAATCCAAACCCAAAAACATACTATAACTTCACCGCTAAAGCGCCGCAAAACTTTAACAAAAAAACCACAAGTTCAATATTATCACTTTACTAGGTTTTTAGTCAGTACACCTACTATTTTGTATACTATCACTTCACCGCAGTGTGAGTATGTTTGCGCATGTGTGCGTGCGCAGCTGAACTTTGTGTGAATCGCGCGCCACACACACACGCGAACGGACGCTCGCCTGTGTGCGTGCGGATGTGGTTGTGTAGGATCTTGTTAGTCTGAAAATAAAAAAAAACTATTATGGACATAGTACCTTAGTCCTGTCCTACTCCACATATGAGTCGTTGCCGTAATATCTATCTAGTAAATTATTATAATTATGAAATAGGCTCAAAGTGTAACCCCAGGCGCAGTAGACATTCCTTCAGATTCTGATCAATAGTAAAATAACAAAGATCATTTCTAAGAACTTAGCACTATTTTAAAATAGAAACTAGCTGGATCTAAACGCCAGTTCCTCTCGACTTGGTATCTAGTCGTTCATTCTTGTAGGTACTTACAGTAAAACCACGTCCACAAATATAGCAGATTTTATTCTTAGGAGGCAATATTCCTTCATGGATTTTCCGCTTATGTTTGACTAGGTCGGCGTTCCGGATGAAATTCTGAAAAATATGAAATAATAAAGAGCTGTGACGTCACATTACATAGCTTACATAGTCGGTAAATAGCCTTCCGTGCTGGGTCGTGGGTTCGATGCCCAATGAGAACAAATATTTGTGAGTGGCAAACATAGATGTTTGTTCTATGTCTGAGTGTTACTTGTATTATATGTATGTATTTACATAAGTATATAAGTAGTTCCCATTTACAAGCTTTGCTTAGTTTGGGATTAGAAAGTGTTGCATGAAATGTCTATGATTTTTTTTCAAATGAGCTTTTTTATCACACCTAGTGTGGGGACCATCAGTAATTTTTATTTCAAATTTGTAATTCTTCTTTGGTTAAATAAATGAATTTGTATTTGTATTACACATTGCTAATACAAACCAATCACACAGTTCAGTCGGCATATCTCTGCCTTCTATGGTGTAGATTGTAGCTTTTAATTCCACACCAAAACCATTTTTTTTTTCATGTTTTTAAGTTTATCTTTAGGCTTTGTCTGAAATATCAGTTTACTTACCTTATTACAAGCTTCGCATCGATACTTAAAAACTTTAAGATGAACGAGATTGTAATGATCAGTCATGTAGATCTTCTTTGAAAATATCTTGTTGCAACTTGGGCATGGTATCCTGGAACCACAAGAGTAAAAAAAAACAGTATTAAACCTATTTTTAGGAGTATTGAAAAATTGAAAATAGACTCACTAAGCTAGGTAAGTTATTCTTGTAAATTAGTAGAAAAAAAACCACACAAAACACAACAATAATCTAGTTCCCATATTACAAGCTTTGCTTAGTTTGGGACTAGAAGGCGTTGTGTGAAATATCCATGAATATTTATTTTATTTATAATAAATAGTTGGTAATTCAATGCACCCAGTAAACACAATTTAAATAAAGCATGCTTGTATTTTATATTATGTTTAGTTGGTAAATTAGTTCTTTTTTAGGAAAACGAAGAGGATGTCTTCATTACACTGTTGTGTGTTGTGTGTGCTGTTGGCGATGCCTTATAATAAGTAAATAAATAAATTACACTGTACTGTGTATTTTTTTTTAAATTATATGAGCATTTTAATAATTTTACCTGAGTTTATTCCTAGTATTATGTCGCACACTACTGCACAAATGCCACTGCAGTTTCAGTGTGTTGTCGTAGTGTGCGTCACATTCGGCGCAGTATGCGGGTGAAGCCGGGCGATGGACTAGCTTGTTGTGAAGCCAGAGGCCGTTGTAGCGAGCAAATGTTCTGTTACATGGCTTGCAGGTGAAGGGGGAATGCTGTTTTCTGAAAAAAAAAACACTTAGATTTAACAATCACAACCGTGACTTATTTATTTATTGATTTCAAAATTTAACACAGCAAAGTAGAGCTAGGAGGACTTAATGCTAAGAGTATTGTTTACCAGAGTTTAATTCTACAAAATAAAACTATATAAAATCTAAATATAATATTACCTTATGTGATCTTTGATACAGTATCTCATTTTGAAACCGATACCGCAATAGTCACAGATGAATCTCTCATGCCATTCTTTGAAATGGTTGAAGAAATCATGTCTGCTCCTAAAATACATGAAAAATATATTTTGATAGGAATTTTCGTCACAAATGGTTTAGCTTTTATGAAAGTCTTGGTGTGTTTTAGTCTTAGTGAGTCTCTTAACCTTAGTGTGTGTCTTAGTTTATAGTGTGCATCTAAGTTTATCTTAGATACCTAATGAAGTACCTAAATATACATTATATCTAGTAAAACTGTGGCAGGTAAAAAATACCATTTTAATACTAATAAGTACATTGTTGTTTTTTTTTTGTAAAATACAAATTGAGAGTTGTAAATAAATAACTAGGCAGTCATATTAATATCAATTTTAACTTACCGAACATGTATTTTACATTTCAAGCACTGAAATGTTTTTTTATGTTCTTTTTGAAAATGCCACATCTTCATACCTTTCCGACAAACATACTGACAAAGTATACATTTGTAAACCTTATAATGTTTTCTCAAATGTGCCAAGAGCTTGGATTTACTCAAAAATACAGAATCGCAAATATCACAGAACATTCCATTTTTCATATGAAACTTTTGATCATGTTTCACTAAAATATCTCGATTCAAAAATCCCATAACACAAGAATCACATTTATACTTTTTTGATTTATAATATTCTGTGTCTCTCTCTTTTTTGATGCACAGAGCTGACTCTTCATAGCTGATCTGTATTTTTTGAAAGGTCTCACCATAATTGGTGGAGATTTTGAACTTTGGTTTTTTGTTCTGCTGTGTGCGTTTTACAGCCCATCTACTCCTTGACTTATTTTGTTTGGTTTTCACATCTTGTAAACAATTTTGTGAATCTTTATTACTCAGTTTATCTAACAGTGCTGTATTTTCTAAATTGTCTTCCGATACATCTGTACTATCTTTTGCAAGATATTTTTCATGTAATGTCTCTTCATTATTTTCTATCTTTGTAATAGATTCCTCAGCTTGTATATTAGCTTCACAAATGTAAATTCCTTGGTATTTTTCATTTATTGTTACTGATACAAGACTGGTTAGCGGGCCATAGATGAAACTCTGTTAAAAATTATCACAACATCACAACTACCAGAAAATCTACCAAGATAACTTTAAAAAAAGAATGTAATTATAGGCACATGAGACTTATCATCTTTATATCTCCGAGTGATGGGCGCAGTGCAATGCATAACAGGGCATAACTTCAGTGGACATGCTCAGTGAGGCAATGCATCGTTATAGGCAGTAGTTACCGCTTAACATCAGATGGGCCATTGGCTTTTTTTTACAATACACCCCAACACGGGACATCAGTGCAGATCTTATTCCCCCACCATGATATAGAATCACAAAAACATCTGGCCAAAGAAATGACATTATAATAAATAAATAATAAATATTCATGGACATTTCACATGACGCCCTCTAGTCCCTAAGCAAAGCTTGTAATATGGGAACTAGATGCTGATAGATTACTTATATACTTTTTTTTGTAAATACATAATTATAAAACATAGTAACACCCAGACATAGAACAAACATGCATGTTTTGCTACACACAAATGTTAGTTTTTAGTGGGGATCGAGCCCACGACCCACAGCATGTAAGGCAGACAGACATACATATTATATTGGTAGACAGTAGATAAGTATTAACAAACCTGATTGGTTAGAAGCAATTCATCAGCTTTTTTTACTTGCTCCCGGAACTGTGCAACTTTTCGCAGTAGTGACCTGCATTGCCAACATATCTGAATAGACTCTAGGAAATCTTGAGCCTGTAAATAATGTGTATAGGTACTAGTCAGGCCTTTGCATTTTAGTTAGATGGAGTAGGTGTAACACCTGTACCATCCTCTCAATAGTCTGCCTTATCCACAGGAAAGACATAATCATTACGTACGAAGCTGACTTCGATGTTTTCCAAGTGTTTGAGAGCATTTTGTACTTACTGGGTACATAAATTCTGAAGTTATTTTCACATAAATACTTGTTAATTCTCGCAGTGGTTTCAAAGATCTTCCAATGCTGAGACAAGTTCTGCACTGGAGGCTTCTGTCGCCTCTAAACTCATGTTTGATTTCGTCCATGATCAAAAACTTTTGGCGATTAGTCTATTAGAAAGAATTATAGAAAGAAACTGGAAATAATTAGTGGAAATAAAATGAAATACCTACATATTATCTTTAGTACCCACGTACCTACTATTTTCACTTTTTTGCACGATTTTGCTTTGCAGGATAATGTGAATGAATGAAAGAACGAAAACAAAACCACCCACAGCTACTTTACGTACAAAAGTCTACAATCATAGCATAGCGGACTTTACTCTCTCTTCATGCCATCTCTGTGGCCATCTCACCTCAAGTAAAAACTTTTCTGGGATGAAACCCCCGTGACGGATTGCAATGGTTCGACCCCTAATGTAAGCATCCTTCCTCTGAAAGGTTTTCAAAATGGGTACCTATGACATAATGATAAAATACTCGGATGATATCTCTACCAGAGGAGGAAGAAAAAAACATTTAATTAGATACCTATTTCATTTCTTTTGCACAAACAACGATATTTTTTTCAGAGAATATTTTTCACATGGCACTCTTGTCATGAATATTTTCTCGACTGACAATTTTATTTACCTATTACCTATCTAAATTCAAAATTATTATTTTATATTTTTATTGACGAACAATCATTCTTATAAAACATAAGCAGAAATAGCTTGGACCCTAGGTGGACACCTAACTGTACTCAAAATTACCAGCCTAGTAATGAAATCAGCGCCAACTATCTTTTTCCACGCTTAAAATTCCTATACGTACTTAGTACTGGGTACTGGAAGTAAATGATTTATTTGCGCCTTTATAGCAAGTTATCAGAAACCTGATAACAAATGTCTTATTTACTTAAACTCTAAAAGCTTATCGGTTTTTATCTTATTATATTACTTACCTACCTACCTACTTATTATTTTATTTGTACTATAAAGAGCTATGTAAGTTGTACTTACACAAAATGTCGTCATACATACTATTGGCTAGATGATTACACCAACCAACGAGGTATAATAATATAAAGTATAGTTATCTTACCAGTGTGTATTGGTCGGTCATCACGTGCTGTTTTGCGGCCGGTGGTAACCCTGCCGAATTGAAAAGCACATCGTGTCGAACGTTTCGTTCTATTTCCGAGTCTTTGTAAATTTCCAAGATATACCAATTTGTTTACTTTTTTTCAAATAGTACAAACACTATTATTCAATAAAACCGAACTTTTGTGGAGTGATATAGTGAATACTTTTTATTGGGATATAAACAAATTTTCCTGTAAGTTTATTTCAAATACCAAGCTAGTTACCAGCCTACTTACTTTATGTTAATTTAAAAAAATCAGGAGCAACTTCATGTTTATAAATCAAATAGGTATGTCAAACGTGCCTCGACGGATTTGTAGGTAGTACCTGAGTTAAGTTAAATAAAACCCAATAACTATTAGGTACTTTCTACTAGGTATTAGGTACCTACTACCTACCTACCTAATAGCCTACTACCTACCTATATATCTGGTAGATATTCATATTGTATTGTGAACTTTGGTAATACAGGTAGTACCTGTACCTATTAGTACCATGCTAGTACCTACCTACCTACCTAGATTTGTTTTGCAATTTGACGTCTGACTTTCGCCATCTCAATATGACAGCAAGTCTCCTAATAGTGATTGTAACATGGATGTGAAGTGTAAATATTACAGATTTGAGGGTCAATTGAACCAAGGCCCATGGCGATACGCCAAAATTATTGCGTAATCTTTTGCGCATAACTAACGCTCACATTTCCTCATGAAGTAAAACTATTTTTTTAGTCGAAGTAGAACTTAAGATAGTAAAACTTATAGAGAATAGGAAGCTAGCTGATATTATTAGGTTAAGTTCCTATGATCGTATTAATTAAAGCTAAAGCCAGACTGACAACGAATAAGCGACGTGCTTGCTTATGTCATAGACTCAAGCAGAGTGTTGATTTAGTACCTACCTACTTAACGAGATGTAGTTCCTCAGGAGATGTAAATTATAAACGCTTTATCAAATTATGTAACTAGGTAAGTACATACAGATAGCAAATACCAAGTTCAAGTTCTTTATTGCATTCACATAAGATCATAAAATATAATGTATTAGCTTCTAATACGAACCCTGATAGGTTACCATAAGCACAGATAAATATATCCATAAGTTACCAACATACAATAAATGTCACCGATAGAAATAAAAAGCTTATTCCAGTAACCCCTACGTGTTGCTCCTTATTTTATTTAAGTAGGTATACATTAAATAAGGACTCGATTACACCTTGATTAAGCGTTCACATTTAGAGACTAATATCATACAAATGCATTAGGCTAGTCAAGAGTTTCGTTTACGTCAGGGTATTTTTATTGATGACGAACTTCGGCTGACGTACAAACAGTAGTAGTGTACAACAGAGAGCATCAGTGAAACTTTGATTCATCATCATTTACTAATGTAATATTGGCGGTAACATATTATATTATGTAGGTACGCCTTTGCTTACTCACTTTCGATTGGTTGACATGACATGACAGTGATGGTGGAAGGGGAGAGGCAGTGGTAGGCAGTGGCCCGATAAAATTAGAATTAGGTACATTTTACATTTTTTGGACAGGTTTGTCGCCGCTTGTCGAGTCGTCGCGTCCTCGTAGTCCACGTGGAGTTATATCGCTGATATACTTATCTCACGTTACAATTATCTAATGCCATTTATTTCGTCAACGCAATGCGGTTGAATGTAAAATCATATTATGTCATCCTAAAAATGACAATCACGCATCTAGAATGACAATCACTAACGACGATTGCATGTGAGCACATGGGGCTTAAGCCTGATCGTTTGGACTATATAATACGGGACTAGGGTGCGGTGCAATTTAGTGCGATATTAAAACCGGAGCCTCCATTCTTCTATCATCCTATTCTTCCAGAGTCCCGCGTAGTTTTAAGATGAGTCTTTCTTCTCTACAGATATTGTGAAAATATGCGTGCGCGCTTTTTTTTCTGTGGGAACGTAGAACCATAGACAACTTCCCCCGCGCTCGCCTTGGTCTCACTAGACTAGACAGACAGTCCTACCCACAGAATACTGTTACCCAAGAATACTGTCCTACCTATCCTATTTGTCTGTGGACATAGACATAGGGTGGTTTTCCACTTCCCGGCACGGCGGCGGCGACGGCAACGGCAACTGCACGGCTGCCGGGGAAGCAGAAATGTATGAAAATGTATGGCTCGTTATCATGAAAATTATAACCGGAACCGGAACCGGAAATTATAGCGAAACCGGATACGCTGGTTAATTTAATGTCGCCATTGTAGCTACACGCTGTATAAATATTATGAAAAAAAAACTACGTTTTGGGAGCTTTTGACTAGGTAGCTTTTTCTTTTGTAAGTATATTTATACCTATTATTTATTTTTAATTTAAAAACTCAATTTATTTATTGACTTACATTGCTGACTGTACCTATCTACGCATTTATACTGGCATACATAGATACTAGGCAACCTACATCTAACTATTCAACGTCATCAATAAGTTGGAATTGGAATCAATATTATAGCGTTTAGTTCCTATTGTAGGTCAAGGCCTTATTTAAAACTAACATCCACTTGCGATTTGGTCCGCGTCCCGTCCTGTTGATTTTCAGGGATGAAAAGTAGCCGTTACGAACTATATACCTACATATATTTCAAGCTTCATCCAAAATCGGACGGTAGTTTGAAACACGGCATTTTTAAAATATTAGTAGGATAGGAACAAAAAATAGTAGGATGATTTATGATAACATACTTAGGTACTTAGAAAACTAACCATTAAAAAAACTGTAACTAGGTACAGTCGGTTACACATCAACCTATACATTGTTTGAACTTTGAACAATTACAATTTGAATGTTGCGAATCAGGGATCGCAATAGGTGTAGGCGCGTGGCGCGCAAGCAGCGAGTCTCACATAAAAACATCGTCCCTCTCGCATGATTCGCAACATTCAAATTAGGTATAATAGTTCAAAGTTCGAACCGTTGATAGGTTGATGTATAGCCGACTGTACCTAAGTAGGTAAAGTAAGTAATTGTTGTTGCGCCTAACTTCAGAGGGATAAAGATCTGTTGTGCGTACTGTACATAGATATTTAGTAAGTATACCTACATTGAATCTTCAAAAAAAATCACAATGTTATTCTTTGAAATCTTCGAATGATAAATAAATAGAAATAGACTAGTCGATGGTATCAAAGAATATCAAGGCTGGCTAAACGATAAAAAAATATGTGATAACTGATAACTGCACAAAACAAATAGCTACCTACCTATTTCGTGGCGGTCGGTACGGAAGAATGTTTGTGTGGTTTTCGCATAAGTACCTACTTAGTAAGATAGTATCTCATTGTGATAACGACTTTTGTTTCCTAGATCTAATTATTGCCTCAAGTAGGTAAAATATGCGGGATTTTTGCCTTTTCAGTTTTGCAGTAGGTAGGTAGGTAGGTAGTAGGTACTAGGTACCTACTTAGAACAATATCTGTGTTATTTTTGTCAGAGTAAAAATAAAAGATAAGCTCTAATTTGGCTCTAATACAATAACTTGTAAGTAATTTAACCCTGCCTTACCGCGAAGCGTAATGTTACGAAATGATGACATCAAAAATGTTGGTCGCCATTTTAAAAATAAATCTACTATTTAACCCCAGACACAAAAAGGACGGGGTTTTATAAGTTTGACGTGTCTGTGTGTGTGTGTGTGTGTGTGTGTGTGTGTGTGTGTCTGAGGCAACGTAGCTCCTGAACGGATGAACCGATTTTGATTTTGTTTTTTTTTTGAAGGTGAATTAGTTAACCCTACCGGTTTGGGAGTGTTCTTAGCTATGTTTGATAAAAATCTGTCCAAGATTAAGGGGGTGTACGAGCCCACTCGTATAGTTTTATAGCATAGCAATTGACAGCCGTGTCGTGCGGTCGTTTTCTCTTTACGTCCCCCTCCACTATCATACTGTCATTGTCATGTACTAGGGGTAGCAGCATCCCCGTACAAGGGGGTTTTTTAAATTTTAATTTTTATTGTTTTCAGCAAGCAATCGCTGATAACTTGATAAGCTACCAAATATTTTCAGTTATAAAAGGTTTGGATATGGCTAAGATTGTATAAATTATCATTGAAAATTGATTGATAAAAAAATTGACTGATTGATCATTTTTTTTACTTGTTTCGGCTGTGGTTGAAAATGTAAAGTTTTCGAGACTAGTAACTATCTATAATACTTACAACTTATAATATTTTGTTATCAGGTAAAACATTAGGCAAGATGCTGGACGAAGTAATGCCGATGATGAGGAGCCTGAGTCCAGGCCCTGAGGACGTGGCAGCTGTGCTCGGGAAGAAGAACAACCACATACAGGTGGGTACTTAACAATATTCACCTTTTTTAGTAAATATAAAGGTATGGTACAGTCGGCTACACATAAACCTATCCACTGTTTGAACTTTGAACTATTATAATTTTGAATGCGAATCAGGGATCGCAATACGGGTAGGCGCGTGGCGCGCAAGCAGCCACACATAAAAACATATATCGCGTCCCTCTCGCGTGATTCGCAACATTCAAATTATAATAGTTCAAAGTTCGAACCGTTGATAGGTTGATGTGTAGCCGACTGTACCTAATGCAAAAAACTCGATATAGGTACCTACCTAACAACAAATAAACAACGTGCTAAGCAATCATTAGACCACCGTACCGTAAAGGTAGGTACTTTAGCTACCTACATAATTATCGTATGTCAGCGGTACCTATACAAGCAAAAAAACCTGTTTGAATATTATAAATAGGTACCTACTTAATTACGTAAGTACAAAGTGTTGTATTCCTACTTAGGTACTTACCTGTCTACTTTATTGATTTTTAACTGTATCCGCAGTCCGCAATTAGTTTAGCTAAAAGTCCGTCATCTTTCGGAGTAGATTCTCAGTTTTTTTTTCAGGAAAGTCAAAAAACCAATACTCCCAATAGCTGCGAAATCGATCCTCGATTTTAAATTTTCACGGACTAGGTTCTATTTCCAATAAAACTATTTCGCCAGGCTTTGATGTCCATTCCCAATTCGGTTTCGCGGTACGACTAGGCTAGGGATGGAAATGGAACAAAAAAAGCAATTGAGTAGTATTGTACTGTTTTCTTTTATTATGTTTTAATATTTTGTTATGTCTTTAAACTTTTATCTTTATTGTAATACCAACGTAACAACACCATAACAAACAGACAACTAAAAAAACTGTATTATCTAAGTGGTATCAAACGGGGTCATAAGGTCGTCGGAATAAAGTTCGAAACCGCACAAGGTTCGCGCCGCCGCCGCGCGGCGCCATCACATTAAAAATGCGTGAATTTGCAGTTCTTGATGATATATTGTAAAATTAAAATTTTGAAAAAAAACAGACGAGGAAATCGCTCAAGCAATGAGTGTATTTATCAAATTTCAACCCAATAATTAGCGCTCAAAATCCAGACTCAATCTTAGAAAATTAGAGGTCATCAGTCTCCACCGGGTAAGTAGGTAGCCATCTCATCAGATCCGAAGTAATTTTAATAATCGCTATTCGATATTATTTCCAAAATGCTTTCATCGATCTTCTTATTATCACTCTTTATATCGTTATTCAGCGAATTATTAATTAATCGATTCTTCTTTTTTAATTTCTTTATCATTTCCTTCATAAATGAATTTTTCTTTCTTAGCCTTAAATTTTGTTTTTTCAGATTTCTCACTTGACGGTCTTTAAAATCTAACTTAGTCTGAAATTTTTTCAACTCTTTTTTGTAAAATGCAGTCTGCACCGTTTCTGAATTAGAATTCAATATTGATATATCTTCATTAGAATCAATTGTTTGTGGTATTAAACTTTTTTCTTGTTTAATCTCTACAGAAATCATCTGAAAACAAAACACGTAAGTATTATAAAATTAGTATCTTATCTATACTTACATATAAACTCAGATGTAAAGTTATCTCTAGAAAAAATCTGTAACTATTTGCCTAAGGCTAGATTCGATCAACTTCGAATAACGCTATTCTTTAGAATAAAATATTTCCGTCCTTGTTTTTTAACAAGCTTAAGGTAGAGACGGATAGTATTTTATCTGACGAATAGCGTTATTCGGAGTTGATCAAAGCCAGCCTCACTATATTTTGCACACTTACATGGTTTGAATCCAACGGCGTTGATTCTAAAGCTTCTTTTTTTATTTGACTTATCTCAAGAATCGGCTCAGGAACTTCATCAAACTAAAAAGCATTAGGTTTTAAATATATAATTTTAAACAAAAACAACTACATATCTAAATTAATAACATATTTATGAAAATTAATGAAAATAAACAATCAGATGGTTCCCCTGATGCAAAGGGATAATCTCATGTAACAAACTGTTACATGAGAGTACACGAGTATATCTATTGAAGACGTAGCCTGTGAGACCTCCCACTCCATACTCTGAGGTGTAAATATGTGAAGTCTCATGTGCCTGTCATAACATCAGCTCTTATACCCTTCAAACTGGAACACAGCAATGCGAGCATCACTACTTCACTACAGAAATAGGTGGTACTAAATAGGTGGTAGGTGGTACCCGGACGAGCTCTTTCACAAAGAGCTCTACTTCTATCTCATATAGGTTAGGTAGTTAACATTACCAACCTTAAGCTGCGGCAATGCTGTCCGATTTAAACGCGTATATCCTTTATCGCTGTGATACATATCAGATTTAAGGAAATGGTTTGAGCAAATGACGCTGGAACCATTTGGTTTAAACGATTCATCGCATCTTTCTTTTGCTACCAACTTACGCCATTCCTCTTTTCTTAACTCATGGTGGGGAAATCTAAAAATAAAGTAGTAAATGCAATCCCACTAATACCTATTATAAATAGGAAAGTGAAAGTTTAAAAAGATGTTTTGATGTTTGGATAATTTGATGTTTGAATCACGTCGAAACTAAAGAATTTTAGATGGAATTATAGGCTACTTTTTATACCGAATAATTAACAGGACCTACAGGATAAAATAAACGAACGGGATTAGCAGCGCCAATAAAACATAAAGTACTTTGACACTACTTAGGACGACTTAACTCTGGTCCCGTCTGTCCGTGTGCAATATAAGTGGTGCTAGTTTTTAATATATAATAATTATGTTAGTAATATAATAAAAATAATAGTTTATTTACCAAAACACTAGTTAGAAAAAACTAACTAGAACTAGAACACTAGCTAGAATATGGTTAAAATACCTAGTGACCATTTTTAAATTGTCGTGCCCTAACTGGGCTCATGTTGGTAGCATAAATATATTTAAGACCCTTTTGTACAACATGAACGCAATAAAATATTGAGTATTGAGTATATACCTATATGACTTTATATTCATGCGAGTTCTCATTTGTAGTCAATTCAAATAACTTAATTTTGAAAAAAACTCAACTCGACACGTCACATCATACGAAACAAGTCAAATTGCAAAAAAATATTTTCAAAATAATGAAGTCTCCATATTTTTATTAGTTTTATTTTCTGACTATTGTTTCTTTAACTGCTCCTTCTTCTTATTTATGGCCTCTGTCCTGTCTCTATCTACCTAGGTATGGCAGGTGAATATTAGACAGTAGGTTAGGTAGGTATAGGTACATAAAACAATATAAATATAATAGGTACTATGATAGTATGACAGCGTAAATATTATATTACTATGATGATAAAATTGATAAAAATACCAACCGGTGGTAAGTCACTCCATCTTTTTTTGTCTTCTTTACGGTGTTATTTCGACATTTTTTTATCACACACTTTGGCATTATTGCGGTTAGCAAGCAAACTCAAACTCAAGAGAATATAATACCTACGCAAACTGACTGAATCAACTGACAGTAATAATGTGCTCGTCTCGGCATCGAAGCACAGTTTTTTTCCTCTTCTTCATGCCGACGACCAACATTATTTTTAAAATCAAAAGTTTTCAATCAATTATGAATCTTATAACATAGTAGAAATAAAGTACATTTTCTATCTTCAATGTTTTCATCTCGTTCGTGTCCATTCGCTGTTTCGATGTTTGGTAGCGTTTGTGACAGAGATGTGCATGAAGTTGACATAATTCATCCATTAGTACCTAAATGCGTAGCATCCTAGCCACAGAACAGAGAAACTGTTCTGTGATCCTAGCATCCTATTAGTCTGTGGTAGGTACCTAGATTAGATTAGATGTAGATCTATGTAGATAATAGCTGGCACAGGACGGCTAATAATTTACTTACCGGTGATAGGTCACGCCATCTTGTTTTTGGTTCGATAGAGAATTGTTACGACAACTTTTGAGGGCACATTTCGTCATTCTCGAGTGGACTCGTTCATCAGTGGTCTATAAGGTCGATATAAAAACAACAATAGTAAGCAGCCGGCCACTAATTTGATTTGACTGATGTTAGTGATTTAGTTAGTGTGCTAACGCCCGCATTGGGCACAGTTTCACCGTTCCAACTTCCAACAATAGCAGTTCATTGTCCGTCCAATAGCGTAAGTAGCGACATCTACAATACGTAGGCATAGGCAGTCCATCTACCTCACCATCTGGGAATGGAACAGGAACAAAGATTATTAGATTGTTTAGGTAATAGAGTTGTTTCATTATCAAATAGGTTTGACTTTTTAAACAGTTTTGCTATTCGCCGGCAGATGGCACTTTTGTAAACTTCTTAAGCTCTTTGTGAAATTTGAAATAATTTCATTATCAGTGTATATTTCGTTATTTAATTGATATCTTTTTATTCGTATATATTTATCCGTCATTAAAAACATAATTTATCGCAGTATTTATTTATATCTTAGTAAATATAAGAAATTAATAAACGGCAAAACAACCTGCGTCCGCCGGTATTGTATTTCATTCTCTTTCTTACGTGTAGCGTGGTCCCTGTCTGATTATTTCAATGACGTGTGCCAGTCATGCATGCCGCATCGCATGCCGGATTTGATCGAACGGAAGTCAGTCACAAATGTTATACGCTGTCATACTACCTTGTTTTTAGCCTCTTTTTAGCTGAATTACAATAAAACAGATATAAATATATTCGGTTTTGGATACGCATCGCGAGCGTGAAACATTCTCGCATCGACACCAAGAACTTTACATGGATTTCAGTGTGTTGGTTCAGTGTTACAGTGCAATCTTGTGAAACGGCGAATACAGTGAATTTACGGGTTTTCCAGTGCTTTTACCTGTTTGCGTGAGCTGATCTTGCATTATTGAAGGTAGCGGTGTGGAACGGTAGTTTTTAAATTGCAGCAGTCTTTAAATATCGTACAAAATAACCTCATTACGTAGGTACCAACCTATAACCACGAGACTCCTTTCGCACTTTACTTTCGCAAAGATTAAAAAAGAAAAGTTGTAGGGGTAAGTAGGTAAGGTAGGTACCTACATAAGTAACGCAACGTTATCATGAAATTAATCTTTGATACGCACTACAATGTAGTGACTATATCATCTCATCGTAAAAAAAAAACTTGGAATTGAGTGTTTTTGAGGCAGTGCAGCCTATTTTATGATAATCATGGACAATATTACTTATTATCAGTATTCTTATCAGAATCCTATGAGTGTTTGTGTTTGCAAATAGGTAGTAGGTAAGGTACTCATTCGGTATCATTGGGAGAAGTACCTACCTACTCAATGTACATTATTGAGGCTTATTTAAACTCAAGAAAATAAACTTTTTACACTGTATTTTACTCAAGTCTATTGACAATTCGAAATATTCAATAGAAAAAAATACATTTTTGGGCACAAAAATTAAAGTGATAGTCAACAAATATAAAATTAAATGTGTGTAAGTATATCTTGTACACCTCGGAACACAACACATTTTTTGTGAATAAAACAACAAAAAAATTATGTTCGGTCAGTTTTGTCTTGTATTATCTGTGGTTTTGTAACGTGGATATTTGAAGGGTGGTTTAATTTTTAGTTGATTGCGTTTAAGATCTATATTGCACCTTCGTTCATCTTCAAATGTGTAGACATACTTCACAAAACTTTTCTATTCAGGCCGTTCTGCCAATGACACACAACAAGAAGCATCTATTGATTCTTTCTTACTGAATACTTAATTATAATTTATATTCTGTTCTTAAAAGCGGCTTGCACCAGAATCACTAAACCCGTTTAATTCTCAAGTTCTATTTTTTTTCTTTTTTTTTCATTTTTGAAAAACTTACGGCTAATAGAAGTTTAGGTAGTGACATTGGTTACTTAAAAAATAATAACGAGTTTCCACATAGTTATTATAACTTTTTAGTTAAAAACAAAACAGTAATTTGGGATAGATGGACAAGAGGAAAAACATATGAGTACAAGAGAAGATAGATATAGCTCTTTTTAAATCGGCAAAATCATTACCTGGCAACCGTCAGATTAGGTAGGTAGTAGGTAGGTAAGGTACCTATCTAACCATGTAATCTTAAGGTCAACTACTATTTGAGTATGTATTTGTAATTAAACCACAGCTTTGTAAAAAAAAAGCTTTATAACCACAGACAGGATAAAAGAGGCTATATTTTTTAAAAGGCTTAACACACCGCGCGTTATTAAGCCACTTATTCCTTTTCACTCGTTCGGTTGTGGGGCAAAGTGTATGGGCATGTATGTACAGTACGCACAATGGATCTTTATCTCTCTAAAGTTAGGTGCATCCACGATTGCGCATGTAGTGTTGTGCGGAATAATTAGCTTACCTCCAATTTAGCTCAAAAATCGGTTCTGCGCAGATAATTCAGAGGGACAAAGATCCTTTGTGACAACTAGGTATACTTATTTCTGAATTCCGCAATAATCATCTATTTTTGACGCAGACTGTACCTACTGCAGCAAAAGTATTTTCTGTTAGTTGGCATGATGTGCACTAGAATGTCTAAAATAACTATTGTGAGTGGCACACATATTAACCCAGTTTCAGTAATTTTAAATTCTCATTTAACTGTTTTATATGCAACTAGCGGCCAGTCTCGGCTTCGCACGGGTATTTAACAAGAATTTCAAAAATTATTAATTTTAAGGTCATGTTTTACACCTTAGGTTACATTATTGGAGTTTTAGTAAGGATCCTTATTTTTTTTAAATATAATATAGCCTATGTCACCCTGTGATGGTGTAGTTCCCAACAGAGAAAGAATTTTCAAATTCAAATCGGTCAAGTAGTTTCAGAGCCTATTCAATGCAAACAAAGTTTGTTTGCAAACAAACAAATCTTTCTACAAATCAAATCTTTATAGTCAAAACAAATAAAATATATAAAATAAATAAATCAATAAAATAAATCAAAACAAATCTTTATAGTATTATTATAGATATAGAAGTATAGATAAAGGTAATGGGGCTAAGTTGTACAATGTTAGGGGCAATTTTTGACCCATGTCATTACTTATGGGGTGATATAATACCCGAGGTTCAAATATGACATCTCTCAGTCTTGTCGGTGGCCTTAGCTAAGAATAGCGTGGTCGTTGCAAAGCTGGTCAGAGAGTAATTTCCTTACAAGTTATTTATATTCTAATGCTTATTTATCTTCTAAAATATGCTAGTACACGGTAGGGAATCAATAATGGATGATGTGAATGTTGGGCGTAGTGAATGTATAAGTCTAATCCAATATATGAAAGCTTGGTTATATTCTGTGGTTATATTATGTAGAATAGAGTTTATTATCTGTGGTAGGTACAAGCGTCTCGGGCGTCTCTCATAGAAATCTCCTTGCTCTCGACCTATTCAGTTTACCTTTCGTAAACTACGCCTTCATTCAATAACAAAACTTTTGAGAACGTGATTTTTTGAAAATAGAACGTCCTTGCCAATGCGGACGGTCAAATGAGGTCGTTGTTCTCTTAAAATGTTTATGTAACACCCAAGAATATTGGCGTCGGTATTACTTATTTGTATGTACCTAGTGATAACTACCTACTACATTAATATATTCTTGATATTCGGGATGCTAGGCTGTCTAAAACTACTTTTGTCCCGCTGCGGGAATCGAACGCATTTCTTTTAGTCAGTCAGCAGCACAGGTATAACCGGGCCCACAGAGCACGGAGCTTGGACGAATACACGTGTATTCGTCCAAGGCACGGAGGTACCTAATTATAAAAAAAATGTTTTTGTATACCTACGAGTTTTTGTATATTTTGAGTAAACAAACAGCTGCAACCTAAAACAATGTCGTAAAAGTATGTCGTGCATATTTTTATCGTTATAAAATTGCGACATGGCCAAATCCTGCTAATGAGGCAACTTCAAACAAAGGGCATTGAACAAAGAAATGACAAATGCACATAAATTGCCACAAATACAATTTTGTAATGTCCCAGTGTCCTAAAGCATCGCCAAGAAACACCGGTCTCTGTCGCACAGTGATGCTCGCATTGTGTTCCGGTTTGAAGGGTGTCTCAAAGTGATGGGTGTACAGACAGGAATATAGGGTGGTGGAACAGGCACTATTGATTTAAAAAAAAACAATTCTGGCTCTATTGAGTCTGAGCTCTGAGGTAGTTTTATTACCACAACACGTCTTGACCGCGCATGCTAAGCAAGCAGGTGCACAGTGGACATAGTTCTTTATTCATAAAAGCACACCCACACTTCTCCAGTTAGATCATTGACACAATCGAGGAGTCAGCGTGAAGGTGTCAGGGTTTACGACCGTAGTCATGTGACCTTCGGTCGAATAGGCGAGCGAATCTACTGCGCCATTACAAAGTGACGTGTTTCCGAATAACACCCAGTTCCTGTAAATAAATTGTACGAATCTGGGCATGCATCTTTCTTAATTCTTAATTCTTTATTGCACACAACACAGGTCATAAACAAAAGACAGAAATAGATGACATGTACAAAGGCGAGCTTAACCCTAACAAGAGTATCTTTATTTTTTTTTTCGAATATTAAATTTCATGACCACACCAGAAAGTGGCGCCGGTTGTTGAAAAGGTGAGGAGTGCTAGATTAGCATGGTATGGGCACGTAATGAGAAGGAATGAAAATCATGTTACGAAAAAAGTTATATGAGTGTGACTGGGTATGCAAGTAGAGGAAGACCGAAGAAGAAGTGGTTGGATTGTGTGAAAGATGACATGAATGTGAGAGGAGTAGATTCAGAGTTGATAGGAGTGGATGAAGAAGACATGTTGTGCCGAGCCCACCTAGCGTGGGTTAAGGGCAGGGGAATGATAACCAGAAACTCTTACAGGGTAGGCAACGCATCGACAATTAGGTTTTAGGTGACGGTAACCGCTTACCGTCAGGTGGACCGTAAGCCTGTTTGTCTAACCATGGCATAAAAAAACACATATATCTTGATATTTCGCATAAAACAATTCAAAGATTCATGATTTAAGATTGGATGCTTTCGAAAGGTGAAGAAACATCGCGAAACCCGTTGGTATCGTAGACAGCGCTGCACGTGAATCTAGACTAAATGTGGTATGTAGATAAGGTAAAATAAGCGGAGATGGTAAGAATGGCAGATAAAGCTTAGAAGTAGGATGTAAGATTAGGTACCTATTTTGAGTCACAGAAGAATCTGAAGAACTAACTACTTTACTCATAAAATTGTTCTGAGTGAGTCACAAAAGAATTTGAGGATAGGTAAGGTAGGTAATTAATTTAGCTGTTATTACCACGTGCATCATAAATATCTTTCACCTTCTCAGTAAGACACAAAGGTCACGAAATATTTGTGCGTTTCCCTTCCCAGAAAATTTTCCCGCGTATTTCTGTATCAATCTTGTTTATGCAAGGACTTTCTCAAGGTGGTGTTCCATTTTCAAATTGAATCTTTTGTCTTTGTGTTATGATGGCTTGGATTGCCAATTAGGTTATCAAATTCCATTGGCGGGAAATATATGTTCTTTGTTTAAAATTGTGAAGTAAACACCATCTTTGTCCCTCTGAATTTATCTGCGCAGATGCGCAGAACCAATTTCTGGGTCGAATTGGAGGTAAGTTAATTTTTCCGCACAACAGTACATGCGCAATCGTTGATGCACCTAACTTCAGAGGGATAGAGATCCGTTGTGCGTACTGTACGTACTTACACAATGCTCTGCTTGCTTCGTCGTACCTAGTCAAGTAATAAACTCAATAGCTGTCAACCTTGTAACAGTGACAAGTAAGGACGTAGTAAGTACAGTCCTTGCTACTTATGGAATTGACATCTTGCCAGTTTCTTGACATACCTTAGTAAGAATACTGTTGACCCCCATACATATTTGCTCTATTAAATCTGCGGATTGGTTGAACATAATATGGCATAAGAATTCTAGTACTTATTTTAAAGTCTGAATCGAACTATTCTTCTTCCGTATTCTTGTCCGAAATTTCGACAGACAATTTTGCCTATTTTGAATTAAAAAAAAAGGCATTAATTACTATTTTATTCAATAAAATCACAAGGATCATTTAGAATCGTCTTAAATATAGGTGACTCTAGGTGCCAGTTACACGCGACCAGAGCCTACAACGGGCAAGAAACTACGGGCCAGTTCCTAGCGTGTTTTTTTAAATGTCAAAAAATCTATGGCAGAGTCACGCTTGAGTCTGAATTTTTTGAGTACACGTGTCTATGGTAGTATTAGGCCTCGAAGCCACTCTACAACATCGGAGCCACTGACAGTCCACTCTGCAGAGGCTGTCTTACCAAAGAAGAATCAGCTGCCCGCTGCCTGTAATCCTGGAATGTGAGGGCGTAACCACACAACGAACAGAAATCCTAAATAACCCTAGGTCACTCCTCCAAGCCTGCGAAGCCCCCAGGAAGCTTCTGTGCTTTTGGGAGGAGTTAGGCTGGCTACACTCCTAGCCAGAACACCCCCCACGCATAATGGGCCAACTTTGAGCCTAAATGCGGAAAAGGGAGTCCCTTCAATTTCAATTTCAATAGGCCTCGAAGCTTGTTTTAATCGGACCCGCTAAAGGTTCAAATCTGAAAATCCCCCATTATAATCGGAGATTGAAAAATAACGCTTACAAAATGCGAAGTCAGTAATTCAGCAGCAATCCCCTCTGATTTCTTGATGCATTTATGCACGTCTTTAAATAGCTACATTATAATTCAACCTTCATGCTTCCTGTATAAATGTGCAGTAAATTTAGAGTATTTTAAACTAAGGATATCATCTTGGCATAGCTTGCTTGAGCGATTTATAAATTGATATTGCTATCGAAATAGCAAAACATTAAATAGTTATCGATATAAATTAAATTAAAATTAAATAACCTATTAACATCCTTGTAACCTAGTTTCCATAAACAATAAATATCTTTATCTTTATAATCTTTATTGAGAAGTATCCTAATTTTTGTCTCACTGGGGATGTGCGGGCAAGTTCAAAGCGAGGCGAGCACGCAGCGGATCCACCGCGAGTTTGCAGCGAGCGCAAAAAATATCCTTGTGGGTACACATACACACGGCCACAGGTCAGGTTATACACCCAATAAAACTATAACTACGCTACATACAATGCAATGATGGAAAGGGAGCGCAATAGGCGTAGGCACGCGCGCCGCCGCGCTCGCAGCCCGTCTTGCACAAACACACTGTCGTCCCTCTCGCACGATTCGCAACGTTCTACTTCTAAAGCCTGCTATACATGTTGGCCCAACGTTGACGAGTGAAGGCCAACGCCAACGTGTGGATGGCATGTTTGCCTTGCCTTGCCATGGCTCGGTGTCGCTCGCTTAGGTTAGCCGAGTGCTTACAAGCGCCAACGTGTAGAGAGTACATTTGCAGTGACTTGTCATCGCTCGCGGTCGCTTGCGGTCGCTCGCCGCCACTCGCCTCACTTCGGAGCCGTGTCGGTTTTTGTGCACAAATCAAAGGCCCTTGCCTGCGCTCGGCCAACCGTGTCCACATGTTGGCCCGCTCGTCTACGTTGGCCGCTTGCAATAGTTTACGTAGGCTTGCCAAACATGTGGATGGTAGCACTCGATTTGCTTACGTTTGCTTACGCTCGCGTTGGCGTTCGCTCGGCCAACATGTATTGGGGGCTTAATAGTTCAAAGTCCAAACAGCATTGGTGGACGTGTCTTCGACTGTACAAACAAACAAAAAAACTCACTAATGACTAAAGTGGGATGATGAGTTGATGAGCGATCTCCACATAAATCGTGGAAGATTTTCACATCGCGGCGCGACTGATACTCAAGGATAGCTTCCGTTTCTGAGGCTTGGCAATCGTTTACAATCAGGAAACAGCTGGTAGAACTTGCAATGTGCATTATAAACTTTACAGCGTCGGTAGTGTAGGTGTGTATCACCTATTATACGGGTATGCCTGTTGTCTAGCTAGCATATATTAGACACAAGGATTTTTTTGTAATAGAACCAGTATATTCGTTGGTTTATAAGCGTCATCACTAGGTGGGTTAGAAGTGTCATGGATGCAGGCTCATCTTGTCCAAATAAGTACCTACACAGAATCTACAGTAGTCACAACGGATCTTTGTCCCTCTGAATTATCTGCGCAGAATCGATTTTTGGGTCGTATTAGAGGTAAGCGAACTTTTCCGCACAACAGTAGGTAAGGTACCTACATGCGCAATCGTTGTTGCATCTAACTTCAGAGGGATAAAGATCCGTTGTTCGTACTGTATACTAGTAGTTTCTGTGACTTAGCTAAAATGTTTGTTTTTAATTCGATAAAACGTAATGTTATTCACATAATTTTGGTTGTGTAGTTTCCTGCCAGTTTTTATGTCACTGCCGTGTTTTTTTCATTGCTGACCGTCAAGAGTTCAAGGTTATCTTCGGCCAGTGCTAAGGCGTTCTGTGATTCGATATTCAAATGTTGTTCCTTCAATTCTTGTTGTTCTGTATTTGAATTTGAATTTTTTTTCTATTTACACACTCTTTACACACTTTTTTATTTGTCAGTGGGCATGTAGGCAATAAAGGCATGGAGGTACATCTTGTATGGGTCAACTAAGGTTAGGTGTTTTAATAGCTTTCCATCAACAAACACATTAAAAAATATCATCTCGTATGAGTAAATCAATTTTGAGGTTTTATTTCTTTGTGCTGGCATAACGTTCGCCCGCGCTTGTCATGAAAGTCTCATGTATTGGCAAAAAAATAATTGTAATTTTTTATATGTTTCCCTTTAAATAAAAGCCGAAACCGGATAATTATTATATATTTAGTTGTATTACACTATGTATAATAAAGGTTTAAGTAATTACCTTAGTTCATCTTCGATCAAGAAAACTGGACGTAAATTAAATGAAAAAGTAACATTTTATGATTGTTAATTTAGAACTAAAAAAACCTGGGTATGAAGCTAAAAATAATAATAATAAATAAAATTAAATTCATTTAGTTCAGGCAACACAGTAAAAAATACAAGGCCCATATTATAAATACCTTAAAACTAAAATACATATTATATCAATATTTTTTTTTTAAATTATTTATCTTACTTTAATTATTTATCTGAAAAGCACAGATAATATAAACTATAGTACTAAAAGTAAGCAAGGTCTTTGTCATTATTAAATACCTATAGTTTTTACGGTGATGATTCAGAACAAAATTAAAAATAAGAATGATACAATCGTTTTTTTTCCGGACGGACTAGGATGCTGTTGTAATCGTCTGACGATTGCTGACAGCGTTACCGTACTAAATTAAATACACTCGTTCAACTTCTCAAAGTTGTTTACTGACAAAACAATATATAAAAATGAAAGTCGTAAATACTCACAGAATGTAGTAAAATTAATACTCTCATTTTCTTTATCATTGAGATGACATGAAGTGCATTTCCCCAGAGCTGGCAGGACGCCAACCGGCAACCGATATAACTTGACCTCGCGATGTTTCGTGCTACAAAGAAATGACGGATTGCACTGTAGTGGATTTTTGTCGGCATACATACATACTTAGCTACTTCCAGACTTTCAGGGGGGTATTCTAGACTGATAGATATTTTTGTCACGATAGATATATCTCCCAAAAACTGTCAAAAAGTATGGAGTTTTGACAGTTTGAGGGATATATAATCTCAATACTCAATACTTTATTGGGTTCATGTTGTACAAAAGGGTCTTAAATATATTTATGCTACCAACATGAGCCCAGTTAGGGCACGACAATTTAAAAATGGTCACTAGGTATTTTAACCATATTACTAACATAATTATTAAATAACATTTTTATATTCTTTAGGTATCTATTCAATATTCTAATTTACATACTTACTTATTAATATTTCACTTTAAAATAAAACTAAAAATTACAAATAAATTAATCTATTTTGATAAAAAGTCTATCGGTCTAGAATCACTCCCCAGATCGGTAGTGTCTGAGGAAGTGGGTTTTTGAAGGTTAGCTAGTCGTAACTACTAGACTAGTGTAGTGGGAAAACATGGAAATCTTTGGCGTCAAGAAGGTGAGACTATGTAGGTAAAGTCTAATAGTCACTTAGCTAAAGATTGTAAGTTCTAAAATATCGTTTAGTACAAATTAATAGTACGTGTGTAGTGTAGGTACGTAAAAAAGTATCACAAAAAAAAAACAAAAAAAAAGATGTAATTAATTAAAATTAATTTTTTAAATTAAAATCACTGTTGTGATTATTGCGATGTAAGTGTTTATAAAATTGACGGTATTCGTTTTTCTTCGTATAATTTGGATGTAGATATCAATAATTAAGGGCCAACGCACATCTATCGACAAAACTGTTTTGTCGCGTACTTAGTGACATGAAAATAAATTTTCTGTTATAACGAAAACAGCATATGCTGAATGCTTCCTCGTCATATGCTGTTTTCGTTATAACGAAAAAGCGAAAAAAGCGAACACAGCATGCATAAAATTATGTTTACCTATCTATTATAGCATTGTTTAGTACCTACCTATTAAACATTGCTTTATACGCACATACCTAGAGAATGAACTGTGTTTTTTAATAAATAAGAATATAGAGTAATTATGTAGTGTACTTAATATTATTATTAAGTACTTAGGATGATTCTCATTAAATAAGCAAGTAACGAAAACCGCAAATAAAAAGAAGCATATCGTAACTAAAAAAGTTTTACTGAGAAGTTTCACATCACTAACTGTTCGACAAGACGTTTTGTCTTTGGTTTGCGTTCTCCCTTAATCATCGAGATAAAACACTAGGTAGGAGGTAAGTACCTACTTAGACGTACCTACCTTGAGTTGTAATTTTATTGCGAAGAAAACATTATGCTGTTATTATTATATTCTGTTTATCGGATGAGAAGTCTGTAAATACAAAAACAAGAATGTTCAACGAAATAAAAATACAATTTTGATATGAAATACAACTAGAATCGGATTGACACTATTTTGGCACGAAAATGGTGCGTAAAACCAGCTCAAACTTTCACGTTATCATTGCATTTAGGCAGAAAACGCTTTCTCTGCGAATTAGCAAACTTTCTAACTATACATCACTATGAAGTGTAAAGCAAGGGGTTGAAAAACTTTTTTTTGTAAAAATCGTAAAATCTTTGTGAAGTTTATTAATCTCGCAAGTCTAGAAAAACTTCTAAAATATTAAGGGTTTTTAGAAAAAGGTACCTTAATCTGGGGATAGAGATACGCTATTCAAGTCATCGACTCAAGTAAACAACAAGTAATTAAATTATAAATTTAAAAAACCCCCGAACCTTGGACCGATTTTCATCAAACATAACTAAGAACACTCCCGACTAATTCATCTTTCAAACAAAAAAAAAATCAAAATCTGTTCATCCGTTTCGGAGCTACGTTGCCTTAGTTAGAGTCTAAGGCATGTCTAATGGCATGTCATGGCATGTCAATGGCATGTGTGTTTGTCTAAGGCTTAGACAAACACACACACCCACACACACACCCACACACACACACACCCACACACACACACACACACACACACACACACACACGCGTCAAACTTATAACACCCTGTCGTTTTTGCGTCGGGGGTTAAAAAAGTAAAGGTAGTGAAAAGTAAAGGTAGTGCATGTAAAGTAAAGCTGTAAACATAATGTTTTTTTTTCACCCCCGACGCAAAAACGACGGGGTGTTATAAGTTTGACGTGTCCGTGTGTGTGTGTGTGTCTGTGTGTGTGTCTGTGTCTGTCTGAGGCAACGTAGCTCCTGAACGGATGAACCGATTTTGATTTTGTTTTTTTTTGTTTGAAAGGTGAATTAGTCGGGAGTGTTCTTAGCTATGTTTGATGAACATCGGTCCAAGATTCGGGGGTTTTTTAAATTTCAAATTTAATTACTTGTTACATTTCATGACTATCTTTGACTAAAATCTCACGTGATGGAAAGTGACGATGAAGCCGACGATGGAGCAAGGTAGTCTAGAAGTCACATATTCTTGCCTTGAAGAGATCCAGACTGTAGTGAGAAAAGACAGACGCCGGCGAAGTGTTCCATTCTTTTGCGGTTCGCATGTTTAATATGAGTAGTTATTTTGAACCAGAGGTCGTTCGTATACGGTTAGAGGCCTTAGGACGGCTATGAGTCAACTCAGATCGCACCATGTTAGGTGAGGCTGTACTCGTGATTAAGAGTTCTTTGTTACTTGTGTTGTTGACCAGCTTCATCATATATTTTTTGATAAAACTCGAAACAATCTTCAGCAACTGGAAAAATGTCCCGTACGGCGAGATGGTAGCCAAAAGTAGTGTTTCGACTAAACGATAAAATAAATTATATAAATCGATTATACCATATAATATGTATTATAGTCATAAAATCGAGGAAAATTAACATTATAATTGAAAATACAAATTAGGGAATCTTGGGACCAGAAACACGATTGTCTTGATTGATTTGTTTGGTTCGATAAAAAAAAACACAATCAGAAATCTGTCTATGACAAAGGTTCAACGCAAAAATACCCAAGTATTTAGAAATTTCTCATGATACATGGTTTTTCAAATAAAATAATAGTCCCTCGAATCTTTAAAAACAGACACTGAATCGTTTGATATGTGATGTGACAGAAATATCCAATCATAAAAGTGAAAACATTTTGTAGAAAAGGCATAGAGTTGCATACTATTTGCAAAATGTATGTGGCGCGGAGACGAAGAAACACGTAAAAATTTAAGCGTCCTGTAAATATGGACGAATACGAAAGTAAAAACTACAATATAATATTATGTCCGGTCTGCCTGACCTGAAAATGTACCAGCACTAATGAGTACTGTCTTAAAATCTAATCTTAAACCTATCGCTGGTAATGAACTCGCATTCGCCATTTATCATACGCCAAGGTTATCCTAAAACAGCTAGCAACCCAGGACCTTTGCGAATCAGGTGTGCAAGTACCGTTCTTGTCGATCGCTTAATTTGACATTTAGAATCGTCAAAATTCGATACTTCGTACTTGCAACTATGGATAAAACCATTTTTATCGAATTTTGACGATTCTAAATGTCAAATTAAGCGATCGACAAGAACGGTACTTGCACACCAGCTGGTCAATGAACGAAACGACGCTCGTCGCACGTCGCAGTCGCTCGCGGGTTTCGTGTGAAAGTGCCCGCGCTCGCACACAAAGGACTTTGTTTCGAAACTTATTGTCGTTATAAAACATTTCTTGGACTAATAATTGTGTTGTGAAGACTTTGGAACTATTTTGAAGTTGCGGTAGTCTTGTGAAGTGAAATCGAACTTGAAAACGTGGTTTTGGATTTTGAAAAAACTCTTATTTGGAAATCTGTTTACAACCATAGTGTATTGTTTACTTTTTATTATTTTTAGCAATAATATGATAAAAAACAATAAGTAAAAGATAATTCGCCTACGTTGAGCGTTGTTCTAGTTTGAAGGGTAGGCAAACGAAATAACAGCAACTTTCCTTCTCTTCACAGTAAGATGGTCACGAAGTAACTGCATTAGTCATGCCGTGCTTAGTGCTCAAACTAGCATGAAAGTATTCAACACGTAACAGTAACTGTAAACGGTACAAAGAAAAACAGTATAAAATGCTATTTATTTATCAGGTAGGTACATGTAAATAAACAAATAATTATGATTCAATTTCGAGTGGGGAGACTGTTGATGCGTAGTATCTTGAAATTCCCCGAAACATCGAAATCACCTTATGGTACATTCAAAACAAAGATATCGATTTATTTTAATAGCTTTTTCTCTAATTGCTTGCGTCAAAAGTATTTGCGTAGTACCCTCGATAGATTTTACTTTGTATGTGGCACGTGGGGCGATTAGCATAACTCAACGTTTACCTGCCCCGAACAAATATAGGTCCTCATGTCAATGATTTACGAGACACTTGACTGATTTACCTATTGTTTTTTTACATACTTGACACGAGAAAGAAGCACTCGGTCGTGCACTAGTGCACTACCATAAAAAATAAGTGTCAATGTCAAATTGGCAGGTCAGTGCCATTTGCTGGCAATATGTGCAATGTCTGTGATGCCATAAAAAGTGTTAGTGCAATGATAGCAAGCTTCAGCGTGCTTATTATACCACCTTGGACATGACCTACAAGGAGTTGCTTTGCACACGTTACCCTGACAGGCGAGGTGTGTGCATTCACACAATTTTGTTCTTAGACGCAATCTGACGCAAAACTAATTCGAGCCTGCGCATTTCAGATTAAAATATTATATTAAGTAGGTACTTTTTCAATCGTAATGTCGTTGATCCTCACCTTGCCAATTTCCTACGCATTTTAATTTATTAATTTTGGTAATTAAACGGTTTCTGACCCAAAAGGTTGTATCTTTTCGAATGATTACGACGTAACACTTACTGCCTCAGACTGGTTATAAACATTCAATTTTAGGTTGTAAAACAAAGCATTTTTAGACTCAATTTCAACTGAAGTTACGTGCTAGTCAAAGGTTAATTGCCATGTAAATGAACGAAACGTTGTACTAGGTATTTAAATAATCCATTGAATTCAAATATAAAAAGACTGCTGCAGTAAACATTTTTCCAAATTACAGAATAGACTGAATCCTACTGAGCTGTGATCGACTTGGCACTAAACCAAATAAAGGAAAATTCGTAGGAACTACTGACTCAGTGAAAAATGTGCGGCAAAATGTGTCTAACGGACTTGTTGCGACATGTGGCGAGACGAAAGTGAAGTTTGGACACCATGTCTCCTGACAAACGCAAGAGGAGGATAAAGGAAGACGTGCAAACGAATTCAAGGACTAATATTAATATCTAGTTATAAACGCTTCCGCAAATAATTGATCTCACAGTATTTTAGTGCTCAACATAGTTAAGTTAAACAGTAAAACAAGCCGGTATTAAGATGATCGCACTGAAGAAACTCTATGGAGACGAACTCCTCCGCCTTGCCCTAGTCTTAAGTCTTCTAAAATCGGATCCGAACGACTACCTGGAGAGGGAAACCCAACAGTTGCTCGCCGGACTGAACATCTCAAACGGGTCCGATTGGTCGTTCGAGCACGAAGCCCAGACGCTGATCCGGCCCAGATTCATCCACCCCAAATCCTTGGACCACGTTTTGGAGAACTACCACAGGCAGGTGTTCGAGGAGCTACACTCCCTCGGGCGGTACGGCGGCTCGTTGGAATACAATGACCGGATACTGAATAATCGGCCGATATTACATACATATTTAGTTAACAACGTGGCGACGGACACAGTCGCGCCGGGGCTGGCTGCCGAGTCGGTGCCCGAAGAATCGCAAGATGGCGTGTCGGCCGACGACAACGTCGCGCAAGAAGTGAAAATCTTTGACGATGACTCGGAAGAGAACGCGGAGGCGCAACTCGACGCTGTGGTCACGCTGTCAACTGACTTCTTCTCAAACCATTCGGAAACAGATGTGTTTCAAGAGATAGCGACTAGAACTTTTGACGTCAGCGAGTTTCTACTGCCATCCGACGGGATGCAGATCAAAAAAGAACAGGACTCTACAGAGTCCGAACTGATGATAAGCATAAAGAAGGAGAGAGAAAATGACGACTTATACAGCGACAACGCTATGGACGATTACGTGTCTTACTTCTCTGTCAAAAACGAGAAACTGGATGTGGGGGAGCCGGAATCCGTCCTGCGACAAAACATGGCAGATCTAAAAGACTACCAGGAACTCTTCGATGATGTTAAGCAAATGAAGAACGAGTTTCAGTATTTGGACATAAAACAACAGCAGGAGAACCTGGAACAGTATCTATTGGAGAACACACCATTGGATTCGGAGGTTTATGAAATGGCACCCATGTTGAGTGAAGAGTTCGTGTTGGATGTGAAGAGAGAAAGAGCTAGTACTAGTTTTACGTCTGCTAGCTCGAGTGGCGTCAGTGATATGGACGTTTCTTCTGTGAAAGAGATGTCAGATGTCAAGATGGAGGTGCTGGAGTCTGATGAGGGGCATCATACTGGCGACGAGCTCACACAAGAGGTTAGTAGCAAATGTAGCAATGTCTGTAGCAATGAGAACTTAACAGAGCTGAAATAATACGGTGTTTTTTATAACGATGCTCTATAAGGCGCTTGGGGTTTTTCAAGAGGTTTCAAGTAAAGTAATATCTACGATGAATAGGCTAATCAATTACAATAATTAATATACCTGTCAACTTGGCAGATTTCATTGTTGTTACGACTTAGATTTCATTACCATTTTGAATGCGCAATAGACGTAATCGGACAAACCTATTATACCTACCTAGTACCTACTCTATTAAGCGTTCAGCTGCAGCAAGCAGCTGTTAGCTGCTAGTTTACAGTGCCAAGGTTGGTAGCGATGATTTCTAGATTTACAAACATCAACAGCTTTGTCATAATTATTTATTGATGATAACAGAACAGTGTCACTGATATCGTATTTCCTCGGACGAGCTCTTTCTTGTAAAGTATCTAATTAGGTGCTCAATGCTAAGCGGGTTAGCCATTTTTTAGCTCTCTAGTTTTACATAGAATACCTTATTCTGTGTATATTGCGTAGTGAAGTGACCTCTCTAAGGTTAAATCATAGACAATGAGAAATGTAGAGTGGCTAACGTCCTTTGTCTTGTCTACTCGACAATGTCAAGTACGTTTTGATCTCAATCATTCGACGGGTTCGCTTGGTGACGGACGCATGATCGTAAAGATTCTTGTCAAGTATTCTATTGACTACAGTAAGTATAAAAGTATTTATCACCAAATCTAGATATATTTGGCATAAATGGTTCGGTTCGATTATCGAATCGTGTACCTACTTGAGGTGGCAAAGTTGAATGACCGATTCGTGTTAGCATAAAATCACACATAAAATTATGCTAATACCTAATACTGTCTCGGTTTCTCTTAGTATGAGGAAAAGAGATGCTAGGTTCAATGTCAATGACGAATTTTGCGGTCATTTGAAATAGAAACATCGTAAAATAATTTTACTTTGTTTTTGAATAATCTGTTTTTTTTGGCATTGAAAATAATTCACATTCTGCTAAATTTTTATGGAAAAACACCGTAAGTGGACATACAATTTTATTGTGCGTATGAGTAAATAATTTTAAGGTTTGTAATTGAAGTCAAGAAGGACTGAACTTAGAATTGGAAAAAGGTATCATCTGCCTACCTATAAGTACTTCTTTTATCGATGTAAATTATTATTTACTAGCAGTTACAGTTACCCGCGACCTTTCCTCGAAAAAAAAAGAAAAAAAAATTAAGTATTCCTAACCTAAAAAAAATTCGGAAAAAGTAGCCAGGTTACGAACTATAATATATTCCAAGTTTCATCCAAATAGGACCAATAGTTACAGCGTGATTGAAACATAAACATCACATCCAGACATCTGTAAACTTTGACATTTATAATAGTAGTGGGATTTTAATTACCACCAACAAGTATTTACAAAATAAATACATAGGTACCTAATTGGTAATATCTACCACGTAAGCAATCACCGCACATAATTAACCTATCAAAGTATCGAACGATACGAAGTGGGGACATCACGAGTGGTGGTGGTGACAAATACGACGTATGTCACCACTCGGGGTATTGAAAGTGGTGACAAGTGACAACTGGGAATGACCCGTCCAATGGGTCAAGAAGATCATTGGTGATTGTCACTGTTATTATACCTATAGATTGCATCAGTTTGCGAGTGGTAACCGGTGTATGACTCACAGACCACAAGGCTCTGGCAGTATCTGGGTCGATCGAACCGACTTCAACTCGAACTGTGCTGGCGATATTACATCTTTTAATACGTCATTTTCCAATGTTATGAGAATCGATAGCACTTTGTGAATGTGCTCATTCGGGTCAGTACTAGTAAGTTAGCAACGTACGTTCAACGGATCTTTGTCCCTCTGTAGTTAGGTGCAAATGATTGCTCATGTACTGTTGTCCGGAAAAAACCGCTTCTCTCCAATACGAGCCAAGAATCAGTTCAGCGCAGATAATTCAGAGACAAAGATCCGTTGTGACTACTATACCTTTCTGACACTGAGCAGAAACATCTAGAAACATTCGCTGTGTTCAGATTTCAGGGGTGTCGACCGGTGCAATGAGACTTAGCACCTTTTTGACTGAGTGTGATGAATGGTCACAAGTCACAATGCAATGATGGCAGTGGTGGACGTGCTCTGTGAGGTATTGTTATTGTTATAGAGAGGTAACTAAAAATTGATAATTCATCGGAGCGACTAAGTCAGCTGTATTGTTTCACACAGGCTTATGTAAAAGTGATTCAATTGCGATTTCATAACTATTTATTATGATTGTGTAAAAAACCTTGCTTCAGACGGGTCCAGCTTTCCATAATCTAGAATACATATTCTGTGGTTCTAGAACACATCAACTCTATCTAAAAGCGTAAACACTACTAGCGTTTTTTAAAATAAGTGCATGAAAGAAAGGGGCCTCTTCTGTAGAAATCTTATCCCACTACTATTATAAATGTCAAAGTTTAGATGTTTGGATGTTTGTTTTCAATCACGCTGTAACTACTGGTCCGATTTGGATGAAACTTGGAATACATATAGTTCGTAGCCTGGATTAACACATAGGCTATTTTTTATCCCGGAAAATCACCAAGATAAAATGGGACGCGGATGAAGTCGCGGATAGAAGTTAGTTCTACATAAATGCAAAAGCCAGTTTACTTAGACGAGATACTTTCTTAAATACTTTATTCTGTTGTTCATTTTAGCATGCGCGCGCGCGAATTTGAATTCGCAGCTAGGTTACTAACCTGCGGGTTGAACGACCGATTTAAGATGGCTAGATGCGTGAGGTTTATATAATTGCTCTTTTCATATTTGGAAAAATACCTAAATAGTTATGAGCTTTGTCTTTCCTACGTATTTTTATTTATTTTAATAGTTTTTTGTTCCGCCGAAGCATAATCTGAACCTAAATTAGGGTTGCCACTTTTAGCAGGTGTTACTCACACTTACATTTTTGAAGATAAAGGACAGACGCAAAAAGGTCAGACACATTGAAAATGTGGATAAAGCATATACCTAAATACAATCAAAACACTACACAAAGGTTGGTTGGGAAGAAAATGCTAAATTCTGTACCATTTTGTATGTGCAATAAAGAATTCTTTAATCTAACCCAAAACAGCTCAGTTCATCGAGAAAACCCAGTAGGTAGATGTAGGTATACATATAACACGCAAACAACGATCCCAGGTGAAACCTAGTTAGCAATAAATCGTATAGATTTCATGTTTCGGCAATCTGTTGGAGACGTTAGGTTAAAGACATAAACTTTGTTCTAAAACTGAGGTTCCAGACAACTGAGGGGTGAGTACAAGTTTACAGTGTGCAATACGTCTGACGTCCAGAGGGGCGATTACGAGTTTACAGTGTGCAATACGTCTGACGCCGAGCACACCGGTGTGCGCTGATTGGTATGGAAACACTGAGCGGATTTTTTGAGAAGCTTGGTCTCGTCAAGCTTCCGCTCAGTGTTTCCATACCAATCAGCGCACACCGGTGTGCTCGGCGTCAGACGTATTGCACACTGTAAACTCGTACTCACCCCTCTGAGACCCGGACCGACGACCTTCAAAACAAAGGGTCCCGAAATAACGTCTGGCTCCGGGGGATAGGACGGTGGAGCTAGACGGTTTCATTCACCTTTGCCGGGTACAGAAAAACCTTTTTGGTAGAACGTTGCTACGGACGACAAGAACTAGACGATTCCATTCGAGTAGGATAAGAAGTTGTAAATGATGACGTCAGAAACTACTGATGACAGCCCTATGATAAAAAAGTGCTAAGTAAATATACGCTTTTGTGAGTATTTTATACTTTGCACATAAAACAAGTACTTACGTGTAAAGACAAGATAGGTTTAACTACCTTGGTTTTAGGTACAGGTAATACTTATTTCTTCTCAAGATAGCAGTTAGTGGCATCGTCTGATTTATTATCTAATAGATGCATGTAGGTATGTATATTAGGTAGTATCTACACTATCTACTGGTTTTCTACTGGCATCATACACGTGTTCCATTATTTGTTTACCAACAAAACAACGTTGCTTTTTGGCGCCAAAACTGAACACTCCACGTAGATATACAATTAGATAGTACGTCATTTGTTTTTATCCCGGGAAATAAACAGGATCAAACGGGACGCGGACGAAGTCGCGGGCGGAAGCTAGTCTAAAATAAATGAAGAAATTAAGTAAATATACAAGTACCGTAAAATAATCTGGGTCTTTTCAAGGCAAGAGTGAATAGAGATAGATAGAGATATATTTATTCGACACACAATCACAACACAGGTACAGCACAGAACAAGCATTAAAAAGAAAGAAAACAATAATCACCTACACAATTACTACTAGGTAGGTAGGCTGGGCAGGTGTCCTATTAGTATTAGTGTATTAGGTGTATTATTATTTGGTGTATTAGGTGTCTTCTAGACTGTGCTGCTCCATCGTCGGCCTCATCGTCACTTACCATTAGGTGAGATTGTGGCCAAAGGACATTCTATATTATAAAAAAACCGTATCTTACCCTACCTACTAGGGCATGCAGTACCGGTACTACTCTCAGTACCGGTAATTTTCGGCCGGTACTGGAGCCGGTACCGGTAATTACCGGTACTTTCGATACTTTCGATACTGACCCGATTTTCACTAAAAAAAGGGCTAAAACGAAGTAAAAACCTGTAAAAATATAAAACTTTGGTTATTTCTAACTTTATTATCACACTGGCAGCTTAAATTAGTCCACTGGTGGACACAAAGGTCCCCCATAAATTTGCGCGAAAAAAGATTTTAAGCGTTCTTTATCTCTTTATCTACGACTTTACACAATCTATACAGTCGTTGGTTCTTTGGCTATGTGGTCATTCAGTGCGTTACTTTTACGTGGTTCCATGCTATAACATCTTTACCCCATTGAATGTTAGTTCCATTAGCTATACGCCCTGCTACAAATCACAATTCCTGCTCCTCCTTAATCGTTTTCCCATTGTTGGAGATCGTGGCTCCGTGGATAGAATCTTTGGATAGCTTTTTTCTGTCTGTCATGGTCTTACTGCTTGATAGATCGCGACGTTGACGGAGATCTCCAACTGTTCTCCAGGTTTCTTGCTCTGCACTTTGCCTGTTATCAGAAGAGTCTCCATGTTGTCTGCATTTCTGCGTGCAATATGACCGTACAAGTATCTGGTAAGGCAAATGGAAGACAAACACTGGGCACGTTCTTTAATATGGAGACGTTGGTTCTTTTGGCCATCCACGGAACCCTCAGGAGGCATATCCGACACCACATCTCAAAAGCATCGATGCGCTTGCGGTCATTGACTTTCATGGTTTATGTTTCAGAACTGTAGTAGAGAAATATGGAGAAGATCAGTGTGCGAATCACGTGGACCTTTGTCTTCTTCTGAATATTGCTGTCCCTCCATATTCTTTTAAGTTGGTTCATCGCTGTCTTGTCCATGACAATACGACGGCATATTTCAAGTTCGTTTTTCCTTTGTTGTTGATGGATGAACCCAGGTATTGGAGTTCTTCGACAATTTCATACTCTTCCAGTGCATCCAACAACTGGATGGACTCAAAACGATGTATAATAATTAACTTGGTCCTGTTTTTGTTAACAGCCAGGCTTAGATCGACACTAGCGGACTTTAGGCGCTGCAGAAAGGCAACCAATTCGGATGCCGTGGATGCAAACAAATTCGTGTGATCGGCGTATCGTAGTTTAGAAATTTTGACGCCTCCAACTTTAACACCGACTTTCCAGTCATCTCAGGTCTTACGTATGATGTGTTCACCATATTTAATGTATAGCATGGGTGAAATGACGCATCTTTGTCCTACTCCTTTCTCAAAACTGAACGGTTTAGACGTGCAATTCCCCAAAGTTATAGTAGCATAGCCAGTTTCGTAAAGGTTTCTGATGAGGGTCTCTATATGTTTGAGTACTCCAGATTCCTCAATAACAGAACAGAGATGTTGCTATCTGATACAGTCATGTTTCAGTTCGTGTTTACAACCAATAAATAGTGACTACGGCTCAGTCCTATAGTCATCACTGGTAATCAGGCCTTTGCATCTAATCTAGATGATTTATACAGCGTCAGGGGCCACTTTTCACACTATGAACGGGATGCTGTAGTGCAGTGGGACATGAGTTAGATGAAGTAGGCTTGCCCATCACCTACATCATCCTCTCAGCCTAGTCGGCTTTATCCACAGGAAAGACAAGGTTAATATGTTTAGTTAGGTGAGGTTTGTTGACCTCTTTATACGAAGTTGAACCTAACTACTAGAATATTTTGACTCAAATCAACAATAGCGGTCAACAACTCCAATAATATCACTCGATACAACGTTTTCTATGTTCTTATTGCGTCAAAACATCTTATAATTCAAAAAGTAAGATGAAACTTTACCCAGATTGTATGTTTTTGAGTAACAAATCGACAATAAATAACAGAAAAGTTGAGTATCGAAAGTATCGAAAGAACCGAGACTGGCTTCGTCAGTACCGGTACTGGAATTTTTCAAAAGTACCGGTAATTCCCGGTACTTTCGATACCGAGAATTACCGGTTGCATGCCCTACTACCTACTACCCAATAATGTTAATAATGTGAAACCTATTGTCGTGATGTGAGTCGTAACGATTACCTACTAATAATAGGTTTTAGGTAATTAAAATAAGTCGTAGGTATCAGAGAGTCGTATGTAAGTATCTAATCTACCTACCTAGATTGATCTACCTATCATCAACTAAAGACGTACTGATTGCAACAAAATAAATGCAACATCCAAATATACCTAGCACATTGACTTTCATTTTCACCTACATGTGGACACGTGGCGCATGCACATACCTACAATCAATGTAGGTATTCGGGTAGGTATACTTCAGGTATTAGGACGTACGTAGTGTAGGTACGTCTACGTACGTACTCGTAGTAGGCAGGCAGTAAACTGCGTGATTATTGTAGAGCTCGTAGCCTAGTTAGTGTCGTGCGTGGCAACCGGCAACCATTGTTACCTCGATCTTTCTAATTGAAGTAGGAAGTAGGTAATAGTAGGTGTAATGTATCCATGTTTACCTATAGATAGTACCTAGGTATGTGGGTGGGTACTCGCAAATACGGTTTGCGCTGCCTATCGCAAACTAACAATAAATCAGTCTTGTTTGAATGGTGTTTTACTCATCCTATACCTATATTTCAGTAGGTAGGATAAATAATAGAATTCCACAATAAAAAAATATAAGGAAATTAATATTTTATTCAATAAATTTCAAACACATAAAATGAACTTGTAGTAAGTACCTACCAAATACTTAATGTATTAAAAAAATTAGGTAGGTATATAAGTATTTTATCAGCAATCTAGTTCCCATATCACAAGCTATGCTTAGTTTGGGCCTAGAAGGTGCTGTGTGAAATGTCCATAAATATTTATTTATTTTAGAAGATACCTAGTACCTACACTGTTTGTAATGCCTAATTACGTGTTACTAAGTAAGGTAGGCAACTCTGTATCTATATCAAACTTATTTACCATTCAAGAACCCATTAGTCTAAAGTTCAAAGTCGGCCAGTGTAGTAATCATAAAATTAGTTTTGTACTAATGTACTTAGGTACGACGTGGACGTCCGTCGTATCGTATGATTAAATATTACGTAATAATGCGTAATGCTACTAGAAGGTTTAAAGTAAAAACAAACACCAAACATTGGTTTGGTTTAGCTCCTTCTTGCGCACCGTTTTACAGTCTACCGTTTTTAGCAACCCTACTAGAATGAGATTAGTCATTTAACTTCCTTATTATTCAAGCTTTAGATGAATCATTATTTTATCAATATTCGTGATTTAATTTCAAACTGATGATAATTTAATTCAGTGCGAAAAAGAGAGAGAAACTGCATACCTTCCTGCATATTTTTAGGGTGGGTGTTTGATTCCGTACTATCCGGTTTGAATTTTCGTAGGTGATTTATTTTGGTTCTAAATTCAATATAACCTTGTCTCGCCTTGACCGCTGTCGAACTCGCAAAAAACACGAGGGCGGACGTTGTTCTATAAAATATTATCTGGATTTAGCGCCCCTGATTGACGATTTTCTGAACTATATCCGTAGACCTACCACACACAGACCTTTCTGTGATATATAAACTATTTATAACAAGGAAGGAACCTCTTTGTTCTAACAAATTAATCGTAATCTTGATTGCTTGCTGAACGATTATTGATTGAAATAAAACCTCCTTTGAAAATGACAACACGAACTTCACTATCTATCAATCAGCTGTTATGAATTGATATGATGCAATTAACGCCATCTGTTGTCGAGTAGCATTTGTAACGAAAGTTTATCTCGTTGGTACAGAAAACAGAATCGAGATAGCGCTGTTAGCGCTTAACGCCATCTATGAGCGCAAGTTGATATTTCGAAACTTGTGGTTCAAAAAATAAAATTGAGATGGCGCTGTTATGGACAGCTTTTACCGCCATCTTTTGTTAGGACTTAGTGACTAATCGCGCGTTAGTACCGTACGAAGTGCGTTTTATATCAACAGATGGCGTGATCTTGTTTTAGTATTGTTGTATCGCGTTAGGTGGCGCCCTATGTATTAGGAATCTAGAACCGAACCGGGATTTTCGTTATGTGGGTAGAAAAGCTTGTTTTAGAATGACCATGGATGTTTATTACTCTCACTGGTGGCCTTAATGACTAGACTATATCGTATTGTTTGTTTTTCCAGGACATGGACCTCATCGAGGTGCTCTGGAAGCAGGATGTGGACATGGGCTTCTCCATCGAGGATCCTGTACAGCCGGTAAAGGTTTAGAGTTCGAACACACTATGTTTGCAACACTAATACACTAAGAAAAAGTTATGGAAGAAAATAACGGGTCACCTTGTATAGAACATTGCATTAGCTCATAGAGGACGCGGCCTGTGAGGCATCACACTGCGTCCGTCACTCTGAGACATGTCGGTGTTAAGTGTGATGTGCGTGTAATAGTGATGTGCGTGTAATAGCACCGGCACCCATACCCTTCAAACCGGCACACAGCAATGCGAGCATCACTGTGCACACGGAATAGAAGAAAAAGTTGAGAAAGTAGTTGATAGATGTATTTGTATTTGGGTGTTAATATGTATTATAAGTAAGTATGTATTTACAAAAAAAAGTATATAAGTATTGTATCAGCATCTAGTTCCCATATTACAAGCTTTGCTTAGTTTGGGACTAGAGGGCGTCGTGTGAAATGTCCATGAATATTTATTTATTTATATTTATATTTATTTATTTAGGTGCTTTCATACGAGTTTAAATTAATTTGAACAATAATATGTTTTTCTTGTAACAGGAGGGTCCTCAAGCCACCAAGGTTCTCGGAGACGAGATAGAGAAAGAGTTGAAGTTGGCAGAACAGAAGATACAGCAGAAGAAGACAGAGGAAGCTGGGATTGAGAAGGTCAAGGCGTCATTACTCGATCCTGAGATTAAAGAGGTAAGGAATATCACAGCTTAGTTGGTGCCTTCTGCGCTGTGGATTGTGGGTTCGATCCCCCGGAACAAATATTTTGGAAGATTTTGTGTGATGAATGACCTGAACATAAACCTCGTCAAATATCTACGAAATAATATGGAACCCCGTTCTGATTTACCTATAAACAGAGTTCGTTTGCTACAAGTATGATCGAAAACTAAATTAATGACTGTAATTTTACGTAGTCAGTTTTACCTTGTACACACGGCGACGCATCAACCTAGACAGTTTGAAGTTTGAACTATTAGAAGTTGAACGTTGCGAGTCGTGCGAGATACAATTTTTTTTATTCGAGTTCTGTCATTTGTAAAAACAACATAGCACATTTATTTTAATTGTTTCTCTTGATGTTAAAGTGAGTATTGTTGTTTAATTTTGGTGGAATTTTAACCAATAATACTTGCAGTCATAGCATAAAGTGTGAGCCATTGGAATAAATGTGTATTATGTGTTTTTATTATTTGATGGAATTCGTTTTCAAGTTTTAAAGGGAAAATCCTCCATTTGGTCTTCAAAACAAATGACTTGACGTATGACTCGACTTGATTAGACTTATTTCAAATAATCGACTTGACACTGGCAAAATTGTCTGTCGAAATGACAGACAGAAGCCATTTAGAAGAGAAGAAGACTTTTTATTTGTGTGGGATGCGCCTGCGCCTGCACCTAGTGCTCATTGTGAACAGCGTAGTTATAACGGATATGTTGGGTGTCTAACCTGACGTGTAGCCGTGTGTATCTGATGCTTATTTTTGTGTATAGGATGATCCATGGGCCGGTCTGTCTTACACCGTTGACACAGAAACTGGTAAGTCACTATACTAAAGTCTGACAGCGCTAACTCTGCACTCAAACATGGCAGGATTTTGAAAAAATAAAGTTGCACCTAAACGATTTGACAACGTAATAACAACGAATGTTTCTGAGCTAAGATGCAATTATGTACAAAGGGGTTGCCAATTTATTTAATTCATATTCATAAATAAATAAATATTCATGGACATTTCACACGACGCCCTCTAGTCCCAAACTAAGCAAAGCTTGTACTATGGGAACTAGATGCTGATAGAATACTTATATACTTTTTTTTTGTAAATAAGTACATACTTATAATACATAGTAACACCCAGACATAGAACAAACATCTATGTTTGCACAAATTGCAGAGTTAGCGTGATCAGATCCACTACTCTTTACTGGATCATTACGGCCAAGGCGGGTGGCCCACCTGATGTTAAGTTCTAACCTCTGCCTATAACAATGCATTGTCTTACTGAGGACGTGCCCTTTGTTGCATTGCACTGCGTCCATCACGCTGAGACATGTCGGTGTTAAGTGTGATGTGCGTGTAATAGCACCGACACACATACCCTTCAAACCGGAACACAGCAATGCGAGCATCACTGTGCACACGGAATAAGTACGGTGCCCTACTAGTACTTGTCTGGAAGAAATAGCTCTTTTAGCGATAAAACCGCGCCCATTGTAGGTACATTTATAAGTAGGTATTAATTTTTTCTGTAATTTTCTTTTTCCCTTATTATTAATTTGTAAGGTGTATAACAAAGAGTTTTTCATTCATTAATCACATCCACTGTTTTAGTATTTTATAAAATTTTCTAGAATTGTAGATTTTTGTCATTATTATTACGGTCCCCAATACCACTAAGCGCTACGATTCACTAAATTGCATGTATACCCTTACATAAGGGTTGCACCCCTTATTTACTTAGAAATCAACCCCCTTTGATCGTTCCCTATTTTTCAAACGTGGTGTAGGCAGTGGTGCGTTGGGCTTCCGTGAAAATCGCATCCTTTTTGTAGCTGGTTATCTGTAAATACAAATAATAAACCAAATAAAAAAATAAGTACCTACAGAAAATTCATTATATTTCCTAGATTTGCTCTAATCCAGAAACACGAAAAAATCCCAAAATATTCCTTTAATTTTCTAAGATTGTGTCTGGATTTCGAAGACAGCGCTAAGGGTTGAAAACTAGATAATACCTACATGTACTTACCAACGTCATCATCTGTTTTTTTCAATATTATCTTTGTTTACAAGATAAAATAAAAAATCATAAAATAAAAATTATATTTTCGTCAGAAATACAATCTATGAGTCTTTTCAAGGCAATAGTGAATAGGTGTCTTCTAGACTGTCCTGTTCCATCGTCGGCCTCATCGTCACTTTCCATCAGGTGAGATTGTGGCCAAAGGACATTCTATATTATATTAAAAAAAAACTGCTAATTCACGCATTTTTTATGTCGCAAGCGCCGACGAAGCGCGTGCTGTTCCGAACCTTATTCCGATGATCTTATGATCCAGTTTGAAATCGCATATCTCACTCAGGCATAATAGTTATTGTAGTTTGAAACATTTAAATTCGTCTCACAGCATTCGCATGACAAACTGGAGTCGATACCTATTCCAGATTCTGATGATGCCCACCTGTGATGAAGAGGAACTATGGAGGAACTTGTCTATTCCCTATTGTAAAATGTCAACTTTGTAGTATAAATCGGATAAAATCACGTTACAAGTTACATCTTGATCACAAAGATTGTCATACGACATATTGTGTTGACTACGTAAAACCATTAGATAACAAAAAGCAATTTCAACCGTCAAAGGGACGAAATTTTCGAAAAAAATAATCTGTTCGAAAAAAAAAATGTATTAATCACAGAGAACACTGGCCGAAACGATGACTTGTGGAAAAGTGTTCGAAAAAAGAATGATTCTTTTTGAATTTCGAACGCGCGGCTGTCACTCTGTGTCGATCGCCAGTTTTGGGAGACCCTTGAGGTTATACCAATATTCAAAGATAATAATATGTTCATACAAGGGCTGAAGAATTATAAAAAAAATCAGTGTTCATACACGTATCTATTTTTGAGATAGAAAATCGACCAAAATATCGTGAAGTCATAATATCAAAAGATCTTACGACCGAAACCAATATTCAAACTTCATTTTCTTCAAAATTAGCTATGTTGCTTTGGTAATTTACCTTCTGTAAGCGCTTCACGTTGGCGGTTTGCAGGCGAGTTCTCCGGTTATATACGGCGCTATTCGCGGCGAACTCGCAGCGAACTAGCTTTTAATTCACCCGCAAATCGCCAGTGTGATAAAGCACTTAGAACAAAACTAGAGGTACAATATTGGGAATAATACTGTACTAACAGCTAACTCTAGTATCACAACTCCCCGGGTCATGATATCCTGGTCACCGCTGAGCTCATTATTGTAACTCCGACTTCGTCCAGAAACGTGTCCTTTTCCAAATTCGAAAGATAATCGATTTTTATTAACGGTTCTGACGTAAAAGGTTTTTGATCGGAGTTCAATTGAGTTTTGAGGTTTTATTAAAAGTTTTGTCTTGCTATGAAAATACAGTGATGTCATGAAAATGAAATTTAAAAACTTCTGGCTCTAACCAACCGTTTAACATCAGATGGGCCATCGGCTTGTTGCATCATTCAGTTGCATAAAAAAAATCTTGCATTATGCATTTGGAAAGAGTGTAATTTGTATCAAAAGTCAAAGTCGAAAATCGGAATAAAATCCAACGATGTTATAAGATTATTGATAAAATCACAAAGATCATTTAGAAATTAGGAGCGTAGATATCTTTGTAAGTTATGAATTTACACAGGTTTTCTGGGTTTTAACCGACTTAAAAAGATTTTAAAAACTTTTTTTGTTCGAAATCAAATTGAGATGAAACGTGGCTAAATTAGTATCATAAATAACAATAAATAATACGTTTATTTTCTCACACAAAGGTTTTTACATAACTAGTAGTTACCCGCGACTTCGTACGCGTCTACGTTTTCCGTGTACATTATATTATCTTTGCGTGTACCGAGCGGATACTTTGAGAAACTTGATATTACACCTCATTACACCGAACTCGTACCTACTGGAATGTCAAACGCTAGTCGTTAGACCAAAGAGGTAGCACTACGCCCTGTCAAACTGACGTGACATGACATGACATTGAAATCTTCTTTCCTATTGGCGCTGCTAATCCTTTTCGTTCATTTTATCCTGTAGATCCTGTTAATTATTCGAGATAAAAAGTAGCCTATGTGTCAATCCAGGTTACTATATATATGCCAAGTTTCATCCAAGTTGGTTCAGTAGTTTCGACGTGATTGAAACACAAACATCCAAACATCTAAACTTTCGCATTTATAATATTAGTGGGATAGTAGGATACCGGTACTTAGTGCACATGAGTTTAGCATGTGGTTAGGTAGTTTGTCGGAAAAATGCAAAAAAACTCTGTTTTGTGTGAGACTGATGCCTGAAATAGGTTATTAACCTGTGGTACAGTATTATTGATACTATTATAAAAATACATTTACTTTCTCAAATATTCCCTGCCAAAAGGCACCCACTTTGAGAGCCGCATACAAAAATGCTTTAAATCGACAACAATATGCTGTAATTAATGATGGCGTTCCCGAGGGGATTGAGATGTACTTTCACAATGCCATACAAACTCCCATACTTCCATACAAACTATACAAACTTTACATAAGTACATTAATCATACAACGACATAAACGTGTGCATAGATATACAGGGTGTAACATAATGTCTCTATAAGTCTGAAAGGAGGGTATTCTACACGTCATGGCGAACAACATTTGTTCTACGACTTTTAATATTCCGAAGTTTTTCATTCATGAAAAGCGTCTTAAAGTTTCCGTAAAAATAGCATTGCACACGTGCTTAGGTGTCTATGTGTGGGTGCGACGTGATAGAAGGGTGCGTAAGCATGTGTACTAACGGGCTGGATACAAACGCAAAGTAAATAAACACAGGGTGGTCGCAAATTTCAAAGACAAAATAAAAAATAGAAGTTTCCAACATGTTGTATTCTACTTTTGCACATGCCAATCTATTCACGTGTTTGGTCTGAATAAGCCCCTTTTCGGCTTTAGGGACAATATGTTACACGTTGTATATCTAATACAGGATAGGGTACTACCTTATTTGTTTAGTAATCGCTTGATAAATTCGATATAGTGTATTTATCAGGTTTAAAAAACTTGCGTTTTTTAGTAAAGAAAATACGATCCAAAGTTAAAGTCAAAATTTCTTAATTCAATAAAAACACAAGGATCATTTAGAATCCATTCCCACTAGTTACATTACTAGTTCTATTGTAACTAGTATGATTTTTGTCACATCAGGGCCTAGTACGAGTTTTGGTGAAGCCAGTGTGAAATGTCTGAAAATAAAACGGACACGCGTACGAAGTCGAACGTAACAGCTATAGTGTCGAATAAATTATTTCTCCAACTCAAAATCAAAGCCAAACAATTTAAAATAAATTATAGAAAAGATCAAACACGTCTCTAAGATTTTAAAGTCTAATAACATATAAAAAATACTTTTCCATCAATACCATCCCCCGAAATCTAAATACGAAACAATACAACAGAACGGCTGAATCACATGACAAATGATACAGCTTCCATCCGGGGGGCGATGCCTTGGGGAATTGGTAGGTAGGTATAGCGAGGGATAACGCATATCTGGTGTAGAATCATGGAAGATTTAACTAAGTATATAGGTAAACCGACTTCAATTGGGAATGTTCTAGTGACCGTAAAACAGCACAAATAAAAAGTCACAGAAAAACATAATACGCAATTTAGTGCACGTGGATGGCATATTGTTTTCAGTAATTTTTATTTATAAGCCAAACTACTGTACCGATTTTGATGAAAATTGAATGGGACCAACCTGAAAGTAATCCTTACAGATAAAAAAAGTATTTTTCAAATCGGTTTACAAATGAGTTGTGAGGTAACAAACATTAAAAAGAAATACTACCGAAGTGAAAACCTCCTTTTTTGAGGATGGTTAAAAACAAAATTTAAGCCTGTCTTCTAAAAAAAATGCAGCTTTAAAAATCACTTTGAAACTTCTTCAATTCAGTTTAATTTATTTACTGGTGATACACAGGTTTATATGTACAAATACATAGATGACGTAGATGAGGTGGTAATAAATAAATAAGTATTTATGGACTTTACACACAACGCCTTCTAGTCCCAAACTAAGCAAAGCTTGTGATATGGGAACTAGATGGCTGATAGAAAACTTAAATACTTTTTTTTGTAAATACATACTTATAATACATAGTAACACCCAGATATATAACAAACATCTATGTTTTCCACGCACAAATGTTTGTTCTCGGTGGGGATCGAACCCACGACCCACAGCACAGAAGGCAGAGCCATTACCGACTGAGCTGTGATGCCTGTCAATAATAATAATTTATTTTCATTAAAAGATAAAAAATATAGTGTGCTGTGATCTGTATTATTATGCATATATTCTTGAATGTGAACCATGCGACCATCTTTTAAGTAATTAAATTCACTGGTTTTTTTTCCGGATTTTGGTTACAATATAAAAATTTACATTAATTTTTGCAAAACTCATAAGTAAGTAGTGGCAAGTGGCAACGGATATTTATCCCTCTGAAGTATCTGCGCAGAACCCATTTTTGGATCGAACTGGAAGTAATCTATATTGTCTGCACTTGTATTGCGCAATCGTTTGTTGCACCCTTGGACGAATACACGTTGCACCTAATTTCAGAGGGTTAAAGATACGTTGTGTGAACTGTAAATAAAATAATAAAAATCTTTTTTTTTTTTTTATTAACCAATACTGTCCCACTGCTGGGCAAAGGTCTCCCCCCTCGTAATAATCTTTTAACAACAAAAATAAAAATCAATACACCACGCCATTGTCTCGACTTTTGTAAATATTTGTACAAATAAATATGCATGGACATTTCACACGACGCTCTCTAATCCCAAACTAAGTAAATACCTACCTATAATACCTATGTAGATAGAAGTAGGTCCTATGACACAAAACCATAACCTATCTTTGTAAAACGCAAGTACACGGTGATGTAACATTTTGTCCGACAAAAATAAATGGTAAGTCATCTAAACAATGATTTTCTAAAGTCCGTTGAACTTTGCATTTACGGAACAACTATGGCGGTAGGTAAAGTACTAAACTACTAATATTATAAGGTGGTAAAGTTTGTAGTTTGTATCTCTGAAATAACTGAACCGATTCTGAAAATTCTTTCTTTGATAGATAGCTACATTATCCACTATCCTAGTATTATAAATGTTTAAAACGTTAATGTTAAAAGTTTAGATATTTGAATGTTTATGTTTCAATCACGCTGCAACTGCTTCATGGTCCTATTTGGATGAAACTTGGAATTTAATATAGTTCGTAGCCTGAATTAACATAGGCTAGTTTGTATCCCAAAAAAATTACAGTACGAACGGACGAAGTCGCTGGCGGAAGCTAGTAGGCTATCTTTATCGTGCGTGATATAACTTAGTTTTCATTACGTAATCTCAATATTTGTAAATCGTAGAAATGCATACGTAGTTGCGAACAAGCCAGCTAGTAGAATTACACTGTGATTGAAGACAGAAAAAAAATTATAAAAAAGAAGAAGAAACAAGAAGATATTTTTCCATTTTGAAAGAAAGAAAGAAAAAACATTTATTGCCTTAGAGCTTACGAGCTATATTAAAATTAGATAGATAGATAGATAAATTAATTTTATTTTCCCGAAATAAGAGCTTTATGCTCTATGAATCGAAATTCACTTAATTTATTTTAAATGGGGTCTCATTTTGATAGTACTTTTAATATGTGTGTTAATTAAAACGATTTTTAAGTTTTTAAAGTGCCTACGTGTTAATTAAAACAACCTTTTTTAATTTTTTAAAAGTGTTATATCTAAACATTGATGCATTATATACTGAAGTAAAAGCAATAGTAGGTACGCAAGTCTACATTAATTTTGTGGCTTACTATATCAGATTTCCTGTAACAAAGCTCGCAAACAAAAACTAATCAATATAACACGCACCCCAAAACAAAATGGCGGCACGAAAATGCGCGGGAAAATCTACCCGCAACAGTTTCATTAAAATAAAACAGCTCCTACCATTAATAAAAGCAGAAAAAGATTAATGTCGGTCGAACACAATGCGTAATAAATTAGATGGATATAAATTTCTAGAAAGGGAGACCTACCCCTGTCCGCCATCTTGTCATGACCCGCCCTCTGATTGGTCGAGTCGGTTACTAATCAATATGAACCTTCTTCGAGTTGAAATGTCCTAACTGCCTTTGCGCTCTTTCTACGATTCTAGTCCTTATTGTTGTGAGAATAAAATAAGTTTTTTTTGGTTTGACTGCCGAGGAAAAACAAAAGAATAATGATTTTGTTACAAGTACCTATGTTTTTATTTCTTTAAAAATCTTTTTATACGTAGGTAGTTAGTAAGTACTCGAATTTCACCAATTCAATATTTTATGATGAAATTCGTTATTGTAAAATCGACTCTGTTCTCTTTTCTATAAACTAAAAATTTAGTAATTACATCATTATACATAGGTAATCATTTGTTTTTATGTCTTGGAAATTGTTTTAAATGTATCTGAACTATCCAAACGAAACTAGTCTTTATATCATAGTATTTACATTTCAAAGTTTTTCGAAGCTAATGGGGCATACGGTCCAAAAACTGGTTCTCCAATTATTTTCTACCAAGCGTGTATTTTTTGTGGCGATGCCTAATACTGGCTTTCTGTCGATACCTACTCAGTTTGTTTTATATTCTTATTTTCTATTGGCTTGAAAAGTACCTACCTATTAGGTACATTCGTCACCACACCATCCACTTTTAGAAATACATACATATACATAGATACATACTAACATATAAAAAGTTGCTTAAAATACGAGTAAACCTATTGCATAGCATACTTAAATATACAAAGATTTTTTTTATGAGAATAAGGTGTCGAAAGCAAAATTAACAGATGTTAAGCGGTAACCTCTAAGTATAGCAATGCATTGCCTCATCGAGCTAGTCAATTAAGGACGTGCCTTGTCTGACATCCCACCGCGTCCATTACTATAGATGTTGGTCTCATGTGCCGGTAATACCCATATCTACCACAGACTTCAAACTGGAACACAGCAATGCGAGCATCACTGCTTGGCGCACGAAATAGGTACTAAAAACGCAAGACATTATCTGGTAAAATAACACTTATGAAAAGGAAAAAATGGAAGACGAGGCGGTATGGTCTTAAGACTTTAGCCTGGCCGTAAAGGCCGAAAAAAAAAATTTTAGTACAGGCACTATTATTTTAGTACATAGTATTTTAGTGATTTGAACTCTGTTTTCTATCTCTAGCATTTAGAATTCAGAGTTCATTTTAATATTTTTTTTTGTTAAAAATGCTATTTTCTTCTTATTAGTATTTGTATATAGTTATTGTTTTTATCATTAAAATAAAATATATAATTTTAGTACAAAAATATTAACAATTTAATTTCCAAACCCTCATCTGATATTGACAAATGATTATCTTAAAAGCCTATTTTATCTTGTAAAAGCTTCCGAAAGTCGTATGAAATTAGTGGTCAGGTAGATGACAAAAAAATATGACAACCTTTTTTTTTCTTTTGTCTAATCTCCGTTTAGTGGCAGAATGGGTGATAATTTATAATTTGTCTATGGTTTCTCGTTTTTGGAGTGGTCATGAGGTTTTAACGGGTTTTGTACAGGGTGTAACGAGAAAAAGAACGAAACAGACTCACTTATTAATTGGTATCACACTGTATTATCCTCTGGTTAAAAGTTAAACTCTCTCAGTACCTACACTCATGGGTTGTCTGAAAGATATCGCGTGTAGCGAACGCCCATTACGTTCCACAAATAAGTTTATTCACTGAAATTCATAAAATTCTGAAATTCACTGGTGTTCTAGTGGTAGCGAGGTAGCGACCCCCACCTTCTGATCCTAAGGTTCGATTCCGGTCGTGCACTTGCAATCAGCCACTTTTAAAATGCTAGAGAACTATTAAACTGTAAAATTTTGACACGTGTTTTAAACAAATCTACTAACACAGAGTGACGTACTAAAACCGATTCTAAACTTAAAGTGGTAGCCTTAAGTACTGTAAAGACATTTATTTGTGAAATCGCTCTTAAAAATACAGCAAAATCATTGATTTCCTAATTCAAATTCAGTCTGACAGTTACAGATCAATTCTAAACTGTCAACTTCACCGCACTTGCCCGCACTTGCCATGTTTGTCTATTTAAAAATAAACTTAACACTTTCGCTGACGGAAGAGTATGCGTTTCATCGTGACTCGTGACGGACAAGATGGCGGCCAGTCATGATCGATCAGCGATTTTTCTACAATGACATTCAAGTATTCAAATCTATGCAACAGTATCGATGGTATGGTTAATTGGTGTAGATTAGCTCTCATTGCAAAGGAAAATAAACATTTCGGTTGCTCTCATAATACCGCTAAATTAAATTCGGATTCCTTAATTCTGGAAATCTATGAATTATTCGTTTCTCATTTCAATTCATTTTCATGGACTATGATAATTTATAAGTTAAAAAACTGGAAAACCGACTTCAATTCGACTACCAGCTTCATCATCAGATGATGATGATGATGATGACAGTTCATTGGGAATGTTCTAGTCACTATAAACACCACATAAAAGTCACAGGAAAGCAAAATACGCAATTTCGTGCACGTGGTTGGTGTTGATTCTTTAGAGGAACAACTGGTGGGTTTTTGCTTTTCTCCAATTAAATGCGGTTTGAATGTACAAACTGGGTTTATTGACAAATTTAGAAAAATGTAAAAATTTAGGTGTGCACCACAAAGGGTCCATCGTTGCTAGCAGTAAAATGGTAGGCGCTACGCCGCAACTTGGCATATTGCATCGTTGCTAGCAGTAAAATAGTAGGCGCTGCGCCGCGCCGGGCATATTTTTTTCAGTTATTTCTATTTATAACCCAAACTACTCAACCGATTTTGATGAAAATAAAATGGGACCAATCTGGAAGTATATCCTTTCAGATGAAAAAAGAATTTTTGAAATCGGTTCATAAATGACGGAGTTCTGAGGTAACAAACATTAAAAAAAAAAAAAAAAAAAAAATAAAAAAAAAAAAAAAACATACAACCGAATTGAGAACCTCCTCCTTTTTTGAAGTCGGTTAAAAAGTCTTTGAAAATGTCTCGAGTTTCGCCAGGCTAACGATCATTACATTTTGACAGTATTTGAAGTGTTAAAAAATGGTATTCATGATTGTTTGACCAATGTTGCAGAATATGGGGCATCTCGGCATCTTGCATACAAAAACTAACCTAAAAATTTAATAAAAGTAGATAAAGTAAGTAAGTATAGGTAATGTTCTGAAATGGTTCTGAAACAATTCAGTGGATTATAATTTTTTGAGCAAAAAATGAAAAGATTTTTTTCTGCTTTTTACTTTGGGATTTAGGTACACTCAGGTGTAACAATTCGTAAGCATGTTAAATGTTAATATATGAGAAAATAGTAAGATGTGTTTTTTTTTAATATTGGTCTTGGTTTCATTTTTAAAACACGTTGTTCGAAGTTTAGTGACCCAAGAGAAAATATTTTGAAACATATTTTGAGTGTCGTGCGGCCGTGCCTTGTCATATATTTTTATTATCTGTGGAGGGGACAGTTTATTAGAAAATTGAAAGACTTGATTGCCCGGATCCGTACTCCTTGCAGCGGATATTTCTAATTCCTATAAATTTAGAGTGAGTTTGTGTGTTTAGTAAATAAATAATGTAACGAAACAGTGACACGCAGGTCCCGATTCAAAATACACGATTTAATTAGAAACTCGGCTAAAAAAATTGATGCTCTTTCGTTTTTAAAAAAAAAGCCTAGGTTTAAAAAAGCCTAGGCCTGGACGCTATAATCATTCATGCTCAGCTCAAATTTTCAATTTAAAAGCAAACAATAAAAGCTTCGAGTCCTTTATCCCACAAGGGTAATCTCGAACACATACGAATCAAAACCGTGTACCTAAAGATCCTGCGTACCTACATCCTTTTAATCAAAAAAACGTTACGCAAATCTATATTTCGACACACCAAACATACTTCCATCTCACGCCAACACAATGAGTCGTGCCTTAGCGGGAAAGAGACGTCTATAGCCTACAACAAGCTCCGCCTACAAGCGTCAATAGTAGGCCGCCACACCGGTTGGCCGAGACAATGTGAAAAAAAGCAGTTCGTATGAGTCAAGGGACAAAAAGGTTCCATCCAGGCTCCATTATAATACCGCGGCTGTAAGGAGCGCGATCCTTGCCTGCGCGTTCCATTTTCAAATTGCTCGGTCATCTATCGTTGGCGGTTTTAGTGGCCAGTCATTGGCGAAAAAATTGGACAATTTCACTAGATAGTGACAGTGTTGTTTTTTTTTAATTCGAGTACTCGGTGAAAGAACTTCTTTTTTTTAATTCTATTGGTATGTTGTTTAATAGTTGCATGATGCTTGCATGGCTGATATCTTAATTCTTTTAAAAACAATTTGACGTGTATTTTATTCTATGAATGAATAAATGATTGTGCTTGCTTTGGTTAAAACGGTAACCACCTTTTAGAAAGGTGCTATCTCTACTTTCATATGATTAAAGTTAGATATAGAATGGAAACGGCAGATGGCGGACAGAAAGTAACATCTGCAACTTGTGTAAAACACAAAATTATCCAATCTGCAAATTATCTCAGAAATTGTATAGAAACTGCTATCTATCTCAAATATTTTAATGAATTTAGAAAAACCAAAAAATTCGTTCAAAAAAAAAAAGAGTTACATAACGATTGTTGGGGATCTCTTCTGTATTAGAAGAGTCCCCTCTTGTCTGTGGTTCAAACATGGTCTTGTAATTTGTTATTCTAATTAAATATTGTATTAATTTTGCCTAAAAATAATGCCCACTTTTATATATTCAAAAAGTGTTTGTAATCTAAAATGAATGCATTTTGTTTGCATTAAAAGTCTACCTACAAAAGACTTCAACGCGCTCACTTAGCTACGGAAATGAAATATTATGGAAATAAACATTTGAGGTTTATGAAGGTTTTTTAATGGTTTTTAATGTTTTTTTTATTTAAAACCGTTTTTAAATATTTTTTTATTTTTTTCATTTCGAGCAATTCAATTATAAAATTAAAAAAAATATATTTGTTGAAAGTTTTCTACAAAAATACATAAAAAATACTGCGATATAATTTTTGAACATAATTTTCACTATAGTATATTCACTATATACTTATGTTCACAATAAAAGGGGGTACTAGTTTTCGACGTTATTTTGTTGTCATCCCTATTTGAGTAAAATCTCTGCGGAACTGAGCATAAGGCCCCTGTGTATGTAATCCCTAGTGACATTCGCTTTATAGATATCTCACCTGACAGCGATCGATCAAAGTTGACAAATTAAATGTCAAAATATTTTACAAAATGCAATGCGCGCGTATCGATGCGATTTTATCTCTGGAGATATCAGTTTATAGGTAAATCCGATTCGTGATTCGTCATGTCTGATATTCTGCAGTTTAGGAAAAAATATATTCTCATTTGAATAGACATAGGTTTTTCTTATGTTATCTATGGTACTTATGTATTAAAAAAAAGTAATCTATCAGCAATCTAGTTTCCATAGTATAAGCTTTGCTTAGTTTGGAACTAGAGGGCGTTGTGTATAATGTCAATAAATATTTTTTAATAACAATTGAATTAAGATTTTTTTATACTTATTCATGTTCTTTTAAATACTTTTAAAGTTAGGTAGTTATACTCGTATGTTCTTTTAAAACGAATTTAAAAGAACATAGCATGCCTTATTTTATTTCCATCAGGTGAGATTGCAGTCAAACGTTAGTCGATAATTTGTAAAAAAAAAATTAACTAGGTAACACGAAGAAAAAATATTTAAGACGTAAGAATTCCATTGTGTTCAGAATTCAAAATGTTATTTCGAAAAAGAATAAAAAGTAACGACAAGAAATTCAAAATAAGAACATCCCACACTTGAGGCGGATTGAAAGGTTCGTCTCAAGAGGCACAGTTTAGTGCCCTTGCTCTGTACAGTCAGACATTAACATTGCTTATTAAATCTCTTGTTACCAAAATCTTTTCAGACTTTTTCTTGCGTTTTTATTATTTATTTATTTTATTTTATAACGAAGGATTTTGGAACGAAGTTCCTTATCGCGCGTTGTGAATGGGGGCTAGACGGAAAAAATTCTTACGAAAAGTTGTCACGACACTTTTTGCTAGCTGTGCGGCGTCGCATGTTTCTCTGTCTGTCTCTCTCTCTCTTATAGAACTTCGTTCCATCCGGGTGTCCCTTGACACCTCTCAAGTTTTTGTTTTATTTTTTATACATATAAATGATGGAACAAGCCGATGTTAAGCGGTTACCTCTGCATTGCCTCACTGAGCATGTCTACTGAGGACGTGTCCTGTGATGCATTGCACTGCGCCCATCACTCTGAGATATAAAGGTGTTCCTCGTAATAGTGGGCGCCCAATAAAACAGTTGCATCGCTGATCCGTGCAAATCGATCACGGCATTGTACTCGTATTTACGGCTGATAGATAGATACTGATTGACAACGTGGCATTTTGGAATTTTTGCCATCTATAAAAGACAAACCAAAAATTCTAAAATGACACAGCTATCCATCACCATTTTCCTTTGTGATGGACAAAACATTTAAATAGGTAACGCATAGTTTTGCGAATCAGAACGCTGAAACTCTAGATTTGTAATCGATTTTTGTAGCTGACTGTACAAAAAAAAACCTATTCTTGTCGATGGTCGGGCGGAGGCGTGCGTCTTGAAGATGAGTTTTGAGGAAAGTATCGTGTATTTTTAAGATTCTCTGTGTTAATTTGCGGCGTAAAATATAGTTCATTTCTGTGTAAAACTACACGTGTTTTGGACGCTCAAAATCAATTCAAATTATCATAAAATTAGTTTTATGTCAGAAAGAGCCATACATTTTGGTAATTTTGTGATAGAATTCGTTTCGCTGTTTTGTAGGCAAAATCGACCATGTTGCCTTCAAAAAAAAGTCAGTCGACTTGAATGACTCGATTTGACTAAATATCGTCATTCCTCTCATAAATAAGAAAAGAAGAAGACAAAGCTCTAAGTTAAAAAAAACTAACAATTGGAATTATTTATGCCACGGAACATTTTGTTAGGTATCGAATCGAAATATCTAGAGTCAAAAATTAAATAATTTAACCTGTGCAATATGCATATCATTCAAGATGTTCGTAGTCCGTAGGTAATGTAGGTATATTTTACTTCTAAAAGGGTGTGAACATAACCTTCTGTCAGGGGGTCACTTTTTGTGATCGCCATTCAATACCGGCGTCCTACTGAGAACTGTGACATATCGATATTTGAAATTTAAATTCGAACAGACTTCAATTTAAGGTTAGACATTTATTTTTAGTAAAAGACAAGTCTAAACATTAAAAACCTTGAAATCATGTAATTAAGGGTTAAGAGGTAGTCCCCTTAACATAAGTAGGTATAAGTTACAGGTCTAAGTACAATTGTTAACCCATACATGTTAGTACATGATTTTAAGTTGATATCAATCACACTGTACACTCGAAAAAAGTATACCTACCTACTTCAAGTGAAAGATAAAAATGAGTGAAGCTGTGTATTATCATCTTCAGATATTTAAAGAGCTGAAGTAAGTATATAGCAATCTGAAAGATGTACCGTTCGAGAACATTCACGAGTTCACCCGAGTTTTTTTACATTATTCTCTACTTACATAATTTTATAAGAGAAAAAGAAATGACAGAATTAATTCAGTAGGTACCTAGTTACAAAACTTTACTGAAAACGTCAGTATTATAGAGGAGATGATTCATTTAGTACATAACCTACCACAAAATAGATACCTAATTCAAAAAACCCAAAAGCGGCGAATCAAAAAGCCGCAACGGGAAACCGCATTGAAAAAAAAAACAATGCAGTTCGGTTTTCGAACACAGAAAAGGACAGGCCACGAAGCAATTTAAAATGATTCGAAAAAAATGCCGTTTCGTTCCGATCCTTATGTTAGAAAGGGACGGGAGATGTAATTTGAAAATGGAATGTTCGTGGGACTTATCAAGATGGCGGATGGGTTAATAAAGGTAGATGAGGACAATTGTTTTGAATTGATATTGCTCTGCTATTGGCTGCCGCTTGATTGGAATGGAATTAATTTTGATTGAGGAAAGTGGGTGGTCAATTAATTCGGTAGATATTTTCAAAGAACAAGTAAATGTCAGATCGTACAGTGTGTAATAATACTACTTCTGAAAAATTACAGTCGTTTCAGTAGTCAATTATCAAAATTCTAAAGATTTTTTTACAAAAAGTTACAAAGACTACTCTAAAATTCAAGAAATAAAAAAGAATTCGATTTTGGTTTCAAAGACAACATACACTAAACTAAGCTAAATAAAATATTTGATCGATCAAACCGATTCGAAGTCGATCTATTAAAATCGCAACAGTTCGATGGACCGGATCGAATAGACAATCGATACATTTTCAGAGAGCCGTGACAGTCATTGTCAAGGCTACTATCGGCAATGTTAGTGTTATGCAATGCTATTTTATTTTAGTAACTAGTTTATTTTGGGTTGTAAGTAGTTGAATCGAGGTTCGGCTCTTTTTTTGTTTTTCAACGGTTTTGATTATTCTTTGCTAGTTGTTATCTGAGCGGATTATTTGAGAAGCTTGACATCACATCGAGCTCGTACTCGCGTGTTAGACGGCTTTATACACCAAAACTTGTACTAGGCCCTCTGAAGTAACTGACGTGACGTCGTCAATTGGCGCTGCTAATATCTGAAAAGAAAACACTGAAATTAGTTAAATAACAATATAGGCAGTCGCACAACGGATCTTTATCCCTCTGAAGTTAGGTGCAAAAAACGATTGCGCATGCTGTTGTGCGGAAAAATTCGCTTATCTCCAATTCAACCATAAATGGGTTCTGCGCAGATACCTTCAGAGAGAGAAAGATCCATTGTGAGTACTATATAGGTACTCAGTACATTAGGTACCTCATTTAAAAATGTGGAATACCCATGCACTAGGTGTATCTAAATCTGATCTAAATTCGACAGTCATAGACAAAGTTTTAACTGGTTTTTTTTATTCAAAGTTTGAAGTGGTTATTGGACCCTTTTCAAATAAGTTTATGTAAGCACGCAAGTGACGCAATAGGTATTTCCCTTATCCAAAAATACACACAAAGGTACATAATGTACATATCTATCGCTAATCGATTACTATACGCAATTCCGTCCGGTCGCAGAAAAACAATATTAATTGTTTTGAGCGCTAAAAAAAAGACGCCATTTTGTTAGCCACATCGGTCCTTCACGGTTGACCAATAGGAGAGCGGGATGTGTGGGTAATTAAAAGTTTTTTTAGTCTATGGAAACTTATTTAGGGTTGCCGGACCATTTTTTACTAAGTTTCATGTCCTTTCACTGGTTGAATTTTAGATTAAATTCAAGTACGGAAACTGTTTTATTAGGGTACTAGTAACTTTTATACTTAAGTACTTGATATTTTGAGGTGCTGACTGTAATATTGCGGTCATATTTATATTGGTCACTGAGTGCCCCATGGTATAGCTGCTATATATATAAGCAGACGCAGATCGTTATCTAACCTTTACTGAGGGTTTTAATATTGTGTTCAGCAGTTAAACAAATTCCTTTAGCGCCGACTTTAAAAAAAATTAAATTGAGAAACCTCTGATACAAATTAGGTAATCTCCTTACCTCAAACGATTTCATATTAATTCCAATAGTAGTCAAAACAGTAACCCGTTGAGTGACGTCTTGTCAGTCGCATGAAAAAATTGTCGCCCCGGTCTGTTAGACCAACAATGGTCGGATTACCTTTTAAATCCTTATTGTTTGGCACAATTGTCGAAGTAGCCAGTGTGGTAGACTAGAGAAAAGCTTTTTTTGTTGAAATGACAAATGGTGTTAATTTTTCGATTAGATAAAATAAATATTCAGTTTTGGGTGTCAAAAAATTGATTTGATAGATGTAAAAATCGTTTTTTTTCTCGTATTCAAGAGCATGAAAAGTGTTGTTAGTACCTACAAGTGTACCTACCTATCTCAGACATAAAACAATCCAGGTTAAAGGTCGCGTCCAATAAGATTCTATATCAGCAGCAGCGGAGCACACTATTTCTTAGTTAAAAAAAATTAAGTTCTAAAGAAACAACAAGCTGTACATAAATTTACAAACTCAATGCTTTTCCAGTCATCCTTGACATTGTAAATTTTATTGATCTCCTTTGGAACTATTGTATCAATATTAGCTCTTTTTTTCTGCCAGTTCACCTTATGTAAAGTGTAGCTGCAGCCTAGGGTGGAACACCTTAGCAACGAGTATAAACCACTTGTTCACTCTTGTCTTAAAAAATCCTAAATTGTAGCAATCTGGAATTACTGACGACGGTAGTGAGTTCCACTCATTGGCAGTTCATACTCGTAAAACTGCATTACTGTACACATTAAATTCAAAAGCGGAACCTTTATTCAAACCTAAAAATAATGATTTACAGCTTATTGTTCCACAACCCGAAGTAACCATACAGCTACCGTGCATAATTATAAGCCTACCGCGGTCCGTAAGACCCTATTGACAGTAAAGAGATTATCACAACGCCTTTCAAAGACACTAAAAGGGTTACCCGTATTTTTTCTCTGTGGTCAGCCACTGTCCTATGATTTATGGTTTTATACATCTAGAACACGCGAATTTCAATTGTATTTCAATGGAGTTTGAGTTGTAAATCGATTATGGCTGCTGTAATGGTTTTTGTGTTGTAAATTATGATTTTGGAATTTGCGGCGTTTCCAAAAAGGTTTTTAAAAGTAACGCTACCAGTAGTTTGTGTCTAAAAGTCGACTCCCTAAGGGCTATCGGTTACACTATAAAGAACCTTCATATTTCCTACACTCTGAACGTTTTCTATCCTAAAAAATTTAGTAGAAATGAAATAAGTCAGTTCGCTTCAACTGAAATGAATCGAATCAGAGAAAACGCTACTTTTACAATACAATGATCGCAATTGTTCTCGGTTGAAATATCTTGAGGTAAGATAGATAAACACTTTACTGTACACAGAGAAGAAACAGGCAGGACACAAGAAAAACAATTAAAGCTAATGTACCATCAGCAAAAGTTCTGCCTTACCACCTTAAGGGCGCATTTCCTGTAAACTGACTAGCCGTTCATTTTTGAATACCAATTGAAGCCAATTATTTCGGGTGTAAAAGTTATGAAAACAATGGGCCGTCATAAAAATAAATAGATGTTTAGATCTCTGGTTGGTCAAAATAAGAAGACAAAAGAAAAAGGCGAGGTCAGGTAGCTAACTGCTTGCAAGCGAAACAGTTTCAAAAGTGGTAAGGCGGAAATTTTGCCGATAGTACAATGGGCGACCTTATCGCTAATGCTATATTTATAGACAGAAAGCTCAACATCATGCCAGTAACTGCTGGTTCCATTACTTTGCACCCTAAACGTCACTATTGCCACAGATAATCTAAACGTCACTATTGCCACAGATAATCTAAACTCTATAGCCATGGTGCGCCTGCAGAACTGTGTATTTTTTTCACTATCATCAATGTGTGACTGTCCTCTCTTCAGGCGAGTACGTACTCCAAGGTGACCTTCCCCGCGAGCTGGTCAGCGCTGAGGAGTCCCGGTTCGATCTCCTCGAGGAAGCTCTCCAGCTGGTGGAGTTAGGAGACGAGGCGGAGGATAAGGATGAGCCGGCTGAGGTGAGTTTATCAAATACTGTTTACAGAGATGCCGTTGTATGGAAATGATCAATTGATTGAAAGAATACCTCTGAACAGGGTTCATGTGATACCTACCTACAATATTAATTCTTAATTGCACACAAAACAGGACATAAACAAAAGACAGAAATAGATGACATGTAAGGCGAGCTTAACCCTAACAAGAGTTTTCTTCCAGCAAACCTTTTGAGGCTAGAGAGAGTTGACTATAGAGGCAGGTCCGTGTACATAGAAAGGTTATAATATAACGGAGATTACAATGTGAAAGCAATAAATGTATTGAGTATTGAGAAATCATTTAATGTTGTATTATCTTATTGTGTTGTGGTGTCTTATAATTTTATTTCATATACGATTCTATAATTGTTAATGAACAAATGATATGAATAGGGAGAACTGCAATGGTTATAAAAACTGTGACGTCCAACACCCGCTTCCAGATACAAATACAAAAAGTATAAATACAAAATATAATTAAATAATAATATAATTAAATTAATAAAATAATACGGCAGACGACGCCGAGGCATGCCTAGAAGACGCTGGAGCCACGATATTGACGCATTCGAAGCACATTGGTGGGACCTGGCAAGCCAGCGGAAGTCCTGGAAGGAAATGGGGGAGACCTTTGCCCAGCAGCGGGACAGTTAGGTTAAGCAAAAAAAAAAATGTAGATGCGAATGAATGTGTATTTTAATAGTAAAGTGAGTCAGAATATCGACAATCACAGCGATCTTGTTGAACTCTGTGTAACAGCTCGAGTGTCTGCACTGACACAAACCTAATAAGGTTTAGATAACAGTGTTTTTATTACAAGTTGTTTGTAGTAGTAACCTCTTGATTAATATATAAACTAGTATAAATGTAAAATACTTAAAATTAAAAAAAAAACAATTAAATAGAATAAAAAAAAGTTAAAAATCACAGCAGTCTCATTGACCCCTACGTACAAAAAGGGTTAAAGGAATTGTTTTTTTTTACAGCAGGCGGTAGAGGGTAGCAGCAGCTCAGAAGAAATGCTGCATCCGGCGATGCGGCATTTGCCGCATCACATGGCACATTACCACAACCAGGTCAGTCATATTTAGTAGGGCTTTTTGTGAAGAAGTTCGTCCTAAACATAGTGGAATTGAGACCCTGAACCGTTTAAAAAGCAGCTGAATCGTAGGTTTTTTTCATCTGTTTTTAGGTTAGTAGAATAAGTCGTATTCAAACTAGACAGCTGAAACGCAGCTGAATCGTAACTCTTCAGTCATCAGGTCGTATCTAGTGTGGTAATAATAATAAAAAAAATATTGACGGAAGGTAGAGCATACTCTAACATTTTACATAAAAATTAAATAATCAGACTGTATTTTGTATATTATAAAAAAAAAACAATTAGGGCTCTTTGGTTTCCAAACTAACTATTAACTTGAATTTTGGTAACCAGTGATCCTCAGTACATACCAGAATTCTTATAAAATTCTTACAATCAAGAATTTAACCGTCGATTTTTTAAATCAAATAGATTTGAATCAAACGCGGTATCGTAGAGTAACAAAACTAACTAAGTGATGATAAATGGATATGTGTCAACCGGCCACATCCCACACACGTCGCGAACTGCGGTACAAGTTGTAGGAACAATGCAAATAGGACGAGTTTTTTTTTTCTTAACCTATACTATAAATAATAAATAAATAAATAAATATTCATGGACTTTACACACAACGCCCTCTAGTCCCAAACTAAGCAAAGCTTGTAATATAGGAACTAAATGGCTGATAGAATACTTATATACTTTTTTTTTGTAAATACATACTTATAATACATACTGTCCCACTGCTGGGCAAAGGTCTCCCCCATTTCTTTCCAGGACTTCCGCTGGCTTGCCAGATCCCACCAATGTGCAAGGACGAATTAAGCAATAATAATTTATAAGTTTAAAAAAACGACTTCAATTCGACTACCGGCTTCATCATCAGATGATGATGATGGCAGTTCATTGGGAATGTTCTAGTGACCGTAAACATCACTAAAAAGTCGCAGAAAAGCAAAATACGCAATTTCGTGCACGTGGATGGCATATTTTTGTTAGTTATTTCTATTTATAACCCAAACTACTGAACCGATTTTGATGAACATTAAATCGGACCAACCTGGAAGTATATCCTTTCAGATAAGAAAAGAATTTTTGAAATCGGTTCATAAATGACGAAGTACAAGGTAACACAAAAAAATACAACCGAATTCAGTACCTCCTCCTTTTTTGAAGTCGGTTAATAAAAGGATATTATAAGTATCCAGCAATCTAGCTCCCACAGTACAAGCTTTGCTTAGTTCGGGACTAGTTCGCGTTGTGTAAAAATGTCCATGAATATTTAATTACATTGTATTATTATCTATAGTCTTTGGTTAAATCTCTTGTCACTTGCACCACACAACACTCTTCAAAAACGCTGCATTTTTGAACCTTTCGAAAACGCATCAATCACTCCATCGATAGACAATTACGAATGTTTCGAGACAAATTGTACACTTGATTTTGTCTATGGTTTTATTTTAGCTACCGATTGGCATTTATTTTAACACTAGTAGTTACCCGCGACTTCGTACGCGAGTACCGTTTCCGTTTACATTAATTATATTATCTGTGCGTGTACCGAGCGGATACTTTGAGAAACTTGACATTACACCGAACCCGTACTACGCCCTGTCAAACTGAAGTGACATGACATGACATCATCCTCTTGCTAATTGGCGCTGCTAATCCCGTTCGTTCATTTTATCTTGTAGATCCTGTTAATTATTTGGGATAAAAAGTAGCCTATGTGTCAATCCAGGTTACGAACTATATAATATATGCCAAGTTTCATCCAAATAGTTTCAGTAGTTTCGACGTGATTGAAATACAAACATTTAAACTTTCACATTTATAATATTAGTAGGTTCTACATAGTTTATGAATTCGAGGTTTAGTCTTTGTGAATGCAATGTTTGTCTCTGCAGGAATGTTAATTCTAAGCAAACACCAACTTTGGGATGAAGCAGGTCAACAATAACTATGTGGACACGAATACGGTAGCTGGATTTGATTTTTTTAGAAGAAAATCCAATTTGTGGTAAAAGTTTGTAGGTATTTCTAGAGAAGGGAGCGTGTCGATTTCAAAAGTATCGATGTTTTAAGCCGGTGAAGTTTTATTTCTTTACTGGACTGGTAAAGTATGTAGTATATGTAATTTTTTTTTTCATAAAGTAGGTAGGTCCTCATATTTGAAAAAATAATAAAATAAAAAATACAGATTTCAGTTCTTATAAACACAGCTATTAAAAATAACTAGAAAAAAATATTGTGAAACTTCTTCCTTCACTCTTGGTGAGTGCAAAGTGAACTAACTTTCCTAAAGATCGATACATTGCTCTCATCCCTTCATGAAGAGTGAAGACAGATTTCGCCCAACCTGTCCCATATCAGAATTCGTGACTTGTTTGCTTAGGATGCACTTGAAACTACTCAAAATGAGTCGAAGGACAGTTTTGTACTTTTTGTTATCGTGCTGTGAGTCACTAAGAAGCCTAACCACAGAGCATGGAAAAAGTATCAAGTCTATACCATAGGTAGATGAACATGGCGGACACGAGACGAATGTGCGATAAATGTTTTTTTAACTCCCGACGCAAAAACGACGGGGTGTTATAATTTTGACGCATCTGTCTGTGTGTGTGTCTGTCTGTGGCAACGTAGCTCCTGAATGGATGAACTGATTTGGGTTTTATTTTTTTGTTTGAAAGGTGAATTAGTCGGGAGTGTTCTTAGCTATGTTTGATGAAAATCGGTACAAGATTCGGGGGTTTTTTTAATTTTTAATTTAATTACTTGTTAATACTTTATAGACAAGCGTTTGACCGCAATCTCACCTGATGGTAAGTAACGATGCGGACGACGATGTAGCACATTTGCCTAACTAGAAGAAACCTATTTACTCTCCTCTTGAAAACATCCAAATTATAAGTGTTCGGAAACACAACAATAAAAAAATAATAATTGGACAATAAAAAGGATATCAAGATAAATCTACAGTTATTGGGTAATTTCAGTCTAATAGTAACTAAAATATATCAGTAACTAAAGTATGCGGGTTAATTGAAATGGGAGTGGGCAGGCCACGTCTGCCGCAATGTCGGATGCGTTATGGGCGAAATCCACTACAGAATGGACGCCTAAAAACCGAAAACCACCTCGCGGCAGACCACGTCGAAGATGGAGGGATGAGATTGATGCCTACATAAAGGACTGGTCCACAGTTGCCCAAAACAGAGAAGACTGGAGAGAAGGAAGAGAGGCTTTTGTCCTGCAGTGGGACACCACAGGCTCTTAGTAATAAATAAGTAACTAAAACCGCTTTGCCATATCATTCGCTTCTCTAGTATAATCAATGGAAATAAAACAAGTGTCTATCACTCGTTACATTTAGTAAATCGTTCTGAGCACCTCGATGAGACAGCGAAATATCACTAATATCGATATTATTAATCGATATGTTCCTTATTGCAAATTGCAAGCCCTATCAGCGATCTAAAGGTAAGACAAACAGGTAATAGGCGGGTTGCACCTTTTCAAGTGTACAGTCATTGGGTTCTGAGATCGTTTGAAACCTTTATAATAGGACTTGCCACACCTACCTTTAATACTGGTTCGACTAAGGGATAGTTGAGAGGCCGGTTCCACCTTACAAACCTTACAGAAGTTAAGACTTTTGGTCGGTAGTCTAACAGGTCTAACCAAGTTTCCACAATAATAAAAAAAAAGGTAAAGTTAGTCAGTCTTCGAATGTAAGGGCGGCTTGCACCAGAATCACTAAACGTGTTTAACAGCTAAATAGATTTAAATCTGACATATTTATATGACTTGACAACTCGCTAAATACTATTTAATAGTTAAAGGCGTTTAGCGATTCTGGTGCTAGCCGCTCTAAACTAAAGCATATAGTTCCTACCATATAAGCATATAAGCATACCATATACCATATAAGCATATAGTTACCTTAAATCCTATTAATATTTATAAACGCGAAAGTTATGTATGTTTGTTACTCTTTCAAGCAAAAACTACTGGTTCGATTTGGATGAAACTTGGAATACATAGTATCGTAGCCTGGATTAAAACATTGGCTACTTTTTATCCCGGAAAATCAACAGGATAAAACACGCAGACGAAGTAGCGGGGAGAAGCTAGTTTATACTAAAAACCTGAGATTAAAAACTTAAAGTTGAGTTAAATTACTTATTAGCCTTTATTTCATTTTGCCGATAGTACATTCTATGTAATATATCAACAATACAAAAAATAAAATAAATAAAGTTTCCAACACGGTTAAGTTTTTTTTGGCTCATGTTCGACCTGAGACCAATAATACTTTAATTCAAACTAAAAGTATATTTCGAATGAAAAACATGTCCAGAAATAATATAACATTAAATAAAGTATTTTAATCTCAATCAGATGTTAATCAAAATATGGTTATGAACAAAAGATGGAATTCTCTGAGGACAGAAAGCGGAAGGCATTGCGTAGACCTGACGAACCTTGTCTAGGGTTGTCACCTTCTCACAGTCTTTGTTCGGCACGCTTAGCTTAAGCGCCAAAAACGACGTTTCTTTCTATCGAAGAGAGGACAAATCTTTCGTCCCTTTCGTTTGTTTGACTAAAGCAGAGACAGGACTAGCTTTAGTCGTTTCTTCCGTAGCTTTCTATCTTCTTTGTTGAAGACAACGACAGATCAGATCGCAAATAAATCTATTTCTATTTCTAAAATGCTATTAAGTATACTAAAATTCTATATTAAAAGGACTTTAAAAACGACTTGCTGTCACTATATTTTCTAATTTTTTTTTTCTACACAAAGTGAACAATCTTTGCTCTAGATTTTTTTGTACAACTAATTGATGGAACAAGCCGAGATTTTGTATGACCGCAAAAAAATTGAAGTCTGTAAAAAAATAAGAAATAATGAAGGCGTTCTAGTAGAGATAGGACGTGATAGACAGCGCTTTGACAACCCTACGACCAGTCGGTTCATTAGTAGAGGTCCCACGATGCCTTTCATCTCGCCGACTTATCTACATCTGCTCTAACATTTATATACATACCATAATATACATAATGTACTGTAACGGTCACCATTTGCTTAATACTGGGTGTATTAAGACCATTGTCGAAAACTTCGAGGGTTTAAAGTTCACGTAAAAATTAACAACTTTTGCTATGCAACCCTCAGTATTAGTGAAAAAGAAAACAGATTTTCTTATATGTTTTTATCAAGTAGGTATTGTATTTTGTATGGAATAAGAATTACCGATATTTTCGCGTTAACCTTGATGGTTACATGAAAAGTTGTTCGTATTGAAGAGTACTTTAACCCGTCGAAGTTTTCAGGAGTGGTCATATTATTATATTTATATTTAGCCCTCTGTGTCCCACTGCTGAGCAAAGGCCTCCCCCCATTCTCTCCAAACACTCCGATAAAAATAAAATAAGAATATACAGGGTGTAATATGACCACTAGATTAGTGGTCATATTACACCCTGTATATTCTTAGTAGTATTATAATACTACCTAATAGTACCTAAATCATAAGAATCCATTTGGTGATGCAAGTAGGTCCTGTAAGGCGGTGTCGTACAAACAGTGATAAATTGTGTTTGGACAGCTCACGACAGGTGGCGCTGACGCCAGCCCACCTGAGAACAACCGACTTACACTCTTATAAGTACAGTAACTTTAAAGCTTCACTCTTCAGAAGAAGACGACCCCCACAACCCGATTTTTTTTGTTTTTCTTTTAAGAGAGGTGTCTAAATGAATAGAGGCTTGATTTGTGCTCGCTACGTAGAGAAACTGGATTCGTCATACGCATGGCAAGGATTACACGGGGTCCGCGCCTGGCAGGACAGGGCTGAACGGACACCGCGAGGAATCGGAAAGACAGGCTTGACGCGCTGTGGGCTTCCATTGTAATGAGCAATCCCCCAACTAAATTGCATCATCAAGACGGACCAGGATTTTGAGTAGCTCCCCGATCCAATGCACTACTGAACTGTGTAGAAACGGACTCCCCCGTGTGACGTAATAAGCGTCCATATAAGCCCCTTGTATAATAATCTACTATTCAATGGCTCACACATTCTGAAACGACCTTAAGTAGGTATTATTGATTAAAATTCCACCGAAATTAATCAATAACACTAAAAAAAACAATAAAAATAAAAATGCTATATTGCTCCCAAAAATTACAGAACTTGTTCCTGCCCTCAAGTCGGTTAACCATTCATATTGACAAATGATGCGTTGACATGACAGTTTGTGGGTGACAGACAGGTAAACAGTTTTTTTCTGCCTACCCCCTAAAGTAACAATACAACTTTCTTGATTGTTCTTTTCTCTTTGCTGCCGCTAATAGTTTAACCGACTACACTTAAAGAGATTATCAACTTTATAATGATTTTTGACCAAATTCGTTTTGGGAGTTGATCTACTCTTTTTTTGACGATTTGAGTAGCAAATACCATTGGTGCATGACCGTATTTGAACCCACGACCATGATCGGAAGACGGGGTACGACAGTGAAAACCTTATCGAAATTGGGCCAGCCATTCTGTTCAAAGCCCCGAGTCTTTCTGTTTACCTATATCCTATTTTTTTTCCACAATGAAACTCATATAATTATGGTTCGAAGAATAGAAGGAGTCATCTCTTCTCCCATTTTTGAACTCTGTCAGATAGAGATTAACACCTTGTACTTTATAATTACTTAAAATCAACAGAGCGTAAATAATTTACATATGAATACAATTATTTAAAGATATTACATTTATTAATACAAACTACATATTAAAAGCAACCTCATTCTCGATATGAACAGATAGTGGGTTATTTATGAACTAACGGTCGAACCATATATTCAACCCTCGGTAAAGGTTTGGTAGCGATCTCTGTCAAAGACTTTTTTTGCAATATAAGCATATGTGCAATAAAGAATTTTCTAATCTATTCTATGTTACTTTGGTCAGTACCTTTAATAAGACAAAAATATAGATAGAGCTATCTACAAACAGTTGCAAACTATTTATAGTAGCTCAACTGGATCCGAATCAGTACCAATCGGAAGCGTGCCCAAGACACTGGCTGCATTGCCCTGCTGAATAGCAATGCCTGATGCGTTATATATTTTTGTAAATACATAGTTACTTATAAATCTAATAATACTTTCATAAAATAAAAAAAATTGCGAAGAATGTTACAACTTTTTTCCTGTTACAACCATCTATCTTATTGTACGCTGTTATTCTCTGTAATGTAAACGTCAAAATGTCACCACACCAAGCACAAGAACTTTCATACCTTTCTACTGCGTCCGCTATCCTTATTATCGATCATTGATCTATGGATCGCGATCTATAGATCCGAGGTCAGCCGACAATTATGCACCTATTCAGAGAGCATGCTGTTATTATGTGGCGGTGATTGTGTGAAGGACGGGCGGGTGATAGAATTACTAGTTTTTAGAATTTATTTATAAAATCTAGTAAAATAAATAATGTTTTTTTAATTCAGGCACGGTAACAAAACAATGTAAACAACATATATCACAAAAAAACAAAGTAAAATAAAATAAAACAGAGGAATTTAGTTGGGGTGACAAAGTCGCAGCTATTAATAGTTTTAAGACTTTGTAATAAATGAAGAGTGTTATAATAAGTTTAAGGCTTCGTCCCAGTTACCAATAAATCTGACTTAAGTTCGGAATAATATTCATTGACAAGCAGTTTCACTTGTTTGTGTTTGAGATGGGATTAAGTTTGAAATCTTATTCATGAAAATTTTACGAGTCATATTATCCCAAAAAGTCAAAGTCAAAATTTCTTTATTCAATAAAATACAAGGATCATTAAGGAAAGCTTGTTTTAAGGTTCGATACTAAGGCCCGTATGCTGAAACAACGTTCATGTCTAAATCGGGACTCAAGCATACATTTTGAAGTATCAACAAAATGTATAGGTACTTGAGTTTCGATTCCTCTAGCAGTCAATACTCAATTAGTCTACATCGAAGGCCGAGGCTGATACCGATTTTCGCAGAAAAAATGTCTATAGTTCTCGGGTGTAGCCTGGTTTAGAGGGAGTATAACATCCACAGTTGTTTAGCCATCCTATACTACTAATATTATAAATGCGAAAGTTTAGATGTTTAAATGTTTGGATGTTTGTGTTTCAATCACGTCTAAACTACTGAATCAACGTGGATGAAACTTGGCATATATATAGTTCGTAACCTGGATTGACACATAGGCTACTTTTTATCCCGAATAATTAACAGGATCTACAGGATAAAATGAACGAAAAGGATTAGCAGCGCCAATTGGCAAGAGGATTTCATTGTCATGTAATGTCACGTCAGTTTGACAGGGCGTAGTACTACCTCTTTGGTCTAACGACTAGCGTTTGACATTCCAGTACGAGTTCGGTGTAATGTCAAGTTTCTCAAAGTATCCGCTCGGTACACGCACAGATAATATAATGTACACGGAAACTGTAGACGCGTACGAAGTCGCGGGTAACTACTAGTTTGCAAAATATAAATTTTTTAAAAGTTTTGCAGTTTTTATCAAAACTTGCCAATTTAATAAACTGCCTGCAACATCTCCTTTGTGGTGCGATTTACGAACTTTCTTATTCGCGTCTACATCTTTATAATTATGTTTGATTTCAAATTACGCTCCATACAATTCAGTGAGTTTGATTTTATTATGTAGTTATTATGATTTAAATATTTGGGACGGTGAGAAGAGCTTTCAAACGGTAACGATTTAGTATAGCAGGTATATGTAGATAACTCATTTGTCAGTTATCTATACCTACTTAAGACGTGGTCATTAGTGAAATGCGGAGTCGTTCAGTTGCAAATCGGTTCAGTACATGATAGTTTAAAAAAAATTAGAGAGCCGACTTTAATTGGTACGCGCGAACTTAAAAAAAATGCTGTTTTTAATATTTTTTGCGTTTACCTGGGGGGTGATTCTGGGTTTGGCAGAGATTTTACTCTAATAGGGATGACGTCAAATCTCGGTCGAATACTGGTTTCACCCACTAGTGACAGGAGTTTTCAACGTCAATTTGACGTCATCCCTATTAGAGTATAATCTCTGCCGAAGTGAGAATCAGGCCCCTGGTTACACCAGTGTTATAAGAGTAAATAAATAAATAAATAAAATAAATAAATATTCATGGACTTTACACACAACGCCCTCTAGTCCCAAACTAAGCAAAGCTTGTAATATGGAATTTGTAAATACATACTTATAATACATAGTAACACCCAGACATAGAACAAACATCTATGTTTTCCACGCACAAATGTTTGTTCTCAGTGGGGATCGAACCCACGACCCACAGCACGGAAGGCAGAGCCGTTACCGACTGAGCTGTGACGCCTGTCTGTCTGTAGAGTGTCTCTACATTTTGTCTTTTCTACAAATTATTGCGCTTAATTCTTTGTTAACGAAATGCACGTCACAGATGCATAAAAGTAATCAAATGCTTTGAACAAAAATCAAATCAAAGGAGTTTTTTTTGCGAACATGTAAGTACAAAAAAGAAAAATAATAAGAGTTACTGTTTTAAATTAATCAGCTGTTTGATAAATTGTTGGCAAGTAGATAGTAGGTATTTCCTATGGAACTGGTTCATACTGGTCATTACTGGTACTTTAACCCCCGCTCCCGTCTCTCCCCGTTTTGGGGACTGGTCAAATTACGCACGGTGCAATTCTTTTATAGCACAATGGTTTTTTATAGAATCAGATGTTATAATGCCAAAGATTGATCATTACGTATTATTTTACAAGGGTAATTTTATAAACAGTGTCACTTTATTTATTTATTTATTTTATTGATTAACAAAATCCACAGGTCTTAAAAATAATGGCGAAAAAATTGAAAATTGGATGAACTTACCTAAATGAAGTCCAATTGTAATTTTATGAACGTTGATCTGAAATATAAATTGATTTACAGTGTAGTTTCCTGTTCGCAACTCGATATTTAAAACAGATAGCCAAAAACGGATTTACATTCTAAGTACAATAACAATAACAAAAGTTAATATGTTATACTTCCCCGCTAGTCTCTACTTATAGCTATAACGGTGGTGCCATTATTATAAACACGTCTCGCAAAAAGCGCGTCTATCGATTACAAGTAATTATGCGTGCATCATTTGCTGTTTAGCACTTGGACATGATGTACGAGGTATACTGTACTATGTTTAAATGTAGAAAACTGACAAACGCCTGCGGTTTTACTCGCGAGATACGCACAGGGTGTTACATATTATCCCTTTAAAGCCGAAGTCTGAATCTGTAGAGCAAAAAAATTAGAAAGAAAGACACAATTATTTGTAAAATCACGCTGAAACATACAATACATAATACACAAACAATACATTTACAAATTGGTGACGAACTCAGCATGGTGTTGCGTCAAAATGACACAACGCTGGTCTTCCGCCGGCACCAGGTGGGTATTGGGGTGGCAATTAGATTGTCAGATTTTTTTTTCAATTAAGTAGGTAAGTATCCTCGTTAAAGTTAGACTATCCAAGACAAGATGGACAAAGCCTTCAAATAAAAGATTGGTCCTGCCCCCGTATTCCAATCTTTTGCTGTCAAGTTATATTTCACTGCCCAGTGTAATTTCTTCAGGTCACGTGGTACAATTTTGTACCACGTGATCATTCTTTTTAGACACTTGACAGCAAAATATGCGCGAAAACAAATTAAATGACATAATGTCACTATTTAGTCACAGAATAACTATGAGTTAGTATGAACTAACCACGATTTAAAACTTTGCAGTTCAACTGAGATTGGAATACCCCTGCTGTTCTGTTATTCATAGAATGAAAGTACCAATAGTAAAATCATCTCATTATTGCGGTTTCACGCCATCTTTAGCGCAACTTCCGCTCGATCTCATTTACCTATGCAATAAGCAGTAGGTATTGTATAATTAGGGCCAACGCACATCTATCGACAAAACTGTTTTGTCGCGTACTTAGTGACGTGAAAATAAATTTTCTGTTATAGCGAAAACAGCATATGCTGAATGCTTCCTCGTCATATGCTGTTTTCGTTGTAACGAAACTCACATCAATTTACACGACAGTCTTTTCTTACGTTTTTTTATTAATAGGTTCGCAAACCAGCCGTTAAAACAATTTAATTGATTAATTAAATTGGCCGAGCGGGCTTCTAAAAGCGAACACGCATGCATAAAATTATGTTTACCTATCTATTATAGCATTGTTTAGTACCTACCTTTTTTAATAAATAAGTAATAAATTTTAATAAATAAATAAGTGTTTTTTTAATAAATAAGAATATAGAGTAATTATGTAGTGTACTTAATAATATTATTAAATACTTAGGATGATTCTCATTAAATAAGCAAGTAACGAAAACAGCAAATAAAAAGAAGCATATCGTAACTAAAAAAGTTTTACTGAGAAGTTTCACATCACTAACTGTTCGACAAGACGTTTTGTCTTTGGTTTGCGTTCTCCCTTATAGTACTTACCTGGCTAAAGCTAGCTTTTATCCGTGACTTTGTCGTTTGTTTCATTTTCCTATTTATTCATTCATTATTCATCTAACTAATCTATGTGTTACTATGTATTATAAGTATATATTTACAAAAAAAAAAATGTATATAAGTATTCTATCAGCCATCTAGTTCCCATATCACAAGCTTTGCTTAGTTTGGGACTAGAGGGCGTTGTGTGTAAAGTCCATGAATATTTATTTATTTATTTATCTGCCGGGCTATGACTAGCTTTTATCCGTGACATTATTTGCTTATATTCCTGTTCATCCATTCACTCTTCATTCCATTACATTTATTTTCTTTACATTCATTCATTCTTCAATTTCTGAGTATTAAAATTTTATTTGTAGTAGGTACACAAGGCGATAAAATTGTTCTTTATCGAAGGCAATCTTTAATCTGGGTCTTTTCAAGGCAAGAGTGAATAGGTGTCTTCTAGACTGTCCTGCTCCATCGTCGGCCACATCGTCACTTACCATCAGGTGAGATTGTGGCCAAAGGACATTCTATATGATAAAAAAAAGGCAAAAATAAAACTTTGAATTTACTTAGTATCCAATTAGTACCTATCTCTACTACCTACCTAGTACTATTTTATGAAGGAAAAACTGTGTTTTACCTACTCAGAAGTAGTGGGAACTGGGAACTTGGCGCCAGAGAAAAAATACTGCTCCGAGTAGAACTCATATTTTTTTATAAATAATGATACTAAAACTAGTTTCAGACTTAAAATTGCAACAAACAGACACATTTTTGCGTTTAATATTCGTATCTAGTGCAAATCAAAAATACTCGCTCTCTTCAATATCCAAAAAAGGAAAAGATAATACCCCAAAAACACGGGAAGTGAGAGTTGGCGCGAAACTGTAAAGTTATAACGACCTATCACAGAGCTTTGTCATGTCAAAGACAACATTATATTATATTCTATTTTCAAACTTTTTGTGAAGTGAGGGTAAGAACCAAGTCTATATTATTTATTTTATTTGAATTTATTTATTCACCTACATTTTTTTTACACTCTTTCACTTCATTACCTTACCCTACATGTAATTTAAATTAAAGATTTTTGTTTCGCTGATTATACGGAGCTGGGATGAGGCAGGAACAGTTTTTTGTCAACTATCATTTTATGAATAATGTTTAGTCTGACCACATTATGACAAAATATGACAGAATTTGAGAACTTCTTACAGGAAAACTGATTTGATAATCTATGTGCTACGAAAAATTGAAAAATACCGTTACAAATCTATTTGGGGATTTCCCATTTATTCCATAGTATACTAAGCGTGGTCAGACTCTAATAGGCAACTCGCAATATAAGGGCCAACGCACATCTATCGACAAAACTGTTTTGTCGCGTACTTAGTGACGTGAAAATAAATTTTCTGTCATAACGAAAACAGCATATGACGAATGCTTCCTCGTCATATGCTGTTTTCGTTACAACGAAACTCACATCAATTGACACTACAGACTTTTCTCAAGTATGTTTACCTATCTATTATAGCATTGTTTAGTACCTACCTATTAAACATTGCTTTATACGCACATACCTAGAGAATGAACTGTGTTTTTTAATAAATAAGAATATAGAGTAATTATGTAGTGTACTTAATAATATTATTAAGTACTTAGGATGATTCTCATTAAATAAGCATGTAACGAAAACAGCAAATAAAAAGAAGCATATCGTAACATTCGTAACTAAAAAAGTTTTACTGAGAAGTTTCACATCACTAACTGTTCGACAAGACGTTTTGTCTTTGGTTTGCGTTCTCCCTAAGCCCCGTAATAATAATACCGTCTAGTACTAGCCTAGACCCATAAAAGCCTAACCGTACTCAAACTTAACTACTTATAAACTTTCACTCAGCAAAATTAACGTGGATTTGTCAAAGAACGGCACTTGAGACTAAGCAAACTTACAGCTTTATAACTCGCTTCTAACCGCGACTTCATTCACCTTTAAAAAGACCACTAAGCTAATTGTATAGTGCGGTTGGTATACTGGTGTCGATTCTGTTACAAACCGTCCCTTCCTTATAAATAGAAATGACAAAGACTGCACTATGTGTAACATAATGGCGTCACAGCTCAGTCGGTAATGGTCTGCCTTCCGTGCTGTGGGTCGTGGGTTCGATCCACACCAAGAACAAACATTTGTGTGTGGCAAAACATAGATGTTTGTTCTATGGCTGGGTGTTACTATGTATTATAAGTATGTATTTACAAAAAAAAGTATATAAGTATTCTATCAGCATCTAGTTCCCATATTACAAGCTTTGCTTAGTTTGGGACTAGAGGGCGTCATGTGAAATGTCCATTTAGTTTATTTATTTATTATAATATCCTTATAAACCCGAAAGGGGGTTTGGAAGGGGGGGGGGGGGGGGTTATCCCACGAGTGACTTTACAAGCTTTGAAGCATAGGTACTTCATGAAATGCCGCTTAACTTTTCTCCAAAATGCCCTGGCACTCGCGTTGAAGTGTAAGTTCGACGCGAAGTGTGCGTGTGTACGCAACAGGCTAAGCTAAGTAAACAAACATTTAATACCCCTACAACCCCGTTTGGGCTTATAGGGGTAATAAGTTACACGATGTATATTCCAAATAAGCTACCAAACTTTCGAGTCGTCAAATGACAATTTTTTATCTTTAGATTTTTTACCAGCGCATTACACCATCCTGTCAGTCTAGACAGCTACCAATGACAGTGACGTTCGAAAAAAAATGGCGGACTGTTTTTTTTACCGAAATGAAAGATTAGAAGCTTTATAATTTTTGACAATAAATCTTGCTATGTTCAATCGATGTAATAAAAAATGATCATGCGTATTTTATTTTTTATTCGCAATCAGATAAGTGTGAACTACGACCGCGTCTGAGTGCATCTCCTTTGTGCAATAACTTTTTCTTACAATAAAAAAAACATGATTAAAAAGTAACTGTCGCCGAATACAATCAATCAAATTCAGAATGTATTTCTAATTACTTGTACGCTCTCTTCGAGTGTCGAAGAAAGTTGGACTAAAGGCCGCGATACACGTTACTACGTGTACCTAATCAAATCCATGAAATCCGGATTATGTCTATAATCTGTGGTCAAGTCAAGCTATAAACTTTTTGTATGTAAGTAGGTTAAGTTCGCGAGGTATTGCCGTAAATTCACTTTCGTTTAGGACAATTCCTCGTTTACGCTGAACGCAAATTTTCGCTCACTTTCGTTTCAATGTGGTAAGGCTTAGGGTTCTTTGAATGGTATTTACACTTATTAGCTTTTATGTAATGCAAAATTTTTTTATGAGTAAATTACAAAATAATTCTAATCCCAGATATTATTGCATGTTTTATAGTGTCGTAGTTTGTGTCACTAGGGCTAAAAGCTTTTAGAGTAAAACTTCTTTTTTCAATTTTGTTTTTTCTGTCTGGTGACTGCTATAGAACGACAGTAACTTGTCATTTTGTAGTACCTACACTAGTAAACTAACTATTTTGACATAGAATCTCGAGGTGTAGCGAGGTAGGGGAACAAACATAATTTGTGTAATTTAGAAGGCAGCCCACTCACGAATGTGGAGCAGCATCGTTACATTGGTACGTGTTTCGGCGCGTGTGCGCAGGCCTTACAACCTCCTTACCGGACCGTTAGAAAATGACGGCAGTTTGCCGCTGCAGTTCTGGCGATTTCACACACGTTAGATGATAGCTTTTTGTGGGTTCCGCTGGGGTTTATAATAAACATATTTGATTACAACTTTTTTTTTGCTCGAACTCCGCTCAGATCCCAGAGACTTCCAGTGAATCTTGTGTTGTCTTTTCTCCCACTCTCCCATCCAAGGCGAACGAGATAGTCCAAATCTGAGTCGCCCTACTACTAGGCAAAGGTCTGAGAGACTTCCAGTAGTTCCCGTTTTATGCTCTCTACCACCGGGCCGCCAATTCTTCAAGGCCCACCCTTCAGTCAGTCAGGAATCCTCAGAATCAAACTCGCGTTAATGCCGTGAAGAGGGTAAAAAAATACTAAAAACAAAACCGGTTCTGATGTGCTAAGCGCTACCTATCACCTCTGGTTTTTCCTTCATAGTTCGGTAATCAACTTGATTAATAGCCTCGTACCTAGGTAAGTAGTAGACTTATTAACCTGTAGATGTTAAAAAACTATCAGGCTGAAAGGATTCTGAACACAATGTACCAATCAATAGAAGCTGCGAGATAGTGAAAGTAATAGTTTCCGTACGGGACTCTCCTCTCAAAATGTTGACTGGTACTTGACCAGTTTTTTCGTACAACGGATCTTGTACGGTATTCGCACTGGCCAGTAACAAACGCATCGCGACGCGACTCGCGCGTCCATCATGAGAATCGCGGGAATCGGGAAAAAGCGCGCGCGACACCTGTCAAATCTGACAGCCTAATTTTGACAATGTGATTTTTTACTTTTAAATACCGTCATTGGTACCTGATTTTTATGTGCAATATACCACTTTGTGGACAGTCTGAGTTGTGTGCAATATTTTAGTGTAGTTAGTTTTAGTGTGTCTAATGTATAACGATAGGATTATGATGGATTTGCACGAGTACCAGGTGAGCTGGTTGATTGGTTTTTTGCTGCCAAAAGTGTTGTTGTCTATGGTTTTTGTGTACAAATGCATAGCAACATTAGCAACTGGCATCCGGATTCGCTGTAAATCCTATGAAGTAAATTAGTTGTTCAAATAGTCTCAAGATCAAAATGGAATAAAAATATTTTAGGGGGTAATCTACCTGATGATTTTGCACACACGATGAATCGTAAATATTAAAGTTCTAATAAAGATCTAATACGCTCTAATTGTGCCAGCGTTTGCCGGTCAAAGACTACGATTTCAATAATTTTTTCATTTCAAATTGGTCATGAATCTTCAATATGAGTAATTCTTACCAATACGTGTCAGAAAGTACAAATAAAAATAGAAAAATTATTTATTTGCAACACGAAAAAAAAGAAAGCATGGGTAGGCAAACTTAAAATATGAACATAAACACACGAGACAATAAACATAATCAAAAATAGATTACTTAATTATTAAAAGTTCGTTGATGTTAGAAGTACCACATTGAGTTCACATAGTAGCAATGGTGGAGCCCCGTATGGCGCAGGTACTTACAAGAGATGTCCAATTATGTAGTTATTTTTTAAAATTTCGAACAAAAAATGAGTTACGTTTTTGCGAGATCAAATTATTAGTTTGCTCCCTACATTTACCCAAATTGTTGGTCACACGGGACATTCTTGAAACCTTGATTTATCAATTTTAAGTCTTAATTCAGCGCAATTAAAGTACACAATGGTTTATAATGAGGTTGTCATGTAAAATTATGGTTGGCCAATAATTTGGGTGCTTGTTTCCGTATTTTGGTCGGATAAAGGTCATTTTGTTACTTATTATTGTTTTTGTGATATGTGAATTAGTGATTTGTTTCTTGACTGTTAGGTAAAGTTTTTTTTAACATAGATGGTATTATGTCAATTATGATTAGTGGTGGGTAAATTATATTTACTTAAACTGATATGTAAAATAAAGTAAATTACTCATACTTCTATTTTATTTTATTTTATAAAATATTTTTCTTATTTGGTACATCTACTTGCTCATAATATATTTATAATTAATCGTTTGCAACGGTGTGTAGATGGCTCAACTGCTTCATGTGTATTATTAAGTAATTCTTTCTTGACCATTCAAAAAAACAACTTTTAAAAATGATGAAGATCTCTTAACAATGTCTAATTGACGACAAAACAGTTACCGAGGTTTTTTAAAATAATTTAATTTATTTTGTATTTAAACAGTAGATAAAAAGATAACTCTTTATTGATTACTTACATACTAAGCACTGGTTTTACGAAATTAAAAATAAAATAAAACAAAGTCAAGTTTGGGAGTAAGGGCGGCTTGCACTAGAATCGCTAAACGCGTTTAACTATTAAATAGTATTTAGCGAGTTGTCAAGTCATATAAATACGTCAGATTTAAATCTACTTAGCTGTTAAACACGTTTAGTGATTCTGGTGCAAGCCCCCCTAAAAGTAAATCAATAAAAAGGTAAATGTGCTATCTTTATTGTGATCTCGCACCGTCTAAGAGCAGCTTTATCCCGTTTGAATAATTTGCACAAGTAGCGTATAATTGCAAGACGGTACCACACGAGTAAATTGCCCCCCAGTAAGTACGCGACCTTGTTCGATCTCAAGGTGTTGAGATTATACCCCGCGCGTACAATCAGCGGCACGCGAGTGTGTCCCGGCCCTAATTGTGGGCACGTGTGTAAATGTCACATGTTAGGACAGTTGAGAAAAATATAATTTTAAAAGACAAGAGTTACTTTATTATTAACCGAAGGGACAAATCATGAGTCTAGGTGTGCTATATATTATGCTATATTCAGAGTTAATTGGAAGGATTGGTCCACAGTTGGCCAAAACAGAGAAGACTGGTGAGAAGGAAGGGAGGCTTTGGCCCTGCAGTGGGACACCACAGGCTCTTAATAATAAAATACATGTAGAATAGTTAGTTAGAAATTTTCTACAAATAGACTCGTCTACTGAAATGCTACCACCAAATTCAGCTGATTTATCATCAGTCCCTCCCACTGGTGTACACTTGGCTAATAATAATTCCGTTTTCATCAAAATCGCTTAATTAGTTTGGCTTATAAACAAAAATAACTGAAAAAAATATGCCATCCACGTGCACGAAATTGCGTATTTTGCTTTTCTGTGACTTTTTAGTGTTTTAGTGATGTTCACGGTCACTAGAATATTCCCAATGAACTGTCGTCATCATCATCTGATGATGAAGTCGGTGGTCGAATTGAAGTCGGTTTTTCTAGTTTTTAAAACTTATAAATCATCACACCACGTGCTCATTCTCTACGTACTCTAATTTTCGTTGTGAAAGTATACAATAGTCATAAAAAAATGTAAATTGTCATGGACACTAAAAATAACTATAAAATAAATTCCTTTCATTTTTGTCACTGACATTAAATTACATTTTCTAACACATAAGATAACGGAAGTTACACTTAAACTGAACTTAAACAGTAAAAATGTTGAGCACCACTTGTAAATAATTCTAATGTATCTTTTTACCGAGAATAATTTAAGTTTATGTATCGTGGTCATCCTCAAAGATGCTGTTTTTATTGACTTAAAAGGTATGTAAATCAGTTCGTATGAGCTATAGAGGCTTTCCATACATTTTTACTATAAGTAGAAATTGCATTTTGTATGGTAGGTATAGCGTTTCATTTTCGTGCTCATACTTACTGTTGTTTTCATAAAAAAAGTTGTTGATAATGATGGGTACTTTAAGCCTTATTTTCGAGAGTGCTCTTTTTTTATGGTTTCTGTCTGTCTAGTCAATTTTGTCAAGTGAATTATTTGAATTAAGTTTAGTCAAGTCGAGTCATACGTCAAGTCAAGTTTTGAAGACAAAATGGTGGATTTTCTCTTCAAAACTTGGAAACCAATTCCATCAAATAATAAAAACACATAATATACATATTCCAATGGCTCACACTTTATGCTACGACTGCAAATATTATTGGTTAAAATTCCACCAAAATTAAGGAACAATACTCACTATAACAGCAAAGAAACAATTAAAATAAATGTGCGATGTTGCTTTTACATGTGACTGAACTCTTATTACTCGTCTGTAAGTATAATTCAAAATTAGAACAATTCTTTCCCGCCACCCGGTGTCATTCCGCTCGCGTGCCAGTACGCAAACACCATAGACAACCGCTGTGCTGTTTACACGGCAAACAGCTTGACAAGTGTTCTGCCAACATTTACTTGCTTTCCACTGGTAGCGTACGGTGTTCTGATTTTTTTTTATTTCTACACGGCATCGAGATGTGTCGTTTTAAATGTTGTTGATACTGTAAATATCCGCTCGGACGAGTTTTTTTGTTCGAGTTAACATGAATTATTAACACGTATTGAGTATTGAATGAGCTTCAAAATTATAATACAACCGTAACAAAATCAATACAATATTTGCATAAAAAGTCATAAAACACTCGGAAATAATCTTACATTGAGATATTTAGCAAACATGTTCACAAGGTACCAACCCAGAAAAAATAAAGTCTTCCATAGACAAGTAAACCCCGCCCACGAAGCTTTCGAATGGCGCGAAACCACGAACAACAAACAAAATGGCAACTTTCCTCACAAAATAATTAATAAAACAAACAAACTCACGTTTAACGGAACTACGGTTTCTGTGTTGGAAGAAGATGGAAACGTGTTTTTCTCGGTAAACTGTCACTTTGGCCACCTACTAGTAGTGTTGGGTTTGTTCGTCAGTAGAAAACATCTTACCCGCACCTCGCACCAAACAAGTATTTCGTAATCTGTAAGTTAGAGCAAGAGGAAATTATATAGGATTTCTACAATGCAATCTGCCAGCTTGAGTTTTCTCAATGGGAACTTCTGGAGTATTCTAAAGTCAAAGTCAAAATTTCTTTATTCAATAAAATCACAAGGATCATTTAGAATCGTCTTATATAACTAGGCCAGTTCCACGCGACCAGACCCTAGAAGAACGGGCAAGAAACTACGGCCTGGTTCCTAGCGTTTTTTTTTGCATGATCCCTTTTACAGAGAAATATACATAGAACACAAGAATAGCACTGACATTGCAAGTTGAGTAGTTAGCTGTCGATGGGTGGAGCGACATCCAACGACAGCTAAATAATGTAATGATTTGATATGATTTGACAGGCGTCACAGCTCAGTCGGTAATGGATCTGCCTTCCGTGCTGTGGGTCGTGGGTTCGATCCCCACCAAGAACAAAGATTTGTGTGTGGCAAAACATAGATGTTTGTTCTATGTCTGGGTGTTACTATGTATTATAAGTATGTATTTACAAAAAAAAAAGTATATAAGTATTCTATCAGCATCTAGTTCCCATATTACAAGCTTTGCTTAGTTTGGGACTAGAGGGCGTCGTGTGAAATGTCCATGAATATATATTTATATTTACAAAAAAAAAGTATATAAGTATTCTATCAACATCTAGTTCCCATATTACAAGCTTTGCTTAGTTTGGGACTAGAGGGCGTCGTGTGAAATGTCCATGAATATATTTATTATCTATAACTTTACTTACCATCTTCAAATTGTACCTTCCAGTCGCTGATGCGGTCCATGTCAGTAGAACAGCGCTGGCAGGACCTGGCCTCTCTGCTGACGATCCCGCCGCCGCCGGGCGCGGAGTACCCGCATTACCACCCGCACGCGCATCCACACCCGCACCCGCACCCGCATTCACACCCGCATCCGCACCCGCATAATATAAGGTAAGTTTGTTACAGCAGTAGAACTAGTGTTATTTTTCAGTCACCGATCGTCTACGCCAAGACCTGGTCTCTTTGAAAGAAAGAAAGAAAAAGTATTTAAGTAAAGTCACACAGAAAATAATAATGTCAATCTACAGTTTTTTTAATAATAACAATTCATAAAGATAAGTAAGTGGAGACGTGGAGAGTGGAGACCACGTTTAGGCAAGCGTAGTGTAGGACGCCCTCCGGCGAGATGGGGCGACGATCTGCGAAATGTAGCTGGCAGACACTGGATGAGAAGAGCCGAAGACCGAGCTCAATGGCGCGCCGCGGGAGAGACCTACGTTCAGCAGTGGACGAGTATAGGTTGATGATGATGATGATGATGATGATGATGAAGTAAGTATGTCAAAATGATATAAAATTCAATAAATCACATCTAAAAATAGATAAATAAATATTCATGGTCATTTCACACAGCGCCCTCTAGTCCCAAACTAAGCAAAGCTTGTAATATGGGAACTAGATTGCTGATTAAATACTTAAATACTCTTTTTTTTGTAAATGCTTATAATACATATAGAAACATTTGCGCGGATAGGTTCGAACTGTGGGATTAGTAGGCTTAAAGCTTACCCACTTGGATGTCGCTACCATCCTAGGATGTGTGAACAAGACATGTATGTGTTTCAGTGGTCACCCCTCCGCTGGTTACCCTACAAACTACCACCACGCACCGTTGGCCCCCGTCGCCCCGCCCCCCGCGCCTGAAAAACATCCCGATGCATATGGTGAGTCATATTGACAGACGTCACAGCTCAGTCGGTAATAGCTCTGCCTTCCGTGCTGTGAGTCGTGGGTTCGATCCCCACCAAGGACAAACATTTGTTACGCAATTCCCTCACAGCTCAGTTGTCATAAGCCTGAGTACTGGTTGTGAGTTCGATCCCCGAACCGACCAAACATTTGTAATTATTTGTATTGTGTGACGGATAGAACAAATTATATTATCATTTTTTGCCCATCAATTTGAATATTAATACAGTAACACCATAACCTTTTCAAAAATGCCATTTTCGGCTTGAAAATTTATTTGTTTACCCCATACCTAACTTCTTGTAAAAGGCCATAATCCTTTCAAAACGTCATTGTCTTTTCCTCTTTGTAAATGCGTATGTTATTAACTTTTTGAAACGCATTTTTGATCACATAACTTTTTAAAATTACCATATCCAAAGGTTGCCTGGAAGAGATCGCTCATAGCGATAAGGCCGCCCATTGCTTTAATATAGAATAATATAGAACTATGTCTAATATCTAATTTCCGGTGCAGTACAATAAAGAGTTTTCTATCTATCTATCTATCTATCCTCTTTAAAAAAAAGAAAAGGAAAAGAAGAGTGTTGTTCACTATGACGTGTGGAATAGCCCCTTACAGACTTATAGGGACATTATGTAACACCCTGTATAATACAAAAAGTTGAGAAGCCATAAAAAGCATTTGTGACGTCATAGCCTCTTCACAAATGCATTTTGTATGAACTAACCTCTTTATTTGTATGGAAAGGTGCTGCGGCGCCGTTGGAAGGCGCCTACAAGGTGGAGTCTGCTCATCATCCGCAACAACATGATGGAATTTACTATCAGGTATAAAGGCCTCTTAAAAAAATTTCTCATTCAAAACTGTTTCTACTCCCTGCAAGAATTTCTTAATGATAAATAGTAATAAGCAACATTGTAATTTTTAGTTTTATTTTAAAGTGCAATATTAATAAGTATGTAAATTAGAATATTGAGTAAGTAGATACCTAAAGAATATAAAAATGTTATTTAATAATTATGTTAGTAATATCATAGACAAATAAAAAAAATAGACCAGCAGACGTTTAGAAAATATCGTAACCCGAAAATGGATTACCTTCAAAGGCGTGAGATGTCGCTGGGTGTATCGAATCGGTAATAAATCAAAACGGTGTTTATTTTCTTGAACCTCTGGCGCGCTGACACTATAAGCAGTACGGAAATAAACGTCAGATGGCGCTATTTCTAAATTTTGCAAAGCGTATACCAAAATTCGGTTACAACGCGCGCGACGTTGACAGCTTGTGCTATGCAATGTCGAACGAGCGAGATAGAGTCTGGATGCAGAGCGGCAACAGCGCTCTGGTCGTATCAAGCTAGTAAAATAATAGATGTTTCGATTTTAAACCTGACGCCTTACCGCCAAGTGCGGTAACAAAAAAATACAATGATATTATATGAAATCTTAAATGTTTTTAGCTTGATAAAATAAAACATAAAAGGTAGGTAGACTTTTAATTATATATTATTAAAATATCACACCCAATAGGTACTTGTTTAGTTATGTACTGAAACATTACCATACATTACGAACCATTTAGGTACGAACAAATAATTTTTCTGCGGGTGTTGCCTAGGTCTTTTGTTCCTAGGCTATCCTGTTCTAGTTTTACTACCTACCTACTTATAAATAATGGAATAGGTATGTCTGAAGAAGGTAGGTAGGTACCTATAGGTATATTTATCAATATAAATATTCTAAAGTAGGTATATGATTGACTAGCAGTTACCCGCGACTTCGTGCGCGTGTACAGTTTCCGTGTACCTACTGGAATGTCAAACGCTAGTTGTTAGACCAAAGAGGTAGTACTACGTCCTGTCAAACTGACGTGACATGACATGACAATGAAATCCTCTTGCCAATTGGCGCTGCTAATCCTTTTCGTTCCCACGCATAATGGGCCAACTTTGAGCCTAAATGCGGAAAAGGGAGTCCCTTCAATTTCAATTTTTCTTTTTCGTTCATTTTATCCTTTAGATCCTGTTAATTATTCGGGATAAAAAGTAGCCTATATGTCAATCCAGGTTACGAACTACATATATGCCAAGTTTCATCCAAGTTGGTTCAGTGGTTTTGACGTGATTGAAACATAAACATCCAAACATCTAAACTTTCGCATTAATAATATTAGTAGGATTCTAAAAATTTCAAGGACGTAGTTGCGTTGCGACTTATCATTAAACTTGGTGGTAAAACGGCTTGTCTACTCATTAGCAGTGCCTTGATCACGAATAAATTTGACAATCGTGAACGTATCGTAACGCTAGCGTATCCGAGATACACTGCGCGGTGACGCTACAACGTTCGGCAGTCGGGCTGATGTTGACGCGCAATATCACTCGAATACGTTAGGTTTACGTAACGCGGCGACTGTCAGATTTGTTCGTGATTACCCCTCAGTACCTATTGCCGAGTATAGCACATTTCTGCTCGAAAGTCCAGGTCGTCATGCCAGCGCTTCCTCGGGCGGCCGCGACGTCTTCTACCCCCTGGGGGTATCCAGCCTGTGACTCCTTGAGCCCACCTTTCCGCTACTTTACGACGTACATCGGCGATTCCAGTTTTGGAGCGAAGTATTCTGTTCCGAATTCGATCTATTCTTTTTACACCTAAAATACTTCGCTTCATCACTCTTTGGCAAAGTAGTCAGCGACCACGTCTGAGCACCGTAGGAGTGATAAAAAAAATATATAAGAAGGTTCAGACTATCGAAAGAAACCACACAAATACTTTTGCATCAAATCTATAATCAGTTAAAATTCGATACCAACGAGTTAAAAATTGAACAGTATTATAGTCCATAACGGGAAGCACTATTTTCATCACAACCACAACACAACCAATCAACTACAAAACAAGAAAATGAAATAATTGTACATGTAAATAAAATCGTCAAAGAGAATACAACACAACACGCAGGCCAATGACACTTTGTATCAAAAAATGACAGTACCGTTCCGTTTTAGCTTACTTGATGCGTGGAAAAGATGAATTTTCTTAGAAAAGAAATGCGTCAATCGTTTTGTACGTTTAACGAAACGTAGGGGAACTGTTTTCTGTGGTTATACCGACCATAGAGTACTGATATATACACACTAATTGAGTTTAGTTAAATTATCGTCAAAACAGTTTGGTGCAAGATGCCACTAAACGTAATTTTGCTAAACACTTTTAACGATTTAAACGTGTTTAGTTAAACGTGTTTAGGCTGAATTTAAACGACATTTCGTGCAAGCCGCCCTAGGTGTTTTATTTAGAAGGTTCATTTGTTCGTAGTCCAAATATTATGCACAGACTAAATTGCTGTGCTAAAGCCACCCTAGAATTTGGGGAACGAGTGAGCGGTATGGACTAACAATTCAAATTATAATTTTGACACTATAGTAAACAGACACTGACAGAATTGTGACCTGTCGCAAAAGCCGTAAATCAAGAAGGTGAAAACTTATTTTATATAGACGCCACCTATTAGTAAAGTTATGTCATTAATTTGTACACTATCTTTCAATTTGATGACCACCTAGGTGATCACGCCTAGGTGGCGTGGCGAAAAATATGTTAGATAATCAGTATGAAATAAAATCGTGATAACTAAATAAATGAACACCATTACAGATTCTAAAATAAGGACATAATTTTTGATGAATTTCGAAAATAAATTAATGGCGTTTCTTTGGTTCTAACGGCTACTTGAAGCTTAAGTCGTCGTCGACTGTAGCGTCATCCCCAAATACGCATGGGAACTAGCCGGTTTTGCGAGTCACGCTCTAATATATAGGGTGTAGCAATCTTCGTGTATTCATTAATCGATGGTAATATGGTTAAAATACCTAGTGACCATTTTTAAATCGTCGTGCCCTAACTGGGCTCATGTTGGTAGCATAAATATATTTAAGACCTTTTTGTACAACATGAACGCAATAAAGTATTGAGTATTGAGTATTAAATAAATACAATAAAAATAAATATAATTGCGACTTCACAGCTCAGTCGGTAATAGCTCTGCCTTCCGTGCTGTGGGTCGTGGGTTCGATCCCCACTGAGAACAAACATCTGTGTGTAGCAAACATAGATGTTTGTTCTATGTCTGGGTGTTACTATGTATTATAAGTATTTACTAAAAAAAGTATATAAGTATTGTATCAGCCATCTAGTTCCCATATCACAAGCTTTGCTTAGTTTGGGACTAGAGGGCGTTGTGTGAAATGTGCATGAATATTTATTTATTTATTTACAAAAAAAAGTATGTAAGTATTGTATCAGCATCTAGTTCCCATATCACAAGCTTTGCTTAGTTTGGGACTAGAGGGCGTTGTGTGTAATGTGCATGGATATTTTTTTTACTTATACATGGCACTTGGCGGTCAGACCGCAGGACTATAGTGTTGAGTGCGTGTTTGAACATGATGACTATTTTCAGAATTCAACCGCGGAAATGGCGCCGCCGAACCAAGACGGGTTCCTGCAATCTATCCTCAACGACGAGGACCTCCAGCTTATGGACATGGCTATGAACGAAGGTACGATTGAGTTAGGGCCAATGTTACCTTTTTGTGTAGTGCAACACACAGAGCACGAACCATACGAGAACATGTAGATAGGTAGTCTTGTTTTTCCTTATTCTCGTTTGTTTTAGTTTAGTTTTAGTTATTAGTTACATAGTACCTATCTACTTTCATTTCATTGTAAATTTTGTGTGTGTTCAGTAACAAATAAATAAGTTTATCTATCTATCTATCTATCACCATCTCTCACTAAGGCAGCTGTCCCACCGCTGCGCCGGCGCAGGCGAGAAAACAACTAACTATCGCTTATTTTCTCGCTTATGAAACGTACAATCAAAGTCAAAGTCAAAATTTCTTTATTCAATAAAATCACAAGGATCATTTAGAATCGACTTATATAACTAGGAAAATTATAACTAATACAGAAAATTATGAATAATACAGTATTTACAATATTTATAATATATACAAAATACACATGAAGCAGTTGAGCTATCTACACACCGTTGCAAACGATTTATAGATAGCTCAACTGATCCAAATCAGTACCAATAACTAGGTGATTCAAGGTGCCAGTACCACGCGACCAGAGCCTAGAAGAATAGATAGATAGATATATTATCCCACTAATCTATTTGTTTGTCTATTTATATATATATATTTTTTTGTTTATTGTCTTTTGTCTTTGTGTATTTTGTCTTTTGTTTATGTCCTGTTTTGTGTGCAATAAAGAATTAATATTATAAATGCGAAAGTTAATATGTTTAGATGTTTGTGTTTCAATCACGTCGAAACTACTGAACCAACTTGGATGAAGCTTGGAACATTATAGTGCGTAACCTGGATTAACACATAGGCTACTTTTTATCCCGAATAATTAACAGGATCTACAGGATAACAGAACGAACGGGATTAGCAACGCCAATTGACACGAGGTCGATGTGACGTCAGTTTGACAGAGCGTAGTACGATTTTTGGTGTAACCGTCTACCGACTAACGTTTGACACGCGAGTACGGGTTCGGTGTAATCTTAATAACCCGCTCGATACTCGGAAACGGTACTCGCGTAACGTAGTCGCAGGTAACTGCTAGTACATTATATTTGAGTTGTGCATCGCATAAGACGTGTACTAGCAATCATTGATCAAACAGACAGATAGTAATATTTGTATTGTTTATAACTGTTCTTAAATAAGACGTTACGATTGTAAACAACTTCATTGTTCTTTCTTCTCTCGTTGAGTTAACTTGAGTTTAAATTGTTCAAGACGGTGAAATTCTTAAGAAAATTTAGTTTTATTATCTAATAGTGGATTATTTTAGATTTCTTTGATCTGTTCACAATGGGAATCTTTTCATACGTTTATCGTTTATTCGTTATGCAGCGTCGTATCCTCAAGTGATTGCATTTACTAAAAAATAAGACTTAGAACTTTGAGTTTTATTATCAAAAACTATAATTTTGTTTGGTTATTTTGTGAATATCGCTGTAAATTTTTCTACTGACTGTGTGTTGACTATTTGAACAATTAAAGAGAGCTGTTAAACGAAACTTTGTGAACTCCTAGTGTCTAAAAGGACCGTTTGAGATTCTGTCAATAAAAAGCCTACTTATGCCAGTCCTGGACAAACGCGCTTCAAAGAGTAGAAAGGTGCACAACTCTGAATGCAGTTTCTGCCTCTGCCGTTTCTGCTGCGCCCTCAGAAGAACGCGGACTACCGCCGATTCCCTCACAAAAGTCCCTGTCGCTGTCCTCAAACGATACAACTATTGTCTCTGGTCGTTCAAATACAGACAATATCGTGATCGGTGAAAATAGAGAACAAACTAGTTCTGAGATAAGAGATAAGAGACAATAGAAAGTGTCATGCGCTTGTTTGGAATGGAATCAAGAGATTTGTAACAGTATTTACTGTTGTCGATTTGTTTGCGCGTATTTAACTGAAATACACAGCGGAAAATTTGAAGGATACATCCACTGCAGCAAAGTGACGTATGGAATTATATCTGCACCAAATTGCACTTAATCAGAGAGAGGAAAACTTGAAACTAAACGCTTTATCCGACGTGATTCAGATAATCGCATGTTTTATTCTCGTCTGTCCGATAGCTTCGATTACGTACGAAATAATCAAGTACAGATAATAAGCTGGTTCTTTTTAAATTGTGATAAAGTATCGCTATACATACATTTGAGCGCCCAGTCACGCAACATTGCAAATTTTCTCATTGCATGGACTTAAAGCTTGGGTAAAACTTGGTGTGACAACATATATTGTGAAAATGGAATTGACTGTGCCGCATCTAGTGCCCTATGCGACGCATCCCTTTTATCCTGTGACGCCATATTTGAGGAGTCCGCTATTGTTGTCGGATCCAGCAGAATATCTCACTTCCTACTATAAATTTTACGATGGTAAGATCAAATTTGAATGTACTATAGCAGGCTGTGAACAAATTGTAACCCCCAAGCGTCATTACAACAAAATACGTCCTTCTACAACATAGATATCTATCAAGCTACTAAAATTATTATGGTAGGCATAAAAACAAGGACGAGGGAAATTATTATCACAAAATACAAACACAATAAAATTTCATTCATAGTTGTTGTTGAAAATGCAACTCAGGCGATGTTCAGTGGTCCCCATTTCTAGATTTTTTGGAAATTAATCAGTGGTCGCCTTAGAAGTTATTCAAAGTTCTTCAGCTGTTAGCGCCATGAATGAATGTTCTTTCAAAATTCAAAGCGTTCATATTAGTTAACTAGGCAGGTAAAATGGGCATTGGATAACGACGAGTAAACATTTAGGTGAATAATGATGATTTGTAGCCAAAAAAATTTGTGGTGAAAAATTCAACAATACTTGCATCATCTAATTATCTGTAACAAATATGCAACATGTCGTCCCCTCCCCCAAAAGACAAAGTTACAAAGACAATGGTTCGTTCGTAATCAAAATGAGCATTTATTACTGACAGATTTGAGGGTGGGGGCGGGGCTTTTCAACCCCCCACTACGAATGGTCGAGGTCAGACAATTTGTATTCCAAATTTTAGTCTAGTTTAGAAGTGAACAATCCTATCAAATAATGTTTTACATATCAGCATGACTCGATTATATTCATCTCCGATAATACACTGATATTATAATTCGGCATAGATAAAGTTGTCGATATAAAATAAACACTATCTGAATGATTAAATTAAATTGCGTGTCACATTTTTAAAACAGATTATAAAAGAGATTTTATATACTGAATATATTACTCGATGTAATATTAGGCTGAGAGGATGATATAGGTGCTACTTCCATCTAAATCATCTCCCCAGGCACTGCAACCTTCCATTCATCGGGGTATGGGTAAAAAGTGTCTCTTGACGCTGTATAAATCATCTAGATTAGAGGCAAAGCCCTGATTATTATTATACTTCGATGTGCGATACAAAAACTACTAGTCCGATTTGGATGAATAAGCCTGCCAGGAATAAGCCTATAGTTCGTAGCCTGGATTAACACATAGGTTACTTTTTATCCCGGAAAATCAACATGATAAAACGGGATGCGGACGAAGTCGTGGGCAAAAGCTAGTGTAATTATGTAACTACCTGTTTTTTCGCGCACACTGCTGGTTTCATTGGTAAAGTTGTTCATATTGATAGGTCTTTAACCCCTTAAAGTTTTTGGGAGTGGTACTATTACACCTTGTATTCTTATCTATAGTTTTCATACGCGATAGTACCTTATCCTATGTTTACCGTCATATTTTACTTTAGGGCTTACGTGCATTATCGGTTGTGTTGTTATCAGATTGTATTTACTACTAGCAGTTGCCCGCGACTTCGTCCACGAAAACAAAAATATATAACCTAAAAAAAGCGGGAAAAGTAGCTCAGGTGTTAATCCAGGTTACGAACTATAATATATTCCAAGTTTGATCCAAGTTAGTTCTGTGGTTTCAACGTGATTGAAACACAAATCGAAACTTTCGGATTTATAACATTAGATAGATAGATAGATAACACTTTATTGGTACACCACATGGAAACATTACAAAAAACAAAGAAAGCTTATAGGGTATCACAATGGGCGGCCTTATCGCTGAGAGCGATCTCTTCCAGGCAACCTAAGCGAGATAAGTGAAGATAAAGAGGACGGCGGTGCAATTATGTAGATACAGCATAGAAAAACATTAAAAATAAAACAAAAAGGTGACAAGTAGGAGTAGGTGTCAAGTAATATTAGTGTTACTAGCAGTTACCCGCGACTCGTACGCGACTACCGTTTCCGTGTACATTATATTATTATCTGTGCGTGTACCGAGCGGATACTTCTTTGAGAAACTTGACATTACACCGAACCCGTACTCGAATGTCAAACGCTAGTCGTTAGACCAAAGAGGTAGTACTACGTCCTGTCAAACTGACATGACATGACATGACATCATCCTCTTGCTAATAATTGGCGCTGCTAATCCCGTTTTTTTCATTTTATCCTGTAGATCCTGTTAATTATTCGGGATAAAAAGTAGCCTATATGTCAATACAGGTTACGAACTACATATAGATAGATAGATAGATAGAAAATACTTTATTGCACACCTTAACCTAGGGACTACTTTAACATACAAAACAAAACTTAACTAATTGTACAATGGGCGGTCTTATCTCTAATGAGCGATCTCTTCCAGACAACCATGGACGGAAAGGACTACGAAGTAATAAACTAGGGGTGCTATCTAAAGATAACATATATTCCAAGTTTCATCCAAGTTGGTTCAGTAGTTTCGACGTGATTGAAACACAAACATTTAAATTTTCGCATTTATAATAATAGTGTTATTTGTATTGATCCATAGGAATGTACACGATGCGAATGTTGGACGGAGCGGCGGCACACCACGCCCCGCACAATGCAACACATCCGCACATGATGCTAGCTGGTGAGTACTGATGCACGTACAGTCGGCTACACATCAACCTATACACTGTTTGAACTTTGAATTATTATAATTTGAATGTTGCGAATCGTGCGAGAGGGACGATATGTTTTTATGTGAGACTCGCTGCTCTACTGTAAAGGTCACATTTACAGTAGAGCTTATTAACCCTCGATTTCATAAATTATGTAGAGGATTTGTATACTATTGATATTGTCAGTCTCTTGTTTATAAATTCGGGGGATGAATTGATAGTTTTTCTTTAAAAAAATTTTTACAAGTTTGTAGAGAAGCATCTGACCGCAATCTCACCTGATGTTATGTGACGATGCGGTCCGTAGTAAAAGTTGCTTATATTGGTGGGTACCCCGGAAGTTTTCAGGTTTTTTACACCAGGTTCGTTCGTTCGCCCGTTCGTTCGTTCGTTCGTTCGTTCGTCCGTCCGTCCGTTCGTTCGTTCGTTCGTCCGTCCGTCCGTTCGTTCGTTCGTTCGTTCGTTAGTTCGTTCGTTCGTTCGTCCGTCCGTCCGTCCGTTCGTTCGTTCGTTCGTTCGTTCGTTCGTTCGTTCGTTCGTTGGTGGTTGCTGACCGCTGGTTTATTCATGTATTGTTGTTGACAGAACGTGACTCTGCGTCCGACAGTGCGGTCTCGTCAATGGGATCGGAACGTGTTCCTTCCCTCTCTGACGGCGAGTGGTGTGATGGAAACGACTCCGCTCAGGAATTCCACAGGTACTATTTATATACTACCAGCAGTTACCCGCGACTTCGTACGCGAGTACAGTTTCCGTGTACATTATATTATCTGTGCGTGTACCGAGCGGATACTTCTTTGAGAAACTTGACATTACACCGCACCCGTACTCGAATGTCAAACGTTAGTCGTTAGACCAAAGAGGTAGTACTACGCCCTGTCAAACTGACGTGACGTGACATGACATCATCCTCTTGCCAATAATTGGCGCTGCTAATCCCGTTTTTTTTAATTTTATCCTGTAGATCCTGTTAATTATTCGGGATAAAAAGTAGCCTATGTGTCAATCCAGGTTAAGTACTATATATATGCCAAGTTTCATCTAAGTTGGTTCAGTAGTTTAGACGTGATTGAAACACAAACATCCAAACATCTAAACATCCAAACATCTAAACTTTCGCATTTATAATATTAGTAGGATTTGATTGATTGATGTTTTGAACTCTTCATCTTTTTGCACGTGCAGGAAGACTGGCAGACAATGCTCTAAGCATTAAGTCCTCCTAGCACTACTTATTTGTGTGAAATTTTAAAATAAAATAAATAAACAAAACTATAGTGAAAAATGTTAATTTAGAAAACCAGTATAACGTGAGCTTCCATTTCTTACAGTCTCAATGGTTTTGTAGTTCAGGTAAGACTGGACAGTAACTAGATTATGACATCGATGCGATTTACAAAGTCCATCTCAGCCATGGTTGATTTTTTTTCTTTTTATGAATATTCTACTATTGTAATTAATAAATTATCTTGTTGTTTCAGTTCCAAATTCCGTCCGTACGAGAACGGGTGCGGCCGAGACCGGTCAGCGCATCAGCCTCAGAAGAAACATCATATGTTCGGCAAACGATGCTTTCAGGTGAGTTGCATTTTATACCTTATATTCATCAGGTTAAGGACTACTTTAATATATGACGTGATATGGAATTTTTCACCTTGGTTTAATTTAGCTGGCGTTACAGCTCAGTCAGTATTAGCTTTGCCTTCCGTGCTGTGGGTCGTGGGTTCGATCCCCACCAAGAACAAACATTTGTACGTGGAAAACATAGATGTTTGTTCTATATCTGGGTGTTACTATGTATTATAAGTATGTATTTACAAAAAAAAAGTATGTTCGTATTCTATCAGCATCTAGTTCCCATATCACAAGCTTTGCTTAGTTTGGGACTAGAGGGCGTTGTGTGTAAAGTCCAAGAATATTTATTTATTTATTTTGTTGGACCCTGTATGAAAGTTGCATCTTTTTGCACGCCCAGGAAGACTGGCAGACAATGCTCTTAGCATTAAGTCTTCCTAGCACTACATATTTGTGTGAAATTTTAAAATAAATAAATATTCATGGACTTTACACACAACGCCCTCTAGTCCCAAACTAAGCAAAGCTTGTGATATGGGAACTAGATGGCTGATAGAATACAAAAAAAAAAATAAAAAAAAAAAAGTAGTTTTAAATATAATGTGTTTTTTTGTCAGGAGCAAGCGACGGCGCTAGAGCCGCCCGCTCCCCGGCCGGTGGTCAAATACGAATGTCCCGATAACACCACCTACCACCACGACGGCATGCACCACAATATGCATAATGGTATGTCGTTTTACTTATGTATGACCCATACATGGGTCGGTGTATGACTCATACATGGGTCGGTGTATGACCCATGTGTGGGGCGTTGTGTGACCCATAAATAGGTCATTGTGTGCCCCATACTGGAACTGGCACCTAGAATCACCTAGTTATATAAGACGATTCTAAATGATCCTTTTGATTTTATTGAATAAAGAAATTTGGACTTTGACTTATACGTGGGTCATTTTGTGACACGTATGGGTTATACAGGGATCGAAAAAGCGGAATTGGTATGAAAAATGGTTCTCGATTCATATCCTGACTCCTTACAGAAACATATATAAACCAGATTGACAGACGGACAGACAGACACCGGAGTAAGGCCATAAGTGTTCCGTTTTTCCAAAACTGGATCGGAACACTAAAAATTAATATACAATGTTAATTTTCAAGTTGTTCTAAGCTTCCTTCACTCTACCTACTCTTAATGCCTAAAAATGTACTTTAAGAACTGAATAAATGTTTATCATTTATTTATTATCCTCGATGCTAACATTGACAAAAGCCCATTGAACGCTGAATCGTCAAAAAGTCTATAATTCATATCTCGTATCGTATTTACTTTGCTACGAAGTCTACGGCGTAGACCTGCTACGCGTGCTACGAATGGCTACGATCTGCTACAAAACTCTCCGTAGACTCGTATTGAATAGAATCTGAGAACTTAGCACGATTATTTGATATCGTAGCATTCGTAGCACATGCGAAGGTAATAATAATGTATTTAATTTACACTGCGCAACAAGCTCAATAACATTTAGATTGCGGGCGGAGCATTGCTTAGTTGCCGTGCAGTGTAGCTCAAACACGTTACTTGAGCTTTCATTTTAATGATTTTTAACATTACGTTCGCAAAATGTAAAAAGAGTCAAAGGACGCGAGCTCAAACCCCACTGAGACTAGTTGACTTTTTGCATTTGTTATAATTTTTATTTATTTTGTCAGATTTCTCCGGACGTCATCAGTTACCGCCACCTCACGTGCCCTCGTTACAACCTGCTCTGGATCTGAACACGGCGCACTCTAGCCATACATTACTGCAGGTAAGCTTATTGCACACTCATACCACCACTTTTAGCTATTTACTGAGAAAGTGAAAATAAATCGATCACCTTGGGAACTACTACTGAGAAGTACTACTAGATAAAGCTGTGTTTTAATAGCAGTAATATTTAGGGCGGCTTGCACTAGAATCACTAAACGTGTTTAACAGCTAAATCGATTTAAATCTGACGTATTTGTATGACTTGACAACTCGCTAAATACTATTTAAGAGTTAAACGCGTTTAGCGATTCTGGTGCAAGCCGCCCTTAACGTATAACTTTTGTCATATCATATGTCATGGGTGGTATTATGTATTATTTATTTACAAATTCACAATAACACTCAGGTCCTAACACCCAAATCCACGTCAATGTTTGATACAGATCAAACATTGACGTCCAGCAATCACACAAATATTGGTTCTGTGTGGGGATCGAACCCACAACACGAAAGGCAGAGCTACCAACTGAACTGTGAAGGCTGATTAACAATAACCGCAATGTTTTTTTTTTGCTACTTTTACTATGTATCAATCATCAATTTACTATGTATCATGTATCATCATCATTTATCATGTATCAATCAAATATTAATCAAGTCAATCAAGTCAAATGTTACATAACACCCAAATAACAAACATCTATTTTACACAAAATTGCTTTTGTTCTGTGTGGGGATCGAACCCACAACCCACCGCGCGGAAGGCAGAGCTATAACCAACTGAGCTGTGCGTCCTATCAAACTTTCCGCGAAATAAAGCGTTAGATTCGTTTCAGAGTACATTGCCACCTCCTTCGCCGGGTCCTCGCTACACGTACGCCCCGGCGGAGCGCATTCACCACAACCACACGTACTCCGCGCCATCACTCGCGGCTGAGCCCCGCCCCGGCGCGGTGCGAGACAAGCGAGGTAACCTACTACCCTTTTATAAAATATAAATATTCATGGACTTTACACACAACGCCCTCTAGTCCCAAACTAAGCAAAGCTTGTAATATGGGAACTAGATGCTGATAGAATACTTATATACTTTTTTTTTGTAAATACATACTTATAATACATAGTAACACCCAGACATAGAACAAACATCTATGTTTTCCACGCACAAATGTTTGTTCTTGGTGGGAATCGAACCCACGAGCCACAGCACGGAAGGCAGAGCTATTACCGACTGAGCTGTGACGCCTGTCTACTAAGCAATACCTACTAATGTGATATCGTTTTTCAGTTCGACGGATGACAGACGGAAGCATTTCTGACGGCGGGTCCTCAGCCACCGGGTCCTCGGGGCACAGCCTCTCTCGAGATGAGAAACGGGCCAAGGCACTTGGTAAGTTACATTAACTAGCTTGCCATTGGTATCGATTCTGTTGTTGCGTTTTTCTCTTCTAATTTAAGAGCTATTCTCTTGTCGGCGTAATGTATGCATTTCCCGCCAGGTTCTTCTCTTCAGGGCAGCTTCCTTGACGTCCTTATACGACATGACATCTATCTTCGCCTTCACTTGGCTCATGTAGCTAATACGCGGTCTTCCTCTTCCTCTCTTTCCTTCTACCTTCCCTTCAATGATATTTCCGATTAAGCTGTCATGTCGTATCTGTTCTGTCGTATCTGTCATGTCGTGTCATGCGTTTTTCTAAACTAACCTAATTTGACAGCGCTAAAATTATAGCTGTCTTTGTCGTTTCAGTTTATGAGAAAGGGACGGCAACATTTTTAGCGCTGTCAAATTAGGTTAGTTTAGAAAAATGCAACAACAGAATCGATGTCATTAGCGCTCTACCTACAATAAAAAATGTAAGTATAGAGGGTGTAACATAATGTCCCTATAAGTCCAAAATAAGGTATTCTACACGTCATGGCGAACAACATTTGTTTTATGACTTTAAGGGCGTCTTGCACCAGAATCACTAAACGTATTTAACAGCTAAATCGATTTAAATCTGACGTATTTGTATGACTTGACAACTCGCTAAATACTATTTAAGAGTTAAACGCGTTTAGCGATTCTGGTGCAAGCCGCCCTTAATATTTCAAAGTTTTTAATTCATGAAAAGCGTTTTAAAGTTTACTTAAAAATAGCATTGCACATGCGTTAAAGTGTCTATGTGTGGGTGCGACTTGATAGGAGGGTGCGTGTGCATGTGTACTAACAGGCTGGCTACATACGCAAAGCAAACAAATACTTAGGGTTGTCGCAAATTTCTAAGATATAAATAAAAAAAAACTACAAATTTCGTACATGTTGTATTAAACTTTGGCACATGCCAATCTAGTCACGTGTTTGGTCTGAATAAGCCCCTCTTCGGTTTATAGGGACAATAATGTTACACGTTGTATAAGCATTCTATCAGCAATCTAGTTCCAATATTACAAGCTTTGCTTAGTTCGGGACTGGAGGGCGTTGTGTGAAATGTCCATGAATATTTAGTTATTTATTTAATTCTACATATATTTTGATATTTGCCTTTTTTTATTCAATTCTGTATTCAATGCCTAATTAATTATTTATTTTACCGATATTTTTTACTGATTTACTTCAGTGATTCATATGATTTGATTATCATGACTATATACAAGAAATTAGCATAATCTTTAATTAATGTAATATTTAAAGTAAATTTATAATATTTTATAATATATTGTTGTTGCTAGGGATACCGATGGAAGTGCACGACATCATAAACCTGCCGATGGACGAGTTCAACGAACGCCTCTCCAAGTACGACCTGAGCGAGGCGCAGCTCTCCCTCATCAGAGACATCAGGCGCCGCGGCAAGAACAAGGTACCTATCTCCCACTTATATCATAAACCAGCTACGGCCTGCGTCCAGTTTTATCCTCTTCATTTTACTCTTTTCTTATGTACTATGTAGGTACTATTTTAATATCTTATTAAGTCTGTAATCAATTCGTCTATCTATTCAAATAATAAAAGATTTAGAATAAACTACTATAAGACTATAAATGAAATTTAAATTGGACCTTATCCTATCCTACTAATACCTACTACTGGGCACGCTTCCGATTGGTACTGATTTGGATCAGTTGAGCTATCTATAAATCGTTTGCAACGGTGTGTAGATAGCTCAACTGCTTCATGTGTATTTTGTACATATTATAAATATTGTAAATACTTTATTAGTCATAATTTTCTTTGTGAATAAATTCATTATTCCTAATATCCTATCCTACTAATATCCTATCCTACTAATATTATAAATGCGAAAGTTTAGATGTTTAGATGTTTGTGTTTCAATCACGTCTAAACTACTGAACCAACTTGGATGAAACTTGGCATATAGTTCGTAACCTGGGGGTCGATTCTAGATCGATAGACATTTTATCACTGTCAAAACTCCATAGTTTTTGAGTTTTTGGGAGATTTATCTATCGTGATAAAAAAAGTCTATCGGTCTAGAATCGCCCCCCTGCTTCCTAGCGCTGCATTGTATGATCCTTTTTACAAAGAAATATACTAACTTAACTTCTTTTTCCACCAGGTGGCAGCACAAAACTGTCGGAAACGAAAGCTCGATCAAATAGTATCGTTAGCGGATGAAGTGAAAACAGTGCGCGACCGCAAGCAACGCACGCAGCGAGACCATCTCAACCTGACCGCGGAGCGGCAACGCGTGAAGGAACGATTCGCGGCGCTCTATCGACACGTGTTCCAGGTTAGTACTGCAAACAAACAACAAGAGAGGAAAACAATCTCAGACAAAACGAAAAAAAATTATACAAATAAACGGCTTATTCCTGACAGATAACCGAGACGTAGACGAAACTTCTGTAAACTAACCATAACCGTTTACTGTCGGTTATCTGTTAGGAAAAAAAATTCCTCTCAGATAACTGGCTATCTCAAAGGAATTTTTTTTCCTCGTAGATAACCGCGGTTATCTGTTAGGAAAAAAAATTCCTCTCAGATAACTGGTTATATCAAAGGAATTTTTTTCCTCATAGATAACCGCGGTTATCTGTAAGGAAAAAAATTCCTCTGAAATAACCAGTTATCTGAGAGGAAAATAATTCCTCTGAGATCACTGGTTATCTCGTCTCGGTTATCTGTCAGGAATAAGCCAAAAAAACTAGAAAATGAAAAAACGATTTGTTGCTCGGTACATACAAAGTGCATAGAAAGTGCATGTTTTTTTTTCATTTTAGTTTGTAAGTACTTTTTACACACTCAAAAAAGTAAAAAAATAGAAAAAGTGCAATAACACCAAAAACATAAAAAAAAAAGAAAATACTAAAAATTACTTACAATTATCGGTGTCTCCTCATCGATAAGAGACGTCAATAAATTTAAATTGATTAACTCTTAGCATACGGTTCTGTGTGCGACAGTTAACTATATGTATTTATATGAATTGAATGATTTTGAATGCCACCAAAATGTATATGAATTGTTTCAGAATCTCCGCGACCCGTCAGGGCGCGCGTTGTCTTCAAGTGCTTATTCGCTGCAACAAGCGGCCGATGGAAACGTGGTGCTGGTGCCCAAGATGCCACAACACCAAGGTATACCATCCTATTCATCACATTCATTCATTCATTCAGAAAAAGTATCCTCACCTGTTCCTGTCGCCAAGCAGTGATGCTCCAAGATCTCAGTTTGGGGGGGGCTTGACCCAGGATTCCCAGTGGGGGGTGGCTTAATCCAGGATTTCCAGTGGGGGGGGGGGTGGGGGGGGGTCTTGAACCAACATTTCTAGTGGAGGTACTTGACCCAGGATTTCCAGTGGGAAGGGGGGTTTGAACCAGTATTTCCTGTGGGTGGGGCTTGACCCAGGATTTCCAGTGGGGGGGGGCGGGGCTTGTACCAGCTATTTAGGGTTTAAATTAGCTTGTTACAGTGACGAAAAACATTATTTTGTTCCAGATCACTCAATGAACCGTTCTTCTGATGATGAACTGGATCGCAAAGCTAAACACTACGAACACTGACCGTACCTACTGATTTACTACTGAATATTAACAACTACAAATGTATATTTGTACTGCAACTGTATATATAACTGCCATTGTTGCTACAAGTGTACAACTGAATGTTACAAACCCGGCCAAATGAATCTGTTTGGGACTGCAATTTATATTGGGGCTATAACTGAAACATTACAAAACGGGCCCGTACTGTGTATTAAATAAAATAGACGCCAATGCACACTGAATTGGTTCTAAAACTGAGTATTAACTTGAAGTTAACTGTATATTAGTACGTCAACTGAATATTAACATGAAGGTCATATTTACTACAAATGTATATTAGTACTACATGGGTATATTAAGGGCAATGCTCACTAAACACCGTACTGAAACTGAATGTAATTATACATCAGACTATCAACGGTTGAACTAATTTCGTTTTAAAACGCTAAAATCTTATCAAAATCGGTCAAGCTTACCTTGTGTGTCTGGACTGAGATAGTAAAATATCTGAGCCATTTTTTTAGTCGGAATAATAAACGTACAATGATACAACACTATACTTAGGTACTTCTTTCGAAAACTTATACGCTACAATTTTGTTTTAGCGAAACATCTTAGTATGAACTGCCATGTATGAACACTAGAATTTGCTTACGCTCATTCGCGCGACTTAGTCTGACCAAGTTAAGTCTGCAATGAAAAAATGGGCAACCCAACGAATATAGAATGGTATCAATATCATTACAATATTTTGGGGTATAACTTTCGTAGACGAATGTCAAATTTAAATCGTTTTTGTGGTACAGACGGTGTTTCCAACTGTATGTTTTCAAATTCGGCCATATTGCCTAAAAAATCTAAATAAAAAAATAGCTTTTCTAGGTTTTGTTTTGAGTTTTCATTAATTTACCTAACTATTTAACGATCTAACATCCCATACAAAGTATTGTATTAAGATTTAAAATTCCAAGGAATTTTCTAGAATTAGCTTTATGGTATACGCCATTTTTAATTTGACTGTTGTCAAATAACATTCGAAAATAACATCTCGAAATTCGAAAATGTGATAGAATAAATTCCATTTTTTGTGTTTAGTTTCGAAAAGTGTTTCAAAATTGTTTAAAAATAAATGTCTATATCAGATTAGTATTTTATACGGCAGAATCGACTGATATGTTATATTTCAAATTACCTAATCTAAAAAGTTGATGTCTATGACATCGTAATGTTGCAATAAGAAACTAGAAAATAACGCTTTTTTTTGTAAAGTAAGTATATATAATTTTAGGTTGTTTATTTATGTCTAAAATAGGTTAAATCTATTAAGAATTTTGAATTCTGTTAAATCCGTTGCTTGAAACTTTTTTCTATTTCTAGCAACACTAGCGTTAAGATGGACTTGGTGTTGCCATGTCTGTATATAAAGTTACAGTCAAAGTACAAAAAAAGGTATACAACTGCCAGTGTACTTCAAAAAAGTTTAAAAAATACAAATTAAGTAAGTTTTTTTTGTGTATAGAAACTTGTTTAATCACAGCAAAAAGTTTTACATAATTAAATCGTAAAAATAACCTTTGCAGTGGTAAAAAAAAATTACAAAAAAAATGTCTGAACTTAAGTGTTATGGTGTTGTACATAGTTAGGTACCTACTTAAAAGTACCAGTTTCACTTTATTATTTTATTTTCTGTTAATTTCGACGTAACTTCATCTCGATCTGTATTTTAGGTTAAGTATTTCTTTAATTAAATTAATTTTAAGGACAACAAATAAAATTTCTGAAATACAGTGATACTCTTTTGTTTTTGTAGATTTTGTTGAAAAGTTGAAATAATACTGCTTTGCGATTTGTATGAAATTGAGGCATCTAGCTCTTTTACAAATTTTTTATATCACTGTTTATGTACGAGTATTGACTTTTTTACCTACACAGATAAAATTAGAAAAAACATTCATACATTTTTTCTTTATTAATTTTTTTTGTGTATTTTGTTGTCTTTAAAATTATAACAAAAAGGTGCGATCATTTGTTTTTCCTTTCGCAAAATAATTTATTGTATCAATTTAGTAAAAAGGCAACGGGTAAGCATTTCACATAAGTTTTTTTTATAAATAGTTGGTGAACAGGCTGTGGGATTTCTAATTTATATAAAAAAAAAATCGCTGGCGAAATATCTTGACTCATTCAAACTATAATTATTATCACTGCGTTTATTTTTTATATTTTTGAATAGATATTTAGTTAAAAATAACGTTTCTAAAATAGCTTTCGTGTTTTTGCAGGTAATTTTAAGGTAAATAGATACATAGGTACTATTAAATAACAATTAATAAGGCCTAATAAATCTTATTCAGCCGTTTATAGCTAGAACATAATTTTGTTTCGATACTCGCTTGATTACATTTTTGTATAGGCATATAACTTTATATTCTGTTAAAAATGATGTTATGATAAATGAATATTATCTTGAAAAGAGATTTAAGAAAAACGACCACTTTTAAACTAACACAAAACTGCTTATTTGGCCTAGGTATCTAAACTTTAATATTTTTTCAGTAAAAAGATAAAATAAAAAAAAACTTTCCACATGTTTATTATCATAGTAAAAATAAAATGTCACAAGCCAGAAATTTTTTACATTGTTGTGAGTTTAGTTCGCCAGGCTATTTTTATTGTAATTATAGTAGGGTTATACATTAGTGATAAATATTATTATAACTAATGTTAGGATTAGAGTAACATACGAAGTAAGTTCTTAAAATAAATATGAGAATTGAAATGCTGTCTCATTTAATCGTAGCTATTCCTAAATTATTATATTTTAGGACTTCAAAAACTACATAGGTGCATAGAATATATAAGTAGTAACACTCAGATTAATATAGAACAAACTTATTTATGTTTGCCACACACAAATGTTTGTTCACAATGAGGACCGAACCCACGACCCACAGTCTTCCCACAGCCAGCACAGATGATGAGGTGAGAGGTCTAGTGTAAATATAAAGTTATTAGTATAGTGTGTACATACATATATTTGGTTTATGTTGTTATTGATAAAAAGCTCTCGAGTAGATCCTCTTACAAATTATTGCGGGAAGAGTTTTCCTGACTGGCAACACCGACACTGAGGCTGACAGTGTTGACGTGACGAAACCAAAACCAAACAGTTTTGTTTTGAAAGGGAAACAACTAGGTAAGTTATTGTACAAATTAGTACATAGGTAGAGGCCAAGAGGCCAAATTAAAACAAAGATTTAGGTACCTAGTATGAACTATGAATGCCCTAATCAAAGAGTATAATAAGTATATGGCCCTAATACTGAAAAAATGTGAAGGTGATTTTTGACGAAACCCGGCTGGCAGGCAGCACTCACTGTGGTCAAATAGGACTTGGCAAAAGGACTAGTATCCAGCGCCAGAACAAATAAAAAAAAATCATATAATTTATGAAAAAAGAAGATTTAGATTGTTTTGTTTGTAAATAAATATAAAATAATTAATTCTCTTTTCTTCTCTCAAATTACCTACTAAGATAAAACATCTACGTATCATAAGCAAACAAGCGCGTTAATCCTATCATGTCACAGTTTTTATAACCTAAATAGTGCTAGGTGAAAATGAGTTCGATACAAGAAAGACTGCAACTCAAGCGAGTTCCTCTCGACACTTGGAACATTCGGGAGCAGCTATGCTTAGCTTCAGCGGTGGTGCGGAGCGGAGATCAGAACTGGATGTCTGTATCGCGAGCTCTGAAGACTGTGGGCGAACCAAATAGACCATCCGATTGGTATTCACAAAAAAGGTACCTTTGCAAGGCCTATTTATAATCTCCATGAAAATAGGCGTCAGTTGGTACAGCTCTGTTTTCTGTGTTGTGGGTCAATCCCTGCCGAGAACACACATTTATGTACCTATAGCAAAACATGGTGATCCGAGCTCATAAATAATTTTTTTGAAACTTATTTTTTATGTGAACCTTCATTCAGTGTTCTGTTGCAGTTTTTGGCACAAAACACTTAAATTTCAAATTCATTCTTTATAATAGCTGTGCAGCTCAGTACGGAGCATTACTGGAGCATGTGGAGACTCCAAAACGCAAGAAGCGGTGTGTGGAAGGTGCAGTGGAAACACCACAGGAGAGCATTGTCAAACGACTCACTCAGGTGAGGAACTATTTTATTTATAATTCTTTGAAGGATTATAAAAAAATGCTAGAAACCGGGATATAGTTTCTTGTCTGTTCTTCTAGGCTCTGGTCACGATGAACTGGCATCTAGATACATCTGGTATATAAGACGATTCTAAAACATCCTTGTGAATTTATTAAATAAAAGATTCTCGATGACTATTCAGACAACTTGGTCCATAGCGTTAGTAACATAAAAAACTTATTAAATTAGGTTAGTAGCTAATAGCGATTTCGTCCTCTGCATGAAGTTCCATATCAAATAACAATTATATTTCTAAGCAATCATATTTTAGATGATAGATAGATAGATAGATATGTTTATTCAAACCACCACAAAAGTACAATATTAATAGGCAAACAACATACATAAAAACAAAGCAAAGCAAACTTAAAACTAAAAATAAAAGTGAGTAATAACTAAATCAAAAACTAATATTAAGATCTACTCTGTGTGGTGGTGATGCTGTTATTGTTCCGCATATTCTACTTATCAGAGACATTGTTTTAGCGCTAGACACCAAATGACTAAAGTGCCATTCTGTTTATTTATTTGCAGGAAAGAATTGTTGAAATACAGAAAACTATTGCAGAAATGAACCAACAGTATGATCTACTGAAGGTATGTATCACACTCATTTTTCACCCTACTGCGCAGAGTAACAAGGAGGGTTATGACTGTTATGAGTTTAATAGTCTATGTATACATGTGGAATGTTCATCTGTTCCCTTGTAGATTAGATTAGATTAGAAAATTCTTTATTGCACATAAAAATGGTACAGAGGCGAGCTTAATGCTATTTAGCATTTTCTTCCAACCAATTATGACAATAATTATTCTATTATGACAATCGTAAATGTATCGTAACGCTAACGTATCCGAGATACACTGCGCGGTGACGCTACAACGTTCGGCAGTCGAGCTGGCTTCAACGCGCAATATGATCCAAATACGTTAAGTTTACCTATCGTGGCGACTGATTTGTTCGTGATTACTCTTCTGGTCGATATCGACCCCACAGCGAAGTGACTGTCAACCAACTGAGATACGACGCCGGTTACTGAAGTACCCCCAATACTTATTCACAGACGGAAATAGCTGAAGTCCGTTCTCAATCTACCTCAGAAGAACGTCTTCGTGAGATATGGAATAGCATAGAGTCAGCGAAGCGTGCGAGAGAGAGGGAGAATGCACGACGCGCTGCGCTCATGAAAGAAAGAGAAGAGAGACGTGCTAAGGCTGACCGTACTTGGCGACCGCCTGTTACCACACCAACTTCACCTGGTAATCCTGGTAAGTCCGCACAACGGATCTTTATCCCTCTGAAGTTAGGTGCAACAACAATGCGCATGTACTGTTGTGCGGAAAAATCAGCTTACCTCCAATTCGATCCAAAAATGGGTTCTAGGCAGATACTTCAAAGGGACAAAGATCCGAGCAATTTAACATTTTTGTAAAATTGATTTATTTAGGGGTTAAAAACAACAATATAAATAAATAAATAAATATTCACGGACACAACACCCTCTAGTCCCAAACTAAGCAAAGCTTGTACTATGGAAACTAGATGGCTGATAGAATACTTATACATATACCTTTTTTTTTTGTAAATACATTCTTATAATATAGTAACACCCAGACACAGAATATGTTTGGCACACAAAATTGTTTGTACTCAGTGGGGATCGAACCCACGACCCACAGCACGGAAGGCAGAGCTATTACCGACTGAGCTGTGACGCCTGTCAAATATTTGTTTGTATATTTGTTGTATTGATTTGTCCTTTAGTAAGTACTCCAACAACGCCTTCATCACCATTGCTGACGTCATTATTGAAGTCATCGCCCGTGGTAACTACACCGCAGCATATACCGCACCCAGCCGGCGTTGTCGGTAAGTAAACTCATTGAGGACGTGCCCTGTTAGGCGTTACATTACGTCTGTGTAGAGTGTTACCACACCAGTGAATAAAAGATTTGTACTTGAAGCTCATTGAGGACGCATTTTGTGAGGCTTGCAATAGGTCTTGATGCTCGGCACGGTAACACGGCGACTGTCAGATTGGTTCGTGATCACCCCCTCATGTTTGTCCAATCCGTCCCTCTAGAGTGACAAAGCAGGGTGACAGATGGGAATAATTAATAAATAATAAATAAATAAATAAATATTCATGGACTTTACACACAACGCCCTCTAGTCCCAAACTAAGCAAAGCTTGTGATATGGGAACTAGATGGCTGATAGAATACTTATATACTTTTTTTTTGTAAATTTATAATATTTATAGATATTTATTTTTGTGTATAAAGGTGTGTTCCCTTTGTTCCAGACACCGTGTCCCCCTCAGTGACGGCTCCCACATTGTCTATGTTGTTGGAACGCGGCTGTGAAAACAAACATGCAGCTATCGAGCACATTAAAAGTCAACTGCAGCAAATTGAACACCAACTTAAAGGTATTATTTATTTTAAAATTTCACACAATTGCTAGGAGAATTTGTGTGTCTGAGGCAACGTAGCTCCCGAACGGTTGAAGCGATATTGATTTTGTTTTTTTTTTTATTTGATAGGTGTCGGGAGTGTTCTTAGCTATATTTGATGAAAATTAGTAGCCTACGCCCCTTGCCCAACAATGTAGTATATAATATTTCCAGCGAATAGTTCCCCGCCCCCGCTGGCCGCGCCTGCGCCTGCGCCGGCGGTGGACATTGACGATATTGAAATAAAAGCGGAGGATGTGTATGCCTTCAGAGATATCGACCTACATATACCCGTCTCGTCCTTGCATAAAGGACCCAGGTGAGTCTCATACTAAATTATACTAGTACTTGACACAGCTCAGTCGGTATAGCTCTGCCTTCCGTGCTGTGAGTCGTGGGTTCGATCCCCACTGAGAACTAACCTTTGTGTGTGCCAAACATAGATGTTTGTTCTATGACTGGGTGTTACACTATGTATTTACAAAAAAAAGTATATAAATATTGTATCAGCATCTAGTTCCCATATTACAAGCTTTGCTTAGTTTGGGACTACAGGGCGTCGTTGAAATGTCCATCAATATTTATTTACTTCGCCCCGAACTCAGATCTCGCGATAAAATAAATAAATAATCATGATGTTCCCAAAGAAGAAATTTTTTTTTTTAATAATGTTTGAGATAAACTTTGCAAATCGCATCGATACCACGAGCTAGCTTTGCGTTCATTTTTAGCAGCGACATCTAGTATCGTTTTAATGAATATTTTTAACCCCCGACGCAAAAACGATGGGGTGTTATAAGTTTGACGTGTGTGTGTGTGTGTGTGTCTGTCTGAGGCATCGTAGCTCCCGAACGAATGAAGTGATTTTGATTTTGTTTGAAAGATGAATTAGTCGGGAGTGTTCTTAGCTATGTTTGATGAAAATCGGTCCAAGATGGCCGCCCACAAAATGGCGAATTATATTTTTTAATTTTTAATGTCATCGGTTACGTTGTGGTGCGACTTTGCGTTTGTCGCAGGCTGTGCTGTGACTCGCGACTCATAATGAGACCACCATGGACATCTACAATCATAATTCCCGTCATTATAACTATAAGTGGCTTTTTCAGACAAGACGAGAAGGCTGCAGTCAAAAAGGAAGAAGAAGAAGAGACGATTGAAGTTGAAACAGTCGATCCACAAGAAGAAATAAAGGTACCATCAGCAAAAGTTGTACCTTACCACCTTAAGGGTACATTTCCTGTAAAACGACTAGCCGTTAATTTTTGAATACCAATAGAAGCAAATTATTTCGGGTGTAAAAGTTATGAAAACAATGGACCGTCATAAAAATAAATAGATGTTAAGGTCTCTGGTTGGTCAAAATAAGAAGACAAAAGAACAAGGCGGGGTCAGGTAGCTAACTGCTTGCAAGCGAAACAGTTTCAAAAGTGGTAAGGCGGAAATTTTGCCGATAGTACATCATAAAATACTAAAGAAATCTACACAAAATCGAATACCAATTTGACAAAAATAATATTGGACGAAGAGCACGTTGTCGGTCCCGGCACTAGCACTCGTTAATCCACGACAGAGGCCTTACGGCGGCCTAAAAACTCCGTCACCAGAGTTGGCAAAAAGTTGTTTATTGATACCCATTACTATCAAGTACCCACTTGATAGTTTATTAGTAGTAAACACCCTGATTTATTTTCAGGAGGAACCTATTATTGTTGACGATGTTGAACAAGAAGTGACGGTGGATGTGGAAGCAGAGGTATCTACTTCATTTTAATAACATTTATTTAAGATTTTTTAAAGTATATTGCTGTGTTCCGATTTGATTAATGATTTGATTTGATTATGTATAAGCACATGACACTTCAAATTAGTAAGGTATTTCAGACCGCGGAAGAGGATACGTCAGTAGAAGAAATACCGGAATTAGCACCGGAACCGGAACCAGAACCGGAAAACCACATCGCATTTCCGGCTGTCAGATTCCCGACAACTGAAATCAAGGTTATACAAGATACGCCACCGCAGCCTGAAGAAAACAAGGTAAATATCACAGTTCAATCGGTATAGCTTTGCCTTCAGAGCTGTAGGTAGCGGGTTCGATCCCCAAACCTAACTAACTTTTTGTGTGACGAATATAGATATTGGTTCTGTATCTGGGTATTATATTATTTTCTATTTAGTATTTGCCCAGCAGTGGGACAGAATAGGCTAATTAAAAAAAAAAATTGCATAAAAATGACATAAAAAATATGAACAACTTAGCAAAAAAAAAATTCATGTGATGAACATAGTTTGTTCTGTGCTTCAGTATTATTGTAAGTAATATTATTATATAATATAATTATATGCTTTTAGATAAAAGAAGAAGAAGTAACAGAACCCGCACCGGAAGTAACGTCTGTGGACATCCAACCCGAACCAGAACCGGAAGTGGAAATAGAAGAAGAAATCGTTGTAAATGAAGAAGAATCTATTGTAGACGTAGTTGAAGAAGAAGTTAGGTAATTATTAGTAACGCTCTTCACAATGAAAATTTATCAAAAAAATCTATGCTCGAGTCTCGCAGTTGAGAGTTGAGCATAGTTTCAGCAAACACCGAGCTTTCAACGTTAAAAAGTTAAATATTCAATGAGGTGTCTTTATTATGAACATTATAGTGTTGAACCTCCACCATTATCTCCTCAACCAATCGAGCAACCGATCGAGCAGGCAGTCGAGCAACCCGTCGAAGTTGAGGAAACGTCACAAGAAGAGGTCACTGAACCCGAACCGGAAACACAGGATATACCGTTACCACCAGAACCGGAACCGGAAACAATAGTAGAAGGTATCACAGTTCTTTTGGTATAACTTTGCCTTCCGCGCTGTAGATAGCGGGTTCGATATCCATGATTTGTATGATGGACAATACATATAGTACATACATACAATACATACATGTATAAACATAGATGTTTGTTCTGGGTGTCACGATGAGTTACAAAAATAATTTATAAGTTTGGAAAATTAAGTAAAAAACTTTATCTTCAGATGATGATGATGATGGTTGTCTATTAGGATTGTTACCCACCTATAGTAAGGCAAAACAAGAGATTGAATGATTGTAATAATATTCATATCTCAGCTCCAGAAACACCACCGTCGCCAAAACCGGAAGAACCGCCACCGCCACCGCCCGAACCGGAAATGGAAGTCGCTGTAGAACCGGAACCGGATATAAAAGAACCGGAAGTGACCGGCGTAGCGTCCGTTGAAGAAACAACACAGGAAGATTTGAAAAAGGATGAAGATTCTGAAGTAAGCGAATAAGTTTTTTTTTTTTATAGAACAAGCCGATGGCCCACCTGAGTTTTTTGTAGTGATCATTAAAAATGTCATTCTTTGCAGGATTCGATCCCACTAAAGCAAATGATACTCGAAGAATCGCTCCGCCATGCCGAAGCGGTTCAAGATGTGGTGGGAACTCACACTGAAACTGATGATGACACGCCGATGGAGGTACGTAGAAACGGTGGCGAAAAACACCAAAAACAGTTGGTCTGGTATTATGTATGTACCTACTTTCTGTTCTGTCAACAATTTTCATACAATTTTACAATATTGATACTTCTATGAAGGACCGGTACGGAAACGGTGACGGAACACACTGGAATATTAAGCTGTCTCTTTGGTTCTGGTTAGTAAGGAGAAATGTAATTTAAAGGTTAAATTAATTGCTAGAGATATTATTTTTTATTAAGTAGGGTATATTATTATTTTTGTATGCATTATAATTTAAGTAGGTAATTTCAAATTACGGTTTATAATAATTTTTGGTTAATAAGTAATATGATATAATGGAGTACGAAGGAACGAAAAAACAAATGCTACTTCTTGTTTATATCAAGGGGGCAATTCTAGATCAATAGACATTTTATCACTAAAACAAACTATCAAAAACTATGGAGTTTTGACAGTTCTTGGGATATATATCTATCGTGATAAAAAAGTCTATCGGTCTAGAATTACCCCCCAGATTGTATGACTTGACAAGCGTCATAGCTCAGTCATAGTTCTGCCTCCTACGCTGTATGTTGTAGGTTCGATTCCCAAACAGAAGTAATATTAGTGTGATGTACACGTTTATTGTCTGGTTAACAAACTGCTAATGATTGTAGGTGAGCCGTGAAGAAGAGAAAGATGGTAAAAAGAGAAAAGATTATTCGCGCAAAAAGAAGCCAGATTCTAACGGTGAGTTTTTAATTATAGTTTCACAAATTGAAACATGCGCGCGCGCATATACCTGTGCGATTCCAAACTGACGTCATAAGATGGCGATTTTTTTTTTATATTTATTACACGCACATGAGACTTAACACCTTTATGTCTCAGAGTGATGGGCGCAGTGCAATGCATCACAGGACACGTCCTCAGTGGACGTGCTCGCTGAGGCAATGCATTGTTATAGGCAGAGGTAACACCTTAACATCAGGTGAGCCAACGGCTTGTTTTATCATTAAAGTTGTATAAAAAAATATTATTAGTACAAACCCTTACCATCCCCTAAAAAGCACTACCAACCCCTAAAAATCGCTACAAGCCCCTAATAACCTTGTGATTAGGGCATGCAGTACCGGTACTATTCTCAGTACCGGTAATTTTCGGCCGGTACTGGAGCCGGTAGTAAGATGAAACTTCAGCTAGAGTGTATGTTTTTAAGTAATAAATCGACAATAAATAACAGAAAAGTTGAGTATCGAAAGTACCGATACTGGCTTCGTGAGTACCGGTACTGGAAATTTTTCAAAAGTACCGGTAATTGCCGGTATTTTCGATACCGAGAATTACCGGTTGCATGCCCTACTTGTGATATTGCAGCGTGGTCGGGCTCCGAGAGTGCTCCGGAGTCGCCGCGCGGGGACGCGGAGCGCCAGCACCGCCTCTGGAAGAAATCCGTCATGCTCGTCTACAGCAGGTCCACCTCATTACATTATCCAGACATTCCAGACACGCGTCACAGCTCAGTCGGTATACCTCTGCCTTCCGTGCTGTGGGTCGTGGGTTCGATCCCCACCGAGAACAAACATTTGTGTGCCAAACATAGATGTTTGTTCTATGTCTGGGTGTTACTATGTATTATAAGTATGTATTTACAAAAGTCAAAGTCAAAGTCAAAATTTCTTTATTCAATAAAATCACAAGGATCATTTAGAATCGTCTTATATAACTAGGTGATTCTAGGTGCCAGTTCCACGCGACCAGAGCCTAGAAGAACGGGCAAGAAACTACGGCCTGGTTCCTAGCGTTTTTTTGTATGATCCCTTTTACAGAGAAATATACAAAAAAAAGTATACAAGTATTGTATCAGCATCTAGTTCCCATATTACAAGCTTTGCTTAGTTTGGGACTAGAGGGCGTCGTGTGAAATGTCCATGAATATTTATTTATTATCCAAACAATATTATAAACGCGAAAGTGTACATGTATGTATGTATATATTTGTTACGCTTTCACGCAAAAACTACTGGTACGATTTGGATGAAACTTGGAATACATATAGTTTGTAGCCTGGATGTTTGGCTGCTTTTTATCCCGGAAAATCAACAGGATCAAAGGGTACGCGGACGAAGTCGCGGGCGGAAGCTGGTGTTTTATATGAGACGTATGTGACGTCAATGAAACGAGACTGACTTTTATTGAGTTTTTATTTACTAAAAAAAATGAATCCGAAAAAAAATCGGATGGGTGACCCTGTGTTTAGACATAGACAGTTATTTATTGGTGTTTTCAACTATATTAAGGGAGAACGCAAACCAAAGACAAAACGTCTTGTCGAACAGTTAGTGATGTGAAACTTCTCAGTAAAACTTTTTTAGTTACGATATGCTTCTTTTTATTTGCTGTTTTCGTTACTTGCTTATTTAATGAGAATCATCCTAAGTACTTAATAATATTATTAAGTACACTACATAATTACTTTATATTCTTATTTATTAAAAAAGCACAGTTCATTCTCTAGGTATATGCGTATAAAGCAATGTTTAATAGGTAGGTACTAAACAATGCTATAATAGATAGGTAAACATAATTTTATGCATGCGTCGTGTCAATTGATGTGAATTTCGTTACAACGAAAACAGCATATGACGAGAAAGCATTCGTCATATGCTGTTTTCGTTATAACAGAAAATTTATTTTCACGTCACTAAGTACGCGACAAAACAGTTTTGTCGATAGATGTGCGTTGGCCCTAAGACATATTTAAGCACTATTAATATTTGTTTAAAGACAGACATACGTTTATTTGTTACATCATACATAGAAAAAACATTAAAAAGAAAGAAAACACAAAATTGTAATGTGTGCTACTGCAACTAATTATTAAATAATTATGCCTAATTATGCCTCGATTATGAACGAGGCATACAACTAATTATGCCTCGTTCAACTTGTTTCCTCGGAGGGTAACAACTGAAAATCAGTGTTGCTTTCGAGCAATATACACTGAGTTGTTACCTTTTTGTGTACTGCAACACACAGAGCACGAACCATGCGAGAACATGTAGGTAGGTAGTCTTGTTTTTCCTTATTTTCAGTTTGTTTTAGTTTAGTTTTAGAAGTTTATCTATCTATCTAAATAAATAAATGAAATATGCACGTGGCAGGCTGTGCGCGCACAAGTACGCGTCGCTGTTCGTGCGGCCCATCACGGACGAGGAGGCGCCGGGCTACAGCGCCGTGGTGCGCCGCCCCATGGACCTCTCCGCCATCCGCCGGCACATCGACTCCGGACTCATCACGTATTACAACAACCAACTATACTAATAACCATTTTTTATTTCTTTATTTAATTAGAGACATTGAGTCGTCTTACGACTATGTCGGTCCCATATTGACCTCTACCTATTTAGCTACACATTAACCAGTCCGTACGTGGACCGGTACAGCATAATAGCTACCTCAGATGTCTGTTCAGCCAGCACACTCTGATACAGACCCACGTCTAGCCAGTTAATCTTATATCTCTCAGTCAAAATATCCCTAATACAACAAATAACCATTATTGAATCTATTCTATCATTCTCAGCACTCTAGTTACCATGGTGCAAGCTTTACTCAAATTGGAACTAGATGGCGTTGTCATATTTATATACGTAGATAATAAACTATTACATATATGGGTAAACCCCATCGGGGGACGGGGGTCGGCCCCGTCTGAAAACCAGCGCTGCATTATACCTGGGGGGGTATCTACTTAGGTATAGTGCAGTATTATGCTGAGACGGGGACCATTTTGCCCCCTTACAACCACAAAGTATTTATGTTTATAACTGTACTTACTGTATTTATACTGGGGACAAATAAAAATTTATCTTATCTTAAACTATTATATATTTTTATAGCTGCAATATACATTTCAATGCATGGATAGACTCTACAGAGGTTTAGTTATACCCGACGTGTATTGTACGCCCGAAATGGGCAGACTGTTGAAACTTTCTATTGTAAGATGTATTTGACACAGTTTTACAATTTTTTTTATCTAGCCTATCTCGTCCCACTGCTGGGCAATGTCCTTGGCGGTTTCCCACCAATCCGTCTCATACACGTCAATGTCATCCCTCCAGTTTTACAATAAATGATTGTTATTTGTGATATGCGCAGGAGCACGGCGGAGTTCCAGCGCGACGTGCTGCTCATGTTGTCGAACGCGCTGCTCTACAACAGCAGCGAGCACAGCGTCTACACCATGGCCAAGGAAATGCATGAAGAGGTAAACAATACTATCCACCTTCTACAATTCTATTCTATTTCTATTGTGTATGTACTCTTTAATAATTTATTCACAAAGAAAATTATGACGAATAAAGTATTTACAATATTTATAATATGTACAAAATACACATGAAGCAGTTGAGCTATCTACACACCGTTGCAAACGATTTATAGATAGCTCAACTGATCTTGAACTCAATGTATGTACTTATTGTTTTCTTTTTTTCTGCTTGTTCTGTGCTGTACCTGTGTTGTGATTGTGTTTTAAATAAATATGTCTCTATCTCTATCTACCAATCCACTCCACTTCCTATAGTAGGTACATTTACCATTATTTGGAAAGAATCATTGTTTATGACAAATAAACACTGGTGTCGATTCTGTTGTTGCACTTTCCTAAACTCTTTTGCGAAATCTTTCATCTAAATCTTAGTGTCGAAAATAAATCATTCATTCAACCTAATTTGACAGCAGTAAAAATATTGCCGTCCCTATCTCATAAACTGAAACGACAAAGACAGCTATAATTTTAGCTGTCATTTTAGGTTAAAATAATGCAACAACTTAATTTTAGCTGTCAAATTAGGTTAGTTTAGAAAAATGCAACAACTAAATCGACACCAGTGTTGCTATGCTATGGTAATTTACCTTTAGTAAGGCAAATCCAGAGATAAATCGGGAATGGTCGTAGTAGGGATATTTGTCGAAATTATAGATCAGTAAATCAGCGCCCGGTAAACTGTCATTTTTAATCGTAATTTGTCAGATTTTGATGGTATCAAAAAATGGGGGTTGATATTCAAAATAACATAATGATAATAAAATAAAAATAAATAAATATTCATGGACTTTACACACGACGCCCTCTAGTCCCAAACTAAGCAAAGCTTGTGATATGGGAACTAGATGGCTGTTAAAACACTTATATACTTTTTTTTGTAAATACATACTTATAATACATAGTAACACCCAGACATGTGAATGGTTGTGTTTCTCCAGGCGGCGTGTCAACTGGGAATGCTCCTGGCCGCGCAGGCGCACGCCGGATTGATCGAGGCGCCGCCGCGGCGCAAGCGCAGGCGCTACGACGACACACGCAAACGAACATAAACAATATATTATTATGTAGACATAGACATACACATGTAGTTGTAATTTTTGTAACCAGCTTAGTAAGTACAATAAAAAATTGTTCTCAAATGATTTTTTATTGACTGAGCAAGCAAAGCGATTCGGTTTCGAGATTGGTCAAAAATGCTTTTGTCCGTCTATCTGTCAGTTCTCATGATGATGGCCTAGTTTCTTTAGAAAGAAAGAAAGAAAGAAAAAGCTTTATTTGACAACACATCGTAAAACTAACATAAAACAAAAGTACCTAGAACTATAATAATATGTTGCCAAAAAGGTGGCAGCTCAGCATAATTGTTGAGTTGCTAAAAAATGCAATTCAACGCTGATTTTCAGCTGAATCCAATAGAGTGACGGCTTACCTACGTCTTTAGTTGTTTGTCTAGGTATTGGATAGATAGCTAGTAGCATAAGTATAACTGAAAGATAAAACACAGTAACTTTTTTCAACTCTTTATTACATACAAATATAACAAAATGGCAACCTGCCTGCCTTCAAATGAACACTTACATTACAGACTACTAATTAGGAATGCTTAATTCGAGTATTAAAATACTATACAGGTATTCAAAATCACATGGTAGGTACCTTAACTCTTAGGTTACAAAATGGCACTAAAAAGTAGAAATAGCAATTTTGGTTGAGTGTGTATGTTGCACTTACTGATAAAGGAATGTATCAAAAATCGTATTTTATTCATAAAACTCAGTTGTATGCCTTATGTTAGCTTAACTTATAAAATAGCATAACATAAAAAAACATTTTGGTTTGTAACTACCCCCAACAAGTGTTTAATTAGGGCGTAATGTCTTCAATACGACGAATACGACCTTCTAAACGCAAATAATAACGCAAAAAAGAAACAATTGACCAAAAATACTTGGCACAGTTTCTGGTAAATCACACTTCAGTCTTCTTACCTAAAGGCACATTTTTATAAAATAAACCACTCACAAAAAATAAAGTAATCTCAAAAAAATGTTTCAACAAAAACAAAATACACATTATGGGAAACTTGAAGTAAAAAGTGTGGTTAGTTATTTCGGATATACAACGTGTTACATAATGTCCCAATAAATCAAAAAGAGGCTTATTCAGACCAAACATGTGAATAGATTGGCTTGTGCGAAAGTTGGATACAACATAGGTATTTGAAATTTACATTTTTCGAATATTGGTTAAAACAAGATGGCGGACTATTCAGCCTGTTTGCGAATTCGGGTGTAAAACCAGTGTACCTATCTACACCCAAATTGCTATATAGTTTTTTTATTTGGATTTAAGCTTTAGACTTAGTAATGGAAATCAACGAGCTTGGCTTGACCCGGTCACCAACTTTATGTGACATAGCATACTCCAGCGTCAGCAGAGTCCTATCATACTCATAAACCGTCGCTTTGGGCTGATTTGTCATGACAGAAACATGAGGCGCACTGGTGATATGCGACAACTCGTTAAAGTATGTAACATCTACTTTACAAACATCACAGTAGTATTTATCGTTCAATCTCTTAATCTTATTCCATAGCATCATAAGGTTGAATGCAACAACATGGTCGATCACATTCACATGGGACTGCACATCAAACTTTCTGTATGGAACCTCCTCGTCACAAATAATACAAAGTAAGTTTCGTTTGTTCGATAACTCCCGATATTGATATAAGAATTTCATCGGTATAGCTGTGTCGAAGATGCTGTTGTGAGATACAACGGGTGGTGTTGACTTCGTTGATGCATTTTGTACACTTTGAGTGATCGATCGGTTGATGTGAGAATTTTCAACGATCACCTGCCCGGTAGTTTGCTTTTGCATGTCCTGCTTCTCAGCATTAGTTAGAAAATTTTTCAAATGAGTCTTGTGTTTTTTGCTAGTGCAATGACTCATTAGGTAATCGATTAAGATTACAGTATTGCACGGAATGCAGAAGAATGTATCTTCTTCGATTTCGTTAAGCTTATTAGTTTCCAGGTACGATAGGTAGTTCTTCTTGTGATCAAGTGAGTTCATGTGTCTATCGACTGAGTATAATACAATGTTGCAGACAAAGCATATCAAGTCAGTGTTTGCGTTTGAGCGAGCATGTTTGTTATTTCTTTTTATTTGTTGGGATATCGATGGTAGGATAATCTCTGTGCAATCTGCAGCTTCATCTGCTGCTTCTTTATTGTTCAAATCGGTGAGTTGCTTGTTGTGTTTCTTCCCGTTACAGTGTCCGAGAGCATAACATTTATCCACGCACAGACCACACGGTGTACAATAGAATTGCAAATTGTCTATTTCTGTCAATCTGTTTCGTTCAATCGTTGCGTTGTATTTCGTGATGTGATCAAATGCTTTGGTATGATCTTTAATACTGGCTATCTTGTTGGGGATGTTGATATCACAGATATTGCAAGTCATTTCTGAATCGTTATGTGACACAATAAGACTATGTTCTTGAATAAGTCGTGATGCATCTTCTTTTTGTGCGTTTGGTTTGTGTAGAATGTTAGAGTTGATATCGGTGCCATCGTTGACGAGGCAATGCTTCAGTTTGTTTCGGTGCAGGAGTGATTGGAGATGAAAGTTTATATTTTTTGTCAGATCATTGCATAACACGCAGTGGCTCCATATGTCATCAATCTGAAAATGTAAAAATTTTATGCCCACAAAATAATGGGTTCTACAGGGTGATTGGAAGGTGGGTGCAAAGCTGAAAGGGGAAGGTAGTCTAGACCATTTAGAACCATTTAGGCCATAGTTATGTTCTACGAAGTCTGACTATTTTTTTTTTACCGATTTTTTTATCTTTTTCTTGATAAAACCCGAAATTTCACAGTTAATTGCTAATACTTGCCAGGTTTCTTGATAAATGTTTTTTTAATTTTTTTTTTAAATTAAAGTAATGTGTAAGCAATGTAACAAAACGTGGTTCAAGCATCTGTGTCATCAGACATTTTTTTGGCAGACACTTTAAGCTACGAAAATTTTCAAAGATTAAAAGAGACCGGTTTTTGACGCTAAGTTAAAAAATAACGGATGGTGCTTTCTTCGTTCAAACTTTTTGAAAACATGCTAGGTTATTACTCTTTTATTTGAGATATTATTTACGTGGTTATGTTACAAATTAACAAAATTGGGACCTAAAAACCAGATTGAGGGAAAAAATTTAAATTTTTAGGCAGACTAATAAAACAGCATTTTAATTTAAATTAATTATTTATTGGTGCTCAAAATGATTTCCGTGATTCCTTACACAAGCACACCATCATCACATTAGGCAAACAACAAAACATACTTTGTGAGTTCAAAATGATAACAGAGCTAAGGTAAAGACCCCAGTGGCGGACAAGACCCCAGTGATGTACAAAAAATAAAACAAGTTACGTAAATAAGGTCAAAAATTTAAATTTCGCGTGCTGTCAACACTGGGTCATAGACCACAACTATCTAACTTCCGTAATTTGACATTTTTGTTGCAATAGTCCATTTTGTTTGCAAATGGCGAAGAAGAATGTGAGCTCCGGCGGCACCTTCAAAATAAATCCGTTTTTATTGCATTCATCGCTAAGAAAGTGAGTACCAATTACTTGAATTTACTAGTATTTGCTTTGCACAAATGAAAAAACGCATTATTTCAAGGCATTGAAGGTGACTTTACGAGATGTTTTGTGGTGATCAATCAAAGTAAATTTTAAAATTTTACGTGTGTGAGCAGATGTCCTTTACTGGATTTTTATATTCTCATTCTCTAATAATGGACAAATGTCGATCCTTACGTTTTTGTTCACTCTATTGTTTTACTTGAATTAATGAATCAGCTATCCCTCTTATTTAGTAATATGCTACTTAATTTCCATTTCAAGATCTCCTTCCAATAATGGACAAGGTGTCCATTATTGGGTATTTCATACAATCCAATTATGGACACTGATTTGTTTATTTTTTAAATAATTTATTAGATCTTTGCAGAAATGGCGCCAAAAAAGAACTATACCTCAGAACAAATGCAAAATGCCTTGGAAGCCGTCCAGAAAGGGGAAAAAGTGGCAACAGCTGCCTTAAAATTTGGGGTTCCACGAGTAACATTACATAATAAAGTCACTGGAATAAGTCCTCTTGTTTGCTCTATGGGTCCATCAACATATTTGATGAAGGAAGATGAAGATATACTTGAAAAATGGATAATCGACATGAATAATAAGCACATTCTGATAACGAAAGACGAATTACTGGACAGTGTACAACGCATAATTACAGATAAAAAACAAGAATCTCCTTTCAACAACAACAGGCCCGGCAAGAAGTGGTATAATTTATTCGTCCTTGTTTAGGTGCGAAAAACTAGATCTATTCAAGGAGCTCTATTATAAAATCCGAACAGATTTGGATGACTGCTTACCAGCAGAAGACACATCTCTCTCTACGTCATGGGCTAGTATGAAGAGTTCAGTTGCAAAGTTAAACCAAATCAATAACACATCTGTGCTTATTCCTGATGTGATGGACTCAGCAATTGCTGCTGATGTTACATTTCCAGAACTTCAAGAAATTGCAACCGTTGATAACCAACCTCCTGCTCCGAGGCTGTCTAAGGATATACTACCAGAAGATACTCCAACTCGCTCTGGTGCTAAAGAAATACTGTTGAGTGCTTCAGTGGAAGTACCTTGCACTTCTCGACAAGCTGCCGCTATAACACAGAAGGAACCCGAAATCACGAATTGTAATATTGAAGTTATAGCTTCGATTGAACCTAATCCCGGAACATATGGAAACGAAAATAGTCAAGACGCAGGGCAGGCACCTTCACTTTGCCGACCTGATATGACGCTCACTGATACATCTGGGACTTCACAATATGGAGGAGATGACATATGTATTACATGCTGTAGAAAAAACACCTCGTAAAGAACTAGAGGTTGATCCCTCTAGTTCTGATTTAAACGCATCGAAAAACAAGGATATTACTATCAGCTCATCTCGAGGAATCTCTGACAAAATAATCATACCATCTCCATTTAAAAGAAATTTATTTTGGCCAGAAGAAGACGAAATACAAAAAGGGAAGAAACGCAGACTTAGGGAAAAAATACCTTTTGTTATAACGAGTCAGGCGTGGAGAAAGTACCACCAAAACAAAGAATCACAAAAAAAGATTAAATTAAAGGAGAAGGAGAAAAAAACAAAGGAAGGAGCAGATAAGAAACTGTTCAAGGAGACTCTGAAAAGACAAACTAAAAAGAATAAAGAGAAAATTAAAAGAAAAGAACCTGATGGTACTTCATCGGACGAGACAGATGCTGAAATACAATACGCTGAGAGCGATGACAGTTATTCAGACGAGACTTATTTGGCTAATTTCAGAAAAACTCAACTTAAAAATGATTCCAGCTCTGAAACCAAGGATCCGCCGCCTAGACCTTCAAGTAGAAATAAGCTTTCAACGGGAGTCTATGTCATTGTAAAATATGAGGGGGAATATTTTCCGGGCGTCATTGAAAATGAAGATCAAGAGTCCTATGAAATAAGTACGATGACTTTTTCTACAGGGAATACATTTAGGTGGCCAAATAAGCCTGATACAATTTGGTATGCGAAAAAAGACATTGAAATCTAGATGTTTTAATTACATGAATCTTTAAAAATTATGTTCATTAATAGGCGTCTAATATTGGGAATTGTCCATTAATGGCTGTCCATTACTAGACATTGTCGATAATTAGGTGACTATGACTGGATTTTCCTTGTCCATTACTAGATAAAAAAGGAGGGTTTTTGAATTGTCAATATAAAATTAGTTTATTAAGTTTACGTTCATTTTGAGTTTTAATCATATAAAAAAAACATAGGACCTATACTTATTCCATTCCATTTGCATTATAGTTCATTACATGATGAGAAACATTGAATAAAGTCAAAATTTTGTCCTTAAAGTGTCCATAATTGGGGTCTTTACCTTACTTAATTCTAAGAATTCTAAGAACCATATTGACAGTATTCTTCAGTTAAAGACCGCCGCGCGCGGTGCCATAAAGCGTTTTTCCAGGTACCAATGCCCAATGAATAGAATAGAGAATAGGGAGGGAGAATGCATTGGTTTATTTTACAGCAAAGTCGACTTAGTTATTAAAGCACCAAGGTCGTGTTTCTTTAGTCAGGATCTGTAACTATGAAGGGATTGTCACATCTTATTTAGTTTTTTTTTCGTTAGTCAATTAACAAGTGCCCTTGTGACTTGACGTTATTTTCGTATTCGCGCTAATTCGCAATTAACCGTGTCCAGTTGTAGCCCTTAGCGCTCCTGCATGTTTTGATATCTTGTGTATTGGATAATTTTGTTTCACCGTGTCCAGTCGTAGCCATTGCCCTAGCTTTGCGCTCCTGGACGTGTTGATCTCAGACTATTGTGTTGTGATTAAGTTGAATTGTCACTTTTTGAGTTGACATTTAGTGCGCTCCTACGCTGCTTTTGAATTGTGAAGCGAGTATGGCTACTTTTTCCAATGAAGAATATGCGGATATCATCTTTATGTACGGCAGAGCAGATGGCAATGGTTCTTTAGCGCGACGGATGTATCAAGAGCGCTTTCCGAATCGCAGGGTACCGAATGTGAGAACTTTTTACAACTCATTTCGTCGGCTTGCTGAAGATGGGCTACGCCACAAGGAACCTGGAGTCAACCCCGGTAGACACAATCCTAGCGTCGAGGAAGACATTTTGGCAGCATTCCAAGCGGATACTCATGCCAGCACCAGGGAAGTAGCTCGAAATCTTAACATTTCGCAATGGAAGGTGTGGACTACAATGCACCATGGTGATAAATATCCGTTTCATGGCACTGGTGTCCAAGGCCTGGAAGAGCATGATCCCCAAAGGAGAATTCAATTCTGCCGCTTCCTTCTCAACAGAGACATTGAAGATGGATGGTTTTTGAAATCAATTTTGTGGACAGACGAAAGCAAATTTTCTAAGGATGGGATAACAAATTTTCACAACCTCCACCAATGGGCCGACAAAGGCAGCAATCCGCACTGGAAGAAACGGGTCTCATCACAGAGGAAATTCTCTGTCAATGTGTGGGCTGGAGTAATTGGCAGGACCATAATTGGACCCCACTTCTTACCAGATACTTTAAATGGGAACAATTATTTGGAGTTCCTACAGAATGATCTTCCAGTGCTTGTGGAGGAATCCGGTGCTCCGATATTGAACACAGAACGAGAAGTAATCTTCCAGCAAGATGGCTGTCCAGCTCATTGGACGTTAGTTGTAAGGGAACACCTAAACAATTGCTTCCCACACAGCTGGATCGGTAGAGATGTGCCAATCCCCTGGCCCGCTCGGTCACCAGACCTGACCCCATTGGACTTTTTTGTGTGGGGTCGTGCCAAAGAACTTGTTTACAGTAATGTAGAGATAAATACTAAAGAAGAATTAAAAGAACGAATAATTTCAGCGTTTCAAACGATGAAGCTGGAGATGATGTTAAAAATTACAACAACAGAAGTAAGACGACGGGCCCGTGCTTGTGTAAGGAATCGCGGAAATCATTTTGAGCACCAATAAATAATTAATTTAAATTAAAATGCTGTTTTATTAGTCTGCCTAAAAATTTAAATTTTTTCCCTCAATCTGGTTTTTAGGTCCCAATTTTGTTAATTTGTAACATAACCGCGTAAATAATATCTCAAATAAAAGAGTAATAACCTAGCATGTTTTCAAAAAGTTTGAACGAAAAAAGCACCATCCGTTATTTTTTAACTTAGCGTCAAAAACCGGTCTCTTTAAATCTTTGAAAATTTTCGTAGCTTAAAGTGTCTGCCAAAAAAATGTTTGATGACACAGATGCTTGAACCATGTTTTGTTACATTGCTTACACATTACTTTAATTTAAAAAAAAAATAAAAAAAACATTTATCAAGAAACCTGGCAAGTATTAGCAATTAACTGTGAAATTTCGAGTTTTATCAAGAAAAAGATAAAAAAATCGGTAAAAAAATAATAGTCAGTCTTCGTAGAACATAACTATGGCCTAAATGGTTCTAAATGGTCTAGACTACCTTCCCCTTTCAGCTTTGCACCCACCTTCCAATCACCCTGTATAACCTAATTCACAGTAGAAAAGCTCATTACCTGCCACATTCAGAGATTTCACTTGAAAATATTACTTAAAATTAGCAGTCTTTGTTCATCATTAGTCATTACTCATTGGTAAGAGTCTAAGAGATGTCAATAGGCTAAACACTGATTATTTAATATGAATATATTTCGGAGTGTGGCAGTTAAATATTTGAATTAGATTAACCTTTCGAATAGCATGTTTATCTTCAATCGGAATCATGACTTTCTGCATGTGCTCCTCAGAACATTCATGATTATACCCAACATTAGGGTCTTCACAGATCTTACAGTATGACATATCCTTTTTATTATGAATACTGTGAAAGTTTGCAATAGGAACCCTGATTTTATCACCATTTATTGCAGTGATCAGTACCAATTTGTCTGAAAGTGCTTCTACTGTATGTATTGGTTCGGTGATACATTTCTCAGTGATAGTTTTTATGTAGTTGGATAGTTGTGTGCTTGCTTTTTGTATATTTTGCTTTTTTTCAGCTTTTGTCACTGGGTTTTTGACGGGCTGAGCGATTTTTTGCCCGTTTTTTTTAAATCTCTTGGCTGGTGGTGTACCATCGCTTTTTTCATTCAAATATTTTGTGATAGTCTTCTCGAATTTATCAAAGATCTTGTCTAAGTTATCGAAGTTGAAAGCAAAAGGTTTGGATGCATCTGAACCGGAAGCTGTTTCTTTTTCCTCTGGTTTAGGTTCAATATTTTGCGTTTTTTCTGCTATCACTTCTCTTTCCACTATTGGTACATATACAATGTTTTTAGAATCATTTTCTGGTTTATCTGATTTTTTAATTAAATCAGGTTCACATGAGATTTCCAAATCATTTACAAAATCCATGTTTTCTTTATCTTCGTATACCTTCAAAAAATCTTTGAAAAGCTCATCATGTTTCAATGATTTAAGATGTTTTTCTGATGATTCATGAGGTATTTTATCTACATTTTGTACCACAAAGGCACACGGCTCGCAGAAATATGTCTCAGCAACTTGGATGGATAGTCGAGACTCCTTGATATCTACCTGCATGTGCACTCTTACACGTTCAAGAGCTAAATCTACAATTTTCATGCAAGTTTTGTGTTTTTCTCCATCATTATGCTCGGTTATGTATGATTTTGGCACTTCAATGTCACAAACGTGGCATGTATAAGTGTTCATGTTTAGGACATCATCTGGAATTAAGGTACATACATAAAAATTAAGCATGTTTGTAGTAAATACAGCTTGTTATTAAACGATTTTGAAAAGGGTTTTATCATTAAAAAAACTTACCTTATGGTAAAAAGAGTTAATTACCTATGTACTTGGGGATGTCTAAAGGGGTAATCACAGACCCTGGAACCGATACAGCTTAATGATCCTTACCTGTACTTTTTTCCAAGGAAACCTCTTCATCAGCCAACACATCCACATGCAAATATTCTTTGTCAAACATATTTCTGGCACCCCACAGCGGTAAGGCTGCATTTTTTGTAGAATATGCATCATAGACAGGCAAGAACGGCTTGCAATATATTTTGCTGCCGCTTTCTAAATATATCGGTGACGGCAACATGTTTCTGAAGTGATGGCGCTAGAAAAAAAATCCTTTACTACTTTATGATGAAATTTTAAAAGACCACCTTATTCTGTGCACTCTAGTCATTCAAGTGACTTATTCCTATAAAAGGAAGATTTAAAAAATCCAGTAATGTGTAAAAATAAATGTGGTGAAGAGGCGTTCAGGTAAGTCTTCACCGGTTGCAGACTCTCTATCATTTGTTTGTCGGGTTGACTAAATAGCCCAACCAAACTACATAGCCAATAGAAAATCTGCAGTCAGAGACTGTCTGCGACAGCTTTAGACAGTCTCTGACGTGCTCTGTTGGCTGGCAATTACAAACCTACTATTTATTTTATTTGTAGTAGGAATAGGAATACCTACTAAACTAGTTTGCACTACAGAATAGAGAAGACCACCCGCTTTACTTCCTATTTCTGCTGATGTTCCGAATTGTAAAAATGCGACACGATGATTATGGCTCAAGTTTCAAAACAAAGTTATCTGTATCTTATCTGTTGCTGGCTATGATATTGTTTTGTATGATAAGACTGCTATCATTCCAGAAATGAAAATATAAACAGGGGAAATACTTGTTCGAATTATCGGAGATTCATTTACTACACTCTGGAACGACATACGCCCTAACCACACTACCGCCGCGATATCATAACAGCGGACCCGCTATAAATTCGCCATGTCTTGTCCGTATTATATGAGAAGCCGAACACTAGCGTGACTGCCTGTTCTAACGTATAGATTTGACTATAATTCTATCTCTTTCCCCGCGCGGATTCGGCGATCTGCTCCGTCGCCCCGGTCACACCTCCGCGCTCCGGCCGCCATTTAGTAGCGGAGCCGCGTTGACTTCAAACGTGTTGGACGTAACGTTCCGCTCCCACGATACCGCTAACACAACTACACTTGATCGCGGCGGAATGAATTTCGCGGACTTGCTACTCCAATAACGCGCGGAGATGTGCTACGGGCGTTAGCATGCTGTTTTTTGATATCTACCGTTTTTTTCAAACTCTGCAAACTTTATTTTGTTTGTGACCATGTGGCTTCCAGAATTTGCACATATAGGCCAGACATAATTTTGACATAATGATAAAATTAGATCTTACCAATTTGTAGCGATGTTGGTCTCAAAATAGCAAAGGACACATTTTTACCTTCAAAATCTCATTTCACCACCTAAAACTAAAACCCTCCATCAACAACTTTATTTTCAAACAAAAACAACAACCACAGAAAATAAATAAAATGAAGTGAGTGAATGAATGAGTACAGAACAGAACAGAGCGCACGTGCTCGATTTAAGCTCTGTGGTTCATGTTTAGTTCTTTGCCACAGATTATACATTTGTTAGTTGATGATGTTGATCTGTGAACTAAACTAACATGAACTGTTGTTTTAAAGATTCTTGCTACTCGCCGATAGATGGCGTTAATCGTTTTCCCAGTGCCGCCGCCGTTTGCTCTAGGTGAAAGTTTTAGAAAATGTTCTAAATCGACAAAGTTCTAATCTACATTAAAAAAATACTTATTTACCTAACTGAAAGTTCAACGGCACGTAAGGCGTTTTTAAGCTACAAATATCCTAAGGCAGATTTAATCTGTCGGATATCGGTATAACGAACTTATTTCCTAAAATAAAACGACAAACTCAACTATATCATACATTTTACTTATACCATACGTCTTACAACCATCGGGTATTGTGACAAACCAACAAAAACCGACTAAATACACTTTCTATTAATAATGGCGCTTACAATAGTTTTATAAACTCTATCTTGTAATTAGGTACTAAGGGGACACAGTTTAGTGATAAGTTTGATTCTACAATTTTATACTTCCCACTATACAAAATTTACTATTTCAACCGTCAATATATCACATTTTTAGTTCTTAATACTCTGCGATACATAGAACCCTATACCTAGAATGGAAAGTAGAAAATTACAGAAATTAGTTGCACTTACCTACGTCAATATGTATGTCATTTTATGTCGAACGAAGCAGATTCCGCTATCTGGTCCGTATTCTAAAACATCCTCAAGGTCATACAACTCGTATTGTGACGTGCTCTTGAGTTAAACACGACCCTACGTCAATTTTACTTTTCGTCTCAACTTATCAGAACATCTGTTCATGTATTCCCTGCCACACTCAGACACATCACATAAATTACTTCTATTACTTAAATTATATCATAAATTTGCCAGAATGTAGGTAAAAGTTATTTGAATATAATTTGAGCCAGTATAATATAGTTCAAGGTGTGCAAAATTGGATGCATTTAATTAATAGAATAGGTAATCAAATAATAATAATAATGTCAATAATAATATTTAGCGGCGACTCTCTTCGTCATTTATTACTTATGGCAAGAGATGTCAATAGACTAAGCGATTTATCTTTTAAGGTACGTCTCTGAATGTGGCACTTATCTTTGTGCATGCATTGGTAACATTCGTCATATTCTGACATCGTCATAGTTTCTTTGTAATTTGTTTACAAATCCTGGTTTCAATTAGCACTAAAGCGTTTATGAATTCAAAAACTAGTTTTAAACACTTTAGTTTGTCAAGGTACAAGTATGTACTAATAAGTATAACCTTATTCAACCATAATCATTTTAGAAAACATAGTATTCATAATATCTTCATAATTATTCCAAATAAATATATCTTTCTATAAAATTCATGAACTCAGTAGTTCACAATAAAATTCTCAAAATAACCAAAATAAAAATTAATAAGTCATATTCGATGTGGCACGCGACGCCATCTTTACGGAGCAAAATATGTTCCGCTCTATCTATCTCATATTTTTCTTTCATTTTATAGATTATAAACAATGAAATCTCATAATTTCAACTTGTCAACTCTCATAATTTAAAAGTAGGGTTGAGTTATAGTATGACCACGCCAAGTCTGCAACGGAAAGTAAAGTGGGCGACCCTAAACAGATAAATGCTATAATTTTAGTCCAATCGGAGCTAAATTCAATTCAATTTATTTCTCACATATCTAGATCCATATGTGGTTAGTATAAAATCATGTCAAATGGGTTACTAAAATGATTACATTATTCGGGTAGATTACATTACATTATTTATTTATTACCTATTGATGTGAAGTCTTCTTCTTCTCTTATATATGGCCTCTGTCCGTCATTTCGACAGACAATTTTGCCAGTGTCAAGTGAATTATTTGAAATAAGTTTAGTCAAGTCCAGTCATTCATCAAGTTGGCACTCGACATGCAAGCAAGACAAGTCGAGTGGGACTGTACATGGATTGTCATATGGTTTTCAAATTATGTTTAATAGTTGCAGACATAACGTGGTCAGACTATGTGTCCTCATTACTTTTTCATAGAGTTAGCGATATCGCTAACGTGCAATTGCACTTTTGGCTTGTGGTCGGGCGGAGAGAAGTACCACTCGAATCGTTTGAAGGACTCGATCTCTCTCTCGCACGCTTCTAGCGACGACAAGTTACTGATCGACGCGTCCGGGAGGAAGATGCTCGGCTCTGGAAATAAAAAAACAAGTGTAAAGGTTTGTTTCAAATTACAAGTAGGTAATTAAATTAAAAATTTAAAAAACCCCGAATCTTGGACCGATTTTTATCAAACATAGCTAAGAACACTCCCGATTAATTAACCTTTCCAACAAAAAAAAAAAAATCAAAATCGGTTCACACACACACACATACACGTCAAACGTATAACACCCCGTCGTTTTTGCGTCGGGGGTTAAAAATCACATGAACAGGTGTCTCAGAACGCAGTACATTGCTTCAAACAGGAATTATTATAATTATTTCCTTTTATTTTTATATGTATACGACTATTTTTTTTTAGCTAGTACATACATACTTTACTTGGATTTTTGGCATGATAATGCATGAATTAGAATAAGTAGTTTTATAACGTTTGGCCACTTTGCTCTGCTGTAAGCTCAAACAGTATTTTGTAAATCAATAAATCAAATAAAAAAAATTGTGGAAACTCACATACCGTTGTCTTTCAAGGGTCGAGTCCCAACCGCGCCGAACCGCGGTTCGATGTCCTCGCTCGGCCGCGGGGGCGCTGGGGAATAAACTCTTATGAACTCTGTTCTGTTACATCCAATGGCACCACGATAATGGTGTCGGTGGAGTCGCCTATTCAATTATGGCAAATTGCATTAAGTGTATTAACGCTGTTTTTTTTACGTTTACCACAACGCCCTCCAGTCCCGAACTAAGCAAAGCTGGTACTATGGGAACTAGATTGCTGAGAATACTTATATACTCTCGAGCGCCCTTTGAGGGCAAAATCTAAATGGCTAAAAAATTAAGTTGTTTGATTTTAAAGATATTTTATTTCTTTTAAAAAGAAGTATATAAGTATTCTATCAGCCATCTAGTTCCCATATCACAAGCTTTGCTTAGTTTGGGACTAGAGGGCGTTGTGTGTAAAGTCCATGAATATTTATTTATTTTATTTTTTTGCCATATTTCGATCCTTTACCTGATAACAAATTGTATAATAACAATGTTGTTGGAACACACACCACTGTCAGTATATTTTACCTTGTTTCATGATAGGTGTGGTGGTGTAAGGGTCGGTCCACACTTGCGCGATGGGCCGCGAAAATAACGAGTCGTCCGTCGGAGTATCGTCGAGAGGTATCACTGGATCCTGGCATACATACAACACATTTAATAACAAAACCCGTCAATTAAAAAACGCGTTACTGAATCTCTTGCTCCTCTTCATGATATGCTGATAATCATCAGACCTTGGATACGAATGTTTAGGGACAAACTAAATCTTTCAAACTTGAAATATGCGAGGTTCAGAGCTGATAAATATCCTCATAAGTTATGAGAATATTTATCAGTGAGAGTATTTATCCTGGACAAATATCCTCATAAGTCATGAGGATATTTTATCAATGAGGCTGTTTATCCTGGACAAATATCCTTATAAGTTATGAGGATATTTACCAATGAGTCTATTTTTCCTGGATAAATATAAGGTTAGGATATTATCAGTGGTTTTCAAGTTACGAGTCATAACTTGGAAACCACTGTACATAACTTCACTTTGGTGAACCACACACAAACAGACAACATTGTCAAACATATAACACCCCTTTTTTGATCGGGGTTTAAAATCTTACAAGCAGAAGGCAGAGCTATGTCAACTGATTTGTTAATCTACACAAGAGTTATATAAAACATGGTACCTGTCGGTAAAACTTCGACTCTGTCACATGATGTATCGTAACTTCGTTATTGAGCTTCGAACCCACGCGCAACCTTTGAAAGTACGGCAGATCTCCATTCACTATTTCATCTATTTTCTCAGTTTTTTCATTGAACAGTGCGTTTCGGAATAGATTAGGGTTTTCTACCCCGAAGGGGGTGTACAACCCTGTGTACTCGTCATCACGTTTTAGCGGGGTGCCGATTGGTTCAGGCCTCTGCACTGGGTTCGCAAAAAGCGAGTTGTCCGCTTCAAATGAGCGGTTTACCTGAAATACCCGACATTTTATACAATAGATTATGCATTGGCGCTCTAAACATTGATCTATGATTGGACACCTTATACGACATGACAGCTTAATCAGAAATATCATTGAAGGGATGGTAGAAGGAAAGAGAGGCAGAGGAAGACCGCGTATTAGCTACATGAGCCAAGTGAAGGCGAAGATAGATGTCATGTCGTATAAGGACGTCAAGGAAGCTGCCCTGAAGAGAAGAACCTGGCGGGAAATGCATACATTACGCCGACAAGAGCATAGCTCTTAAATTAGAAGAAGAAGAGAAGCTCTAAACATGGAACGATACAATTGTGCTCAGACGAGCGCGTGAGCACATTTCTTAGCACATTAACGGCTTGATTAGCGAATTAGAAGGGCTTGAGTGCCAATCTGCAATGTACAACCAACATTCTGCTGACAAGCACCAAAACATGACATTTCTAAAGTGCCAAAATTCTGGCGTTTTTCGTAATGAAATACTGATTCCTTAGTATTGTAGTTCAATGGAAATACAAGTTTATTTTACCCTAAACTCCATAGATACTTCATCCTACTGTTAATATGTGTCTCAGCTCTGTAGTGTCATTATGCATTGGATCTTGTTATTTTTATGGCTATCGTCTGTATGTGGACATTTCTGCCAGCGTCAAATCGATTTTGTTGTCTGAATGAAACAAAACAAATAATTCATACAAACGAATGAATGAAACAAATGTTTTTTTTAACTAAATTAAATTTACTTTGAAATTTCACACAAAAAAGTAGTGCAAGGACTTTATGCTAAGAGCATTGTCTTACTAGTCTGCCTGGGCGTGCAAAACTTATAACACACCTTTTCTCGGTCGGGGTTTAAAATATTATACACATACTTTTTTTTAATCAACTATTAGCAAAAGCAACCAAGTGTGTGCAATAGTTTAAAAATAAACTTACCTCTGGTCTGGTTCCAATCGGATTAGGAGACACAACGGGCTTGGGAGCGGTTTCTTCACCATAATACTCGGGGCTTAAGAAACTCAACGGAGGATTATCACTTGTCTTAAACAACGAATACCCTTCATCATTCTGTTGTGTGAACGATGCCAAGTTCATGATTCTGTTTTGATAATCATCCGGTTTAGGGGAGGTCAAGGATGGGTCAACGTACCCCGGGAAGGAGTTCGGATTGGGGTAGTTAAATTGAGGTTGGGTGAACGGGGGTGTGGGATTTCGAACCATAAGATTCTGCTGATGCATCATAGACATTAGTGGGTTGCGAATAGTGTACATTCCATTGGACGTAGGGGTAATAGTCGCTTGGCAAGCGTTCGGAGGCATCGGTATGGGATCGGGAAGTCTAATTTCAGGTTTTTTAGGATTAGTGACAACAGGAGATGTAATCTGAACGGGTGGTAGGTTAGGATGGAACATGGGGTTCCGCAAGGTGACCATTTTGGTGCCGTCCGGTTTGGCGTCTTCGGCGGCCGCGGCGGCCTTCTTTGCCTTTTTCTTGGCCTTTTTGGACTTTCCGATGGGCGCGGGCGGCGGCTCCGCGACGATTACTGGTTTCGGCGGTTGTTCTGTAACAGAAAAGACATTTTTAATAAATTTTGAGGAAAGTATAGGCGGTTCCAAAACTCCGTCACCAGAATTGACCACTAACATGAACGAACGAATAAATGGATACGCACAACGATATTTTATTGTAGTTAAATGGATACGCAGCCTAATATAGACATACCGGGGTGTGCGGTGGAGAACGCCATCATAGAAGGGTCTGCGTTGATGACTGGCACGGGCCGGGCGACCGGCGTCGGCGCTACTGACAACTGGTTGGCCTTCCACAATGGCTGGAAATTTATAAATATTCATGGAAATTTCTCACAACCCTCTCCAGAGGGGTGATTACGAGTTTACAGTGTGCAATACGTCTGACGCCGAGCACACCGGTGTGCGCTGCTTGGTATGGAAACACTGAGCGGAAGCTTGACGAGACCAAGATTCTCAAAAAATCCGCTCAGTGTTTCCATACCAAGCAGCGCACACCGATGTGCTGGACGTCAGACGTATTGCACACTGTAAACTTGTAATCGCCCCTCAGTTACAAACTAAAATCAAATCCAAGGGTTTATTTGCGACCATAATAATATACACAAAAAAAAGGATAAATAATAAAATTTACTATTCTAAATTGAAACTAACACATAGAGATACATAAAGAGATAAATAAATAAATTGATATACATAAATAGTCACAAAATACAAACTAAGCAAAGCTTGTGATATGGGAACTATATGCTGATACAATACATATTTTTTTTTGTAAATACATTATAATACATAGTAACACCCAGACATAGAACAAACATCTATGTTTGGCACACACAAATGTTTGTTCTCAGTGGGGATCGAACCCGCGACCCACAGCACGGCAGGCAGCGCTGCACCGAGTGAGCTGTGACGCGTGTCGTATACTTACCACAGACTTGATAACGGGTGGTTCCTTCTTCTCATTAGGATGTACTCTCGTTAATGTGATTCCAGGGGGCAACCGTAACTCAGACACCTGTAATTATACTCAAACTTAATTTACAATTAAAGACAGTTTTATAAAAACACTGGGCACGTCCTCAGAGAACGTGCTGTATTGTTTTAAGCAGTGATTATTACTTAACATCAGGTGGGCCATCGGCTTGAACATCATAATATATAGCTGTATAAAAAAACCACTGAACCCAGGACTATTCGACGCTGATGAAGTACATTTTTTTTAACACAAAATAGTGAAATAGCTATAAAAAGTATACCGCAGTAGTTCGATGATACTGTACGATTTGTACATTGTTTATAGTTAATAGTTTACTAACCGTCTTGTTGAGAAATTCAATTGGTTACTAACAGTAATAAGTCAGTTACTAACAGTCTTGTTAGCAAGCTAAGTCAGTTACTTTGTTGGCAAGTTAAGTCAGTTACTAACAGTTTTGTTGGCAAGCTAAGTCAGTTACTAACAGTTTTGTTGGCAAGCTAAGTCAGTTACTAACAGTCTTGTTAGCAAGCTAAGTCAGTTACTAACAGTTTTGTTGGCAAGCTAAGTCAGTTACTAACAGTCTTGTTGGCAAGCTAAGTTAGTTACTAACAGTCTTGTTAGCAAGCTAAGTCAGTTACTAACAGTCTTGTTGGCAAGCTAAGTCAGTTACTAACCAGTCTTGTTGGCAAGCTAAGTCTGTTACTATTCATCTTATTGACAAGCGCAGTCCAACATAGAACAAACTAGCCGGTTACGAACCTTATTGTTGAAACAACCTTATGATACCAACATGTTCATAACTTTTTGTATTTTTTCTTTGTGTTTTTAAGGTTTCTATAACTAAAACACGGTAAAAAGCAAGCAAAGCAGTGTATATAGACCTGTATGCCGCAGCTAAGTTGTTCCATAATACTGCACGATTTGTCCGGCTCGCTAACGCTTGCGCTCTGCAAAATAAAATGAAGCTGTTTATAAATAAGCGGGGTTTAAGCAGCGAATACATTTAAACACATTATGCCCTTATTTCAGCATCTCATGATTACACTTGGGGAGAGGTTGAGTGCCAATCTGCAATGTACAACAAACACTACTGACAGGCGCCAAAACATGACAAAACCTGGCGTTTTTCGTATTGACATGCTGAGGGGCGATTACGAGTTGACAATGTAAAAACCGGTGTGGTCTGACGCCGAGCACACCGGTGTGCGCTGCTTGGTATGGAAATACTGAGCGGATTTTTTGAGAAGCTTGGTCTCGTCAAGCTTCCGCTCAGTGTTTTCATACCAAGCAGCGCACACCGGTGTGCTCGGCGTCAGACGTTTCACACCGGTTTTTACATTGCCAACTCGTAATCGCCCCTCTGATCCCTTTGTATTGTAGTTCAATGGTTACTAACCTTCGTATTGACAAGCTCACTCTGTCGGCTACTAACCTTACTGGCCACATCAACCAATCAGTTAGTGGTCTTTCAACCGATCGATTACTAACCTTCTTGTTGACAAGCTCGATAGTGGTATGCGGTGTGATGTTGACTTGCGGCTTGTTTTCTTGTTGTTTTTGTTCCCTTTTTCTTTCTTTTTTGGTTAATGGCGGTGGGTTCACTGGGGGAGATGGCTTGGTTTGTTTTATAGGTACTTGCGCTGAAAAAACTGGTTTAAATTAGTATTAATTCTTTTAATAACTTTTATAAGTTTTTTATAAGATGTAATAAGACCCACTCCGGAAAACTTTTGTGGTTAAAGTACTCATCAATACGAACAACTTTTGATAGAACCATAGACAGAGCGCGATATAAACAATCTGCTGTTTTCCACACAACAAGCCCTACTTGGCAACAATATATAAAACACTTCTTCTTAGGTAGGTACCTACTTTTAATTTTTTAAACTCCTTTTTAGTTTTTGTTAACCCCTGACGCAAAAACGACGGGGTGTTATAAGTTTGACGTGTCTGTGTGTGTGTGTGTCTGAGGCAACGTAGCTGCTCTCCCGAACGGATGAACCGATTTTGATTTTGTCTTTTTATTTGAAAGATGAAATAATCGGGAGTGTTCTTAGCTATGTTTGATGAAAATCGGTTTTTCGTTCAGGCTTCGGTTCAAGTTTCGGGGGTTTTTTAATTTAATTTTTTAAGAGGAGAGTGAATAGGTTTCTTCTAGGCAAATGTGCTACATCGTCGACCGCATCGTCACTTACCATCAGGTGAGATTGCGGTCCAACGTTTGTATATAATGTATAAAAAAAAAATTACTTGTTTAACTCGGTAGTTATGGTTTCATGTATGTGTGGTTGAATGAAAATCTATCAATCTAAACAGCTGATATTTTTTCGAGCTCACGGACATTTTCACACAGCGCCCTTTAGTCCCAAACTAAGCAAAGCTTGTAATATTGGAAATAGTTCATATTGTCGAGTACTTTATCCGCTCGAAGTTGTCTGCCACCTACCATTCTTCTCATGTTTATTATCCTTCTCTTTAGTTTCTTTGACTTCTTTCTCTTTCTCCTTAGCCTTCTTCTCTTCCTTCTTCTCCGCTTTCTTTTCTTCTTTTTTCTCCGCCTTCTTCTCCAATTTCCTCTCGCGTTTCGCTTCCTTCTTTGTTTTAGCTTGTTCGGCTTTCTACAATACATAACAAGTTTGGTTTTTTATAATTATAATAATTAAAATAAATAAAATAAAATAATAATTTAAATAAATAAATTTAGATATTTATAATACATAGTAACACCCAGACATAGAACAAACATCTATGTTTTCCACGCACAAATGTTTGTTCTCAGTGGGGATCGAACCCACGACCCACATCACGGAAGGCCGAGCTACCGAGCTACACCGACTGAGCTGTGACGCGTGTCACCCTTACCTTTGCTTGTTCTAATTTTTTCTCAGCTTTCTTAGTTAGCGGTTCTACTGGTATGGGAGTTGGTTCCTGCTTCTTTGCTTCGCCCTTTTTCTTTTGCTTCGCTTCTTGCTTCTGCAGCTGTTCTGCCATCTGTCTTTCTTCTTCTTCCACCTGCAAATATTCAAATCTCATATACTAGCACTTATACCCAAATAACAGCGGAGTAAACATCACTGGTTGGCGGCAGAAATAGGTGCTAGTCAGTAGGTACTGAAACTGAGGGATGCGGTCGACGATGTAGCACATTTGAAACCTATTTACTCTCCTCTTGAAAACATTCAAATTGTAAGTGTTGGGAAACACAAACGCCGGCAAACAGCTTCGTTCAAGTGTAAGACGTTCGTTCGCTTCGCTCGCTCGATCAGAAAGTGTACAAACCAGTTGGTGGGCGAGTTTCTTCCTCTGCTTCTTGGTAAGAGGAGCTGACTCGACCGGTTTGAGCTCCTTCGCCTTGGGCTCGGGTTTGAGCGGCGCTGCACACGGCTTCTTCTTCAAACAAACATTCGTTACACATTAGCTCAAAGTAAATATCATTTAATTAAATGAATATAACGACCCAAAATGTGTTCTGCGCAGATACTTCAGAGGGATAAAGATTCGTTGTGAGTACTGTACCTTATCCTTAGTTCCTTTGGCGACTTGATTGATATGTGCTAACGCTTGCTCCCAAGTTTGGGTTTGCTTCTTCGGCGCTTCGGTTCTGGCTTGCGATGGCGTCGGTGTGGCTTTATCTTGGTCTTCCAAGTGTTTTGCAACTGGAAAATAATAATTTTTTGAGTGATTGCATCAGCGTTGGCGCCGGTGCTGGATGCTGGAGAGCTTCCTCCGCGGTCGGCTCCAGTGCTGGTCACGTGTCTATAAGCACTTACTGATGACATGTCGGTTGCAGACGAGCTGAGCGATTGCATCAGCGTTGGCGCCGGTGCTGGATGCTGGAGAGCTTCCTCCGCGGTCGGCTCCAGTGCTGGAGACAGACCCTGCGGTGGACGATGCTGACGAGCTCGTCGCACCGTTAGCTTTCATCCTATCCGCTTCTATAAATAAAACAAAAATTGTATAACATTTTTGAAGATCACGATCTAGATAATAACAATGTATGTTTGTCACACACAAATGTTAGTTCTCAGTGGGGATCGAACCCGCGACCCGCAGCACGGAAGGCAGAGCTACGCCGAGTGAGCTGTGCCGCGTGGCTACTTACTGGCAATAGCTTCGTTCTGTCGTTGCTTCAATAGCTTCGCTTCGTCGATCCGTACTCTGTTCATCAATTCGTGCTCCATTTGTAACTGCCTCTGCTGCTTCAGCTGCTGCATCTGATATATACACAAATATACACTGTAGCAAGTTCATTTACGAGAACAGGCAGGCGCTCTCACACGGTGAAGGAAAACATCGTGAGGAAACCCGCGGCTTGCGCGGGAAAATTCAATACTCAATACATTGATTGCTTTCACATGGTATTAATGTTGTTACATTGTAGGTAGGTATCACACATGAACCCTGTGCCTTGATCACGAATAAATGTGACAATCGTAAACGTATCGTAACGCTAGCGTATCCGAGATACACTGCGCGGTGACGCTACAACGTTCGGCAGTCGAGCTGGCGTTGACGCGCAATATCACTCGAATACGTTAGGTTTACGTAACGCTAGCGTATCCGAGATACACTGCGCGGTGACGCTACAACGTTCGGCAGTCGAGCTGGCGTTGACGCGCAATATCACTCGAATACGTTAGGTTTACGTAACGCTAGCGTATCCGAGATACACTGCGCGGTGACGCTACAACGTTCGGCAGTCGAGCTGGCGTTGACGCGCAATATCACTCGAATACGTTAGGTTTACGTAACGCGGCGACTGTCAGATTTGTTCGTGATTACCCCTCTGTTCAGGGGTATTGCAACAGGAAAGTAGGCAGACCGAGGTTTTATTCCAACTACATCCAATTCGACCCAAAAATGTGTTCTGTGCAGATACTTCACATAGAACTTTACATAGAAGTATTAGGTAGAGTAGGCGAGGAGAGAGCCCTTATAAAAGTTGTTGAGAACAGGAGAGGAAAGATGATTGGACACCTTATACGACATGACATCTTAATCGGAAATATCATTGAAGGGAAGGTAGAAGGAAAGAGAGGAAGAGGAAGACCGCGTATTAGCTACATGAGCCAAGTGAAGGCGAAGATAGATGTCATGTCGTATAAGGACGTCAAGGAAGCTGACTTGAAGAGAAGAACCTGGCGGGAAATGCATACATTACGCCGACAAGAGCATAGCTCTTAAGTTAGAAGAGAGAGCAGATACTTCAGAGGGACAAAGATCCGTTGTGACTAGTATACCTGTACTTGGTGTTGCTGCGTCCATTGCTGCTTGTCCTGTTGGTGCAGTTTCAGCTTCTCCTGCTGTTCCTCCGATTGCTCGTGGATTTGCGAGTTCCGGTAGCGTTTCAGTTCCTCCTGCGCAACCTGTTGTAATAAAATAAATACAATATATTGTAATATATTATATATATCGAAAAGATGACTATATTCACAAAGAAAATTATGACTAATACAGTATTTACAATATTTATAATATGTACAAAGTACACATGAAGCAGTGGAGCTATCTACACACCGTTGCAAACGATTTATAGATAGCTCAACTGATCCAAATCAGTACCAATCGGAAGCGTGCCCAAGACACTGGCTGCATTGCCGCGCTGAATAGCAATGCTGATTCGCTGGCCCAGATAATCACCAGCCCTCGGGTCACGCGTCGCATACACTAGACGCCCTAATAATTGTATTGTAATAGTTAATGTTATTGTAATAATTGTCCCACCAAGAACAAACATTTGTACGTGGAAAACATTGATGTTTGTTCTATGTCTGGGTGTTACTATGTATTATAATTATGTATTTACAAAAAAAAAGTATATAAGTACTCTATCAGCATCTAGTTCCCATATTACAAGCTTTGCTTAGTTTGGGACTAGAGGGCGTTGTGTGAAATGTCCATGATTTTTTTTATAAATTTTTAATCAAGCGTTTGGCCGCAATCTCACCTGATAATATTTATTTAATTCAATTCAATTGTGTTTTGGCTGTAATCGTAATTTCTTATCTAAATACTACTTTTAGGATAGATTACTTCATAATTACAGTTTGAAAAAGAAAATGGAGTTGGAATCTAGTCATAAAACATTTTTAAAAATCTTTGAATCTCATTCGACTCAACTTTTGGGATGTTATAAAAATCTTTGTGACTTTCCGTTGTGTCAAGATACAACAATTAAATAAGTAAGATTTAGCTTTGAAGGTAATGATGTGTTTAGTACCTGTATGGGTGTTTTCTTGCCCTGCATAGATCTGGCGTCGTTTATCTCCTTTTCGCATTTTCTTAATTGTTGCGAACATTCTGTAACTTGGTTCTCGGCTGATTGTAGCTCCTAAAAATGTAAAACACTAATATTGTAAAGGTACAGTGTATAATTTAGTTTGTAGGGGGTAATCTTTACAACTACTGAACCGATTGTGGAAATTATTTCACTGTTAGATAGCTGCACTATCCCAGTATGCTATAAGCTTTATTGTGTACTAGCAGTTACATTATATTATCTGTGCGTGTACCGAGCGGATACTTCTATGAGAAACTTGACATTACACCGAACCCGTACTCGAATGTCAAATGTTAGTCGTTAGACCAAAGAGGTAGTACTACGTCCTGTCAAGCTGACGTGACATGACATGACAATGAAATCCTCTTGCCAATTGGCGCTGCTAATCCCGTTAGTTAATTTTATCCTGTAGATCCTGTTAATTATTCGGAATAAAAAGTAGCCTATATGTCAATCCAGGTTACGAACTATATATATGCCAAGTTTCATTCCAGTTCGTTCAGTAGTTTCGACGTGATTGAAACAAACATCCAAACATCTAAACTTTCGCATTTATAATATTAGTAGGATTGTGATAAAAATAGGTTTTCAGTGCGTAATCTTATTGTTTGTAAATAAAGCGGTTACTATGATGCTAATGTCGAAAGACTGACCTTGGCTGTAGTATTCATAAGTGCAGTCAACTCTCCTACTTGTTCGGCTAATACTTGAATCTGCTGTTTTTGCACTGGATTCAATTTGTTTTGTTTTTTACCTGAAACATAAATATACTTCATGTTAATTTTACAAATTCGGCTTGTTATAGTTAGACAAAAATATCTTACACTTATTTTTAGCATCACTTTCTTCCCTCAACAGACATATACATACCACGCTAAACTATTGCACAGTATTGTGGGATGTGTAACTTACGGCTTTTGCTCGGTGCATTTTGCGCAGTCATCACTTGCAGCGCTTTCCTAGTTTCCTCGCAGCGTCGTTTAGCGCTGTAGTGCGAGACGCGCAGCGCTTCTGCTTCGAAGCGAACTCTTGCTAATTCTATTTTGAGTTGTGCGCATTCAGCGCTCAGTCGCTCTTCAGTCTGTGAAATAATATAATGGAAGTTGAAAACATTTTCAGTCATAATATTTTTGACACTGTACAGCAAAGTTAAAGTCAAAAATCATTTATTCAATAAAATGATATTTGACTTTAAATTTGCTTATCATTGAATAAATCCTAAAATCCTAGGAACCTAAAATTAATAATAAATAATAACTACTAATTAATACTATAATACTATTAATTAATAGTAATTCTACCTAACACATATAACTAGGTGATGTCTAGGTGGCAGTTCCACGCGACCAGAGACAACAAGAACGGGCAGGAAACTACGGCCTGCTTACTTGCGTCATTTTATACAATAAAGAAGTTTACAAAAACTGACCTTTTTAGCTTTCTGTCGTTGTTTTTTCGCCTTTTTCTTCCCTCTGTCAACATGTCGCGTCGGTCCTTCGATATATTGTAAAAGTGCGTCTAAATCTCTTGTGTCCTCTGCCCGGCCTTGCCAACATGATCCACTGAAAAATTAAAAAAATAATGAATAGAAACACGCAATTTTTTATAAATTATTACATCTATTTTTTACTAAAACCGTCGAGATAGTGTGACCATGCCAAGTTTGCAGCATTCTGCATTTTTAAATTGATGATTGAACTACTTACTCAGAACATCCACTAGAAGTTGAAAACACACTAGTATCTCTACTAGATAATGATACACTATTTTGATGCGGCTGTCTTCCCTGCCTTTGTTGTTGTTGCATCTGTTGCTGCCTTAATTGTTGTTGTTGCAATTGTTGCTGTTGCTGCGCCGGTGTTAGTTGCGGTTGGACCGGTTTCTGTGGCAAGTTTTGCGGTTGTTGTTGTTTTTGGGCAAGTTTTTGTTGTAATTCTTGAGGTGGAGGTTTCCTCGGCGCTTGTTGCATCGGCGGCTTTTGTAATAATTGAGGTTGTTGTTGATTTTGTGGTACTTGTGTTCTATTAACAGGTTGGGGGGTAGGTTTTACAACCTGCTGGGGCAATTTTTGGGGGACTAATGGAGTAGGTTTTTGTGGCATTTGTTGAAGTTGCTGCAACGTCGGTTTCGGCACTTGTTGCAACACTAACTTCTGTGGAACTTGTTGTAGCATTGGTTTTTGTTGTAACGCCGCGTTCGGTAGTTGTTGCAAGCCAGGTTGTTGTTGAAGTTGTTGTAACGTCGGTTTAGGGACTTGATGTAAAACTAGTTTATGTTGAGCTTGTTGAATAACAAGTTTTTGCGGGACTTGTTGTAATGTTTTTTGTTGAACTTGTTGCGGTTGTTGTGTGACTTGTTGCGGCGGCGGGGTTTGTGTTTGAGCCTGCGCATTTATTTGTACTACCGCGTTTTGTTTTATCTTTTGTTGTAGTAACAATTGTTTCTGCAATTGTTGCTTTTGCAATTCCTGAAATAGACCCAAATGTGTAAAACATCTTGAGATAGTTGATATGATTTTTTTTAATATTATGTTTAAAATACCTGTCTAATTTGTTGTTGTTGCTGTGGAGGCTTGTTGTGTATCGGCAGATCATAAATCGGCTCTGGTTTCTTTTGTTGCGCGATTTGTTGCTGGTATTGGGCTTGTTGTTGCTGTTGTTTTAGTTGCTGCAACAGTAATTGCAGACATTTGAGTAGGTAAGTGTCATAGACTGTATTTTATTGTGATAAAAATCAGTTTTCAGTAACCAATCTCAATATTTGTGAATCACGTTAGAGAACCTTTGAAATCTGTTTTTAGTGTTCCGGTTCAGTTTTGGAAAAACGGAATACTTATGGTCCCACTACGGTGTCTGTCTGTCTGTCACATCCACCAGAGCTGAACCATACAAGCTAGAGAGATGAAATTTGTTTTTTTTTTCAACAACCATTGCAACCCATGAGGAATGGAGTAAATATTATTATTATTTTAAATCTGTATACTTAATAAACATGAAGTGTAAATAATTTTACTATTAAACATCTTGCATTTATGATGGTAGAGCTAAAATAGAGAGATGAACAGACGTTTACCTGTAATCGTATCTGTTCCATTGCGTTAGGGTTCACTTTCCCTTCTGCCTTCAAACTTGGCGCAACATTCACTTGCACGGGCATCGTTCGTTGTAACGTCTGAAACAATGTCACAGCTCAGTCGGTAACCGCTCTGCCTTCCGTGCTGTAGGTCGTGGGTTCGATCCTCACCAAGAACAAACATTTTGTGTGTGCCAAACATAGATCTTTGTTCTATGTCTGGGTGTTACTGGAGTATTTAAAAAAAAATATAGATATTTTACCAGCAATTTAATTCCCATATTACAAACATTGCTTAGTTTGGGACTAGAGGGTGTTGTGTGAAATGTCCATGAATATTTATATAGCACTCTATATCTCTCTATATCTATACTCTATGACTTTTTTTTTTTTAGAATTTATTTTATTTGTTTCAAAACAATAACTATATACAAATATTTAAGAAAATAGCATTTTTAACAAAAAAAAAAAATTATTAAAATGAACTCTGAATTCTAAATGCTAGAGATAGAAAACAGAGTTCATATCACCTCGTGCAGGCAGGGTGCCCAAAAGGCTGGCAACGTTACCTCTTTGTATGGCAATACTAATTCTCTGTCCAAGGTAAGCGCCAGCCAGCAGGTCATTTATCACGTCCACAAACCTTTTGGATAACTCTTTGAATAGAAGCCACGCCTCTGGACCCCACGGTGACTTATAAATATTATATCGCTAATATTTATAAGTCCTGTCAGTGTTAAGTGTGATGTGCGTGTAATAGCACCGGCACCCATACCCTTCAAACCGGCACACAGCAATGCGAGCATCACTGTGCACACTGAATAGATGCTAACTCTTTGACAAAGAGCTGTACTGCTTGTGGTAAGTACTTACAAGAGGTGTATCTGGTTTGTCAGTGACCACCATTTTGGCCATCTTGTCGGCTAACATGCGTTGTTGGTTGTCTAACGCTTGCCGCTTCGCTTGCGCCTGCGCTGTTAGATTGGGCGGGAGGGTCTTTGGTAAGGCCTGGAACAAATAAATCTTTATAAAAACCTTTGAATTTGTTGTTATAGGTATGAGATGTGTGTGTGTGTGTTTGTGTGTGTGTGTGTGTGTGTGTGTGTGTCTGAGGTAACGTAGCTCCTGAACGTATGAACCGATTTTGATTGTGTTTTTTTTTGTTTGAAAGGTGAATAAGTCGGGAGTGTTCTTAGCTATGTTTGATAAAAATCGGTCCAAGATTCGGGGGTTTTCTAAATTTTTACTTTAATTACATGTTTACACAGACAATGGAGTACACTAGATATGAGATATATACTCACAGGCGGCTTAGGCTGTGGCTGCACTACTTTAGCCGGCGGGTTTGCCTGCGTGCCACTCGCTTGCGTTTGTGCAACCACTTGCTTCCTCTCTGGTTGAGATTGCTTTGTGTCTTGTTGCGGAGTTTGTTCACCCTGAACACATCAACATTACAATAGTAACTAAGAGTATAGTACTCACAACAGATCTTTGTCCCTCTTGAAGTATCTCCGCATTAGAGGCCGCTTTACAGGGATAAAGATACGTTGTGCGTACTGTATGTGACTGGGTAAAAATGGTTGTAAAAATAATGAAAATTTTCCTATACTAACTTATTTTAAGAGGGCTAAAATTATTAGCCGTCCTTATTGTTTTAGTTTAAAAGCTGAAAACCTTCTGTTGAATAAAGGAATTCTTCTTCTTGCGTGTCCATAAACAATAAATATCTTTATCTCTTATTTTTATTAATGATTTCAAACTTCAAGTGGCGGTGTACTATAAGAATGGAATTGTTTTTGGTATATAACTACAGCAAAATGGCAACACTCAAAAAACTATGGCTCTTTCTGACTAGTAACGAGGTTGCTACAGTAACCTACTGATGTCCGTTAGTTATATATAGAAGGCGACTTACGTTGGCAGTCTTGCATAGTTGTTTCTTCTTGTTGAGTATCAACCGTAATCTCTCGCGAGTTTCATTGAAATTTCTAGGCACAGGCGTTGTTAGGGGCGGCTGAAATATTAAAAAGTTTTAGTCACACAATGCTATCGATTCTGTTGTTGCATTTTTCTAAACTAACCTAATTTGACAGCGCTAAAATTATAGCTGTCTTTGTCGTTTCAGTTTATGAGAAAGGGACGGCAACATTTTTAGCGCTGCCAAATTATGTTAGTTTAGAAAAATGCAACAGAATCGATAGCAATACCATCTAACGCCAAACCAACCATATTTTATGAATAGACTTTTCATTGGCGTTCAGTTGAGTTCAGACGAAGGCGTGAGCACATTTTGTAGTTACACATTACTGTTTGATCATCTAACATTTTGAAGGGCTAGAGTATAAAACATGACAAATTCACTGTTGCACGTAAAAATATGACATTTCACAAGTGCTAGTGGTTTGCAATGGAATGATAACTCCATTATGATAATAGTAGAAAAACATGGTTAAAACACAGAAAAAATAATGTTTATCACAAAAATGTTAGTTCTGTGTGGGGATCGAACCCGCAACCTACAACACAGAAGGCAGAGCTATACCGACTGAGCTGTGACGCCGTCTTCTTTGTAAAAAGGATCATATAAAAAAGCGGTAGGAAGCAGGCCGTAGAAATGGCACCTAGAATCACTTAGTTATATAAAACGATTCTATATGATCCTTGTGATTTTATTATATGAAAAATAAAATGTCTTATGGTTGATATACTTACTGCGTGTCCAAAAACAGTGCAATAACAGCAAGTACAATGTTGGTCGTTCCCATCGCCCGTACAAGAACCATTCCCGTTATTCGTATGTCCCACTGTTGAACAAAAACAATTATAAAACCACAGTGAATATTCAATAATATCAAGGATTTGTTTACGTTACTCATACTAATATTATAAACTAGCTGTTACCCGCGACTTCGTATGCGTGTACCGTTTTTAACATCTGACATGCGAGTACGGGCTCTGTGTAATGTCAAGCTTCTAAAGAAAACTTCAGAAAACGCGGGTAACTGCTAGTTCTCAATAAAAAAACTGTTAAAATATAAAGACTAGAAGAATTTGGAATCTAAAAGACATTTTTGCTATGGCCAGTGAATCCGCCATTTTGGATTTTGTGATGACATGAATATTGATTGTAAAATGAAATCATCAAACGCAACTTCTTACCTTTACATACATGCTGTTGATGCGTTGCATTTTCACATTGCTTCGGCACCGGCTTCGCTTTCACCGGCGTTTTGGTTTTAACCTCCTTAACTTCCTTCTTCTTTTCTTCCAGCACGCATTTACTCTTGTCAGGGTTTGCTGGATCGAAGGATATCTTGACGATATCGCCGAGACATATCGACCGATCGCGTTTGCAAGCGGTACACATGCAATCACTTGTATATTTGCATTCGCTGGAAGGAATATCGCATGAGGATATATCGCTTTCCGACTTGCTCTGTCCATTTCGTGATAGATTTTTGAACGCGACAGCATTTAGAGTCTGTTTGGCGTTACGTAGCGCTTGCGCGGAGTATTTAGCTAGTTCTTCGGGACAGTGGGTAGGTAGATTCACTTTAATAGTATTTCCTTGAGCTACAGCGGGCACTGGAGGAGATATTGTGATGCCTCCGAAGCGTAGAACTTCTACCATTTCCTCGTCTAATGCGGAGTAGTCGAGGTTAGATACTATAGCCATCACATGATCGTGGTAGTTGTCAGGTTTGGCCGCGTCACCAGCGAGATACGCTTTGATCGCGTCGAAGCTGTCTTTCAAAGGTTTGTTCCCTTTTTGAGCGATTAGCGTTTCGCATTTGAGGATAACTTCGCGTCTGTTTGGTGTTTCTTTAGCTTCGGGTTTGTCTTCTGTTTTGGCGGGAGAGGCGGGTACACTCGTTTCAGGTTTTTTAGCAACTTTCACGTTATTATTCCCGATAATCTTGCTTAGTCCTTTCGCAGCTAGGATCTCGGCCTCGCTCGCGTTTTGAGACGTCTTCACCGGAGGGGATAACTTCACTAATGCTTCCTTGATCTTATTTTCAAACTGTTCTAGCTTGTACAACATAACTAGCCATTCATCTCCCGTTACCGAATCTCTCGGAATATTATCCATAAAATGTCTATTGATAGCTTTTAATCTTTCCATGAAAAATGCACGTTTCTTTTCTATAGACATGGTCGAAAAATCTGGTGGTTTGTCGTGTCTTAGTTTGAAGCCCATGAGTTCTTGTATATGAGTTGCAGCTACATCTGGATCTGTTAGAATCCAGTTCACTAATTGGGATGACTCTGCGCACCTTTTCAATACATCTACGAAGTTTATCTTCATATTTTTTAATACGTTTCGTTTATCGCCCGGCATTTTAGACATTTTCATTAAGAGCGTATCGAATGTACTACCGACGGATGCGTTAACAACTTTAGTGACGGGTTTAGGAGATTCGATCTTAGGTGTAGGCATTTCTTCGATAACACAAGCCTCTTTCTTAGGTGTATCATCTTTAGGGGTAGAAACGTCTTTCTTTGCAACTTTTTCTTTATCTTCCAATTTAGGTTTGCCAGTTATGTCTCTGAGGTAAAAGTAAAACCGATCTAGCATACTTTCTATCTCGTGTTCGACTAATCCGATAGGAATGCTCTTAAACTGAGTCGTGACATATGTTTTCCACGAGTCGAATCTGGATTTGACGGAGTCTCGTAACTCATCCATGCATAATACATCTTTGATAGCTGTTTCGAAGAGATCTGCTGCTTTTTCTAGCATTTCTGCTGTTATGTGTTTGGATACCGCGAATAATTCGTCCTCCATGCATTTCGCTAGATCAGGACTTTCAGTCGCTCTGAGATATTCGAATATTTTGTTAATTACTACTTGTGCTGAGATAGTGAATAGTACATCTTTGTAATCTTCCTTATTTTTAAGTTTGATTTTCAAAAGTTCTTTGATTTCTTCTTCGTCTTTGAGAATTTCCTTCAAGTCTTTGCTATCAAATTCGAAAGTAAACGTCCCTAAATCTGTGTTATTACTCTTAATCCTACGGCTTATTTTACGTTTGGCTGTGTTCTTAGTAACTTTAACGCTATCCCTAGTCTTGCTTAGCTTAAGATCTCTGATTTGTTTTAATGTTTCCGGCGTTAGTTGCGCTTCGCTGTTCGCGTCGGGTAAACTGTTCATGATAGATGCGAATTCTGGTAGTTCGAACGACGCGTTGGCAAACTCGTTTGCGATTTCGGGCATATTGGCTAGGATCTGCGGCATGTTCTCGACGAGCTCCGCTAGTTTCGTGTTCGCCGTGTCGATGTCTATCGGCACATCCATGTCTAATTTGTTTAGAAATTCTGCTGAATTCTTATCTAAGCTCATCATGACTTCGCACATCTGTTCTAATGATAGCGCTCCGTCTTGATCCGTTTCTTTTTCCTTCCCTTCTGTTTTAATACTGTTATAGGAATTGATTATGTTTTGGCATTCCTCCATCGCCTTTTTGATTTCTAGTCCGAACGTTACATACTTATAGATATTAGGGTCCTTGTACACGGCGACTTCGTCAGTTTTGTCGTCAGTTCGTCGCGCGTTTAAAGGGACATTGATATCAGGTGCGTCATCGGTAAACTTGATGATTCTTTGTGGTTTAGTGTAGGTTGCTGGTTCGGTAGGCGACATTTCTTGTAACGGCGGACTGACAGTTTCAGGGTATTCCTCGTCAGAGTCTGTTGTTGTTTCTTGAGCTTTCGCGTACTCTTCCCTGAGTTCTGCGATGACCGCTTGTATCCTCTTGTCGGGGTTGAGTGCCATTTGCGCGAGTGTTGCGACCACTTCTCTCATGTCCTCCTTCTCTCCCACTATGGTATCGGCGTCGCTGATGTTCTCGTCTCTTTCTAAAGGGAAAGCCTCGGGAGGGCTCGCTTCTTCGTCGTGAATAGATTTGAGCAGTTGCGTGGTTTGTGCTTTGTGTTTTAACAGCTGTAGAATTCTGTGCGGTTTGCTGGTAATCAAATACATTTGAAATTAGATAATTAGGTGTGCGCGAGTACACACATTTACACACACGCACACACACATACACACATTTTTGTAAACGCATTTTACATATGACATTGTACAAATCGTGAGAAATCGTTGGAAGGCCTATATGCAACCGTTCTTTGTTGGAAATCTATGTAGTCTATATCAAACAGTGGACTTCTAGAAGCTGATAATTATGATGAAATAAATGTCAGTAAGAAATTCATACAGCGCTATCTAGCCTCAAACGGTTGCTTAGTTTAGTGTAGTGCGAATCATGTAACTGAAATAATACGTTTGAAAATACAAAAATCACAAAATAAATCCATTTGTTTTGTGTGGGGATCGAACCCGCAACCTACAGCGCGGAAGGCAGAGCTACCCCGACTGAGCTGTGTGACTCACGTGAGCGTGGTGGGTTTGAGTTTCCGTTTGGTAGCGGTGGGCAATCTCGGCGAACTATTTCTTCGTTTTCGTCGCGGCATTTCGTCTAACAGAGTCACGTTTGAGTCTGGTATGCTGCAAGGAATTGGTACTTATTGCAATATACGTAAAGTGTACAATCGTGTGACAACTACAATGAAACTAGACCAAGTCAACAATCAAATAGGATAGAAATAGGTGCTAGTATTGAACCCTGACCAATTTATACTGTACCCGGACCAAGTCTCTCACTATAGAGTTTTTGTCCATGGTCTATGTGTACCTTTCTCTCTCCTGTTTGAGCTGGTCTTCTAGCCACATCCTCAGTCTATGGTAGTAGAGCTGTTGATCTCTCATATGCATCACTTTGCGACGGACCTGCAACAAAATACAACACATATATTGAGTTTTATTAATCCCAGAATATCTGGCGTAATGAGTAGCCTACGCCCCTTCGCCGACAATATACTAATGGGGAGAGGGAGGTATACACTGACCTCCTTGAACCTGTGCAGATGGTACTCGGGGCAGAGCGCGCGGCAAGGGAGCGCGCGCGGCGCGGGGGGCGGCGACCCCGGCCCCGGCGGGGGGGGAGGCGACCCGCCCACCAGCTGCATACACACCTGCAACCAACAGAGGGGGGTAATCACGAACAAATCTGACAGTCGCCGCGTTACGTAAACCTAACGTATTCGAGTGATATTGCGCGTCAACGCCAGCTCGACTGCCGAACGTTGTAGCGTCACCGCGCAGTGTATCTCGGATACGCTAGCGTTACGATACGTTTACGATTGTCACATTTATACGCTACACCGTGCCGGGGCCGGGCCATTGAATTTCAAACTCTATTTGTATGATGCCTACAGTTGAATATCGGGATTCATCAAACACGGCTGTGTGGAACGACGTCGGGACTCGGGTCCTTGTCGGGGTTGTGTTTATTCAGCTCTGTTATAATAATAATAATAAAAGTTATATTTATTCACAAAGAAAATTATGACTAATACAGTATTTACAATATTTATAATATGTACAAAAGACACATAAAGCAGTTGAGCTATCTACACACCGTTGCAAAAAAAAAAAATTATTGGGACAACTTAGTCCATATTGTTAGTAACAGAAACTTATTAAACTAGGTTAGTAACTTATAACTAATAACGATTTTGTCCTCTGGGTGAGTTTCCACACCAAAGGACAATTATATTTTTCCGCAATCACTTTTAGGATGTTATAAATAAAGTTCAAAGATTGCAAAAATCGAGTCTGTCTGTTTATCTGTTTGTTTGTTCGAAGATCACGCCATAACTACTGGACCAATTTCAATGAAACCAGTTTAGAAGCCCTTTTTCCGGACCAAAACATGGGCTATGTTTTATTGAAGAATAACATATTACAAAAAAAAAGTTGCGGTTAGCAGCTAGTTTTGTTATAAAATTGAAGGTGTGTTTCAGTGATAAATCTATCTATTAATAATTAATACCGAAATATTTATATTTCGAAAAAAAAAGAACCCATAAAAAATAATATAATATTATTCGTAATAATAATAATTATTATAATAATTAAGAAATAATGAAAACTATACAGATGAAGAATTAAGAAGTGCAGTCTTGAAAACTAAAATAAATAAATGGAAAGCTAAACCGCTTCACGGTCAATTTTATATTAAAGTTATAGATAAAGAAAATACAGATAAAACCTTCTCATTTAATTGGATTAAAAAGCAGCCAGTAACACCGGTATTAGAGTCATCAATATTTGCGATACAAGATCAGGCAGTAGTAACTAGGCAGCATGAAAGAGACATCTTAAAAAGAGCAGTAGACGGTAGATGTCGCTTATGCTTGACAAAAGATGAGACCACGCAACATATTATCTCAGGATGTGAAAAATTGGCTGGCACCTACTACACTAAAAGACACAATAACATTGTGCAGTATGTGCACTGGACATTGGCAAGAAAACATGGTTTTGAAGTGTCCAACATGTGGTGGAAAGAAAACCTATCACAACCGCAAGTTAAGGAAAATGACACGTCGAAAATTATGTGGGAGATACCGGTCCAAACAGACGTTACAATAGTGCACAATAGACCGGATATAATATATATAAACAAAGTAGAAAACAAAACTTATTTAATAGATGTAACCGTACCGTCTGATTACAATATAGGGGCTAAAGAAATAGAGAAACTTAGTAAATATCATGCATTAAAAGTAGAAATAACCAGACTTTGGAAAACACCTACCGAAGTCGTACCTATTGTTGTCGGCGCCACGGGTATAATAGCTAAAAGCTTACATAGATATTGCGATAAGTTAAATTCAAACATAAATATTCACATCATTCAGAAACAGGCAGCCATACACACAGTAACAATAATTAGTAAAGTTCTTGGGGACACAGTTTTTGTCAATCGGGGGGGGAACAAATAATAGCGAGAGGGAGTCTGAGCAACCTTTCCCCTGAGGGTCTTGGGGCGGGTGCTTAGAATATACCGAGCCTAAAAGCTCGAGAGAATAAATTTTTCACAATAAATTAATAATAATAAATAAATAATCTATCTATTTATAAGTTACCGTGGATAGCTTCTTCTGTTTCCTGTAGACTTGTAGTTGCCTTCTGTGCACTTCCGGTAGCCGGCGGTACATTGCCATCAACTTCCGGTCCACTGCTGACAGACCTAAGTCCACTTGTTTCCTGAAAACAACATTATAAATGTAATTTTTACAATCCTACACAGCACTTTGATGTTATATTTTTAAAGCGAGGAGTAATTTCAACAACCTTCTCGCTCGCACATTTCAACATTTTTGAAGATATTAAACATACTGAATGTAGTTAAACAAAATCGCAAAGATTCAGCAAAAATATAAATTGATCCAAACAAGTTTTCCGACCAAAAAAATGTGCTTTTTTTTAGTCACATTCCGTCGCAATTACAGTAACATGAGACTAACACCGAGTGATGACCGCAGAGCAATGCATCACAAGGCACGTCCTCAGTGGACATGCACAGTGAGGCAATGCATCGTTAAACAGAGGTAACCGCTTAACATTAGGTGGGCCATCATTTAGTTGCAGAACAAATTTTTGGTGAACCTTTGCATTGTTATTCTCTAGATCGTAAAGATAATGTACTATCGGCAAAATTTCCGCCTTACCACTTTTGAAACTGTTTCGCTTGCAAGCAGTTAGAGATAGAGATATATTTATTTGACACACAATTACAACACAGGTACAGCACAGAACAAGCATAAAAAGAAGAAAGAAAACAATAATCACGTACACAATTACTAAGTACTAGGTAGGTAGGCTGGGCGGGTGTGTGTGCTGACCAGTGCGTTGATGTGAGTCAAAAAGGTCCTGCCTGTTAGCTACCTGACCCCGCCTTTTTCTTTTGTCTCCTTATTTTGACCAACCAGAGACCTAAACATCTATTTATTTTTATGACGGCCCATTGTTTTCATAACTTTTACACCCGAAATAATTTGCTTCTATTGGTGTTCAAAAATTAAGGGCTAGTCAGTTCACAGAAAATGCACCCTTAAGGTTCTGCCTTACCAAGGCAGAACTTTTGCTGATGATACATACTAGTTTCCGGACATGCAGTATAGTTTGAGATGAGTTACCTGGCTTCGAGGTCGTTTCCCCCGGTGGGCCACTCGTCGCACTGCTTCAGCACCGTGTCCATGTGACGTTCTATAGACGCTATACTACGCATTAGGTGACGGACGGTTCTGAAAGCCAAAATATTCATAACTAGTAGTTACCCGCGACTTCGTACGCGTCTACAGTTTCCGTGTACATTGTATTATCTGTGCGTGTACCGAGCGGATACTTCTTTGAGAAACTTGACATTACACCTCATTACACCGAACTCGTACCTACTGGAATGTCAAACGCTAGTCGTTAGACCAAAGAGGTAGTACTACGCCCTGTCAAACTGACGTGACATGACATGACAATGAAATCCTCTTGCCAATTGGCGCTGCTAATCCTTTTCGTTCATTTTATCCTGTAGATCCTGTTAATTATTCGGGATAAAAAGTAGCCTATATGTCAATCCAGGTTACGAACTATATATATGCCAAGTTTCATCCAAGTTGGTTCAGTGGTTTTGACGTGATTGAAACACAAACATCCAAACATCTAAACATCCAAACATCTAAACTTTCGCATTTATAATATTAGTAGGATAGGATTACCTGCACAGTTGCGTGGGCGCCGGTTCAGCGTCAGAATCGACTGCGTGCGCGGCCACCAGTAGCAGCTCGGAGGCAGAGTCGAGAGATGAATCACTGGAATGTGGCAAGGACGGCACATTGGAGCCCGACTCCGAGTCTGTCACTGTTAGGAATGAACCTGGAACCACATTATTGCTGTTAGTACAGTAAGGGCGTCTTGCACCAGAATCACTAAACGTATTTAACAGCTAAATCGATTTAAATCTGACGTATTTGTATGACTTGACAACTCGCTAAATACTATTTAAGAGTTAAACGAGTTTAGCGATTCTGGTGCAAGACGCGCTAAGGAGATAACTTACAAGAATAATATCAAATTTTATTTATCAGTGAAATTTTTGGCCGCCATTTTTCAAGATGGCGGCGCTTCTATCTTTTTAATTTGGTTGAATGTTGGTGGCACTTCACATCGACTCGTGTTCGCCTTATTTCCACAAATACATGAATGTTAAGCGACTATTTACCTATATTTGCTTATTTTTCACGAACAAGACGACTACGCAAATACACATACACTCACAGACTAACTTCATGACAAATAAACAATGTTACTATGGTACCTAATCTATCTTTAGTGAGACAAAACCAGAGATAAATTGAATATTGGCAACGGCAAGTAGAACTCACTATCGTCCAAATCCACGTTGGCGTCGCTCAGTTCGTTTCCGCTATCCGATTCGGGTTCTGCGTTATCGGGTTCCCGTCGCTCGCTGAAGACGTTGGCACCAACGTTGGTCGCACCGGCAACGTTTTCCGTATCACCAACGTTGGTCGCACCGGCAACGTTGTCCGTGCTAAAAACGTTGGCAGAAGTAGCGACGTTGTCAGTACTAGCAACGTTTTCCGTGGTAACAACGTTATCCGTGTTGGCGTCGTTGGTTCCGCTAGCAACGTTCGTTTCGCTGATACTGCTATCTGGTGGCCTGAGGGGAAAAATACAATAAATCATCGTAAAGCTTAGCAAAAACGTCTTGAAACGGAATAACTCGTTCATTCATTTTCTACATAATTTATAAGTTAAAAAACTGGAAAACCGACTTCAATTCGACTACCAGCTTCATCATCAGATGATGATGACGATGATGACAGTTCATTGGGAATGTTCTAGTCACTATAAACACCACATAAAAGTCACAGGAAAGCAAAATACGCAATTTCGTGCACGTGGTTGGTGTTGATTCTTTAGAGGAACAACTGGTGGGTTTTTGCTTTTCTCCAATTAAATGCGGTTTGAATGTACAAACTGGGTTTATTGACAAATTTAGAAAAATGTAAAAATTTAGGTGTGCACCACAAAGGGTCCATCGTTGCTAGCACTAAAATGGTAGGCGCTACGCCGCAACTTGGCATATTGCATCGTTGCTAGCAGTAAAATAGTAGGCGCTGCGCCGCGCCGGGCATATTTTTTTCAGTTATTTCTATTTATAACCCAAACTAGTCAACCGATTTTGATGAAAATAAAATGGGACCAATCTGGAAGTATATCCTTACAGATGAAAAAATAATTTTTGAAATCGGTTCATAAATGACGGAGTTCTGAGGTAACAAACATTAAAAAAAATAAAAATAAAAAACATACAACCGAATTGAGAACCTCCTCCTTTTTTGAAGTCGGTTAAAAATGAATTGATTTATTGCAAATTGTGATTTCAATTTATTTCTATACTTTTTGCCAAGCTTAGCAATAACAAAAAAAAATAGCATTGAATATATAAATTGGTCTACATTTTACACTAAACAAAGCTTGTAATAGATAGAAGTATTCATTATTACTTTATAAATACATAAATAAATAAAAACAGTCAAACAAATTACAAAAATCTATATTCATCACACAAAATGTTAGCCTATGTGGGGATCGAACCCGCAACCCACAGCACGGAAGGCAGAACTTGTACCAACTGAGCTGTGAGATACTAATAACTTACTTCGCCCCCGTGCCGTCTCCTTGCTGTAGTTCGCCAACAGATCCAGATTGCATCTTGAAATATAAAAAATAAAATAACGCATATAGTTTTTCAACGTGGGCCAAATATAACTTGAATATCACTCGAAAATACCAAAGAGCTTTTATATCTGACGTCAAAACTACATTCCTTTTTACAGTTCGGCCGTTTTAGGAAGTACACTAAAATCCACAGAATTCAACTATAGTTCTTTTGAAAACGATATAATCTCACACACTTTAACAAAGTTGCCATTTGGATATTCTGTGGAAGAGTCTAGTCTGGGGGGCGATTCTAGACCGATAGACATTTTATTTTTTGCTGATGAGTTGATACACAACAAGTCGAATAATGAAATGATGAAAGTAAGTTGAAGTTGATCACGATAGATATATATCCCAAGAACTGTCAAAACTCCATAGTTTTTGACAGTTTTTGGGGAATATATATATCATCATAAAAAAGTCTATCGGTCTAGAATCACCCCCCTGTGAGTTAGTTAAGACATCTAAAGTGTCTATCTATGTTTAGTAGTCACAACGGATCTTTGTCCCTCTGAAGTATCTGCGCAGAACACATTTTTGGATCGAATTGGTTGTAAGCGAATTTTTCCGCACAACAGTACATGCGCAATCGTTTGTTGCACCTAACTTCAGAGGGATAAAGATCCATTGTGCGTAATTTACCAAAGACATCAAATAGGGTATTTTAGTTGGTAAAGACGTCTGGAAAGGTAGTTTTAGGTAGTAAAGACGTCTGAAAAGGTAGTCTAAGGTAGTAAAGACGTCTGAAAAGGTAGTCTAAGGTAGTAAAAACGCCTGAATAGGTAGTCTAAGGTAGTAAAGACGTCTGAAAAGGTAGTCTAAGGTAGTAAAGTCCTCTGAATAGGTAGTCTAAGGTAGTAAAGACGTCTGAATAGGTAGTCTAAGGTAGTAAAGACGTCTGAAAAGGTAGTCTAAGGTAGTAAAGACGTCTGAAAAGGTAGTCTAAGGTAGTAAAGACGTCTGAAAAGGTAGTCTAAGGTAGTAAAGACGACTGAAAAGGTAGTCTAAGGTAGTAAAGACGACTGAAAAGTTAATCTACAAGGCAAATTCTTCTAATAGAGTAAAAAAAACATCTAAAATAATAGAATAACACATCAAAAGGTAGTTTGAGATAGTAAAAACATAAAAAAGATATTTGTAGGTAGTAAAAACGTTTGGAAGGGTAGTAAAGACGTCTCGCGGGGTAGTCAGTATACCTACCTGTAGAAACGAGTATAATACCCTCTGAGAAGCGATGGGAGTGGGTCCTATCGGCAGCTCACTCTCGTCGCATTCGCTCGAAGAGTGCTTCAGACCGAAAACAGACATTTTCGAGTAGATTGACCTGAGAACAAAACACATCATAAACAACCTATTGTAAAATTATCAAAATGAAGGTTAATAAGCTATAAAGTTTTGAAAATAAATTATTAGTCTAATCACACTGCGCCATCTGGCCCCTAACTGAGCCAAACTTGTACAAAGTTGTTTGAATCATTAACTCCACATTAAATGTACTTGTAATTTAATTATTGATACTGTCCACTACATATTAGTAATCTTTTACAGCGCCATCTAGCCCCAAACTGAGCCAAGCATGTACAAAGCGTGACTCACCTAAGCAGCAGTTTCCGTTGCTGGGCGCATAGTATCTTCGGAGTGCGACACTCACAGCTGTGTTGGTAACCATCCCATATGCTCACTAAAAACATCATATATTACACTTTTAATTTGCTTTAATTTTTTACTTATTACACTCACATGTGTCTTGAAATTTTATACATAGAAGTGTGATGTGCGTGTAATAGCACCGGCACATACCCTTCAAACCGGCACGCAGCAATGCGAGCAGCACTGTGCACACGGAATAGATGCTAGTACCAACTCATCAGAAAGAGCCATATCACTACTAGGTTTGTTTTCAAATGGGAAGGAGATGAAAAGAAAATGCTACAGGAATCTAAGTAAAATTATAAAGCAATACTGAAGTCAAATTTATGTATGTACAGTCGGCTACTGGTACACATCAACCTATGCACTGTTTGAACTATTATAATTTGAATGTTGCGAATCATGCGAGAGGGACGATTTGTTTTTATGTGAGACTCGCTGCTTGCGCGCCACGCGCCTACACCTATTGCGATCCCTGATTCAAAACATTCAAATTATAATAGTTCAAAGTTCAAACAGTGTATAGGCTGATGTGTAGCCGACTGTACATTGATTTTTTGTTATTGTAGTTGCTTCGAATGCTTTGAATGTGTTAGTGTCTAGTATAGTACATGTTAGGATGTGTGTCTCTGACAATTTGTGCAGCTAATTTACACGAATCTACAGTACTTACACGTTCTAACATTCCTATGAACTATTTTTCTGTGTTTTAGTAATTTAGTGGCAACTTGATGCATTGTAGTATGTACAGTACGTACTGGTAGGCGGCCTAGTCCTGGTCGCCATGTAGTGTATCCTGGCGGCGGTGACGGAGGCCTGGTAGGGCTGCAAGTAGCGCGAGAGCTTCTCACGAGACGAATCCAACCAGGCGGTGGTCTCCGGGTCGTCGTCTAGAGATACCAATTCAACCTGAAACATATCAGTTTTCATCATCAGCTCAAGGGCCGAAACTATATTTGAAAATAGAATAAGGCTCATTACATTTATACCAATTTTCTTTGACAGACTACTACTCATAATTACACCCCCGATCTATTCAGTGTCCTCACTCGCGCAAAATTATCTAGGGTGTAATGAGTAACCTACCCCCCTTGGCAAACAATGTACTATTATTTGAGACCCAGTCTTATACCGGGTGCAATAAAACCCGAAAACTTCGAGGTCTAAAGTACTCATATGAACAACTTTTCGTATGAAAACAACAGTGCGAAAAAACTATAAATAAATAAATATTCTTTGACATAAGCCTTAAGTAAATAGATACAATAAGAAAAGTGCCAATGGACACACTCTTAGATTAGTTTATGATAAAAATGTAGGTCAATGTAAAATTACTAATTAGCCTGCATTGTGGCTAGATCGTAATATAATTAGGGTATTAGTATTATCTATTAGTACATGTACACTAAATTAATAAAAAAAAATAGACATTTCACACAACGCCCTCTAGTCCCAAATTAAGCAAAGCTTGTGATATGGTAACTAGATGCTGATACAATACTTATATACTTTTTTTTTTGTAAATACATTTACCTTGAAATTAACGATAGCGGCTTCTTTGTAGCTTTCTAAGATCCTAATAAATCTTTCGACTGCGTACCTGCGAGAAGGAACAATTATTTTAAGAAAACAAACAACTAGGTAGTTACACAATCAACTGTTACACATACTACGGGAATCAATAAAATTTTAAGTCATCATCATTCCCCTGCCCTTATCCCGCGCTAGGCGGGGTCGGCACAACATGTCTTCTTCTTCCACTCGCTTCTATCATTCGTCAACTCAGAATCTACTCCTCTCACATTCATATCCTCTTTCACACAATCCAACCACTTCTTCTTCGGCCTTCCTCTACCAGCGTACCCAGTCACACTCATATTCATAACTTTTTTCGTGATATGACTTTCATCCCTCCTCATTACGTGTCCATACCATGCTAATCTAGCACTCTTCACCTTTTCAACAACAGGCGCCACTTTCAAACTTCCCCTGATATACTCATTCCTTATCTTATCTAACCTCGTCACCCCACACATTCATCTTAACATTCGCATCTCAGTAGCATGCACTCTCCTTTCATCCGTCTTCTTCGTTGCCAAAACTCTGATCCATACATCGCGACAGGTCTAATTACAGTCTTGTAAATTTTCCCCTTAAAGTAAACTGATGAATAATGTACACGAAAATTACTACTAGATTACACAAGTGATGGGCATTCCACACGACGCTATCCAGTCCCAAACTAAGCAAAGCTGATACACCTTTTTCATATAACAACCGTCTAAGTTTTGCCACATACAAAAATGTTAGTTCTCAGTGGGGATCGAACCCACGACCCACAGCACGGAAGGCAGAGCTATTACCGACTGAGCTGTGAAAATGAACTCACTGTTCTTCCATAGGTTTATCAAACTCCTTGCAGTTACAAATGTGAGTGATGATCTGTCGCGCCGTTTCGTTCTGCTGCGAGTACCGGACCAGTTGATTGTGGATTATTGCTGCGCCTGTACCAATATATATGTTAAACGTGCTGTTTGGAGGAGCAATGTACTATCGGCTAAATTTCCGCCTTACTACTTTTGAAACTTTTTCGCTTGCAAGCAGTTAGCTACCTGACCCCGCCATTGTCTTTTGTCTTCTTATTTTGACCAACCAGATAAAAATAATAATAAATAATAAATATTCAGGGACATTTCACACATCACCCTCTAGTCCCAAACTAAGCAAAGCTTGTGATATGGGAACTAGATGGCTGATAGAATACTTATATACTTTTTTTTTTTGTAAATACATACTTATAATTACATAGTAACACCCAGACATAGAACAAACATCTATGTTTTTCACGCACAAATGTTTGTTCTTAGTGGGGATCGAACCCACGACCCACAGCACGGAAGGCAGAGCTATTACCGACTGAGCTGTGACGCCTGTCAAAATATATGTTAAACGTGCTGTTTGGAGGAGCAATGTACTATCGGCAAACCGCCTTACCACTTTTGAAACTGTTTCGCTTGCAAGCAGTTAGCTACCTGACCCCGCCTTTGTCTTTTGTCTTCTTATTTTGACCAACCAGAGACCTAAACATCTATTTATTTTTATGACGGTCCATTGTTTTCATAACTTTTACACCCGAAATAATTTGCTTCTATTGGTATTTAAAAATTAACGGCTAGTCGGTTTACAGGAAATACACCCTTATGGTGGTAAAGTACAACTTTTGCTGATGATACATTGCTTGTAACACAAAACTTAATAACTTTTTAACTACATACTTTTTTTTTAAATATTACTTTAGAGTGTGGAACGAATTCTAAAATTAATAAATAATATAAGTAGTTAATGCTGTCGATTCTGTTGCCGCATTTTTTTAAACTAACCTAATCTGACAGCACTAAAAATGTTGCCGTCTCTTTCTCATAAACTGAAACGACAAAGACAGCTATAATTTTAGCGCTGTCAAATTAGGTTAGTTTAGAAAAATGCAACAACAGAATCGATACCATTGCAAGACTAAATAAATAAATATTCATGGACTTTACACACAACGCCCTCTAGTCCCAAACTAAGCAAAGCTTGTGATATGGGAACTAGATGGCTGATAGAATACTTATATACTTTTTTTTGTAAATACATACTTATAATACATAGTAACACCCAGACATAGAACAAACATCTATGTTTTCCACGCACAAATGTTGACTTGTTAAAGGTTTACTAAAGTTATGTATTTCAATACTCACCCTCATCAGAAAATTGTATTCTTTTGAGCCTTGGCAAGTCCCAGTGTTCGGGGGATAAAGGCAAGTCTCCACCGAGCCGCAGCGCGCGCATTATGTACGCCGCCGTCGGCACTGTACTACCACCTGACAACATTACATTATACCTTCAGATAGGGCGAACGCAAACCGAAAACAAAACGTCTTGTCGAACAGTTAGTGATGTGAAACTGTCAGTAAAACTTTTTTAGTTACAACATGCTTCTTTTTATTTGCTGTTTTCGTTACTTGCTTATTTAATGAGAATCATCCTAAGTACTTAATAATATTATTAAGTACACTACATAATTGCTCTATATTCTTATTTATTAAAAAACACAGTTCATTCTCTAGGTATGTGCGTATAAAGCAATGTTTAATAGGTAGGTATTAAACAATGCTATAATAGATAGGTAAACATACTTAAGAAAAGTCTGTCGTGTCAATTGATGTGAGTTTCGTTATAACGAAAACAGCATATGACGAGGAAGCATTCGTCATATGCTGTTTTCGTTATGACAGAAAGTTTATTTTCACGTCACTAAGTACGCGACAAAACAGTTTTGTCGATAGATGTGCGTTGGCCCATATTGTTACAAAATAAATTTGAAAATGGTTAAAAAAGTTTTAAAAAGCTGTCTTCAGGGAAAAAGGCATGTATCCACCGAGGCGTAATGTATTATGTAAGCATCGGTACATTTACCATAATTAGTGAACTGTGCCGTAATATCAGGAACCAATAACAATCATAAACCATGGTAAATATCCCGTTATAAGTTTAAAGTAAGTTGTGACAAAACGGATCGATAATTGAATTAATACTACAAAAACTGTAGTCTTTGTTTTTTGCACCGTCACTATCGTACATTTAAAATCCAGTCCATCCAAAGGTTGCCTGGAAGAGATCGCTCATAGCGATAAGGCCGCCCATTGTACTTCGCTTTAATATAGAACTATGTCTTATATCTAATTTCCGGTGCAGTACAATAAAGAGTTTTCTATCTATCTATCTAACTGATAAAATTTAAACTACAATTTACAACTGAAAACTCTAACTTCACAGTATTGAAAAATGTATTAATACATCTAACAATTCTACAATTTCAAACAAGTTTAATAAAAAGTCAAAGTCAAAATTTCTTTATTCAATAAAATCACAAGGATCATTTAGAATTTAGATAAAAGTAATAGTTTACCATGTGCGAGTGCCCACACCGAGTCGCGCAGCAGACATTGCAGCGCGGGCTCTGCTCGCACGCTGCACACGCAGAGCCGGCAGTGACATGGAACTCGAACTCGATACGCCCACGGACCGCACACGCGATGCGCCGACCTGCAGTGAACGTGCACCTTTATTATACAGGCTGGTTCAATGTTTAAGTGTTAAACTGTCGGTCCCGGATCTAGCAGTCGTTAAGCCACGACAGCATGTAGGTTAACCACACACAAATAAAAAAATTGCTATATACAAGTAATTAAATTAATTAAAAAAAAACCCCCGAATCTTGGACCGATTTTCATCAGCCATACCTAAGAACACTCCCGACTAATTAATTCACCTTTCAAACAAAAAAAAACAAAATCAAAATCGGTTCATCCGTTCAGGAATTATTAATCGATGGTTCAGGATTTACGTGCCTCAGACACACACACGCACACCCAAACACACACACACACACACCCAAATACACACACCCACACCCAAACACACGTCAAACTTATAACACCCCGTCGTTTTTTTGCGTCAGGGGTTAAAAACAAATAGAAACAAGAAATGAAAGACTCAAGTAACCTATAGTGAGTATTTGTGTGTATGTGTGCTACGACAGAACAAAGGCTTCGACTCAGCATTATGCCTGTTATACATCATACTGTGTGTGTAGCAGACGCTGGCATTCTGCCGAAGCCATTTCTAGCACCCTGTATGTATACTCACGCATCAGTGCCTATGAGCGTGTAGATGAGAGCGCTGACTTCACACCACGAATGAAAAACGCCGAGAAGCCATTCTTCCGTCGGTTGGAACGTGGCTATACTACCTCGCTCCCCACCTGAAATACACACATTTACTTAGCTTTTAAACTCCACGAGCATCCGTCAGTACACACGGCTACAAGTCAGGTTAGACACTCAATGTAATCATAGCTATTTATTTATTTATTTTATTTAGAGCATCCATCCTCTGTAAAAGGGATCATACAAAAAAACGCTAGGAACCAGGCCGTAGTTTCTTGCCCGTTCTTCTAGGCTCTGGTCGCGTGGAACTGGCACCTAGAATCACCTAGTTATATAAGACGATTCTAAATGATCCTTGTGATTTTATTGAATAAAGAAATTTTGAAATTTGACTTTGACAACAAGGAAATCACAATTATCAAATACATTCTTAAATCTCTAATTTTAAATTTAGTTGAGTCTTAATGGACTCAACTAAACAAAGCAAATTAATAATAACTAGTGAACACAATTAACATAAAAATAAAATTGAGATCATGTTTCGTAGGTACTTATAATAAAGTGATCATCAGACCTTGCTTGGTGTGTTATGGTAAATGATATGGTACAAAATGGCACAGAAATGCTAGAGAATCGTTGGAAAAGGAGCGCAAAAGACGTAGGCACGTCCCACACAACAACACTATCGTGCCTCTCGCACGATTCGCAATGTTCAACTTTTACTAGTTCAAAGTCCAAACAGTCTAGGTCGACGTGTCTTCGTATGTAATACAGTTTTCCGAGCACAAAATGTGTACAAAAATTGATTATCTGGGCCAGTGAATCAGCATTGCTATTCAGCGCGGCAATGCAGCCAGTGTCTTGGGCACGCTTCCGATTGGTACTGATTTGGATCAGTTGAGCTATCTATAAATCGTTTGCAACGGTGTGTAGATAGCTCAACTGCTTCACGTGTATTTTGTACATATTATAAATATTGTAAATACTTTATTAGTCATAATTTTCTTTGTGAATCAAAAAAAATTGATTACATGTGTAAATTTTTTGGTCAGAAAACTTGTTTAGTTCAAAACAATAATTCTGCTGAACCTTTGCATTGTTGTTTTCTAGACCGTGAAGGTTTGTGATTTTGCATAAGTCAAAGTCACAAAGTCAAAATCTCTTTATTCAATAAAATCACAAGGATCATTTAGAATCATAATTACATTCAGTGAGTTTATATCTTCAATAATGTTGTAATGTGCGAGCGAGAAGGTTGTTTGACATTATCTCTCGCTTTAACTCATTAGTTTTACATTTGTACCATTTTTGCATAATTATCTTGTGTACTACTCACCACAGACGTAATGCAACAATGCTGCTTCTTCTTCCGTGGTCACAAGTGGTTCTTGCAACGGAAAACTATCTTCATCTGGTGACCTGCAAACAAAAAACAATCAGAATCATACTATCCTACTAATATTATAAATGCGAAAGTTTAGATGTTTGGATGTTTGTGTTTCAATCATGTCTAAACTTTTGAACCAACTTGGATGAAACTTGGCATATATATAGTTCGTAACCTGGATTGACACATAGCCTATGTGTCAATTATTATATACTTTTATCCCGAATAATTAACAGGATCTACAGGATAAAATGAACGAAAAGGATTAGCAGCGCCAATTGGCAAGAGGATTTCATTGTCATGTCATGTCACGTCCGTTTGACAGGGCGTAGTACTACCTCTTTGGTCTAACGACTAGCGTTTGACATTTCAGTACGAGTTCGGTGTAATGAGGTGTAATGTCAAGTTTCTCAAAGAAGTATCCGCTCGGTACACGCACAGATAATATAATGTACACGGAAACTGTAGACGCGTACGAAGTCGCGGGTAACTGCTAGTACTTTATAATACATAGTAACACCCAGACATAGAACAAACATCTATGTTTTCCACGCACAAATGTTTGTTCTAAGTGGGGATCGAACCCACGACCCACAGCACGGAAGGCAGAGCCGTTACCGACTGAGCTGTGACGCGTGTCTGTTGATGGTACACAATTTTGTAATTCTGAAAAAGTGATATATTTGTGATGCTAACAGTACTAGTCACCTGCATCTAGAATTCTACACTATCAAATGGTCGAATGTACTATCGGCAAAATTTCCGCCTTACCACTTTTGAAACTGTTTCGCTTGCAAGCAGTTACACTACGGCCGGCGGATCTAGACCGGTCTGAAGTTGCGCTTTCGGAAATTGTGCGCAGGTACAGGCGAGACACGTACACGCACCCCGCGTCTTACCACCTATTCGACCCTAAAAGTGACTACTGCGCAGCGTTCCGAACGAACTTAACGCCGGTCTAGATCCGCCGGCCGTAGTGTAGCTACCTGACTCCGCCTTTTTCTTTTATCTTCTTATTTTGACCAAACAGAGATCTAAACATCTATTTATTTTTATGACGGCCCATTGTTTTCATAACTTTTACACCCGAAATAATTTGCTTCTATTGGTATTCAAAAATTAACGGCTAGTCGTTTTACAGGAAATGCACCCTTAAGGTGGCAAGGTACAACTTTTGCTGATGGTACTTACTCATCGGATTGATGACTCAGAAGCACTTTCTTCAGCACCGGCAGATCTGGTAAGTTATGTACGTCCTCTTCTGTCGCTAACAGCTATAACAAATACACAATTATTGAAAGATAGAACCAGTAAACCAGAAACACCAGTAAAAAGTCACAGAAAAGTCAAATACGCAATTTCGTGCACGTTTATAAGCCAAACTACTGAACCGATTTTGATGAAAATTGAATCGGACCAACCTGTAAGTACATCCTTTCAAAAAAAATAATTTTTCAAATGGGTATTATGAATGACAGAGTTCTGAGGTAACAAACATTTAAAAAAAATAGAACCGAATTGAGAACCTCGTCCTTTTTTGAAGTCGGTTAAAAACGTAACGAACACTGCAGTAACATTCAAAGTCAAAGTCAAATTTTTTTTATTCAATAAAATCACCAGGATCATTTAGAATCGTCTAATATAACTAGTGATTACACATATTACACTAACCTGCACAATATCGTCGTGCCGAATACGGAACTGCGCTGAGTTAGGCACGTTGGATATCAACGGCAGAAGAAACTGACGCAGCTGTGGTGGCTCCGCCTAGCAAATATCACCTTTATTGTCTATTTGATAGAGCTCAAAATCAACTTTAATGGAACACTGACAATAATATACGAAATACACGTTTTTCTATGCAATAGAGTTCAAAATGATGTTTAATTATTTATGCAAGAGTTCAATATTAATTTTTTAACAGTAAATGTATGGGATAGAATACAAAATCAATTTAAACCACTGTTTGACACAGGAAATAAACCTTTATCTTCTATGAAACAGAATTCAATATCAATGCAGAATCTTTTTTTTTATTGATAAATCCAATGACAAAAGAAAGCTTGAGTGCCTATTTCACCATTTCAGGATAGTTATAAATATCTCCATCTCTACTTTAGCCTTGTAAAAGACAAAGATGGGTATATTTTTACCTGGCAAGTATACGGAGATGATGAAGCAGGCCTTTGATAAAATATTTGTATAAAGTAAAACTCACAGCGTCAGGTCGGAACGGATCTTCCATCTCAGTGCCAGACTTGGAGGTAGTATCCTCGGAACTAGATCCGGAACCAGATCCGGATCCAGAACCAGAACCGGCTGAAACACAATACACTGTCAGATAATGTAAGTAGGTCTGTTCTGTACCTAACGTATTCGAAATACATTGCGCGTCAACGCCAGCTCTACTTCCGAACGTTGCAGCGTCACCGCGCAATGTATGTATACGCTACCTTACGATACATTTATTTGCGCTGAACACTCGAATAACGCGGCTAGTTCGTTGGATAACCACGCCCGCTAATTCTTAGACTACCCGCAAAAAAAGAAAATTCGAAACAAAATTTCAAATAGCGAATACGTAATCTTAGAAAGTTTTCGATATCAGTCTGAAAAGGCTTTCCGAACGAAGCAGAGTAGCCCTGCAGACCAAAGTTACTGTACTCACATGGGCTAAGACTCCCGTCCAGCTCCGTCCACTGGTCGTCCGAGTCGCAGTCGGCGCCGACATCCGACGCGTCGGACACAGCTCCCGACCGTCGGACAACGCCGGCCGACCCGCCAACGCGACGCGCGGCAGCGCTGCCGCGGCGCACCTGACGCAAGTCAAAAGTCTTGTTGTACAACCTATTACTAGTACACACGGCGACATATCGACCTAGAGTCTAGGTCGATGTGTTGCCGTGTCTAGGTCCTAGACTGTTTGGACATTGAACTATTATAAGTTGTGGACCGTGCGAGAGAAAGCTATATTTTTAGGTGAGCACCTATTGCGGTCCCTTTCCAACAATCATGTGCATTGCTTGAAACGTAATTATGGTTATGTTGGGTATCTGGTCAAGCCTGACGTGAAGCCGTCTGTACACAACCTTAATACAACGGCAGAGTTACTTTTTTGCTGAAGCACCTATCACGCTAGCGATTTGCGAGCGAGTTAATAGCGAAGCGCGCTTATCGCTCACAAATCGCCAGTGTGATACCCGCTTCACTAACCCTCGGAATTCATAAACGATGAGGCTCCAATTAGAAATGCTACGCTAAGAGAAAACTGGTTGATTATTTTTTTTTTCTTCCTACTGTGTATCTGGCCAAATAAAAATGTTTTATTTTACCTTAGCGATGGGTCGCCGCCGCGGCGGTCGCGCGACCCGAGCGGGTCGCGGCGGACGGCGCGCGCGCGACCAGGATGACGAGCTCGAAGACCCGCTACTACCGCACTCGCGACCCATCTGCAACAACCATACATAATACACTAACCACTATACTTATCTCAAAACGTGTGTGTAGGACGTCCTCCGGCAAGATGGGGTGACGATTTCCGAAATGTAGCTGGCAAACACTAAATAAAATAAATATTCATGAACATTTCACACGACGCCCTCTAGTCCCAAACTAAGCAAAGCTTGTAATATGGGAACTAGATGCTTATAGAATACTTATAATACTTTTTGTTTGTACATACTTAAATACACAGTAACACCCAGACATAGAACAAACATCTATGTGTGCCACAGACAAACACTGATGATGTTCACTGGATGAGAAGAGCCGAAATTAGCTTACCTCCAGTTACCCAAAAATGGGTTCTGTGCAGATACTTCAGAGGGACAAAGATCCGTTGTGACTACTATACCTTGCCAGTACATTTATGAAAATTTGATATATATTCAAATAAAATCAATCTATTCAGCAAAAAATGTGCACTAGAAACCAAGACAAACTTGCTGTTCCCACTGTAGTGACACATACTGATTGTAAATTGCAATGTAAGACGCCGCCGCCTCCCGCGTCCCCCCCGGGACGACGGACGGACAGTCGAACGATGTGCAGGGCTTGATGCCCACGTAACATTTGTACCTATATTTTGCCGATAAAATAAATGCGTGTTTGATTCGTGCCTAACATCGTGGTATCAATTCAACTCCCAAAATTGTAGATGAAGTGTCGACAGAGGCGCTTTTATCTTCAATACCACCAATAAGAAACCTTTCAAAGAGCAATGGATAACAAAGTCCCGACGGGTGTGGTGCACTTGTTGATTGCCAAGTTCAAAAACGTGATAAAACAAAGACATGGATGAGTTTTAGAGACTAACAAGCTTGAGATGAACTTGCTTCAACTCATTCACAAAATAAATCAAACAAAACTTTACGATTCAAAGTAATCACTTCAAAATCCTTTCAGCGCATCTAATCAAAGCGATGTTTGACCCGAGGGCTGGTATCTGGCCCAGAGTATCAGCATTGCTAATCAGTGCGGCAATGCAGCCAGTGTCCTGAGCATACTTTTGATTGGTACTGTTTTGAATCAGTTCAGCTATCTATAGCCCGTTTACAACAGTCCGCAGATAGCTCAACTGTTTCATGTGTATATTGTAAATAAATTACTGTATTACTGTATTAGTTATAATTTTCTTTGTGGTAATTAAACAATACCCAATTCAGTTAGTCTGTCGATGATAATAACATCACATTTTACATAAATGTAGATGACATTTTACATATTGTAGGTGAATGTGATTTACTTATTGCTATGTATGAAAGAGCATCAAAAAATGGACTAAATAAATTGGCAAGAAAACTAGTTCTCGGTATATCATTATGATGCATCATTAACCAAAACTAGAGGCTGTTTTGAATTTGGTCATCAGACTGAGAAAAATACTAAACTCTTGAATTTAGGTTTTGTATTGTTACTGATTTTTTTTATGACTGGCAATTTTGAAATGCAGGCACAATGAACCTTTCCTACTAGATTAGACTAGAGAGGCAAATAAGTGTCTGAAACTAGAACGAATCCAAATAAAGCAGACTCAAAGGTCAATGACACAATTTGAGCAGGTCTATGTGGTAAATATTGGCCAGAAAGGGCTTGTCCTGAGAGAAGCCATGTTGGTTAGATACTCACAGCTAGCTTGAGCAGCGAGGGGAAGTCCTGCTGCGCGTCTCCATCGGCCAGGCCTGCCAGCAGTCCCAGCTCAGCGCTCAGGTCTGCAAGCTCTGCGCCGATACGATCCGCGCATTCAGCGTCGCCGAGCTCGTCCTTCAAGATATCCCCGATCTCGTGGGACACCGCCGCCACGGCCGATACCAGCACGACGTCGTCCGAAGGCCCGCCCTGCGGACCCAAGCCCTCGCCATCACCAGCGAAAAGCTCCGATTCCTCCGGAGTACCAGACCCGTTTCGACCCAGGCATTTCTCCATCGAATACATCATTTGCCAAGGGAATAACGCAGCTCACACGGCGTACGGAACATCTAAAGTCACAGTGGATTGTTTTCGATCACTCAATTAACGCTAATTCGGAATTAATAAAGCGAGATACCATTTTTTCATCGGCACCGATAAATCGCGAACTTTTTGACAAATACCAATATGGCGACGATATTTTTAGGTATTTAGTGACCAGTCGTGAAAGAAATTGACAATATTGTAACTGGCAATAATAATATGTCAAATACAGTTTTACGCCATCTGTTGTGCAGTCTCTTCTAACTTAAGAGCTATGCTCTTGTCGGCGTAATGTATGCATTTCCCGCCAGGTTCTTCTGTTGTGCAGTAGCTGTAATAAAAATTTCACATAATCGTACTGCATGCTGGAAGCTGCACGGAAGCTGGATCAACATTTTGGTAAAAGCGACACCTATTGCGAGGACTAGTTGAAGATGTTTTAACTGTCATTACTTTTACTAAATGTGACTTTGTCATTAATATGACATTGACGTCAATGTCAAATTAATGACAAAGTCACGTCTAACGTCAATCATTGACGTTACAAAAGCGCAATTTTTGTTTGTTTTGGATTGCGTGCCGTGCGGCGTGCGCTGCGCGAACGAGTTTTCCCATTGAAATTAATTTTCAAATAGAAAAATTACATTGCAGGTAAAATACCGCAGTGCGATGCACGCAACGCCGCGCAGGAATCAATTTACGTTCGACAAACCGGCCCGCGGGTAATTCAATTAGTGTCTTTTATTAGCCGCCGAAGTTTCAAGTAGCTTGTGATATTTTTGCAAAGCTTTTTACTATAATTAGCGCTCGGAAAGTGGGTCGCGTAAAGTATTTACCGTGACACGTGTTCTAGGAACTAGTTGAGAGTGTTTTTAGTAAATTATGGCTGTGCAAAATAAAGTTTTATATGCATTCCGAGGATGGATAGCATTCGTTGCTTTCATGGATTTGGGTACTGCCGGTCGGTCCTACATCGAGAGGAGATCCTTCCTCAATCAGAATGGAGACAGCGAACATTTAGATGGTAAGAATCCTTAAAATATTCTGTGACTTAGGTAATTACACTGTCCATGCCTTCAAGAAGTTACCAACAGTATGACATGGTCTTCTTAGTAAGTGCTCTAACACCTACTGTTTTTTAACACCCAAATTTATAAGCAATTGAATGGTCTACTAAACCGCTCTCATCTAGCGCAGCACTTAAATAAATAAATAAATATTCATGGACATTTCACACGACGCCCTCTAGTCCCAAACTAAGCAAAGCTTGTAATATGGGAACTAGATGCTGATAGAATACTTAAATCCATCTTTAGAAGAGCCTCTACATTGTTTATGAATTTTATGTTAAGAGTAAATACTTAGCTGTGACCTATATGCATAGTTTCGCTTACAATGAAGCATTACTAAGTGAAGTAATCCTTCAATGTAAAAGAATGTAAAAAATTTAATTCATGAATATAATGTCCATATTAATAGTCCTCTATCTTCACCTTCACTGGATTATCACTCGGTTACCAACATCTCACCAGCAAGAGTAGTTGATTAATCTATATTGGTTGTATTTTTCAGTTGATTTCACAATAAATCGGATGCTGGGAATGTACTCGGTGCTTAAAGCACTCGCCCTGATACACTGTACTTTGTATATTCATTACAGACCGTAAGTAGTTTCATTTTAAAACAAAACATTACTTACCTACCTATTTTTTATATAAAAATCTGAATCCAATGTAACTACTGGGATAAAAAATTCCCACTAGTTCCATCAATAGAACTAGCAATGTAACTAGTGGGAATGGACCATTTATTTTACACCCAAAATTAGTTCATTCAATGAGAAATTAGTTTTCTTTACAGTAAGGAAAATCACAAAAGTCATGAATTCGAATCCCACTTGACCTTGACTCATTTCTTTATGAAGATATGAAGTTAGTTATTTATTTATTTCAAACGTAATTTATTCAGAACAGAGTACATAGATCAAATTACAAGCTAAAACGATGTGACTGCAAAAGTTATAAACTGAGTAGCTGTCTCAACGCCCACCTCCTAAACCATATTTCATACATGTTTCCTACAAAACAGGGGCCTAGATGCTAATCCTGATTATGAACTATTTAATTTCTAAGTTACATCCAAATCGGTCCACTCGTTACAACATAATCGAGGAACCAAACATCTAGACTAAACTTTCACATTTATAATGTTAGTAGGATTAATGGGTACTTTGGTACTTTAAACCTTCTCCAAATTTACAGGTGTGGTCTTGTATATCAACTCAATATGCATTTTATTTTCAGGGTGGTATCAATGGGATACTGGTCACTGACCCTTACGATAATCCTTTACTTTACCGAGGCATTCTACTTCCACTCGACTGACTTGAACTTCTATGTGGTGTTTCCTTGCGTATTGAACAGTAAGTTATCTTTATGATCTAGATGTAATATGGATCTTTGTCCCTCTGAAGTTAGGCGCAACAGACGATTGTGCATTTACTGTTGTGCAGAAAAATTTACCTACCTATAATTCAACCAAAAATGGGTTTTCCGTGGATACTTCATAGGAACAAAGATCTGTTGTGAATACAATACCTACGTTTTTTCTATTAAAAAATATTGTCTCAGTGGCAGTACGAACACTTCTGGATCTGATCTACCTGCATAAGTACATAGTACGTATTTTAGTCCCGTCATTTGGGGCTAGGGTTTACCTTGATTTTCTAGGAGTTTTAAAAATTTATAGTACTTAATAGAACTGATGTGGTCCTTACGATTTTTCATTTTGCAGTTTAGCCGAAAACGCCGCCGCCATCTTGGAAAAATGGCGGCCTAAAATAGTTTTTTGATGATATCTTTTCCGTTACTTCCGGCAAAACTACAAGGTAGCAAAATGAAAAATTATAAAGAGCACATCAAAATCTATAATACTACGAATATTCAAAACTCCCGTATTTCCAGGCAAAACTACTAAATGTCGACTATTTCTTTTGCCTGGAGATGCCAGTTACCTACTGAACGTATTTTTTTCATAATGGCAGTTATAACACTCATGGGTCTGATCTACCTGCCGAGTAAGCTGAAGCTGTTTAGTCAGATCCCGGGCGCGTCCGGCATGGACCGCGAGCCTGACGACGAGAACGCACAGATTCTACGCTCTATGGGCAATTTCCGGAAGCGCAAGTCTACTAAGAACAAACATATCTGATTGTATTTTTATGTTTTTGTGTTTGTTGCGAAAATCGTTTGGCGCGAGATTCATTCATTCATTCGTTTGACGGGAGGCCTGAATTGTATGGCTGGAACTATGGCATCCGGAATGCGGATGGCTAATTCAGTAATCACAAATTAAACAACTCTTTTGTGAGTGACAACATCCATGACGTAGTAATAACTTAGTCTTATAATTTATCTATTAAATTCTACTCTAAATTCCTAATCTATCTCATTTAGTTTTGAAGCACTTTGGGTGATTTTGCACTAAATAAAGTTTTATAGGGTGTCACAAAATAGCGTAGTACAATACAATATGTACAATGGATCTTTATCCCTCTGAAGTTCCGTACAACAAATGATTGCGCATGTACTGTTGTGCGGAAAAATTCGCTTACCTCCAATTCGGCCCAAAAATGGGTTCTGCGCAGATACTTCAGAGAGACAAAGATCCTTTGTGACTAGTATACTTTGAGACACCCAGTAGCTAGGACTACTGGGTCTTTCTTAATCCCCGATAAAAATATGAAACAATCTGCAGGACAGAGCAATAATGTGCCAACTATAAAACCTCTGACAGACCGCATTATTTACCCATTGATAGCGCGTTTTAGTAATCAGACGTTTTAGCAACTTGTTTCCATGATTCAAGTGCAAAGGTAAAAATAAAACGCATAGTCGGGTAAAACAAGGCTCTGATAACTAACACGGCGTTATTAAATAGATTTGGCGGTTAATGATATCTACAAACTATATTTACTTAATAACTTTTAAGCAATAATATTTACTAGTCAATTAGATCTCAATAGTTTTTAACTGTATTTGTGGCCAAAAATTGACCAATTCTAAAATCTAGACAAGTGGTAAACGAAAGCGCAAAAATAAAGAAATGTCGCAAAAAGCCGATAGTCTGGCCAAGCTAAGTTTGCAATTAAATTAATGGATGCAACTCCAAAAATATTTATAATTTGTCAAAACTTTCATTCGCGGTACAGACGGTGCTTATAAGTATATTTACTTATACTTTTAGTTCCCATTACAAGCTTTGCTTATTTGGGAGAGCGTTGTGTGAATATTTGTTGATGTCCACAGAGCAGAAAAGTTTCTGTTCTGTGTTGACGTCCATGAATATTTATTTATTAAAATTTATAGGTTTCAAATTCTGTCATATTTTAAGCACTGTAAACTTAGCGTGGTCACTCTATCTATGCTTTCTAGCCAAGATATCTTTATTCGCTTTTGGAATGCCACTTGGTTATGAACTTTCTGTAAAACCAAATATTCTCAGATTTTTAATAAAACACTAAAATAAGCTTAAAATATGCTCAAATTCAAGTGCTTTGGTAGACATCCTGTAGTGACTAGAACTAGACACAGATAGTTTTAAGAATTTAATGCAATTTTTGCATAAAACTTTGAATCCTTTTAATGTTTTAAAATCTGGACTGGCTTACTGCCATTATATAATGAATGTCATAGAATTATTTTATTAAGAGTCGTCTTGAATATGTGGCGCCCTCTTTAGTTCAATGAAGATGTAAATTAGTTTTATTCAGCTCATATATTAAATGAATTACTGTCAAGTATTTTATGAATTAGGTACTTAATTTTAATGTTCATTTAGACTTTCAGTGCTTTATCTTATTATTTGTAAATTAAGGAACAAACGAAGTTATGTACGGGCGCTAGTTTAGTCTGATGAGAGCGCCACCGTTCCAAGACCCCCAGTCTTAAGTTATTAAGCATTTTTTGCACGTTATTATTATAATAATTAATTTTTAAATTACTATTTTAGTAATCGGACCACACCTAACAGTGCCATATCATGTTGTTGTTACATTTGAAATAAAACCACACTTTTAAAATTGCATTTTTATTATGTAAATACCTTTCACCGTAAAAAAATAATTTATTAAGTACATTTTTTAGAGAACTGTCATTTTATGCCCTGTATATAACTAGATTTTAGACAAGTTATCCAAGCTCTTAGAAATGTTAAATACATTGATTTAGAAACACAAAGAGAATTCTAAATTAAATGCAATTAGTGCAATCTGAAATTCCAGTTTATTTATGTGCTAAATAATCTCTGAAGACAAATATGAAATGAAAAAATAAACTGTATCCCTCTTATTCCAAAACGAGGACTAAAGTTAGTCTAGGTTTAGGTATGTGTTTAAGTATGTCGGACACATGTTGGAGTCTTTATTTAAGCTTAATTGTTTACAGGAAGCTGATCAGCAATGATTCATTGTTTCACTAGCCTATTCTTGGCTTCACCTAGTTTAGAAAACATGTTGACATTCTTTCAAAACAAGATTCACCTAGATGTGAATCACTAGACATAGGTGTGTATCACAAGATTCACTTCGTTTATTCCAGTAGTCCATGTAATTTTAAAGAATAATGCTTATCGTATTATTATCACACATTATAGTTCCCATATCACAAGCTATGCTTAGTTTGGGACTAGAGGGTGTTGTGTGTAAAGTCCAAGAATATTTATTTATTATGTGGAATGTACAATTAGTAAGTACAGTTTATCAGTAGTAGTCGGGAACGGGTGCGCAGGCAATCTTCACAAAGTCCTCGTACCGAACGGTACCTGCATTTGTCACGTTCGCCTCGCGAAATATATTGTCCACCTAAGAAATAAAAAGAATCATAAGTTATAAGCTTACCTACAAGTATGTATCCGGTAGAGGTCAATATGGGACCGACATAGTCGTAAGACGACTCAATGTCTCTAATTCAATAAAGAAAAAAAAAAGTATGTATCCCGTCAGGTATATTTTGTATGTAGTTCCGCAACTAGAGTGAAACCACATTATAGAATGAAACAATTAAATACTCATGGGCATTTCGCACAACGCCCTCTAGTCCCAAACTAGGAAAAGGTTATAATGGGAACTAGATTGCTGATAGACTACTTAATTCATAATATCTTTATTCAGTAAATTTCAGGTGTGTCACAGGATCTTAAAATATAGTTTGTTTCACTAAAATCTTCCTTTACAGGCATATGAATAAGTACATTAAATACTTTTTTTTGTAAATACACTAGCTTCCGCCCGGGACCCGTTTGATCCTGTTGATTTTCCGGGATAAAAAATAGCCTATGTGTTAATCCAGGCTACGAACTATATGTATTCCAAGTTTCATCTAAATCGGACCAGTAGCTTTTGCGTGAAAGCGTAAAATAAACATCCATACTTACACACTTTCGCGTCCATAATATTAGTAGGATTTGAGACAAAGAACAAAAATCTGTGTTTGCCACACAGAAATGTTTGTTCTTGGTGGGAATCGAACCCACGACCCACAGCACGGAAGGCAGCGCTATACCGACTGAGCTGTGACGCCTGCCTAGGTTTCAACAGGTCTTAGAACTGAAGTAGTTATTAGTAATCCTAAAACCTACCTCTCTAGCCGAGAGTCCTTCGCCCCAGTTCTGCAGAAGATTGCGAAGTTGCCTCGCCGGTACCGTCCCTCTCTTCTCGTTATCAGCTGCTTTGAAGGCACTCACCACCTGCACAGTATCATCAGGCACAGAATAAACAGAAGGTTCACTCTCACAAAGACATCAAAATAAATAGACAAACAGACAGACACACAATACCAAATTGATGGTGTTTTCCTTCAATGGAGGGTTTATAACTAATATTTTACCTCAGTTGGTAGATTCTCTGCTCTGGAGTGGATGTGCATGACTTCTAAAAAGTCAGCAAAGGACATCTTCCCTCCTTTTCCTTTCAAGTAACCTGGAATGAGACAATATAGGTGTGTATTATTATTATATAATACATCGGAACTCTTGTCATTTATAAAACAGTTAAGTTTTATTTAATCTGGATGGACATACTTTTTAAATATCCCATCCGCATGCACAGTACCATTGTATAGTTTGTTGTGTTGTTTTTACGGTCAATAGGGCCATCCATAATAAACTGCCATCATCATCTGATGAAGTAGCCGGAAGGTAATTAAAACTTAATAAATTATTTGACAGATTTTATTAGAGACTTATGGTCTTCAAAATGATCAAATACCTGCCAATTCCTGTATAGTAGGGCTCATGCCAAGAGACCTCATAACCACAGTCAGCTCATCCAAGGAAGTGATCTGCCCCGAACGGGCAAACAGGTAGAAGCATTCACGGAACTCTGAAATACATTGTTTGTTAGTATATTTTAGTGCAGGTTTGAAATTTATTATGGCAGCTCTACTTTTTACTTGACCCAGTTGAAGTAGGTATTTGTAGGTTGTTGGTTTGAATGGTGATAGATAAAAATATTCTTCAATGATGTAATACTTTCTTTGAATAAATTTTTTATTCCAAATGTTTAGGATAGATAGAGAGATTTAAACACTTTGTTGTACACAAAGAAACAGGACACGAGAAAAACAATTAAAGCCTGTGATTATGCCTTATTTTCTGTTATTCTATTGTTTCATATACTTAGGTAGGTACCAACTAACAATCTCGATTTGAAACCATTATCCTTATCCCTTTACTTAGAATCGCCTCTCAACTTCCGTCAAAAGAACTTCTGGGAATAAGCCAGTTAATCACCGTTTAAAATAGTGCCATCTCATTTTTAACCGACTTCAAAAAAGGAGGAGGTTCTCAAAATTCGGTTGTATTTTTTTTTAATGTGTGCTACCTCAGAACTCCGTCATTTATGAACCGATTTGAAAAATTCTTTTTTTATCTGAAAGGATTATACTTCCAAGTTGGTCCCGTTCAATTTTCATCAAAATCGGTTCAGTAGTTTGGCTTATAAATAGGAATAACTGGAAAAAATATGCCATCCATGTACACGAAATTGCGTATTTTGCTTTCCTGTTACTTTTTAGTGGTGATTTTGGTCACTAGAACATTCCCAACGAACTGCCATCATCATCTGATGATGAAACCGGTAGTTGAATTGAAGTCGGTTTTTCAGTTTTAACCCGCGACGCAAAAACGACGGGGTGTTATAAGTTTGACGTGTCTCTCTCTGAGTGTGTGCGCGCGCGTGTGTGTGTGTGTGTGTCTGAGGCAACGTAGCTCCCGAACGGATGAACCGATTTTTTGTATGAAATGTGAATTAGTCGGGAGTGTTCTTAGCTATGTTTGATAAAAAACGGTACAAGATTCGGGGGTTTTTAAAATTTTTAATTTAATTTAAACTTTTAAATTATGTTTTGATAGTAAAAAATATGCACAAATCTTTTTGACAAAAAAGATTATTTGCAAACACTTACACTATCGGTACCTTACCTACCTAACCTACTATGAAAACTGAAATACACTATAGGCCATTTTGGGGTTTCTCATCTTTCCATTGCAGACTTAGCGTGGACAAACTACAGTAAACGGTTTCGTATAAATACAATGAACAATTACTTAAACGACATTTGAAGTTTGTGTCTCATCGCTCAAGCATCACAGTACTAAAGTTCGATTAAATTCATCAATATGGTTAAGAACTACCGCTCAGTACTGCTGTTGGTCTGCGTCACATTCTTGGTGATTGTTTCCTCACCGAAAAATGAAGTTCAAGCAGACAAGATGATAGGAAGTTGTGTTTGGGGAGCTATGAACTACACTTCGGATTGCAACGCTGAGTGTAAGCGACGTAATTTCACAGGAGGGCATTGTGGAAGCTTCGCTAATGTCAACTGCTATTGCGAAACTTAAGATGGAACATAACATGTCAAGATTGTAGTTAATATCCATGGCTTTTCAATCAAAATAATTCAAAACCGAAAAAAATATTGGTAATTTCATTGAATAATTTGTTTTATTTTTATAAGTTCATTCTGTAAATTGAATTTTTTCTAATTACTTTTTACAATATTTTGTAATATCATGTATAAAATACCTACACATGAAGCAGATGAGCTATCTACACACCGTTGCAAACGATTTATAGATAGCTCAACTGATCCAAATCAGTACCAATCGGAAGTGTGCCCAAGACACTGGCTGCATTGCCGCGCTGAATAGCAAATGGCTAGGTATATATAAATACGATTGAGGAATCAATATAAATTTTAGGACCCTTGTAAGATAAAAAACTGATTGGAATATCAATCAGAGAGATATAGAACCGATAAAAAGTAGAACGATTTCACTTACCGTCGATGTCCTGTTCTTTGAAGTACCGAGCCTGGAAATGAATAAGTTTCGATGTAGTCATGAAATTTATAAAAATTGATTTCTAAAAAACTGTGATAAAACGTCTACTTACCATAGTATAGTATAGTATAATAAATAAAACAGTAAACAGCTATCGAGGGACGAAACAGGAACACACACACACAAAAAAACAAAATCTGACTGAGGCCAAACAGCTGTCAAGCTGTCATACATAGCTAAGCTGACTAGACAGTAAAACAGACTTGACATGGTTGACTTTGATTGATTAGAGACACTTGTAATAATGCTTGTGCTGCCAGCATAATGTTGTGCTGTCGTTTGTTTTAGATAAATCAAATTATTGTCAAAATTTTGATTGAATCTCCTTCTGAGCACTGACCATATTCTTATTCCGCACTCCCCTCATGTTTATGACTCTAGCTGCATATAACGGACTCGACACTAACAGAATTGCGTCAACAGTCGCAAAAGCCATCAAATCAAGAAGTTGAAGTTGAAAGCATAATAACTTCACAGACCATATTCAAAATGAGTAATGGTAGATTTACAGTACGGCTACTGCTCACAAGATGGCGCTGTCAACTCAACATCAATCCTACACTTAAATAATTGTTATAATTTGATAGAATAACGCATTAGATATAAGTATCTGTAATGTTATTTTATTATTAGTAATAAAGAATTTGAATTTGAATACACGAGGGCACTAACCACTAACCAAAGGAAAAGAAAAATAGAGTTCGTTTAAACTTTTATTCAAATGATTTAAGCGGTTATTACATTACACAATCTCAAGCACGCTAACTAGCATCAAGCGTAGTGTAATAAGGGAAAGACAGGTAGACTGACTTGCTAGTCTGCTCCAAGCACGGACTTGTTAGCCTGACTTGATATTGCATGGTGTAATAAGAGTAAGACAGTAAGACCGTTCAGTCAGCGTCCGGCAGCCGCAGAGGAGGGTCGTGTCTCGCGGTGCCGTACCTACACAATGCCATGCGAACGAACGAACGAACAAAACGAGAGGTGATCTTCGATATTATCGATATCTATCATGACATGCCATATTTATGGGAGAAAAATCATACAGATATATGACTAAAATATGGGTGAAAGAGTATGATTCGCTCATATTTTTATCTCTTATTTCTTAAATTTTGTTGAAATAGTCGCGGTAAGAGCTACCGCCATTTTCCGTCATTTCGAAAGATTTTTCAAGACGCCCGTCAAGGACGACGTCCGCCTTTCGAATGAGTAAGCATGCGATATCTAGCGCAGTGTAATAGCAAGCCAGTCTAGGTAGATTCTAAGCACGGACTAGTTAGCGTGCTTGAGATTGTTTAATGTAATAACCGCTTTATTCTTCAATTTTTTTATATAATTTGCGAATACAGAATATACTAGTTGTCCTATGAGAACATAGACCTCGCAAGCCTTTATAACCACAGAACAATAACCATGCAATACACTTTCTCCTTTCCCTTGGCTAAATCGAATTTCAGGAGCTGAGGGGCGAGTACAAGTTTGCATTGTGCAATACGTCTGACGCCGAGCACACCGGTGTGCGCTGCTTGGTATGGAAACACTGAACGGAAGCTCGTCGAGACCAAGCTTCTCAAAAAATCCGCTCAGTGTCTCCATACCAAGCAGCGCACACCGATTTGGTTGGCGTCAGACGTATTGCACACTGTAAACTCGTACTCGCCCCTCAGGAATGTTCCAATAGGCCCTACCTATGTAGACTTTTGTTTGAGCAAATTAGGGGTATAATTCTAGCGATAACTCGCGTTCCCTTGGTCCTAGGAGGTCGAATCTGGTGTCTACGAATTTGTCTCGTAAAGGCGAAGAGGACTGTGTAGTCTCATTGATATTGGAAGGAGTAAATTTTAGAGAAAAAAATTAATTTCCCCTCTTTTTGGAAATATTTTTACACCATCCTGTGTAGAATGAAGTCTTTAGTGTGCTTCTCAAATTTGATTGAAATCCGTCGATAAACAACGCTACAGCAAACTTTCCCCCTATTCTCCCCTATTTTCCCCCAATCAAAAATTTTTTAATAAATCAAGGAACATGTGTGCCGATTTTCGTCCAAATCAGTAGGCGATTACTGACAAACAGACGGACAAAAGCATTTTTGGCCAATGTCGAAACTGAGACGCTTCGCTCGCTCGGTCAATTATAGGCAATGTAGAAAATAAAACCAGTAGGTACGTGCGATATTCAAAAGTTTATTATTTTTTATTCAATAGGTCGACAATTTATTGGGATAAAAATCTGATCGCAAAATCGGTATAATAAAATAATAAATAAATAATGTACAATTCATAAATACGATGCGTTTTGGTATCGGGATATTATTGTCCAAGCAAAAAGGGTCTAATCCACACCAATTGAACTGGATACTTTTGACCTTATTATCCACCGCACTGTAGTAACATGTTTTTTCTATCCACTCAAAAAAGGATCGACCTACAATGTTGTGTGGGTTAGATCCTTTCTGCTTTCGGATTCAAGAGGGTCATTTTCGTAGTCCAATCACGAGTATTCTTCATAAATCAGCTTCCTAGTACTGCGGGTTCTAGTCCGTGGCATTCGAATCTGTAAATGCACACCTCGAATGTGCTCCCGAAGAGATGCAAATTGCACAAATGCTTTAGAACACGCATCGCATTTGTACCGACGAGCGCCGTGCGACTGAAATACAAAAGTTAGGTACCTCTCAGACTATTATGCTTTTATGAACAAGTGACGGGAAAACGCCAACCTTATGTTAAGCGGTTACCTCTACCAAAAAGCCCAACCACAGAAATAATTCATAATGCGACATATTTTTGTATTATACCACTACATAATAGGTATTTGTGTGTATAGGTATGTATGTGTGTGAGTGCGTGTGTTTATTTGCCATGAAATTATAATATTGTCTAGATGTCTAAATTAATCATGTTTCTAAATTTTTTCAATGTTATCTTTAGACAGCACCTCTTGTTTCCTCGAAGTCCATTCCGTCCAAGGTTGACTGGTAGAGATCGCTCTCCAGCGATAAGACCGCCCATTGTACCATTAGTTAAGTTTTGATTTGTATATTGTAGTAATCCCTAGGTTAAGGTGTGCAATAAAGTATTTTCTATCTATCTATCTCTATCTATAGGACCTACTTAAATACAAAAGTATTTTTAACCGACTTCAAAAAAGGAGGAGGTTCTCAATTCGGTTGTATGTTTTTTTTTTTTTTTTTTTTTTTTTTTTTTTTTTTTTAATGTTTGTTACCTCAGAACTCCGTCATTTATGAACCGATTTCAAAAATTCTTTTTTCATCTGAAAGGATATACTTCCAGATTGGTCCCATTTTATTTTCATCAAAATCGGTTGAGTAGTTTGGGTTATAAATAGAAATAACTGAAAAAAATATGCCCGGCGCGGCGCAGCGCCTACTGTTTTACTGCTAGCAACGATGCAATATGCCAAGTTGCGGCGTAGCGCCTACCATTTTACTGCTAGCAACAATGGACCACACAATGGTGCACACCTAAATTTTTACATTTTTCTAAATTTGTCAATAAACCCAGTTTGTACATTCAAACCGCATTTAATTGGAGAAAAGCAAAAACCCACCAGTTGTTCCTCTAAAGAATCAACACCAACCACGTGCACCAAATTGCGTATTTTGCTTTCCTGTGACTTTTATGTGGTGTTTATAGTGACTAGAACATTCCCAATGAACTGTCATCATCGTCATCATCATCTGATGATGAAGCTGGTAGTCGAGTTGAAGTCGGTTTTCCAGTTTTTTAACTTATAAATTATAATTTTTACACCTAGTTTGACCCCTCATAATATTGTCTTATTTTCTGAATATGGTTTTCATATACCGACTAACGATCTCGTTTTGAAACCTTTATCCTTATTCCTTTACTTAGAATCGCCTCTCAACTTCTGTCAAAAGTTAATCACCATTTAAAATAGTGCCATCGTTTTGTTTAGATAGTAACAAATAGTGATAGGAAGAACAGATTATAAGTAAGACCGTATGCATTACGTTTTTCCAAACCAGACGGAACACAAATAAACAATTAGGTATTTCATAATAAGAGAGCGATTCATTTAGCACATTAGTCTTAAACATTCCATAGATGGGTTTTACCCACAACAAAACATAAAATGAGGAAGTTATGAACAACCACAACAGTATTTAAGGAAAACCGGGTTTACTTTATGTCTTAGTCATTTAAATTCCGGTCATGTAACTAAATTTTTGCAACTAGAGTCTGACCACGCGCTGTCATGAAATATGGTTGAAGATTATAGACAACCTGTGAAAGATAAAAGTTTGTACGGCCGCTGCTGGGACAAAAACAGATTTCTAAAATACAAACTTTAAAAAATTGTAGAAAATTCAGTTTTCAAGATATCGCAAAAAATTCACAGTTGTCCTTATAATCTTCTAGACTTTTGATTTAGGCTAAAAAAAACGGAAATAATTCTAACTCATCTTCCTCATTGGTTCTCATATGGCGAACTTCGAAATATTAAAAGTCGTAGAACAAATGTTGTTCGCCATGACGTTCGCCCCCCTTTTAAAATGATCTAAATGATCCTTGTGATTTTATTGAATAAAGAAATTTTGACTTTGACCTTTCGGACTTATAGGGACATGATAATACATCCTGTATAAGCCATTTGGGGTTTCTCATCTTTCCATTGCAGACTTAGCGTGGACATACTACAGTAAACTGTTTCTAAAAAGTATAAATACGATGAACAACGACTTTGAAGACAATTGAAGTTTGTGTCTCATCGCTCAAGCATCACAGTACTAAAGTTCGATTAAATTCATCAAAATGGTTAAGAACTACCGCTCAGTACTGCTGTTGGTCTGCGTCACATTCTTGGTGATTGTTTCCTCCCCGAAAAATGAAGTTCAAGCAGACAAGTTGATAGGAAGCTGCGTTTGGGGAGCTGTGAACTACACTTCAGATTGCAACGCTGAGTGTAAGCGACGTAAATTCAAAGGAGGGCATTGTGGAAGCTTCGCTAATGTCAACTGCTGGTGCGAAACTTAAGATGGAACATAACACGTCAAGATTGTAGTTCATATCCATGGCTTTTCAACCAAAATAATTCAGAACCGAAAAAATATTGGTAATTTCATTGAATAATTTGTTTTATTTTATAAGTTCATTCTGTAAGTTGAATTTTTTCAAATTTCTTTTGATTTTGTAATTTAAATAGACTTGTTTGTTCTAAATTTTGCGATCTACCTTTTGTCAATAAAGTTTTCATTTCTTTATGATTTTTTTTGTAATCGTGTACCTAATATGAGATGTGACTAGAAAAATGTACAGTCAGTGTGATTGGTGATTGAGTTTTAGAAAAATTAAGGCATATTTTCCCACTGAAAATTTACGTAGTCGAGTTTCAGTTTTACGGGCTCTGTGAGTTAATACAGTGTTATAGGTAGAAGTAACTGCTTAACTTCAGGTGGGACAACTGCGTTCTTCATAAATTTTTCTCATAAAAAAAAGCCTTAGTCCTAGCACTGGTTTGTGCTGTTTTAGATTAGTACTTACCCGAACGTGGTTAGCGAGATTGGACTGGCTGGAGAATTTCTTGCCACATTGAGGACACTCACGGGATGGTGGATTATGCCTCTCTGAATGTAACTAGAGATAAAAACAAAATAAATTCAAAAACTGCTAAGAGTAGAAAAATAAATAAGAAGCTAGGTAGAGTACGCACAACGGATCTTTATTCCTCTAAAGTTAGGTGCAACAAACGATTCCGCATGTACAGTACGCACAGCTGAACTTAATCCTTCTAAACTATTTGCACAGAACCCATTTTTGGGTCGAATTTGAGGTAAGCGATTTTTTCCGCACAACAGCACATACATGCGCAATATTTTGTTGCACATAACTTCAGAGGGTTACAAAAAGTACCTATTTCGTCCGATCTTTGAAAATTCTATTTTTTTTATAAAAGTAACTGATGGAACAAGCCGATGGCCCACCTGATGTTAAGTGGTTACCTCGGCCTATAACGACGTCCACACGTATTTCGCAGAGTACTTATATAACACTAAAAAATAATAATAGCCAATAACTGAAATATTTTATTAGATTATACATTATTTTAAATGTAAATCATTACTACCTTTAGATTTAACAATTTACGCTTATTTGTGATTTCCTTGTTCGATGCTCTAAATAAAATAAATAAATAAATATTCATGGACTTTACACACAACGCCCTCTAGTCCCAAACTAAGCAAAGCTTGTAATATGGGAACTAGATGGCTGATAGAATACTTAAATACTTTTTTTTTTGTAAATACATATTTATAATACATAGTAACACCCAGACATAGAACAAACATCTATGTTTTCCACGAAATAAATAAGTATTTTACCCGTAAATGTTGCTTAGAGCGAAAGGCAGCCGGACATTGCTCACATCGAAATGGCTTCAGCCCAGAATGTACGTACATGTGCTCTTTCAGAACTGTTTTATTCTGCAACAAAATAACATCAGTCAAGTTACCTCCGAATTCGTGAACAAGGACTAGTCCTTGTACAGGCGGAGTCAGGCGCTGCGCTAGACCTAGGTCTAGCGCAGCGCCTGACTCCGCCTTTACATCAGACAAGCAATTAAAACAAATCCAACCGACCAATCCTTACCTACCTACAATAATTTCAAATGAACATTGAGTTTATGAGGGCATTGGTACGCCATATCACCTAGTTAGTGGTTTTCCTAGTTTGTGGTACCTACTACTGTCCAACTATAATTATTAACTGGAATTAGATTACTATATGTATAATTTATGTACCTACCTACGATGTTTTCAAATTAATTTCATTTCATATTATTTTTTTTTTTTGATATCAAATTATAATTTATTCACAAAGAAAATTATGACTAATAAATTATATATTTAATAATATTTCATATTATTTACATAAATAAATAAAATAAATATTCAGGGACATTTCACACAATGCCCTCTAGTCCCAAACTAAGCAAAGCTTGTAATATGGGAACTAGATGCTGATAAGAATACTTATTTATTTTTTTTGTAAATACATACTTATAATACATAGTAACACCCAGACATAGAACAAACATCTATGTTTGGACACACAAATGTTTGTTCTTGGTGGGGATCGAACCCACGACCCACAGCACGGAAGGCAGAGCTATTACCGACTGAACTGTGACGCCTGTCACATAGTTCATAATTTCAAGGGTGAATGTATATCTATCTACAAACTGTTGTCATGGCATCGATAACTAAATTAGTGATCTGTTTATACCATAACAATTGCATTACCTAACAAACGTCCACCGAGAACATCTGTGTATGCACTGCGTTTCTTACAAATTTCGTTTCGTTTACAAATATTTTTTTTAGTTTCTTTTGCTGTTTCAATTTGAAAATACACGACAATATACACTTACAAAATGATACGTACACACGACTACACGTCAAGTTAGACACCCAACATACAATGCAGAGAATCGTTGGAACGATTCACAACCTCAACTTCTAATAGTTCAAAGTTCAAACAGTGTAGGTTGATGTGCCGCCGTGTGTACAACAATAGCGTCACGTCTCAGTATGTACTTACATAGAATCCCTTTCCGCATTGCTCGCATAGGAACTCTCGCTCACTTGACGCTTCGTACTGCGCGGTTGGATGCGCTGTTCTAAAGTGTTGGTACAGCCAGAAATTATTACTGCCTGAGAGTCCACACTGAAAGTTTTATACATTTCTTATAAACACACTAGCAGTTACCCGCGACTTCGTACGCGTCTACAGTTTCCGTGTACATTATATTATCTGTGCGTGTACCGAGCGGATACTTCTTTGAGAAACTTGACATTACACCTCATTACACCGAACTCGTACCTACTGGAATGTCAAACGCTAGTTGTTAGACCAAAGAGGTAGTACTACGCCCAGTCAAACTGACGTGACATGACATGACAATGAAATCCTCTTGCCAATTGGCGCTGCTAATCCTTTTCGTTCATTTTATCCTGTAGATCCTGTTAATTATTCGGAATAAAAAGTAGCCTATATGTTAATCCAGGTTACGAACTATATATATGCCAAGTTTCATCCAAGTTGGTTCAGTGGTTTTGACGTGATTGAAACACAAACATCCAAACATCTAAACTTTCGCATTTATAATATTAGTAGGATAGGATAGGATAAATGCATATGTGCCGGCCCCCGTATTCTAATCTTTTGCTGTCAAGTTATATTTCACTGCCCAGTGTAATTTCTTCAGGTCAGTGTCTATAAAGAATGATCACGTGGTACATAATTGTACCACGTGATCATTCTTTATAGACACTTGACAGCAAAATATGCGCGAAAACAAATTAAATGACATCATAATGTCACTATTTAGTCACAGAATAACTATGAGTTAGTATGAACTGACCATGATTTAAAACTTTGCAGTTCAACTGAGATTGGAATACCAATGCTGGTCCATTGGTGTGACTTATAAGATCTTTATTTCTACACTAGCAGTTACCCGCGACTTCGTACGCGTCTACAGTTCCCGTGTACATTATTATTATCTGTGCGTGTACAGAGCGGATACTTCTTTGAGAAACTTGACATTACACCTCAATACACCGAACTCGTACCTACTGGAATGTCAAACGCTAGTTGTTAGACCAAAGAGATAGTACTACGCCCTGTCAAACTGACGTGACATGACATGACAATGAAATCCTCTTGCCAATTGGCGCTGCTAATCCTTTTCGTTCATTTTATCCTGTATATCCTGTTAATTATTCGGGATAAAAAGTAGCCTATATGTCAATCCAGGTTACGAACTATATATATGCCAAGTTTCATCCAAGTTGGTTAAGTGGTTTTGACGTGATTGAAACACAAACATCCAAACATCCAAACATCTAAACATCCAAACATCTAAACCTCCAAACATCTAAACTTTCGCATTTATAATATTAGTAGGATAGGATACATGATAATTAATTTTTCACGCCAGGGTCTTGGGCACGCTTCCGATTGGTACTGATTGGGATCAGTTGAGCTATCTATAAACCGTTTGCAATGGTTTGTAGATAGCTCAACTGCTTCATGTGTATTTTGTATATATTATAACTATTGTAAATACTGTATTAGTCGTAATTTTTTTTTGTGAATAAAATTTTTCATTAAACCTACTTTAGGCTGAAATTTGCAAAACCAAAATCGTGTAACATATATGTGGGTTATTTGGGTGCTCCTCGAGATAATCCACCTTCAAATTTCGGCTTGACAGTGGTGAACACCCTGTATAAATATAAACAAAACTTACAATTTTACACTCGATATCGCCACCCTTTTCCTTCTTCTTCTGATTATCTTTCTTATTCATGTTTTTCTTGATGTTTTTCTTCGGCGTCCGCGGATGCGTCAAACGACGATGCTCTTTCACTTGAGCAGCGTCGTCGAATGGTAGACCGCATATCGAACATGCTGTGCTGTAAGCAATGTTGAATAGATCTTTTCAAATCCTGATGATCGAAATGTAGGTTTATGTGCTAGTGCTCAAATCTGAAATTATCCCTTTAATCTATTGACATCTCTTACCAACCAGTAATGATAAACAGAGGCACCGCTTTCCGATTGGTACAGATTTGGATAAGTTGAATTATGCGTAGGTATTTTGTAAATAATACAGTTAGACGAAGTTTTTTTTAGAAAAAAAAATACTTATACTTATTTATTTATTTTAAAATTTCACACAAATAGGTAGTGCTAGGAGGACTTAATGCTAAGAGCATTGTCTGCCAGTCTTCCTGGGCGTGCAAAAAGATGGTGTGGCGTGTTTTTAAATGTACTAAAACTGATAACAATAATTTAAATTAATACATAATTTCCGATTGGTACTGATTTGGATCAGTTGAGCTATCTATAAATCGTTTGCAACGTTGTGTAGATAGCTCAACTGCTTCATGTGTATTTTGTACATATTATAAATATTGTAAATACTGTATTAGTCATAATTTTCTTTGTGAATTAATAAATAACTATACATAAAAAAGAAAAATTTATGTGACGTCTTTGAGTGTAGTAAGACATATGTAGGTATTTAGAATTTATGAAAACTTACAGCGTGCTCGCAATATCCTTATGTTCGTCTGTGTTAAGTACATGCACCGTGTAAACTTGTTGATTTGGAAACGTAAGGGCACAGGGCTCACAGCGTACAGATAACTTACTATCCACTTTTGGATCATCCTACAACAAATTTAATAAATTAAGTTCAATATTCAATTAATCTATAAATCGTTTGCAACGGTGTGTTGATAGCTCAACTGCTTCATGTGTATTTTGTACATATTATAAATAATTATTAGTCTTTATTTAAAAATAAAAAAAATAAAAAAGTTCAATACGTATTTATTAACATCACAAAGATCCATTTAAAATGCGGAAATAGCCACATATAAGAATTTTTTTAACCACAAAATAGATTATGGATTTTTGTTGGAAAATGTATAACTCAAACTTTATGTGGCTTACACCCTTTTTGTTCAACAGAAAGGGTCTAAGCCACTCGAATGCATTCATAGTTATGAGAATTTTTATCAATCTTTTTTTTGTAAATCACATTTCAAACACTGCCATCTAGTATCAATCTTAGCAAAGTTGTAGATTACTGATAGAATACTTATAATATATTTGTTTTTGTAATTACATAAGTATTGAATAGTGATCGTACCTGATGCATTCTATATCTATGTGTTTGCAATCCAAGTTCCGATATAAAAGTCCTTGCACACGTCACGCAAATATGCGACGACTGATGTGTGATTCGTTTATGCGTCATATAAGACGAAATATGTCTGAAATCACACGATAACACTTTTGAACGCGCTCTAGACGTTTCTTTCTGATGAAACTACAAATCACCCTTCGTGCCTTTCTTTTGTTTGACGGAAAAACAGACTTACCGAAAAACATGGTCGCATACTTCACATGTGAAGCCTTTACCCTGATGCTTTACGAAATGAGCCTTCATCGTCTGTCTGGAAATATAATTTCAACATTTTTAGTTCAAGTTCAGACACATTTCAGCAACATCGAAAGGGTCACCTTTAAATCAACAAATTTTTAGTGATTGATCTAAAGCCTAAAAACGAACATGTTTGTAAGTTGCGTATACGCCGGCTCGACTGCCGAACGTTGCAGCGTCACCGCGCACTGTATCTCGGATACGCTACCGTTATGATAAAATAACGATGGACACAATGATTCGTGAGGACTGCCCCCGTATTCCAATCTTTTGCTGTCAAGTTATATTTCACTGCCCAGTGTAATTTCTTCAGGTTTGTACCACGTGATCATTCTTTTTAGACACTTGACAGCAAAATATGCGCGAAAACACATCAAATGACGTCATAACGTCACTATTTAGTCACAGAATAACTATGAGTTAGTATGAACTGAGCATGATTTAAAACTTTGCAGTTCGATTTTGCAGTTCAACTTTGATTGGCATACCCCTGCTGTGAACGCCCTTCTGCGGGTAATCTTCGCTTCTCGTAGTACACATTCCTACCGTGTTCTCCTCACGCTTCATAAACAGAATAGCTTACCTGTGATAAGTGACAAGCGGACACATTTTGCAGGAGAACTTTCCGCGGTGGCATGCCGGCTTATGTTTAAGTAACGTGGAGCGTGACACAAAACGCATTGTGCACACGTCGCAATCGTGTGGCCCGGCCGATGGCTGTATACAAATAACATTATTACTAAACCTTAGTTGCTCAATTCATATTAGTACCTACTATAGGAACGTCAGTCCCATTAGTTGTAATTTCTTTTTTTCTGTGTGTGCAATAAAGTTTTTTCTATCTATCTATAAATAAATAATAAATAAATAAATATTCAGGGACATTTCACACAACACCCTCTAGTCCCAAACTAAGCAATGCTTGTAATATGGGAACCAGATGGCTGATAGAATACTTATATACTTTTTTTTGTAAATACATACTTATAATACACACTAACACCCAGACATAGAACAAACATATATGTTTTCAACGCACAAATGTTTGTTCTTGGTGGGGATTGAACCCACGGCCCACAGCACGGAAGGCAGAGCTATTACCGACTGAGCTGTGACGCCTGTCAAACTATCTATCTATCTATCTATTAGTGCTTATAGAGGGTGCTTCGTTATATCACTTACATCGTGCCATTTCAAGTGCCATTTTAGTAGTTTGTCACATTTGAAGACCGTGAAACACAATTCACATCTGTACTGAGCTGATACATACGGTTCCAATGCTTGCCGTCCTAATAACTCTTGTCTGGCATCTACAAATCAAAAATAATATTCATGAACATTTTATACTTCATCCTGTCTCAAACTAAGCAAATGTAAATACATAGGTACTTATTAATACATAGTAACATTATTGTCTCTGGGTATCGAATACTACGTAGGTCTGAATAGGCCAATAGCTTTGTCAAACAACAATCCGATGTTTTGTAACGAGTAAGTTTTTTTTTTCATTTCTTACCTGCGTAAGTCGCAAACAACTGTACGTCAAAAACAGATTCATACTGTGTGAATTCGCTACGCTTTGCTATCTCACCACGCAACTTATATTTTGTCGGAACTGAAAAATATTACATGTATTAAATACATTTATAATTATATGTACAAATTGTACAATATCATTTAATTTTCCAAGATGAAACTTTTAGTCAGAAAGACCAAGGTCATTAAAAAAATCGAAACAAAAATTATGTGGGAGACCTATGTTCTACGCAGACATCTCATGATGAATTTAATACCTTTAGCAACTTTAGATTGAGGTTCTTTTTTCTTTGTTTTCTTGGTTTTAGTGACTTTTGTACTCTTCGATCTACTCTTTTTCTTGCTAACTTTTTCATCGAGCGATTCAGATTCACTAAGAACACTTTCACTAGGTTCAAAATGATCACTATCTATTCTGTTATCAAATGTTGCAACTTCATAATCATTGTTCAATTCCACTTTGATCTCTTCTTTTATATCTCCGTCGTCTTTAAATAAATCGTGTTTTTCATATTTTTTTATTTCTAAATAGTTTTCTTTAGGTTTATTGCGAGCCTGCAATAGTTGTTCTAAGGATTCTATCGGTTGCTTTTGCTGAAACATTATAGGCTATAATTAATTAAATATGGGGAAAAAAAGTATAAATTAAATTAATTTTTATTTCGGACAACTTAATCCATATTTATAACAACACATAACATAAAATTATAAAAAGGAATATAAAACGAAGGGTAGGTCGAAAACAGAGGACGATCAGTCACTCTTAGCAATTTTAAGTGTTACCAACATCTTCATACCTCGCTTTTATCCCACTCCCAATCTTGCAGTATTTGGTTTGAACTGCGACATTTGTTTCTGAAGTCTAAACAGTTTTTCAAAGACTCCTCACACGTAATGCAGCATAGATGTTTTGAAGACTCGTTCTGAAACTAACAGATAAACTTAATTTAGTAAAAAAATTTAGTCTATGTGGGTTAAGCCCTTTCTGCTAAACAATGAATTAAAAGTCCAGTCCATGTGGATTGAATTCTTTTTGCTTAACTATACTGGATAAACATCATTTAGAGCAGAAGCTTGACGAGACCAAGCTTCTCAAAAAATCCGCTCAGTGTTTCCATACCAATCAGCGCACACCGGTGTGTTGGACGTCAGGCGTATTGCACACTGTAAACTTGTACTCGCCCCTCTGCTATCCTCACCCCAACCAGCCCAACTCTATAAAATAGGGTCCAACTTTGGGTTGATGGTAGTAATGTCCTAGCACCTTTGTTGATGTTGTGGGAGTATTAACCTAAGTAGGTAGGTAAACCAGGCTAAGAACTTACAGCATACTCGCAGATCTCTTGAAAATAGTCCGAAAGGTGTTTGTCCAACTCATGTAGTGGTTTCGATATGCTCAGGCATATTCGGCATATTTTTGTGGTCTTCATTGCTCCATAGTAGAAGAGCTATGCTATTAGTTGTTTAGATATTAACAGGTAGGTAGCCATAGACATAGCTTGAAGATGTAGGTAGGTAAATATACGAGTTTAGGTAAATAAAGCTAATTAAACTAAAATTAAACAAATGAATTTATTCGAATGAAACACTGCTAATTCGCTTTTCAAACACTAATAAAACCAAGTAGGTACCAAATGAAACTGTAACTGGCTGGCAAAAATTCCATGTTTACACTGGCTGGTTCTGTTTTGGTTTTGAATGAACACAGCAATCGTTTGTATGTTTATCTAGTAGTTTTGATTATATTGGATGTTTCGGTTGGTAAATGATATCATCCGTAAATTCACAAACTGATCTTCATTCACCCCATCCCCTAAATCCAGCAAATTTTACTTTCATTTTTCATTAGGTACTTTCTTTTCTTTTCTTTCTATTTTTTATCTATAGTTTTTTTCTTTTAGCTTGATTGGTTGATGATATTCATACGAACAAATAGTTTCCGTACTCATACGATTGTCAGAACATGAATGAAATGGTCAGTTCTGCTACTCCACAATAGATGGTGCTGCTAATTCAGTGCTGCCAAAACACTTGTCATTGTCAATGCCAGTAAAAAGAAAAAAAGAAAAATGGAGGAATCAGCTGACAGTTCTGTTGTACCTATTTTTCCATGGTGGTGTGATTTAATAAATTGAGCTAATTATTACATAAAACGTTCCGCAAACCCATGTTTAGTACTATAAGTGCTGCATACAGTGTTAATCGTTTATCCTCAGTAATGGGAATCAATACAAATTATCTGTGAGTAGCTATCACTGAATTGGTTTAAAATAGCCTAATTTTCATGTTACCTTGTACTTGCTATTGAAAAGATATAGGAAACGTTCGTATGGCCTTCAGGTATTCAGTAGCTGTAAAATCTTACAGCTGAACCCAAAAAAATATGAACATCGTAGGTCTAAAAGTTGAGTCATCATACTCAATAATTTCTAGTATTGTATCAGTCCTAAGCACATAATCTAATCTGATGGTATTAAGTCGTCTAGTCTTCATACCGTATACCTATTACATGTGTCGGTCATGCTTTCATAGTTTTTTTTTAATCGAGAAATAATTAGGTTAGTACCTATGAATTTTTTTTGTCTATTCCTTTTTAAAGCTAGGCTCAGATATTCCTGGTATTTCAGCATCCTTTCAGTTGTGGGTTAGAATCTTGTTCAAACATGATGATTTGGATGCATTAAATTGAACCTTATTGCCCGGGTAGTATTCAAACCCACCACTCACATATAATATGTATACCGCGAGTAATTTCAATTTATTTATTCACATACAATTTGAGCTTACAGGGCTTAAGACCCCTCCTGATAACCTTAGGGGGTTAAAGAGCTTAACCCACTGATGTTTTTGGGAATGGTCATATTTAATATGATATTTTTTATTATTAAAATGTTAAATTCTTTATTGTTCATGTATTTTTTTCAGCTACAACACAGAAGAGAGGCACATTCATCTCTAAACCCACCATGGAAGTACCAATCGCAAATAAAAAAAACAAATTACTTTTGAATTTCAAAACTTAGTGGAACTAGGCATCTACAAAATATCAAACATTTACTAAAATTAAATAATCTAGTCTGTTATAAAATACATAATTTATTTTTGTTATATATATGCTTCAAATCACAATTCCATTATAGATTATTATAGATCATTATTTAAATTGTATCAAATACAAAAAGTTTTTGAAACTTAAAAATCGAAACAAAACCAAAGTTGAAAAAAGTGATGCCTGTTTAGTGAGAAAAAAAAAACAGTAAATTGTTAAATGTTATTAAATCTATGGACGTATTCGAAGAAAGAAGACAAAAATAGTGATATCAGCAAGAGTGAGGCAGACGGTGTCATGGCCACTATGGTGGAAACTCCTCCCCCACAACTCATCACCACAATTGAATGGAGCATGATGGACAAGAATAAATTCTTTCCACTTTACACGTTAAGTAGTTTCACAGGTAAGCTTAACAATTTGTTTAAGGAAGTGATCGTACAACCTGATGGCACATCTGATGTTATGTGGTCACCTTTGCCGTTAACAATAAAATAGGTACCTACTTACTTCTCATAAAAAGTCACTTCCATTTAATTCTAATTTAATTCCATGTATGACTTTTAATTTTAATTCACTACTTAAAATATTACTTACAGTTATTAGTTACTAAACTTGTAACCTTATACAAACCGTGGACATTGGAAATGAATAAATAAATAAATAAATATTCATGGACTTTACACACAACACCCTCTAGTCCCAAACTAAGCAAAGCTTGTGATATGGGAACTAGATGGCTGATAGAATACTTATATACATTTTTTTTTGTAAATGTATACTTATAATACATAGTAACACCCAGACATAGAACAAACATCTATGTTTTCCACGCACAAATGTTTGTTCTTAGTGGGGATCGAACCCACGACCCACAGCACGGAAGGCAGAGCCATTACCGACTGAGCTGTGATGAGAATTAGTTACTTAAATCTCACAAAGTTAAAACAAATGTTTTCGTGTTTTTCAGTTAGATGCGCTCTATACCCACTCACACTTGTCAAAACGCAAATTCAAATACAGAGAAAGAAGGAAGCTTACAGCGGGATATCAGACGCTATATCCAAGATATATAAATATGAGGGCATTTCGGGGCTGTACCGAGGGTTCTGGCTGTCAAGTGTAAGTACAATAAGTTTATTTACTGTGATTATTATTACATTTTATTGTATATCAATCTTGGTTAACATAGTGAACTCTATTATAAAAATATGAACTGTAAAAGCACATATTTCATTATTTTTGAAGATGTAAACTCAGTGAATGTAATTATGCAAAATCGCAAAGCTTCACAATCATGAAAAAACAATGCTGCTCAGCATAAAAATATCATTTTCATCAGAACCAGTTTACCGATCAAAAAATGTGTACCTAAGTAAAGTACCTACCAAAATTGATCACAAATTTTCTAGTACTTAGAAAACTTAAAGTATATTTTTTATTTTTTACTGAGCCTTTGCATTGTTATTATCTAGATCGTGAAGGTTTTAGATTTTTTTTGAGTTTTGCATATTTAGAAAGAAAAAACATTTATTCTGAAACACACACACAACAGCACAGCAATATACACTAACAATACACTGACACACTAACAATATAATGCTATCGATTCTGTTGTTGCATTTTTCTAAACTAACCTAATTTGACAGTGCTAAAATTATAGCTGTCTTTGTCGTTTCAGTTTATGAGAAAGGGACGGCAACATTTTTAGTGCTGTCAAATTATGTTAGTTTAGAAAAATGCGACAACAGAATCGATAGCAATAGCTAACTTACAAAACTAACTAACTAAGGTAGTGGTGATTAAGTGCACCTGAGGCAGGTAACCACCAACAGCCGTGTGGGCAAGATGGGGTGCACGGTGTAATCGTCATTGTGCCGGTGTGCGCGGGAGTTGAAACGGTTTCGACGGTTTAACGGTTTATTTACATTCAGTAAGTTTGTGCGCTTTTGGCGCAGCTTGCTTAGTCAATTTTCACCAATTACAAGTATTTTTTTTCAGTTTCAAATAATCTCAGGAGTATTCTACATCTCAACATATGAAGGAGTTCGGCACGAGCTCGGAAAACATGATATTAGTCCTAAAATGAAGGTAAATACAACAATAAATGTAACGCTATCATAATGTTCTTAATGCTCCTACAATGGTGACTGGTAAGCTCTCGGGCAAGGCTCAGTGGTGCGTTTTGGGAGAAACCTAAGTAAAGCAATGAAACAATATTAAAAAAAAGTTTACTTCATAGATGAAATTATAACCAAACAGTACTGTACAATAACTAATAAAATAAATAAATAAATATTCATGGACATTTCACACAACGCCCTCTAGTCCCAAACTAAGCAAAGCTTAAACTTTAATTATTATGTACAAATCTAGTTAAATAAAGCTTGTAATATGGGAAGTAGATGCTGATAGAATAAATAATAAATAAATAAATATTCATGGACTTTACACACAACGCCCTCTAGTCCCAAACTAAGCAAAGCTTGTAATATGGGAACTAGATGCTGATAGAACACTTATATACTTTTTTTTTGTAAATACATACTTATAATACATAGTAACACCTAGACATAGAACAAACATCTATGTTTTGCCACACACAAATGTTTGTTCTTGGTGGGGATCGAACCCACGACCCACAGCACGGAAGGCAGAGCCAATACCGACTGAGCTGTGACGCCTGTCATCTAAGATTATTGGTTGGACACAAACAATTTTCTGACGAAATATAATTATCGATTCGTTAAGGGACTGACTTAACGTGACTGACTACTCGTTTTCAAACCGAATATTACACATTAAATGCATGTAAAAGTTTTTTTAAGTTAAAAAATTAATTGTTTTAATTTCCAGTCTTTCATAGGAGGTGGTTGTGCCTCGATAGTGGGTCAGTCGATAATAGTGCCATTCGATGTGCTGAGCCAACATCTCATGGTCCTAGGCCTGGTCAAAGGACGCGCTGGAGGGTCTAAAAACCCTGTAAGTACACAAAACACTTATTATGAAACCCTTACGGTGCAAATCCGTCCGTCCGTCATTTAAGTATATTTCTTTGTAAGAAGGATGATACAAAAAAACGTTAGGAAGCAGGCCGTAGTTTCCTGCTCGTTCTTGTTGTCTCTGGTCGCGTGGAACTGGCACATAGACTCACCTAGTTATATAAGACCTTATATAAGACCTTAGGTACTTTTATAAGTAGGTATACTTTATTTATATTAGGTATTTATATATATACAATGTCTATGTCTCGTAGTAGTGATGAAGATTCTTTCTTAACAGCTGAAACTTTATCCGAGGCTTCCTTTGAGAGTGTAAGCGATGACGCGCTATCACTGGGCGACTCGCTGAAAAATGCTTTTGCAAATTATGCAAAGACCCTAAATGTATGTCATATTAACGCTCAGAGTATTCCAGCCCATCTCTCTGATCTCTTAGAAGCTTTTAGCTCAGGTTGCGTTGATGCGATTCTAGTGTCCGAAAGCTTCCTCAAACCCTCTCTCCCATCCTCTTTCTTCCCTCTCCCAGGGTACGTACTTGTGCGTAATGATCGTACGGGTATGGGCTGTGGTGGAGTTGCGATTTATATAAAAAGTAGCTTTTCGTTCAAGATTGTAAGCCAGTCACCCTCACTCTACAGCGCGTCTCCAGAGTATTTGTTCCTTGAGGTCGACATCGGTGTGAAAATCTTACTGGGTGTAGTCTACTGCCCTCCAACTATTGACTACTTCATCAAGTTGGAGACTGTTCTAGAAGAATTAACATCGAACTATACTCATACAATCATTTTAGGAGATATCAACACTTGCCTTCTTAAAGCTGATTCGAGGTCGAGAAAACTCACTAGTCTTATTGAATCTGTTAATCTTAACGTTATTAACTCTCTCCCCACTCACCACTCTTCTACCTCCGATACCCTCCTCGATCTCATTATAACTGCTGACACTGACCGTGTACTTGTACACGGACAACTTTCCGCACCCGCGTTCTCCCACCACGACCTTATCTTCCTTGCCTACAAAATCAGACCACCCAAGCCCAAACCAGTTATTATTAAGTTACGTAATTTTACTCGTATGGATGTTAACGAACTTAATGATGCAGCCTCTAATGTGGATTGGACGGTAGCTGAAAGACTGGATACAGCGAAGGAGAAGGTCACCTTCCTCAACTCCAACATCATTGACCTTTTTGATCGATATGCTCCTATTCACGCGGTCAAAATCAAACGCCCTCCTTCGCCTTGGATTAATGACACTATCCGCAAGGCTATGGCAAAAAGAGATCGTGCGTTTCGAAAATATAAGCTTGACAGGTCAGATGAAAACTGGGCATCCTATAAATGGTTGAGAAATCGCTGTAACCTATTTGTGCGTAACGCTAAAAAGCGTCACATTGCTGAACAAATCGAGCTCGCTACACCTGCTGGTCTTTGGAGATTTCTCAGAACACTCGGAATCGGTAAGCAATGTGTTGGTTCTCGGCTCACCATCGATCTAGACTCTTTGAACGTTCACTTTACTACTAGATGTAAGCTCAGTCCATCTACTAAAACTGCTGCCATATCTGAGATATCGTGTTTTCCTATTCCCAATACCGAACCCTTTTCGTTTACCGCTGTTAGTGAAGACAAGATTAGGAAAATTCTACTCTCGTTCAAATCTAACGCAATAGGCAGTGATAATATCGGACGTATTATGATCACTTTCATCATCCAACAAATCCTCTCCACTGTGACTCACATCATCAATTTCTCCCTCTCCTCTTCCCAGTTTCCAGAACAATGGTGTATGGCTCATGTGATTCCCCTCCCCAAAATCTCCAACCCTACTCTCCTCAATCAATTTCGACCCATCTCTATTCTTCCATTCTTCTCTAAGATAGTCGAGTCAGTCGTGCATAGCCAAACAACACAGTTTCTCTCAGACAATCACCTATTCAATCGGTTTCAATCGGGTTTCAGAAAGGGACACAGTACCACTTCAGCTCTAGTAAATGTCACAGAGGATATTCGATCAAACATGCAAGACTCTAAGATAACTATCTTAGTACTAATCGATTTTAGCAGCGCTTTTGATGCCGTTGATCATGACCTTCTACTAGCCCTTCTCCCTCGCCTTAATTTTTCCCCTAATGTCGTCTCTTGGTTCTCATCATACTTAAAAAATCGTCGTCAGAGAGTGCGCGATGGTGAAACCTTTTCCGAATGGCGTGAGATCGAGGCCGGCGTACCTCAAGGAGGAATACTGTCTCCACTGCTCTTTTCCCTTTTCATCAACGTTCTCTCTCCAAACCTTCGCAGTCAATACCATATGTATGCCGATGACCTCCAACTCTACTATTCTGCTTCTGTAGACAACTTAGTCAGTGCCACTCGCGTTCTCAATGACGACCTTTCTCACTTGCTCTCATGGTCAACTCGGTTTGGCATCAAAGTCAATCCAACTAAGTGTCAAGCCATCATGATAGGCAGCTCGCGTCAGCTCTGCCAAGCAAATCTCTCCAATATCCACAATCTTTACTACGATGGCTCGTTAATACCCTTCTCTTCTACGGTCAAAAACCTCGGGGTCATCTTCGACAACAATTTAAACTGGTCACCTCACGTAAAAGAGATATCTAGAAAATTCTATGCCACTCTACATTCCATTTTACGCCTTAAAAATTTCTTGCCCATTTCTTCGAAAATATCTCTTGTAGATAGATAAGTAGATAGATAAGTTTTTATTTCACACCAAAAAAAACACATAAATCTAAACTAAAAATAGAAAACAATATAAATAAACTAAAAAATAACTAAAATTATAACTATAAATATACATATTATGTGTCTCCGTGGTGGTGAAAAGGCCTAAGCTCAGCATATGCTACTGCATTTTGCATACAGTAGCGCTGGTCTTCCGCGTAGGCCAGTGTTGATTTCACGGACGTCTTGGCTTGAGTCACGATAGCCGTAAAATGACAAAGCAAATCACACAGCAACTAATCACTACAAAGTAAACTCAAATATATAAACAACAGGTAAGTACACAGAGATACACAAACTAAAACCCTCTGAGATACGGAACTAAAAACTTTACATAAAAACAAAAACAAAATAAACTTTACACTATACCTATACCAGCCTATCAATAAAAGGACCCACAAAAATTAACCTAATAATGCAATTATACTGCATCAAGCCTCAAAACATAACTAGTGCACAGAAACGAGTGGAGAAGGAGGAGAAAGCATGGTTACCGCTATGCCAGCCAAGGTTGATTTATTTGTTTTTCTAAAATATGGACTTTCAGTTTTGACCTAAACGAATCTATGTTATTGACGTTACGTAGTGGTGGTGGAATAGTATTCCAGCACTTGGTGGCGGCAAAGCGAAAGCTGCCTCGAAAAGCTGCAGATCCATGTAGAGGTGTTGCCAGTAAAAGCCCAGACCCAGCTCTCGTATTATATCTATTTCCGTCACTGTACCACTTTAACTTTTTAAAAAGATATTCTGGTTTGCGGTTCTTTATAACACCAAATAAAAGTGTCGCAAAATGAATATACCTTCTCCAGGACATTTTAAGTAATTTTGCTTTATTTATAAACGGTGTAACATGTGCCCTTGGGGGTATTGGAAAACAAAACCTGGCACAAGCATTTTGGACGCGTTGAATAAGTTTCTCAGTTCTGGCAAATAGTCTAGGGCCGTATACAATATCTGCATAATTTAATTTAGATAAGACTAGTGATTCACACAGGTATTGTATAGATATTGTACAGATTGTAAACTCTCTACTGATCCCGATTATCGACTATGCCGACATCGCTTTTTTGAATTTGACTGAGGAACTTCTTAATAAACTGGATCGTCTCCTTAACACCTGTATTCGCTTCATTTATAACCTGCGCAAGTACGATCACGTCAGTGAATTTCGTGCTAAACTTAAGTGGCTCCCCATTCGCGACCGCAGAAACCTGCGAACCCTGTGTCTGCTTTTTTCTGTCCTTAAGGATCCGCATACTCCTGGTTACTTGAAAGATCGCTTCCAGTTTCTCTCTGAGGCTCATTGCAGGCAACTTAGGTCAGCCGATAATCTCTGCCTGTTTACCCCGCTACACCATACCTCTCTCATGTCTCACTCCTTTTCTGTTGTCGCGGTAAGGCTCTGGAATGACCTGCCATTAGCCATCAAACAATTGGGCTCAAGGGAGTCCTTCAAGAGATCAGTACGTGAGCACTTTCTCAAGAAGTTATATTAAGGTTTCTATTCTATTCCCTTCACTATCACCAGTTATTATCTTCCTACTTCTCACCGTTTTGGTTGTATGTAAGTATAGTATATTTATTACATATGAAATATTTATATAGGTATTTATATATATATTTATATATATATATATATATATATGTTGATATATCTTTTGTGTTCTTTTTCTTCGTTTTTTTTATGTATAGTTATGTATTAATTTAAATTTTTAACTTTTAGTACCTACCTTTAAAAAAAACACGCCACACCATCTTTTTGCACGCCCAGGAAGACTGGCAGACAATGCTCTTAGCATTAAGTCCTCCTAGCACTACCTATTTGTGTGAAATTTTAAAATAAAATAAAATAAAATAAGACGATTCTAGATGATACGCGTGATAAAGAAATTATAACTGTGTCTGTCACAAACCTTGTTATCACAGGAACTACTAAAGTTCATAATAACAGTCGCCCCCCCCCCCCCCCCCCCCCCCTCTTATCAGAAGTTTATGGAGCGTAAATAAATAACTTGGGCGTTGGGTGAATGTTCATGATTATTTATTTATATTATTCTTTTCCAGAAAATAAACCCACTAGGCCTAGATCTAGACAAGAGTATATCGAAAGCGAATCTCGCCCGCGAAGTGGCGGTACGAGTGTACCGCTTGCACGGCCTTCGCGGCTACTACCGGGGGTACTGCGCTTCGCTAGCCGCTTATGTGCCTAATTCTGCGCTCTGGTGGGCGCTGTATACCACTTATCAAGGTTAGTAACACTTTTCAGGGTTGATAACACTTCTTTTTATTAACACTTTTCAAGATTAGTAACACATCTCATGTTTAGTCACCTTTTTCAGGGTTGGTAACACTTCTTTTTACTAACACTTTTCAAGATTAGTAACACATCTCATGTTTAGTCACCTTTTTCAGGGTTGGTAACACTTCTTTTTATTAACACTTTTCAAGATTAGTAACACATCTCATGTTTAGTCACCTTTTTCAGGGTTGGTAACACTTCTTTTTATTAACACTTTTCAAGATTAGTAACACATCTCATGTTTAGTCACCTTTTTTGGTAACACTTCTAAGGGTTAATAACACTTTTCACGGTTGGTACCTAACACTTCTCGTTAGTAACACTTTATAAAGTTAAAAACACTTCTCAAGATTATTAACTCTTTCTGCATCCTAAGATAATTAACTTTCTTACAAAAGAAGTGCATTGAAATCGGAGCCCTACTTTCAGAGTTACGAAGTCACAAACAGACAAGACACATACGGTGCCACCACCACTATAATATCGTGCTTCACACTCTCAAAAGAAGGTATCTTCACAGGGCGATGTTATCGCACCGAAAACCGACTTCAAAAAAAAGAGGAGTTTCTCAATTAGTTTTTTTATGTGTGTTTACCTCAAAACTCCGTCATTTATGAACCGATTTCAAAAATTCTTTTTTTATCTAAAAGGATGTACTTCCAGGTCGGTCCCATTCAATTCTCATTAAAATCGGTTCAGTGGTTTGGCTTGAATAACTGGAAAAAAATATGCCATCCACGTGCACGAAATTGCGTATTTGGCTTTCCTGTGACTTTTTAGTGATGTTTACGGTCCCAAAGAACTGTCATCATCATCAACTGATGAAGCCGGTAGTCGATTTGAAGTCGGTTTTTCTAGTTTTTTAAACTTATAATTATTATACACACGATATCGCCGCGATTCCCTCGCTTGTAACGGTGCCGCCTAAGATCCAAACTTATAACACCCGTTTTTCCATTCGACGGTTAAACATAAAGTTGTTTGTCCACAGACGAAATGTTCCGAGTAGCTCCATCGTGGGTGTCGCACCTGCTGATACAATGCTGTGCCGGCACTCTGGGCGGTTTCACCACCACGGTACTGACTAACCCTTTGGACATCGTGCGAGCGAGGCTGCAGGTAACTGCACTTTATAAGTGTAAAAAGGCAATTGTGGCCAGTTTGTCGGACAGGCTCCTTCTAACAGGGGTCTATAGACGATGGGTGTTATTAGCATCCTAAACAGGTACTTATCGTACCGATTATATCTATTTTATTTTATTGTGTGTGTAACGTATGTAATGTGTGTTGTTATTTTAATTAGTTATGGATCTCGTGTCTGCAATAAAGATATATTATTATTATTATTATAAATCTGACCGAGATAAGCCGAGGTAACCGCTTAACATCAGGCGGGCCATCGGCTTGTTCTATCATTAAGGGCGGCTTGCACCAGAATCGCTAAACGCGTTTAACTCTTAAGGCGGAACGATTTTCATACAAATTTTTCTACACGGATTTTTCCATTTATGGGCGAAGAGAATATAATTTTGAATTAAAATAACCTGTTGTTGGCTTTTATATTGGTTTTTACTTGCTGTATATCATATTTAGTTGAAAAATACAGTCGATAAATAGCTAAACTAAAATCGAAATTTTAGTTAAAAATTAACAATGTGTGAGTGAACACAGATAATGTCGTACGCTCATCTGACAATGTACGGTTGTGTTGCTGCGACATTGCCAGCTCGCGGACTATGAGCTGTTGCCGATCTTCTCGATCTTGTCTGTCTTCCTCTATCTTCTCCTGTCTTCTCTCTCATAATTTGCTTGTCTCCAAATACATGAAATGTACCTTTGATACCATAAAAATCAAACTATAGGATAGGAAATAGAGTGCTGCCAGTTTATGATTTTTGAATAAATTATGGGAGAAAATTAAATTACGAATAATCTACCTATACCTAATATTATTAGGTAGAAACTACATTTTGTAGGGGAAAATATTGTACATAAAAATTATTAAAATATGCCTTTAAAATGCAAGCTTCGTAAGTAGTTCTTTTCAGAGCAGACCTACATGCTCTGAAAACAACTACGGTACAAATAAGATCGAACAAGTAAGAAAATGTTGCTCTAAAAAAACATTATGTACTTATGAATTATTTTAGAAGTGGATCATAATGTATATTTATTAAAATGATTTTAAGATATATATTAAAAATATTACGTTGATAAATGATTTCAGGAATAGCATATTGGCAAGGCATGGCCTCACTGAACTCATTTCGCTGCGCTGCGCATAATTTCCGCACAATATGTCAAAATTGTCAAATACGTAGGTACCTAATGTCATTCCGCTCATTCTTGATTACCATGAATTTTTGTGTTTTCTTAGGACTGTGAAAAAAGAGTGCCCTTTCTACTTCATTGATTAATAATACGAAGTATTATTTACATAGTCAATGTGTAGAAACCATGGAGTCACGAATTTCGAAAATTAATACAAAAATCATCAAAAGGTACACCTACTCTGGTCCCAGGAAAAATTGCAAACGAAGTCATGGACAAATGAAATAATTTCATGAACAAATTAAAAGGTTTATATATCCCGTTTATTCTAATTGCAGTGCATTGTAGTAAAGACGGATGTGTTGAGTGTGGTGCGGATCTGTTCAGACCAACAACGCAATGGGCTTCGACCGCACCACCTTGCCCTCCTACCTTGCCAGTAACCATAAGTTTATGTACGCCAAGTACTCATTATTGTTGGAATAGGTAGGTATAGGTACATTTCATAATAATACCGTAGATAAATGCGATTTCAACTTAGTTAGGTATGGTTACCTAAAACCTATACAACCTCTTTGATTTGTTGCAGTCGAAATGAAGTACCTATGGTGCAAAAAAAAACAGACTTTCCGATCCTTAGGTAGTGGGATCAAATCCGGTCGTGCACCAATGAATTTTTCTTCTCGGAAAATTTATGTGCACAATGCCAGTGATCTAAATGTACCCCTACCCTACCTAAGCCTATGCTTAATTTTGGCTTTATTACAGATACCTATGTAAAAGAAAAGCGACCACACCCTGCCACAACTATGTGAAGAGGTTTTTATACAAAAGCGACGTTCTAACGAGAAATCACAATGAATCGGAGTCGCGAAAACCGTTCGAAAAAAAGTGAAGAAAACTGTAACGACCCAGGACTACCTATATTGACAAAAAATGTGACTTTTTAGGAGTTAGTCCTGATGGTATGTATGATGTACTTACCTAGTTACCTACTGTTTTACTTTTTAAAATGCTTTACATTGCGCGTGCGAAAGTTTGCAAATAAATAAAAAAATACAACTTCTAGCAGGTTGGTTTAGATTACTTACCTACTTATATTTTTTATCGTAAAATTTACGAAAAATTTAGTAAGACATTTTTATAAAAAAATGTTTTGTTTTGCAGATTTAGGGTAAACTACGGCAATTTCAGCAATGAAGAAATGCTACTTGTTCGGGTGCCTTTCCCCAAGTCACCGTATTGGAAATAGAGCGCAACGGAGTCAGTATATGTTACTGAAGCTAGTGATATTTTATAAACTGCATATGCTCATATTGTCTGAAGTTGTTCTTAGAAGGATACACAGTAACCGAAAGTGCTAGCCAGAGCAGGATCAACTCCAACCTCCAACGACATGAGAAATAGGCTTGGATAGGCAAACCCCATCGGCGGTGAACAAAAACAGGCTAAAACAATATTCAGACAAAGAACATCAGAAATAATAGAAGCACTATAAACTATAACTATACGGAATCAGAACAATTTTTTTAATTAGAATCAGGATATTATATAAACAAATTGGTAGTAGGTAGGTACCTATAAATAAGTATTGTGCAACGGTCTGCAGATGGCTCATTTGTTTCATGTGTATTATCAGTCGTAATTTTCTTTGTAAGTAAAAATCTGTAAATAAAGTCTGATGTAAATATCTTTATAAATAATAAAAATGAACTTCATCCAATAAATTGTTTTTATTTTTAGAAAAACAAACGAACACATCCTTTCTTACTTACTCTTTCTCTTACTTGGCTTACTAAATTATTATAAATAAAAAATATATCTAAAAGTAAAGAAAAGAAAAAAGATTCTATACATTTGCAGGGAATCGAACTCGGTAGCGTAGATCTCTAAGCGAAAGTCCTAGCCCCTGAGCCAAACTTCAGATTCTGAAATAGTTGAAATTAGCGCATAGTTTGAATAAAACAAAGTCCTTGTCTGTGTGCGTGAATAGATTTTTGCGAATGGCTGCGATATGGAATTGCGAATTCTCACAAATTCGAGTGCTTTTTTGACCTAAAAAACCTGAAATATAGCTGGGTACATAAAAATAATTCACTATAAGCGGAATATACATATTAATATATTAATATTTGATAATACACTTATTTTCATTTATAAAAACGATAAAATACGTTAAACTGGGACAATTTGGACATCTAGTGTCATTGCTATACCTAGCTGACCACGAGCAACAACCTTAAATAGTGTTTAGCGAGTTGTCAAGTCATACAAATACGTCAGATTTAAATCGATTTAGCTGTTAAACACGTTTAGTGATTCTGGTGCAAGCCGCACTAAGTTGTATAAAACAAGTAATTAAATTAAAAAAAAACTCCCGAATCTTGGACCGATTTTCATCAAACATAGCTAAGAACACTCCCGACTAAATTCACCTTTCAAACAAAATCAAAATCGCTTCATCCGTTCAGGAGCTACACACACACACCCGCGCGCGCGCACGCCTCTAACTTATAACACCCCGTCGTTTTTGCGTCCGTGGTTAAAAATGTTTGCAATGAAATAGCATTGGCAGGCGATACAGCTGGTATAGCTCTGCTGTGGTGGGTTCGATCTCCGCCGAGAACAAACATTTGGCAAACATACTTGGATGTTAATTCTGTCTGGGTGTTCCTATGTATTATAAGTTTAAATTTACAAAAATAAGATATTTAAGTATTCTATCAGCATCTAGTTCCCATAATACAAGCTTTGTTTAGTTTGGGACTAGAGGGCGTTGTGTGAAATGTCCATATTTACTTATTTATTCTGGATACGCTAACTGTTACGATAAGTTTACGATCGTCACATTTATTCGTGACCAAGGCAAGTCATCTGAGGGGTAATCACGAACAAACCTGAGAGTCGCCGCGTTACGTAAACCTAACGTATTCGAGTGATATTGCGCGTCAACATCAGCCCGACTGCCGAACGTTGTAGCGTCACCGCGCAGTGTATCTCGGATACGCTAGCGTTACGATACGTTCACGATTGTCACATTTATTCGTGATCAAGGCACTGTACTTAATTATAAATAAATAAATATTCAGGGACATTTCACACAACACCCTCTAGTCCCAAACTAAGCAATGCTTGTAATATGGGAACCAGATGGCTGATAGAATACTTATATACTTTTTTTTTGTAAATACATACTTATAATACATAGTAACACCCAGACGTAGAACAAACATCTATGTTTTGCCACGCACAAATGTTTGTTCTTGGTGGGGATCGAACCCACGACCCACAGCACGGAAGGCAGAGCTATTACCGACTGAGCTGTGACGCCTGTCAAAAAAAAATTGTCAAATTGTTTGTATATTGCAGGTGGAAGGCGTGGGTACTATGAAGCAGGTGTTTCTGCAGCTGTGGCGCGAGGAAGGCTTGCTGGGCTTGTACTGCAAGGGGCTCTCTGCGCGCCTAGTGCAGTCCGCCTGCTTCTCCTTCTCCATCATCCTCGGATACGAGAGCATCAAGCGAGTCGCTGTCAGCGATCAGTATAAGAACCAAGTGCGATGGTAGATTCATAAATGATGGAAACTATTCAGTGTTTTATTTTGTGCTGCAATGAAGAGTTAGATAGATAGATAAACACTTTATTGTAAACAGGACATAGAAACAATTAAAGCAAATGTACAATGGGCGGCCTTATCGCTAAAAGCGATCTCTTCCAGACAACCTTTGGATAGGGAGGAAACCTCCAGGTTTTTTTCTGTTTTTAACCCCCGATGCAAAAACGACGGGGTGTTATAAGTTTAACGTGTCTGTGTGTGTGTCTGTCTGTCTGAGGCAATGTAACTCCTGAATCATCTCGGAACAATCAAGGTTTGTATAAAAGAGAATTAAAAAAAAATCGAACAGAATTTTATTTAAAATCTCATAATATGGGTATTATTAATTAAAGTCTGTATTAGACAGTTGTGCGCGATTGCCTGGGTTTTATCTTGAGATGCACCCCCCGAGTGTGGGTGCTGAGGGAGCTTTTCTGACTAAAGGCAGCCGCACACAGCGGACAACGGAACGGCTTCTCGCCGGTGTGGACGCGGATGTGGTTCCCCAGCATGAATTTAGTCTGAAACAATTAACAAATATGGATATTTTACACAACCTATTTTTCCCTTATTTTTTCGCTGTCAAATTAGGTTAGTTTAGGGGCAACGCACATCTATCGACAAAACTGTTTTGTCGCGCACTTAGTGACGTGAAAATAAATTTTCTGTTATATAAATATAAATTTTCTGTATAACGAAAACAGCATATGACGAGGAAGCACTCGTCATATGCTGTTTTCGTTATAACGAAACTCACATCAATTGACACGACAGTCTTTTCTTACGTTTTTTAATTAAAAGGTTCGCAAACCAGCCGTTAAAACAATTCAATTAATTAATTAAATTGGCCGAACGGCCTTCTAAAAGCGAACACAGCATGCATAAAATTATGTTTACCTATCTAGTATAGCATTGTTTAGTACCTACCTATTGCTAAACATTGCTTTATACGCACATGCCTAGAGAATGAACTGTGCTTTTTTAATAAATAAGAATATAGAGTAATTATGTAGTGTACTTAATAATATTATTAAGTACTTAGCATGATTCTGTGGCGCGTAACGCTACCCGCTCCACTTATGCCGATTGGGCCAGCCCTCGCGATACTGGTGTGCAAGTACCGTTCTTGTCGATCGCTTAATTTGACATTTAGAATCGTCAAAATTCGATAAAAATGGTTTTATCCATAGTTGCAAGTACGAAGTATCGAATTTTGACGATTCTAAATGTCAAATTAAGCGATCGACAAGAACGGTACTTGCACGGCTGGTTTGGCCACCGCCCGCGCGTCCCTCGCCTGCCGGCGCCTGCTGCGACGACTCAAGCTTGGCGGACACATTGCTTGCTCTCTGGCACCTACCGCACGCGCGCGCTTTATTTTGTATCTACTCGCTTTGCTATTTTTGCTTGTATTTTTTCTTTTATTGATTATAAAGTTTTCTTATTTAAATTACTATTCTTCATTTAGCTTCAGTTCTCGCTTATTTTATTCCCTGAGCTTCACTCAATTATAATTCCTACCTACAGATAGATTTTCTCATTTTAAATTCTTGTGATAGTAGGATTAGTGCATATCCTGCTATAATTCTCATTAAATAAGCAAGTAACGAAAACAGCAAATAAAAAGAAGCATATTGTAACTAAAAAAGTTTTACTGACAGGGTTTGTCAAAAAATTATGAAGTTTCACATCACTAACTGTTCGACAAGACGTTTTGTTTTCGGTTTGCGTTCGCCCGAAAAATGCAACAACAGAATCGACAGAAGTGTTTTCCACTATAACTTCAAATTCTGGCATGTTGTAAGCGCTGCAGAATTAGCGTGGTCAAATTATATTTATTCAAAGTGAGCCTGTAGGTACTTACGAGGTACAAACTTAATATAATTTATTCAGTAACTAGCAGTTACCCGCGACTTCGTACGCGTCTACAGTTTCCGTGTACATTATATTATCTGTGCGTGTACCGAGCGGATACTTCTTTGAGAAATTTGACATTACACCTCATTACACCGAACTCGTACCTACTGGAATGTCAAACGCTAGTTGTTAGACAAAGAGGTAGTACTACGTCCTGTCAAACTGACGTGACATGACATGACAATGAAATTATCTTGCCAATTGGCGCTGCTAATCCTTTTCGTTCATTTTATCTTGTAGATCCTGTTAATTATTCGGGATAAAAAGTAGCCTATATGTCAATCCAGGTTACGGACTATATATATGCCAAGTTTCATCCAAGTTGGTTCAGTGGTTTTGACGTGATTGAAACACAAACATCCAAACATCTAAACATCCAAACATCTAAACATCCAAACATCTAAACTTTCGCATTTATAATATTAGTAGGAAGTAGGATACTAACAGCGAATCCGCGGCCACAGATATGGCACATTTTATCTTTGGGTCGCTGCACGCCTTCGTGGTCGCGCAGTATGTGGACGCGCAACCGACACATTGCGTCGAATCTCTGTAACAAATAACTATTTTTTTTATATTACCTAAGCGGATAATATAAAATTATAATAAAAAAATTATAGAGTGTCAAAACAACCGCTTTACTCCGTTTATCTCACCTAAATGTAGAACGCTGATTCAGAATAATTGAAATAAATATGCTAGAAAAACTAACTAGAAATTGAAAAACACTAGAAAATGATGAAAACTAGAAAAACACGTTAATTAAAGAATTTTTCTATGTTTCAATGGGTTGTGTTGTAGAAAAGTTGTGGGAGTTGTTATAAAATATTTTTTTAAAAATATAGGCTGGATATGCCTTTACGACATTAAATTAGAACACAAACAATTACTCGGGTTAATAAACTATTTTTCGTTGTTTCATCTCCACTCGTGTTTTCATATTGATTCATTCATCTTCACCCTATATTTTTGAAATATATGTACCTACCTTGTCACAGCTATCACATTTATGAGGCATCAATTCTTTCCGATGTCGCACCATCGTGTGTTTTCGTAGCGCTGTCGAATTCACAAACTTAGCGTCGCAATGCAAGCATGGGTATCTGGAAAAAAGTTATATTTAACCGACTTCAAAAAAGGAGGAGGTTCTCAATTCGGTTGTATGTTTACCTCAGAACTCCCGTCATATATGACGCGATTTAAAAAAAAATTATCTGAAAGGATGTACTTCCAGGTTGGTCCCATTCAATTTTCATCAAAATCAGTTCATTAGTTTTTCTTATGAATAAAAATAACTGAAAAAAATATGCCATCCACGGGCACCAAATTGCGTATTTTGATTTTTTGTGACCTTTTAGTGATGTTGACGGTCACTAGAATATTCCCAATGAATTGACGTCATCATCATCATCATCTGATGATGAAGTCTGTTTTTCTAGTTTTTTAAACTTATAAATCATACAATCTATAATCTCGCGACTTTGAAAAACTCCACAGGTCCTCGTTATGATTTTGACAGGCGTCACAGCTCAGTCGGTAATAGCTCTGCCTTCCGTGCTGTGGCTCGTGGGTTCGATCCCCACTGAGAACAAACATTTGTGTGTGCCAAAACATAGATGTTTGTTCTATGTCTGGGTGTTACTATGTATTTACAAAAAAAAAGTATATAAGTATTCTATCAGCATCTAGTTCCCATATTACAAGCTTTGATTAGTTTGGGACTAGAGGGCGTTGTGTGAAGTCAATGAGTATTTATTTATTTATTTACGGTGAAAAACTTACTTGAGCGTCTCTGGAGGTCGATGCTTTGCGGCGAACTTCAGATGGTTCTTGTAAACTGGTATTGAAGAGAAACGTAGGTCACATTCAGCGCAGTACGCAGACTCTGGCTAAAAACAACAAAATAATCTTCCAATAATACATACAGGCGTAAGACCACGTCTTTACGAAGCAGTCAAAGCACGAAATAAATAATTATCTGCTGTTCCATATAAAATGCATTCATAATTCATCTATAATTTCACTCATTCATTCATTCATTTATAATTATTTAATTTCTTCTGTAATCTTCTATTTTTTTATTTTTTATTACTTTTTAAGGGGTAAGTTAGAGTTTTTCATTCATTCATCTCTCTGGAAGTACTTATATTACAATATCTGTGATATTAGCTATTAGCTTCTGCTTCTGATGTTTGTGTTTCAATCACGTCGAAACTACTGAACCAACTTGGATGAAACTTGGCAAATATATAGTTCGTAACCTGGATTGACACATAGGCTCCTTTTTATCCCGAATAATTAACAGGATCTACAGGATAAAATGAACGAAAAGGATTAGCAGCGCCAATTGGCAAGAGGATTTCATTGTCATGTCATGTCACGTCAGTTTGACAGGACGTAGTACTACCTCTTTGGTCTAACGACTAGCGTTTGACATTCGAGTACGGGTTCGGTGTAATGTCAAGTTTCTCAAAGAAGTATCCGCTCGGTACACGCACAGATAATATAATGTAAGATAAGATAAGATAATTATTTATTTGACCTCAGCAAATATACAGATGACTTAAGTAACTTATTATAAGAGCAGGTAAGTTATTACCTACCTACAAAAAAGTAAAAATAAAAATAAACAAGTAAAAAACAAAGTAGGTAAGCCCACCTGCCCATGAAGCGTGCATGGGGGCAAATTGGTCCCAGTCTCAGCATGATGCTGCACTATACCTAAGTAGTACCTAGGTATAGCACAACGCTGGTTTTCAGACGGGGCCGTCAGTGATGTTACGAACATCGGAAAAACCATAAAAATTCTAAGTACAGATTAAATAAAAAATAGTAGATAGGCACATCCCACAATCTGAGTAGGTAGGTAGGTACTGAGTGAGTATGTACACGGAAACGGTACTCGCGTACGGGAAACTGCTGGTTTATAATAGTAGTGGGATGATGTATGAATACATAGTGTACCTTAGCCTTGTGCTTGAGCATATGCGCCGCCATGTGACGCCGCCTCGCCCCGCAGACATGGCACTGACTAGGCTTCGAGCTGTGAATCCTAAACAAACTGTCTTTTTAGTTTTTAACCGACTTCAAAATAGGAGAAGGTTCTCAATTCGGTTGTATGTGTGTTACCTGAGAACTCCAGTCATATTTTTTTTTTTTTTTTTTATTTTTTTTTTTTTTTTTTTTTTGGAAAACTTACAGCTAGACGAAGTATAGTACATTGGTTACTTAAAAGCTAAGTACAAGTTTCCACGTACAGTTATTATAATTTTTAGTTAAAAACAAAACAGTACCTAATTTGGGATAGACGGAAAAGAGGAAAACATACGAGTATAAGTGAGAGAAAGAAACAATAAAGTGAATATTTTTATTAGTAAAGTGAATTATATGAACCGATTTCAAAAATTTTTTTATTTATCTGAAAGGATGTACTTCCAGGTTGGTTCTATTCAATTTTCATCAAAATCGGTTCAGTAGTTTGGCTTATAAATATAAATAACTGGAAAAAAATATGCCATCCACGTGCACGAAATTGCGTATTTTGCTTTTCTGTGGCTTTTTAGTGGTGTTTATGGTCACTAGAACATTCCCAATGAACTGTCATCATCATCATCTGGTGATGAAGCTGGTAGTCGAATTGAAGTCGGTTTTTCTAGTTTTTTAAACTTATAATTGTTATTTAATTTGACTAAGGGCGGCTTGCACCAGAATCGCTAAACGCGTTTAACTCTTAAAAAGTATTTAGCGAGTTGTCAAGTCATATAAATACGTCAGATTTAAATCAGTTTAGCTGTTAAACACGTGTAGTGATTCTGGCGCAAGCCGCCCTAAGTTTACTTACTTCATATGGGCCGTTAAATATTTCTTAGCTTTGAACATTTTCCCGCAAGTGTCACATTTGATCGGCGACACGTGCGACGTCGCTCGGTGGTACTTCAAGCCTCCAGGAGAACTACAAATTAAGTTTCAACTTTATTTTATAAACTTTTTATTTTACCCGCGACTTCATCTACGAAAAAAAATATAACCTAAAATAAAAATCGGGAAAAGTAGCCTTTAATCCAGGTTACGAACTAAAATATATATAAAGTTTCATCCAAATCGGACCAGTAGTTACAGCGTGATTGAAACACAAACATCGAAACTTTGACATTTATAATAGTGGTATAGCCATTTTTTACGATATTCGAAGCAATACATTGTTACTGGCAGAGATTACTACTTAACATCAGATGGGGTATCTTGCCATCGGTTTAACTAATAAAAAAAGTAAGTAACCAATATTCACGAGAGCACCTGTTGTCTAGTGGGAGTAATCCCACCTCCCGATCCTAAGGTCGCGGGTTCGAATCCAGTCAATAACACAAGAAATAATGGTTGGACGTGTCTCTAACTACCTCCTTTAGACACTCACGAAGTATCTTAAAAAGGTAGGATGTTGGCGAAATTTTTCAAAATCAAGGGGATTTGAGACTAACTCATAAAATCGTAACGCTATGTCGTTTTTTTTCATAATCATTATACTAGCGAATTTGTAGTAAATTAGACAAGTATGCATAGTAGGATTTTTGATATTTTTGTTTCAATTTATTAGGTTTAAAATTTTGCACACGGCGGTTTTATATTTTTCGTCATTCCTCTCCATCCATAGGTTGTCTGGAAGAGTTATCTTTTAGCGATAAGGCCGCCCATTGTACTCTATTTTTGTTACTCTCTTTCATGTAATTTCTTTCTGTGTGTGCAATAAAGTTTTCTATCTATCTATCTATATCTATCTATACTCACGAGAACTCTTTGCAGCACACTCTACAATTGAACCTCCGTATTCCATGCTCCTTCGCATCATGTACCGCCATTTCAGTTAATTCATACCCAATAAAGCCACATTTGCACAAATACTTCCGGTAGTGGCTGGTGATGTGTTCTCTGTGGTTATTGGCTTTCATGAACCGCACTTTGCATATGTGGCACTCGTGTTTACCTGCCTCCTAAAGATGATATGAGCTTGTAATTTTAAGTAATAGTAGAGCTTCCTGTAAAAGAGCTCGTCCGGGGAAGTATTACTAACATACCTATTCAGTGTGCACAGTGATGCTCGCTTTGCTGTGTGCCGGTTTGAAGGGTATGGGTACCGGTGCTATTACACGTACATCACACTTAACACAGACATGTCTCAGAGTGATGGACGCAGTGCAATGCATCACAGGGCACGTCCTCAGTGGAAGTGTTCAGTGAGGTAATGCATTGGCAGTGGTTACCGCTTAACATCAGGTAGGCCATCGGGTTGTTCCATCATATAGTTGCATAAAAAAATTCTGACAGAAGTGCCATAATATGGATGCATGTATGGATATTAAATTAAAACAAGTCTTTGTTTTTTTAACATTATCGCTGACTTTCATACTTATTCCAGAACTATTTTATCAACATTATTTAATTAAAAACCAGATTTTTAGAAGAAAAGTGAAATTAAAACCAGGAAATGTCGTACATCCGTCCCCACCTTGTATACTAGGGCATTCTATGTTTACAATTCTCTATTAAAACCAGTTTATTTTACAAAATTTTAAAAACCCTCGATCCAGAAAAACTCCATAGATATTCTCAGGCATAGACAATTATTTACCGCCAGTTTAAGACAGGACTCTGCTAGTAAATAATTAAAGACATATTTAAAGATTTACCTCTGAATGTCTGGTTGTCATATGCCTGTCATATTTATTCTTGTCCACAAACCACGAGATACAGAACTCACATTTATATTTACATCTAACTCTACACGTCTGTGTTTGTTTGTCCGCTTCCCATTTAGCTTGTAATTCTTCATCGTTCATATAAATAATTGTATAGTTTTCTGATTTATCATTTTTGCTTAATTCTTTGCTTTCTACTTTAACCTTAAGTTTTTTATTTACAACTTTATAATCTGTTTGTGTGTTTCTTCTTCTTTTCACACTTTTAATGTCATCTTGTGCGATCTCTTCATCTATAAAGCTGTTGGTTAAATCATTTTCTTGCTTGATTTCAATTATCGAGTCATTTTCATCTGTTTTTGTTATAATATTGTGATTATATAGTTTACTATCTAGGAACGAAGGTGTTATGTCTTGTTCGCAACATACATCATGAATGATAGTATTACACTGGTTTAGCTGTGATAACGGCTGCAGTGATGCCTAAAACATATGAAAGAGAAATAAAAGAAATTATTATTATGACAAAATAGAGCAACATATGGAGTGGGATGTATGTATAAAATTAAATGAACCACCTAGCATATAGATAGATAGATTATATCTTTATTGTACACTAGGTAAAATAAAATATCAGAACAAAAGAAATAAACATTCACAGAAATTTCACACAACACTCTCTAGTCCCAACATAAGCAAAGCTTGTATTATGGGAACTACTAGAATACTTATATACTTTTTTTGTAAATATATATTATAATATATAGTAACACCCACACACAAGAAATAACATATAAGATGGTTCTAAATGATACTGAGAAATTATTTACTTTACCAAACTATCCGATTACCATGAGCTATGAAATTAGTTATAAATAAATGTATTTTACCTCATTTAGTTTATCCAGGCACTTCTGAGCATGTAAAACTTGCGATTTGAAACTGTTTATCTTACGAATAACAGCCCAGCACTCCCAACAAACTACTTTCACATTCATAGTACCCTGAAACATTGACAAAACCAGAGACAGGTGAATAGGTACGTATTCGAAATGGCTGTTAATAAGTTGAAGAAGCAGTAGGGCATGTAGTGTAGCAACTAGTTGAAGTGGCTGTGGGTACATATTAGGTGGAGAACAGACAGTACAAAGGCTCTTCAGTGGTGACCAGGGCCAGACAAAGAATGGTGGTATGATATAATGAGATCATTCAGATTTAGCGCTGTAGTTACTGTTGGCGAAAGCCTTTAGTGATTTCTGGTGAGAAATACTTGTATTGATATCAAGTCGATGAACAAGTCTAAAAAGAAGGTCGATCGCTCTGGAAATCTAAGAGTCTGTGCTTAGCAGTGGGCGTCCCTTAGCTGTAATGTATGATAAAAAAGAGGATCTGGTTCTAGGTAGGATCAGTTTCTGGTCAAAATGTACTTACGATCTCGACAAATAATGATCCAAAAGTGACCAAATCTATTGGTAACAATTTCCTGTCTTGGCTCAAACATGTAGAACATGTTTTCATTTTTGCAGGAGCTTTATTTACGCGTAGCATCTATTGATCTGTGCTTTATTTTGTTAAAACCATCGAATGAAAAAATCCAAAATAAATAAAAACAAAATCTGATAGTGTTTGATAGACCCACTGACTGACTGGCTGGCAGTGACAGAAGAGACAAGAAAAGAATCACTCAAACAGTTCATTCCTATTTTCTCATTGAGCTATATCTATGGAGTAGCCCCATTCTTCTATACAAACAATACGTTATACATATATCTATTAAATCGACACATAAACGTCAAATATATATTTGTTTCTTTTTAACTAAACAAATACTGAATGTGTTGAAAGAGATAGACAATATTTTATCCTTTCGAATTTTTGAAAAAAAATTCTGTGACGTCATGATTTTATGTTCGCATACCCAGCGCCGCCATGTTTGGTTACGAGTTTTGTGGTAGATCTGCTGTCAATTACTGTTTTATTCCGGATGTTTTTGAAGATTTTGTGGAAAGTATGCGAAGAAACTAAATTTTAAGCGGTTATTACATTACACAATCTCAAGCACGCTAACTAGCACGTGCTTAGAATCTACGTAGACTGGCTTGCTACTAGTAAGTCAGTCTACCTGTCTTTCCCTTATTACACTACGCTTGATGCTAGTTAGCGTGCTTGAGATTGTGTAATGTAATAACCGCTTCAGTCTGTTATAAACTTTAAGTAAGAATAACAATCATGCTCAAATGTTGTGTGAAACAGTGCGGTGCAAGGAAAACCAATAATCAGCCAACATTATCTTTTCATAGGTTAGTAGGTAACCATTTTTCTGTTTTTGTAAAATGATTGTTGTATTTCGAGCTCAATGTTTGGAACAATTGGTGTTAAATAAAGAATATGAAGGCTTTTGCTAGTCGTTTGTGACTCTCAAGACGTTATTTTCTTCGTCATACTTGGAGTTGTTTGTTTACTAGTTGAATAGTGATGTGACATACCTACTTTCAAGAACCAAATCGATTGTGTGGTTATGTACTGTAAAATTTTATTTTTAACTTACCTACTTCCTATGTGTAATGCTGCAACTTTTGTATTACAGGTTTCCTGCTAATGAAATTTTAAAAAGAAAATGGTTGGAAATAATCGGAACGTAAAATATTAACCCCCAACCTAATGCCGCATTGTTGGCCCAACGTCGCGCGTCGATCGTCCACAATACAATCTACATTAGAGTTGAGTTTGGACTCACAATCTACTGCCAACATGATGGCAAGCTTTTTGAGCTTTGTTTTTAATTAATACAAGATTATAAAGATAAAGCCTCCTGAAGTTTTTTTTATTATTTTTAACTGAGAAAAGTTATAGTTTATAATATATATATCTCCACTTACAACGTCCAGCACACTGGTGTGCGCTGATTGGTATGGAAACACTGAGCGGATTTTTTGAGAAGCTTGGTCTCGTCAAGCTTCCGCTCAGTGTTTCCATACCAATCAGCGCATACCAGTGTGCTGAGGGGCGAGTACGAGTTTACCGTGTGCAATACGTCTGACGTCCAGCACACCGGTGTGCGCTGATTGGTATGGAAACACTGAGCGGAAGCTTGACGAGACCAAGCTTCTCAAAAAATCCGCTCAGTGTTTCCATACCAAGCAGCGCACACCGGTGTGCTGGACGTCAGACGTATTGCACACTGTAAACTCGTACTCGCCCCTCTGGACGTCAGACGTATTGCACACTGTAATCTCGTACTCGCCCCTCAGGTGAGCCGCTTCCCTGTGTCGATAGAACCACCCAGTTTTTATTTCTTATCTTTAGAGGTGAATAATATATCTTCAACTTCTTGATTTATGGCTTTTGCGACTTGTTGCCACAATTCTGCCAGTGTCGAGTTCCTTCCTAGTATTCATTTTCAACAATAATTTTCCTACATTCATTACATAATCCTAGTATATTAAAATTACCGGTAAAAAAACATTGAAAACCGAAAATACGCCCTTAAAAGAAAACACCTTAAGGTTACGCTAGGTCGTAAAATGAGTTCAATTACATAAAAGTTCTAGTAGTAGTTTTTTATTAGACGCTTTTAATCTAACCAATTTTAAATCACATCCGTGCTTTTAAAATGCCATTTGCTTACGTCAAGGGGATAATCGATATCATTTTCGATAATTCATAGCAATCGATTAAATCGGTATCGGCACATCACTTAAGAGGCAGCCATATTGTGTTTCAAAAATTACCACGCTTTTTTCTTAGGTAGAGCATATCCATTGGTTTTATGAATCAGAGTATTTTCTATATTCCTTCCTCTATGGTTTATATGCGTAGCATTAGCATAGCATCTTTTTTTTTTTCAAATTCAAATTCAAACTTCGTGTTTTTAGCATCTATAAATCTGTGGACGATATCAAAATACCTACCATACTTCATGTAGGTACATCTATCTATACAGCATACAACTTCATTTATAGAGCCATCTATTGAGCAGTAGCAGAACTTATGTTAGTATCTGTACTACTTTCATTCATTCGCAGTCCTACTACTTGTATTGTATGTACTCTGTGTACACTCATACATTTCATCTCCGTGTCTGTGCTGTGTCCCTTTCTTTCCTTACCTTCCCTTTAATTTCTTCTTTCTTTGTGGTTTCTTCCATGGATGTGTATGTCCCCAGCAAACATAGAACCATGGGCTCCAATCTTAGGGAAAAAAATATGGACCGTTAGATTATCTGTGGATGGACCGATTAACTAATAGTTTTTGACAGCCGTCAAAATTACGTCGTCTTCGTCTACGTCGTCTTTTTTTTCTAAGGCTGCTGATTGGCTACATCCTACTAGTTTGTGATTGGCTGCCTGCCCACCGCCATGTTTGTTTATTTTGGTGAAACTTTATCAGCCGGCTACCATCAGTATTGCCAACTTGGAATTTTTATGGCTAGATTTGGCATATTTCATATTACTAGGCTGATAACATATTATTAGGCATTAAAAAATACGTCGGAAAAATACGTTTTGTCTACGGTTTTTTTGAAACCCTCAAACTAGACTAGAACTCTTGGTAAAAAAATTGATATAAGAAACGTATGGTCATTAAAATGCATTTCATACTGAACAACAAACTTTTGGTGAAAATGGAGCCCGTTCTTAGAACACAGTGTTACATATTCTTAAGCATAATTATTTGACATATTTCTTATGATAAATAAATTTTTAAACCCGAAGTGCTGCCATTCATATTCTCCTTATGGAGAAATATTACATGTCATAGAAACAAAAGATAATTATGTATGGGAATGACCCTATACAAACACGACCAGCCACATCCACGTTCATCAGCTCAACCTGTAGGTACCATTAATAATAATTGATAAAAATAGACATTTAAATTGAAATAAACATTTCAACTTAAAATAAAATGCTAAAATAAAGTACTGGCATTTTTTATAACGTTTTTAGAAGTATCAGGTTTTTTTTCACCATTATGAAAAAAATATAGCATTTATTTTGCCAGCCTAGTTTGCAACACTGGCCGCCGCCCTGTTTTGACTTGATCGCGAAAAGTTCTTTGTTAATTTTATTTCCATAACTTTTCTCTCATTTCTATAAGTACATAAGTAACTATAACCGTGTATCATAATAACTAAATGTGAATAGAGTGAAAGTTTACGTAGTTTGAACCGCATTCAACGTCATAACCTACGCCAGACGCCTGTGCTATAAAAATTTTCAAAGAAAGTTTCACGCTTCGTCATGAGTAAAATGTCTCCGTTATGAAGCCCTAACAACACTATTTACACGGAGTGAGATTACAAGTGGAACCCCTGAAACCAGTGAACCTCGTGAGTAATTGTATTCTGTGCTTAACCCTAACCGCCAAAACTCTCACTATTAGGATACTAATGTTTATCATCTAAAAAAGATAGACAACAATACTAAGTCTCATGTGCCTGTACCATCGCACTGGCACCCATACCCTTCAAACCGAAACAGCAATGAAAACATCACTGCTCGGTAGCAGAAATAGGTATGATGGTAGTATTTCCCCGAACAGCTATTTCACTGGAAGCTCTATTGCTACTAAAGTTTATGTATCTACCAAGTACCAACTTTCCACACAGCTCATCCGCTCATTGTACACCGATAATAATTGATTGTGGATAACATTAGAACAAAAAACCTAAGCTTGAATTTTAATTTTACAGATGAAATGGGATACATGGCTGTGGACCATAACTATACACTAAAAAACTTCAGAATGAGGATCATACATACTGTAAAACTGATAAAAAACTTCTGCGGACTGATGTTGGTAAGTCTATGAACCTAGTTTTCATTAAAAATATATTTATCATGATATGTCAATTAGATTTGTTTTCCAATATTTTGATACAGTTTTGTGTGCCATGATCATGGGTGAAACATGCCATGCCATGGGTCTTTGCATATAGATTTCCATAATTTTTAATCTTGTTTCTATATTTCATATCTTTCTACAATGTTGAATTTATATTTTGACAAGAAAAGGACATCATGCTATATTATGCTATATTTAACTTTTGTTTCGGTCTATCAAGAATCCAACGTTGTAAGCCAATTATGAGGTTTTTTTAAATACATGTACTTTGTTTTCAGAAATGAAAGTCATACCTTCATCTTCTGGCTCTGGTAAAGATGAAACTGAAAAGATGATGATAAGAGGTAAGCCTACTTATTTCTTTTTATTAGTTTGTAATTCTTACATTCAAGAACTTTCATTCATTTTCCCTCTATTTTACAGATGGTACACCTTGGAGATTAAAAATAGGTGATCAATCATCATTATACATATAAATAAAAATGATATTATGTATGATGTATCTGCCAGTTATCTATAAATCATTAGCATAGCAATAGTTTGCAGATAGCTCTACTGGTTCTTAATGTGTATTTTAAATGAGAAATTATTTAGTGATTTAAATGTTATGTACCTACTGCATTAGTCTTAATTTTTATTTTTATGTGAATAAATATTTGTATGTACCTACATATGGTTTTTATTGTTAAAAATTAATTAAAATAAACTATACAGCCCTAGGGCCCAGCTAGTAAATTGGCTCAAAAGCCCTGTATCCATTCCCATCCAAACTTTTAATCGGTGTATAGTCTGTATTTAAAAAAACATACGTCAACTTCTATTAGTTTATCGTTCAATTTCTACGGCTAGTTTTTTTGTGAGGGAGTTGTGCATCTGATGCGTAGCATATTAATCTGTGCATAGAACATATCTTCATTCATTTCATTGATCCAATCCATTCCGAATACACGGACCAGTAAAACTTTTTTTTTCGAAAAAATTGTAGAGAGAAAACTTGCGTCGTGCGTGTCGTATAGTCAAAGAATATAAATCCTGGTCGTGGTTGTGAGTAGGACGTAAAGTGTAGTTCCAAGTTCCATTTCATTTTTCGTACATTACCTACTCTGTAACTCTTTTGTCCGCTCCATTGCTTATATTACCTCGTGCCTCTCCTCCATTTTGTTTCCTCTCTCCCGCTCCTTCCTCTCCATATGTTCTTCTAGTTCACTTCACTTCCTAATTTCTTGTCTGTCTGGTCTGTTTTGTTTTGTGTTGTGTTATCAGTGTTTTTCAACGAGAGTACCTACCGGTACTTTTCGTCAGATAAAATAAAATTATCCAGCAAACTAAATAATGATGGCTACCAACTGGATATGCTGTGTGTGCCTAAGCACGAATAAGCTATTACAGGAGCTGAATTACGAGCTAGTAGCCCATTTCAATGTGTTGTGCGGCAACAAGGTAAGAATAGATGTACTTGACACTGCATACTTCTAGCTTTAAATCTAAGGCTCATATTCTGAAGAACTTGGACACAAGTGTCAAGCATAGATTTGAGTAGAGATTCTCATACAAAAGTGCAAAATATTTGTCCAGATTCTGTGCATGAGCAGTTATAAATAAAAATTGTTTATATAGAAGTTATCTCTACAAACAGCCAAGATGATAACACTAACATTTTATAATAAAAATATTTTTTATATGAAAAAATAGATGATACGATAATACTTGTACTATTTCCTCGCAGCAATTCTTCAGATTTATCATTTTCAGAGTTTTGTGTCTCCGCTCCAATGCTGTTCGGGTTGTGAAAAATCTCTGACATCCAATATTGATTTCAAGAATAAATGTCAAAAAGCTAACGCTATTTTGACAAAATGGACAAAAAGCATAAAGGTACATTAGCAAAAATGGTTGATAAATAAATGTATTTTCTTGTTCTCCTTTCTTCTTTATAAATACGGCCATAAATTTTTATGAAACTGGTCAAAAATGTTTACACTAAGTTTTATATTAGGTCAAAGTTTACTCTTAATTTAAAGCCAGGCCAAAAAAGTTTACAACTATGTTTTAAGTCAGGCTAAAATTATTTACTCTTGAGTTTTAAATCTCAGGCTATAATTTTCTACTTCTAAGCTTTATAAGACAGTCTGTGAAACTATTTTTAATTTAAGAACGTTAATGTATTATTTATTATACACATTTATATTTAAAAAAAAAAATAAAAAAGATATATATTTTTATTAAATGTGTAGCTGTGTTTCAGGGAAAAACACCTATAGAGTCGCTACATAATCTGCTTAATATATGGACCAAAGCTAACACCAAACAAGAATATACTGAAAAACAACATGACTTCTTATATAACAGTGAAACTACAACACCTACAGAACAAGTTACATTAGAATATGAAATAAATGAAGAAATTGAAGAAAATGATAGAGAGTTTGTTCCAGAATATATCAAACCAAAGAAAGATGATACAGGAATCGATATATATAAATTAGTATTCTCAAGAGTGCAAAGTTATGAACCAACCTTCAATTTACCCCAAAACGATGATGAAACAATTAAAGAAAAGAAGTCTATCTCAGATTGTAGTGATTTTGATGATTCTATGAATGAGGATCAAGAATTCGATGACAATAATGAAAACTCACGAGACAATATAAAAGATAATGACAATGAAGAATCAGAAATGCCCTACATGGATTATGAAGTGCTAGATGAAGACTATTTAGAATCAATTGAGAATCAAGAACATGAATCTGTTCTGGATAACAACAAAATAACTAACTTTAGTGAAACCAACGGACAAAGTGAAGTAATCACCGATGAAAAGGAATTGGATATAAATTATAGTCATTATGAAGTACTAGATGATGACGTTGATGATGACGATGATGGAGATGATGATGACGTTGATGATGACGATGACGAGGATGATGACGAAGATGATGATGAATGGGATATTCAGGAAACAACAAAAAAAAAATTATTGAAGCGAAAATATGTACGACCGACACAGCCATCCAGTAACGATGATGGTAAATATTTATTGATCAGTGAGTTGAGTGAATTGCCCAATACTGGTATTTTTTAATACCTGTTGTTATTAAGTACTGGTTTTGGGTATTTCGGTTCGAGATTTTAATTTTGTCTACAAATACTACTATTCGACATTTTCCTCTTATAAGCTTTGAATTATAGCAATACACATTATAATTTACTTCAAACAGAAACGACAAAAATGCTCATTATAATGTGTTTTTGCAGATAAACTTTTTCGAACAAGTACCAACATTGCCGATTACTCAAAATACACGGATGTGTTTAACGTGCATGTGTTTAGGACGAAAAAAGAAGTTCGAGACGAATTTCGTCAGAGGAGTATTACGGAGCCCTACTTGTCAGCGCAATACAGGTAAAACTCTAGCCAATCTTTTTGAACGGTCTGAAGTTACTGCGTAGTACTCAATGGAGAGGCACAGGCTACGCTAATCTAACAGATGGCGCTGTATTAGTAGTCCAAGTCTTGTGGTCGAGTACAAGCACAGTCTAAATTATTTGATTGGTTAACTTTTTACACATTAATTAATGACCAACCTAGATGTATCATTAGTAAATGAAACGTTTATTATTTATTTATTTGTATTTTGTATTGATAGTTTGCTGTTTGTTACAGATGTGAAATTTGCTTCACTGTGTATAGAAGTGAGAAACTTCTAGTATATCATATGAAATGGCATGATGTGAGTGTATATTTTGAATTTCATACTCCGATCGCTCAAGTTCAAATCGGGACTTTTCGGCACTTTTATCGGCAAATCTCAATAATTTTTGTCAAAGCACTTTTGCCCAGTCTTATAGACAATTCATTCCGTCTCAGTTAAGACCAGCATTGTTTCATAGAGCCTAAAAAACCAGTATTTAACTAAACTGGTATTTGAATTTTCAATACCGGTATTTCATATTATAAATAAATATTGATGGACATTTCACACGACGCTTTCTAGTCCCAAACTAAGCAAAGCTTGTAATATGAGAACTAGATGCTGATAGAATACTTATATACTTTTTTTTGTAAATACATCCAGACACACAGAGTAACACCCAGACATAGAACAAACATCTATGATTGCTACACTCGAATGCTAGTTCTGTGGGGATCGAACCCACGACCCACAGCACGGAAGGCAGAGCTATTACCGACTGAGCTGTGACGCCTGTCACATAATGTAACGCTAGGTGTAAAAACGTTGCGTTACAATTTATAATTTTTGAAATTTTGTTAAATGCTGTCCGCTAGTTTATCAATAAAATCGTTTATCACTTTCAGCCTGCGGGTCGTCCATATGATTGCGATATCTGCGGAATGAGATTTCCCTCTAAGCTAGTTCTCAGTAAGCATGATAAACGAGGGCATAGATTCAAATTTATTTGTAAGATCTGTCCATTCTTCACTTACTATAGGTAAGAAGTTAAACTCAATTTATTACAGAGCTTTTTGTCAAAGAGTTGGTCCGGGTTCAGTACTAGCACCTATTCCGTGTGCACAGTGATGCTCGCATTGCTGTGTGCCGGTGTGAAGGGTATGGGTGCCGGTGCTATTACAAGCACATCACACTTAACTCTTGTCTCAGAGGACAAAGTGTGATGGCACATGGCACGTCCACAGTGGACGTATTCAGTGAGGCAATATATAGGTAGTGGTTACCACTACCACAAAATCTATGTATTTTTTCAGTGTTTTAGTTTTTAACCCCCGACGCAAAAACGATGAGGTGTTATAGGTTTGACGTGTGTGTGTGTGTGTGTGTATGTGTGTGTGGCAACGTAGCTCCCGAACGGATGAACGGATTTTGATTTTGTTTTTTTGTTTGAAAGGTGAATTAGTCGGGAGTGTTCTTAGCTATGTTTGATGAAAATCGGTCAAAGATTCGGGGGTTTTTTAAATTTTTAATATACTGGTTTATTCGTTGTTAAATTAACTAAAAAAAAATACAATTTTTCAGGTCAATAACGAAGAAACACTGTCTTTCGCACCCCGCGCCGGAACATGAGTTTGAAACATCAATTCGCTGCGAACGTTGCGATCTCACGTTCGCGAACCGATCTACCTACAATCTACACGTGCTGAGAACTGACGCACATACTGACATCGCTGCCTTACTGTGAGTCATACCACTAACATTATAAAATGACGAAGTTTAAATAAATAAATATTCATTAACTAAGCAAAGCTTGCAATATGGGAACCAGATGCTGATAGAATACTTATACAATACTTTTTTTTGTAAATACATACTTATAATACATAGTAACACCCAGACATAGAACAAACATCTATGTTTGCCACACACAAATCTTTGTTCTTAGTGGGGATCGAACCCACGACCCACAGCACGGAAGGCAGAGCTATTACCGACTGAGCTGTGACGCCTGTCACGATGTTTGGATGTTTGTGTTTCAATCACGCTGTAACTGTGTGATGTAACTTGGAATACATATATAGTTCGTAGCCTGGACTAACATATAGGCTACTTTTTATACCGGAAAATCAACAGGATAAAACGGGCGGCGACCGAAGTCGCGGACGGAAGCTAGTAAATCAATATTTATAGCGCCATCTAGCGCGTCACATAAGAAGTGGCTGGTTGCATCATTTAGGGCCTTATTACACTATGCAATCTCCAGTCAGGTTAACTGATAGAGAAGTGACGTGACGAACTCAACTCGTCACGTTACATCACTATCAGTAAGCCTGACTTGAGATTGCATAGTGTAATAAGGCTTTTTGGGCGGCTTGCACCAGAATCACTAAACGTGTTTAACAGCTAAATTGATTTAAATCTGACGTATTTCTATGACTTGACAACTCGCTAAATACTATTTAAGAGTTAAACGCGTTTAGCGATTCTGGTGCAAGCCGCTCTTAGTTGTGTAAAAAAAACAAGTTTAAAAGTCGGGCATTTACCTTACTTTTCGCTAGATGAATCAGATACGAGGGAACTATGTAGATGGTGGTAATATCTATTAATGTTAATAACATTTCAGAATTGCATGTTCAATTTGCGGTAAAGAATTCAACTCTGAGGAAGAGGTTGAGGCACATATGAGGTTGCCTCACGGCGGTCCCAAGTCCCATCGCTTGCTGGGCCCCGCGGCGAGAAGGCAGCGCGAACCCATCCGATGTAAAAAAGTGAGTATTTATACTGACTAATTGTTCCTACACGATCTTCAAAACTTCGAGAGGATTAAAGCAGATTAAACAGATTAAAGGTTGCATGGAAGAGATCGCTCATAGCGATAAGGCCCCCCATTGTACTATCAGCAACCACACAACGAACAGAAATCCTAAATAACCCTAGGTGACTCCTCCAAGCCTGCGAAGCCCCCAGGAAGCTTCTGTGCTTTTGGGAGGAGTTAGGCTGGCTACACTCCTAGCCAGAACACCCCCCACGCATAATGGGCCAACTTTGAGCCTAAATGCGGAAAAGGGAGTCCCTTCAATTTCAATTTCAATTGTACTATCAGCAAAAGTTGTACCTTACCACCTTAAGGGCGCATTTCCTGTAAAACGACTAGCCGTTAATTTTTGAATACCAATAGAAGCAAATTATTTCGGGTGTAAAAGTTATGAAAACAATGGACCGTCATAAAAATAATTAGATGTTTAGATCTCTGGTTGGTCAAAATAAGAAGACAAGAGAACAAGGCGAGGTCAGGTAGCTAACTGCTTGCAAGCGAAACAGTTTCAAAAGTGGTAAGGCGGAAATTTTGCCGATAGTACTTCGCTTTAATATAGAACTATATCTAATTTCCGGTGCAGTACAATAAAGAGTTTTATATCTATCTATCTAACAGATATAATATAAGATAAATCGCTATACTTATGATCGCTGCATAACTCGGATCAGTTGCCTAAATCATTCCCATCCTTTTATATCAAACCTCCTATCCTTATCCTTTTTTTTTTTAATACTTTTATATCTTTTATTTTTTTTTATATCTTTTATATCTATTTCTGTCTTTTGTTTATGTCCTGTGTTGTGTGCAATAAAGAATTAAAGAATCAATCGATGACAGCTCTTTTGATCGGGTCTGAATTATTCAGCGTTTCTAAGTACCCCTGAATGTTTAGGTAAATAATCAGCCTACTGATATTGTACCTGCTAGCTTTGTGTGTACCTACCTTTACCTACCTAACGTATGTTTTGCTGGAAATTAAGAAATTTTAATGTTTTTCATAAAGTTTATTGAGAAATCATTGATTTGAGAGGCGTCACAGCTCAGTCGGTAAGAGCTCCGACTTCCGTGCTGTGGGTCGTGGGTTCGATCCCCACTGAGAACTAACATTTTGTGCCAAACATAAATGTTTGTTTTATGTCTGGGTGTTACTATGTATTATAAGTATGTATTTACAAAAAAAAGTATATAAGTATTCTATCAGCATCTAGTTCCCATATTACAAGCTTTGCTTAGTTTGGGACTAGATGGCGTTGTGTAAAAATGTCCATGTATTCTTTTAAATTATACAATTAGTGCGGCTTGCACCAGAATCACTAAACGTGTTTAACAGCTAAATCGATTTAAATCTGACGTATTTGTATGACTTGACAACTCGCTAAATACTATTTAAGAGTTAAACGCGTTTAGCGATTCTGGTGCAAGCCGCCCTTACTTGTGAATTTATTTGTAATTTTTTGAAATGATTATATTGTAGTGTGGCGATACCGGGCCGAGCTACCGCTGGCTGCACATACACCACTACCGCACTCACCCCGACGTGCCGTACAGCCCGCACGCGGATACAATGCGGACGCATCTCTGCGACGAGTGTGGACAGACCTTTATTGTAAGTATTATTTATTTTTTATTTATTTGAGTCGCCAACATTGTATACACTAAAACACAGAATAGAAAAAAAATTACAAGGAAGGAATCATGCCAAGTGCTACAATAGTTACAGGAGACAGACAACAAGCTATTAAGATTAGAGCGAGAGCGAGCAGATATAATAGAAAAGGGTACACATTAAAAAGCATAATATAATAATACTAAAATTAAAAAAAAATATATCTTGTTCAAATAAATGGATTAAAATTGAATTAAAATGAGGTATGTACAACATACCTCATTATTATTTACACTTTTGTTGTGGAAAAGGCTTAATAATTAAGCCAGGGATTTTTTTTAAAGTGGTATATGCTTAGTTTTTCTTTACAAATTAAAGTCCAGGTTATGAACTATAATATGTTCCAAGTTTCGTCCAAATCGAACGAGTAGTTACAGCATGATAAAAACACAAACATCCAAACTTTGATAAATATAAATAAATAAATATTCACGGACATTTCACACGACGCCCTCTAGTCCCAAACTAAACAAAGCTTGTGATATGGGAATCAGATGCTGATAGAATACTTATATACTTTTTTTTTGTAAATACATACTTATAATACATAGTAACACCCAGACATATGATATTTATAATATTAGTGGGATTTAACTAAAAAACTGACATGAACTGTATTGATTTCAGAACAATGCTCTACTCCAAGTACACAAAACGAAACACACAGGCGTCCGGCCCTTCGAATGCGACCATTGTAACAAGACCTTCAGAACTAAGTGCCTTCTTCGGGTATGTACCGGTCTTACAGCCACACTCAAAGACGCGCGTTAATACTACATTGTTGGGCAAGAGGTGTAGGCTACATGACACCTAGAGATATTTAGACGTACGAGCGAGCGAACGAGGACGATAAATAATTTGTGAGTGTAATTTCCCGCCTTTTTGTCTTCTTTTCGAAACCAGACTGTGGCCAGTTCCATTTTTGAATGTAAATACACAGTTTCCGTGTACATTATATTATCTGTGTATTATTATTATCTGTGCGTGTACCGAGCGGACACTTTGAGAAACTTGACATTACACCTCATTACACCGAACTCGTACTGGAATGTCAAACGCTAGTCGTTAGACCAAAGAGGTAGTACTACGCCCTGTCAAACTTACGTGACATGACATGACAATGAAATCCTCTTGCCAATTGGCGCTGCTAATCCTTTGCGTTCATTTTATCCTGTAGATACTGTTAATTATTCGGGATAAAAAGTAGCCTATGTGTCAATCCAGGTTACGAACCATATATATGCCAAGTTTCATCCAAGTTGGTTCAGTAGTTTAGACGTGATTGAAACACAAACATCTAAACTTTCGCATTTATAATATTAGTAGGATTAGTTCTAAAGAATGTACCCTAATACCGTCCGCCACCAAGCCCACCAATTTGTAAAGCAATGTATTGTTCTAGACATGTAAATATTTCAGTGTGGCTTTATAAATAAACAGCCATATATCTATCTCTAGCATTTAGAATTCAGAGTTCATTTTAATAATTATTTTATTTTGTTAAAAATTCTATTTTCTTATTAGTATTTGTATATACCTAGTTATTGTTTTGATCAATAAAATAATTTTTGTAAAAAAAAAAAACAGCTATATGGTATACCTAATGTTTTCCTTTCTTTTTTATAAATATGATTACAATCTAGCCCCAACGCAGGCTAATAAGTAATTTAAAATTAACTTAAATTGCTAGTATTGCTTATCCCAAGAAGATAGATAGATAGATAGATAGATAGACACATTTATTCAAGAACGTGTTATAACACGTTTCTTATTGTCTCTTACTTATTTACGGTGAAGGAAAACATCGTGAGGAAACCCTTGGCTTAGTCAGCTCCGCACGTATTGACCTTGTCTCTCCTGTGGATACGGCTGACTAGGCTGAGAGGATGGTATAGGTGCTGGGCAAGCCTACTCCATCTAAACATTGTCCCAGGCACTACAGTGTCCCGTTAAGTGTAGGCATAGGTTGCCTCCTGACGCTGTATAAATCATCTTCAATAGATGTAAAGGCCTATTATATATATATTATATGTTGTCTCTATTTAAGATTTATCGAAAATTGAATGAGAACTTGTTTTACATTGTACTGATAATAATTTTTTGCAGAATCACCTCGCTTGGCACTTCCCGCCTGCCTTCAAGTGCAATTTGTGCGATAAGTCGTTCCACATGGGCTACAGACTCATGGTGCACAAGCGGGTAAGGAAATAACATTTTCTATACTGTACAGAGGGCCGATTACGAGTTTTACCATGCACAGTGTATACCACGACATCGTGGGGACGTTTGACACGGGCTTTACACCACGATCATGACTTCACACCCGATTACGAGTTTGGTGTGGAAGGCACCTAGTGTGCTCTACGATGGAGCGTGGCCACACCGATCGCATAAAATTTGAATTTGACAGACCGGATTACTTTACTAAAGAATAGAGTGGTTCCTTGTTTGCTTGAATGTTTGTTTCGTGGGCATGGAACTAAAACTAGGTAAATTGAGGTTTTTTGACAGATTAAATGTCAATGTTATTGTCGTGTCACTTGAGATCTGAAAGTCAATGCCATTTTTGGCAGAAATTATGTTTTTCGATTTTTGATAAACCAAGAAGTTGAAGTTATTTTCGTTTGTTGTCGTTGCTTGAAGTGAAACTGAATTATTGATATTCGGTTTTTGACTTGAAAAATGTCTTTATGCCTTGAAAAACCCATGAAATCTTTGCTGGATATGCAGAATCACAAAACGCAGCAAGATCCGCAACGAATACGCCTTTGGAAATCTTGATTGTGTGCGTGTCATCGCCAACAAACAAGCTACAACAAAACCTTGGGACCAAAATACCTAGGACACAAAATGACTTCCTAGAACCAACTTGATACTATGGGTAAACATTAGTGTCTACATCTAACCAAAGTTTCGACTTTCAGACATGAAGATCTCTAATAACCTCATTGGTGAAATAAAAAGTGGTATCTTCTCTCATCAAAGAAGTCATCATCGAAGTGGTTTATCTCATGAAAAAAGACCTGTAACAAACTTCAACCTCACCCTGAAACGATTGGTGCTTGCAATTAGCATGTAGAGCCTGCACATGACCTCAAACGCTACAGGCTACACACCAAGGCTTACTACAGGTTGGTTTTTATTAAGTAACTTGCATGCCTAAATTATTGACTGTGTACCATGCTATCATTATTAAAATAGAAGATAACCCCCTTGTAGCAAATGTTATAAATACCATAGAAGTAAGAACCACGACAGCTAGTGATGTAAATTAATATGATTCAATAACTTTCCAGCGCAGTGGTCTGGCTTAGACCTGGATGCACCCACCTCATACTCACTGCAGGCAGCAAGCACCCCATTGCTTGCATTTTAACACCGCTATCCTACAGCAAGCCTCACAGTCAGATCCCTGGAAAACTTCAGTGAATACCTACCTTTGTAAACATTCTATAAGAGACTAATTGATTGAGCACGACATGATATTATGTAGCAAATATAATAAAATTGTACTATCTGAACTCACTTGTTTTATTTTACAATACAATATACACAGAATAATAATAATTGGAACTTATTGATTAGAATCAACTGACAAATAGCAGCAAGACAAGAATGTGACTATCTGTCTTGGTAAATAAATTAATTTCAAATAGGTAAATAAATAACGCTAAGGGCGGCTTGCACCAGAATCGCTAAACGCGTTTAACTCTTAAATAGTATTTAGCGAGTTGTCAAGTCATACAAATACGTCAGATTTAAATCAATTTAGCTGTTAAACACGTTTAGTGATTCTGGTGCAAGCCGCACTAAGTATGATAATATGTTTATAACATTTATTCAAATAAAAGTATCTGTTTAGGAACTAAGGATCAAACCCTGCTATACAAGCCAACATATTTTGTATAGGTATCTATAATAAAGTTGGACCATGATAAAAAGTTGCCCCTGGTACAGCTTGGTGAAATATGCATGTGGACCACGGCAGGGACTGGTGCGGACTTTGCAAGCTTGACCTATACGTGTGGTGATGCCTTTAGTTGACTCAGGATCTCACTTTAGTCAACTCTATCCCGAGTAGTGTAACTTTTACAATTTGTTACTTTGAATTGTCTGCAACAAAGACAAAACTAAGTATTAGTGGGTAGAAGCTCTAAGATAAAAACAATAGGTATCTAACTAACAAAGGTTTATGCCATTTTGTACATAAATGATCCAGTACAACAACAAGACAAGAATGTTACAAGTCAGCTTTGTTTCAGACAAAGCATTGAATGGTAGGCAACTATACCTAGAGAATAATAGGTATACCACCCTCTGTGTGTTGTGCACTTACTAATAAGTATTTGCTAATCAGTGAAAACTCCTTAGTAAGATTATAAATGTGTACCTTGGTCTCTCTCAGCATCAGGAATCCCAAAATCCAAGGTCAAATGTGCAAGCCACAACCTGATTGGTTTTATTTGGTCTGCCTGTCCAGTTATTAGTACAAGGCTCTGCATGGATCTTCACTGATGTATTTGAGCCTACCGGTCTGACATCTCGGTCTCCGAAAGATCATTGACGGGGTCGGAATCATTTTGGAAGCTCCTGGCATCTTCCATAGCATTTCTCTCGTAGGCAGAGCTCTACTTTTCCCACCCAGCGTAGTAGAACATAAATCAAGCCCAATTTTTTCACAGTAGGTACCTACAAGGTAATTTATGGTAATTTACAAAGAAAAAATAAATAATAAATAAAGAACGTTTTGTCATTCCACACGTAAAATCACAATATTTGTCACAGAATAATTAACAGTTAGTACAGCCACACCGAGAAATACCATGGTGTGAGCCGCGATATCGCAGCGGCGCAATCGCAGAGGTGCTAAAAGCCACTCGTAATCGCAATTAACAGAATAACGGTCAAATATCGGCGTACACTACGATCGTGATAGTCACAGCTTAGATAATAGTACAAAAAGTTTACACCGTGTGATCATACACTACGTCTGTGCAAGCCCACACCGGACTCGTAATCGCATTTTAAGCTTCTCAAAAAATCCGCTCTGTGTCTCCATACCAAGCAGCGCACACCGGTGTGCTCGGCGTCAGACGTTTGACACCGTTTTTGTACATTGTCAACTCGTAATCGCCCCTCAGGGCTCTACCTTGATGACAATCGTAAACGTATCGTAACGCTAGCGTATCCGAGATACACTGCGCGGTGACGCTACAACGTTCAGCAGTCGAGCTGACGTTGACGCGCAATATGACTCGAATACGTTAGGTTTAGGTAACGCGGCGACTGTCAGATTTGTTCGTGATTACCCCTCTGAACACTTCTGGGGGTTAACGTACCCGTCAAAATGTAGTAGTAGAGCTTTTTAACAGACTTCAAAAAAGGAGGAGGTTCTCAATTCGGTTGTATTTTTTTGTCAAAGAGTTGGTCCGGGTTCAGTACTAGCACCTATTCCGTGTGCACAGTGATGCTCGCATTGCTGTGTGCCGGTTTGAAGGGTATGTGCTGGTGCTATTACAGGCACATCACACTTAACACTGACGTGTCTCAGAGTGATGGACGTAATGCATTGCCTCATAGGTTATGTTCTCAATGGGCTTACTGTGTGAGGGTAATGCATTGTTGTAGAGGTAACCGCTTAACATTAGGTGGGCAATTTACATTGTTTAAAAAATAAACAATGTTACCAAGTACTTATAAAACAGCTGTTTTAACCGACTTCAAAAATGGAGGAGGTTCTCAATTCGGTTGTATATTTTTAAATGTTTGTTATCTCAGAACTCCGTCATATATGAACCGATTTGGAAAATTATTTTTTTTATCTAAAAGGATGTACTTCCAGGTTGGTCCCATTCAATTTTCATCAAAATCGGTTCAGTAGTTTGGCTTATAAATAAAAATAGCTGAAAAAAATATGCCATCCACGTGCACGAAATTGCGTATTTTGCTTTCCTGTGACTTTTCAGTGGTGTTTACGGTCACTAGAACATTCCCAATGAACTGCCATCATCATCATCATCTGATGATCAATCAATCAATCAATCAAGTCATTTATTTGCATAAAAAATATGGTAGTTTAAGTACAAAGATGTAAAAGTATAAATAAGTGCCGCATATTTTTACCAAAGTGATTGGCGTGCAAAAATTTGTAGGTCATCAACTAAGTACCTATTTACTAGATTCGCTAAAACAACACTCTAACAGCAGAAGTACCTACTTAGTAGTTGTAGAAGCGACACGAACCCTTCTTCAAAAAGTCAGAAACTGAATAAAAGCTCTCCAATATCAACCATTTTTCCAACTCAGTACAAAATTTTTTATAGGGAAGATCAACAATATTTTTTGGTAGGGAGTTGTAAATTAGGGGGGCCATATAAACACAGTGATGAAGCCGGTAGTCGAATTGGAGTCTGTTTTTCTAGATTTTTAATTTATAAATTTTTACAGATTCACGAGAACAACCGTTGCATTAAATGTGGTGTATGCGGCGCTGGATTTTTCTCCAACGAGAATAGAATGGAACACATGCGGGGGGTACATCTTGGCATTCGCAGAATTAAGAAAAATAAAATAAAAGCTGAAGAAGAGGAAGACTAACATCCATTCAATAAATAGTTTTTATTGTGTTTGGGAGGATAAAACGGCATTTTTATATAGATAGATAAAAACTTTATTGCACACACAGAAGAAAGAAATTACATGAAAGAGAGAAATATAAAAATAGAGAGTACAATGGGCGGCCTTATTGCTAAAAGCGATCTCTTCCAGACATCCTTTGAATGGAGAGGAATGACGAAAAATATAAAACGGCGGTGTGCAAAATCATATAGTGTCTTTATTCAATAAAATCACGCGGATCATTTAGAATCGTGTTATATAACTAGGTGATGTCTAGGCGGCAGTTCCACGCGACCAGAGACAACAAGAACGGGCAGGAAACTACGGCCTGCTTCCTAGCGTTGTATTGTATGATCCAAATTACAAAGAAATATACCTACCTATAATGATGAAGTAGAATTTACAGCTTTGTTTAGTAGTCGTATTTATATTCTCTTTGGTAGTCTCAAAGAATGTTTGTCCCTCTGAAGTATATGCGCAGAGGAAAAAACGGAAGACGAGGCGGTATGGTCTTAAGACTTTAGCCTGGCCGTAATGGCCGAAAAAAAAATGTATATGCTCAGAAGTCAGAACTCAATTTTGTGGTTGAATAGCAAAGATGTTAGATTTACTTCTCTGTTCTGTGGATTTCGGTATATTAAGTGCGTGCATGAAAGAGTTATAGGTTTTATGTTAACATAATAATTATGAATATTTTTAGAGATCAGTGGAGGGAACGTTTTATCGCATTTTATGAAAATAGGTATTAAGTATCAATATGTAGATATCTGTAAAGTTTGTAAATAAATATATTCTACAAAGTTTTGATTTTATTTACTTCTGATAAATAAGTAGGTATCGCACGTGACAGTTTAGATGTTCGTCGCCATTTTATGTGAATCAGAGTTCGTCGCCGCTTCATCAACCGAATTGAGAACAATCTTTTTTGAAGTCTGTTAAATTGGTTTTCAATTGTTATCTTTAATTTTTTTTTAAGTCAAGTCGGAGAATCAGTCAGGCAGTGTAGCTAGTGAGGCCAACCACAGCAAACAGGTGGGAATAGCTACAAAGGTACCAGTATGTAGGTGTTTCACTCGAATAATGATTGCTTTTCAATTCTTCCACTAAAAAAAGTCATTAAATCAGTGAAGCGAGTACTGCTTTATCAGTCGAGTTAGAGCTAGTAAAATGCTGAAACCCAGACTTCTAGTTTTGTTATTAGGTAAGCAAAGGTATTTAATTGGAATGTATAAAATACTAAATTTATTCACAAAGAAAATTATGACTAATACAGTATTTATAATATGTACAAAATAAAATTTTAATTGTGATGTAAATGTGTAATATGTATGTGTTATGTGTAATTTATTTAATTTGGATCTACGCAAAAACTATTCTAAGGGCGGCTTGCACCAGAATCGCTTAAATAGTATTTAGCGAGTTGTCAAGTCATACAAATACGTCAGATTTAAATCGATTTAGCTGTTAAATACGTTTAGTGATTCTCGTGCAAGACGCCCTAAGAACTTATCTCTCGAGGAGTGATGGACGCAGTGTGATAATTTATAGGGCACGTCGTCTTTTGTGGTTGAACAATGCATTCTCTGTAGGCAAAGGTTACCGCGGTAATCGTTATTCCGTCATCAACCATTAATCTCATTAAAAAAAACTATGCTATTAACATGGAGGTACAGTACGCACAACGGATCTTTATCCCTCTGAAGTTAGGTGCAACAAACGATTGCGTATGTACCTTCTGTTGTGCGGAAAAATTAGCTTACCTCCAATTCAGACCAAAATGGGTTCTTCGCAGATATTTCAGAGGGACAAAGATCCGTTATGACTGACTGCTATACCACCTACTTCTGTTTTATTTTTTATTAAGCTTATATTAAAGTGGCAGGTATTATTTTGTGGATTCAAAGTCCCGTATCGTTATCCCATTGAAACCGCTATTTATAAAAATCTAAAATATGTTTAGAAAACCCCTTGAACCTTCCTAAAACATGCAGTAGTTAGGTACCTAATCTATTGCAAAAATTTGCATTGTATCTTCTAGAAGTCATGTAGGTAGGTTAGGTACTTACCTAAGTACCTCCCAGTTGAGGTTATGTTGTTCGACGAGAATAAAGTATTTTTTCCACCTTATATTTATCTGTTCCAGCTATAAATTCTGCTTTACCTCTAAAGAAAGATACTAGACTTGGGAAAAAACCGTTATTTCCGAAACATACCAACTGCGAAACTGTCAAATGTCCAGCGGTAGAACAGCCGATATGCGCTAAGCTTGTTTACAAAAACGCGGGAAACAGAACAGTTTATGTTGTGATGGTGAACAAATGCGAAATGAATTACGTGAAGTGCCATGAAGGTATTATAATTATTATAAGCATTGTGCGAACAAACGCATATAATAGTTTTGTATTTGCAATTGCAACGGCCACACAATGCTGATACTCTATGCAGTGGTAGAGTAGCATAGAAAACAATGGGGCTATTCCCATTCTCCCCGTCAGGCTTGTCCCAACAGTGGGGATAAAAGGAAAATATAAAACACCATGCCATTACGATTTGAAATAGGTACGCGTCACTTTGTATAAACTATTATTGTGATTTTTTTTAGGATTGGAAGCTGTCGTAGTTTCTATGAAAAACTGTGGCCACGATAATTTCGTAAAGAGTGGTAAGCTAGTCCATGTTATACCTACCTATTTACATTGATGAAAATTATAAAATTACTTATAGGTAGCTAAATAGGTAACTAATTCTATATCTATATTTTCAGGAAGTAAACGATCAAAGCGAGAAGTTGCAGGTTAGTTTCATACTGAATAAGAGAAACTTAAATTCGTAAGATAATCTAGGAAAGGAATTATACGAATATTAACTGAAGTACCAATAGTAGTCCCAACGGATCTTTGTCCCTCTGAAGTATCTTCGCAGAACCCATTTTTGGGTAATTGGAGGTAGGTACGCTAATTTTTCAGCACAACAGTACATGCGCAATCGTTTGTTGCACCTAACTTCAGATAGATAAAGATCCGTTGTGCGTACTGTACCTACCTACCTAATGTTTAAAGCTGAGAGCAAGTACCTAATTGAACTTTTGGCTTGCAGACATTTCTGACGATTTGCCTCCAATAGAGCACATGATACTAAAACTTGATGATGACGACGGTGAGTTGAACAGAATATTTTAGGCGCTTACCTACTATAGCTATATATTTTAGGCATAATAGGTCAGAAAACTGATACATACACTACTATGTAGTAGTAGCTCAGTGGCACGTTTTGGGAGAAACCTACGTCCATCGAATGACCTTCGTTGATGATAATGAAGTTACGATAATTATTCATTACTTTATTCTTCTCTAGAACAGTTGCAAATTAAGGGAGATAAGGACGAGGGAGAACCAGATAATGACACAAATAATGCCAAAATCGTCATAGTACAAGGAGATCCTCCTAATAACATGGCACCCAATGACTATGATGATGGAAATGACAATGAAGGTGGTGATGAAAAAGAGAACGAAGGTAACGATGGGGGTGAAAATCAAGATGATAACGATGATGAGGAAGAATATTATGAAGAGAATGAATTTCCTGAGGAATACGCAGTAAACAGTAATGAGAACTATGAAGACAACAGTGATTACGATTATGAGAAAAAAATGCTCAGCGACGGATTAGGAGTGCCTTTAGGAGGCGATTTAAGCGGTAATTTTTGTTTTAAATTAATATTTTTGAAACTTTCGTTGTCAGTACTTTGAAAGATCTCAAAGTGAAGAGATGGTTGAGGGTAGTTGCTTATACCAACGTCACTTCTCAAGTTCTCATCGGCGACTTCTTCAGTCTGCCTCACGACCATTATTACAATATAGTCGAAACGTCGAGAAAATAACAATATGGAACGTGATAAATACACGCGTCATATGTTTACCTTTTTACTATCATCTCACTGTTTTCAGTTTTCCTAATTATAACGACTGGATTAAACTTTTACAGATAATATTTTTCACAATCCTGATGGTAACTATTTTCATGGTTGTCTTCTTAATACATTAATGCAAAGCAAGATTTTTTATTTACTAAAACTGCCTTTCAGCTCCAAACAGTGAGGAGGGTATGCGATCATATTTTAGTACAGTAGTATTTCAAAGCATTAATTTAATTTTGTTAGTACATTATAAATTGTAGGTAATTGTTCTTTATTTTGCACATTAACCCACCGGCTTCATGGTAGTAGGGGAGCCCAAGCGGGGATTTCGGGATTTACTAAAGCGCGGCAGATTAATATACAGGGGGATACCTTGTACCCGGTTAAGTACCTCCACAAAACATGAGGCCCATATATAAGGCCGCCCGTGAAGGATACAGGATCAGATTAGTAAAAAAAAATTGACGATCAGAAATTCTCGAGCGCGTCAGATTAAGGTAGGGTGAGTTAATTACATCCTAAAAAGTGTATATTCCACTAATCTGACAGTTTGAGAGTGACGTAAAAAAAGGGGAGGGCAACAAAGTTGTAAAAAAAAACGTCATCTCGACATTCTCGAGCGTAGCTAAATTTTTTTTTATTTTGAAGGAAATAATTCAAGAATAATGAAAAATATAAAATCTGACGATTTCCGCAAGCCGAAATAACAAAAATTCGTCGATAAAGTTAAATGCGTGCAGCTGCGTGATGCCTATATTTCCTTCTCCGCGTTTCTATTCCTCTCTCACTCTTTCTCTATCTATTACTCTCGAGCTTGAAAAACTACGTCGATCGCCACCAAGGTGGTCAAAAGCGGTTGATTCGTTCGAGAGATATCGTGAACTAAAGAAACCCGAAAAAGTGTTTTTTCGGGATTACTCCGAAATTTGTGGCTCGATCAATTAAAATTGCAAAATTACTTATGAGGATGATAAAACTGCGTCGAATTGCGCCAACCGCGTGAAAATTGCTTGATCCATTCAAAAGTTATTGCGGTTTGAAAATTCCAAAAATAGTGTTCTATGAAACTTCTATCAGACTTTCGAGCTGGGAGAGCTCAAATGCATAGAAATATTATTTCTTTGAACTCAGCGAGCTCAAAATCCTATCCTACTAATATTATATATGCGAAAGTTTAGATGTTTGGATGTTTAGATGTTTGGATGTTTGTGTTTTAATCACGTCAAAACTACTGAACCAACTTGGATGAAACTTGGCATATATATAGTACGTAACCTGGATTGACACATAGGCTACTTTTTATCCCGAATAATTAACAGGATCCACAGGATAAAATGAAAAAACGGGATTAGCAGCGCCAATTATTGGCAAGAGGATGATGTCATGTCATGTCACGTCAGTTTGACAGGACGTAGTACTACCTCTTTGGTCTAACGACTAACGTTTGACATTCGAGTACGGGTTCGGTGTAATGTCAAGTTTCTCAAAGAAGTATCCGCTCGGTACACGCACAGATAATATAATGTACACGGAAACTGTAGACGCATACGAAGTCGCGGGTAACTGCTAGTATCACATAAATTATATTTTGAGCTCAGAAATGTCATAAGTTCAATTTTAAGCACCCAGGAATGGAATTAGCGGGAAGTTGCAGGGATGGCCTTTAAGGTGAACCGTTTTTCTAATTTTTTTTTGTCAGATCAGGCAAATCCCTCTAGATAATCGTCAGATTATGAGACAGTACGTTTAGAACATAAAGATGAACCATATATATGTTAATCTGACGCGCTTGAGTATTTCAAAATGGCGAATTTTTTTTGCACATTATGAAAATGGCCGCGAGTTTGCGTCCCATCGAAATCGTCAGATTAGTGAATGAGAGCTTTGTTTTGGTGCACTTAACACTCCCTTAGAAAATCTGACGCGCTCGATTAATTTTTTTTTTTTTTCATTTTCAACCCTTAAATACAGCCACCCCCATCATGCAAACGATCAGATTAACATACGTACATTATTAAAAATACGTAGGACATTGATGCTATCAATATCTGACGCGCTCGAGGATGTCCATGCAACAGTTTTTTTTTACATATTTAAAAATCTATAGCCGCTTCCCCCACCGATGTAAAGGTATATATCATATAACATTTTTTTCTTCTTATCATCTAAGCTTTGCATCCCAATAGGTCTCTACGACGCTCGAGTAAATCCCCATTTAGCATCGTGGGCTCCCCTACTATGGATGGATTCAAGAACAATAAATACCCTAATCTTTTGCCTGGTTCTGGAGTTCCGGTAAACGAAACCTTGGGGAGAAGTAAAATTTTAAATTCTTATTTTAGTGAATGTCAAAGAGTACTACTCGGACTGCCCGACCGTTTGTCCGTCGCGCGACGTGATGGTGTGCGCGCGGTGCCAGCACGGCGTGTTCCGAACGTTCCTCACTATCTGTCACATGAGGATGTTTGGGTGCCGGCACACTGATGAGTGTAAGTTTTAATGTTTGGTTTGGTCATCATTCAATTCATTGTTCCCTTTTTTTATTCGACCAGAGAGTAACTTGAATAGTGTATTTGACTCCGATTTCCCTCTATCTTCTGAATATTGAATTTGGCAGCTCTAGAGCTGATAGCTCGGCGGCCGTGCGTGATGTCGGCGCCGTATCTGTCAGATGTGTCAATGCAGCCGACTGGGCGGGTTCGCGAGCCGAACGACGATGATCGTGTGCTGAGATTCATACGCTGCAGGGAGAAAACTAAGATGTCTAGAGAAGGTTGGTGAATAGAATGGATAAGTAATTGGAAACTAATAATTCTGACATTTAACTTATTCATGAGAAGGTAGGTACTTTAAATAAGTTACACGGAACTTATGGAAAACAAATTCAGAGGTATACCCGTGACGTGACCTGGTAGTAAATAGATGCATCAAATTAAGAATCAGGCGCAATGATTGGTAAATTAAGAGTTAGTCCAAAATAGGACTACTAAATGCACATGATGATGACTTCCACATGTTAAATATTTTTCTTATTTCAGGAGATCCTAGATGCATCTTTTCTCCCGATCAGGAAACGAAAACGAAGGAAACATTCCAAATGGACGATAACTATTAAAAACTAAAAATGAACCTGTATATTTTTAATCGTAAAGCAATAAAACTATTCGTATCTAACTTAACTTCCAAACGACTATACTCGTACCATTGGTGCCACATACCTACACAGATGCAATGTTTCCGTTTTGTTTTTAAATTAAGCATACGATAGGTAAATAATTAATTTATTTCTATACTTGCTTAATTTTTTTGACTAAAATTAATGCCATTTTAACAGCTTGTTATATCTCAATATCAAAATACTTTCCATTGATTTTCAACCTCTTATTGTCAACGTGTGTAGTTTCATAGTCAGTGAGTTTCCCTGTTCTAAACTCTTCCGGCTTAAAGTAGTCATCAGAATTGTCAGCTATCAAATCATCTTCAGGATGGTAAGGATTATAAGCTCGCGCGAATCTGCCGAAAACTTCAGCTATTGATATATTTTTAAGATCTTTTATGTCTGTAAGACTTATTGGCATTTCTATGGCATTCATACAAATAATAGAACCTGAAAATAAATAAAAACATTTTTTTTAACTAGACCTAAACTAAGAACCTATTGTTACACCCACCTGAATCCATCTCTAGAAAAGCCTCTATCTACATCATTTAAGAATTGTAGGTGTCTATAAATAAATATTCATGGACATTTCACACGACGCCCTCTAGTCCATCTCTATCCCAGTTAAAAGTAAAAAAAAACTTGCTTACGTACTTAAGAAAGTTATTAGTATAATCATGATTTTGAAGTCATGTTTTAAGACCTGCATGAAAATCTAAAAACTTGTTCATTGTAAAATTTCTCAGCACTTCAATGTCAAAAGTCGATAAAATTGTTCCCATAAAAATATTATTGCATTCCACCACGCAGTAAAACGTAAGGTTATTTCCTATTATTTAAACTACCAACGTTGTAGAAGTAATGATTACGTTTTTTATAGGTATGACTCTGTTAGTTAAAGTCAAGGAAGAAACTTATTTTTATAATTTTTTATTTTATTTACAAGCGTATTTACATATTTTTAACCCCCGACGCAAAAACGACGGGGTGTTATAAGTTTGACGTGTCTGTGTGTGTGTGTGTGTGTATATGTCTGAGGCATCGTAGCTCCCGAACGGATGAACCGATTTTAATTTTTTTTTTGTTGGAAAGTTGAATTAGTCTGGAGTATTCTTAGCTATGTTTGATGAAAATCGGTCCAAGATTCAGGCGTTTTTTTAATTTTAATTACTTGTACCACACTTTCTTTATCTCTGCCATAAATTAATTTTAAAAAAGAAACAGTTTTGCTTCCAGCTACTAGGGATGTCGATGTTTTTTAAGAGAATATAAATAGATGATATTTTTAGTGTTTACAGTAATTCTAAACGCTGTGAACCCTGAAAGTAAGCTTACTTCGGAAGAATCAAAAAGAATGTTCAAAAAACTATTCGTTCAACACTATTTGGAATACAGAAGACATCTCGGTAATAACACGAAATTAAAGAAAATCGACTTAAAAAATACGTTGCGAAATATTTCAAACTCAAAAATAATCGACGAGATTACTAAAAAGCTGACGAACAAAGTGGTGAGACGACTGACTGATAAATTGAAAGCTAACGCTAACGAAGATATTGTTCATGAAAATAGAGCAAATTCTATAGAGCAAATCGAAATTTTATTAGGCAGCAATGAACAGGGGCAAGTGGATCAGCGCAGCAAAATAAATGGTAAAATTTATAAACGATGAATTTGCTTTTTATTTCATACATACCTTGAGATACTTCTATGGGCACAGAGATCATGCAAACGAAATTATCTCGGAGACTGAACATAAGTAATACCTCCGAATCTGTTTGTCTTAGGTCCCCTAGCCTAAGGTATTCATTAGAAGATATTCTTTTTTCTTAAGACACGCATTCAAATTGTTATTCTCACTGGCGTTATAGGAACCTAACATTTGTTTTCACTATGATACTGTTCAGCCTTTTGCGACATTTCGGCGAAGCGCCGGCAACGCTGCAAAGACGCGACGCAGACACGGCACAGCGATCGAGGGGCGATATCCAGCTGAAAAGGAACAGTCTTTTGAATCTCAAATAGGTAAATCGTAAAACTTCAGACTGATTTGATGGTACCAACTTACCGTCGTACCAGCAAGTTTCTCATAAACCTCTCTCAAATCCTCCTCGATGGGCAACATCTGCACATTGCTTAACAAACATACTCGGCACACAGCATCCGGATCCACAAACACGGGGTCCTCAGCCCTAGGTGAGGAGGACTCTGTCTTCACCACTGATACTTGGACATCCATCTCGGGTGGTGATTCTACAGTATCATATGGAGGTAGGCTTGTAGAATATATTGTTAATTTCTGTTTTGGGGCTTTATGGTTCTGAATGTAATTTTCTATGTCATTGGGTATCTGCAAATAAGAGTACCATAAGCTTGTAGATTAAGTACCTAGGTTGAATTTGAATTTTTCATTTTTCATTTTTCAATCTAAATAAATAACACAATCCATCAAGATAGAAATACCATGGTATGCATGGTATGTGTAAGTGTGGAAAAGGAGTATCTTTTTTGATCAAGCCCATTGACAGATAAATTTATTACGTAGTGGGGTAACGCTGATACAATGTATACCATCATCCCCACTATTGAGACGAAGCTGAGGTAGATTGGGAATAACCCCAAATTCTCTCTTCCAATTTACTTATGAATTTATTGGTAGATATTAACTACCTAGGTTGGTAGGTAGAAGATGCATGAAAAATAAGGGGTCTGTGACCTCATAGATTTTGTAGTTTCAATTGAAATGCATTAAAAATAAGAAGAGTTTGGTACTAACATCAGAATAAAAATATTCCTCTTCATCCTGTGGTTCTGGAGAACAGGATTGCTCCTTTTTCCATAACCCTTTAAACATTTCTGTAGTAGAAACTCCGCAAGAATCCAACACGGAACTCAACTCTGAGTTCGATGATATCTTACCCTGAAGGTCTTTTAACATTCTTGTCATTGTTGACACCTTTTTTCTTATCCGGTTCAAGCTGGCATACAACGCATTGCAGCGTAATCGACGTCTTTTAGATAGTTTTGTGAGATTAATGATTCTCTTTTTAAGCTTCCGCTTGATTGGACAGTCGGATGACTGCGGGAATGCTTCCCTATCCTTTAAATGAGAACGACTGCGCTCCTTTTTAACTTTCTTTTTCCGAGAGTCATCGGGAGAGTGATCCACATACATGTATGGCATGATGACTTTGGATGTTTTCCGTTTTCGTTTAGTTTTATGTTTTGGCTGTTCTACATTTTCTAAAGCTTTTTCTGGTACTGCGTCTTGAACTAACTTCCGTAGCCCGCTTTTGCTGAAGTACATGGATGATTCTGCAAAGTGCGTGGAACACACGAAACTTCGTATAGTGGGCTCCCAATCTGGTCTTTGTAGAGCGTCCACCCATTTTCTTAGTAAATCCTCGTTTTTGGGAAACCTGATAAAAAACCATCAAAGGAATTATACTTAGACAGGAGAGTCAAGAGTAAAACCACACAGGGTTTTAACCAATACACTAACTATTGATTTATTTTAATTGGTGTCAATTGACTATAGTAAAGTTAAGAACAAAATAAAGACTAAACAAATAAGAAAAGAATAGGTAGGTATTCTGTGAGGTAGGTATACTACGAAGTCGAAGAACCATTGACCATCCCGCAAATTGTACTTACCGATGGAAGGTAATGTTGCTATTTTGTTTGGTTTGCCGTCTAGAGTCATTTTTGCAAGAAGGTACTGCACAGTTTACCATTTTTTTGCTTAAAAATAAACAAAACTCAGCATTATTTATTTACGCGCTCTGTTTTGTTTTGTATTGCCAAATGAATGAATGAATGAAGGAAATGAATAAAACAGACAGAAAGAGACCGAACAAAATGGACGGCCCACAGACGAAATAATGTACGTTTACCGGTTTTTCCAAAAAAATCCGCTCCGTCTCTATCTAGAGCTGTTTGGCCTCTCTGTGTAAAATGAGCCTTAGAAAACAGATGATGATGATTGACTAAATTCAGATCGGTCAATTTTATTCGTTCACTTCACTTCACGTTGCTTAAATTTCTTTCTTTCATTCACTCTACGCAAAAATATTGAATTGAAGACCAAAGTAAATAAGTTTTCGTCCATATTTTGGAAATTGTATATTTTCTTTGATATCATTAAAAAAAAACATAATGTACTTAAGTACTTGCTGTTGTAGTGTATTATAAGTAATTTAAATATTTCTGTGCAGAATTTAAAAAGAAAGAGGTTAGAAAAGGCCCACTTTGTACCCCAAAATGTCTCGGAAATCTGTGTGTAGGACATGCCTGGCCGTTAATAACAGAATGTACGACCTCGAGACCACTCATTTGCAAGATTTATTCGAGAAAATTACAAGTATCAAGGTATGGATGCTCTCTGAAACTACCCTCAAATGTCCATTTAATTTTATGAAGTAGGTAGGTGGGTACCTATTATATTTTTATGTTTAAAAAAATGTATGGCTTTGATTAAGTTCGCTACCTATACTGGGGGGTGTTATTGTTGATCATTGTTTCAGCTCATTACTGAAGATGGAAGAAACAGAGTCTGTTATATATGTTACTCGACGTTGCAGAAATGCCAACGCTTCATCTGCATGTCTCAGGATGCTGATAAGATGTTCAGAAATCTTGCCAAGGGAATTGAGGTTTGTGCACTGTGTACATTGTGATACCCTATAAGCTCTCTTTGTTTTTTTTTGTAATGTTTTCATGTGGTGTACTAATAAAGAGTTATCTATCTATGTTCTATTTAGTCAAAAGTCAAAGCTTCTATTGAAAGAGCTCATTCAGCAATGTACTACCCACTAGTTTCTGGCCCCAAGCAGTTTGTTTGTCTAAGCAAATATTTTTTGTACTATTCATTAATGTAATTTATTTTTTTCAGACACCAAAATTTGGCAGACCACTAAATAACTTCATAGTGACTCCAGTCGACAGTATGACTGTGCCCGACCGTGCCCTGGAAACTCAGGTCATTGTGAAGATCGAACCCACAGATATCAAGGAAGAAATTACAGAGCTTGATAGTGGACTATATGAAAGTGTTAAGATAGAAGGTAACAAAACAAGGGAAATACAAACATTTTGTAAATGTGTTTCAAATTGTTATATTCATTAATATAGTCTGACGAAGCTAAGTCTGCAATGAAATAAATGGGTAACCAGATATTCAATATCTCTTTCATATCTTATTTATGGCCTCTGTCATCATGACAGAATTTTACATAGCTACTTTTGTTGAGAGGTTGTCAAATTGTTATAGGCAATAAAATAAATAAATAAAACAATTGACTCTATATGCATGCGTGTGATATAGTTCACTATTCATACCGAAACTAAATTGATCATCCATTAGGTTTTTTTACATTTACAGGTTTAATAACTGATGATTTCATGGAGGTTCATGAAGAAACATTGATTACTGTAGGAGAATCTGACACAGAAATATATAAAAATGAACAACTTGATGTGTTCAATAAAAACTATCAAACTGAGGGTTCAAAAAAATCTGCATATAACTGCAAAGAATTCAGCCGATTTCATTCTTTGAAGCGTCACATGAATAATCATGACGATGACACAATATTTGCATGTAATTCATGTGAGGAAACATTTACTTCAAAAACTGTGTTTCAAAATCATATGAGAAAACACACAAAGCCATACACTTGCACTATATGTGATAAATCATTTTCCGAGCTGAGTACACTTAGAAAACATACAGCATCGCACAGCGCCGATAAGCCTTTTATCTGTGGATCGTGCAAAAAAGGTTTTACACACAAAGCCTTCTTAGTAGTGCACTTAAGGACACACACAGGTGAAAAGCCATATGCCTGCGATCTGTGTGACAAGACATTTGCTCAAATTGGCCATCTAATAAGTCACAAACGATCACACTTGAAGATCAAACCGTTTCCGTGTTTACAATGTGACAAATCATTCGCCGAGAGAAACACTTTGAAGAAGCATATACAGAAGTTACATAATGCTTCGAAACCGTATGCCTGTAAGATATGCTACTGGACCTTTTCAGCGAAAGATGCATTGGAAAGACACCAGAGGAATCATCTTGTTCAAACAAAGGCACTTGAAGAAAAGCCAGTCTGTAATCAATGCGGTAAAGGTTTCTCGACAGTAGGTAATATGCGTAAGCATATGAAAACCCACGAGTGGGAAAACTCTCTCTGCGAGTCACAAAAGACTTAATTTTTTTGTTTTGTTAAATTAGTTGGTAAGTAATAAAAGTATTTTTGGTTGCATTTCAAGAGTTTCGATTGGACTATTATGTTTTTATTCTCGTAGGTACCTTCGTAAAGTATATATACGTAGCATGAATTATTGTAAAGCTGGGATCATACTTATTATACTCTTTGGCTGGGCTCTTGTCTCAAAAGAGCGTAAAAATCCTTATACCATGTCTTAGGTACCTACTTTCAAGTAGGTTAGGTTGTGGGTAGACAAAACTTCTAGCATTCTACTCAATACTAGATGGCGCGGCGTAGGGCAGGTTTTCAAGCAATATGTGTGATCTGTGAAGAAAGAATGAATGATGAAATTTTTGATTGAGAAGATCAGATCAGTAGAAATAGCATCAGATGAAAGAAAATGAACGTGAAAATAGTCTATGCATACAGCTGACGCCTGACGCTTGTTTTGTTTGTTTATATTTTTACAATACAAAAATAATTAGATTGTTCAGATTTTTGCCATTTAATCTAAGCGATGTCTCTGAAAATAAACATTCATTTCGGCGGCGGAGCCGAGCTGCTCTTTGATAAAATAAAAAAGCGGGAAATTGAACTCCCAGCGCTATCAAAATACTTACCGAATCTAAACAAAGATACATGGACTATCAGAGAGCTATTAGTATGGATAAAAGACAACTTATTGAAGGAAAGACCCGAGTTGTTCCTGCAAGTGAGTAGCACTGAGGAGAGGTGGTAGATGATGGATGGGTGGAGTGTGATGACCACTGAAATGTAGCCAAAACGTAGACAGTCATAGTATCTCCTCTAACTTAAGAGCTGTGCTCTTGTCGGCGTAATGTATGCATTTCCCGCCAGGTTCTTCTTTTCAGGGCAGCTTCCTTGACGTCCTTATACGACATGACATCTATCTTCGCCTTCACTTGGCTCATATAGCTAATACGCGGTCTTCCTCTTCCTCTCTTTCCTTCTACCTTCCCTTCAATGATAGTATCTACCTTTTATATATTTATATTTAGCCCTCTGTGTCCCACTGCTGAGCAAAGGCCTACCCTTATTATCTCCACACACTCTGATCCTGGGCTATACTCTGCCAATTTGGCAAAAAACGGTCAAGCTCGTCACGTCATCTTCTTTTTGGTCTGCCGCGTCGCCTTCTTGCTGGGTCAGGATGCCACTCGTGGCAATCCTTGCCCACAGCTCACCTGGCATATGACAGACATGACCAGACCAATCCCACTTAGTGGCTTTCAAAGCTACGTCTGCGATTTGAGTCTGTGAGTGCAATTCGGTGTTGCAGATTCTATACATCAACTAGAAATCTAGTACCTACCTATCCTTTATGTTGCAGGATAACTCAGTCCGGCCCGGGATCTTAGTACTAATAAATGATGCAGACTGGGAACTGTATGGAGAACTAAACTACGAATTGCAGGAGAATGATGAGATAATGTTTATATCAACTCTTCATGGAGGATAATGTTTTTAATCTTTAGTATTAATTTGTAATTTTCTTTGTGAATAAATAATATTTGTAATATACCTAGGTAAATATTAAATTATATTTTTGTACCTACACAATTTTTTTTTTATATAATGTAGGAGTTCCATTCCTTACCTAAAATCTAGTATTTGCAGATCATTTTTCCAACAATTTTATATTTTCAAACTATGGTGTTTTTTTGGCACATTTACGGGAGACAAGGTTGCACTTTTAGAATTCTGAATTTCAACACTTGCTGGGGTAATGCACACTACCTACTCACCCCTCCCTTTTCATCTTATAATTAAGTACAATAATAATTAAGTAATTGGTGGGACCTGGCAAGCCAGCGGAAGTCCTGGAAGGAAATGGGGGAGACCTTTGCCCAGCAGTGGGACAGTATAGGTTAAGAAAAAAAAAATAAGTACAAATAAAAATGCATTTGCTATAAATAAAATAAAACAACGTTTATTCTAACACATATAAAGCGTAGGGTGTGATTCGACAGCCGCGCGTACATCTTCCGGAAGCGATGGCAACTTACTTTTTATGAAAAACCTGAAACGGACAATATTAATTGTTAAAATGTACATACATGTAGTAGTAGTAGAGATTCTCGTTGGGAGAAGTATTTTTGACTTTGAGCTATCTATGACTCACTTGAGTGTATCTCTGAGTGCGTGAGGGAAGGCTGGCGAGTCTATGACGGCCGCGAGCGCTACGTAGCACGCGGGCAACGACCAACGAATCTTGTAGTTCTTGTTCTCACTCTGCAACAAACAACATCAAATATATATTTATGGACATTTCACACAACACCCTCTAGTCTCGAACTAAGCAAAGCTTGTAATATGGGAACTAGATTTAATTAATTAGAGACTTTTTTGCTTCTCATTAAAAAAATCACTGCTATTAGGTACTATTAGTATGTATTATAAGTATGTATTTACAAAAAAAAAGTATATAAGTATTCTATCAGCCATCTGGTTCCCATATTACAAGCATTGCTTAGTTTGGGACTAGAGGGTGTTGTGTGAAATGTCCCTTAATATTTATTTATTTATTTATTAGTGTATATAGCTAGTCAACAACGACAACCAGTAACTTTAGTAGTCAGTATTGACCAATGATCAGTCATTATTGGCAGAATCAGATAAGCAGTCAATACTGACCAATCTTTTTTTGCTTTTAATTAAAAAAATCACTACTATTAGGTATTTGTGTATATGGGTAATCAACAATAGTGACTTAAGTAGTCAGTATTGACGATGAGCAGTCATTATTGGCAGATGAGCAGTCAAATCTGGAATTTTTGTTACCTTGATAAGAGCAAGTCCTCTAAGTACACAATCGGCTAGTAACCACTGCATGGCGTGTCGTTGCGCCGCTCTGGCAGTTAGTAGTGGGTACAAAGCTATGGCGTGAGGCGTCGATACTCCTGATACTAGCAATGTTGCGTCTACGTAGGCTTGGATGAAGTCACTCGGGTCTTTTATTGCCTGGAATATGTAAAAATATAATACTTGTGTTAAAATACAATAATTGAATAGAAATTAAGTCTCTCTCTTTGAAAGTCACTGAGAAAGTCAAATAGACTTTAAACTAGTTGTCCTGTGAGAACATAGACCTCGCGAGCCTTTATAACCGTGCAATAACCAACACTTTCCCTTTTACCCTGGCTAAGTAAATCTAATTTCAGGTGCTTGAATTTTCCAATAGGCCCTTATGTAGACGTTTGAGCAAAACAAGGGTATAAGTTTTAGCGATTACTCGCGTTCCCTTGGGCCTAAGAGGTCGAATCTGGTGTCTACGGATTTGTCTCATAAAGGCGAAGAGGACTGTGTAGTCTCATTGATATTGGTAAAAGTCAATTTTCGGGAAAAAAAATAAAAAAATAATTTCCCCTTTTTTCCCCTTTCCAGTCCCCTTTTTTGGAAATATTTTTACACCATCTTGTGTAGAATGAAATCTTTCGTGTGCTCCTTAAATTTGATTGAAATCCGTCGATAAATAACGCTACAGCAAACTTTCCCTCTTTTCTCCCCTATTTTCCCCCCAATCAAAAATCCCCGACGACAAAAAAAATCTAATAATTCATATAACCTGTGTACCAAGTTTCGTCCAGATCGGTTGAAAAATGCGACCTGTAGAGGAGAACAGACAGACAGACAGACAGACAGACAGACAGACATCCGGACAAACGCATTTTTGGCCAATGTGGAAACTGAGACGCTTCGCTCGCTTCGCTCGCTCGGTCAAAAAAAAAATTCACACCTGGAGATATCCTAAAATAAAAAATAACAAATTATGGACAAAGTCTGCAATAAATACAATTTAATTTTAAAATATGTCTCCCTACTTTTTTTTTTCAAGGTTTTTTTATGATCTTTTTTGTTTTTTTGCTTTTGACACGCATCACAGCTCAGTCGGTAATGGCACTGCCTTCCGTGCTGTGAGTCGTGGGTTCGATACCCACCAAGAACAAACATTTGTGTGTGGAAAACATAGATGTTTGTTCTATATCTGGGTGTTACTATGTATTATAAGTATGTATTTACAAAAAAAAAGTATATTAGTATTCTATCAGCCATCTAGTTCCCATATCACAAGCTTTGCTTAGTTTGGGACTAGAGGGTGTTGTGAGTAAAGTCCAAGAATATTTATTTATTTATTTATCTTTACAAATTGTATTTTCACGCATAAAATAACAAACTGCCTATTCTTGTTTAATCAACTTTAACATGTTGTTTTTATATTGTTGTAAAAATAACATTTTACCTGTAAATGTGCGTCGATGACCTCCGCCGACCTCGTTCCTAGTTTCTGCAGGTTCTCAATGGTCGGCTCCTTCAAGAATCTACTCACGTCTGTTTCTACTTCTACAACTGCAAAAACATTTTGTAATTTAAAAAACATGAAAAACTATCTTTTTTATACATTACTAGCTGTTACCCGCGCATTCGTACGCGTGTTCAATTTTATGAGCGATTTCTTTGAGAAGCTTGATATTACACCGAATCGAACCCGTACTCGCGTGTCACATGTTAGACTGCTTTATACACCAAAACTCGTATTAGGCCCACTGAAGCAAATCGTCCTCGTGTCAAAGTATATTTTAGTTCGTTTATTTTATCCTGTAGGTCCTGTTCATTATTGGGGATAAAAAGTAGCCTCATATTTTACTCTAATAGGGATGACGTCAAAATGGCGTCGAAAACTCGTTTCACCAGTGGGTAAAAAAAAGCTTTCGGCCGAGATATGACGTCATCCCAATTAGAATAAAATCTCAGCGGAAATGAGCATAAGGCCCCTGGTTACAAACTATAATTATATTCCAAGTATCCAAGTTGGTTCAGTAGTTTTGACGTGATTGAAACGCAAACATCTAAATTTTCACATTTATAATATTAGTGGGATGTAAATCCGTAAATGGTACCTTACCTACCTACCTACCTAGAATGAATTGAATGGGTGCTATTCATAACCTTATCACTAAAGCTACGTACCTACTAAATCTACTCGAACGAAGAATACCTATACTTACCTAATTTTATACTTATAAGATCTTTTCTCATGTAAGTGGCATATTATGTCTTTTTTGAGAATAAATGTCTATAAACCTAAATCCGCCATTTCGAAAAACAGCTTACCAGATTTATCCAAAGTTATGTTGATATCTCGTAGTGTGTTCTCGGTTAGTTCTTCATCACTGTGACTTGTATCAGCTCCTGATTCAGCGTCTGACGCCTCCGAGCCTTCCGAGTCGTCTGTCACATCTGTAAACCAAACGCAATATAAATTACTAGCTTCCGCCAGCGACCCGTTTGATCCTGTTGATTTTCCGGGATAAAAAGTAGCCTATGTTTTAATCCAGGCTACGTACTATATTCAAAGTTTCATACAAATCGGACCAGTAGTTACAGCGTTATTGAAACACTATCATCTAAACCTTGACATTTATAAATATTAGTAATATAAAAGGACAAGTCAATTTTACAAAAAATTTAAGAGCTACTTTGAAAATCTCCCTAAATCCTCTTCATCAATGTTGGTCATGATCAGATCCTTCAAATCTGGAACCTTTGACATGAACCAACTGTTTCAAGCTGCAATTATCCTGAAATCCCTTCATAATGGAAATTCAGATTTGAGAATAATAACAATCTATTTACAGATTAACTTATATTTTACAAATAATTCTACTATTTAATGTATAAAAAGTAATTAAATTAAAAATTTAACTAACCCCCGAATCTTGGACTGGTTTTTATCAAACATAGCTAAGAACACTCCCGACTAATTCACCTTTCAAACAAAATCAAAATCGGTTCATCCGTTCGGGAGCTACGTTGCCTCAGACAGACACGTCAAAGTCAAAATTTCTTTATTTAATAAAATCACAAGAAACTACGGCCCGGTTCCTAGCGTTTTTTTTGTATGATTCCTTTTACAGAGAAATTATACATAGAACACGAGAATAGCACCGCGAGTAGTTAGCTGTCGATGGGTGGAGTGACATCGGGCCATGCAGTTTTGCAGCAAATTTATAACACCCTGTCGTTTTTGCATCGCTGGTTAAAAATACACTCGAGAGCAATGATTCCGGGTCACTTAAAGAATGTTAAAAATCTCGGAAACTAAAAATGATAGGTTAATGCAATAAATTGTATTTAATAGACAATGTAATACTCCTTAAATGAAAGTAAAAAAATATGAGTCACCATACATTTTATTAACACAAAATTACATAAAGAAAAAAACTGCTGATCTCTCCTTAAAACAAAAATAGGAAACATGAAATTTTTGAACTTTATTACGATTTGACTTGAATTTTAATACTTCGTATTGCCTCCTCGTGCTTCCATTACTGCGTTTACGCGGTTTGGCATGCTGTACACCAAGTTCCTTATACGATTTTGGGGAATATTCTCCCATTCCTCTGTGAGAGCAATTTTGAGCTCACGAAGCGTGATTGGGGGAGGGTTTCGTTGTTTTACGCATCTGCCTAGCTCGTCCCAAGCATGCTCGATCGGGTTGATATCCGGGCTGCGCGCTGGCCACTCCATACGAGTAATGTTCATCTCTTGAAGGTAGTCATTCACAATCCTACCTGTATGAGGTCGGGCATTGTCATGCATAAATATAGCATCCTCACCTAAATTGACCATAAATGGACCAACATGATCATTGAGGATTTCTTCCACATATCTTACGCTAGTTAAAGAGCCGTTTTCTATGATCACCAGCTCTGTGCGACTTTCAGAAGAAATTCCGGCCCACACAAGTACAGACCCACCACCGTAGGCTACTTTTTCTTCGATGCATGCTTGCTTGAATCTTTCCCCTGGTCTTCGATACACTCTGTGTCTTCCATCGTGCTTGTAGAGCATAAATTTTGATTCGTCGGAGAACATAACTTTTGACCAATCTTCAATACTCCAATTTACGTGGCTCTGGGCATATCTTAGTCTTGAAATACGATGCCCACGCTCCAGTTTAGGGCCGTTTGCAGGTCTAAGGGGTTTTAAGTTAGATTCAGCAAGCCGACGTCTTACTGTCCATGCACTTGGGTTACTTCCTCCGAGGCGTCGAAACTGATTTGTGAGTTCAGTTCCTGTGAGAAAGCGATTTCGAAGCATGGTGTTCACCAAGTATCGGTCTTCTCGTGCTGTGGTACACCTGGTTCTGCCCGTTCCTGGTCTGCGTAGGTTAGAACCAGTTTCTTCGTAACGTCGGAGAACTCTTTGTACTGTTGACAGCGACACACCGACAGTCCTGGCTGTATCGCGCTGACTCCGGCCGGTTTCCAGCATTGTAAGTATTCTGGTGCATTCTTCAGGCGTAAGCGACATAATTTCAGCTTGAATAATGAATATAGAGCACTATCAACATGGTTTATATACCCACATAAATGACAGATTACAAACAAAAGCAAAACCAAATGCTGTAATTTCGTAGTTCCATCTTCGAAAGTGGCCCTTTTTCAAATTTGATTTTTTTAAGATATAACTTTACAATAACTAAGAAGTTTTAATACCTTCATTTAAGGAGTATTACATTGTCTATTAAATACAATTTATTGCATTAACCTATCATTTTTAGTTTCCGAGATTTTTAACATTCTTTAAGTGACCCGGAATCATTGCTCTCGCGTGTAGCTTACATTCGTCATCACTGCCCTCGCCATCGCTGAGTTCTGCAGCATCGCCCAGTTTATTCTTCATAGTACGTTTACTCGCCGCGTCTCCTAGACTGTTACCTACAAACACATATTATTCACCTAAGTAACTAGTTAGTCATCATCATCATCATCCACAGCCTGACTTCACCCACTGCTGAGTATAGGCCTCTCTCTTTTTGTACCTTCACTTAACATCAGGTGATTGTGGTCAAACGCTTGCTTATAAATTAAAAAAAAAACCATCTCTCACGACCCCAAAGTTGTTAAAGTTAATAATTATTAATTCTTAAATAAAATATAAATAAAAGTTCACACATCGCCCTCTTAGTCACAAACTAAGTAAAGTTTGTAATATGGGAACTAGATTGATATTTTTATCCATAAAGTCATAACTATTATTCAATAAAATCACGCGGATCATTAGAATCGTGTTATATAACTAGGTGATGTCTATGTGCCAGTTCCACGCGACCAGAGACAACAAGAACGGGCAGGAAAAAAAAAAAAACTACGGCCTGCTTCCTAGCGTTGTATTGTAAAGCAAAATCGGAGCTAAATCTAAAATTGAGAATGCAAGTTACCTGCTAAAACAACTCTAGCTAGTCGATCACTGCTATCGGGTAAAACTGTCAAAGCATCAACAACATCCATGCAAGCCTCATGACCGATTTCATTGTGACTGAGGTCCAGTGACTGAAATAAATACAAAACAAGGTTAATTTTAATATATGCTGATCAACGGTCATTTTCATCACCTACTTAGAACTCCGCCTTTTGCTAAAAGATTAGTAAACTAGTAAACGCCAATAAACACTGACATTGGCAAATTCGTGGCAGCCCTAGCCACTGAACAGCCAGAATTAAGAGAAGAATATCTGCCCTTTTTTTTTCTTGGTGAACGGACTCTTTTATAACCATGTTTCAGAGTGCAAATATGCTCGAAATTTCTCAAAACTTGTTTGCAGAGCTGATGATGATGACTTGAAATCGGCTAAGCCGATTTATACCAAACATAGCTAATATAATCAGCTTTCTTACTAAAAAAACCTCATTCATATCCAAGCCCTACTTTCAGACCTACAAGGATAGACAGACACATAACGCCTGTAATATAACACCTCATTATTTTTCGGTTGGAAGTAAACATATAGGTACCTCTAGTAACAGCGAATTGTCTTTGAATGCCTTCGCCAGCGCCTTGGCTCCTTTACTCTTCAGTAAACAATCACCGAAGTTTATGCATTTCAAGTTTTTTAACCTGTAACAAACAATCACATTTTACCGTAATCTATAAATTTTTCTCCAATGTGTATGTTTTTAGTGAACTTTGTCAGGCATGCATAGAACTAAGGTAGCTGTTTAACATGAGGCGGGCCACCTTCTTCATCACAGGCCAGTATAGGAGTCATCCATTAATCATGTGAGGCTAGAAAGGAGATTTTCCAAAATAACACATGACTGACAAAAGTCATCACTGACGTCGGTGAAAAGTCTCCCAAACTAAAATGGGATTGAGCGGGGCATATCAGCTGAATGCATGAGTTGAGTAGAAATAATTATAATTTTATTTATTTTTTTGCACCATAGGTACACTACGGCCGGCGGATCTAGACCGGTCTGAAGTTGCGCTTTCGGAAATTGTGCGCAGGTACAGGCGAGACACGTACACGCACCCCGCGTCTTACCACCTATTCGACCCTAAAAGTGACTACTGCGCAGCGTTCCGAACGAACTTAACGCCGGTCTAGATCCGCCGGCCGTAGTGTACTTCATTTCGACTGCAACAAATCAAAGAGGTTGTATAGGTTTTAGGTACCCATACCTAACTAAGTTGAAATCGCATTTATCTACGGTATTATTATGAAATGTACCATAATTGAAAACTGTTACAAATCTTGCTTGAGTCTTGGTTTTGAAATAAGTTGAGAGGCAAGCCTCAAACTCTGCCATAGCTATAGTTACCTAGGTAAGGCCTGGGCGATACAAACTCTGCCATAGCTATAGTTACCTAGGTAAGGCCTGGGCGATACAAACTCTGCCATAGCTATAGTTACCTAGGTAAGGCCTGGGCGATACAAACTCTGCCATAGCTATAGTTACCTAGGTAAGGCCTGGGCGATACAAACTCTGCCATAGCTATAGTTACCTAGGTAAGGCCTGGGCGATACAAACTCTGCCATAGCTATAGTTACCTAGGTAAGGCCTGGGCGATACAAACTCTGCCATAGCTATAGTTACCTAGGTAAGGCCTGGGCGATACAAACTCTGCCATAGCCTGTATACCTACTTTACCTGTGCTGTGTGTGTGTTTTGTGGCCAATAAATAACTGTCTATGTCTATAGCTATAGTTACCTAGGTAAAGCCTGGGCGATACAAACTCTGCCATAGCTATAGTTACCTAGGTAAGGCCTGGGCGATACAAACAGCCCCTTTCCCTCCGATAGTATTGTCATTTAGATTTAGTCGACTGAGCTCCGGGTTGTGCTTGAAAGCCTCTGATAAAGCTGAAATACCAATGTGGTAGATACCATTCTGTGGCATTGCTAGCTCTTCTAATGTGCCCATGTTCTGAAAAGATAATTCAAAAGTTTAAAAAACTAGGAAACCCAACTTCAATTAGACTACCAACTTCATCTACGATGATGGCAGCTTATTGGGAATGTTCTAGTGACCGTCAACAAAACACCACTAAAAAGGCACAGAAAAGCAGAATACGCAATTTCGTGTATGTGGATCGCATATTTTTTTCAGTTATTTCTATTTATAAGCCAAACTACTGAACCGATTTTGATGAAAATTGAATGGGACCAACATGGAAAACATCTACAGATTAAAAAAAATTCAAATAATGTTTTTAATTAAAAGAATTCTGATGTAACAACATTGAAAAAAAAATACAACCAAATTGAGAATCTATTACCTGTTTGAAAACCTTCATAAATGATTATGAAAAATACCAATTTACCTGAAAAACCTTCGCAAGGGCAGTTGCTCCATCATTCTCTAGTCGGTTCCGGCCTGCTATGAAGATCTTCAGTTTCCTAGGGCGGGCGGATAGGGCGCCGGCTAACAGACGCCCGCCCGTGATGCCCAGACCATTGTTGTTTAGTCTTAATTCCTAGAATTACATAATGCTGCTGAATAGATCAGGATATTACTTGAAAGCAGTCACTACAGGTAACTTTTTGTAGCTATTAAAATGCGCGGTTTTTAATATACAACTAATGATAAATAATTTTACTTCTTTATCCACATTTAGACTTCACCCACTGTACTACTTGATACTTAATAACCTGTTTAGGTACTTGCATCACTACTGACCAATATTATACTCTAAAAGATGTTATTTTGGCGCATTGCTTTTTAAAAATGTGAAACTTGACAAATGTAGACTAACGAACCTCCAATTCACTGCAAACATCACTCTGTAGTAGTTTAGCCAGCCCCTCCACACCGATAGGTCCAAATGCATTATCACTGAGGTCTAATGTGCTGAGTCGAGCGCCTGCTTTGATCATACCATCTCCAAGTGCACACTGTAAAGTTGTATAACTTCTCCATAAAACTGATGCATATCCGCATAACTTGTAAAAGGCTGCACCAATTTTGAACAAACAGAGCTAAGAAACATCCTCAATAATTATCTTTTACTGCACTGAAATTGGTGCATTCATCTAGAGACCAACAAGGGTACACACAATAATATCAAACTTATAACACCCATTTTTTTTGTTGCGGGCTAAAATATGATTCAAAATATTGTCCTTCAGCGTGTAAAGTACCAGGAAAGCATACCAGAGCAGGAGGTATCTCCGTCTTCATCCTCCCAGTGAACATATCCGAGAAATGTGCATTTTTCAGCTCCGGTCGGTGTTCTAACGCCTTTGCGATGGCCTCTGCAGCAGCGACGCCAAGCGTGTTGCCGGTGAGCGTCAAGTAGTGGAGGTTAGGACACTCATTGATAGCATCGACGATCGGTTGCGCTAAAATTATATTGTAAAATCACCGATTTTGCAGACGGCAAATATATAAAATTTACAGCGTAGCGGAGCTTATAAATATGAGCTGAGTTGCTATTATGAATTTATTCACCGATTAGCATTTAGTTATTCACCAAAAAAGCAAAATTCTAGAAAAAAATTCTGAATTTATTCACGAATGTTTAAGTATAGGTTATGTTTTGTTTACCATCTTTTGCCGTGTCGAGTTTCAAAGATTTTCCCGAAAAATCTACACCACTTGTAATCTTCCCGGGATCGTCCAGCGCCGAACTAATTGCGTTAAAATCAAAGGATGCCATTTTCACTGATTAATAGCAGAAATATAATTACTAAAACTAGAGAAACATGAAAAATAACACCGTAACCAAGCAAAGCAAACAGCAAAATTCAACGGAATTTCAATTTTTGACATTTGATTGACATTAGTTTTTGACGGTTATGAGCGTTATGAGATTGCGTTCCAAACCCTAAAAAAACTTTCTTTAGCATGAGCAATTCATTCGTTTTTTCCCTCCCATATTCCTCACAAGTGGGACATAACGTGTATTCGTTAGACCTGTGTCGATCGATCCTTTCTTGCGACCCGGGTCGATTATGACCCAATGGTGAAGTGATCGAATCGAAATGATTCGATCCTTTTCCGGGTTGCGGGTCGCTGAGCCGACTCCTTCGTCCACCGCCCGCGCCGCCGCGCCGCGCCGAATAGCTAATGGTTTTTGCACAGTACTCGCATTTTGCCTTGTCCTTATTGATTATAGAAAAAGGCTTCCATATTGAACTTTTTTTTCTCGCATGATCTGACATTTTGTAAAAGTTCAAGATACTTATTATAATATTTTATGATAAAAAAACCACCACCACAATGTTCATATTCAGTAAATAAGTAAGCAGTTTATTGTAGGTTAGGCAAGTCGTAATAATTATGTTAGATTTTACCACTACCAAATCACCAAAATCAATCAAATTGCAAGAAAAACACGTAAAAAATAGTACTTAGTAAAAATAGTTCGACAATCACACTGTTTGTTTTGTTACCGAATTCCGCGGTATGCATGCGATGTGCAGAATGTTAGAAGGTCACCAAGCAACTGATTGATTGATTGATATCGATCGCGGGATTCGCGAGTCGTTTGCGCGGGTCGCGATTCACGACCCGCGCAAACGATCGGATGCGAGTGCGACGTACTGTGCTTGCTTGCATGCGAACGAAAGAGACCACATCAAATTTGTTAGTTGCGTGATTGTGTATGCGTTTACAATATTATATGAATCTGAAATAGCTACTTTAAGGACAATAGATAAAGTCCAATTTAGCTTGGCGAACAATTATCTCTTTCTATCCTGCACATAGATTGGCGTAGGTGTACGTACGGCGCTGGTCGGTCAAAAATGATCGAATCTTTTAAACATCTTTCATTCAATCACTCCCGCATGGGTGGTGATCGAATCAAAGTGATTTGATCAATCGCGATCGACACAGGACTACTTCACTCGCGTACCCCTACACTATAAATATAGGAGCGGTGATGTCGCATCCCCGCATCGTACCGTACCGACCGCGACGCCCTATCCGTGCGTTCGTTCGCGTTTGCTACCCAATTTCGCAACAAATAAAATAATTAACTAAGGAAAGAAAGATGGCTCGTACCAAGCAAACCGCCCGCAAGTCTACCGGTGGCAAGGCGCCGCGCAAGCAGCTCGCCACCAAGGCGGCACGCAAGAGCGCGCCCGCCACCGGCGGCGTCAAGAAGCCCCATCGCTACAGGCCCGGCACCGTGGCCCTGCGTGAGATCCGTCGCTACCAGAAGAGCACCGAGCTGCTGATCCGCAAACTGCCGTTCCAGCGTCTAGTGCGTGAGATCGCTCAGGATTTCAAGACCGATCTCCGCTTCCAGAGCTCCGCGGTTATGGCTCTCCAGGAGGCCAGCGAGGCGTACCTCGTGGGTCTCTTCGAGGACACCAACCTGTGCGCCATTCACGCGAAGCGAGTCACCATCATGCCAAAGGACATCCAGCTCGCGCGCAGGATCCGCGGGGAGCGCGCCTAAGCTAGCCAGCTGAGCCAAGCGAGCGTCGCGCAGCTCTAAAAAGAAAAGGCCCTTTTCAGGACCGCACATGTTTCGTGAAGTAATAAGTTGTTTCTTGTGCACATGCAAAACGTCAATTCGTAGATAAAACATTATAGGTATACTCGGTATAACCACCTACCAATAATAAGTATCCCGTTAAGTAATTTCATTTCATTGTGTATAAGAGATACAATACAATGCTAAATATGATTAGGTTTATAAAATAATTATGTAAGGCTTATAATGCGCGGGCTGATTAGGGCTCTTTTTTTTGTTCTCTTTGTAGGTATATCCAAAAATTAGGTTGGCTTAAAGAAGGTTAGGTTAGGTTTTTTTTTTTTTTTTCAAATTTGCTTATGTTTTACCTCAACCACCGACCCTCCCCGCGTCAAAACCGACGAGGGGACGCCCCTCGCCACGCGCCGACGTCGTCGTAGCAGTTTAACAGAGCTCGCTACTATAAATATATGGCGCGTTCAGCCGAAACTGCTACACACGCACGCAGTCTGTCGACAGAAGCGCTTGCGCTAGACCTGTGTCGATTATGACCCAATGGTGAAGTGATCGAATCGAAATGATTCGATCCTTTTCCGGGTTGCGGGTCGCTGAGCCGACTCCTTCGTCCACCGCCCGCCGCCCGCGCCGCGCCGAATAGCTAATGGTTTTCGCACAGTACTCGCATTTTGCTTTGTCCTTATTGATTATAGAAAAATGCTTCCATATTGGACTTTTTTTTCTCGCAAGATCTGACATTTTATAATAGTTCAAGATATTATAATATTTTATGATAAAAAAAAACCACCACCACAATGTTCATATTCAGTAAATAAGACTATATTTTTGTAGACTAGAAATAATTTATTCACAAAGAAAATTATGACTAATAAAGTATTTACAATATTTATAATATGTCTATAAATCGTTTGCAACGGTGTGTAGAAAGCTCAACCGCTTCATGTGTATTTTGTAAATAAGTAAGCAGTTTATTGTAGGTTAGGCAAGTCGTAGTCGTAATTATGTTAGATTTTACCACCACCAAATCACCAAAATCAATCAAATTGCAAGAAAAACTAAAAAATAGTACTTAGTAAAAATAGTTCGACAATCACACTGTTTGTTTTGTTACCGAATTCTGCGGTATGCATGCGATGTGCAAAATGTTAGAAGGTCACCAAGCAACTGATTGATTGATTGATATCGATCGCGAGTCGTTTGCGCGGGTCGCGATTCGCGACCCGCGCAAACGATCGGGTCCCATGCGAGTGCGACGTACTGTGCTTGCTTGCATGCGAACGAAAGAGACCATATCAAATTTGTTAGTTGCGTGATTGTGTATGCGTTTACAATATTATATGAATCTGAAATAGCTACTTTAAGGACAATAGATAAAGTCCAATTTAGCTTGGCGAGCAATTATCTCTTTCTATCCTGCACATAGATTGGCGTAGGTACGTACGGCGCTGGTCGGTCAAAAATGATCGAATCTTTTAAACATCTTTCATTCAATCACTCCCGCATGGGTGGTGATCGAATCAAAGTGATTTGATCAATCGCGATCGACACAGGACTAGTATTCGTCCAAGGACATAACATTCAAATTCAAATTCAAATTCAAATTCAAATTGTTTATTTAACATAGACATTACCATTACAGAGATCCAAGGCGATAACGCTATTACATATTTAAATCTAGAAAACTGTACATCGGTATTATACCTACCTACTATATATTTGACAATACAACTAAATATATCGAAAAACATCAACTTAGGTAAATACACCAAACGTGATGGGAAAAACGACATTATAAATGGGCTTTAATGTCACCTTCACAATACTTCAAAACGGTTTTAAAAATTTTCTTTATACGGTCGTCAAACACGTCTGTCTCAGGATTAAGCTTGAGAATAGCATTGAGATGAAACTGCGCTCTGTATAGCGGTGATTGCTGGCGTGCAGTAGTGCGCGCAGGGCTTGGCGCGAACAGATGGACACGTCCGGGACGGAATTTGGCACGCTGCTCGGGTACGCTGAGCCTACTTGCTTCCAGAACTAATTCTGGGCAGTCTAGCACCCCATGCAGGATACGGCACACACACATTAATTGCTCGCACAGCCTACGCGTTTCAAGGGAATTGTAACCGAGAGCACCTAACAGATATTTAGTAGGAAACATATAAGGGTAGTACCCTAGCTTTTTTTTGTATAGAAACCTTAAAAATCGCTTTTGCACTTTCTCCAGCATACCTGGGTGGGGGGCGGATTGAAATAAATGAAATAGTCTCTCAGTTTGGTTCTATATGCTTAGCATCTATTGATCTGTGGGTTCTAGAACACAATTTTGTCTATCTATTATACTCTGAAAACTAAGAACATGGCCATTATGAGATTGAGAGAATCTGTCTTTGCAGTGCTGCCTTCAATTTCGCCAATCGTCGTCGACAAATGTGACGAATTGTCTTCGTCATATTTGTCTCTCATTATGTCCAAATTTGTGTCGAATGTGAATTGAAAATGTCACTGTTTTTATCTTTGTCAATGTCAAATTGACAGTAAATAAATTAGATTCGTTCGGTTTGTCAGAGTCGAATTCTATCGAATTCTACCTATTCAATAATCCTCAATTTTCAAGGATTTCCTAAACTACAAATACTACAACAATAAGTAGAGGACGACTACCTACGTGACTTTCGTGCGGCACACCATGGCGGGTAAGTAAACAAAATTCCTTTTCTAACCGTTGCTTTACTCTCTTGTCGAGAGTACCAGATTCTGTAAGAACTCGCCACACTAGAAAAAGTAAGATCGGATCTTATCAGAGTTATCAGTGTGCTTTGAGTGATATAATAGATAGATGCTCGGTGTGGTTACTATTTATGTATGTATTCAGGCCTACGAACTACTCTTCTCTTCCTAGATAATCTTTAGCGCATAGTGCTCTCAATGTTTACAAAAAAATACTTTTTGGCACCTTTCAGTACCTCTACTAGATATCTAGAGGTCACGGCAATCAGACCTCTAATTTACATTTACCTATTTAATTAATGACAAACACCAATCTGAATCGAATTCACATCAAAACTTGGTATTATTTTATATCTAATATGAATCTTATAGGACAGTTTTAGGGTACCTTAAATGTCCTCCCAAAGGACCCTAAAACTGACCAAGGCAAAAACTAACGACTTACTATGTGACCCATTAAGAGGTGGGGGGGGAGGGGCGGGGTTCTTCAAAATACCATAAGACCAAATAAAAAATTGTATTTTATGTATAAAATTGTATAATTGTATCGTCGATGAAAATACTAAGCTTGGTCACAAGTAGATGGAAGGGCTTAGGGCTTATTCATGACATATACCACGGGTGGTCACTCGGGAGGTCTGATAAGTGAAAAAAAGGTTCACGTAGTATGGGTACGTTCCCTAATCTTAACTAAGTTTAATTAAATAATCTAACTAAGTAAAACTACGTTTCTATAAAGGTGTTTGAGCACAAACATCTAGCAATTTCTTAAACATTAGCCTATACATTTTAGTTTAACTAACTTTCATATTCCCTTACCTTAGGGGCTCAAAGAATCAAGGCCCATTGACATCCAATCGATATAAATCTGTGGAGATAGAGGTCAATATGCTATGTCAAATATTTGGATTGAAGTTTATTTCGATGCTACGTGACTTGACTTTAATAAGAAACTAAATTCTTAACTTTAATTGCTATTTTACTTGCAACGATCCATGCCTGAATGCTTACCTATGGTGCAGCAGTATGCAACGGTGTTTTTTTTTTTTTTTTAATATAATATAGAATGTCCTTTGGCCACAATCTCACCTGATGGTAAGTGACGATGTGGCCGACGATGGAGCAGGACAGTCTAGAAGACACCTATTCACTCTTGCCTTGAAAAGACCCAGATTATATTTTTCAGGAAAGACAGAAGACGGCAACGCGTTCCATTCCTTGGCAGTTCGCATAATGAATGTAGATCCAAAACGTTTGGTGCGAATGGGTGGAATGTGTACCAAGTATGGATGGTATTGTGCCGTGCGTCTACTTGTCCTGTGGTGGAAAGGGGATGGTGGTATCAGGTCATGCAGTTCCTGAGCACATTCCCCGAAATGTATCCTATAAAAGATCGATAGGCATGCAACTTTGCGGCGGTGTTCGAGACTCTGGATTTTTGTCTTCGCCATGTATTGCTCTCCTATTAACCTGAAAGCTCTGCGCTCAATCGAGTCCAGAGCAGCCAGCTGATACTTAGCCGAGCCATCCCACAAGTGACAACAGTACTCCATTCCTGATCGGACTTGTGCTTTATAAAGGCTTAGAAGCTGTCCAGGTCTGAAGTACCGACGCACTCTATTGAGGATACCCAGCTTCATAGAAGCCGTTTTAGCCCTGGACTCGATGTACGAGCCGAAGTTAAGAGCAGGTGATAGTGAGGCACCTAGAAGCTCAAGGTGGTCCTGTATTGGCAAAGATACATTTCGGAAAACGGGAGCCTGGAGAAACGGACTCTTCTTTGCTGAGAAAAGACATGCTTGGGTTTTTAAGGCGTTGAATTTGACCAAATTAGTGTCACCCCAGTCGGACACTGCCTTGAGTTTCAAATTCAAACGCTCCAGCATGTCTTCTCTCTCCTGCCGAACCACATTCTGTCTGGCCTGGGCATTGGAGGTATATCTTTCCACGACTGTGCTGTCATCTGCGTACCCAACGATACCAGGCATTAGCAGATCGTTAATATGCAGCAAGAACAGTGTAGCAGATAGTACAGACCCCTGAGGTACACCGGCGTTAATGGCCAATTGATCTGAAGAGCAGCCATCTACAACCACTCGAATAGATCGTTCCCTCAGAAAGTCTCCAAGCCAGGAACAGAATTTAACTGGGAGTCCGTAAGCAGAAAGCTTGCCAATAAGGCTATCATGCCAAACCCTATCAAAAGCCTTCGAGATGTCAAGTGAAACCGCCAGTGCTTCACCATATTTTTCGATGGCTTCACTCCAAATGTGCGTGGCATACACAAGAAGATCCCCAGTAGATCGGTTCCGGCGAAAACCATATTGGCGATCACTGAGGAGATCATTGTCTTCTAGGTATGCCAGGAGTTTTGCATTCAGCACACGCTCCATACATTTACATAATACGGAGGTTACCGAAATAGGGCGGTAGTTTGACGGGTCGGCACGACTACCTTTCTTGGGCACAGGCTGCACATTGGCAAGCTTCCAAGACTTGGGGACAACAGCAGCTTTTAGGGATAGGCGGAAAAGTCGCGTCAGGACTGGAGACAACTCAGGGGCGCAGGCTTTTAGCACCACGGCTGGAATACCGTCAGGACCACTAGCTTTGTTCACGTCAAGACCACGTAGCGTTTTGAGCACTTCCTTTTGCTGGATGCGAATTTCCGGCATCGATGGTTCGCATCGAGGAAGGCATGGTGGAATTTCGCCGGCGGTATCAAGACGGGAATTTTCCGCAAATTGGGTCGCAAATAGATTTGCTTTCTCAATCGCAGTATGGGCTAGAGATCCATCCGGTTTCAGCAGTGGCGGTAAGGAAGGACGGCTAAAGTTCGCCTCAACCGACTTGGCCAGAGACCAGAACGCTTTACTTCCCGCCGGGTATTTAGCTAGTTTAGCACCCATACGGCCAATACGATCAAAGCGCGCCTTACGTATGACCTTTTTGGAGGACTTGGCAGCTTTATTGTAGGCTCTCTTCTTTTCTCGCGTATCAGAGGCTTTACTGTTTCGCGCATCAGCCCAGGCAAGATAAGCCGCATGTTTTAGCGCTTCTGCGCTAGCACATGCAGAACTAAACCAAGGGCGAGCACTATGTGTGGGTGAAGCATCAGAGAAAGGAATAAAGTACTCCATTGCTTTTTTGATCACCTCCGTAACAGAGTCAGCACAAAGCGATGGGTCACATGAAGAGAAACAAGTTTGCCGCCAAGGATAAGACGCAAAGAAATGACGCATCTCATCCCAATCCGCTGACTTGTATCGCCATATTCGCCGACAACCTCTAGGAGAGGGATCAGGCGGCGAGTAAGACGACACAGACCTCACCACGCAGTGGTCAGAGGTTCCCAAAGGAGGCAACAACGACACCGAGTGGCGATCCGGTTCGCTCGTCAGGAAAAGGTCCAGGCAGTTGGCTGTGTGGCTTTCAATATCCGGTATCCTGGTTGCTTCACCGACCAGTTGCGTAAGATTAAGGGTTAGGGCAAGCTTATAAGCTTCTATTCCAGCGTGGTCGGTGCTCTGGTAAGGGAAGAGCCATTGTTGGTGGTGGGCGTTAAAGTCCCCTAGTATTACCATTTGTGCATCCGGATATCGTCCTTGAGCCACATCTACCGTTTCGCTGATATAATCAAACAACCTGGTTGTCTCAGAGTCTCCAGAGTGTGATCGGTACAAACCAGCATAGATAATCTTATCTAAGCCAGTATCCACCAGAACCCATATGACTGAAAAATCGGGCTTCTCAAGGTTACGCAGACGCTGACAGCAGATGTCATCCCGAACAAACAGACAAATACCAGCTTTAGGTTTAAAACTGTGTTCTAACGAATAGCCTGGGTATGTGAGGTACGCTGTGTCGGGAGGACACTGAATCTGCGTCTCCGTGAGGAATAACAAGTGTGGCTTATTGGTCTCTAGATAGTGGTGGACCGGATCGAGATTAGAGTGCAGTCCTCGTATATTGGAGAAGTGCACTTGAAGTGAGAGGACGTGCTTCCGCTGTAAGCACAACTTATTATTTTTAAACTTTTTCATTGGTGTTGAGTGTTTTAGGTTTGGGGAAAGACAGCAGTTGAGTGAGGCACAGGGTAGGCAAGCTCATCGGCACGCAGTAAACTCCTGCACAGATGGGGGACTAGAATGGAGACTGCGGGGACGCCCGAACCCCCCCAAGAATGGCCATCGGATCCTCTCATCCGGTCGCCAACCGGCACGATGGAGCATTCCGGGATTTTTCGCAAGGCGGCGGGGCAGCCTTTCACGAGTGGCTACTCGCTAATTGGGCCCCCTACAAACCTGCGGTCGGCCAGCGGAAAAAACCGTGCTTCGGATCCCGCTACCCTCCAAATCTAGTCTTCCGGTGCATTTGTACTACTGAGTTGACCATAACGCTTTAGCCTACCCGCGCAAGAACTACTCAGACCCGTCACATCCTCTGTGTGTCGCTGGCTACACCGAACAACACTCCGAAACACGAAATATTCGCTTCACGGAGTGACTTCGTCCGGTGGGTGGTGACAAGCTGCGGCCGAAGCCTACCACCAGAATGATTGTTACCCATTTGGCACTACCCAGGAATCACGTGTAGGGTTTCGGGAGTAAACTCCTACGGACGCGGGTAACTCTGATTCCCAGCAGGTAGATTCTTATTAAAACAATCCCAGAGTGAATTGTTAATTTGTTTTTAACATACTGTTCCATGCTTTTAATTGACATTCTAAATAATTTCCTAATGTAGGTGAATTATTAATTTCTTTTGTGAAAATAAAATAATTTCTAACCTTTTTTTACAGAATCTGGCAACCCCTTTCAAAATCTACTGAAGACTATTGATATAAATGGAGCAACATTTCAGTATTATGATGTGACTCAGCTCGGACCTAAATATGGTAAGTTAAACTTTTTTATACAACTTCATGGTGGAACAAGCCGATGGCCCACCTGAAGTTAAGTAGGTACTAACAATGCATAATTTAGCATAAGACACTGGCATGAGTAGTATCAAATATTGACAGATAAATAATAATAAATATTCATGGACATAGAAAAAAAAATAAAAAATAGATAATAATAGATTAATAGATATTTATTGCACACCAACAAAACAGGAGAAATAACAATTTAGAACATGAAGTATAATGGGAGGTCTTATCTCTATAAGCGATCTCTTCCAGACAATCTTTGGATGGACAGAAACACTAGATAAGAACAGGGTGTACATAAAAATAAATACCTTCAGGTGTAATATTGATTACTTACCTATTTAACTTGCTTGTTACCAAGCTAGGTGGCATTGTACCTATTTACGTAATTATGTTAATAAGTATTCTGTGGTAATAAAATAAATTAAAATAAATTGTAGGTGTGTGCCTATTTCAATTATTTGTATAAATCGTAAATATTTAAATGTAAATGGTTTAATTTATTACCTTCATATCATGATAGTGTAACTGGGGTTTAATCTCTGCCTAGTTTCTGTGCTGTTGCAATACATTACCTCACAAAGCACATCCACTGAGGGTGATTATATCCTTTTTTATTCATATATGAAAATATAATCTTGTGTACTGCTAGGTTCTGGCGTCACGGAAGACCAGCGTTATAGTAGTCACAAGCTACAATAGCACATGCTGAGTGGCGACCGTTTTTGTAGTCAATTTATTATCAAGCCAACTTATATTGTAATTATTATATTAGTGACTGGAAATAAACTTTTAATCTTATCTTAATAGGTAGGTGCTTATTTTGAACGTCATTTTAGCGCAATTTACCTACTCAATGACATGATACATTATATAGAATGCACCTAACTAAAAATATTCTAATTATTTTTCAGATCGTCTGCCATATTCAATCCGTGTGTTACTTGAATCATGTGTTCGCAACTGCGACAACTTCCAAGTATTGGAGAAAGATGTCACCAATGTGCTGGAATGGGAGACGAACCAGTCCGTGGAAGGGGGGGTGGAAATCGCGTTCAAACCTGCGAGGGTTATCTTGCAGGTAAGTCTTATTACTATTAACTGTAGGTTCAAAATTGCGTGTAAGTTTAGAACAAGGTCACGTCTTGATGAGGTATGATTGTGTGATACTTTTGGGAGGGTGGAAATCTGTTGGACTGGCACGAGCACATCTCTACTGCGGTGTCCCATCCCTATTGACTCTCTAGTCCATGGTGACACGGCAGTAATATTGAGAACTTTCACCTTCCCCTAAAAAGTGCAGTATGTGCGTGTAAATTCATTGCTTGTGAAACCATTTATTAGTAATTAAAGTTCATGCTAATAAAGTCGAATGTAAAATACTGGTTGTTCTAAATCCGAGTGGAAAAATCCTCTAACAAAATCGCTTTCAAACGAATCACAGTCATTTTGTTTATCTACTTTCTTTGTCTGTTCTAACAAAATAGTGTTCTGTCAAAGTCATAGGGGTCCCTATCCTAATATGAGCAGGGCCTCTGATAGGTTAAAGTTCCTTGTTCCCTGGTTCTTATCAGACATTTCACACAACGCCATCAAGTCCCGAACTTTTTTAACCGACTTTAAAAAAGGAGGAGGTTCCCAATTCGGTTGTATGTTTTTTTACTGTGTTACCTCAGAACTCCGTCTTTTATGAACCGCTTTAAAAAAATCTTTTTTATCTGAAAAGATGTACTTCCAGGTTGGTCCCATTCAATTTTCATCAAAATCGGTTTAGTAGTTTGGCTTATAAATAGGAATAACTGGAAAAAAACATGCCAACCTCGTGCACGAAATTGCATAAACTTTCCTGTGACTTTTGTGGTGTTTTCCCAATGAACTGCCATCATCATTATACTTATAAATTATTGTTTACATCAACCGGCTCCGAACCCAAGTCGGTCGCTCTAGGGAGAGCATGTGTAGATGGGGCTATCGCGACCCTGCTCTCAGTCAATGTGACTGCGGGCTCCCCATCCAAACGATGTCCCATTTGCTCGTTTGCCCCTTGTGCCCTAACACCTGCACAAGGGATGACCTCATAGATGCCACAGACGAGGGGGTAAAGGTGGCGAAGTTCTACTCGAACTTCGTCTAGTCATACCATTGACACGCAAAGAAGAAGATTGTTTACATTATAGGCAAACGTTTGACGGCAATCTCACCCAATTCAATCGAAGTGCAAAGCTTTACAGTGGTATTTTTTTTTCAATACAGGATCTAACAGGGGTGCCCGCGGTAGTAGACTTCGCGGCGATGCGCGACGCGGTGAAGCAACTCGGCGGCGATCCGAATCGTATCAACCCTATCTGTCCGGCTGATCTGGTTATTGACCACTCGGTGCAGGTTGACTTTGCCAGAGTGTGAGTATGACTTGCCAGTATTCTTACCACGCGTCACAGCTCAGTCGGTAATAACTCTGCCTTCCGTGCTGTGGGTCGTCGGTTCGATCCTCACCAAGAACAAACATTTGTGTGTGGCAAACATAGATGTTTGTTCTATGTCTGGGTGTTACTATGTATTATAAGTATGTATTTACAAAAAAAAAGTATGTATTCTATCAGCATCTAGTTCCCATATTACAAGCTTTGCTTAGTTTGGGACTAGAGGGCGTCGTGTGTCCATGAATATTTATTTATTATTTTTATTTATTAAAGTAAATCAAAAAAGTTTTAATATCAATTGCTAGGATGTGAGTACGACTTTCCAATGTGTGAGTATAAGAAAAGTAGGTACCTAGTTTACTGTTTCCAGTATTATTTTAAAATATACACAGTGATGCTCGCATTGCTGTGTTCCGGTTTGAAGGGTATGGGGTGCTATGTTATTACACGCACATCACACTTTATGTAGACATAGACAGCTCAATGTCTATGTCTCTGAGTAATGGACGCAGTGCAATGCATCACAGTCGTCAGTGGACGTGCTCGATAGGCAATGCATTGTTATAGGTAGTGGTTACCGCTTAACATCATTTATTGTCTAAAAAAAACAGCCTGCCAGTAAATGAGTATAGTTTGCCAGAGTATAAGTATAGTAATAAACAATATCATGCAGTTGTTTTCCCAAAACAATATGGGTTTTTAAATATTTACTGATATTAACTTTATTTTACAGACCAGATGCGCTGAACAAGAATCAAGAATTAGAATTCGAGAGGAACAAAGAAAGATTTCAATTTCTAAAGGTAATCCGGTTAAAATAGGTTATAAAGGTTATAAAAGGTTATAATATAAGGTAATCCGTTATATTATAACCTTTTATGTACACGGACTTGCCTCTATAGTCACCTCTCTCTAGCCACAAAGGTTTGCTGGAAGAAAACTCTTGTTAGGGTTAAGCTCGCCTTTGTACAATGTACATGTCATCTATTTCTGTCTTTTGTTTATGTCCTGTGTTGTGTGCAATAAAGAATTAAGAAATTAAGAATTAATCTTAGACTATTCTGCTGTCAATAGTCGACCTCGGCTCCATTGGTAATGTTGGTATAGCTCTGCATTCTGCGCTGTGGGTTCGGTCCCTGCACAGAACATTTCTGTTATGAGAATTTGTTTTATTTTCAGTGGGGAGCCGAAGCTTTTAATAATATGCTGATTGTACCGCCAGGATCAGGAATCGTTCATCAGGTAAGAAAATAAATATTACAAGATCGCTCAACAATCTAGTTCCCATATTACAATCTTTGCTTAGTTTGGGACTAGAGGGCGCTGTGTCATATGTCCATGAATATTTATTTTCATTTCATTTATTTTCTTAAATTTTACAAACTTACATCTAGGTAGGTATTAATAAATAAAACAATGAATGAGTTTTACAATGTAAACGTTGGTAAGTTTGTAAGCAAGCCATATGTTCAGTTAAGTGACTACCCTCCGTACTAGTTTACACTGTGCGACGGACGGACGTCGGTGCTCTTCCAAACTTAATACTTCCAATATTAATACTTATTTGTATGTATTTCAGGTGAATCTGGAATATCTAGCTCGCGTAGTATTCTCAGATGGGAGCACACTTCACCCTGATTCTGTTGTGGGCACTGACAGCCATACTACAATGATCAATGGACTTGGAGTAGTCGGATGGGGGGTAGGGGGTGAGTAGCTTTACACCTGTTTTGTTTTGTTGTTGAGTAAAGTACGGACTAGCATAACCTAACTAATATTTTTTCTTTACATCCAATTTTTTTTTAATTAAAAGCTTATACCGGGTGTTATGTAGTCGAAGACACGTCCACCTATACTGTTTGAACTTTGAACTATTAGTAGTTGAACGTTGCGAATCGTGCGAGTGGGACGACAGGCTACGAGCGCGGCGCGCGCCCTAGCCTATTGCGCTCCCGCCCCAACTCTGCATTGTATGTAGCGTAGTTATGCTTGTATTGGGTGTATAACCTGACCTGTGGCCGTGTGTACCTATCAAATATGAACAGCATATAAATAGATAATTATAATAACTACGTGTAAAGTTCATCATAGACTGTTATTTGTCGTGTAATCTTATTGTTATGAATAAATGAACGAACAACTTTGGTATGAAACCAACAGCTTCAGCGCGGAAAAAAATAGTAAATCAGTTTTCTATCAGCAATCTAGTTCCCATAGTACAAGCTTTGCTTAGTTTGGAACTAAATGGCGTCGTGTTAAAAATGTTCATGAATATTTTCAGCTGCATGCATACATTCTTGTAAGCAGATATTTTATTTTGTATGAAAAAGATATTTTGCGCTCTGTTGATTCTTTAGAAAAGTGGTTTATATGCATGGTTATTTTAATTATCTGAAGTTTTCGGGAGAAGTCTTATTGATCTATTTATTCTTGCAAAACTTTATGGCCGCTCATAATTTCCTTCATGTTTTAGGTATCGAAGCAGAGGCCGTAATGTTAGGGCAAGCCATCAGTATGCTGTTGCCTAAAGTAGTGGGATACAAGCTTGTCGGGGAACTGAACCCACTAGCTACCTCTACGGATCTTGTACTTACTATAACTAAGGTAAGTGTTCGGAGTAAACCGAACACGTAAGCGTTTAGCGTTTTGTGCATCGCTACGCGCTTTCGAGCACAGATTTAACCAGTTTCGGCGTTTTACCGCCAGTACGCGATCATCTACCATTGAGCACTCGCGTGCTCAAATACCACTAAAACCATTTAACCATCAAACCATTAAAACCATAATTATATAAATTAATTAAACCAGTTTGTCATTGAAAAGTGATTTTCTATTTGATAACCATAAACCATATAAATAAAAAGGGATAGTCGGTCAACCATTACCAGACAGGCGCTCCCTTTTACATGGTCCTTCGAGCCGGAGTTGGTAGAAAAAATTTACACAAAGATGTGGTCCGTAAAGCATAGAGAGAGCTCCGCCCCACAGATGAGTATCCCCGTCTTCAACGGGTCCTACAACAGTTGGATTTCGTTTAAAGATTTATTCTTGGACGAATACACGGGACACGTCATGCTCGAAAAAAGTATGAAAACACCGTCGACCACTTTTTGCGGGGCTCGGGAGGAGTAATCTATTGCTGCATTAGTTCTGCATATAGCGTTGTCACTGTCTAACAATTATTGTAAATTGACACTAGTGATTGACGCATTCGATGAAATAGTATCGATAAAAATGAATGAATGACGGGAAACGAAGGAGTTGAATTAGGTAGGTACCTACTTTATTAAATTTGAAATTGTAGTAAGGTAAGATGATGCCTGGGTTGATGATATAATAATAATGGAAAATCACAAGGAAATAAACTTAGGCATTAAACATTTTACTTGATAATTTTACATAGACATGTCATTGTAACCATAAGCCACTTTTACAACAATTAAAAATAGCTTCAGAGATCCTCATCCTCATTCAGAGATCCAATCTCGCAACTGAGACGCTTCGCTCGCTCGGTCAATAAGTAACTAGCTGACCCAGCGAACTTTTATACCACCATATTGTGAAATTTAAAAAAAGTTTCAATTTCACTTTTTAAAACTTTCTTTTATACATAAAAACCTTGTCCTGACAATCTGTTGATGATGATGAATATGAAAATTGCATAACGGCATTTCAAGCTCTACTTACAAATTCAGGCAAGTGTAATGTAGGAACAGCATCTTTCCAGAGTCTTTTGCTTTTTTTAAAATTTTTGTTGTAGCACTCTGGTTCAAAATGTATACTACATATACTGCTATGTTTTTTTGGAATCCATGCCTGTTCTCTGCGTACTGCTTTCACCCATTCTCTTTTTTTTAATGGATTAGTTGGAAACCTAAGAGTGAGAATAAATTCGTTCGTTCATTTACATCGATATTTTTCATCGATAGTTTCAAACCCTATTTGAAAGAATTGTAATGAACGAACACTGAACGAATGAAAAAAGAACGGTAAAACCCGACTCATTTCAGTAAGTCATAAATATAGTTACATTGCAGAAAAAATTGAGTACTCGTTAATATGGCATCATATAAGCAAAAATTATATTCAATTTTATTAGTTTTATGAAAAATTAGCCACTTTATCGGCATAAAATTGTACTCACAGGTGAAAAGAAATATTAGTTACGCGATCACTGTAGTTTTTACAAAATAATACGGCGCATTTTGTCATTTTTTTGCATTATCTTGTCTTGAGAATCAACGTAGTGGTCGTGTCAACACTGACGCAACAATTTTGCTTGTTAGGCAAAAAGGCTGGTACGTGGCGAGCGGGGGTAAAGGCGAGATCGTCCGAGTTACGTGTCCCGTGTATTCGTCCAAGGATTTATTCAATGAGGCAATCGACAAGAATCCATCCTTATCAAAAGCACAGAAAATGCAGTTCTTAAAAGGTAAAGTGACTGGAGAAGCTGAGCGTCTGATTCATCACCTACAAATAAGCTCAGACAACTACCAGGCTTGCTGGGATATCCTAAACCATCGTTATGGGAACAAAAGGCTGATATTTACAACCCATATAAATACGCTTCTTGGGGTTCCGAACATGCCGCAGCAGTCACTGCCCAGTATTAAGAAGCTGCATGATGTGGCAAAGGAAACGTTGCACGCTATCACCAACCTTGGAGTCGACATCACTACATGGGACCCACTCTTAGTGCACCTGCTGGCTCAGAAATTAGACGACGAAACCTTCACGGAATACGTAGAGTCCATCAAAAAGCCCAGAGAGCTACCCTCTTTACAGGAGTTTCTGGATTACTTGGAGATGAAGTTTACCGCCTTAGAGGCTTCTCGTCGTAAACAAGGGCCCGCTACTCAGAAACCAACCACATCTAAGAATAACCAGAATGAAAATAAAAAGGGTTTCACCAATCGAAGCGTTAACTCTAATTTTAAAGATTCAACCAAATCTAGCACAAGTATTTGTCACGTTTCACGTTCATCAGCATGTGAATTGTGCAATGACGAGCACGGATTGTGGAAGTGCTCTCAATTTTTAAGCATGACGAGTAAAGATAAATTGCAAAAAATTAAACAATTAGATTATTGCAACAATTGCTTATTCGGTCATTCTAAGAAACAATGCCAATCAAAAAAGCGATGTCGTAAATGTTTAAAACCGCATAATACGCTACTTCATGAGGCATTAGTAGGTGAACAAAGTGCAACCGCGTCGAAAAATTCCGACACAGTAACCCAGAAAGAGAGCGTAGCAACCAAAGGAAGTTCATCTAATGCGTCTTGGGATGACGCATCGGAAGTGCTCCTAGCTACCGCTGTTATCAAGATAACGGGAGCAAATGGGATACAGCATGAGATGAGGGCTTTAGTCGACCAGGGCTCACAGTTGTCACTGATAAATGAAAAGGCAGCCCAAGTACTAGGTTTAAAGAGATCTCAATTCAAGGGGCAGATATTCGGCGTGGGTGAAAAGGAAAATAACGCAAAAGGATTCCTGGAAATAACCATTCAGTCAAATCACAGTGATTTTTCCCTTTGCACTAGTGTAGTTATTATGAATAACTTGATCAAAAAGCTACCGAATAACTCGTTCGCCATACCAGCATCATGGAACCACATCAATGGATTAAAATTGGCTGATCCAAGGTTCAACGTGAGCCGACCAGTTGATCTACTCCTCGGAGCCGATGTCTACAGCAAAATCATGCTAGGGGGCGTTTTACGAGGAGATAAGGATGACCAACCATTAGCCCAGCAGACGCAGTTAGGATGGCTGCTTTGCGGGACCACTAAACCTCACTACCGCTGTAATGTCGTTCTTAATAATACAGAAGATTTGTTGAAATTCTGGGAGAACGAGGACATAAGCCAGGACATAGACATGTCAAACGATGACCATGAGTGTCTCCAATACTTTATAAAAACCACTAAGCGCCGCGATGACGGAAGATATGAGGTGCGACTACCATTTAAACCAGCGTTAAAAGAGAAACTAGGAGCTACGCAACCACAAGCGCTTGCTCAGTTTAGAAACCTGGAAAGAAAATTACAGAAAAATGAGGAGCTACAGGTTGAGTATCACAAATTCATTGAGGAATACATCAATCTGAACCATATGAAGTTAACAACCAGTAACCATGAGCTCGGGTGCTACCTACCACACCATGCAGTAACTCGGGCCGAATCAACAACCACTAAAGTAAGAGTTGTCTTCAACGCTTCAGCGAAATCATCCACTGGGTACAGCCTAAACGACATCATGTACAAAGGTCCGAATATACAAAAGGATCTTCAGAAGCTTATTTTGAGATGGAGACAGTTCAAATACGCATTCACCTCCGATGTCGAGAAAATGTACCGAATGATCACGGTACACGAAGATGACCAGAACTACCAAAAAATCATATGGAGAGATGTTGACCAGAATATCCGATCCTTCACGCTAACCACATTGTCCTACGGGACTAAACCAGCTGGATTTTTAGCGATGATGTGTTTAAAACAACTGGCAAAGGATGAAAGACACAACTTCCCAGAGGCAGCAGGAGAATTGGAGGAAAGCCTTTACATGGATGACTACTGTGGAGGACACAATACCATGGAAAAAGCAAACCAACTAAAATCCGATTTAATAAAATTGCTACGTCGGGGGGGTTTTAATCTAAGAAAATGGGCTTCAAACAAACCAGAGCTTTTAGCCGACTTAGATAAAAGTCAATGCAACCCGTCCACATACGAGTTCAAACAAACCGACTCTACAAAAACACTAGGGCTTGGTTGGAACCCGATGAAAGATTGTTTTAGTTTCACATCGAAAATAACATCGGAGTCACCATCAATCACTACAAAAAGATCTCTCCTATCTGATATTTCCAAGTTATTCGACCCTATAGGGTGGCTCACACCCCTGAGCACCACGATGAAAATCCTGTTTCAGAACGTCTGGCTTTTGAACATAGGCTGGGACGAAAAGTTGCCGGAAGTCATCGATTCAGAGTGGGCCATCATAAAACAAGAACTGGAAATGATAAATCAAATTGAAATAAGTAGATGGCTTGAGATAGAAGAAAGCCAAAAGATCGAGCTACATGTGTTTTGTGATGCATCCAGCAAAGCTTACGCATGCGTAATTTACTGCAGAATAGCCAAAGCTAAGAAACCAACGGTCAACTTGGTCGCAGGAAAAGCCAGGTTAGGGCCACTAAGCAAAAGTCTATCTATACCAAGACTAGAGCTGATGGGCGCTCTACTTCTGACGCAACTGATGCATAAAGTTCAAAGCTGCCTGACTGACCACGAAATAGAAACGTATTGCTGGACCGACTCAACCGCAGTATTAGGATGGATTCAAGGAGATCCAGCTCGATGGAAACCATTTGTAGCGAATCGTGTAACATCGATTACGGAGAAAATTCCTGGTGAACATTGGCGATACGTCAAAACCAATGAAAACCCGGCTGATTGTGCAAGCCGCGGGTTAAATGTAAAGCAGCTAAGAGACCATAGCTTGTGGTGGAATGGACCCGTATGGCTACAATCACATTATAACGACCAAGAAAGTCAAACCAAACACGAAACCACTTTAGAGCTAAAAGCCTCATTTATGAATAATGCCGTACTGATATTACCTCATTTCGAAATCATAAATAAATTATTAACAAAATTTAGCTCAGTAACAAAAATAATTCGCATCGTCGCATGGATACTAAGAGTGTCGAGTTGCAAAAATCGAGTTCGCCAACCCTATCTAAAATTGCAAGAGTTGCGTCGCGCCAAAGTGCTAATTATAAAAAATGTGCAACAAGAACAATTTGCAGACGACATCGATTCTATAAATAAACACGGCAGAGTACATGCGAAGAGCAAAATCCTAAGTCTTAACCCATTTAAAGACAAAGAAGGAATAATTCGTGCAGGAGGTCGTTTGAGAAATGCAAACGTAAGTTTCGAGAAGAAGCATCCTGTTATCTTGCCACATAACCATCGGCTTACCACGCTGTTGATAGAACAGGCTCACCAGTTAACGTTACACGGGGGAGCGCGTCTTACACTTGCCAACCTCAGACAGCAATACTGGATTGTTGGCGGTTACGTTGCTACCAAAATGCACGTAAGGAGATGTATTGTATGCAAAAAACATAATCCTGTGAGGCATAAACAGTTAATGGGAGACTATCCAGAACCAAGGATCAATCCTGAGAATGCCTTTCATCACTGTGGCCTGGACTACACAGGAGCTGTTGAGGTGAAGGCAAATAAGGGCAGAGGAATTAAGACCACCAAGGGCTATATCGCAGTTTTTGTTTGTATGGTTACGAAAGCCGTACATCTTGAACTTGTGTCAGAGATGAGTAGTGTAGCATTCCTTGCCGCATTAGCCAGAATGGCCGCCCGAAGAGGAGCCCCACGCCACATTTATAGCGATAACGGCACGAATTTCGTGGGAGCGAACAGGATGCTAAAGGAAGAGCACGACCAGCTCATGCAAATATTCAGAGGTACATTTCTAACAGAAATAGCCGAGATGGGCATACAATGGCACTTCAACGTCCCGAGCTGGCCAAATGCAGGTGGTTTATGGGAACGAGCTGTGCGGAGCCTGAAACACCATTTCAAGAGGGTTATAGGGCAACAGAAGCTAACATACGAAGAGTACACCACGTTGTTAGCAAAGATTGAAGCCTGTCTGAACTCTCGCCCTTTATGCGCATTAACAGAGGATCCTGACGATTTCGACTTTCTAACTCCAGCTCATTTTCTGTCGGGCAAACCAGGAACAACCGTAATAGAAACTGAATTGGATGCCAGAACCAGATGGCACATGACTTCCAAACTATTCCAGGATCTGTGGAACAAATGGAAATCTGAATATTTAGTACAGCTATCCGCCCGGACAAAGTGGATGAAGCCACAGAAAAATATCGAAATCGGAGAACTAGTAGTGATCCATGATGAGAACCTACCACCAGGAAAGTGGGCTCTCGGCCGAGTAACAGACACTCATCCAGGGGATGACGGCCTTACCAGAGCTGTTACACTAAAAACAAAGAACGGCATCATGAAACGGCCAATTGTTAAGCTTTCGGTCCTACCAATTAACCAGGATCAGGAAACACCGAAAGAACAAGAGGCACAACCAAAAAATGTAACATAGAAAAATCTGTCTGCCTAAACACTTGAATTCCATTCATTCATTGACTTTGTTGTGATGCGTATGCAATAAAAATACTACGCGGGGATCAAGTTACAGTGCGCCAGCTGACTGGAAGTGGAGTCATCGCAACGGGTCAAGGTTGCGTCATCAAAGGTCGAGACTTCACACTATATTCCATACTACACCAGACAAACCAGGTCAATATTTCAGCCGACGTAGTTCTCCCTGAGTTAGACCAGATTAACCACATAATCAATATAGCACTCCCAAAGAAAGTATCTGATGACGAGTCCTATTTGAACGCAAACCAGCTTCGGAGCAACGCAGAGGAGGCCCACGGGATGCTGAGGTGGCGACCCCGCCGTCTCACAGACCTCGGCGTCGACGCGGAAGTCGCCACCAACCAGAGCCAGCCGATACTTCCGCGCCGCCGAGGCCCACCAGTGCACCACCACCACCACCACCGATGACCAGTGCTAGTGGCCTAAATAGGCAAAATAGTGCTAGTGTAGGCCTAAATAGGCAAAATAGTGTTAGTGCAAGCGTGAATCACGGAAAAGGACAGGACATAAAGTTTGAACTCAAGAACTATTACAGAGTTATTTAGTTACAGTTAGAATAAGTTAAATATTTTGTGGCCTTTACACCAATATTGTACCATGTTTATTGCTTTTTATATTTTGCTTTTATATTTTTAAGTTTACCATTTACCTTTCCGTTTTATATAAGATATAGTTAATTAAGATGTATATTTCATCTCATCCACATCATCTCATCTTCTTGTGCTCGGGAGTATGTTCGGAGTAAACCGAACACGTAAGCGTTTAGCGTTTTGTGCATCGCTACGCGCTTTCGAGCACAGATTTAACCAGTTTCGGCGTTTTACCGCCAGTACGCGATCATCTACCATTGAGCACTCGCGTGCTCAAATACCACTAAAACCATTTAACCATCAAACCATTAAAACCATAATTATATAAATTAATTAAACCAGTTTGTCATTGAAAAGTGATTTTCTATTTGATAACCATAAACCATATAAATAAAAAGGGATAGTCGGTCAACCATTACCAGACAGGCGCTCCCTTTTACAGTAAGAGATAAAATACATTTGAATATATTGACAAATAATAATTTTAATATGACTAGCGTATTTTTCTTTATATTTTTAAATTAATAAATCTAACTCTTTCATAAAAGTACCAGGCGCAAGATTATGTAGGAGATCTTTCAGCACCTTCATTTTCGGCTGAGAATCTACCAGGCAATCATAAGTCCAGAAATGTATTCTTGTCGCATCACTTAAAAAAGTAACCTTAACTCATTCGTTGTACCAGTGAAATAAAACTTAGAAAAAAAATAAGAAAATCTACCAGGCGATCATAAGTCACGAATAGATGGATACTCTACTTCTATCTAACCCTAAAAATCTTACCAAAATCCCATCTAAATCCCATATTTTCGTCGTAAAAAGTACCAGGCAACCATAACTAACTAGGAGTTATTTCAGCACCTCCGTTCTCTGGGCGTGGTGGGTCAATTCGTGGAATTCTTCGGTCCCGGCGTAGTAGCTCTGAGTATAGCTGACAGAGCTACTGTAGCTAACATGTGCCCGGAATTCGGAGCTACTGTAGCGCATTTTCCTGTTGACAAAAGGTCTTTGGAATATTTGACACAAACAAGTAAGTATTTTGTAATAATAATCAAGGCTGTGCATCTAATTTAGATGATTTATTAGGAGCTACTTTTTACCCATCCCCTGATGTACGGGAGGCTGCAGTGGCTGGGACATGATTGAGATGGAGTATGGCTTGTAGCACCTATACCATCCTCTCAGCCTAGTCGATATCCACGTGAAAGACAAGGTCAATACAAACGGAGCTTGTGATACAGGGTTTTCGAGAGTGTGCAATCCGCTACCTAACCTTTACCGAGGGTTGAATATTTGGTTCGACTGTTCGTTTCTTTCTAACAAAAAGAAGACAATATACTCCGTCCCTTTCTTTTATTTGACGGAAAATAAGAGAGAGTAAACCTATTTATTCTTGCGTAAACAAATCGCTTTCTAAGGCGGTTTTCACAAATACGAATAAGCCAGCATACATAACTCAGAAAAAGAAACCCAAAAATTTTTTTTTTCAGATCGCTCTCAAGAGAATATTGACATCATAGAGAAGTACCTACGGGCTACCAAACAATTTAGGGAGTATAGCAATCCTGAACAAGATCCGGTATTCTCTCAGGTTTGTATTAAGCTTGTTCAAGCGTACTTTTATTCTCATAGAAAATCATAAATGTCAATAGAAATGACAGGCGTCACAGCTCAGTCGGTATAGCTCTGCCTTCCGTGCTGTGGGTCGTGGGTTCGATCCCCACCAAGAACAAACATTTGTGTGTGGCAAACATAGATGTTTGTTCTATGTCTGGGTGTTACTATGTATTATAAGTATGTATTTACAAAAAAAAAAGTATATAAGTATTCTATCAGCCATCTAGTTCCCATATTACAAGCTTTGCTTAGTTTGGGACTAGAGGGCGTCGTGTAAAATGTCCGTGAATATTTATTTATTTATTTATTTATTAATATATGGCGGTTAAAGTAGGTACTTACCTTATTTTCCAGTGGAATCTAAAGCGAAAAAAATGACAATGGTATTATTACACCCTTTATGTAGTTTATATCTATGTAGTTTATTGGTAAGACAGTTTAACATAAATCAACTCTAAAAATATTTATTTCGAATAAAATTTTTGATATTATAAAACAGTAAAAATACCAAAAAACTAAAATTAAAGATATGGTAAAAATGCGGATCCTTAGTGGATCCTCATTTTTACTTTTTCCATATCTTTATAAAATAATCTCCATTATATTATATTAATCTCCATATAAACGATTCTAATTCCAAAATCTTGTTTGTATGTTTGTTCGAGCATCACGCCATAACTAGTGGACGAATTCCAATGAAACTTATACAGTTTAGAAGCCTTTTTTCCGGATCAAAACATATGTTTTATTGAAACTAAGGACGTAAAAAGTTGTGGCTTTCGAATAAATTTTTTTAAAAAAATAAATGATTATTTTTTTAGGTGGTGGAGTTGGACCTAGCGACGGTTGTGACGTCAGTGAGCGGTCCCAAACGCCCGCAGGACCGGGTCTCCGTTTCCGTTATGAAGAAGGATTTCCAGGATTGTCTGACAAACAAGGTACCTATGTGAACTTATGTTCTACAAACTCTTGGAATTAATAAGTAACTATGAACTTACACAAACCCTAAAAAAATTTTTTCTCGATGACAGCTGAAGGTAATAAAAAGTTATTTAATGGCAGCTAAGAAATCGACAGAAATTATTAAGTGAATATAATTTCTAAGGAATAAATATTATCCCTCTGTTTTTTCTACTAATAAAATACATAGTTGACATAATCTGTCAATTATAACTATCACACACCCAGTGACAGATTGATAGACATGTCTCCTGTGGTTGTGACAGCTAAGAATGACAGAAATCGCTTCTTTCTTGATGACAGCTACGAAGAACATGAAGCAGTTGACATAATCAGTCAATTATAACTATCACACACCCAGTGACAGAATGACAAACATGTCTACTGTGGTTGTGACAGCTACGAATGACAGAAATAGCTTCCTTCTTGATGGCAGCTACGAAGAACAGGAAGCAGTTGACATAATCTGTCAATTATAACTATCACACACCCAGTGACAGATTGACAGACATGTCTACTGTGGTTGTGACAGCTAAGAATGACAGAAATAGCTTCCTTCTTGATGGCAGCTACGAAGAACAGGAAGCAGTTGACATAATCTGTCAATTATAACTATCACACACCCAGTGACAGATTGACAGACATGTCTACTGTGGTTGTGACAGCTAAGAATGACAGAAATCGCTTATTTCTTGATGACAGCTACGAAGAACATGAAGCTGTTGACATAATCTGTTAATTATAACTATCACACACCCAGTGACAGATTGAAGACATGTCTACTGTGGTTGTGACAGCTAAGAATGACAGAAATCGCTTATTTCTTGATGACAGCTACGAAGAACATGAAGCTGTTGACATAATCTGTCAATTATAACTATCACACACCCAGTGACAGATTGACAGACATGTCTACTGTGGTTGTGACAGCTACGAATGACAGAAATAGCTTACTTCTTGATGGCAGCTACGAAGAACATGAATCAGTTGACAGAATCTGTCAATTCTAACTATCACAGACCCAGTGACAGAATGACAGACATGTCTACTGTGGTTGTGACAGCTAAAAACGACAGAAAAGGTTTCCGTTTCTTGTAGGCTGCTAATAATGACAGAAAAATGAAGTAGTTGACAGAATTTGTCAATTCTAACTATCACAGACCCAGTGACAGAATGACAGACATGTCTACTGTGGTTGTGACAGCTAAGAATGGCAGAAAAGGTTTCCGCTTCTTGTAGGCTGCTAATAATGACATAAAAATGAGGTAGTTGACAGAATCGGTCAATTCTAACTATCACACACCCAGTGACAGATTGACAAACATGTCGACTTTGGTTGTGACAGCTAAGAATGACAGACATTTTCTTTTTTCTTGATGAAAGCTAAAATTTACACGCTAAAATTATAATGCCACCAATTTTATCGGTTCTCTTGAGAGAGCGCTTTTATCGAAAAGTGAAACAAAAAATGGCAACCGACAGTGAATCGAAATGAGACAGCGTTATATGTTTAACCTACTCTTTCAAGTTGATATGCTACAGTCGCTAGAAAATAGAAAATTACAAAAAAAATGTCGCTGATTATCAGCTTGGCTAGAAACGTTTACAGAAATGTTGGTGAGGTACATACAATACATCGAAACCAATATAAAAATAATTACATAATTATGGACTGCATGTATAGTACGCACAACGGATCTTTATCCCTCTGAAGTTAGGTGCAACAAACGATTGCGCAGTACTGTTATGCGGAAAAAAAGCTTACCAATTCAATACGATCCAAAATGGGCTCTGCGCACTTTTTTTACTTTGAAATATAACTTTTTGCACTGTAATGTTATCCCGACCTGTCTCCTACGAAAGACACATTGATACTGATTTAAAATTACCCCTAAAAATGGTTTTATACCGATTTTACCTGTCAACATCATTAGATGCCTAATGGGCTAAAATTAAAAATCATTAAAAAATAGGGGTGATTATTTTGGGGATTCATGTGACTAATTAGGGTTGCAAGGTACCTGTAGGTAATTAGAATATTAACTAATTAGTAATGTTTACTCTGGTCTTATTTATTATTGGTCTTCTAAAGCTCCTCTAGCTAAAATGGCTGCTAAACCAGGCCGTAGTTAGTTGTCCGTTCTGGTTGTCTCTGGTCGCGTGGAACTGGCACCTAGAATCACCTAGTTATATAACACGATTCCTAATGATCATTGTCATTTTATTGAATACTAGCGGCCCGTCCCGGTTTTGCACGGGTATTTAACAAAAATGTCAAAAATTATAAATATTTAGGTGATTTTTATACACCTTGATTTTTTTGAAAATATAATGTAGCCGATGTCACCCGAGGATAGTGTAGCTTCCCAACGGTGAAAGGATTTTTCAAATCGGTTCATTAGTTTCAGAGCCTATTCAATGCAAACAAACAAAACAATCAAATATTTCCTCTACAATATTAGTAAATAAATAAATATATATTCAGGGACATTTCACACAACACCCTCTAGTCCCAAACTAAGCAATGCTTGTAATATGGGAACCAGATGGCTGATAGAATACTTATATACTTTTTTTTTTTTGTAAATACATACTTATAATACATAGTAACACCCAGACATAGAACAAACATCTATGTTTTCCACGCACAAATGTTTGTTCTTGGTGGGGATCGAACCCACGACCCACAGCACGGAAGGCAGAGCTATTACCGACTGAGCTGTGACGCCTGTCTTATTATTAGTATAGATAGATAGAAAATAATTACGACTTTGACTCATATTATTATAGCAACATGGTTTATTTTAATCAAAAAATGTATGGCTGTGACGCAGTACGCTATCTAACCTTTACAAAGGGTCGAATACAGAGTGTAACATAATGTCCCTATAAGCCGAAAAGGGGCTTATTCAGACCAAACACAAGAATAGATTGGCATGTGCAAAAGTTGAATACAACATAATTTGAAATTTTTATTTTAGATTTACTTTTCTTTAAAAAGTTGTATAGGTCGGCTGCTAATAGTTTCTTACCTTATCTTGTCATTATCCATTCAACGTTTTTTCAATAATTTTGATCGTTCTTCAGTTGTCTTGATGTATTCTCTAAGCAGAACTATTTAGTGAGATAGCTTTATGATATCCCAGTTCACTCATAAGCTAATCCACCAAATCGTACGACTTAGACCATGTATGCTTCTGTCTTGCTTCGCTCGTCGGTCCGGGTTCAGTGCTAAGGGAACGTACCCGTACTACGTCACCCGTTCAAGGGGGGTCTAAAATACCACGCTTGGTCACAGGGGGGGGAGTTTAGGTTTTCGTCACATAGTCAATATCCTCGAGGGAAATCTCGCGCTTTTTTTTTTAAGTTATAAAGACAAATATGAGCCAAATTATTGTTCTGTCTGGGTGTTACTATGTATTATAAGTAAGTATTTACAAAAAAAAAGTATTTAAGTATTCTATCAGCCATCTAGTTCCCATATCACAAGCTATGCTTAGTTTGGGGCTAGAGGGTGTTGTGTGTAAAGTCCAAGAATATTTAATTATTTATTTATTTAATTTAATATTTAATTTTCATTTTTGGTGTCCAGTTTCGGAAAAACGGAACACTTAACTGTTTGTTTGCAAAAAAAAAACATTTAAACCTATATATATGAATTACTACGTGTCAATTACAGGGGGGGTTTTGCATATACCAGGGATGGTCACCGAGGGGTGGGGTGGAGGGGGCTAACAAGTAAACAAAGGGTCACGTAGTATGGGTACGTTCTCTAACACTAGGTCCCGATGAACTGACACTTATTGATAAACAACTTTCTCGCTCGCACATATCTCTGAAGCCACATTTTTTCTACAGAATACTGAAACACGTAAACAGTAGTAAAGCTTCTTGTTTAAGAGCCCGTCTGGAGAAGTACTACTACCTATTTCATGCTCCAAGTACTTGTAGTGATGCTCGCATTGCTGTGTTCCGGTTTGGGTATGGGTTTTTTTTTTATACATTATAGACAAACGTTTGACCGCAATCTCACCTGATGGTAAGTGACGATGCGGTCGACGATGTAGCACATTTGCCTAGAACAAACCTATTCACTCTCTTCTTGAAAATATTCAAATTATAAGTGTTCGGAAACACAGACGCCGGTAAAGAGTTCCACTCCTTGGCGGTCCTCAGGATAAATGTTGAGGCAAAGCGCTTGGTGTGGACAGGTGGTGGGTGCCGGTGCAATTACAGGCACATGAAACCTGTATGACTCATGTGCCTAACAATTACGTCGACACCCATACACTCACTAATACAGTACGCACAACGGATCTTTATCCCTCTGAAGTTAAGTGCAACAATGATTGCGCATGTGCTGAAAAATTGGCTTACCTCAAATTCGACGCAAATATCGGTTCTGCGCAGACACTTCAGAGGGTCAAAGATCGGTTGTGACTATGCCTTCATTCCAGAGAGAATGATTTAGAGCCTTTTTCACTTCTCGCGACAATAATGTCGTTAGTTCATCGGAGACTACAAATAACTAGATATTAATTTACTCCACGCCCTATAAATCGTTGTTCGATTGCGGTTAAACAATGTACCTACTATTAACTTATCAATTTGTGGCTAGTCTAGATAAACAAGTATTTTGTGTGAACATACAAAGTAGGTAAAGTTCGTCGGTCATACTTAGAATCATCTTTAACTTAAACACTAGGATTCTCCCTGATTCACGTGTCTCTATCTAAATATAATTTATAAGTTCAAAAAATTAGAAAAACCGACTTCAATTCGACTACCAGCTTCATCATCAGATGATGATGATGACAGTTTATTGGGAATGTTCTAGTGACTATAAACACCACTTAATAGTTACAGGAAAGTAAAATACGCAAATTTGTACACGTGGTTGGCATATTTTTTTCAGTTATTTCTATTTATAACCCAAACTAATGAACCGATTTTGATGAAAATTAAACTGGACCAACCTGGAAGTATATCCTTTGAGATAAAAAAAGAATTTTTGAAATCGGTTCATAAATGACGGGAGTTCTGAGGTAACAAAAAAAGCCGAATTGAGCATCTCCTCCATTTTTGAAGTCGGCTAAAAACGAGTTGGCACTACTTGAACTTTTGATAGAAGTTAAGAGGCGATTCTAAGTAAACCTGTATATCTATAAATATTTTAATACTCATCCCATATAGTCGACGTTAAGCGCTCGTGGCGTAGCATAGTGGTCAATCTTCATCGATTTATCTAAGTTAAGCGAGGTTCTGCGCGGTCACTACTTGGATGGGTGACCGCTAGTGGCATTTACAACTGAGCGCTTCCGTGCTTCGGAGGGCACGTTAATCTGTCCCGGCTCTAGCAGTCGTTAGGCCACGACGGAGGCCTAAAGGCGGCCTAAATACTCTCTCACCAGAGTTGACACACTCACGAACGAACATACGAGGCGACGTACTTAAAATGTGTACTTAAGCGTGTTCAAGCATAGATTTGAATAGATCTCTTAAAACTGTCCAAATATCTGTCCCAGTTCGGATCAGTGCTGACCTAAAAGTACCACAACACCCGAACTTGTAATAGGTAAACCAACGCGAAGACCAAGCTTATAGAATCGTCAAAAACAAACGAAGACAAATTATTTCAGTAGTATGTGAAAAAAAATCTATGAGAAATATTTACTTCCTGTCTGTTTGTGGTTAACTCTATCGCACTCTTTATCAATTAATTATTTTAATGACTAGAGCCTCGTATGCTGACGAAATAGTTTTTTTTTGTCAATTTTCAATCTCTTCTTCTTCGATTGGCTTGGCTCCCATGTATTTTTATTATCTAGTAAGTACCTAGGTACCACCAGCAAAAGTTCTACCTTACCACCTTAAGGGTGCATTTCCTGTAAACCAACTAGCCGTTAATTTTTGAACACCAATAGAAGCAAATTATTTCGGGTGTAAAACAAGGGGCCGTCATAAAAATAAATAGATGTTCAGGTCTCTGGTTGGTCAAAATAAGAAGACAAAAGAAAAAGACGAGGTCAGGTAGCTAACTGCTTGCAAGCGAAACAGTTTCAAAAGTGGTAAGGCGGAAATTTTGCCGATAGTACATCAGTTTGTAATGCACTTCTGTTGCCGATAGTACTTGAGTTCATTATTAACTTATGTCGCTGCCTATACATCAGTTAATTAAGTAGGTACTTAGTTACAAATTCATAAAATTGCAAAACAGCTAATTACGCGTAATAATACCCTAATTAGAACTTTCTTAAAATGCATGTGTTTAGTTAATTTCATGCGATTAAGATATTCGGAAAATCACCTAATTAATAACTATATGTCATCAGAAAGTCACTGACGAATACATAATTGTAAAAATATTTAGGCTATTTATCCGGCTAGTCGGATTACAGGAAATGCACCCTTATGGTGGTTAGGTAGAACTTTTGCTGATGGTACGTGTAAATACTACATACGTAAAATCACGTGTGTTTCTTATAGGGGTAGGCATGGCCACCAATTGTGATACACCTCTGTCGCTTCATTCAATTTCATTCAAACAGTCTCAAAATACTGTAATTTTAAGTGACATAATAATAATTGGATTTTATTGTGAAAATAAAAAATAAATAAATAGAAATAAATTTAACAGTCAAAAGCTCCCAAAACAATTTAAAATTGTCAAAACAATTTAAAATTGTTGATCGACTTGTATTGTTGACCGTGTCTTGTCTACCTCAAAACGATTTCTGATTTTAATTTTTAACCGTTTCACAAAAGGAGGGGGTTGAATCTAGTCTTCTTTTATTTTATTTTATCTTAGTTAAATAAAGTTGCTTACTTACAGTTTCAAAAAACACCGCGACAACTTTCACCAATTTCGAAAACACTGTAGGTACTAAACATCTTCATTACTAACATAACATTATATTGTGTATTTTTGTCTGTTCATCATTTTTTCATATCCGTGTTTACTTAGAGAAATATTTTTTGTTTGTCTGTTTGTTGACGGGAGGTAATCGGTAATCTTTGGTTGTTTACGAAGATTTTAATGACTATTTGTTATAAAAATATCATAAACATGTTTTTAATAGTTGTATTTGAGTATTATGTAGAGTAAAATAGACTTATAATCAGGCCTTTGCATCTAATCTAGATGTATTAATAAAGGTACTAGAATGGCGAACACAAACAGGAATGCGAAGTGTTGGAGAACTTCTCCGCCTGATGGACTAATGACATTGTTAATATCAGGGGAAGACGGATGGAGAATGTAAAGTTTTTTTTTAGAATTCTATAAGACCTATGCAGTGGACTTCAGTAGGCTGATATTTTTTTTTTAATATTCATGTTCTATACACACAACGCCCTCTAGTCCCAAACTAAGCAAAGCTTGTAATATGGGAACTAGATGGCGGATAGAATACTTAAATACTTTTTTTTTGTAAATACATACTTATAATACACAGTAACACCCAGACATAGAACAAACATCTATATGTTTTCCACGCACAAATGTTTGTTCTCAGTGGGGATCGAACCCACGACCCACAGCACGGAAGGCAGAGCCGTTACCGACTGAGCTGTGACGCCTGTCATATGATATGATGATTAAAATATACTAGGTAAACAAAAGTTCTAATGCAAGCAAAACCGGGACACGGACATAGTTACAAAGTCTGTAGTAACAATACTATCTTATAGTACTAACTACTTGGTACAAATGGCTGACAACGCAAGGTCTTTATTACGTCGACTGTCAGTTTTGTCTGACAGTAGGTCAATGTTGAGACATTACTCATACTTCACTGAATCGCTGTGTTTGGCTGTTTGTACTGATATACAGCTTAAATTAAGGTGATAGCTTACTTACAGGCGTATGAGACTAAAAATCTTTACGTCTCAGAGTGATAGACATAATGATACAAGATACATTTATTTGCCAAAATAAGTGTTACAATTTGGTCTTATGCTAAAGTCAGAGGCACTTTAAAACTTATTCACCCTTTTCATGCACATGCATCTTTCAATGCACAGGGCATGTCTTCAGTGCACGTGTTTGGTGAGACAATGCTATCGATTCTGTTGTTGCATTTTTCTAAACTAACCTAATTTGACAGCACTAAAATTATAGCTGTCTTTGTCGTTTCAGTTTATGAGAAAGGGACGGCAACATTTTTAGCGCTGTCAAATTAGGTTAGTTTAGAAAAATGCGACAACAGAATCGATAGTATTGCATTGTTATAGTACCGCTTATCAGGCCATATTGTTCTATCCCTTAAAAATCTTAACCTTTATTAGGGTATGACCCAGTAACCAGGGGGGGCTCCCCTATGGGGGGCTCGGGTCCCCCCCTTCTAGATACAAATGCTTTGACCCAGCTTGTTAGTGTTTGTCACATCCTGGTCTAACCTTGGCTAGACCCGAATCGACCAGTAACCAAGAGGTACCCTCCTATTAGGGGGGCTTGGACCACCAGCCCCCTCTCCCCCCTTCTAGATACAGATGCTAGTGAATTCGTTTATGAATTCGATGGTAAACCGCGGTATAACCTATGTATGTGATGTAAGCGTGTTAAGATGAACGGACGTGATCAAAGGTTGAAATACCTACATTGCGGAAGAAAAGTGTAATTTGTCGACGATATTATTTTAGGAAATTCTTTTAGGAAAATGTAATATGCTTACGACTAATCCTCAGGCACTGTAGACATCCAAAATACTCATTTCTTACAAAAGATTCAGGAAAAACGATTTTGAGCCATTTTCATTGAGTGATGGGCGCTGTGCAATGCATCTCAGGGCACGTCTTCAGTGGACGTCTTCAGTGAGGGAATGCATCGTTATAGGCAGTGGTTACCGCTTAACATCAGGTGGGCCATCGGCTTGTTCCATCGTTAAGCCACGAAGGAGGCCTTAAGGAGCCCTATAAACTCCGTCACCAGAGTTGGCCACTCACTCACAAGAACAATCGTTTAGATGTATAAAAAAAATTAAATACGAAAATTAAAATAATTGTAGATTCGATTTTTTTTCAATAAATAAATGAAATGCGCCATGCTTGATAGCAGTCAGAAAACGGAATGTAACTCCCAAATGTTGTATTACACAGGTTGGTTTCAAAGGGTACGGGATCTCACCTTCCGAGATGAGCACGCAAGCTTCGTTCACATTCAGCGACGGCAAGGAGTACAGCATAGGACACGGCAGCGTCATCATCGCCGCCATCACGTCTTGCACCAACACTTCTAATCCTAGCGTTATGTTGGGAGCCGGTAAGAAAGTGTTTGTATTATGTTACTAGCTCTTGCCCGCGACTTCGTCCGCGTCCCGTTTTATCCTGTTCATTTCCCGGGATAAAAAGTAGCCTATGTGTTAACCCAAACTACGAACTATATTGCTACGAGCTATTACCGACTGAGCTGTGACAGGCGTCACAGCTCAGTCGGTAATAGCTCTGCCTGCCGTGCTGTGGGTCGTGGGTTCGATCCCCACTAAGAACAAACATTTGTGTGTGTGCCATACGTCGATGTTTGTTCTATGGCTGGGTGTTACTATGTATGATAAGTATGTATTTATAAAAAAAAATTATATAAGTATTCTATATTCTATGAGCATCTAGTTACCATATTACAAGCTTTGCTTAGTTTGGGACTAGAGGCGTCGTGTGAAATGTCCATGAATATTTATATGTATTCCATGTTTCATCTAAGTTGGTTCAGTAGTTTCGACGTGATTGAAACACAAACATCCAAACATCTAAACTTTCGCATTTATAATATTAGTGGGATTATTTATCACAAAATGCCTTCAGCAGTTATAATAAATAAATAAATATTCATGGACTTTACACACAACGCCCTCTAGTCCCAAACTAAGCAAAGCTTGTGATATGGGAACTAGATGGCTAATAGAATACTTAAATACTTTTTTTTGTAAATACATACTTATAATACATAGTAACACCCAGACATAGAACAAACATCTATGTTTGGACACACAAATGTTTGTTCTCAGTGGGGATCGAATTCACGACCCACAGCACGGAAGGCAGAGCCGTTACCGACTGAGCTGTGACGCCTGTCAATAGTTATAACTGCTCTTTGTCTAAATTAATCATTTTACAGGAATGCTAGCGAAGAAAGCTATAGAGAACGGACTAAGCGTGTTACCGTACATCAAGACATCTTTATCTCCTGGGTCTGGAGTCGTCACTTACTATCTCAGGGTGAGTCTTAAATTCGACGGCATGTCTGAGAGCAGAATGGCGCAGTGGGAGTAACCCTGCTTTGCGATATTGATGTCGCGAGTTCAAATCTCACGGAATTCATGGGTTTTTGCATTTGAAAAAACTATGTTCGATTCGTGTTAGGATATTCATCTCATCATCATCCTGGGAAGTCCACAAGATAAAAGATGAAGATAGAAGAAGAAGATAGAAGGATAAAAGAAGAAGAAGTCAAAGTCAAAATTTCTTTATTCAATAAAATCACAAGGATCATTTAGAATCGTCGTTTAGATGAAGATAGAAAGATAAGATAATTCTTTAATGTACACAAGGACTAGGTATATAGATTTTAAACCTTCATTCATTGACCGTTCAGATTGTCATCGGTCGTCTTCCGGTTCGTTGTCGCCATCTGAAAGCACTGGGCGCACACTGGTCTATAAATCCACTCGATTTGAAGAAAACTGCAATGTTTCGACGGATTCGAACCCGCGACTAGACGGCGTTGTGTGAAATGTCTTTAAATACTTATTTAATTTTCAGGAATCCGGTGTAGTTCCATATCTAGAACAACTAGGCTTCGATATAGTGGGCTATGGGTGCATGACGTGTATCGGCAACTCGGGACCCATCGATGACAACATAGCTAACACCATTGAAAAAGTACGTGTCTCTTTGCACAATAGTCCATATTCTCACTCATTTTAATAGCAAGCTTTTATTTCGACAGGCGTCACAGCTCAGTCGGTGATAGCTCTGCCTTCCGTGCTGTGGGTCGTGAGTTCGATCCCCACTGAGAACTAACCTTTGTGCGTGGAAAACATAAATGTTTGTTCTATGTCTGGGTGTTACTATGTATTATAAGTATGTATTTACAAAAAAAAGGTATGTAAGTATTCTATCAGCCATCTAGATCCCATATCACAAGCTTTGCTTAGTTTGGGACTAGAGGGCGTTGTGTGAAACTTCCATGGATATTTATTGTTTGTGTGTTTGTTTAGGTCAAATCTTGTAAGTCGAATTTGATCCACTTCCCGATATCCGATTTAGCTAAAATTTGGCATACAAAGTCTTCGGTGACAATGCATTAATATGGTGACAGCGAGCTGATCTGATGATGGAGACGGAAGGTGGCTATAGGAACTCAGTAATAAAACGACGCAACCCTATCGAGTTTGGGCTCGCTTCATTTGTCTTGACAAGGACTGGTCCTAGATGGTTCATCATCAGATATCCAAGGTCTGATGATGAAGCTGGAAGTTGGCCATGGAAACTTCTTAACTTTTGTGGCGGCTAGCCACAAGTACGTAAATCGTGCTGACGCGACGGTTTCGTGTGCCGCGTCGCCAGTCGTCTCTCCCCGCTCGAATAGAGTAAACATGTAACGACGTCTTGGACGAATACACGGGACACGTCATGCTCGAAAAAAGTATGAAAACACCGTCGACCACTTTTTGCGGGGCTCGGGAGGAGTAATCTATTGCTGCATTAGTTCTGCATATAGCGTTGTCACTGTCTAACAATTATTGTAAATTGACACTAGTGATTGACGCATTCGATGAAATAGTATCGATAAAAATGAATGAATGACGGGAAACGAAGGAGTTGAATTAGGTAGGTACCTACTTTATTAAATTTGAAATTATAGTAAGGTAAGATGATGCCTGGGTTTATGATATAATAATAATGGAAAATCACAAGGAAATAAACTTAGGCATTAAACATTTTACTTGATAATTTTACATAGACATATCATTGTAACCATAAGCCACTTTTACAACAATTAAAAATAGCTTCAGAGATCCTCTTCATCAGTGCTACCTATCATCAGACCCTGGAGTATGTGCTCAGGTTTGTCAAATCTGAATGTTCAAGTTTGGTATTGCGGTAATTTGAGACTTTGGGAGCTGGCAACGAAAGGATTTTTATAATTTTACTTTACAATGATTTGGTTTCTTAACTCGTAACACTACATGCGTAAGATTTACTTGCGCCTTGCCTAGTTAATTTTTTAATGATGAAGCAATTTAAAGACACTATTTTTAACAATGGTTGTGATAAACTTAGCAAATCGTATTAATATCAATACCAACATTAATATAAATCGGACCCTTTGTGCTGTGCACACCTTAATTTTTTCATTTTTCTAAATTTGTCAATAAACGCAGTATTTGTACATTCAAACCGCATTTAATTGGAGAAAAGCAAAAACCCACCAGTTGTTCTTCTAAAGAATCAACACCAACCACGTGCACGAAATTGCGTATTTTGCTTTCCTGTGACTTTTAAGTGGTGTTTATAGTGACTAGAACATTCCCAAGGAACTGTCATCATCATCATCATCTGATATTTGAAGACACGCAAAAAAATTAAAAATCAATTTCCCCTTTTTTACCCCTTCCACTCCCTTTTTTTGGAAATGTTTTTACACCATCTTATGTAGGATTAAGTCTTTCGTGTACTTCTCAAATTTGATTGAAATTCGACGATAAACAACGCTACAGCAAACTTTCCCCTTTTTCTCCCATATTTCCCCCCCAATCAAAAATCGCGGTCGACAAAAAAAAATTTAATAAATCAAGAAACTTGTGTGCCGATTTTGGTCCAAATCGGTTGATAAATGAGAACTGTAGGCGATTACTGACAGACAGACAGACAGCCGGACAAAAGCATTTTTGGCCAATCTCGCAACTGAGACGCTTCGCTCGCTCGGTCAATAAGTAACTAGCTGACCCGGCGAACTTCATACCGCCATATTGTGAGATTTAAAAAAAGTTTCGATTTAACTTTTTATAACTTTCTTTTATACATACAAACCTTGTCCTGACAATCTGTTGATGATGATGAATATGAAAATTGCATAACGGCATTTCAAGCTCTACTTACAAATTCAGGCAAGTGTAATGTAGGAACAGCATCTTTCCAGAGTCTTTTCCATTTTATAAAATTTTTGTTGTAGCACTCTGGTTCAAAATGTATACTACATACTGCTATGTTTTTTTTGGAATCCATGCCTGTTCTCTGCGTACTGCTTTCACCCATTCTCTTTTTTTTAATGGATTAGTTGGAAACCTAAGAGTGAGAATAAATTCGTTCGTTCATTTACATCGATATTTTTCATCGATAGTTTCAAACCCTATTTGAATGAATTGTAATGAACGAACACTGAACGAATGAAAAAAGAACGGTAAAACCCGACTCATTTCAGTAAGTCATAAATATAGTTACATTGCAGAAAAAATTGAGTACTCGTTAATATGGCATCATATAAGCAAAAATTATATTGAATTTTATTAGTTTTATGAAAAATTAGCCACTTTATCGGCATAAAATTGTACTCACAGGTGAAAAGAAATATTAGTTACGCGATCACTGTAGTTTTTACAAAATAATACGGCGCATTTTGTCATTTTTTTGCATTATCTTGTCTTGAGAATCAACGTAGTGGTCGTGTCAACACTGACGCAACAATTTTGCTTGTTAGGCAAAAAGGCTGGTACGTGGCGACCGGGGGTAAAGGCGAGATCGTCCGAGTTACGTGTCCCGTGTATTCGTCCAAGAACGACGTTGATAAAATAAAAGTACAATGTGAAACCCTGAATTTTTTTACCGCATAATCTTATCTTACTAATATTATAAATGCGAAAGTTTAGATGTTTGGATGTTTGTGTTTCAATCACGTCTAAACTACTGAACCAACTTGGATGAAAGTTGGCATACATATAGTTCGTAACCTGGATTGACATATAGGCTACTTTTATCCCGAATAATTAACAGGATCTATAGGATAAAATGAACGAAAAGGATTAGCAGCGCCAATTGGCAAGAGGATTTCATTGTCATGTCATGTCACGTCAGTTTGACAGGGCGTAGTACTACCTCTTTGGTCTAACAACTAGCGTTTGACATTCCAGTAGGTACGAGTTCGGTGTAATGAGGTGTAATGTCAAGTTTCTCAAAGAAGTATCCGCTCGGTACACGCACAGATAATATAATGTACACGGAAACTAGACGCGTACGAAGTCGCGGGTGCTAGTGAAGAAATAATTTGAAGACCACCTCCTCATCCAACATTATAGACCTTAAACTTTTCTGCGTTAATTACAAATCTTGCAATTTTATCTCACACTTAATACCTATTTCAGAACGAACTGGTGTGCTGTGGCGTGCTCTCTGGTAACAGGAACTTCGAGGGTCGAATCCATCCGAACACTCGCGCCAACTACCTGGCGTCGCCGTTGCTGGTGATTGCGTACGCATTGGCCGGTACTGTGGATATAGACTTCGAGACGCAACCTCTTGGTGAGTTATGATACCCTGGTACTTTTGATAATTATCGTCAGAGTTATTCCGTGCTGTGGCTCGTGGGTTCGATCCCCACCGAGAACAAACATTTGTGCGTGGATGTTTGTTCTATGTCTGGGTGTTACTATGTATTATAAGTATGTATTTACAAAAAAAAAGTATATAAGTATTCTATCAGCATCTAGTTCCCATATCACAAGCTTTGCTTAGTTTGGGACTAGAAGGCGTTGTGTGTAAAGTCCATGAATATTTATTTTATTCATTTATTTATTTTATTCAAACTATAAAATGAATATACAATGGACATTTTTAACCGATTTCAAAAAAGGTGGAGGTTCTCAATTCGGTCGTTTTTTTATGTTTGTTACCTCTGAACTTCGTCTTTAAGAACCGATTTCAAAAATTCTTTTTTATCTGAATGGATATACTTCCGGGTTGGTCCCATTTAATTTACATCAAAATCAGTTCAGTAGTTTGGATTATAAATAGAAATAACTGAAAAAAAATATGCCAACCACGTGCACGAAATGGCGTATTTTGCTTTCCTGTATCAGCCATCTAGTTCCCATATTACAAGCTTTGCTTAGTTTGGGACTAGAGGGCGTTGTGTGAAATGTCCATCAATACTTATTTATTTTTAATTGGTGATTGTTTGTAGGTAACCGTTCGGACGGGTCCGCCGTGTACCTCCGCGACATTTGGCCAACCAGACAGGAAATACAAGAAGTGGAAAACAAACATGTCATACCCGGCATGTTTAAAGAGGTAGCCACTGACGATACGTCCATTTAGTAGACTTCCATTTGGATGCACTCCAAATGAAAATTTATCCAGATACGGTACCATTCACAATACTTCCATTTGGATGCATGGCGTCACTTCGAACTTTGCAATCGTACGGAACGGAAATAAATAATACTATGGATAACAATACTTTACTGGTGGCAGCAGCTGTGTGTATTTCATTAAAAATACAAAAAAAACCTAAGAGAAAGTGGATGAAGGGTTGGTTGAAACAAAGAAATACTTTTATTATTTATATTATTATTACAAATATTTTTCTATTACTTCCAACACAAAGTCACGCGCGGACGTAGACATAATAAAAAATATACGCTTGACAAATACACAGCACACGCACCACCATCGACATCAAAACATAAACTGACGCAATAACCTCAAAAAAATGGACGCCGTTTCGCCCATTCACGGACAATTCCGACTGCTTCCATATGGCGTGGCGCACGTTTCTGACATTGACGGACGGCCGCGGATTACGTCCATTTGGCCTGGACGCATGGATTTCAATCCGTTTGGAAATCCAGAGCTGCCTGACGTCCATCCAAATGGAATATTTTTTTACCATTCATGGGACGATTTTGGACGACGACTACTCCATTCGGATTAATGGACGTATCGTCAGTGGCTACCTTTAAGGGCGAACGCAAACCGAAAACAACGTCTTGTCGAACAGTTAGTGATGTGAAACTTCATAATTTCGTGACAAACCCTGTCAGTATAACTTTTTTCGTCACAATATGCTTCGTTTTATTTGCTGTTTTCGTTACTTGCTTATTTAATGAGAATCATGCTAAGTACTTAATAATATTATTAAGTACACTACGTAATTACACTATATTCTTATTTATAAAAAAAGCACAGTTCATTCTCTAGGTATGTGCGTATAAAGCAATGTTTAATAGGTAGGTACTAAACAATGCTATAATAGATAGGTAAACATAATTTTATGCATGCGTCGTGTCAATTGATGTGAATTTCGTTATAACGAAAACAGCATATGACGAGTAAGCATTCGTCATATGCTGTTTTCGTTATAACAGAAAATTTATTTTCACGTCACTAAGTACGCGACAAAACAGTTTTGTCGATAGATGTGCGTTGGCCCTAAATGTTATTCCATTCTGCTTATGGACCATCGGCTTGCATCATTTAATTGCACACTTTCACACATACTGGAGGGTTTCTTCCCTATAACCAGACTCTCAAGAGACTGGCGTTCCGGAAGAACCCTCCAGAAATAAAATGAAAATGAAAAAAAAATATTTTGGCACAAATAGATAATACAAAGGTACACAAAGAAAAATAAAATAAGAAAACAAAGAATAGGTACAGACAAGATACAGAGATATTATAATATGTAATATGTAGGTAGGTATAGGTAGGACACAAACTTAAATAAAACAAAGCAAAAGTAAACAAAAGCGGTGCTATGCCAGGTAGGTGCCTAGGTATGCCAAAAAGCTTAGTCTCAGCTTGTTTGCTCCACAAAAGGCGGAGCAGCGCTGTTTTTCAGACTGAGCCAAAAAAAGGGGGGAAGAGGTGACGTCATTACAAATTATTTATGCTTACGACTAGGTACCTACTTAGGTATTACATACCCTCATATCCTCTCACACCTTACTCTTTCACACCTTGACACTCTCACACATTATTGCACAACACTACACAATAGTTTTTCACAGGGTCTATTGGCTGATGGTTTCAACAGAATAACAGCGCCTAATTACCTTCGGGTAGTGAGGCACTGAGTCGAAACCCTTTTGCTGCTGCAGCACAAACACCTACTAGCGCCCATATTAATTTTTTGTTACTTTTTATTTTATCTTTTTTGTTGGTTCTGTTCTGTAAGTGTATTGTGTGTTACTAAGGGCGTCTTGCACCAGAATCACTAAACGTATTTAACAGCTAAATCGATTTAAATCTGACGTATTTGTATGACTTGACAACTCGTTAAATACTATTTAAGAGTTAAACGCGTTTAGCGATTTTGGTGCAAGCCGCCCTTAGTGTGCAAATAAACGCCTGTCTATGTCTATGTCTAATTGTATTAATATTAAAATAGGATTTGAACCAACCACAGGTTTCTTTTTTTTTAATTTGTAACAAACTTACTGGTAGTTTTTTTACAGGTATACGAGAAAATAAAGCTAGGGTCATCGACCTGGCAATGCTTGGAGGTGCCTCGCGGGAAGCTGTACGGATGGGACCCGAACTCCACTTACATCAAAAGACCACCATTCTTCGACAACATGACCAAGGTACTACATTTCTTCAACTTCATCCAATTATCAAAAGTGCTCAAAAAGACATAATTATATAAATATTAACAAGCGTCATAGCTCAGTCGGTATTAGCATTGTTTTCCGTGCTGTGGGTCATGGGTTCGATCCCCACTGAGAACAAACATTTGTGTGTGACAAACATACATGTTTGTTCTATGTCTGGGTGTTATATGTATGTATTTACAAAAAAAATTGTGTAAAATGTCCATGAATATTAAAATTAGTATTAATAATAATGCATACGGGCCTAAAAGCCTTATAG